>JAPQWV010000008.1:23877574-25243861 GCA_027422505.1 Craterostigma plantagineum | reverse complement strand
TAAACTATAGCTTATGATTTATAGGCAGTTTGAATGGGTAGAATTTCAATTGTATTCAACCAAAGCTTTCCTCTTCGCATGATAGTGGAGAGAATGTTGCTTAATGGAGTGCAAATTACCCACATTCCTCGAGTATAATGCACTCTTTTCTGTCTCTCTTCTCATAGTATATGTGTAATAGAAAGCGATTCGGTCGACACCTATTTCTACTTACACTTTTTACCCTGTCCCTATTGGCTATTCAATGTTTCACTAATGTTGCCTGTTTAATTAATATCTGCAGTATGGATCTCACTCAAAGAAGAGACCTGACAATCTTGTAATTGGTCGGACCTACGATCACCACATCTATGATCTTGTGGAGGTTGGTGTTGAAAATTTTAAGAGCATGGAATCTTTCTCTCACGAAAAGATCTTGGCTCCTCGAGTTGGTTCGAAGCCCTTCTTTGCTTTCATTGGAGAAGGTTTTGAGAGTTCTGAAGAGCTTAAACATCTTAAAGAAGTCTTACTTGATCTTTTCCACGGCGAGGTTAGCATTATTTGTTAATGGTCCTTTCCACGGGGAAGTTTGCATTGCTTGATCTCCTCCGTTGTAACGCTGAAGCGTATGTTTTCCAGGTTATAACGAACTTGAACCTGACCGGGCTTGATCGAGTTTATGTGTGCACGGCCTTGTCTTCAAACAAAGTGTTTTTCACTCACTGTGCTCTGAGGCTCAAGAAGTCTGGTTCTGTAGTGCCAAAGATGGAGCTAGTTGAAGTTGGTCCATCAATGGAAATGGTAGTTCGAAGGCATCGTCTTCCCGACGACAGCCTACGTAAAGAAGCAATGAAAATAGCTCCCGAATTAAAGAAGAAAAAGGTTTGTCAATAGTTTCGTTTTGGCAATTAGTCGCCAAATGTGATATGTATGTCTCTGATTATTCGATCCCTGTATTGTGACGTGCAGGAGAAAAATGTTAAAAAGGATGCCATTGAAGGGAAGATTGGGAAGATCTATATTCCAGAACAAAAGGTAAACAAAACTTTCTCTTTTTGTAATAGTTTAAATCCAAAAATCAAAATTTTTCGCAAGCATATTGGCTTTTATCATAAAAATTGAAATTTGAACGGTAGAATTAGTTTGGGCGCTCGTTATATATCCCGGGCTATTATTTCTTGTTTTTCAATTGCTTATCCACCCGTAAAATCTTGTGTCGTTGAAGGTCGGGGACTTGCCTCTCCCGAACAAAGCAAAGGGAGTGAAACGTGAAAGAAGAGAGGCGAAATTGATGAAGGCCGAGGGCGTTCGCAAGAAGCAGAAGCAAGAAGATGATGATGATGATGCTGAGTGATTTTTTTTGTCTGTAACAATTTGAACTTTTTTTGAGCACATTGTGTTTTGTTTCGGATCTTTATGGGTCTTTTCTTGGGTGTCTTTACATGGGAAGTAAGAATCCTAGGTTGGTTGTTGTGTAAGATAATTTGATAATTAACTGATTTAATAGCGAGAAAAAGAAAAAGACAATTAAGAGAAAAAGTGGAAAATTAGAAGTGAACTGAGCCCACCAATCATTGCCCCTTCGATCTCCTGTCTTCGGTGAGGGACTACCCAATTTTTCAAATCAAATCTGACCATTTCCTCCTCCAAATAGCCCTAATCAGTCATGATGTCCGTCTCAGCCAACGACGGTGGGAACGCCGTCATGCAGCCGTCGCCCGCCACGACTGGCGACGCGGAGTTAGTCGTCAAGAAGCCTCCGGCGAGAGACCGACACAGCAAGGTTGACGGCCGCGGACGGCGCATACGCATGCCGATCATCTGCGCCGCCAGGGTATTCCAGCTCACCCGCGAGCTAGGGCACAAGTCCGACGGCCAGACCATCGAGTGGCTCCTGCGTCAGGCCGAGCCCTCTATCATCGCCGCCACTGGCACCGGCACTACTCCGGCGTCTTTCACCACCACCTCGCCGTCGTCGGCCTCAGCTAGAAACCGCATCGACAACCAGACTAGAGCTCTTTCCCTTTCGCATCCTCTCAATCCGGCGCCGTTCGTTCTGGGCAAGAGGCTCCGCCACGGCGAAGAAGAAGAGGAAGACGATGGCGGTCAGAACGTTTCCAAGGATGGCGACGTTTTGGATCCTCCGAGTGGTTTCTGGGCGTTGCCGGCGAGGCCCGACCTGGCGCAGGTTTGGAGTTTTGCGGCGCCTAGTCACGATATCCAGCAGCAAATGGCTACCTTGAGGGCTTTTCAGCAGCAAAACATTCCCTCGCTGGGCATTGGAGAAGCTTCAGCGGCTAGGGTTGGAAACTACTTGCCGATGGCTCACCATCTCAATCTGCTGGCATCTCTATCAACTGCTCCTCCTCAGTCTTCTTCTCAAGAGCAGCCAAACAATGGAGATGATGCAGCCTGAATCAGCTCCACAAAGTGTCTGATAAGTTTTCTTGGTCTCTCCGCTCGTGTCGACATTTGCGTGTGAATTTGTTTTTCCTTTCGTTCGTCTTCGTTGTGGTGTGCTTGTTCTTTGGTTTGTTGCTTGTCTTCTGTGGAAGAAGCGAGCTAAAGGGGTTCTCAAAAGGAGGGCTTAAGATATTCCTAGCTTAGAAGAGTGTTTTTTGTTTCTTGATTAGCTTCAGTCGTGTGCTTCTTTGGTATTGGTAGTTCATCAGTATCCACCAAATCCCAGTTTCTTGTTTGCTTAACTGGTTGATTCTTGTAAGATAATAAATCATACCAATGCCTGAAACCTTATTGGTATGTTCATGTGGTGCTTGTCTTAATGAGTACTTCATTGAAAGTTCATTATCTTGGTCCAGTGTAAACCGTGAGGTCTCAATGCTTCATTATTCAGCTTCTGTTTTTTCCAGTCCTCTTAGTCATTATCTGAATCTTTGCTACTGTTTAGCTACTGTGAAATCCCTCTGCTGAGTGTGTTATTGTTGGACTAAGAACTAACCTATCGGACAAAGAAAATTGGGATTAAAGCTAAAGCCATTGGTGTGGGCTAAGATTCCTTATTACTGTCTGAACTGAATGTTGTCCGTCCATCAAAGTGGTCATAACACTGACAAGTCATTATATGTACCAAAACTTGAGTGGGCATAAGATTCCTCGTTACAAAACTGGGCAGTCGTAGGAAGTGATAGTGTTCATAAAAATTGAATCTTGATTGCGAAGAACATAAAATCGACGCAGAAAACACATTCTGGTTATGATTTTTTTTAGTGAATTTAAGAAATTTATCCCAAATCAATTACTACCTCTGTCCCACTTAATAATTTTCAAAAATTAGTGGGCACGTAGATTAAGAAACCACAATTTTTTAATATTATAGTACACTTTAAGGAATGGAGAGAGAAAACTAATTAGTGGACACGCAAATTAAGAAGTCTTTTTTAAATATAAATGGTGTAATTAGTTTAATTATTGGAATAACCAAAAGTAGAAATGAGAAGAATTATGTGGGACGCCCGAAATAGAAAGATGGACGGAGGAAGTACTATATACGAAATAAAAGTATAGTACATAGCACAGCACATACATTTACTCTATGTATTTAGAAGCAGGTGACAAGTAAAACTTAATAATTACATAATATGTAATTTAAAACAAAATCTAGCATCTATTATGGCTTCTCCTTCCCCAACTTATGTAACACAGATTATTTCTCTATATACCTCTGCCAATCATGTCAGATTCTTTCCTCTGCAGCCTCATATCATCATTGAATCTCTTGATAGAAAGCCTCCACTCGCTCGCTGAACTCCTCCATACTCACCGAAGGTTCCCTCCTTACGAATCTTCCCCGACGCCTTGCAGACAAGGAATCTTCGAACATCTCATATTTCTTCAGCTCTTTCGATCCAATCGTCGGAGCTGTGTTCCAAGCCTCGCATTTTCTTTCAGAAACTCGTTCTTCCGATCCCTTTATTGCATTCCATGTTTCTTCCATCGTGTAATAACAATAATTATCCCCTTCCACGGGCTCGTTAGGAGGCTCATTATTGACGTCGAAAGGAACAGTTCGAATGCAGCGATCATCTTCTTCAACTTCGATTTGATAGTCGCCATCTTCCTCTGTTTCTTGGCGACATTGGAAGCTTGACGTTGCTGCTATAAGAAGGATCATGGAGAGTTTATTATAATGCAGATGTAAAGAGAAGAAGACAAGAAACACTTTATAGAATTCCAAGAACTGATTGGTGCTGTGAAGGTGATCTTATTACATGTGCAGAACTTCAACTCCATTATTATTACAAGAGTGGAAAAGATGGCTTCCATTAGAAACAGCAGCAGCCGCGGCAAAAGGAGTTGTTTAAGGCTCTAACGTATTGAGGTAAGAAGTTGGAAAGCAAAGAGCCCATTTTGTAGTACAAAGATAGTATCAAGAAGTTGTGTAAGTTATAAGAGTGTAGTCTTAATGTGGATGAAGAACTAGAAATGACAAGAAACGATATGAATCATGAGAACTAAGCAATCCCTACACTGAAAAGTAGACATTAATTTGATGTAAATGGGCTTTCTCTTTAGGATCTTAAGGCTAAAAATCGCATCTATAAGCGAGGCTAAGGGATAATGCGTCATTTCGGGTCTTGCACAGAGTCTTTGGTCATTGCATTTCCTTATACTATAGTGCAATTATTATCCTTTTGGCTAATATAATTAAGTATAAAATGCGCACGTAATCATCGCAGCAATATATGATCATGAATAAATTTGAATCGCTTTTTGTAATATAATATTTAAAAGCTAAAGCCTATGAACTATGGTATGGTTGATAGTTTCTACTACCTAACAATGACAATATTTGGACAATTTATTCAATTCTGACCTTTTTTTCCTTTACTTTTATTTAAATATCCAAATGTTCATTCTTTTCAGACACACTCGTAGATAGAAGACAGGCGCGCAGTAACCAACTCCATACATTCGACCCTACCGCTGCTGAATTATGCATTTTTAATCACATAGCTAATAAACTTTTGAATTTAAGAAAATATGTAACGAAAAACACCTAACAACCTTGATCTCTGATGCCAAACGTACTTGCTTAGGTTCGGCAGTTGTGCTTTTGATCTTACTTCTGTTAAATTAATTCATTAATTGGCACTTATTATTAACAAAGAGTATGGAGAGTCATATAGCATATATATATAAACAGTCTAAGAAGTAAGATATCACACTTGTCAGGCAATTACTATGTTCAAAACACATGTGTGACAATTAATTTGAATTTACATTACATGGCAAAACTAAATAAAAAACGCAAATTAATAAAATATTAAAATAAAAGGGCATTAAAAGTTAGGCCAACAGTAAAACTGCAAAGGTAGCTTTGGACGTTGAGAAAATACAAGTTCGGCTTTCCTGTATCGATCCATAACAGATTTGTAGGTGTGCGAAAACATGAAAAATACGGAAATTAGTATTATTATCATTAGATCTTATATCAAGTTGATTTACTTTCATTCGTAAATATATATATATATATATATATATTTCATATGTTATTTTTCCTGCGTGCTGTGACTGTGAAGGGCACTTTGAAATGAACCAAAACATGGAACTGGACGTTTTGATATTATATTAAAGGGTCTATATGGTTAGGTTCGATTTATATTACACTATATTATGTCTTATCAGGATTAACACGGATATAATATATATATATATATATATTTTCCTTTATTGAGACCCTAACTTGGTAAGCAAACTTGTTATTGACTGAAAGTAGTCGTTTAACAAAATCGAGTCCGAGCACAATATTTAAGATTGTTGTAGGCCAATTCATAGATAGGTTCTGAAAATATCGTCAAGACCAAACTTTATAATTGTTCATTTGTTTAAATAATACATATTAACAAACATACATTTGATTTTAACTAATCTGAGTTTGGTTGCATTTCCTAAGCTGGGATATATAGAGATATTAAGTAGTTCTCACGTAGGTAATTAGAATAAGTAGTAGACAGTTAACAACAAGTAATAAATAGACGACCGCATTAAGATAATTTCCATAAATTGTAAACAGAATTAACAAGCATGGCACTAACACGTTTCTTTATTATATCCTTAAATATTGTTATTTTGTTAAAGTTAGATCAATGAGTTAGCTTAGGGGAGTCCTAGCAGGTGGGTAATATTTTGGTTAGAATTTTCAAAGGACGTTGAAAGAAGAACGACCTTAACCATACCAAGCAACCTTTGCTATCTCCCTATATCTCCCTCTATCTCTCTAAGATAGATAGAGAAAGAATTAGGTATTACAACATTATTATAATGAAAACACACGGTGGTTTATACGTCTATATATATAACTGTACAACAGTTTGTTTGTTAGCATATGTTGCATCAAATTGGTAGAGGTAGTTTATAGTTCTTTTCCTAACCCATTCTTAGGACTATGTTGTTCAATCTTCTTCCTCGATCTTTCAACATGGTCGTGTGATCAGATCTCTTCTCATCGAGTTTGCGAGTTCTTCCTTTCGCGTTCTTAAATTAGGGTTTTCTCCTCACACACACACACACATAATTTCTGGTATTTTTTTGGGTCTCAAAGTAACATATCTTACATAGTTCTATTTGATTCGATACTATAAATCTCGGGGATACATATATTCAAGATGTGTAGCAGAGGGCATTGGAGACCATCGGAGGATGAGAAGCTTCGAGAATTAGTCGCAAAATATGGGCCTCACAATTGGAATTCGATTGCTGAAAAACTACATGGTAGATCAGGTTAAATAACACTCATCATCCATCTATATATATACTCATATCTTCACACACACACACACACACCCACCAGACACAACTTTTTATTACAAATTAGAAATGCTACTGATTTCTTGCTGGTATAAGCTAATGATCCAATGTCGTTATGGTGATGACGTACGGAACGTTTAAACCGTTGCTAGGGTCATATATCTATATGTAAGAATATAAAGGCACACTTGCAAAGTCAACTGAACTCGAATGATGTTATATATGTTATCATGAGCCAAAGTAAACGCAATTAAAGAAATTAGGACTTTCTTTACGATGATGATGTTTGGAGGGCAGCCATATTAATTAATGATATTAAAAAATATATGATATGCTGACAGGGAAGAGCTGTAGGCTGAGATGGTTTAACCAATTAGATCCGAGAATCAACAGAAGCCCTTTCACTAAAGAAGAAGAAGAGCTCCTCTTAGAATGTCATAGAATCCATGGAAATCGTTGGGCAATCATCGCCCGCCATTTTCCTGGTCGTACTGATAATTCCGTGAAGAACCACTGGCACGTAATAATGGCTCGAAAGTGCAGAGATCAGAGATCGAATAAGAAATCATTATTGTGCCCAAAAAGTGATGATATTATTCGTGATGACTGTATTATTAAAGGAGCTGCTAACAACAAACCATCACCATCAGTGTTTTGTTACGATGGAAATCATATGTTTCCTGTCATAAAGAATGACCAGCAAATGCCTCGTTTGACGGTGGACAAAGGTTAGCTTTATTTTCAAGAGATGACCAGCTTTTGCATGGCAATACTATTTACGTGTTAATTATAACTTGTTTATTTGTTTTTTTTTTTTGTTTTTTGGGTATTGCAGAAAGGGTAAGGAGTGGAGTCGGTCCGATAGAGTTCTATGATTTTTTGAAGGTGAATACAGATTCTTCAACAGAAGTGAAGTAACAGATAGTGCATGCAATGAAGAAAGATGACAATAATGAATGTGAAGAAGAATGAGAAGTCGAGCAAAGGGAAAATATTTTAGCCGAACGCATACCTCGACTTGTCATCATCACGACCATCTCTTGACCTTTTTTTAGCTGATCTTTAATCCACTAATTGCTTCATCCTAAAAAAGATTGATTTAACAAATACTTGATATATCATTGAGTTGTAGTAGGTGTATGATCTAAGTCACGGCACACTTATAACCGTGTATGTTTTACTTTGGATCTTATATACCAATGAGAAGAGCATTGATGAGTGCAGATTTGTCGTGGCACTACTTTAGAATAGAATGGATGTGTTGAACAAAAATTAAGAAACATGATTGTGAAAAGCTGTGATAAACAGTGAGAAAAGAAAAAGGAAGAAATTTATTAATAGTGAGGGAAATCTCCATGGCCAAAGTTTTTACACCTTAGGTCCCGTCTTATTGAGTGCGTGGGTAATATGATGGGTCGGGTCATATACCTGAATCGGGTAATGGGCAAATCCTGATTATTTTCATAATATATAATCCATAATTAGAAATAATAATAATATAGGCATAGCGCATAGCTCAACTCAAATCTATAAATAAAAACAAATTGTAATTTCCTCCTCTCTCCAGCTGCCGCTAACTCCATCGCGTCGTCGCTTGTTCTCATGGACGAACATACATTTGATCCGGTGAGAGAGTTGTTTTCCTTTTCATGTGATTACGTAGCGTCAGTAGTTTTTCCTTTTTTTGTTAATGTCATTTTGTTGTACGTTGTTGTTGAAATACGGGCCGGGCCTCCGGTAATTTTATCCGTTACGAGGCCCGCGCACACACGTCACACGGAGGATCGGTGTCCGGTATAAGCTTCATGGGGTTCCCTCTTAAAACCAATTGGTGTTAAGAGGAGTGGCCCATCAAGCTTATAAACCAATTTAATTTCTATGCATTTTTCGATGTGGGACAATTCTTTTTGCCCTCACACGTGACAACTCAACAGTTGTTTCCCAAACATTGCGCGCGGGAACTGATTCGTGAAATTTTCAGAGTCGTTTGGCAACAGCGAGCTGCAGGTAACGCAGACTTATTATCATTTTCGTTAATTTTTTATGGATTAATACGGCTTGAAGTTGTTTGGATGTTCGACCCTTTTCTAATTTTTTTCGGACCAGAGCGGGAGAAGAATCAACTCTCAGAAAACGAAGCTGATGTATGTGTATTCATGCTTTGATTATCCTATCCTTTGTTGAGCTGTTAATAGTGCTTTCAGAGTGGGCTTCTTAGTGTTGATTGCAGATCTTACATCTCGTCCAATTATAGTGTTTGTGTTATGTGTGGAGTTTGATCAATGTCTTGTTTTGTTACCTGATACTTCAAAGTTGAATTATTTTTACAGGCAGGACCAAGCACGTCGAAGAGAAGCCGGCTTACAACTGGTAAGAAATCAATTGAAAACTTTCATTGATTCCCATTGCACTTTATGTGCTCAAGGTCAACATAAAAATCGATGGGGTTACTTCTGCTAGTCGATTAGTTTTAGGATAGAATATAAACTTGTACTAACATTGAATCTTGCATGTTTGTATGTATTATGTGTTGTGTACTTGTGTGTTTCCAGTGTCTCAATTGATTTGGCGTAAAATGACCGTGTTTTGCAATGTTTTGCAGCCAATGGAAATGCATTGAAGGTGAGCTGTGAACTTATCCGTCTTTTCATAACAGGTGAGCATATTGGCGCAGATAATGTCTTTCATATTTTTTCAGCTTAATACTAATTGCCATATCTCACCAATGTCATCGCTCTTGTCCATAACAGATTTCTTTAGAGTTATTTCAAGACATCATTGTAACTTTATGTCTGTTTATTGTCTGTGGCAGAAGCTATTCAACGTGCTGCCACCATTGCTGAAGCGGAAGGTTCCCTGAAAATAGAAGCAACGCATCTCGAAAGGATACTTCCTCAATTACTTTTGGATTTTTAAGGTATGTACATGCAAGCTTAAGCCTGCAAGTCACTTTTTTACTTGCTGTATAAGGACATAGTGTTGTTACTTACTCTGGACAAAGCTTGACAAATTTGGATTAGTTCCCGTTTGTAGAATCACTTCGTCAAATTTACTTGTGCTGCATGCATCATTGACCTGTCTAGGTTCAATTTGAATGTAGTAAGAGCTAGTACTGTCTTCTTAGTTCAATTTACCATGCCATTAGAATGCTTAGTTTTCTTCGATTATAGTCAGTAAACATTGTAGTAAAGTTATATAACAATAGGTTGAAACAAGCAGTGAAGTACATGAGCACGAACTTGACTACATATTACAATTACCAAAACACAATAGAACCCACCTTTAGGATGACTCCAAGGAAGGCCTATGATAGACAGGACAGATGCAACACAGACACAAATACTCTCTGGATTAGACCGAAAATCAGTCTTTATTGTCACAACCTCACGACACTATCAAACCTTAATGCGCCCAGACAACAACTCAGTCATCGCAACATCGGTACATAAAGTACTTCTCCATCGGCTTATGACACTGAGCGCAGGCAACCATCTCGGGAATATCGTTAATCCAAGGTAATATAAGCTTGCTGCAATGGTCAGCAGTGTGATGACCTTCCAAGTAGTCGTTCATCGCGGGGACAAAGCCCTTTGTCCTGGCCTCATCGACCCATGTCCCAAAATCCATCAGACACTTCATCATCTCATCCCCATTTGCTCGGGCCATCTCACCAGGCAAAGAACCCGAACCTTTACTAAACAAAACCCATCCTTGTTCACTACCCGCGAATGTGAGCATTGTGAGCACTTCGGCGAGAATGCGATCGCCTTCCTTCGTCTCAGTTTCAAGCGTTGCACCTTGGTGGATCCTTGAGTACATCATGCTCTCTAATCTTGTCCAGAAGTACCTATTAGAAGTTGCAAAATTGTATGTTTATTCGATGGTTCAACATTATGATAGTAAGGTATGTCGAATTTCTTGACAGTAGTACCATATAAACGTGGTATTGTTCAAGCAGTGGCTGAGCCCATCTGCTGTTACGAGGTCGTAATAGCGCCTTAAGCGTTCGCTGCTGTTGGTTTTCCCTATGTAGACCATTTCTAGCTGTTCATTTGCAGATCTTGCGACGCTTCTAGTCGTTGTTATCAAGTTGCGGAGCCATAGAACGTCTTCACCTCCGTACAGGCAGATGAGTTTCTTATCTTCCTTGATCTGTTGAATGATATTTAAGGTGTTAGTTGTTACTTGAATATAACTGAAAAAACTGATGTACTTTTTGTGTTTTTACCCAGGTCAGTATAGCCATGTCAATGCCGTTCACTAGGAGCTCGAGCCTCCATGATTCTACATCCCACTTGGACGACTCCTTTGCTTCGGTGAAAGGATAGACCGTATTGCCCCAAATCCACACCATGTGGAATGCGTTGTGGCTGACCACCTTGCCTTGTGGGTCCAAAGCCACTAGAATAGGCTTCTTAACATAGTGCCAATACTCCTTGACGTACCTTGCAATGGCGGGCTCTAACAACCTAGGATGATGCAGAGTGTACCAAGGCATCTCTGACTGTAATAGCTGAAACCTCTGTTCATGCTCTTCGTCCCACGGGACTGACTTTTCTATGACAGGTAACCATACGATCTCGTACTGAAACTCTAGCCTGTTTCTTGATTCTTTGTAGATGTGGCTAAGTATGCGAAGTTCGTCCTGCGATATGTCTAGATCTGATATGAGTAGCAATACTGTCTTTCCTCTGAGCTGTTCAATGCCAACCTGTTTGCATATATGTCAGATATTTCATGTCGAAAATTCAGGAGAATTAACCTTATTACATGTTAGAAACGAGAGAGTTTATACTTTTATAGTCTTGTTGTTCCCCACTTCAAGTGGTAGCAGATCGTCTCTCAGGTATATGACGTGCTTTAAGATTTTCTGGTTGTCCATATGGGGCGTCGTCTCGAATAGGCGCACGAGTGTCTGGAAATACTCCATATGTTTCTTCTCATCTGCACGAATCAAAGTTGCTCGGTAACAAACTTCTGAACTTGTAGCTTAAGCATAGATTACTGCTACTTTGATGATATTCTTACCAATGTACTGATAGCAGTGACCTAGTTGGCCCTTGAGATGATCTAAGATGCTAGTCAACTTGTGTCCTAAGCTCGACAGCTCCCATGTCTCGGCGGTTAAAGACGAATGGGCTCTGCATATTTCGGTTCAACATGAAAAAGATTAGCCTCAAAAAGCCACAACAGACAGAGAATGAGCGAGCGAAAGAAAATCAGGCCACATACCTTTGGCCCAGTCCTAGAATGTCCGTAACCTGAGAAGCACACGCCACCAAGCTACGTACAATCCAATACACGGCGATTGGGATATGATTCACCGCACTAACCATCGGTTCCTTGTCGTGAGATATGTACTTCGGCGGAAGCAAACCAAACTGGGATATGCACTGAGCTACCTCCAAAGCAGATTTCAAAAGGCCGTTGATCGTTTCGAACCTAGACTTCATCACGTCTGATAGTTCGACGATGTCCGAAACCCTTCTCAGTAGGGCTATGGATTTTGCTAGCGGGTCGTTTGCGAACGAAGTAGCCACCAGCCAAAACTGACCGTAGTTAACTGCAAACGAGGCCAGTGCTATAACAGCTTTCGCATCCCATGAGTAGTATGACAGCATGCTAAGTATCTCGAAGGACGACGCCTGATCATCGCCGCCCGAACACTTGCATTCCAACTACAGAGAAAGTAATGGATTAGTGATCACAGTTGCACATAAGAGCTATTTACAAGTTAATTTACTCGAGGCCTTCGATCTTCTTACTTCGCATGAGACCTTGTTGATCACAAAGGCTAATCCATCTGGGATATTATCAATGCTAGCCAGGTTCGTAGCGTCGGCCAAGGCGTGCTTTTGGGTTCCCTAGAACAAACAGAAGATCAATATGAGCCATTTGAAGAAGGTTATTACACATTTATTTGCTTGTTTTTTTATTTTATTTTCTTTTTACGTTTATAATGCCCTCGATTCCTTGGGGAATGTGATGAAAGATGTCCTTGACTGTGAGAAGAAGATGCTCGACGTCGAGTGGAAGGCTGCTATCGTATGAATGCGTGGCTTCGATCTGCTTCTTAAGGGCGTTGTCCTCCGAGAGCATTCCTCCACGACGGTCATGGTGGAGCAGTTTCTTGCTCATTGCTGGTTGGTTTAGCAGCTTATACATTATTTTTCCTTTTTCTTTTTATATTACTTACTACTCTGTCGGATTATGTATCTCAAGTGCGATGTGCTGTGTGTTGGTTATTACATGCAGCAATTATATAGTGTTTAGAAAGGCATAAAGCACCAGGATCAAGTTCCTTGCTTGTAAGACGGTGCTTAATCATTAAAGCCGCTGCTGCTTCTAAAACGGATAAGGTTGGAATCTTTATTTTTTGCTGTGTCCCCTTTGATATCACTCGCTGTTAACCTTAAACTGAGGCTTCGCTGTTAACTACTCCAAGTATTTGACATGTTATTACAATTTTTTTTTGTTGGGAGGTATCGCCATACAGCAACTATTGTAACACTTTGAAACATATTCATGTGTGTGATAGGCTCACTCAAGATAATTTGGTAGCCACTGAGAATGGAGAGTCGACCACCTCTCCACCAAAGACCGTTAGCGCTTCAACGTTGACCACTAAGTTAAGCCATCGACTTGGGGACTTAGACATGCTATTACATGAAAAATGAGAAGAATAAAGAAAAAAAAAAGGTAAAAGCATTACTTAATCATCCCTGACAAACTTTTAAGCTTTTCCAAAAGAAACGTGGAGGGACTAGTAGAGCATAAAAAAGCAAAAAAAGAAAAGCATGGGAAGCAAGCGTGTGATAGCTCCCACATTTATTCTTGTAATATGCTGCAACTGCAAGGCATGAGGGATGCAAGGAGACTTAGTAATATCAACCAAGCAAGTCTATCTTCTCTTCATCACAAAACAACATGCACAAAATGAGCCTACTATATGTGTGTGTGTACATGTGGTTCGAGCCAAATAGGCCCATTTGTGCGCTCGACCTTTATTTCGATTGTTTCTTTGACACTTTCGTTCTTAGTAACTCTATGCCGCGAATTGTGTAACGAGTTGTTATGTAGTTTAGGGAGGGATATACAAATAATCACTCCTGTCGAACACTTTCTAGCTCTTAAAAAATTGTCATCAAACGTCAACCTCATATGTTCATGTTGTGTGTTTTTACTAGGCTTGTCAAAGGGCGGGTTCGGGCCTGAATACTCTCACACCACTGATTAACCTAACAAAAAATATACAAACACATAGGAATTTAGAATAATTAAATAGATATTTATAAATCTTCAAAATAATAATGAGTAGAATGATACCGAAGGTATATTTCTATTGTTATGCGAATCATGGGAAGGCTGGAATTTATCAATGAAAATAATAATAATAATTCACTAATGGACACGTGGACGGTTGGATTTCCATGTGACCGACTTTCGATTAGGTCAAGATATATCTTACCCCTTTGGAATCATCGCACGCCACTCCAGACAGCTGTTGCGCATTTTCTCCCTCTTCAAACCCTAGAATTTACCTTCTGAAAATTTCGATTTTTCTCTCTGTTATGGAGATGGCACATGTTACCGAATTGACGATGGATCGACGACCGAGAAAGAGGCCTCGGTTGGGATGGGATGTTTTGCCTCAAGCTCAGAGGGTAATTTTTCTCGTCTGAACCTTGAGATCATTAGATCTGTTTGTTTTTGCTTGATTTATTGTAGATCCGGTAATTTTTTTTGGTTTTTCTGGAGATCTTATGTGAAAAGATCGAACCTTTTCTCGAGGTTGATGTGGATGATATATGGTAGATCTGTTCGGATTGTTGCTTAATCTATGTTTCATGTGTTGTTTCTTTCGTCCCTCTTGTTTGCTTCGGAGAATCTGAAATCATGGGTTTATCATTCAATCTGTATTTGTTGGTATCCCTATCAACGTAGATTGAATTTAAGTTGGGTAAGTTGTTGGATGATTGAGATGTTTCTGGCCTTTTCATCTGGTCATAGGTTTCTCCTTTTTTCTTTTGCTGTGGTTCTAATCTAATGCCTAAGGTTAAATTTCACTGTTCTTTTTTTTTTTTTCTGTTTTTGAAAATTATGTATCCTTGTAGTTTTTGATGTGAGATTGAGGGTGAAACGTAATGATTGTTGTTATTGAGGGAAAAAATGATTGAATTGCTGTGTAGGTTCAGCTAGAATTATTTTCTGCACAAGATGTTGGGAATGTGACAAGCTATGTAGCTTCAAAGACATTTCCAGACCACCCTAATTATCTGTTTGTGACGGACTTGGATCGAAAGGGTTCTCCCCCGTGGAGAGAAGATGACAAAGACGGCCATTATACTTTCGAGATCGGAGATAATCTAACACCTCGCTGTAATTACTTTGTCGCTGAGTTTTGTGATCTTTTACGTATGAGATTGGAGATAATTTAACCTCATGCTTAAATGGATTTCTTAGAATGTTTTTTTGTAAAAGAAAGAACCCTGATATGCCTCTGTGTAAATCCAGTTCATTTATCTGGATTACCTTGACGTTTTTGGTGCTTTTCATTTGCAGATAAAATCCACAGCAAGATGGGTGAAGGTATATTTACTGGGATGCTCATCTCAGGATGAGGAAGTGCATTAGTGCAATTGTTAAATGGATATCTTCCCTGCAGGCACCTTTGGTCAGGTTTTGGAGTGCTGGGATCGGGAAAAAAGAGAAATGGTTGCCATAAAGATTGTTCGAGGCATTAAAAAGTACCGTGAAGCAGCAATGATTGAGGTAGAAGTGCTCCAACAGCTAGGTAGACATGACAAAGGCGGAAACCGGTGAGTATTAGTTGATTACTACCGTACATCCACTGTTTTCTGACATTGCAAGTATTTGCATGGGTTGAACATATTTATTCCTTGCAGTTGTGTACAATTACGGAACTGGTTTGACTATCGTAACCATATCTGTATTGTAAGTACTAAGTATATGATTAATTTGATGGATTGATTCTCCCCAACACAACGATGTTTTGGGGACTAAACCTAAGGATGGGCTGAATAATGTCAACAGGTTTTTGAGAAGCTTGGACCAAGCTTATACGATTTCCTACGCAAAAACAATTATCGGTCATTTCCCATTGATCTTGTCCGTGAGATTGGCAGACAACTGTTGGAATGTGTAGCATGTGTGTAAATAGTTTCCCTCCACTTTGTTATGATTTTATTTCAAGTCAAGTTTATTGGCAGCTTCTTATGGTGACCATTTCATGTTTTTTCTAACTTAAATGAGAAAGTTATAAACTTAGAGCTTGGTCCATTGATTTTCTTTTGCCCTTCTTGTTCTTAGTGTTTTGTTGGTTTCTTTCTTTTTTCTGCTACCTCAGTTATGCATGATTTACGCCTCATTCATACGGACTTGAAGCCCGAAAATATACTTCTTGTCTCGTCGGAGTACTTAAAAGTTCCCGACTTCAAGGTAGTTGATGTGATGCTTTATCTGGCGAATGATGTCAATAGCTGGCCTTGCTGAGTGTTGCATTCTTGCAATTGTTTCTACAGGGCTCGTCAAGGTCTAAGGACAGTTCATATTACAAGAGAGTCCCAAAATCGAGTGCTATCAAAGTAATTGATTTTGGAAGCACAACTTACGACAAGAAGGACCAAACTTACATTGTCTCAACACGTCACTACAGAGCTCCTGAAGTCATTTTAGGTAGATACCTATATGCTGAATGACTGCAATCAATTTGTTATGCTAATTTCTATTGTTTTCCCTCTTTAAATTTTAGGACTAGGCTGGAGTTACCCGTGCGACATATGGAGTGTTGGCTGTATCTTGGTGGAACTCTGCACGGTATAGGAATTCACCGTGCCCCCTTTGGTTTCCATGCAACGATATATCTGAATACTAACCACAATATTACATAATGTCATAAACTTATTACAAAACAGGGCGAAGCATTGTTCCAAACACATGAAAACTTGGAACACCTTGCAATGATGGAGAGGGTCCTCGGACCTCTACCCCAACACATGTTGAAAATTGCAGAGTACGATACTCATTACCGTACAGTTATCCTTCATTATGACCTTTGATTCTTTGACAAATTGCCAAGTTATCTTTTCTTCTCCCTCTCAGCCGTCAGTCCCAAAAGTATGTAAGAAGAGGTAGGTTAGACTGGCCCGAGGGAGCAACGTCTAGGGACAGTATAAAAGCTGTCTTAAAGTTGCCAAGACTACCTAATCTTATCATGCAACACGTAGATCACTCGGCTGGCGATCTCATCCATTTAATTCAGGGCCTTTTGAGATACGATCCCGGCGAAAGATTATCTGCCCGCGAAGCGCTCAGACAACCGTTCTTCATGAGGGATCCCTTGAGAAGATAACATTTTTATTATACAAAACACGAGGATGTTGAATTGCCCTGCCTAAGAGAGCTGCTGATTACTTAATAGTTATATATACAATGATTTTGTGTGTGCATATGTTGCAAAAATGTTCGATATATCTTCCTGTTATCGCATTTAGATGCTTCCCATTTTTGACATTACTAAACATGGCTGGTGTGACAAATTCTTGGATGGTTCTTGCACAACTTCTTATTGACATAAACATGCATTATCAATTTTCATCAAAGTACTAGAAACAGAGAATGGCCGGCGTCGCATTCTGGGATGGTTCTTATTATTTAGAGAACTTTATTAACATAAACAAACGCCAATATTAATGTTCATCAAAGTAGTAGACACAGAGATGCATATAGTTCTTGCATTATTTAAACACACGAATTAACTACTAGACATATGTCTATATAAGCTGCCTTCTTGCAAGAAGGTCCCATTTGTTCATCCTCTTCCCAGTATCATATCATGGAAGCCCTGCACCGTCAATAATCGTATGCATTCAGAGTAGACGGGTCAGGGTATTAAACACGGAAACGAAACATTAGAGGAAGTTTTCAAGCTCGAACACTAACCAGAGAGAATGTCGATAGCTTGCACTAAATCATATCCAGTCAACCTCAGAACCTCCTTGTTCAAGCCAACACGGTTGAATCCCATCTCCTCGAGTTTCCTGAGAAGATCCTCCTCTAAGTTTATGTTCGTCACTCCAGTTGGAAGAGGCTGTGGAGCTGGAGGTGGTGGTGGTGGTGGTGGTGGTACGTAGAATTGGTTGCCTTGAGAAGCAGCGTGGTATAGTGGTGGTGGTGGTGGTGGTGGTATGACGTATTCGTTGCCTTGAGAAGCAACGTAGTGTGGTGGTGGTGGAGGTGTCAGATCGGAGAGATCAAGAATGGGATAGGAAACAGATGAAGTCGAAGGAGGTTTCAAGTTCGACGCTCCACTGCCAACTAGCAAGCTATCGTTAATTGGGAATTTCAACTCATGATCGTAAGTAGTTTGCTTCGAGTCAGCATCAGGTTCGACTGTTTGCAGAGGCTTCTTCGAATTATTGGGTTCGAGTTCTTTCATGCCCTCTATCATAGTCATTTCCTTGGCAATCTCAGGGGTAAGTAAGGTAGGAGGTAGATTCAAATTAAAGCCTCTGTCGCCTCCTTGCTGAGTCATTCCCAAAGAAGCATCTACCTGGAACCAGGAAAGGCACGAACTTGTAGCAAATAATCAAATTTTAATCGCATATTTTTTGAAAAAGTTCCACAAGAGCGTAAAAGAGCGCACCTGTATGAGAACCCAAATGCGCTGCCCGAATTTTTGTCCCGATGGTGAGGCCAATCGCCAGTAAGAGATGTATCGACCGGGCAACTTAGGAGAGATTAAATCAACTGCAACATCGAGCACGTGGTCTGGTAGTAAACCAGTTGGAGGAACCTGAAAAAAGATGAGAAAATCCCTTTAAACATTGTAACATTACGTTTTTATGACGTTCAAGTAAATTTTCAAATGTCCACACACTGATTTTAGACTTGACGTTCAGCCAAGGAATGGCATTGGGTAACAGACAAAGCACTTACATTAACTTCAAGTGAGAGGGCGTTGCTTAACTTGTCTCCTCCGACCCAAACAAGTTGTGTTTTTGGGGGCCAAGCGGCCGTACCATTGTTCCTCATTTGCCATATCTTGGTGAATGGGACCGAAGGTGCCAGAACGGTTCCATCAACTATATTCACGTCTTGCAGAAATCGACTGTCTAACTTTGATTCAGTTGCCTTGACCTTTGCACCTACGTATACCTGTGGTAAAGTTGGATCCGTGCCCTTGGCAAGCTAAAATTTGGAAAGCGTAATTTAGAAAGTAGCACTTCGAAATTAGTCAATAGATAAAGGACAGCTTCGCAAGAGTTGCAAGAAAACAAGCACTAAAAGAAGCTAAACCTCGTTAAGCTCCTTAGAAGGCATCTGATAATGATATACAGCGGGGCTGTCCAATCTGACATAGTCGGTGTCATTCCCAATTTCCTCAAAGCAGTCTTGGCAGAGATCATAGTCCACCTTTCTGCAAATAATAAATTTAATAAAAATTAGTTTGTGAGAGAGAATTTCTACTTTTGAGCGGACAACAGATTCTATCATTGATACTCACACTTTCGACTTGAACCTAGGCCCAGTTATCGGATAGATTCTACACCCATCGCAACGAACTCCGAGATGTATTGCACCTCCATTACCATCTTGAAGTCTTGTGCTCCTCACAAGTGGGAACGGCTCAAAGGCAGTATGTGGTGGGATAGCTGAGACATTCTGCGTAGATGCACCTGAAGATGAACTGTTGTCCTTGGCTATAGGCTCAGAAGGAAACTCTGGCATCTTTGGATCAACATAAGTTGGGTTTTGAAATGGGTTCACATTAGAAACAGGTCCATCATTGGGTTTGTCGATCTCCTTCTCGATATCATTACTGTGCGAACCAGCCGGCGAATTATCAGATGGGATATAAGACTCATCAGAGTTATCGAAGCCCCAATGCTTCTTTCCATGGAGTAGTGGGAGGAGTGGTAAATGATGCTTCTTGCTCAAATGTTTCTCAAATATCTTCCTCATCATTTCCTTCTTGGCCTTTCCTTTCTTACCAACGCCCGACGCCAGATTTGATTTGAAAGGATGGAGAAGTGTTGAGCCCGGCGAGAAAGCTTCGATGTCCAGGGATTCAAGTGCTGCAGCAACTGCACGGTGGTCAAAGGCTTTCGAAGATGAACCTTCTGAGTTACCACTGAACACGTTATCGAGTTTTTTCGCACCATTTGTATTAACATTCTCCTCGTGTTCGAGTTTTTCCAAGCTCTGCATGCTAACTGAATGTTTCTCCTTGGGTTCTTGCTTCAATAATGCGTTCATTGCATCAGTAAGATTGGGATCAACTGAGATTTTATCTTCAGTTGCAGTTTGGGCCGCCGACGGCTGATCCATGTAAGATGAGCACACTTTAGCGAATACGTCAACAATCCCAGCAATAAGAGGGGAAGTCGAGGATGCTTTTGAAGTCAGATCGGCGGAGAGACCCACGAGCATTTCACGTACAGGCTCGGGTACGTTTCTCATGACTTCATGAACAAGAGAATCTGAATTTTGCAAGGGCTGTTGACTTGTTGATGTTGAACGAGGCGTAGAACTTCCACTAGAATTGTTTTTCGGTTGGTCAATTTTGTCCTCATTTATCAGCTTCACAGTGATCCTTAGTGGATTTAGCTCCTGTCTAACCACATCACGGAGATCATCATCATCAGAAAGGGTGACAACATCACCATCTTCGTCGATGTAAGTCAGCGTCAGCTCACTAGCAGGGGAAAACCCGAAGAGGGAAATGATCTTCTCTCTTAGGGCATCTATGGACATATTGAACTCATCTTCAACAACTTGGGCGTTGAAACGCCTAAGCATATCACCATACTTGACCTGCGAGCAAAGAGTTTATCAGAAGTTGTGGGTTGATTGTGATATATAAGCAAATTGGATTTACAAGGATAAGGGAAAAAGGATGGATAGACATAGCTTGAGATCAATTCTAACATCGAAAAACCTAAGCAAACAACAGACGATCGATACTGAGAAAAAAAAAAAGGGAATTGTCCCTCTTGCCGTGATCATATGAGCTAGGAGATTAATCAAACATGATTTCAACAGCATCGACAAAAGGATACATAATCAAAATCAAACCTTTTTTTACCCTCAAACAATTAAAAATCACTACAAAATCTGCAAACCCAGGTCAAACTAAACCCCTCAAACGGCGATAAGGCAGCAATAAAATTAATTCAAAAGGTAATCCTTAATATTCAGATTGTTACCTTTATCACAACATAAGGACCCTCCATTATTTCCCGCCTTTCTTCTGCAGACAAAATCCCTTTGTTCTTCGCGTACAAAAAGAGCCCTTAAACGAAAACGCGATCAGAAAAATTCCACCCGACTGTGTGTGAGTGGCGTATGCGTATGAGGAAATACGCTATTATAGATGAATATTCCGACCGAGTCCACTTTTAATCAGTTCTTTAAAATCAATATTATATATCAAATTTTAATCAAAATCTTCCTTTGCTTAGTTAACAAGGCAGAGTTTTTCAATGGGTGGGACCCATTTACAATAAATTTTTCAAGCCTCATTTAATATCTTAAGTTCGATGATATACATATACACTTACACACACATCTCAAACCATATACGTTTATATACTTATATTTATTGAGTTTTCGTGTAATAGATTGCTCAAAACAAACAACAACCAATGAGACATTAGTCCAAAAAAAGTATGCCCCAAGACCAAAAAAAAAAAAACACACACAACACAAATATATACGTACATCCATCCCAAACAAGATCACGTCTTAACTTTCTGAAAAGTAGAAACTTAACACAAAAAAAAAAAATCAAATACGTACTTAAATGTGTACAAAATATATACATTCACTTGTCTGATCTCCTCAGACAAGGCACAGTGACGACCATGCTTATTGTTATTACAAAACCTGCAAAGACGACGAAAGCCAAGAGACCTCTCTGATCTCTAACGACAACCTTGGCCAAATACATAGCTACGTCCGACGTAATGTATCTCCCCTCCTTAACCAATACCTTCCTACGCTTGCCGGCGAAGGCAAGGAGAACCATCACCGTGATCCACGTCACCACCGTCGTACGGACAAGAAAAAGCACGATCAAAATCAGTGCTAATACTGATGCTAGAAGGATTGGTAGCAGCAAGGAAGAAGTTGTGTAATAGCCCACATGATGATGATAGCTTGATATTTCATCAAGAATTGATGATGATGATGATGATGGCGAAGAGAGGAAGAAGAAGAAGACGTATGAAGATATAATCAAGAACAGTATAAGCGTCGTGGATGTCTTCTTATTGGTTGAGATTTGTTTCATGGTCGGATGATGAGAAGTCATGTAGTAACGCATTGATGAGTCTATATACGTTAATAAATAAGGTTTTGATGAGGTTGTAAAGGAATTGCAGATGGGCAAGGCATGTGTGCACATGGCTAGGTTGGCGAATGATCGAGTTTTATTACCAACAACTAACTCCCCCTTTTATTATTTCAAGTATTTGTCGTCTAATAATGGCTGATTTCGATGATCTCCGATAATATTATTATTAATGATGGACTCAAATACAAATGGTTTAGCAAGATGGAATTTTTATCAATTGGGTCATCGTTTGAACTTGTTTATCGGTAGCATACATTGAATACGTTCGACTTTTAGTTCATCGAGACTAAAGTGCGGCAATTTAATCTGCAGTTCCAAGAAAAGACTAATGGGGGACGTTTTTTGAGAAGTTAAATTTAAGATTTTTAGGACACGAAGAAGCTGTTTGATATGTGTATAGGGGTGTTCGCAATTCGGTAAACCGAACCGAAATACCGAATTACCGAATATTTGGTACAAAACCGAACCGAACCGAAATATTCGGTTCGGTATTCGGTTTTAAAATTCTGAAATTTCGGTAATTCGGTTCGGTACACAATTTTTAGTTCGGTATTTTCGGTATACCGAATTACTGATTTAGAATACAATATATTAAATATACAGCCCAATAATATAACACAAACCCAATAAATATATAGCCCAATAATATACAGCCCAAGGTCAATTAGGGTTTTAATCCTCTTCCTTCCACAGCCTACACGAATCTTCTCAAACCAAAAAATAGAAAATGAAAAGCAATGTCGAGCAGATGAGTTTAGTCATTTCGACACCTCTGTCAATTGTTTTTTTCAGTCATCGGCGGCCAAGACTACTACCCAGACGCCACCGTCCGTCGCCGCCAGGTGGAAGACGGGCACGGAGAAGTAACCTCGCCGGCAATCCCAAGAAGGGCCCATCGTTCTCTCTCCTCCGACTTCGCCGTCGACATCTCCTGCATGACTCGGTGCGGGACCCACGGCTCCAAGGCTGCAATCGCAAAGAAGAAGGGGGAAAAGAGCACCAAATTTGCTATGCAAACTCATTTTTTTTTAACTCGGTATTTCGGTATATAACCGAAAATTACCGAAAAAATTTCGGTTTTACCGAAACCGAACCGATTAAGTTCGGTTCGGTATTCGGTTCTCAATATCATCGAACCGAAATTTCGGTTCGGTTCGGTACGGTTCGTTGTATTGTAATGTAACCATGCAGTTGCAAATAGTCAATAAATTTTTTAATTAATACGTGAGGAGCCAAATTAGAGGTTGAAAATTGTATATTCATCTATCCATCTTTCCTTCACCAGGGAAAAAAAATGTAAAAGATTAAAAAAGGAAGGAAAATTAATGAAATGCATAATATACCTCGCATGGAGAAGACTAATCATCATCAAAAGCCCAACAAACAATAAAGCCCAATTACATAATGGGCCTGGCATTACACAGAATACACCATCGTATATATGTAACCTCAAACCCTAAATCGCCTTTTTCACTCACAATCATCCCTCGCAGCTCAGAGACAACTGCCGAAGACGATGACGACACGTTTCAAGAAGAACAGGAAGAAGAGGGGCCACGTCAGCGCCGGACACGGCCGTATCGGCAAGCACCGCAAGCATCCCGGCGGTCGAGGTAATGCCGGAGGAATGCACCACCACCGCATTCTCTTCGACAAGTACCATCCGGGGTATTTCGGTAAAGTTGGCATGAGGTACTTCCACAAGCTCCGCAACAAGTTCTTCTGCCCTACGCTGAACGTCGACAGGCTGTGGTCGATGGTCCCTCAGGAGGTTAAGGACAAGGCCGGCAAGGACAGCGCGCCGCTGATCGATGTCACGCAGTTCGGATACTTTAAGGTTCTCGGCAAGGGAGTTTTGCCCGAGGGAAAGCCCTTCGTTGTGAAGGCCAAGCTCGTGTCGAAGAATGCCGAGAAGAAGATCAAGGAGGCTGGTGGTGCTGTGGTGCTCACCGCTTGAGGTTGTATTTTGTCAATTTTTGTTTTCAGTTATAATTAATGCTGCGTTGGACGTCCTTGAAATCCTTTGCAAATTGCTTGTTACTATTATATAAGATGTTTGGATTCCAAAGCTTGTGTTTTTTTCTTTCGTTATTGTTTATTTGGGTGATGATTTAGCTAGCTTGCTTCAGGTTTGATTTGAAACATCATTCATCCTATGTTCTTGTTAGAATTTTCTATATTGATCTTCAGCATGCCTAATTGTTTTTTGGGGCATGGAAGTGTGAGTTTTTGATGGTTGGCTATAACTGGTTTCATATGTTTCACATCTGAGGATCTGCAGGTTTAGATCGTGTTTTGCGTCTGATAAAATTGTTTTCTAAATCATTCCTTTCTACATGGGATAAACGTTTGGTTGTGTGGTTATCATTCGGAAACATTTAGACAGAGATGATAGAACTGGAATTAGTACCATGATTGAGTTACGTTTTCAGTGTTCCTATTTCCTGGTATATCCTGCATTGATCATCCTACTCTGGTGCGATGAGATTGTTTGAAATCTATTCATTTAACTGAACTTGCACTTCAATGGCTAAGGATAAAGTCTTGCTATATCTCCTTTACCTTGGTTGAAATTTTCTTCGTACACATGCAGTGTGCTCTTAGATGCTAAAATTGCCTGAATTCTGAGCACCGTTGAACTTGTTCCATTCATCGTCCGAGCCAGTGATTCTTCTACCTCATGAAAACCTGAATTATCTCGATGATATTTTTGATTCAGTATCATTGACAATTGTATTGTAGAAATAAGGTGTGCAGATAGTAAATTTGAATAACAGCTTTATCAAAGACAGTTATTGCTTTCTTCAGTCTGAAAATATAATCATTGTTCCAATTAAATCGGCCTTTCTTCTTGGTTGCCACATTGAACTATAGCCCACTTTAAGGCCCATTTTAAAGGCCCAGCAAACGCAGTTTTCCGTCCACCTTTTTCATTTTCATATCAAAGTTCTCAGAACTAAAACATTGTTATTTGTTATTTCTCCTTTTTTTTTTTGAGCAATATTTGTTATTTCTCCTTGAATAGGGGTGGATTAGGGGTGAAAACGAGCCGAGCTGCTCGCGAGAACTCGAGCTGAGCCGAGCTCGAGCCGGCTCGTTAATAATCGAGCCGAGCTCGAGCTTGATTTATATGGGTTCGATAGCTCGTCGAGCTTATCGAGCCCATTTATTATTGATTTTTTTATATTATTAAAATAATGTCAAAAATAAAACCCTAAACCTAACGTGCTATTTCATTTCATCGTCTCTTCTCTCCATCTTCTCAGCAGCCGCCTTCACATCTCGCATAGCATAACCATTTCAAGTGCTCAGATTTCTTCCTGAACAAAACAATCGAAGCACTTACTCGCAAGTAACCTCTCACTGATCCATCACCTTCATCTCCTTGGCCGCCGCCATAGCTGAACCTCGCAAGCATTGTTCTCCTTCGCCGCCGCCGTAGCTGAACCGTCCATGTACCTCTTCCAGATCCAGCGCTTGCTCCACACCTTCTCCATCTCCGCATTGGAATATTCTTCGTCTCCGGTAGCTGAACCAGCACGAGCACCGACATCAACAGTAGAACCCACCGGCAACAAAATCAACACCACAAATGAACTAAAGTTCTCCACTTGTCATTCACAGAAAAATTCGCTGAGGCAGAAGAAGATAGACGCAAAACAGAACACAGCATCAAAACAAGAAAGACGCACAGAACAAAGATCCAACTTCGCTGCCTTTGCCATAATTTTAGGCACTCCCGAGCCTCCGAGCCGAGCTCGAGCGGCTCGATAAGTTGCCGAGCCGAGCTCGAGCCTCAATTTTTTGAGCTCGTTCGAGCTCGAGCCGAGCTCGAGCTCACTTCTACTTTGTCGAGCCAAGCTCGAGCTGGGCCATGTTCGGGCTCGGCTCGGCTCGTTTACACCCCTAGGGTGGATATAGGGTCGGGTAGTTTGAGTTCTGGTTAAGATTTTCACTATCCGAATCCGACCCGATCATGGTTCGCCGAAACGGGAACGGACAACGGAACGGAGACGAGCGTTCCAGTTCCATTGCATTATCGCGGATCGGTAACGGACGTTCCGCTATTTTTCTTAAATAAATATATAAATATACATATTATACATGTAAAAATATAAAATAACATAATAAGTTTATCAGAGTTACAAATATAATGAATACCTTAAAAAACATAACTTATGAGGTTAAATATCTCAATTTATATATTCGAATCTAATATAGGTATTTCAATTGATCTTGTAAATTCGTAATTATGTGATATTAAAAATTATATAATGTAAATAAACGTTAAATTGTTTATTTACAATCAGGTATAATAATTAATAACAGTGAAAGTTAATTTTTTTTTAAAAGTTTAAAACAAGATAGGCCCATTAGAAAAAGTATATGATATGCCCATTAGAAAAAGTATACCGATAGGCCCATTAGTAAAAGAATAAAATATTCAATTTTGATAAAATTCGACCGTCTTCTACCTCCCACCACCACCGCCCATTGCAGCCAAGCTCTGAAACCCTAATGTTACCATCTCCAACAAATCGGCCGTTAACACGGATAAAACGCCGTTTTGACCCGTTTCAACTCCGATCCGCCCGCTAAAACGCCGTTCCGGCCGACTTAACGGCCGTGACAACGCAGAACGTCAAAAGGCCGGAACTTTGGCACGGAGGCCTTCGTTCCAGTTCCGATGCGGCCGTTCCGGGCGTTTTAACGGGGTTCCGGCGAACCATGGACCCGATCTATGACGGGTACTCGTTTGTCGGGCATATATCGGGTTCGGGTACCCAACGTCGGTATCTGATTTTTTACTTGGAAATATGACTAAAAATATTACAATTCAATATACATATCAAAATATCCATACATTAATTATAACTTATAATCCTTGGATAGTTTTTTTTTTTCAATAAATATAATTACCTATTTTTTATATATTGAGAATATATTTTCAATTTTTATAATGATCATACGTTGATATAAAATAAAAAATTAGTCGAAATATTATTCAAAACTTTAACATCACTCAAGTTAGATAATGATATCTAAATATGTACTTATATTTTTAATGTTTATGTACAAACACTAATGTTTTTAAAAATTATATCGGGTACCCGAATACCCGATCGGATAGTAAGTTACTATTCGATACCCGACCCGATTAATAATTGTCAGATATCGGGTTACTCGATACCCGACAAATAATCCGAACTACCCGAAACCGATCGGGTTCGGGTAAAACCCGAATACTCGAATTCGAACGCCCACCCCTACTTGGGAATAGATGAACCATGGACCAAACAAGATAATGATTTTTGAGATGTGGCGATAGTTAGTAGTGGTATTAAAATATGTATAATAGTCCGGAATTAAATAAATGTTAATGGCAATAATAATAATTAATAAATGATTTTGCCTACTACATACTACACTACCTTGAAAGAAGAGAAATATTCCCCACAAAGAGTTGAGCTAAGCATGTTACTTAATACCTTCCCCCACCCGATTTGGCGGAGGAGTATGTGAAAGCAAAAAAGCTCTGCAGTGAAACAAAAACCTTTATACACATTCATTAAATATGTTATTAATTAATTAATTAATTGCATTGTGCATGTAAGTGTTTACTTCAACGATCCCACTTCAAAAAGGTTCGGCTAACATAAAAAGCGATTCTAAACCACTATACAAAGGATGAGGCCTATTGTATTATGTAAATTTTATTTTTGAATATTATACAGTTCAGCTTAAAAGTAATCTTTTCTGTCTCACCGAGATTAATATTAATGCATAAGGAGTGATGTTAATGATCTTCATTTGCTTTAAAGATAGAAGAGATAAAGATGGTTTTGAAAATACCACTCTGTCTTATTTCGTCTTGGACATGAATAATTGAGTTTATGAGAATATAGTCGGAAATAAATCAATAAATCTCACGTGTTTACAAGCCTGTAGTATTATTGATAACTTTGGACTATTTATTTTGTCCTTACAATATACATAGAAACAAATAAAGCAAAGGATGCGGTGTAGCTTCATTTTTTTTCTAATTTCCTAATCATGTGCATCTCATCTGTCTCGTGGTTAGATTCCCTTTCCACGACCTTGTAAGATAACTAAGTTAAATAAAATAGTATTAGTTCATACCAAAGTCACGAGGTAACCAACATTTGCAAGAAATCCAAATGATAATATTCTTGCCATTTAGCTTTGATGTCACGTGATTCCACGATATTAAATCATGAAAACTCAGACCAACAAATTTAAATTTTTATGTCACGCCCACGAGATCAAGTTTTGGACCTTATATAGATGGGGTATTTCTTTGTATTAGGATTAGATTTAGATCTCGATCTATTTAACTTTGACATTTGTTTATAACCTTTATGCGCAGAATGCCGTTGCCCGTAGCAAGGTATATAGGTTCAAAAATAAGATGTAAAAGAGAAATATACTTGAATATTTATTTACAGCTTAACTAGAATTGATGGGACAATGAAATTCAAGAACCAACTCCACTCCACTTTCAAGAAAATCCCAGAGAAAAAATAAAACCTTTTTTCCCAATCACAGCTCCCATAAATAGACAAAAATCCCTGCAAGAGCCATCTTCGAACTTATTACATCTTTCGTTTTCTTGATAAAGACAGACCCCCAACACACAACAGCCAAAGACATCCCTTTTGTGTCCACCATGCAACATAACCTCTCTCACAGCCATTGAATGTAAATAACAATAATAATCCATTTAATAATTAAAAAAGAAACAGCTATCTGATCTTAACATTTTCCACATCTCCATCTCTGCACACACAAAAGATGGGCCTTAATTATTTTTTTTTCAAAAGAGAACAGACATGGTTAGCTGTTTCTTGGATCTTGAGATTCTGCTCATCTTTTTAAGTGTTTTTATTACATTCATCGCCCACACACGCAAGAACATGATTTGGTCCCCTTCCCAATACTAAGTGCTCCAAGAAAGAAAAACCTCGTCTTTATTTTGCCCCAACATTGGAGTTTGCAAACCGTTGTTGTTTTATTCTTCTTTCTGCTCTGTTTTTTTCCCTTTCTTTCCTTGTGATGTCTGTTTATTACTACTCATGGCCAGTTATACTCTTCTCCTTCTTCATCTTCTTCGGCCGCCATGTTCAATCTCTGAACTCACAGGGGCAGACTCTTCTCTCATGGAAGACAACCTTAAACGGATCGATCGAAGCCTTGTCTGACTGGAACTCAACAAACGAGACTCCATGTCGGTGGTTTGGAATCACCTGCGACTTCAAAAACGACGTCGTGGGGATCGATTTGAAGTACATGGACTTGTACGGACCAGTCCTTAGCAACTTCACCTCTCTTCAATGGCTGACAAGGCTCGTCCTTACTGGGACCAACCTCACCGGCCCACTCCCAGAAAATCTCGCCGGCATGGCCGAGCTTTTGCTCTTGGATTTGAGCGACAACGCCTTGACCGGCGAAATCTCCGCCGGGATTTTCCACCTGCCCAAGCTAGAGAAGCTCTACCTCCACTCCAATCGGTTCGTGGGCAGCCTCAAGGAAGATTTAGGGAACCTGACGAGCCTCGTTGAGCTGACATTGTACGACAATCAGCTCGCCGGCGAGGTTCCAAGAACCGTCGGCGGTCTGAAGAGGCTCGAAGTGTTCCGCGCCGGCGGTAATAAGAACCTCGGAGGGTCTCTTCCCAGCGAAATCGGAAACTGTACGAATCTGAAGCTTTTGGGCCTGGCCGAGACGAGTCTGTCGGGATTCTTACCGTCTTCTTTGGGTCAGCTGAAGAATTTGGAGACGATTGCTCTGTACACCACACTGATCTCCGGCCAGATCCCGCCGGAGCTCGGCGACTGCACTAAGCTGACGAACGTTTACCTCTATGAAAACTCCCTCACTGGCTCCATCCCGGCGAGGCTGGGGAACCTCGCCAGCCTAGAGAACTTGCTGCTGTGGCAGAACAACCTCGTCGGCGCAATCCCGCCGGAGATTGGAAGCTGTAATAACCTCCAAGTCATCGACGCTTCGATGAACTCGCTGACAGGTTCGATTCCCTACAGTTTCGGGAACTTAACCTATTTGCAAGAGCTGCAGCTAAGTGCGAACCAGATCTCCGGCGACATTCCGGCGAGCCTGAGCAAGTGCGCATCTCTGTCCCACATCGAGCTCGACAACAATCAGCTCGCCGGCGTCATACCTTCCGATTTGGGCAATCTGTACAATCTTACAATCCTTTTTCTATGGCAGAATCGATTGGAGGGCGTAATCCCAGCATCCTTATCCTCTTGCCATAATCTCCAAGCGGTGGACTTGTCGTTGAATTCTCTTACAGGCTCCATACCCAAGGGCTTGTTCGAACTGCAGAATCTCAACAAATTCTTGGTCCTTTCCAACAATCTCACCGGCGAAATCCCGCCTGAGATAGGCAACTGTTCTTCGCTGATTCGATTCCGGGCAAGCAATAACAAGATTACAGGGAATGTCCCGCCGGAGATTGGGAGGTTGCAGAACTTAAACTTCTTGGACCTTTCTTCGAACAGATTATCTGGGATTCTTCCTACGGAGATCTCACAGTGCAAGAATCTGACTTTCCTCGATCTTCACTCGAATTCCATATCGGGGAACCTTCCCGAGGATCTGAAGAATCTGGCGAACCTTCAGTACCTCGACGTCTCCGAGAATCTTATCACGGGCACGTTGAGCCCAAGCTTCGGCTCGTTTTCTTCCCTGACGAAGCTCATCCTAGGAAAAAACAGCATCTCGGGCCAAATTCCGAGCGAGCTTGGCTCGTGCTCGAGGCTCCAACTGCTCGATTTGAGCAGCAACGCCTTCGAAGGTTCGATTCCGGGCAGCTTAGGAAAGATCCCATCTTTGGAAATCGCCTTGAACCTAAGCTGCAATAATCTCTCCGGCGAAATCCCCCAAGAATTCTCTTACCTAGACAGGTTAGGCGTACTCGACATCTCCCACAATCGACTCTCCGGCGAGACAACCCACCTGAAGGACCTTCAAAACCTAGTGGCACTCAACATCTCCTACAACGACTTCTCCGGCCACCTTCCGGCGACTCCCTTCTTCACGAATATTCCGGCGGCCGACCTCGCCGGAAACCCGAACCTCTGCTTCTCCGGCAACAGCTGCCCCTCGGACGTCAGAAGCCTCGCCAGGCGTTCGAAGGCGGCCAAGGTCGCCATGGCGGTCTTGATCTGCACGGCGTGCGTATTAATGATGTCAGCAATGTACATCGTCCTAGGTGGCAAGAAGCGGGGGGTCCGCGGCTCTGACATTGTCGACGGCGATGACGATGACGTGGAGCTGCGGGGCCCGTGGGAGGTGACTCTGTACCAGAAGCTCGACATGTCCATGAACGAGGTGGCAAATTCGCTAACGCCCGCCCGCGAGATAGGCCGAGGAAGGTCGGGCGTCGTGTATCGGGCCCCGCTCTCATCGGGCCCCGCGATAGCGGTGAAGAGGTTTAGGCTGTCCGAAAAGCACGCCTCGTCGGCGTTTGCGTCGGAGGTCGCAACGCTGGCGCGGGTGAGGCACAGAAACATCGTGCGCTTATTGGGCTGGGCGGGCAATAGGAGGACGAAGCTGCTGTTCTACGACTACATGGCGTGCGGCACGTTGGGATCGTTACTGCACGAGGCGAACGTCGTAGCCGGGCGAGTGGGATGGGAGATTAGGTTTAAGATAGCGTTGGGCGTGGCCGAGGGCTTGGCCTATCTCCACCACGACTGCGTGCCGCCGATCATTCACCGAGACGTTAAGGCTCACAACATACTTCTCGGGGATAGGTACGAGCCGTGTTTGGCCGATTTTGGGCTCGCTAGGTTCGCCGACGATCGAATCCCGGGCGGCGGTTCGAGCCCCCAGTTTGCTGGGTCGTATGGATACTTTGCCCCAGGTATTTATTTATTTATTTATTTTGGCTGATCATCGAAAATCCACGCTCAATTGGTTATGGGCTTGCGCCACAGACTTTGAGGATGAGAATAATCTTTAGGGATCAAAATACGTTATACATTCACCTGATACGATAGTAATGGGGTCTGAACCCATGACCTAGTGGGTGAAATATCATCTCCAAAGTCCTTAGGCTAACCCATCTCCTGTACTGGATTTTTGCCTTAATTTCTACCGATCAAATGAGTTATGTCCCAAATTCACTTAATACGATAGTCAACGAGACTAAACCCATTACGCAAGTGATAAAATACCACTCCTCGAGCCATTAGGTCAACCCATTGTTTGAATTTGCTAGATTTTGGCCTTTTTCTTTTCTTGCGATTAGTTCTTTGCTGACGTGGAAATCGAAAATCGAATAATTGTAGAGTACTCGACGATGGTGAGGATCACTGAGAAGAGCGACGTGTACAGCTACGGAGTGGTCTTGCTGGAGGCCGTAACGGGCAAGAGACCCGTCGACCCGTCGTTGCCCGAAAACGAGCAGCACATACTCCAGTGGGTCAGGACCCATCTGAAGAAGGAAAAGGATCCGCTGGACGTTATCGACCCGAAGCTTCAGGGGCAACCCGACCCGTCGATCCAGGAGATGCTTCAGGCGCTGGGGATCGGGCTTTTGTGCACGAGCGATAGGCCCGAGGATAGGCCCACGATGAAGGACGTCGTGGCCCTATTGAAGGAGATAAAGCAGCAAGAACTGCAAGGCGATCATCAGGGCAAGAAGCCCGCCGATAAGTCGACTTCGAGGAGGTACGAGGATGTCGGGAATTACTCGTCTTTGGCGAAGTTTCGAGGGTCGTCGGAATTTTCCGTTACGACGTAGTTGTCGGCGTTTTTAAGTCGGATTAGAATGGTTAATTTTTTTTACGATTCTTTCGGTGATAGCTTTTGTTTAGGAATTTCACGGTTAATTGGCTCTAATTTGACTCTCTTACTTCAAGAAAACTCTTGTTCTTGGTGAAAGACAAAACGAATGGTTGTAAACAAGTGTTGTTAATTCTGCATGGATATGGTATGGACGGTACATAAAAATAAAGTTATGATTTGATTAAGATTGGAACTGGCAAAAGCGACGATATTGATGTTTTCGTTTTAAACTGAAATTATCCTAGTATATGGATTACATACAATAGTATTTTGCAGGGTGATTTGTTTCAATTCATAAAAGAAAAATGGTATAGATGTAAATTCGGTATATTGGAACGGAATTGGAGAAATCCCTTCATTATGTTAAAAAGAAAAACGGTATTTCATGGATATTATTCTCTCAACTAATAGCATAAATCTAGGCAACAAGATGGGATGAACACATTGTCAGATTCCATCTTGCTAGATCACAACAACACTGCACTAAAGTTTAATTTTTTTCTTTGTCTACATTCGAGTATATTTTGAGACCATAGGCATACGAGAAACAAGTGTAAGAACAGCATGGATGATTCTGAAGATCCATTCCAAAGAAAAGAAAAGGAAAACCCCACCACAAAGGCCAGGCGTGTGTGTCCTTATCTGTTGTACTGTAACATACATTCGTCCCTAATGAAGGATGAGATGAATGGAAGTATTTGCCCGCTTGGTTGGACCCCTACACATGTGCACGGAGAGAGATTGATGCAATTTGCCCTTTTGTCTTCATTTTGTCGACAAGCACAAATTATTACAATGCTGTTGTGACATTGATTGGACATCAATAAAGCTAAGATGGATTGCTACGTGCTAACGACGACGATGCTATGGATGAAATAAAGGCTGGACTTGGGTTCACCAATCACCTTCGGCCTTTGTACAACGGTCCATTTTGAGATCAGCCCAACAATGAACTGAATTGGGTTGGACAGCAATGGCTTGCTATGCATGTCCAATTTGAGATTTTTCCCGCCGTCGATTTTTCTCTCTCCATCTCGCGCGCGGGCACAGAGGCGGTGATTCGAGTGTTCGCTGCCATGAACCCAAGAGATGTTGCTTTGTTGTGCAACGGGGCAGTGCTTGGAGCGGTTGCGTTAGCATTTTTCTTCAACTTCGGAAGCCCTAAAAAACGAAGCTGCTCGCAGCAAAACGGCGCCGTCGACGGCGAATCTCGCCGCCAGGACCCATTTGACCCGTCGAAACGAAAAGGGTACGCGATGATTGAGCATGCTATGAGTTGTTTTCATTACTATCGCGTAGTTGTTTTTCGCTATTGCTCATTATTTGAAATTAAAGTCTCAAACTGATTCGGGCAGAGAAACCATGAAGTCAAGCACGATCTACATTGCAGTGCAAGTAAATTGCTCTGTTCGTTGTCTGATTGTCCTTATGGTCGTTGTTGCAGATATCTGTCTTGGGATGACTATTTCATGGCAATTGCGTTTTTATCAGCTGAGAGATCCAAGGATCCTAATAGACAGGTGCTTATGCACATTACACTCATCTGTTAACTATGCAAGCCAAACTGTAGGCTTTGTTCTTGATATATTTGCCCCCATTTGCTTCTTAAACAATTAATAGGTTGGTGCTTGCTTGGTGAGTGAAAAAGGAATCATACTGGGTGAGATTTCTCTATCCGTTAGTCGTGAGGATTAGTTCACTCAGTAGACTTTATGGGATAATCATCTAAGAAATATCTTAAAACGAACTGAAGGACAACGCTTCGAAGAGTCTCAGTTTGCTTTCATTTCTATTGATTTTAAGGCATCGGTTATAATGGGTTTCCAAGGGGTTGTTCAGACGACAATCTTCCATGGTCGAAGGTTAGTGGTTCTGATTCTAGCTCGTGGATAAATTTAGAGGATTTTTGGCCTTCTTACGTCCTTTTTCGACGTGCCAGAAATCCAAGAATGGGGATCCCTTGGAGACAAAATACCCGTAAGTACGTAACTCCAAATGCTTTTAGCCCGAGCGCTAAAGTTTTTAACTCTATTGCTATATTAAAGGTGGTTAAATATACACTCGAGAGAGCATATATAGCGCATTTTCCCTTCATCGGCATATAGCGGGTTTATAGCTTGATATGGCATGAAGCCCTCAAATTTAAAATTACATTTTTGCTGATATCATACTTGGGCTTTACGGGTTTTTTCTTGCTGTCTAGCAGATATGTTTGCCACGCCGAAGTCAACGCTATCCTCAACACAAATCATGCATCTGCTGCAGGACAAGTTAGTTCATGCATTTTATGCGCCCACATTTTTCGTTTCTCATGTAATAACATTCACGTTTAATGCTCATTTTCTTCTATTACCACTGCAGAGACTTTATGTTACAATGTTCCCTTGCAATGAATGCGCAAAGATAATCATTCAGGTTACTATCAAGCCTCTCTGTTTCAAGCAACCTTGAAGTTTATTACATATATGTGACGAGTACATACTCGATACTTTCTTCAAACTGATGGTTAATCAAACTGTCTTCTCTATGCAGTCAGGTGTTTCGGAGGTTGTCTACTTTGTGGAGAAGAGAGTAGACAATTCAGATGCTGCCTATGTTGCTTCTCACAAGCTTCTTTCCATGGCAGGCGTAAAAGTAAGCTAAACAGCTTGGGATTTATAGATGTTTTGTCTCGCTTTTTATGCACATACAAACTTACGAATATCGTGTGAAAGGTAAGAAGACATCAGCCTCAGATGGATAAGATCTCAATCGATTTCAAAGAGTTGTAGGCGAAACCTCGGCTATCCCATGCTTTTACGTGGAGCTCTTAACGTATCAGATTTAACAAGCACGGCGGCTCGCCGTGATACTTCTTTTTTATGCTTCCTCTTCTTCGTTCTTGTTAAGGTTTCGTACGAAGAAAGAAAAGGAAAAGAACCTTAGTTATGTACGTAATAATATCTTAGAAGACATCTCTCAATTTATTTCTACCCACCTTTTTTTGTAAAGTGATGAACGAGTTTTTTGATCCAACGGTGCTCCACTTCGCAATTAAAACCATATCTAATCGAACGGCCGCGAATTAAGTTAAAATAACACCTGTACGAAATCGGGAGTACCTACAAAACGGCGTCGTCAAACCCTTCCTTTCCTTGCCACCCCCCGATATATAAGCTCTCACGCAAGCATATGCGTACGAAGTTGGATAATTTCTGATTGAAATCGCGACCTAGCAGATCGGTAATTTCTTAGATCCACAGTCGTTTGTTGTCGATTCATCTCCTATCTACGTCTCGCTGATTATGTTTAATCGTTCCATCATGCGGAACCTTGAATTGGTTGGATGTTATTAGTTAAAATCGGATTTAGGGTTTCGGTTGATTTCAACTTTGGTTAAGGACGTGGCGACTGCGATGTATTTTCGCGTTGCGCTTTATGAGTACCGCAATTATATCCCTTATTATTTTCGGTTATGTTGTCTGGTTTGTCGTTGGGTGATTGCTGGTGGGATTGAACAACAGAGTTATGCCGGTTTGGTTGGATATTAATATTGAGTTGTCGCCGTTATGTTGAATATGGTTAGTCGTTTACTTCTCCGAGAAACCTAGAAGGTGGCTAAATGCGTATTGGTGGATTGAGAGGCTTGAGATTTGTACGTCATAAGTAGGTGTACATCAAGTCAGTTCAGTGTCTTTACTGGGTATTATATTTGGAATTTCTGCTGTGTGTTACGATTTCTGGTCTTTACTGGGTATTATATTTGTTTGGCCAACGGCCCAGACATGCTCATGTGATATTAGGGTTCAGTTTGAAAGATTTGTATACCTCTCGGCTACTTGTGGGATCTGTACGCTGACGAACTTGCAAGCTTGTGTAGTTGATCGAACTGAAATAATATTATTAACAATATTACTGTGGTGGATTGTTGGTCGTTAGCATGGAGTAGCTTCTCTAACGAAAGAGTGCTTCTCTACCGAAAGAATCACTCTCCTGTGATAATATATTGAAGACTTTTATTTGTGTTTCAAGTCATGTGTGCAGTTGTTTTCGGAGATGTTTTTTTTTTTTCCAAAAATCATCCACCAGTTGATAACGGAGCTTCTTTCCAATTTTCAGGCTACGTTAAGTTGGTTGGATGACATTGGAATACCAGTTGGATCATGAGTTCGAGTATGTTAGCTGGAGAACGAAAGTAATACATTTCCTTCATTGACAAGACTCTTGTCTTAGTTTGTTTTGACAAACTCGTAATATGTCCATAATGAAACTCAAGATAGTTGTGACTTGTGCTCGGAAAACTTAGTTACCATGTCGTCACTTGCTACTCTTAACCTTACTAGTGGGCAAGTTGGTGTGATCATTTTTTATTTTTGTCTTCGATAACTAGTAACTACGATGTTTTGCTGTCATTACCTAAGAAGTTTTTGTCATGATAGTTTGTTATTATTGAAAACGGAAACCGAACATTCAAAATTTTGTGCGTATTGTATATGGTATGCGCTTACTGGAATCAGATCAGAAAATACGAAGTTACTGAAATCTTTTCGGGTTATATGGACTTATCAGATTGTTTGTGGTGGATCAATTTGTTGTTTGTCTTTCGTGTAATTTTGTATGGCCTTTCTTGGCAATTACCAGTTGAACATGTTGGAAATCCTTCGTTTATAATTTTTTATTTACTCTACATTGTACAAGTGTGCCTCATGTTATGTTGTCCTTTTGTAGATGGGCGACTGCAAGAAAGGGCGGCATGACTGTTTTGGGGAAAGTTACGGTTCCCAAACCTCTGAACTTACCGAGCCAGAGGTAGTTGTTTCCCTCAATATTTTTTTTTGGGCCTCCTCCCCCTCAGTTATTGTATTTTATATCTCGTTTATTTCCAACAGTCTTGAAATTACTTGTAGATCTCTTTCTGACATTAAGTATGAAATTTATTGAAGGTCGGAAAATCATGGGATGGATCCGAATGTTGCGATCGTTCCCAAGTGAGTGATTAGTATTGCTTTGTGTGCGACGATGCGCACATTCATGCCATTGGTCCTCTTTTTCCACTCTTAACTTAAATGGACTTAAGAGTTAACTTTCTCTTCCATTGCCTATTTAGGGGCACACTTAGTTGGGGGAGCCGTGGCTCTTCCTCTAGTTCAGATGCCAAAATTTCCTCGGTGTCATCAAATGCTGATGGCGGTGCAGTTTCACCACACCGTCCTTCATCGGGTGGAAGTGGAACTAGACCATCAACTGCTGGTAGTGATCGGAATCATGAACCTTCCGGTGCTTGGGGATCAAACTCTAGACCTTCATCCGCTGCTGGAACACATCCATCGAATCAGTCAACGTTAATGTCTCGTCCTAAAAGTGCAGAAACCAGGCCTAGTAGCTCACAGTTGTCAAGATTTGCGGAGCCTGTTGTAAAAAACTCATTACCTTGGGGTCCTGATATCGCTTTGGAAAGATTAGTAAGATTCAGTATCTTGTTGTTTTTCTGATAACAATGGTGCCAAATTGCATTATGACCTATCTTTTATATCACTTATTTTTCATTCCCGTGTTGAACATGTAATGTAATAAGACTGTGGACTTATATTTGCTAATTAGAGTTTACATCGCAGGGTGTTAAGCAAGATGGATTCTCCCTTGAGTCCGGGGATTTTCCAACCCTTGGTGCTGACAGGGTGGATCCCATGAAAAAAAATGAATTACAAGGTACTAGTGCGCATTTTACAACTGCTTTTTCAGATGTTATTCCCTTTATTCAAAATTTTCAATTCATTGGTCATGCTATGGTTGCATCGTACGTTCATTTGTAGTGTGAAACACACAATGCATTTTTTGATACATGGCAACGAGATGGTGCTAATTTGTTATCATATGTTTGTTTTGGCAAATTTTATGGAATAACTGCAAGCTGGTCTTGACATGGTTAAAATTCATTGGTAGATTATGCGCTGAGCTAATGTTTATGGCAAAAAAATGCTAATGCTAAGTAACTTCCTTATATTGTTCTTTTGCGTCCTTGTTACATCCTTATGGATAACACGTATTTTATCAAATTCTCTTTGATATATTAGCATATAGATGGTTGGGTTACTGACTTTTGACAAGCATTCTATAGATCATAGCCGGCCTACATCTGCTTCTGGAACATCAGTTCAGCCAGAAAATAATCCTAAATCAGATACAGGTATGCCTTTGTAATTTTTACCGCTTGTAATCATCTCAGCTGCTTTGGAAAGATTCTTATTGTCTTTATTTGACACAGATGTTCAACGTGGAAGTTTTGGCTCTTGGAGGATGGAAGATTCTCAAGGTGCAGATGATAGCATTCATCCCGGCATGGATAAATGGCAGGTCGATTCGACTCACTATCACCATGCCAACATTCCCCCTCAGCACTATGATTCATGGTATGGACCACCCATGAATGTGCCTCATCCACGGGCTCCTCAGTTTAGGCCTCCCGTTGGTCCAAATGGCTTTCCGATGGAACCTTTTTCATATTATCGTCCCCAAATGCCTCCACCGCATCTTACTGGTTCACTGCCTGTACCCCCACCAGGTCCTTCTCCTAGAGGTCTCCGGCCCAAAAATGGAGATATGTACAGGCCGCTTGTTCACGACCCTTATGCACGCCCCAATATGCCTTATAGGCCTGGTTTCTATCATGGACCTCATGGTTCAATGCCTTTCGAGGGTTATTATGGACCACACACAGCCTACCACAATGCTGACCAGGATATTCCGTACATGGGCATGGGAACGGGCCACCACCCTGCTTATGATGGTTATCCCAGACCTGGGCCTCCCAATCTTGGTAAGTCACACGGTCGAGGCAGTGGATATAGTACGTCTGGGAAAACGGCTGCTGAAACTGATCATTTTGAAGATTCTCACCGTGGAAAAAGGGTTCTGCCTAGTCATGAGCGTTGGAGTCAGAAGATGGTTGGAGAAAATTGGGAAGACAAACCAGAGCCTGTTAAGTTGTATCCTAGAAAAGGTTATGTTCCACCTACGGGGATCGATGAGATGGGAGTCGCTGAGCATTCAAGAAAAGTTGACTTTGACAATAGGGGTGCTCCTGCTGAAAATTTTGAGAGCCTTACCGAGCAAAGAATCCGCACTACAGAAAATACGAAACCCGATTCATTCAAAGTCTTGGGCAAGGCAAAAGAAGTTAAAGATGGTTGGAGCAATAAATCAGAGAAAGTAGCCTATTCTGTTACAGAGATGCCACAAGTACGTGCTGGGGTGAGTGATTCATCAGTTGCTGCTGGAACCAAGGATTTGGCTTTAATGCAGAAAATTGAAGGATTAAATGCTAAAATTCGGGTTTCTGATTTCAAAGATGATGAGGCTTCGTTTACAGATAACATTAAAGAGCAGAGGAATAGATCTCAAGTTGATGATCAGGAGATAGATGATCGAATTAGTGAAGGCAGTATTAATGCTTCTAAATCTTTAAAAAAGTCTCCTATTCTTCGTGATGTTCCCTATTCTCGTGAATCAGTGCAGCCTGCGGGTGCTGTTCCTAGGTCTGATGGAAATCTAGTTATTGATTTGGCCATGCTTTTAATTTTTGGAAGTTAATAACTATCAAATTAATCTTACAGGAGGTTGCAACGTGATGGGCATGGTGGAGATAATTATCATGGTAAAGGAAAATTCAACAGTCAGGGCAGCGATGGATGGCGAAGGAAAGGCCCTCATACTGCTTCTTTAGGGCCCAGTATCAAGTCCAATGCTGATTCCTTAATGGCTAGTAACCCATCGGGTTATAATATTGTTGCTGAGGTATTTGAGAATTCTCAGACCAATCAAGCATCTACGAAGGAAGGAGAAACCACTGATTTACATGATGAGTCCATCCAGGTGAGTGTTTGTACAGGTTCTTTTTTTCAGGTAAGAATTTGTTTCTTCTAACGTTATTTGCGCATTCAATCAGCGTGTGAAGGCGAAAGAACTAGTTAAGCAACGTGCCCTGCAACTGCAGAAGGAAGAGGAGGCGAGGTTAAGGGAACAGAAAGCCAAGGCTTTTGCTAAGTTGGAAGAATTGAATCGACGAACACTTGCTGCTGGTGAATCTGGAAATCGTAAGCCCGGCAATGCTCTTGCCATTGGTCAGAATCAGGGTGGATCAGAGATGACCGAGCACAAGTTTTCAGAATCTCACTCTGATGTTACTCATGTGGAGAAAAATACAAACCAGCCTGTCGAATCTGTTGAAGATTCCAGAAATCTGTCTGCGGAGATGCTAAAGACAGATATATCAGTGTCAGAGGTCCTTCATTTGCCGGTCTGTGAAGATTCTGTTGATCATGGTGCGAAAGAGGTGACACGTCAGACAGATGGAGGCAGCTCAACGTTGAGGCCCTCAAGGCATGAGCAAAACCAGAAAATATCTCCTGGGAGAAGCTTGAATGACAGAATTCTTGGCGTTTCATCAGAAGCTCCAAAGGATCATATCCGCATAGGTACTATAGATATTACTTTACCACAGGTTCCTCTTGGGGAAACTAGAGTCAAAGAGCATGCACCAAATACATCCAGTGCTCTAGGGCAGCCAGCTGAGCCACAAAGAAAAAAGAATAATCATGGTAAAACTAGAAATAAATTGGATGCCACCTCCGCACGAACAATCTCACCGATTAAGAATGAAGAAGATTTGAGCGAGAAAATTGAGTCTGGGAGTTCATTGTCCAACTTTGATACCCCCATTCAAGTGGAAGTGCCCAGTCGAGAAGTATCTTCATCGTCCAGCATAGATTCCTTAAACCGAGTAAGCAACCAGTTGAGAAATCAGCCGTCTCGCAAACTACCAGGAGGCCAACAAGCTTTTAGATCAACAGAGAAGCTTCATGGTAATGATACTGCCATATGGGCTCCAGTGCGCACACTTACCAACAAGGCTGAGGATAGCATTGTTTCTTCTGAGGAATCAACTAATCGGACAAGGGTTGATGTTAAATCAGGAAATTTCAAGGGCAAGAGGGCTGATATGGAGAGGTATGTTACGAAAGCTGTTGTTAAGGAGTTGTCTCATCAAGAAACTATACCAGCACCTTCAATGAACTCTTTTAGATCAAACGAGGGTTCAGTTAAGGAACAACCACCACCAACGGTTAAAGCCGAAAATGCACATTCTGCAGCTGGGTTAGTCTCTGAGACTAAGAGGTCAGATGGAGGGAGGTATAGCAAGCATAAAAAAGAGCATGATGTACAACGGCAATGGATTGCAGCTGGCTCATCATCTCAGACTGAGGGTGACAAGGTTGTTGAACTATCGACGGAGCAAAATGAAACAGTAAAAGGTGAAAAACTTACAGAAAATTCTAATAGCAGTGATTGGGCCCAGACATCCTCTGGTGTTACCACAGCCGCCTCGAACAAACACCCTCCTAACAAAGATCAAGGAATGAGCCGGGGGAAGAGGCAGCTTCCTAGGGGTTCGAGGCCTATGGGTTTTAACAGCACTAGTCCTGAGAATATGTCTAAAATTGATATTGGGGGCGTTGGAACTGACTCTGTTTCTCCTGATGTTTATCGAACAGAGACAACTATTGCTTCAGAAGATATTCAAAAACCACCGGAGCTTTCACATTCTCGCTGGAAACCAAAGTCGAACTCTGCCAGCAGAACGTCTGTAGCTGCCGAAGTTCACCAGCAGCTGGCTGACAAGGATCATCATGAGGCCAAGGCTGACAAAGTTCCCAAACATGAAAAGAAGATTGACGAAAGTGTGCAGGATGAAACTGTGCCAAGCAAAGCAGCTGACGAATCCATTGCTCCCAGTCACAGAGTGTTCAGTAAAGACAAGAAGCCGTTAGCTCAGTCAAAATCGACCCCTTTTCCCCCAAACCATGACTCAGCAGAGGATCAGCTCTTGCACGATGCTTCGTCGGGATTTAACAAGCACAGAAGCCAAAACAATCGTTCGTTTAGGGGGGGACACGACTTTAGGGCTCATCATCCGTCCCAATTGTTTCGAGAAAGGCAGAGGCAAAATACACATTATGAATACCAACCCGTCGATCCAAGCAAGAGCACTAAACCCAGGACAGAGAATCCACCGCCAGAAGGCGCTGAGAGTTCCAACCGTAGATATCATCAGGATAGGGGCCCAAAGCGTGGAGGGAGCCACTACGGGCAACAGAGTGGTGCTGCTCGTGTAGGCTCTGGCCACGATTGATTTGGTCGTGGTTACTTACAGTGGAAGGTGATCCCTTTGTCTGAAGCTATTTGTTTAATGAAAAGATTTCAAGAAATTATGTCATTTATTTTCGTCACAACTCACAAGATCACCGCCAGGGCTACATTACTTGGCGTAGCAGCTTAGCTTGATATATTTTCGATTTCGTTTAAACGATATTTGACATATGTGTTGTGATGATATGTGACATGTGCATTGTGCAGGGGACTGCTGAAATTGGAAAGCACCCAATGGATGCTTTTTAGGTAAGAGATCAGGGAGATTAATTAATGGCTTTAACTGTTTTAATTCTGGTTTCGTGGTGGATTGTGATTCGGTTTATTGTCGTTAGACTTCGAAACGAACGCATGGCATTTCGAATCCTCTCGGGTACATTATGTTTCACTCGTTGTTGAATGAGATTTGGCATTATTAGATGAATTGGTTAAAAGTGATATTTAGAATTGAGTAGAATGCATAGTTTGGTAGCTTTGAATGTTTTCGTTTATCTCCTTCATGCTGTGCTCATGGTGTTTTGTTATTTGTTTCGTGAATATTATCGTGATTTGATTCATTTTCCCATCTCATATTGAATATGTATGTTTATATATTGGCAAAAATGAAGCTGATCGATCGTAAGGGCTGGAACCTTGGCCAGAACTGTTAAATATTTGTGCTCGGTTACATTAGATTAATCGTCGAAAAAATCTTTGCTACGCGTCATTTGTTTAACATTTGGGCTAATAGACCTGGGCCGGCCCATCAGAATAAAGTGGCACAAGGCTTATTGCGCAGATGGCCCATTAGGTAAATATATGAGCTCGAAGTCATGATTCGTACCATTATAACGGGCCCTGTGGCCCAATATCTGCGTTGAAAAATTAGCTATTTGGGCCGCTAATCACTTTTCACCACGGGTAGGCCCATAACAATGGTCCCAATTAACTTTTTCATCACGGATAGGCCAACATCCGCGTTGAAAAATTAGTTATTTGGGCCACAAGTCACTTATTCATCAAGGTTAGGCCCAATGCTGCAATGAAAGTTAATTATTTGGGCCGCTAACACTTTCATCATGGATCGGCCCATATAAAATGGGCCCCGTAGCCCAAAAATGGCATTGAAAGATTTGAAAGTTGGGCCACAAATCACTTTTCCATCACGGGGGGCCCATTGTAATGGGCCTTGCCGCCCAATATCGGCTTTGATAAATTTGCTATTTGGGCCATAAAGCATTTTTAATCACGAAAAAGGCCCATAGCCATGGGCTTGTTGGCCCATATCTGGATTGAAAAATTGGCCCATTTGTTAATATTCGGCTTGAATAAATGGGCTGGCCCATTCAGTTCAATCTCGCACCCAAGTGCCCGCCCATTATAAGTGAACATTTGGGCCGATCGTTGGCTGTAATTTCGATGCCCAAAAAGCGAACGGAATATTCAGTTAAGCCTGTAATGACCCGGCACCTCACTACACATTAGACCGATTTTATTTTTCCTTCTACTTTTAAATATAATGTTTATCAAATTTATAAGTACAAAAATGCTTCTCTTAGCTATTCATCTATATACATTTTTTCGTAATTACATATTTGTGTTAGTGTATACTAGTACGGTATAATAATTGAATTTTAAGAAATTACCGCCAATGCAACGGTGGGCTCGATCCGATCTCGCCTGTCAAAATTTCAGCTCTAAGCAAAAACAAAACACCGAGTCAGCAAAATAGTGCATAAAGCCTACAACTACTAAAAGTAACACAACAAGAAGAGACGAGCCATTCAACTCAAAACGCAGCTACGATGATTTATCACTGCTCAACGGCCGGCTTTAAATCGACAAACGGCTTGCTATCCCACGCCTCTCTCGCCTCGACGAGATGAGGACTATACCTCTGCGCCAAAACCTCGACCTGCCCAGAAAAAGTCTCCTTACCATAATGTCCGATATGCTTCCTCATTTGCCTCCATCTCTTCCTACAAACCTCGCCCGACCTACCCTCAACAAGATTATCCCAATCGACATCTTCCATGCAATTCTCATCCAAGCTATAGAGCGCTGCTACCAGACGATAATCATCAACATCAGCCCAAATCCCATCAACCACCATAGGTGACGTCAGCTGACCGTACCATTTCACACAACAAGGAGCCATTGCACGCGTCTCCATTCGATCGCTGATCCCAGACCAGCATATATTGTCCCTCAGCATACCGTGCTTCGACTTTTTCTCTTCGGTGAGCTTCAGCTGAAGATCGGCGTTGACGAGGTCGAATAGGTTCTGATACTCTTTTTGGGACCAATGACCCTTATTCCTATTGAGGAGTTTGATCCTTCGGTAGGCGTCCTTAACGTGCCAGTGGTGTTTGCCCAGCTCATCGGCCAATGACTTCCATTCGTTGCCGTTGAGCTGTTGGTGCTTGAGCACCATGTCGTACTCTTCTTGGGTCCATCTTCGGTTTTCAGACCTGCGAAATAGGATTTGTGCGCGGTGATAAACGGCTAAGAATGGTCTGTAAGGGATGGCTTTGCCTATCTCTCTCCAGCATCCTTTTACTTTCTTGACGTGCTTACGAGAGTTTAAGACCATGTCCAAGCCTTCTTCGCCCAGGTTGTGTTCCTCAATGTAGTCGTACACGGCTTTCTCGACGATCGAATCTTCTTCTTGAGTGAATCGCTTGCCTCTAACGAGATCCTCAGTCTCTTCGCCACCGTCTGATTTGCTGGGTACTGTGAAAACCTCGTCCTGATCAGAGAATCTGACTTTCTTGTTACTTTTGTTGGGTGTAGTGTTTATGTTCTCAGATGTTTTTGACTTCTTCTTCTTTTTCTTAGTAGCTTCATCTCTTCCTTCATTGGCTGCAACTATGTCTTGCACGGACGACGGACTGTTGCGCTTATTCTTGTTCCCCTTTTTTGTTCTTTAACTTCTTCCTGTCTTTCGTCTCTACACCATTTTCACCTTCTTGCAACTTATTCTTCTTTTTTTTATTAACTTTTACACCTTCATCTTCCTTCACTGCCGGGTGATGGTTGCATTTATCACCACTGTCTCTGTTCTTCTTCTTCTTCTGCATCTTCCTATCAAGTTTCTCTACACCATTATCATCCTCTTGCAATTTTTCCTTCTTTTTCTTATTGACTTCCACTCCTTCAATGTTATGCACCTTCTCTGAACCACTCTCTGCACATTCAGGTTTACTAAACTCTTTACCAAGGAGGAGATTGTTGGCAACTTGCACATAAGAGGCACTGCTGTGGTTATTATCACTATCTCGGTTCCTTTTCATCTTCTTCCTATCTTGTTTCTCCACACCATTTCCATCTCCTCGTAGCTTTTTCATCTTTTTCTTATGAACTTCCAGCTGACCATCCACATCAACATTTTCCTGTTTCGAAAAAGACAAATCACCTTTCCCAACGTTCATTTCTGCAGCCTTTCTCTTTTTATTCTTCTTTTTCTCAATATTTTTGCCATGCATGTCAGTAGATGTCTCTAATGATTTATCCTTTTCGAGAACAGCCATTCGTTTTCGAATTGGAAAGGAACACAAATAAGTACTTTATCAGAATCAATGGAATCATAAACATACCTCATTAACATGTCAAACTGGCCATTCAAACACTCCACGAGAATTCCTCACGAAAAACAAACATTGATGTCCTGAGCTTTATTTGCTAGCACAAACAACATCAGACAAAGAACATGTGAAAGAAAAGTTCTGCGGCATAAGATCCCATAGGAGCAGTAGCAGCACTCGAATCCTCAATTCAAACCATAAGTTCAACACAAACAAAAAACAACAACAATCAGAAAAAAGCTAGCGACTTAACAACTCGCGAGCCCTAACTGTTGAATCCACAATTCTCTTTCGACGAGAGACAACCAGATATGTGCCGATGGAAATAAAACAATGAGAGATTCAAAAAATCAAACAAAGTTTTCATCGTTCAACGATAACCGTTCGTCATAGATTGATACGTACAAATCGTAGGCCTATTATTTTGAAAATCACTGAAACTTGGAAGCTGTGAAGAAAATATTCACCTGTCGACCCGGGAGGACTAGATCCGCGAAAACCAAGAGGGCACAAATCGATCTTAGATAGTCCCAAATTATCTCTGAAGATTCGCTCTGTGTGTGTAGTCCGAAAATATGCTGCCTGGGGCGTTCGATCTATTCGATGGGATGAAATGTCAATTCAACAGGGAAACTCAACACGAAGTTACATATGGGCCATAAAAACTAGCCCATCAAAAAAGCCCAACATAGAATCTTTATCATTGAACCCACTTTCATTATAGTAGCATTAGATCCAACGGTTATATCAATTCTCAAACCTATTTTACAGCAATGTCACATCCAACTGTAATTCTTCTCCAACAGTTACTGATTCTCAAACCCAAAAGAATATTCTCAGAATATTCATTTCCACTTCAACTTTTATATCATTTCAGTAACACCCACATATTTTAATCGATTGGTTGCCGAAGTTTCAGAAAAAACAAGTTCAGAATAAAACTCACGCAAATTTCTAAAACAACTAACATTCCAACATTTCCAAAACGATGATTTTGTGAAGGAACTCATATATCTTTGGAAACAAACATATGTAAAGATCTGCAGAAGTGTAATGGGAGCAACGCGCGAAAAAGATGCAGCAGTGGAATTAAAACTCAACGATGATGCACCAGCGCGCGACAGAGGTGGGAGCAGATTCGGATATAGAATGGGCGTCAACACCAAGATGATACTAAGAGGGCGATTAGGGAATCGAAAATTGATGGGTTTTTCAAATTGGATTTGGTACTCTTGTAAATGAGAAGAGAAAGAAAACGTTATCTCTCCTCAACGTTATTACTGAATCTTTTAATATTGTAAATAAATTTAATATATTTTATTGAAGTAAAAAAAATTCGATAATTCGATAATTTCGTATACCGAACCAAAAAAGCTCGTACCGAACCGAATTACCGAAATGTTAAAACTTTAAAACCGAATCCATTTGTACCGAATTTTAGATTTTTCGGCCAATTAACCGAACTACCTAAGAATCTTTAAAAAAGGCTCTCCTATTCTTGGCGATGTTCCTTTTCCTCGAGCAGCCTAACTAGCCTACTTACAATTTATGTTTTTTAATTAAAAAATATTCCAGTAGTTTCAAATTACAAGAAAAGGTTAATTTAATATCATAACCTAACTCGAATAAAAAAAAAGAAAAATAAGAAAAAGGGAAAGAAATACAGTTACAACTAAGCACATATTCTTCAGTCATTTCACTGAGCTATGTAAAGCTCTTGCTTGGTAACAAAATACCTTCCAATGGCATCCTCGGCCACCACGACAAACTGTTCTTTAAACGTCCCCACACGCTTGCTAGCTATATCGATGGCCAAATCTCTGAAATTAGGCAATCCCTCGACTTGTACGCCGTCCCCACATATCAAGAACTGATTCCCGACTATGAACGAGCCCGAGGCACGTATGGCGAATCCATTCTCTCCATTAGCACGGCACTGAAGCTTCTCCACAACGTGGACTAGCTTCTGAGGTGGCCATTCGCCCACCAATGTTCTTCGTATGCTCGACAGAGCTGTGAATATCTCGTCTGGCCCTATAGATTCCTTCCCGCCAAAGCTGGAATTTTTTTTGGATGGTTTTACGTTGGGAAATTTTTTGGTTCGTAGTTTGGTTGGGAAGTTTTTTGGTACCTGAAAGAAGAAGTTTCTTTGTACAGAGTCTTTGTGTGGTGCCAAAGATCATAGGATCCGTCGAAGAGTAGGTAGTAGTGTATTGTCAGCATCTGAGACAAGGCAAAATCATATGCTAATGATGTGTATAAATAATCTCCCACGGTAGTACAAGCAATCAAAATGGAAATGAAAGATCGATAACTTACATCGACCAGGTCCTTCATCCTCTGTATTGGGTCGAATATGCTTCGGACAAAGGCACCCAAATCCACGTTATTGTTTTCATATTTCTTAATGAAAGGGTGGGTTTGTAGCTGCACTAGATGGGAGAAAGATAAGTGGCAAAAGGACATTTTGTAAAAGAAGATGCATGTGTAATGATTCTCATATCAACAAATCCAGAATTTATGAGGACTGACTTGCTCAGCTGTAGGCCTCGAGAATGGGTTTTTCTGAAGGCATGAATCGACAAAAGAACAGAACTCTGGAGAAAAATCCTGCTTTGGGAGCGATGGAGATGGATCATCCAAAATCTTCAATAGACATTAACACTGTTGTCAAATACCGAGCATCTTAAAATGGAAAACAATATCCAGGAAAACAAATAAAAGGCGAGTTAAGTTGATTCATCCATTTCGCTTCAACAACTAGTAAGAAATTACTGAGAAACAACATACAATGCGGTGAATCATCATGTCGCCAGGAAGACTTTGAGGATATTAGACGATACAAACTTTACCTGCAACATTAGATTAACGGGCCCTTCGTTGGCGTTGTAAGGAAATTCACCCGTAGCACACTCCAAAAGTGCGAGACCGAGGCTCCATATGTCCGCAGGAAATGAATAATTTTCGTTTCGAATTCTCTCCGGCGACATATATGTAACAGTTCCAACAAATGTTGCACACTGACAAAGAAGGAAGCGAGAAAAAATGATTTCGAAATGCATTTTGCAACTCACATAAATTTACTTCATCATTAGATTATGCATATATGATTAGAGAAAGACACATACCATAGCCATTGAATCCTCTAAGCCAGCACTTATTCCAAAATCAGTAATTTTGGGCTCTCCCTTCAGATTTACAAGAAGATTCGCGGGTTTGATATCTCTGTGAACCAAGTGCTTATCTCCATGCAAGTAACTCAATCCCTTTAATATAGAACAAAAAACACGTCAAGACATACAAAGGAAGAAGTCGGTTAGATAAAGAAAAGACAGCAATAGACTAAATTCATTTCTTACAATCAAGAGTTTCTGCACCATCAACGAAAGAATGGGTTCTGGTATGCTCTTGCGCACTCGAATGATATCTGCAAGAGACCCACCACTCATGTACTCCAAGGCAATGCTGATCTGCCCAGAATCTGGAGTATAAAACGCACCATAGAATTGGACAAGGCCTTCGTAACATGGAGCTTCGCATAGCGTTCTTATTTCAGTTAGTAGCTGTTGCCTTTTCTCCTGATAGAAGCATGCATATAATCATATAAGGTATTGTTCAGATTACGCCAAAGACTGGGTTGATGTTGCCAAATGAGGATGCAAATAAGGAGAAACAACAACTTAAATTAATGAGGTCAATAAAATCCTTTACACTCCTACCTAATCCTAGACACTCAAGCTTTCATACATATATATAGACAACATTATGGAAGCTGAAAATAGCAACTTCGAGAAGCCATGACTACATTAAGAAAACAGGAGATCATGCCCAACATCTCAACTCAATCAAATAATGCAGTCAAATTAATTACACTGCACCATAGCAAGGGAGGTCAAAAGCCCTAACCTTTTCGAAGATATTGATCTTCTTTAGGGCAACAATCCTGTGATTAGGGATATGAATAGCTCTCTGAACAACACTGCTCGCTCCACTGCCTATGGACCCAAAAACCCTCATCTCATGAGACGCACATCTATACGTCTTCTCACTATCGTCCGCCGCAAACGGAGAAGAACTGCACTTTTGCAGGCCAAGCTCGTTGATGTTGTACACATTGTATGATCTACTCAGCATATTCACTGTCCCGCCATCAGACAGCTGACTCCATCCGCAAACACCCACGATGTAATCGACGAAAAAGGAAACATCCAATCTTCAAAAGACAGAAAGATAAAGAGAAAATATGACATTTACCATGTACGAATCAGAAGGATCGGATGTTGATTCAGAAGGAAATCCTTTCTCGGCGTCAAAAAGCGGAACCAACTTTTTCTTCAACTCTTCAAGCCCAGCCATGGAATTCCTAAAACTGGACACTGACGATCAAAATCAAACTGAAAAACGACTACTCTTTACTACCACGCAAATTTTTGCGTGCTGAGTGAACGACTGATGAAGGCTAATCGAAATTGTTGATGGCCTGATGGGTACTCTCTCTCTCTCTCGGAGGATTTTGAGAAAAGGGATTCATATCTGGAGGATTTTGAGAAAAGGGATTCATATCTTACATTATTAAGTAAAAGGGATTGGGTTTAAAATTACCAAAATATCCTTACTCAAAAAATGATTAGAGATAGCTAAACTTAATTACTTGTACGATTGTTTATTCGATTCTTATTCGAACGTTATTCGAATTCAATGATTCGAGTGCTATATACGACATTATTCGAATTTTTTATTCGAATTCTTTTACTCGAATTATATTATTCGAATTATTATTGGAATTTCTTATTAAATTACTTATTCAAAACAATCAATTATTCGATTTTTTTATTCGAATTTTTATCCGAACGTTTCGAATTTGCTATTAGAATTCTTTTATTCGAATAATGTTTATTCAAATTATAGTTGGACTTTCTTATTCAAATTATCCAATCCAATATCAGTCGAAATTTTATTAGAATACATGTTCAACTATTATTTCTATATTTTTTATTTTTCTTAATTTTTAAATTTTATTCAACTTTTTATGAATTTTTTCGAATATTATTCGAATAATTCGAATTTTGTTCGAATAAATTCGAATATAATTCGAATAATTCGAAATAATATTCAAAAAATTACTAAAAATTGATTTTCGAATTTTATTCGAATACTTCGAATAAATTAGAATTTAATTCGAATTTTTCGAATAAATTAGAATTTAATTCGAATTTTATTAGAATAATTCGAATAAATTCGAATTTAATTCGAATAAATTCAAATTTATTCGAATAATTCGAAATAATATTCAAAAAAATACTAAAAATTGATTTTCGAATTTTATCTGAATTATTGGAATTTAATTCGAATAATTCGAATTTTATTCGAATAATTCGATTTTTATTCGTATAATTCGAAATAATATTCAAAAAATTACTAAAAATTGATTTTCGAATTTTATTTGAATTATTCGAATAATTCGAATTATATTCGAACTTGATTCGAACAATTCGAATTTTATTCGATTTTATTGGAATTATTTGAAATTTCTTATTCAAATTACTTATTTTAATTACGTATCCAAATAAATCCATTTTTGACATCGATGCACTTTGAATTTGAAAAGGTATAAAACATAAAAGTTTTAAATAATTAAGTTAACTGTCCAACAAAACTCGAATCAGGGTAATTGATATCTTGGATCAAAAGTTATGATCGTAAATGTGTCAACTGCCATTTATGAACAATAAATTTGAAAAAAAATCGACAACTTACGAAACACTCATTTTCCAAGCCAATACACTACGAATTTATAGAAGTGTAAAACATAAAAGTTCTGTATAATCAAGTTAGCTATCCAAAACCATTTGAGTCGGGGTTATTGATACTCTGAAACGAAAGTTATGATCGAAAATGTGTTAACTGCTATTTCTTGAAAGGAAATTCTAAAAGAATTCGAAATGTTAGCCAAAACACTCATTTTCCGAACTGATAAACTTCGAATTAGAAAAAGTTAAAACACAAAAACTTTTTATAATCAAGTTATCTGTACATGGAAGTTTACATCGAAATAATTGATGATCTGAATCGAAATTTATGATCGAAAATATTTTAACTGACAATTATTCAAATTTTATTTGAATTTTCTGCGATTTTGAAATACGTTTCAAAAAAACCATTTTTTTTACGTCCTTGGACTTCGAATTTAAAAAAGTGTAAAACACGAAAGTTTTGTATAATTAAGTTAGCTGTCCAACGGAATTCGAAGCAGGGTAATTGGTGTCTTGGATCGAAAGTTATGATCGAAAATGTGTGAGCTGCCATTTTTTAGTGAAGAACGCGAGAAAATGTAAAGAATGCGAGAAAATAGATATCACGTCGAACGTGTTGAACATGTTGAACATGTAAAGAATGTAAAGAATAAAATTTTTTGATATTTAGATTTGTTGTCAAAAACTCATTTTTCCGTTATGACATACGTTAATGGATATAACGTCGAATGTGTTGAGATATTACATCATACGACTTATGATTCATATATGTGCCGAAAATGTGAATTATGTTTAAATTGTTGTGATTCAAACATATGTAGTGATTATAAATATTTGAGTATGATTTAATGTCTTCATTAATTTTGCAACTAAATTAATGTCGCATTGTAGAACTCATTGCCATCTTCATTAGACATTGATACAACATATTAAACCTCTTCATTGAACATTGATACCTAATTATGTCTTTGAAAAACACATTTTTGAAGTCGATAAAGTTTGAGTTAGAAAAAGTGTAAAACATAAAAGTTTTGTATAATCAAGCTAGATGTCCAACAAAGTTTGAATCAGGGTAATTGGTTCTCTGAATCAAAAGTTATGGTCGAAAATGTCTTAACTGCCATTTCCTGACAGCTAATTCGAATTTAATTCGAATTTAATTTGAATTATTCGAATATAATTCGAATTATTCAATATTATTCGAATAATTATATATTCGAACATTCGATAAGGTCGAATTAATTTTATTCGAATTATTTATCCTAATTACTTATCTATCCAAAAAACACATTTCGAAGTCTATACAATCCGAATTAGAAGAAGTGTAAAACATAAAAGTTTTGGATAATCAAGTTTTCTGTCCAACAAAGCTTGAATCAGGGTAATTGGTTCTCTGAATCGAAAGTTATGGTCGAAAATGTCAAACAGATTATTCAAATAAAATAATACGAAAGGCGAAATCGTCGACTAAAAAACGAAATTATCGATCTCTGAGAGGGAGACGGCGAATGCAATACAGGATGAAAATATATTAATGGGTGTTGGATTTTCGTTGGGATTATTTTTTTAAAACCATTTGCAGAAGAAAAAACGACTGAGAAAAAGCGATGATAGAGAAGATGAACAGTAAATTTCTTTTTTTTTTTAATTAATGAAAATAGATAATTAAAATATTTATTAATTAAGTGGAAGACTAATTACTAACCTAATCAACTTCACTCCCTTTTTTTTAATTGAAAAAGTCAAAATCCCTTTTTTTTAATTCTTTTTAAAACTAATCCCTTCTGTTAAATTACCCCTTCATATCTTACGTTATTAAGTAAAAGGGATTGGGTTTAAAATTACCAAAATATCCTTACTCAAAAAATGATTAGAGATAGCTAAACTTAATTACTTGTACGATTGTTTATTCGATTCTTATTCGAACGTTATTCGAATTCAATGATTCGAGTACTATAGACGAACATTATTCGAATTTTTTATTCGAATTCTTTTACTCGAATTATATTATTCGAATTATTATTGGAATTTCTTATTAAATTACTTATTCAAAACAATCAATTATTCGATTTTTTTATTCGAATTTTTATCCGAACGTTTCGAATTTGTTATTAGAATTCTTTTATTCGAATAACGTTTATTCAAATTATAGTTGGACTTTCTTATTCAAATTATCCAATCCAATTTCAGTCGAAATTTTATTAGAATACATGTTCAACTATTATTTCTATATTTTTTATTTTTCTTAATTTTTCAGTTTATTCAACTTTTATGAATTTTTTCGAATATTATTCGAATAATTCGAATTTTGTTCGAATAAATTCGAATTTAATTCGAATAATTCGAAATAATATTCAAAAAATTACTAAAAATTGATTTTCGAATTTTATTCGAATACTTCGAATAAATTAGAATTTAATTCGAATAATTCGAATAAATTAGAATTTAATTCGAATTTTATTAGAATAATTCGAATAAATTCGAATTTAATTCGAATAAATTCAAATTTTATTCGAATAATTCGAAATAATATTCAAAAAATTACTAAAAAATGATTTTCGAATTTCGTCTTAATTATTGGAATTTAATTCGAATAATTCGAATTTTATTCGAATAATTCGATTTTTACTCGTATAATTCGAAATAATATTCAAAAAATTACTAAAAATTGATTTTCGAATTTTATTTGAATTATTCGAATCTAATTCGAATAATTCGAATTATATTCGAACTTTATTCGAACAATTCGAATTTTATTCGATTTTATTGGAATTATTTGAAATTTCTTATTCAAATTACTTATTTTAATTACGTATCCAAATAAATCCTTTTTTGACATCGATGCACTTTGAATTTGAAAAGGTATAAAACATAGAAGTTTTAAATAATTAAGTTAACTGTCCAACAAAACTCGAATCAGGGTAATTGATACCTTGGATCAAAAGTTATGATCGTAAATGTGTTAACTGCCATTTATGAACAACAAATTTGAAAAAAATCGACAACTTACGAAACACTCATTTTCCAAGCCAATACACTCCGAATTTATAGAAGTGTAAAACATAAAAGTTCTGTATAATCAAGTTAGCTATCCAAAACCATTTGAGTCGGGGTTATTGATACTCTGAAACGAAAGTTATGATCGAAAATGTGTTAACAACTATTTCTTGAAAGGAAATTCTAAAAGAATTCGAAATGTTAGCCAAAACACTCATTTTCCGAACTGATAAACTTCGAATTAGAAAAAGTTAAAAAACAAAAACTTTTTATAATCAAGTTATCTGTACATGGAAGTTTACATCGAAATAATTGATGATCTGAATCGAAATTTATGATCGAAAATATTTTAACTGACAATTATTCAAATTTTATTTGAATTTTCTGCGATTTTTGAAATACGTTTCAAAAAAACCAATTTTTTACGTCCTTGGACTTCGAATTTAAAAAAGTGTAAAACACGAAAGTTTTGTATAATTAAGTTAGCTGTCCAACAGAATTCGAAGCAGGGTAATTGGTGTCTTGGATCGAAAGTTATGATGGAAAATGTGTGAACTGCCATTTTTTAGTGAAGAACGCGAGAAAATGTAAAGAATGCGAGAAAATAGATATCACGTCGAACGTGTTGAACATGTTGAACATGTAAAGAATAAAAATTTTTGATAGTTAGATTTGTTGTCAAAAACTCATTTTTCCGTTATGACATACGTTAATGGATATAACGTCGAATGTGTTGAGATATTACATCATACGACTTATGATTCATATATGTGCCGAAAATGTGAATTATGTTTAAATTGTTGTGATTCAAACATATGTAGTGATTATAAATATTTGAGTATGATTTAATGTCTTCATTAATTTTGCAACTAAATTAATGTCGCATTGTAGAACTCATTGCCATCTTCATTAGACATTGATACAACATATTAAACCTCTTCATTGAACATTGATACCTAATTATGTCTTTGAAAAACACATTTTTGAAGTCGATAAAGTTTGAGTTAGAAAAGGTGTAAGACATAAAAGTTTTGTATAATCAAGTTAGATGTCCAACAAAGTTTGAATCAGGGTAATTGGTTCTCTGAATCAAAAGTTATGGTCGAAAATGTCTTAACTGCCATTTCCTGACAGCTAATTCGAATTTAATTCGATTTAATTCGAATTATTCGAATATAATTCGAATTATTCAATATTATTCGAATAATTATATATTCGAACATTCGATAAGGTCGAATTAATTTTATTCGAATTATTTATCCTAATTACTTATCTATCCAAAAAACACATTTCGAAGTCTATACAATCCGAATTAGAAGAAGTGTAAAACATAAAAGTTTTGGATAATCAAGTTTTCTGTCCAACAAAGCTTGAATCAGGGTAATTGGTTCTCTGAATCGAAAGTTATGGTCGAAAATGTCAAACAGATTATTCAAATAAAATAATACGAAAGGCGAAATCGTCGACTAAAAAACGAAATTATCGACCTCTGAGAGGGAGACGACGAATGCAACACAGGATGAAAATATATTAATGGGTGTTGGATTTTCGTTGGGATTATTTTTTTAAAACCATTTGCAGAAGAAAAAACGACTGAGAAAAAGCGATGATAGAGAAGATGAACAGTAAATTTCTTTTTTTTTTAATTAATGAAAATAGATAATTAAAATATCTTATAGTATTATGCAAATGTAGTCTTCTTTATATGCTGCCATGTGTCCTCCAAAAAATAAAAAAAAATTAATAAGGTAATTCACACGTAGTCCTACAAGTGATTCTAAAACCAGTTATTAATTTAAAAAAGACAGAAATGAATCCCCACGTTCCCCCAATAGTTTCGATAGTAACTACCCAAATATAGAAAACCTATAAATGATAAACGTATTAACTGGTCAGCCATAATAACTGGTCTTCTAAAATTTTCCGAGAATTGCTCATCTGAGCAGTAAGTTTCGCATACGCGATCATCTGAAATTTTCGAGTAATTGATCAGCCGTAACAATTTTTCGGATGAGCAGTAAGTTTACTCCTTTTCGGCCTAAAATTATCTTAATAATATAATCAAGCCCATGACACCGCTTCATTAGGTTACTTAATCTGATCCGTGTAGAAAATCTCTCCAAATTCTCTAAAGAAGAGGTGCTCAGATAGTCGAACTCAAACGAGAAAGATAGAGGTAATTATTTTGTTTTTTATTCTTATTATAATTCTAATATACTCACTCTTTTCCATAGGTTTTTACAATAGATGGTTGTGCGATGATAAGATCTCGGTTTAATTCAAAAAGTGCATATTTGGTTTATGAATTTGGGATGGTTTTCTACCGACTCATGTGCAACAGTTGTTAACTGTGTTAATGATATTTACAACGTCACCAAGACAAAGTATCGAGTATAGCAACATTAACTTCTTATATTAATTTTGTTAGGTTTTGTTTTATGTATTTTAGTAAACATTAAAAGCTTTCCAGATGGTTTACGTAAATTCTCAGCAATTTGCAGCATTTTCCCTTTATTATCCATCATCTCTCACTTTAATTTTTACATCTTGAGTTTGTGCTATACAGAATAACGATTTCTAAATATAATAAACATGCGTGGGAATGATATATTTTTGTTCTGCATTAGAGTTTGGACCGAATGTCAGTAAATCGTGGTTTCCATATAGAATGCAATTTCCACAAATGAAATGAATTCATAGAGTTGTTACATTCATAAATAAATTATTACATTTTTTGTGTTAATTTTTTTATTCTGTGAATACGGATTTTGTTTAAAGTGCTTTTTTAACCAATTAATTTGTTTGTTGATTTTTTAAAATGGGATATTATTAATCTATTATTTGTTAAGTGGTTGCATAATTTTAAGAATAGTCTATTGTTTGCAAATAAAGCAGGAATTACCGAAATCACAATGATATTAACATTACTTTTAAGACTCCATATACCGAAATCATAATGATATTTATATTGTTAACGAATTGGAATTTATAGTTGCTGACTTCAACTTATTGCAGGTTATATGTTATTGTTTCATTTCATTTGACCGGTGCATCATTTGCTGAATTTATCACAAAAACCCTGACCAGGTAAATATAGATTACTACAGGATATTCTTTTCTATTTGTATTTGTTTTATAGTATTTGTACATTGGACATAATATATATAAGACAGATAACATTTAAGAATGTATTGAACTATATTTTAACTATGTGTGACATTTTCGTTACTCATACATGTTTTTTATGTTCTCTTTACTATAGCTGTTGTGAATTATATATGATATTCATACTATAGCAATAATTATGATTCTAACAATTTTAAAAAAAAGGTTAACCATATTTGAGTACTATAATTTTGGGTCTGTGAGATTTAGATTTAATGTTAAATGATTATACTTTTAAATCTTACTTCTTAGATTTGTTTATTCAATAGTTGTAAACATATTTCTTCACACTTCGAAGGAGAAAAATAATTATATTTCAAAGTGTTGTCTACCACTAACCATGCAGTTGTTAAACTGACTACAATAACTACAAACATTATTCTTTTAGGTATTACAACTTTATACCTAGCCAATCACTTCAAAACAGCTATGGACGCTCATCCTTTCCGATCCTCTATCCCTTTGAATCAAAATATACAAACACGAAGGTCGCAACAATTGTCATTACAACGGGAATCTCGAGCTGTTAGGATGACAAATCTTCGCAATAATCGATCAAGGCATTCCATGAATAGTCAACCTGCTAGACCCCGAAACGAAGCTGGTAATATCTTATTAATGTGAATTTATGAATTGTATAACCATTAAATAATTTTTTATTGATTGAGAATATTGCTAGAATCATCTACTACAAACGGAAGATGTCGCTTCTCGCAACGCTTTGATATTGGAGAGAAAACAACCAAGTGTGTCAATTGTAATGCTATCATGTGGATTTGTGAGAAAGTTCGAGATAGTAGCCTGTCAAATCCTAGATTTCACTTATGTTGCGGAAGCGGTCAAGTTAAGCTTCCAAATATTCCAATATCACCATCGTTCCTTCAGTCCCTTCAATCACAATCAGTTTTCAGAGAGAAAGTTCGAACATACAATTCATTATTGTCGTTCACGTCAATGGGGGGCCGAATCGACAACAGTGTAAACGATGGCAGAGGACCTTATGTGTTTCGCATTTCTGGTAGTAATTATCATCGAATTGGTTCATTGCTCCCTGAACCAGGTAGTGGTCCTAAATTTGCGCAACTTTATATTTACGACACTGAGAATGAGGTTTACAATCGTCTCAATGCAATGGGGTCATCGAGTAGTTCCGATATAAATGAAGATATACTTCGTGGACTACAAGTCATGCTTGACCATGTAAATCCTTACGTATCGGTTTTTCGACGTGCTCGAGATATGCTGGTCGACCTAGAAAACAGTAGGAATGTACGCATACGTATCATTCAAGCAAGAGAAGGTAGACAATATACGCGTCCAACGTCAAGCGAAGTCGCTGCTTTGTTGGTAGGTGATTGTACCGAGAACTTGGGATACAGAGACGTGATCTTACAAACAAGAACTGGTAGTTTGCAAAGGATAAATGAAACGCATCCTGCTTATGTACCTCTTCAATATCCATTGTTATTTCCTTACGGAACAGATGGTTGGTCGTTGGAAATACCAATTCTATCTTCAAGTACTTCAAGGAATAAAGTCTCGATGAGACAGTTTTATGCCTATCGAATTCAAGATAGAGACGGGGATGGTGATAGCTTGGTTAGGGGTGGTCGTCTATACCAACAGTTTATTGTGGACGTATATTGTGCCATTGAGCAAAGTCGTCTATTATACGTCAAATGTAACCAAGGTCGCTTGCGTACCGAATTGTATAGAGGACTTCAGGATGCAGTCTTACATGGAGATCTTAATGCATCATCTGTTGGACGAAAGTATATTTTGCCATCATCCTTTACTGGTGGACCACGCAATATGATCCAACATTATCAAGATGCAGTCGCTATATGTCGTACAATGGGTCCTCCAGATTTTTTCATTACTTTCACATGTAATCCGAATTGGCCAGAAATAACTCGAGAGCTACTTCAATATGAACGAGTTGAAGATCGTCCTGACATTGTGTGTCGAGTTTTCAGGTTAAAAATGAAAGAATTACTACGTGATTTGAAGGACAGACGGATGTTTGGAACTGTCATTGCTGGTAATTTTATGTCTTTTCGAAATTATTATTATTATTGTTATAATAATATAGTTGTTATATTACTGATAACTAATGCAGATTTATACGTCGTTGAATTCCAAAAGCGTGGACTTCCACATGCACATATTCTTCTCACTGTGACTCCAAATGATAAGCCTACAAGTGCAGATGATGTTAACAACTTTATTAGTGCCGAGATTCCTGATAAAGACAACGACCCCCTTGCCTACGAAACAGTCACTAAATTTATGATTCATGGGCCATGCGGTCCATGCTTAGTTGATGGGAAGTGCTCGAAACGTTATCCGAAGAAATTTTGTGACGAGACAATTGTTGATGATCGAAGCTTTGTGCATTACATGCGTAGAAGAACAATCTCAACAACTTTGGCGAATGGTCGAGAAGTTGATAACAGATGGATAGTTCCCTACAATAGGGATTTATGTGTCAAGTATGATGCTCACATAAATGTTGAACGTGTAGCTGTTCGGAGCGTTATTAAGTATCTATACAAGTACATCCACAAAGGTCACGATCGAGCAACGTTTGTCATTGAAGATGTTGTTCCTCGGAATAACATCGATCAGCCACAGCCACAACATGTTGATGAGGTAAAACAATACTTAGACTGCCGTTATGTCTCTGCCATTGAAGCGTGTTGGAGGATTTTTGACTTCGCCCTTCAACATCAATATCCTTCTGTTGAGAGGATGCAGTTTCATTTGCCGGGCGATCAAAACATTGTCTTTCATGACAACGATGACCTACATGAATTAGTTAATCGGCCACAAAAATCTATGTTGACGATGTGGTTCGAAACAAACAGACAGCATCCCGAAGCTCGATAATTGACGTATTCTGATTTTCCAACCGAATGGTTATGAAACTGTCAAAGTAAAACATGGAGAAAGCGTCAGCAAAGAGTTTCTATTGGAAGACTGCCTTTTGCGCATCCAAATTCTGGTGAGCGCTACTATCTCAGGATGCTCCTGACGAAGGTTCGTGGTGCAATGTCATATGAGGACATACGAACAGTTAGGGGAGTTATTTAGCCGACATTTCATGCAGCATGTCTTGAACTGGGATTGCTTGACGACAACGATGAATGGAACGCTGCTTTAAGGGAAGCATCTACATGGACTACGGGTGCGCAACTAAGAAACATGTTCAGCTCCATATTGATGTTCGCCGAAGTAGCGAATCCTACGGAACTATGGGAAACACATTGGAAAAGCATGACAGACGATATTGAACATATGATTCAGCGTCGATCGAATAATTTTGATTTACGCCTCACAGATGAAGAACGTTGTCGTTTAGGTATTCTTGAGATTGAACATATTCTAAACAGAAATGGCAGGTCACTGAAAGATTATCCCCACATGCCACAGCCATCATTAGAGGATGCGCAGCACGCCACCAATCGATTGATAATAGACGAACTTGACTATGACGCATCAGTAGAGTTGGAAAATTACGAAAGTCTTGCTCGGGGGCTAAATTCCGACCAATATAGGGTATTTTCTGCTATTATGAGAGCTCACAGTCAAAATAGTGGTGGATTATTCTTCGTTTGTGGTAGTGGCGGAACTGGAAAGACCTACTTATGGAATACGTTGATATCTAAATTAAGGTCAGAAAGACACATCGTTATTTCAGTTGCATCTTCGGGAATTGCTGCCTTATTACTACCTGGAGGAAAAACTGCTCATTCTACTTTTAAGATACCGCTTATTCCTGCTGAGAATTCTGTTTGTTCATTTGAAAAAACGTCATCACGAGCTGAACTAATTCGATCGGCGTCGTTGATAATTTGGGATGAGGCTCCTATGACAAACCGGCTCGCATTTGAGGCCGTCGACCGTCACTTCAAGGATATTTGTGACAATGAATCTCCATTCGGGGGAAAACTGTTCGTATTAGGAGGTGACTTCAGACAAATATTACCAGTTGTCGCAAATGGTGGTCGAGAAGCCATTGTCGCATCTACTTTGCACCGTGCTAATTTTTGGAGTCACTGTCAAATAATGAACCTACAAATAAACATGCGACTACGTGGATGTGATATTTCGAGCGAAGATTTACAAAGACTTACAAACTTCGGTAAGTGGATCTTAGATATAGGGGATGGTAAATTGCCTGCAAGATCTCTAACAAGCAACGGTGAACCAAATTGGATTGATATTCCGATGGATTTCTTGATAAAAGACGATACACATGGGCTTGATCAATTAATTGCTTCAACTTATGAAGACCTAACAACACGGTATTCTGATTTGCTTTATCTTAAGGAGCGAGCAATACTAGCACCAACTAACAGTGATGTTGACATTCTCAATTCAGAAATATTATCGATGCTTCCTGGAATTTCTCGAAATTACTTGAGTTCCGATAGAATTTGTTCATCGGAAAATGTTGGATCGGTGGAAGAACTGAATCCTATTGAGTTGCTCCATTCCACGAACTATGCTGGTCTGCCCAACCATTGTCTCGAACTAAAAGTAGGGGCTCCAGTCATTTTATTGCGCAACATGAATCAGTCGATTGGATTGTGTAATGGAACGCGGTTGGTTATTTACAAGCTAGGTGATAAAGTGATTGAAGCGACGGTAATGTCAGGACCAAAGACGGGTGATAATGTTCTTATTCCACGGATTGATTTATCTCCCCCCAACCAAGAAGCGGGCTTCTCGATAAGAAGGAGACAATTTCCTCTTAAATTGGCCTTCGCGATGACAATTAATAAAAGTCAGGGTCAGACATTAAGTTCGGTTGGATTATTCCTTCCAAATCCCGTTTTCAGCCACGGGCAACTTTATGTTGCACTATCCCGTGTCACATCACCCAATGGGCTCAAGATTCTAATACGCAAGAAGAATGATTTACCTGAAGATGTTACAAAGAATGTTGTGTATAGTGAAGTCTTAGCCAATATGTAGTGACAAAATTTAGCGCATTTTAATTTGATCAGTGTTTGAATCGTTTTTATTGTTTTAGATTTATTTGGTCTATTTGATGTTGCATGCACATAGAATCTCTTTGATTAACCATAGCTATATACCTTTCTGAATGTATACCTGTAGATGGAGCATTTAAGATATAAACCACTTAGGCAAATATGCCCTCAATATTATTCGTGGAATCTTAGAGGACGATTAATATGGATATACGATCTTCATACTACAGTACGATCAAATATGGTGTACAAGGTACAAAATCTGATCTTCATTGATACTGAGGTATGATAATGCTTTTCGCTTCCTGTTGCATCATATAACTGATCGTTAAATTGTCGCATTATATAATATTTAATATTAATATTTTAGGGAACAGAAATACAAGTTACTCTTCAAAACAATGATGTGGATATTTTTCGAGATACAATGAAATTAGGTAATGTTTACTGCATTGATAATCTAAGTGTCGATCGTGCATCAAATTCGGATTGGCCTATTCGGAATGATTATAAGTTGAAGTTCAGCGGCCAAACCCAAATTATCGATAATGTACATCACTCTGATGATGATATTCCCCTATACAACTTTCGATTTGAACAACTTAGCATGATTCCACGATATGCTACCCACAAGGACCACTTAGTCGGTGAGTACTTTTACTTATTCTTACGTCAAACATGAATCATTTATGAATGGTCTTCATTTAATAATTTCTGCAGATGCAATTGGCTTATTAGTTTATGTCGGTGAGTTGGAAGATGTTAAATTCAGGAATAAATATGGCAATGATGTCCAAACTCACGTTCGAAATGTTTTACTTTGTGATATGAGGTATCATCAAACGGCTTTTTTATTCTTTGAACTCTGTAATTTTTATCATTATTCTAACAATTTGCTATATTCGTTGTCAGCATGAATGTGATAAAACTTTCGCTATGGGGAAATTTTGCAATAACCGAGCAATATCAACTAATCTATGATGAGAACAAAATTCAAATTTTGGCTGTAGCAAGAGTTGAAGTAAAGACATTTGACGGTAATTTCCACAGTTGTAACACCTTCTTTGTTTTCAGTGGGTAGTGGTAACTTAATAGCAAGCATTTATATATTGTTAACCTCTTCTCCGATTTAGGCGTATATATAAACACAACAAAATTTAGCAGAGTTTTTGTAGATCCAAATGTGATCCAGGCACACCAGATTCGTACATGGTATGTTATTTTTCTAAACTTTTCGTTTCATAGTCGTACTTATCTACATGAGAATTATTTAACTTAATTATTACTAATCTCAGGTACAATGGGGATAAAAATGCACAGAAACAGATTTCTTTGAGTCATAAAAGAGGAAAATCTCTACATCAATTTCACATCATGCTTGATGCGGTTTCGATTACCTTAAAGGATTATGGCGTCATTGAAAACGTATTATTCCTTACATTTACCTCCAAAAATATTGTTTCTTTTATAAATTAAATTATTAATATTAATTTGCAGGTTCGTTATTTCCGTGTACGTGCACGTATAGCTCATATAGATATGACAACTATTTGGTATGATTCGTGCCCATTTTGTATCGTCAACAAAGTCACCGACAGTTATTGCATAACTTGCAGCATGCAGGTTGAACGCACTATACCGAGGTAATCACGTACATCCATTTTCAATTTTTTATTTGTTGCACAGTTTCAAAATCAACACTAGATATTAATTTATAGGTTATTATATGAATTACAGGTATACGTTGAAGATAACAATTACAGATAAATCAGGTTCAATGAATTTGACATGCTGGAATGATCAAGCGAATGTCATATTGGGCCGTTCTGCATCTGATCTTCAGAAGATTTTCAATGAGGTATATGTTAATATCCGCTTCTCTCTCCTTTTTTTTTTTATGGTTCTTCCATAATCTCATTATGTTTTTTCATGACTATTTTTAGTGTGGAGACGATGGACCGCTTTTAATACAAGATTATATAAATAGCGTGTTGAATTCCGAATTCGTTTTTATTTTGCGTGTGCCCAACACAGAAGATGACGAAGTTAAAGCGTCGCACGTTTTTCGAGTAGAATGCGAGGAATAGTATGATTATTTATTCTTACAAAGTTAACAGTTATGTTATTGGCATATCAATCTAAGTATAATTGTACTTATTTTGGATATTATATGTGATGATTTGTAATTTATAGAATAATTGCTATGAATGTAGAAAACATTCCTTATATCATAAAAATCATCAATTATTATCTGATCTCAGATTTGAAGTGTTTAAATCATATTTTTCTTTTCGAATTATAAATAATTGTGACCCGTGCATTGCACGGGCAAAAAACTAGTTTATTAATTAAGTGAAAGATTAACTAATTACTAACCTAATCAACTTCACTCCCTTTTTTTTAATTGAAAAAGTCAAAATCCCTTTTCTTTAATTCTTTTAAAAACTAATCCCTTCTGTTAAATTAGCCCCTCTCGGACTCTCCCTGCTATCGTAGTTTTATTATTATTTACCAATTCATGATTTGACCCCAAAGTTTTGTGCAATTCTACATTAGTCCCTATTACCAAAAAGTAAAGACCAAGTTCTTGAGACGCAATCCATATTAAATTTGTTAGAATGCAAGTTGAATACGTTACAGTTGCATTGCATTGCACACAATTAAAGTAAAATAAGATAAAATAATATAACAGCCAAGCCGACATTAACCTGAGAAAATCAATGTGCGTTGCCCACGTAACTTTGGGTCTAAGAAATATTGTATTGTTTCTACCACCGACCCACGTTGCAAGGCAGTTCGCGCCGCCAATACCTATAAAACCATCAAACTCTCTCCACCAAAAACGGCAATTTCGAGGGCCAAAAAGAAATCTAGAGGCGGTGGTTACATAACTTCATGTTGTTTATTTAGCTTTCGTGCTAATATCGAGATATATCTGCAATCCTTCAGCGAGCGTTGCTTCTTGATTTACAAGCAGTAGTTATAGCTTTTCATTTCTACATTTACTGATTTAGTAGCGAAATGAGCTATTGAGCTGTGTTTCTTTTTCAGCTTTAGGCATCTGATTCGCTGAATAAATGCACCTTTTCCTTAGTTATTTACCTTAGATTATCGTTCTTCCCTCAGTTTGCGTCGTTGGTTTTCCTTGCTTCTGTTCTTGCCCAGAAAGTCAGTTCTTTCTCTTGTGATTCCATGGAACCCATTAACGCCTACTGCGATGACTCAACTTCAGCTCAAATCGACGGCTCTTACCCATCAGATTGCGAAAGTGGAATCTCAGGCAGTACGGAGAATCGCGGCCGTCGTAATCTTGCCTCCGTCGGCAACGGTCTGATCAGAGTCGGCGAAGGCGAAATGATACACGGGGTAATAAAAAAGAAGCTCGTTTCGAGCCTAAGTTCGTACGGACTAAAGGCTAGGGTTGAGAGCATCCATCGAATCGACCAATCTACCGTCATGGGCCGAGCAAAGTTTCAATCTTTCTGCGTTTACTCGAAAGCAGTCGAAGAAAAATGCCAAAAGGGAAACTCAAACTTGAAGTACGCTTGGTATGGAGGATCCAAGGACGAGGTTAATTCGGTCCTTTCTCACGGTTTCGGCCTTCCTCTGAACAGCGGAGCTTACGGACATGGCCTCTATTTATCTCCGGCCGATCATCCAATCGAAAGGTAATGATATTGAATTTTCCTTTCTCCTTCGCTGAGTAAGTATTTTGCTTAAAAGAGAGGTTGAATGTAACATCTGTTTTATCTTACAGCGTAGAATCAGCAGTTGCTGATGAGAAGGGGCTGAAACACTTGCTACTCTGCCGGGTCGTAATGGGTCGAATCGAGACCGTTGGTCGTGGGTCGGGTCAAAGCAACCCGAGCTCCGAGGAATTCGATTCTGGGGCAGACGATTTGGCGTGCCCGAAGAAGTACATAGTGTGGGCTTCGAGGATGAACACTCACGTGCTGCCTGAGTTTGTCGTCAGTTTCAGGACACAATCCCATGTTTCCAAAGGTGACTTCAATTCATTTCAATCCCACTTGATTTTCGTGTGTTCCTTTCAACAAAGTGAGAGCTGATTTATACTTTGTGCCATATGTAGAGTCCCAAGAACTTCCACGCTCAGATTGGATGCCCTTTCCCAGGCTGATTAATGTTCTTTCGAAGTTCCTGCCGCCTGATGGCATTGAGCTGATCAGCAAATACCACAGCGATTTTAAGGTAAGTGAATCCGAATCTTTTCAGATGATTTTTCGGGTCAGGTGGTCTTGACGAAATTGTTATCTATTTAACGTTCTAGGTCCCATTGGTTAATGCTGTTTTGCTTATTCTATTGGCAGAAGAAGAAGATAACAAGGCAAGATGTGATCAATCTAGTGAGGAACATAGCAGGTGACAAGTTACTGTCAGCAATCATCAGAAGTTACAGAGGAAGAGAAGCTCGCAGAAACTGCACAGAGTGATGATAACTGTTTGTTTCCTGACATAGAGACATCATAGGAGGTAATCAAAAGATGAGTTGCATTTGCCTGATGATGTGCATACACTACCATCTGATGATGCTCTTGTTCTTCTGTTCTCTTGTCTGTCTGTAATTAGACGGCTTAGAAGTCCAACTAGTGTTAGGAGTTGGTGTTTATCTCTTTTAGACAATATATGTTACTTTCTTATTCGACGATAAATTTGGTGTAAAAATACAGCAACAGGTGCCACCTTATTTGTTGGCAAGAATCAATACATGTTTTCATCTTTTGTACTCAGGGTTAACATCTTCTGATATGCATATTGCATGCAACGCAACCTTAGAGAAACACAAATGCAGAATATAGCATAAAGCTATAATAAAGCTATTGCACAGTTAAGATATGTAGCGATAATCCCAGTCCCCTTTTTCGTATTGATTATTATCGGAATCTCGAGACATTTTTAACATTCAATTACAGCAAAAAGTCTGCCTTGCTTTATGTCGATAATTCATAATCACTTAAATAACGTGTGCGTATAAATATATATAGGGGAAAAAATACAAAAAGTCCACCCACCGAAAATTGAAACCCACACTATTCTCCACATACACGCACATACATACTCATCAGTGGGCAGAAACACGCACACAAGGGAAAAGGGGGGGAATTGTTATATTTTTTAGTGTAATTGGGACGTAAAATGTATCCGGGTTAGGAGGTGCGGAGTGCACGCTCGGAGAACATTTTATGTCGGAACCCAAAACGAAGCAGGGGTCAACGGGGCTGCGCCCCCTTGCAGGGTCCTAGGGGCAGCGCCCCTAGTGGCTGCGGGGTGTGGGGCAGCGCCCCGTCCCTAAATGGCATGCCTTCACCCAAAAGATGTGCATGCTTTCCCCCTTAAAACCCTCTTCACCCGAAATGGTGCGTTTATGCACGAATAGGTGCTTGGCTTCAAAAGGTAATATCTGTTCGTGAAAGGTATATATTTTTCGAATATCGGAAATATTTAATTGTTTTTTAATGAAAATATTTAATTATTTTTAAATTTAATCCAATTTAAGTATTTTTTAATTATAAAAATAAAAAAACAATATTTTAGTTATCGATAAGATATGCATATCATTTTAACCGTCGCGAAATATACAATAAATTAGATGCGTTTGTTGATTTTAATTATGTAAATCGCATGAAATAATGATGATTTTACGATTTGGTAGATTTTATTAATAATAAATATAAACTAAATATAAAATAAATTAAAATAAAAAAACTAAAAAAAGAAAATAAATGTGATCGTCGCCCCTTAGGGGCGACGCAAGTAAAAACAAAAAAGAGCCTGCCACGTCATCGTCGCGGCTAATAGTCGCGACGTCGCATCTAATGGATGCGTTTTGCCCTATTTTATTAATTTCGGACGAAATAACCCCATTTTATTAAATTTCGATTAAAAGTGCATTACTTTATTTAAAAAGCCAGGATTATGTCTATTATGAATAGACACAACCGGTCGAAACTTGGGATATAAATAAGCACAAATACACTCGACACAAGGACATTGAATTCACGAGTGATACAACAAAGTTTTCTCTAGTCTTATCCGGGATGAAAAATTATCTTTGGAAAGTGAACTCCAAACGCGATTCTAGATAAATATCGGGCCTTTAAATCTGAAATTCTTTACTAACGGGAATCAGTAAATCTGAAAATGGAAGAGAAAAACGGCGATGGGGATTTTGTGAGAGCAGATCAAATAGACTTGAAGAGCCTCGACGAGCATCTCGAGAGGCACTTGAACCGTGTTCTTACTACCCTCGACAAAAACGGCTTCAAAGAAGAAGAAGAAGAAGAAGAAGAAGAAGGAACCCCAAAGTCGAGCTCAAATTACGCAGCTACCACGTCGAGGAGGTGGCAGAGGTACGAATGGGAGATAGACCCGTTCAAGCTCGTCGTCAAAGGAGTAATTGCACGTGGCACTTTTGGGACCGTACACCGTGGCATTTACGACGGCCAGGACGTCGCCGGTGACTCCCTGTTCCTCACACCTTTTTTCATAAAGATTGCTGCGTTTTCCTGCTATTTTTCGTCTTAATTTTAAGTGAAATTGGTAGATTTTACGAGGATTAGTTTCTTGATTCTTCGCCTTGCTCTTCGGTAACTTGGTCAAGATTCTGCCTTTACCATTCACTTCACACAGTGCATGAAATCCGAGAGGTAAGTTGATCCACTGAAGTCATTATTATTGGAATGCGGTAGAACTCTATCGTTTTATTAAGTTAATATAGAAATGGTGGTAATAATTGATTTTGTGCGAGTAATATAAACAGTATATGTTTCAAATCCGTGACTCGCAGAAGCTTTTTTGGATACGACAGTCAATAGCAACTACTCATCAAACTTTCTTGTAGACTCGAAGAGAAGCTTTTATTGATTTTCACTAGCATTTCGTTCTCTCTTTTAACTATACACATATGCAACAACTGTAACATGGCTGTATCTGTATCAACTCAAACTTTGACACACTCATACGTCCCACTAATCTTTTAGAAATATACTTGTTAGTGTGTTTAGAAGGGGAAAAAATGCATTTTTACAGTATTATCACTGCTTTTCTTGAGTGATTTGATTCCTCGGTGAAACTGCTTGAATGGGGGTGAAGAAGGCCATAGGACAGAAGCTGAAGTAGCATCTACTATGAGCGCTTACAATAGGAAATCCGACGAGTATGGTTTTGTTTTATATGCCCTGACCTTATAGCTTCTCTGTGGTGACCTCCGCCGTCGTTCACCAGGTCATATTTAGTTCCACCGATTTCGTACTAAATAGGGGCGTTTTAAACGTACCAAGATGAAATCTTTGGGTTTTTTTTCTTTTCCTTTGTTATTGCAGAACTTGAGGCCGGAAATACCTAGGTGTTTGTCCGAGCTCGGTGGCTATGGTGATGAAATGATGCTGGGATGCAAATCCTGGCAAGGCGTTTCTTTTCCTTTTCTTGTTTTTTTTTTTGGTATAAATGACATATGTAATGTAACGACTTGTGATTATTAGTTGCAATTTTTTTCCCTAGATTATACGTATCTCTAGATATATAAAGAACGGGTATAGCCGTTGGTCGCTTAATTAATGAGGTTTTCGAATCAAGCAAGAATCAAATTTTCCATATATTTCCCCCGATTAGTTATGGCTTCAAGTTAGATGCTGAAGAGTAAGTACTTGACGTAGTTTAGGCTATGGTTTAAAATTCAAAAGATATGTGGAAACTTACCATAAACAAGGAGATTACATAGATCCGTATCATTGGCGCGTTAAGGCGCTCAGTTCGAAGCTCCAAAATATACGCAAACTAAGCATAATTAGAACTCGATTTCCATTATTTTATAAATATAAGCAAGCAAGAAACCCTATTCAATCTCTCCACTTTCAATTTTTCAAATATATTGATCATTCACAGCTTACTCCACTACAGTGTGCTTTCGCTTCTTTCGATACGATGAACGACCCCACCACCGAGGTTACTGATCGTACATCACTGTCCACCTCTCCCACTTACCTTGCGTGTCCAAGAAACAACCATCATCACTTCTACGATCGACGAGCCCATCAAGAACCTACGCCGCCGGCGCCGGCATTCACATGGAAGAGAGGTCCCGAATTAGGCGCTGGAGCCTACGGCGCCGTTGACCTAGCACTCATCTTCGATACCAAGACTCGGTCATACTCTTACATGGCGTTGAAATCTGCAAGAATCTCAGTCGCAGGCACTCTCCGCAGAGAAGCAAACCTCATGATGACGCACTTCAACGGATGCCCACATCTTCTCCACTGCCATGGGACCCAACTGAGCGTCGAAGCCGGCGGCGCCGTGCTGTACAACGTCCTCCTCGAGTATGCCTCCGGCGGAAGCCTGTTTCATCTGATAGTGAAGGCAAGAGAAGAACGGCGGCGGCTCAGTAGTAATAATAATATGAACGGTCGTCACTGCTTGCCCGAAGATCAAGTGAGGACATACACAAAATCTCTGCTGTTAGGGCTCAAATTCATCCACGAACGTGGCTTCGTCCACCGCGATATCAAGCCCGAGAACATCCTCCTCAATTTTCCCGGCGGCGAAGTCAAGATTGCTGATTTTGGTTTGACCACAGAGGTAATATTAATAAAGAACTTATTTTTAATTTCTTGTCTGCTATCATTTTTAGCCGCTTTTTTGTTTATCTGACATGTCTATGAATTTTTCCTTTCAAAGGAGCTTTCTTTGGTCGACGATGGGATAAAGCGCACGCCTTATTACATGTCGCCTGAGGTAGTGCGCCAAGATGGCTTTGGTCCTTTTGTCGACATATGGGCGCTGGGCTGCACCGTGGCTGAGATGATCATGGGAAAGCATTTGTGGGAACTACCAAAAGGTACTAAAAAGGAAGACGAACAAAGTGCTATTATGTCTGAGATTCGTGCTCGAGGGGTCCCTGAGATAAATCCTGATGGAATAATGTCTACGGTTGCTGAGGATTTCGTGCGTAGATGCCTGGAGATAGATCCGAGGAAGAGGTGGACGGCTCAGATGCTTTTGGGGCATAGTTTCATCGTCGGGACAATAGGAAGAGCGCCCAAGGCCAAGACTGAGGAGGTTTCGATTGCGAACAATCCTTACTGGAAGATAATGTGGGGGTTCTAAGTAGATATTATCGAGAGAATCGAGACGAGAGAGAATTCTATACTATCAACTGTTAGTGAGTTTGATATGCATGAAATTTAGGGTTTTTATAGGGTTTGTGTAGTGAGGATTTGCATGACGTGAAGTTGGTACGTCTGGGCCTCATGGTCTGATCCCACTTACCTTCCCATGATTTTCGTAACAATAAAATTGTTGCTTTTATGCACATTGCTTTCGAATTCTTCCTTTATTATTTGACATATAAATCAATATATGATGTATACCTTATTTCAGTCTTAGCTTTTTAAGAGTTTTCGAAACAATATAGAGTATAGCACTACAAAAAAACTTCAGATTTCTGACGGGAGCTGCCACGGAAAAGACGTCGCAAAAATTAGCGACGGAATTTATCGACGACAAAACCGTAGCAAATATTTGCGACGGAAATGTCGTCGTAAATTCGGTCGCTATCCAAAATTTGACCCGTCAAAAAAATCGTCCCATGTGTGCGACAGAAAAAGCCGTCGCAACTGTTTGAGACCGATTTTGCGACGGAAGTTCCGTCGCAAATAAAGAGCGGTTTTCTGAAAATTTTAGGACCTTCACGAAATCATTTTATTTCTGGTTCTCCCTCTCTCTTTTCACTTTTCCCACCATGTCTCTCTCTTCTCTTCCTTGAAAACACAACGCATATCTATCTACAAAGCAGCAAAATCAAAATAGAGAAAATAAAATCTCCATGGCAGATCTGATGTCTCGGGCGATTCCGGCTAGGTGTTGCGCTGGTTGTTTGGAAATCCCAGCGAGAATGGCGGTGGGCGAGACGAGCTGGCAGCGACGACGAGACGGTGGCGGATCTGGCGGATCTGGGCAGCAAAAGCCGCGGCGGTGGCGGATCTGGGCAGCAATTCGCGGCGGCGACGACGAGGCGGTGTCGGATCTGGGATCTGGGCTGTGGATCTGGCGGATCTGGGCAGCAAAAGCCGCGGCGGTGGCGGATCTGGGCAGCGGTTCGCGGCGGCGACGACGACGAGCTGCAGAGACGACGAGCTGGCAGCGATGACGAGCTGCAGAGACGGCGAGACGGGCTGGCAGCGACGACGAGGCGGCGACGAGCTGGATGCAGATTCCGGCGAGGGTGGCTGAGATTCCGGCAACGGTGGCTTGCCGGTTCTCCGGCAGCCCTTTTTTTTTTATTTTTTTTACCCGATTTTTGCGACGGAACTGCGAGCGTCGCAAAAAATGTTGCGACGAAGTTTCGTCGTCGCAAAATAATAGCGACGGTTTTCAGCGACCAAGTTTTTTTCCAACGGGCCTTTTAGCGACGGTGGCGTTCCGTCGAAATTCCGTCGCAAAGTGCACTGTAGCGACGGAAATGCGACGGTTGTTGTCGTCGCTAGCAGGACTTTTTTTTGTAGTGTAGACCCAACATAAGATTGAAAGATTGACAAGTATTAGCGGCAAAAATTTACAAACACTTCCGTACATTTTCTGATTATTATTTATTCAAAGCAGCCTTAGAACATCATCAGCATACACATTGTATTGTACATCCAAGTAGTAAGTTCAAGTTGGGTAATGTGCAAGAAGAGATCACGCGATTATTAGAAGAGTCGTCCCTTGAGACAAAATGGGAATTTTGGGTACATACGTACATTTAGCTTTTGTTGGGATTTGTCTCACTTTAGTTACTAAGTTTTATTATTCAAAGTCCTCAACATAGTATAGGTATTCGTCATGCCTCCTTCCTTTCCAACGTAATAAATGAGGTTATAATAAATATTGACTTCAGAGAGAAAGAAAAAAACAAAGGGCAGAGCTATATTATCTCCACCGCCCAACGATCGTCCTCAAATATCGCTCCTCCACAACCATTTCTCAACCTTCATCACCTTTTTTTTCTCTTCCCAAACAAACGAAAAAAGAAAGACCAAATAACTCAACAAGTAACCCCATAAAAAAGAACACACACAAGAAAAAAAAAGGGAAGAGACACAAAAAGCACAAACCAATTCCAAACCATGGTGAGGCGGGCGCATGCTTCAGCCCCCATCGCGCGCCCACGCCTGCCGCAAAAAACAACAACGTTCTCACTAACCGCACTCATACTCTTCTCCTCCCTCCTATTAGCCGCCGGCCAAGAAAATGCATCCCAAGCCCTCTTAGCCTTCAAGTCCGCCCTAGCCAACGCCGAGCCCGCCCTAGCCAACTGGGACCCATCGATCTCCACGCCGTGCTCGGGAAACCATGGAAACTGGGCCGGCGTGCTCTGCTTCAACGGCTACGTGTGGGGCCTACAGCTCGAGAACATGAACCTCCAGGGGCAAATCGACGTAGACGCCCTCACACCTCTCAAGTTCATAAGGACCCTCAGCTTCATGAACAACAGCTTCCAAGGGCAGATGCCCGACTGGCGAAAGCTAGGGGCGTTAAAGTCATTGTACGTCTCCAACAACAAGTTCTCAGGCCAGGTTTCCCAGGACGCCTTCAAGGGCATGAACTCATTGAAGAAGGTCTACATGGCCCACAATGAGTTCGCGGGCCCCATTCCCGCCTCCCTCGAGTCGCCCAAGCTGATCGTCTTGAGGCTCGAGGACAATGGGTTCACGGGTCAGATCCCGCCCATCCGTTCGGACATACTCAAGGTGTTCAACGTATCGAACAATCAGCTCACGGGTCAGGTTCCCCCGGCCCTAGTCAAGATGGACCCGAGCTCGTTCGCGGGCAATAAAGCCCTATGCGGGCCCCCGCTGGGTCAGTCGTGCGACCCGCCCATTCCCCCGCCCGACTTGGAGCCCGACATCCACCCCATCGACCCGCCGCCTGGCACTGCTCCCCCTTCAGCGGACAATATCTCCGGCGACGGCAGGATTTCTCCTGCGGCGGTCGCGGCGATCGTTTGTCTCGGGCTTTTGCTGATCTTGCTTGTGGTGTTCATATGCTGGAGGAGGAGGCGGGAGAGTCAGGGCCCGCAGCTGGGCAGGCCCGCCGCCTCGCTGGAGGAGGTGGCGGCGGGAGGGATGCTGATGAGTCGGACCACCAGCCGGAGCGCCGGCAGCCCTCCGGCGAAGGGCGAGGCGGCGGCGGCGGTGGCGGCTCCGCCGGCGGCGGGGAAGCTCTCCTTCGTGAGGGGAGACGAGAGGCAGAAGTTCGACCTTCAGGACTTGATGAGGGCGTCGGCCGAGGTGTTGGGCAGCGGGAGCTTCGGGGCTTCTTACAAGGCGGTGCTCGTCGACGGCGAGGCGCTCGTTGTGAAGAGGTTCAAGCAGATGACTAACGTGGGCAAGGAAGACTTCCACGAGCATATGAGGAGGCTGGGCAGGCTACAGCACGCAAATCTGCTGCCACTCGTGGCTTATCTGTACCGTAAGGAGGAGAAGCTCTTGGTTTTCGACTTTGTCGTCAATGGAAGCTTGGCAAGTCATCTTCATGGTGAGTAGGCACGCTATACTTTACGCACATAGCACTTTCACGTACTTGCTTACGTAGCATAACTGTTGTGATTTTTTTTGAAGGAAAACGATCAGAAGAGCAGCCAGGGCTTACCTGGGCAATGAGGCTGAAGATCATCAAAGGAGTGGCTAACGGTTTGGCATATATGCACAACGAGCTCCCCAGCCTACAAATTCCACACGGGCACCTCAAGTCGTCCAACGTACTCCTTGACAAGGACTATAATCCCGTGCTCATGGACTACACCCTAGCGCCCGTGGTGAACCCTAACCAAGTCCAGCAAATCCTCGTGGCTTACAAATCGCCAGAGTATGCACAGCAATCCACCGTTTGCAGGAAAACCGACGTTTGGTGCCTGGGAATTATGATACTTGAGACATTGACCGGCAAGCTGGTGGCTAAGTACCTGGCTCAAGGCTCGGGTCCATACGGTGCTGACCTGGCGGACTGGATCAGCGCCATTGTTAAGGAAGAAAGATCGGAAGTTTTCGACAAGGAGATGGAAACAGAGGACGGTTGCAAACCTGAGATGGAGAAGCTTCTTGAGATTGGTATAGAGTGTTGCGGAGAAGATCCTGAGAAGAGGATAGATTTGCAGGAGGCACTGAATTGCATCGAACAAGTGAAAGAATCATATTGAAATGATTCGTTTTATTATTGATAAAAACAGTAATTATATAAAGAGGGTATTATCCTCCTATGCTGAAACTGACACTACTTGATTCATCAAGCTCGCTTTCGAGCAAGACGATTCTCAGTTAATATAATACATTCTGCTTCGAGAGCTTTGCATCTTTCTTCTTCTTTTTCCTACTAGAAATCGATTTCCAGTGAGATACCACTAGTAACAACCCGTGTATGCTATTTAGGTAAAAGCTAGTGCAACATAATCCTTCTGTATGTAGTAAGGCTTCATACTTCTCTCCTTGATTTCAGCCTTATGATTTGCCCATTGTTGATCCTGCTGCAATATCAATGTAAAAAAAAACAAAATTTTCGAGCAAGCATCTCGACTATCAACGAATGTTACAGATGAATCCATTTCCATCAAGTAAATAAAATCGATAGCCTCCTCAAATTCAGGATCGAATTCGAAATTTGGAATACTGCCATTATGGTTGACTTACAATCTGTAAACATAAGTTAGAAACGCAGCAACATATGGGCAAAAAAAAAAAAGCAAACTACATTTCCCTCCCGGCAAGAATCTACAAAAGATGGGTGAGAATTGAGGATACTAGGCTGCCTCCCCGATAACGATACTCAACATAACATATTAGAGATGATAAGCTTTGAATCACATATATATAGTCTGAAGTACATATCACTGGATTCTAAAACGCAGTTCCCAGAACTTTCTTCGATTGCGTCACCTTCTCAAAATCTGGAGCATGATAGTTCTTCTCCACTTCCCAAGCGAGCTGTGCCATACCATTGAAGGACGATTTCGCACCTTTCTCATCTGCTACTTCTCTAGGGAAAGGAATCCTTACCTCGAGCACGTCATTCTGTACCGACCTTACGTGCACGTCGAAGCCAAGTCGGTCAACCCATACCATCTTTGCTTCCAATACCTAATTAATATACAGCGGATATAGCCTTACATTGTCAAATTTTGCTTATAGTTGTGTTAAGCCTCTTACATTACATACTGAGTTGGGTCAATACATAAGAATTCTCTAAAGTGAGAAAGGACCTGAATATCCAAATCTGCATAAATGTTGCAAAATCGCCGGACATCTTCGGCATTGTGCGTATTGATCTCTTCAACGATCTTCTCTGCGCAGCTTCGAAGCGGGTCTGGTTCAGCAGAGGCGTACCCCTGTGAACTCACCCAAACACCAGTCTATAGTGTATTCAAGAACGTTGTTCAAGTTACTGACTGCGTATAGCTACAGGATAGAAATGACAAAGTGAAACTACAATCGCTACCTCAGACAAATCCTCGATGTGCAGTACTCGCTCAACATCAATAAAATAAATGTTGTTTTCGTCGACATCTTCATCAAAGCTTTTCTTCCATGCTGCACAGATCTTCTGCAAACAGTAATATTCATTACCAAAATATCACAGGATAATTTATACAGAATTTATATCACCGTTGAAATCTTCTTCGTCCTTACCCTCAGAGCCATCTTATCTTGAGGCCTCTCTATATTTCCCTGTATAGTACATTGAGGCGTCCGAGCACCACACTGTTCTAACTGTTTCAAATCATAACACTCGCAGCTTATTAACTTCCTAAAGGCAAAATCAAACAAGACTGAAACTTCCACCGAAAACAAAAGACATAATAAGCTATACTCGGGCAACGAACCTGAACGTGAAGACTGCACTTTTTATCAGCAGAAAGGCTTGTATTAAACTCACTCAAGCAAAGAATTGGAGCACCGTTCAAGTCAACGGCGAATCTAACTCCAATCCCCAGTGGAAAGCCCTCGCGTGTAAGCGTCGAAAGCGTGCCGACATTCGATAATTCCATGATTGTCCTCGAAACTTCAGCTGCTGATGGCCTGTGATTGCTGCTGCTCAATTCAGCGTGGGTTGGGTCTGAAACCACAGAAACGTTCGAACACCTCAAGGACCGTAGCGAAACCCGGCAGCCGTCTCGAGACTTCAAACGTAGCGACGACGGCGATGATGCTTTCCAAGGCGTTCGCAGCGGAAAGATCGAGCGTTTAAGTAAGCTGATTGAAGGTCGAAAGGGAGGAAAAACGTTACAGGCTAGGGATTGGGGATTGGCAAGTGGAAGCATTTCGACTCCGTCAATAAAAAATGTACGCTAGCTTCGATTGGTACGCGAAACTGCTTCTGCTCGTTAGTTAAAAGAGTTGAGAGGCTCATCAGCTGATGAGATGACGATGACGATGAGGAGAGAATTGGAAATGGGTGATGTACGAAATTACAACTTGGTCCCCATGTCTAAGTTATTTACCATTACGACCCTATATAAAGTGTTCTATCTGAAAATATTAAACCCAAGAAACAAACAATTATGCAGTAAATACTCCATTCGATTGAAAAAATAAGTCACTTTATAATTATTTTTGTTCTTAAAAGGAAATCATTTTATAATTTTTTTTTTGTTCTTTAGAGGAAATCATTTTGCAGTTTCATGATTTCATCTTAGATTATTTTCAATTTTACCTCTTATCTGAACTAAAAGTTGTTAGGTTAAATATGACAAAACAATTAAACAAGGATATAATAGAGTTTTTACCTTATGTGTATTCCAACTTGTTTTTAGGAGTATATATTACAGTTAGCAATCATTAAAATAAATAGTATTCAAACAAGCCCCAAATTTCCCATAATATAGAAGCATGCAAACAAACAGAGAAAAACATGAGCCATTTTATTTCATGATTCTCTATTACACTCGTCGTCATCATCATCTCCTTCATAAAGACATCATCTGTGGAGACCTACTCCTTCCAAGCCTGATAGAGTTCACATAGTCCACAGGGCTATGAGCTGACAAGCCAGGCATAGCTAGCCCGACGACCCTCAGCACAAAGCTTTCCCAACACTCACTATACTCGGGACCGTAAACGTACCTCATCAAAAAGCTCCTCGACAGTTCCCACGCGGCGTTTAAATACTCAGGGACGAGAAATCTCCATCCAAAGTAGTTCCTATTCGGCTCTTCATTGCACTTCTGCGTCACCAATAATAAAAAGGAAACGATTACAAGGAATAGGCGACGAATGATTTCGACAGAGAAGGAAAAATGAAGAAAGGGAACTTCTGACTTGTTCGAAGTAGAGGCTGTTGTAGTACAAGCATATCCCGAAATGCTTGTACAGGAATGTCTTGTTGTCGTAAGGCAGCCTAGGGACGAGATCGTTGCAGTAAACTACCCTGAAGAACTTGGTCTCTGGGTTTTCGAGGCGGGCTTGCAAGAACTGCCCGAGCTGCCCGTTACCTATCCTGGGCTGCCCGAAAGTGTACACGCTTAGGAGTCGTTTCATGATCTCTGTTTCTTCGTGCAGTAGCAGCACGGTGGGTAATAGTATGGCCAGGGCGCCGCCTAAGCTATGGCCCGTCACCATAAACTTGGCGTTCTTGTGCTCTGCGAGCAAGTGCTTGAGCTTTGTTCTTACTGCGTAATAAGCAGTCATCTCTTTATTTCGAGCTGATGTGTTTCTTGACCGAAGAAGATGTTCGTTGAATGTGATGGTGTCAGCTCTGTTGCCTAATCCCAAGGCTTCGAGAAATCCCATGTGGACTTTGCCTAGTTTGGGAATCTCATACCAAGAGTAGTCGAAATCTGTGATCCAATCGTCTGCGTCGAATGGCTCTGTCCCTCTGAAGCTAACTATTATCAAATTCGCATCTTTGGGCCTGTCGCACATTATGAAAACTTGGGTCGAGTTTTCCTTCTGGTAATCTGCGTTCGAATCTTTTTTACGTCAAGATTCAAGAACTATTAAGAGCCCAGAACAATAAAGGTTTTGGAACAGCGTTCTTACCGTTCCAGCAGTTGTAGAACTCCACGAAGTGCATCTGTAGTAATAAGATTCCGTTCGATAGATTGAGTTACATAAATGGCCGAGAATAAGAGAGTTGGGTACGAATAAATTTGAATCTAACCTTCCAGTGAAGAGTTACAACGTTTCTGACAACGTTGACGTTTTCGTAGGCTAGTTTCGAAGCCATCATGCATAAGTCCATGAGACCTCTGTGCCCAGTTTTTTCCTGCTGCTGAATAATTCTTTCGAGGTTCGGTTTGCTGATTTCGTCAGAAAACGATTCTGTCTTGAAAAGGTCGATACGTCCATCTAAATGACCGATTGCACTAATGAACGTTTCTGAACCTCTTTCTGGCATTACAACGTTGCCTGCATATTCGACGAAAATGGTCGTGAGGCAAAGGAATTATATAACTTTCATCCAATCAAAAATGGCTGACAAAAGAAGCAAAAGAAGGCAAAGGGACTCGTAGTAAAACACTGAGCTGAGCATTATTACCGTGAATGATGTTTTTCAGCAATCCAAGGAAATCTCCATTAAGGGAAAGAAGATTGAGGACAAACTCCACAGCATAGCCAATCCACTCCATAGGCTTACCAAAGATCTTAATCAACTTCCTCACTATGATAGACACAACGATCACCCATCTGTGATCAGATGAGATCTCACGATCCCACTGGGATTTTTCATCAAACACCCCAACGACATGAGAAGAACTATCTACAAACTTCTCACCGCTCGCTCGATCGTTGAATGCCAAGAACCTTAACAAGTCCAAAAACCCACCGTTCTCAGCCCTCACGATCAAGAAACTAGACTCGCCATTCTTCGCCGCATCGTTTCTGTCGAAACCAGACATTGTCACTAGCTTCCACCCACCGCTAACAAGTAAATAAAGATACGAAAAGTGGGGGAAATCAAACGAAAAGGTCCTCCTTTAAATTTCCTTTTGTTGTGATTCAATTTGATGCTATCTATCGGTTACACCATCAGATATTTATAGCCATCGCTCGTGGGGAACGAACACGTACGTACCTGAAGAGTAAACTGAAATCATGGATGGGGTCACATGCGTCATTTCTGTTATGTCGTTGCGTCGTAGATTGTGCGGCGGGTAGAAAGATCTTTGTCTGTATTATAGAAAACTTTCAGTTTCAGCTCTTTTCTTGGACCGGACAAATAAATAATAGATATCATCACGCGTGCACGTTAAATAATATTTAATTAATGTATGAATGTAGTCAAAATATACAACTAACGAGCTTTAATCTCCAACGACGTCGTCCCATGCCAATACAATTTACTACATCAATAATTAGGACAGCCAATAATTACATCAAACACCAAAGAGCTCGGCAATGAATCAAGAAGATTTTGACATATGGATTAATGTATGTATCAAAGCAAGCCTTCTATGATTTCCAACGTGTATTTTATCAAACAAAAGAATGAATGAATGCATGAATTTACTCATCTTCGGCTATGAAGTTTGGCTTCTCTCCGCCGCACAAGTACTCGTCGCACCGAGACGCTGACCCCCAATCTTTTCTCAGTCGTATGATATCTTCGGTGAACGTAGATCCATAGGACCCGATAAAGACAGTCGACAATGCGCAGATAGTCTTGTCCAGCATTGCTTCGACCTTTTTTTTTCGACATGATATATCAATATCACATCACTCATTACGCAAGAAAAGGCCGAAGAGTGAGGCCAACTGAAACTGCTGTGCAGTAAAAAAAAAGAAGTTAAATTGCTTGCCTGTATATCTCCGTCAAGCCCATGTCTGTACAACAAGGCATCCCACTTTTCGGCTAAGTCCCTACCCGGCCTTTGAACGAGTGGTATAACAGTTTTGTCATCAGAGATCACAAGTGACTGTAATAGGCTGGTTTCACTAGCAGCAGCGTCAGTGGAAAGGTATACGACGGGGACGTTGTTAGCCCTTCCAACGACACGATTGATACATTCTGCAGCTTGTGGGATGGGGTAAAAGCAGCTCGTTTGCTTCGCATTGCTGAAAAAAACAATGGGACGAAGACTTGTCATGCTAATACCAGTCGTTTTAGATCGTTAGATTTAACATGTAATCAGAGACATATCAAGAAAAAGGCTGTTCGATAATGACTAAGGCGGTAAGATTGAAGTGATCGATTTATTACCAGAACTTCAAGAACCCATGGCGTCGGAAATGAAGGGCTATGAAGTCTCTTCCCAAGAACGTCTGAACGAATCGTTGGGCGGTGAGCAAGATGAACCGATTGGGTTCCACCAAGGTCCTACATTTATGGGCTATGGGGCCTCCAGGCTGCATAACCCATTCTCTCTCTACATCGGCGAAGAACACATCTCCCATTGCAATAACATCGTCATCAGAAGAGAAGTTCTGCAATATATCCTGGACGGTTCTTGGCTTGGGCTCCTTCACGTCTTCCTCCCAAACAGATTCGATCTTGCTCAAGTTCAAGCCCAATCCCTTCAACTTGTTCACGTGGTCTTCGTCTACGAAGCAGGGCTGAGGCGACGAGAAATAGCACATGAATCTATCGATGTGAAGATGGCCCTTATTGATCTCTGCAAACTCATCGAATGTTAATGCAGCTTTTCTTCCCACACAGTCATTTATGTGTCCTATTTCCAACACCCTCTGGTAATCGAAATCGACCTTTGGACTGGGAATCACCAAGGTTCGACCGAGCAGCGCAGCAAAGAACATGTGCTTCTCCAAACAGATTAAGTGATTCGACATCTGCCCTGAAAGACAAATTGCAAATAAATATTTGCCTAATTTTGGAACCCATTCCATGGTTTTGCGATTAGACAAATTCTGATCCACCTTGCTACACATATCCGTATCTAAAACGCCATAATCACTGTTATTTCCGTTGAATTTACTCGCATTCCCGTGCGAGTACAGTAATATCCCTTGAATTCTCTTATTCAACGAAATCTGATCAAACACTCGAGACTTCAGGCCCTCAATTGAAGCTTCTTCTGACACCGTACGGTTGATAGCCTTCGATTCGGCTAAATCAACGCTACCCACAGCCAATGTAGAGTGATTCCAAAGCTCAACAAGCTCAGATTCCTGCTGCTTAAGTAAACTCAATGCCTGCAACTCAGACTCGCTCATTCTCCTCACCAAACTACTATCGCCCCAATAATCTTCAAAATGCGCCTCTAGCAAATGCTTCGAACCTACCATGTAATAAACGGCTAAGATCAGCACGATCAGAAACAGAACAGCGAAAATGTACCTCCTCTTTAATCTTCCATGAGATGTCGCATTGTAATCATCTTCGATTTGGAATGAGAATCCGTTATGGCTTCGATTCGACGCCTTCACGACGCCGTTTCTTTCCATTAAGCTCTCGTGATCTCCCTCTTCGTTGGACTGAGATACCATCATTTTCGTCGGCAGAGTGGCGAGGGAACAGTTTTTTCCGAGCCGAGGTAAATATCATTGAAACGTTGAATTGAAAATAGACGAGGGAAGAAAAAGAAGCCAGAAACTGGCTTTCGCGGAGGGCCCTTTATTGATGGGCTATATATATTTGTACTAATCCAATTCTAGTAATTAAATCCCCAATTCAATTCAATACTACATGGCAGTGAAGCCAACTGGGAGAAATTTCACAAAGGGAAGCAATTTTCTTTGCCGAGGTTGCTGTTGTAAGAGCATCTCCAATCGATACCCAAAAACCCAAAATATATACTAAAAGTTCTTCAACCGTACACCAAACGCAAACTCAAAATGCGTTTTCATTTCCTCTCTCCTGTTTTAAACGCATATATGCGTTTTGGGAATGAGATATCCCAAAATATGCGTTTGATGTTTTAAAAATTACAATACATACCCTTTATTATTTTTAATTATTAAAGTACCCATATAAAAATAAAAAATAAATTAAAATATATAAAAGGACTCCTGTTATTTTATTATTTTTTTTTCTACGTCTTTTATATGAAAAATATTGAGTTTATTATTAATTTTGTGAAATTATTCTTTCCAATCGAACTTAAAATAATAGTATGGGTCAGATTTGTAAAGTTTAAATTTCATGGGTAATATTAAAAAATTGGATAGAGAGAATATTACAATAATAGTCTTTTAAGTTTGCGAATTAGTTTATCGGTTGGAGAAGAATTACTGCATTTTGAGTTTGAGAATGCGTTTGGGTTTGAGAATGCGCTTTTCGGTTGGAGATGGTCTAATGCTTATTCCACTGAAAAGCTCACAATGTTTTCTTTATCTACATAGTCGAATTGTTTTCTTTATATTCAACTCATGGTAAGAATCTCCACATTTTATGTCTGAAAAAAAAAAGTACATGGATGAGACTTTGCATTCCCTCGAACCTGCTTCTTGTTCCATTCCACCATCAGACTGAAAATTTCCACACACTGAATGTAGAGATAGATCAAAAGCAAGATTCTTTTTCCAAATTCCGTGTGCCTCTTCGAACCCTATGGTCCTTATCCCCAATAGTCATCCACCTACACATTAAACATATACAGCAATTTCCTCGCACCACAAAGCGTTAATCATAGCAGTTGTTTTTAAATGTTTGAACATCACCATGCAGATATAGATGACCATCAATTTCTTGCGGGACAAAGTACATATTTTCAACTGGGCCATACCTCATAAACCTTTTCACAATGACCATCTAGCACTATATCTTGATTCTTGAAGGTAATGCAACTGAAGTCCACTCACAAGAGAAATTTCCCAGGGTGCTGCCTGAGCCTGACCTTGCCTCGCTCTGTTGGGGCGAGCACATAGCCTAGACCTTTCGAACCCTTGGCAAGGAATAGCTTAAGAGCTCGTGTTCCAGGACAATCTTGCCACGGGGCTTTTTAGTTTGGACATAATTTCGTCATAGATGATTCACAAAAGGTGGGATTTTGAATCAACTACACAATCGATAATCGCCTATGACATGTAAAGACGATGTATAGCATTTAGTATTCCGAGAGAAATCCATCCGTCTTTCAACATTTTTAGCTGATTCAATTTTCATCACGTAAAACGACTGAATCCACCCACCTCAAGATTATCATATAGTTTCGCTATTCGGGACAATTTTCATGGAGTATGTGCCATACCATCTTTGTATGTGTGTACCACCGAGAACCCATTCAATCAACATTAAGAAACACCAAATGTCCAAGCTTTTGTATCAACTGCAACATATTTACTCGCCCTTGGAATATAAAAGCTCTAGAGCTCACGATTCGGGGCATATGTCAGGGGCATATCATCATGAGATGATTTTGAATTCATCAAATAGATAGTAGAATCTTCCCACGATTAGTAACAGAATACTGAGAAGGGTCTTTTTGACTGGAAACATTCTTACCATATGTGATTCACAAAAGGTCGGATTTTGACATGTAAACGCTATATAGCATTTGATAAATCGATAGATATCCGCCTTTCAATATGTAGATGATTCAATTTCCATCACAGAAAGTGATTGAATCACCCACCTCAACCTCAAGATTATCATATATCGGGACAAGTTTAAGCAAGATGTGCAAATCAAGCACCCATTCAGCACCCCTCACGCACATCAATTTTGAATAATCCACACACTACTTCCGTTCCATACATATTCGGTATCCCACTCACACAATAAGCTTCACCGATGAATGAATAAGGCAACGGTTATCAAAACTTAGGATAAATTTCCGGTATAATTTTGATTATTCCCGCCAAGCACATACGATACGATACACAAGCCCAGGTTCTACGGTGTTTTCGGCAGATAAGAAATAAAATCAATCGATCGGCACTTTGATTCGGACTCATCGAAAAATCACATAGGAGGAAGAACAGAGGCCAAAGCACATACCAATTCACGAACCCAGGAATCGTCGTTGAGGAGGCTTTTCGAAACTGTGGAAAGGGACAATGCCCATCGCTATCAACAAACGGCCGATTCATAACTATAGGGTTCTTTCCCCACTTACGCCATTCTCATGTGATGTAGGGGTTAAAGCTTTGGTATTGGTAAACAGACTGCTTAATGTATTCGTTAAGCGATTTATATAGTTATTATCCGGTTGATTATTGACCGTTGATTAATATTTCAGATTTTACTTGCATTTTCGACCGTTGATTGAAAGATGTTGAATTAAGGAAATTCGATAAAGTAGTAAATAATTGCAAATTGCAATACTACTCTCTCTCCTTCGCTACGCAGCGTTTCATAGTCGAAAAGCAAAGCAGAGTCTTTAATAGTAGCATAGAACAAATTCTCATTCTCCCCCAATAAATTCGAAGCAGATGTGGTATAGATCAGCTTCGTTCATACTCGATAAGCACGATCGGCAGAACGACGCCGTATCGACCGCTAACCAGAGCAGCAACCCTAGATTGTCGTCGATGTCGCCGTCGGAGAGGTATAATCCTCCTAATCCAGAGATTTCCATGTATTATCAGACCAGAGCCGCCCACCACGCCGTCGTGACAAGCGACTGGCTCGCTCAGGCACAGGAGGCCGCCGCCGCCGTCAGTCAGAACCCGGACGCCGTTTCGGATCGGTCTGGTTCCGTCGCCGGCGAGGATGATGGCGTCGCTAGGGTTTCTAGCGTGGTGGATGAGTTTAATAGCTGGAGGAAGCAGCCTGACCTGGCGGAGGCAGTGGCCGCAATCAGGGCGCTCGCGTCGGTGATCAGGTCGAGCCAGGCGACGACTATGATGGAGTTGGAGATGGAGCTGAAGAAAGCTGCGGATGCGCTGAAAGTATGTGATTTGAGAAGTTTTTTGTGTATCGTTAGGTTTTGATTTTTCTGGGTTCTCGGAGAATGGAAGAGAAGATCTAACTATCGATTCCTTTTCTGACTTGCCGTTTTGTAATGAAGGCATGGGATACAACCTCGATCTCTCTAACAGCTGGGTGTGACCTATTTGTACGCTATGTGACAAGAACTTCTGCGCTGGAATATGAAGACTTCAATTCAGCCAAATCTCGACTTCTTGAACGTGCTGAGAAGTTTGGTGAGATATCATACAAGGTATCAGCTTTTTTCAAATTAGATATATACGCCATTTGTGATTATTCATTTTCGAAATTAGCTAGTTTGAGTGCAAATTTCTTATGGCAGGCTAGGAGAATAATTGCGATGCTTAGTCAAGATTTTATATTTGATGGTTGTACCATTTTGGTGCATGGTTTCTCCCGAGTTGTTTTAGAGGCATTAAGAACTGCGGCCCAGAACAAGAAACACTTCCGAGTATTCTGCACAGGTGTGTATTGTTGCTCTTCACTACATGTAATATGATTATAACTTGTTTTTTTATAACTGGACGACATAAAGAAATGCTCGAATCAGATAATCATTCTCTCCTTAGGAATTTATTAATTTCCTCATTTTTTTTATCAGTAACTTTTTACATCATGTAGATACCCACATCACATATGCACCTAATGTAGCTCTGTATCTGCTTGAAATGCAGAGGGAAGACCAGACAGAACTGGACTACGATTTTCCAATGAACTCGCAAAACTCGATGTTCCCGTTAGGCTGTTGATAGACTCTGCTGTAGCTTATAGCTTGGACGAAGTAGATATGGTTTTTGTTGGAGCCGATGGTGTTGTTGAAAGTGGCGGTATAATAAACATGATGGGCACTTACCAAATTGCACTTCTTGCAAATAGCTTAAACAAACCCGTTTATGTTGCTGCCGAAAGTTACAAGGTTGGTAAACTAGATTGAACCTCTTATACCACTCTTTCTAACATTAAAAAGTTATCTTTATGTGCATTTTTTACTATGTAACAGTTATGTTTTGTATAGTATTAGTTGAACCATAGATGGTTGACTTTTGTTTTGTCTTTGTGTAGTTTGCTCGCCTCTATCCATTGGATCAAAAGGACATGGTGCCAGCTTTGCGCCCTATTGATTTTGGGGTACCGATTCCGTCCAAGGTCGAAGTTGAAACATCGGCTCGTGATTATACGCCTCCCAAGTATCTTACGCTGCTTTTTACGGATTTGGGCGTACTAACGCCGTCTGTGGTGAGTGATGAGCTTATACAGTTATATTTATGATGACAAAGAACTAAGGTTTTCGACTTGTTTTAGTTGCATTCTTAGAATCATGGTTGACTGTCTGTCTCTTACATGCATGCCTTGGTGATGGAGATGATGTTTTGGACTCTTTTCTCGCGAGTTTATTTGGATTACATTACATAGATGTATAATGTTGGGCTTTTGTTCCAAATCCAAACTATATATATATATATATATATATATTTTTTTTTTGGTAGAAGGAAATTCCATTTACCACAGTCTCAAATGACAGTATTGTACAATCAAAGCCTACTATACATAGGAATTAGCAACCAGGGCCATAACAAATGCGCTGAAATAACACTGAATGAGCAACTCGCTTCCTTTGGTAGAATGCTTGAAGCCTCCATTTCATTTCCTGTTTAATCATGCAACTAATCTGGGTCACATCCTTCTCACCTAGTTCATGAAATCTTCGGTTCCTTTCACACCAAATATGGTACATCACTGATGCATAGCAGGCCACAGTTATACAACTCTGAACATTCCTTTTCTTCCCCGTGCACAACAACCAGCAGCATAGGTCCTCGAATGATTGAATCACCACTTCAATATTCAGCGACGAATTGATACACATTAGCACTTGTTGGCTGAATGAGCATACCATGAATAGATGGTCAACAGATTCCTCTGCCATTCCACAGAGCTTACACCTTCGATTGAATATGGTCATCCCCCAATCGTGCAATCTGTCTGTTGTTAGCACTCGCTTCTGCAGAATCAACCAAAGAATAAATGATTGTTTAGGTATGTTCATCCTATTCCACACAGCATTACAGTATAGAAAATCTGGGAGGTCGCCTCTGAGCCAGAGAAAACCCGTGTGAACAGAGTACTTCCCGTCCTCGGTCAATAACCATTTACTACCCCGATACCCCAATCTAAACCGCTCTTTCAGCCTATGTAATTTCCTCCAATGCCAGCTCGAATCCACGGCAGGAATAAATTCCCAAAAATCTGAACCCTTCAAATAAATCACATTGATCCATTTTATCCACAGTGAGTCGACTTTCATTGTAATGTCCCAAATTTGCTTGCCGGCCAAGGCTATATTCCAGGTAACACAGTCCCTAAGGTTGAGCCCACCTTTGCTTCTTGGTCTACAGACGCTCTCCCAATTCATGAGTGGAATACACTTTCCATGCGCTTCTTACCCCAAAGAAATTCTCTACAAATCCTATCAACCTCCTTTGAGACAGATTTGGGAAGCAGAAAAATCGACCCCCAATACCCATGTGTTGCCAGCAGCACAGAATTTATCAGGCATAGTCTGCCCGCGCGTATGAAAGATTCCATGTTGCCCAACAGGTGATTCGGGCTGTTATTTTCTCTACTAACGCTTGGCACGAGCTTCTACTCCATTTGATTGGGGATATGGGAACTCCCAAATATCTCATTGGGTAGCTCCCCCTCTGAAATCCTGATATCCGGACAATCTGGTTTGCAGCATCGCTAGAGATTCCAGCAAGGACAAACTTGATTTCTGGTGGTTCGCCTCCAACCCCGAAACTACTTGAAAGTGGTCTAATGTTTCCTTAAGCACTGCCACTGACCCTGGAGTTCCTTTACAGGACAGCATGAGGTCGTCAGCGAAGCACAGATTCACCAATTTAATGGCACGGCATTTAGGATGAAATCTAAACCGGTTATCCTTAGAGGCTAGCTGCAATTTGCGTGTGAGATATTCCATAGCAATCCAAACTATATATTATGATAAATTAATTTGGGCTTTTTCGGATATTGGGCTAAAGTTGCTGAAGAAATTTCGATATTGGGCTTTGACGAGGCTATTTGTCCATTTTATTAAATTTTTTTAATTATAATCAACAAAATATAAGCACGCCGTTTGTTTAAAAACTATCGTCGTTAGGTTTACGTGTGTTGGTTTTGGTGACGTATAAATCACGTGATGGACGGGGGTACCTTTTTATCTTATTCTCGTGCATTTTATTTTCTAAATTTAGAAAAATACAAACGTAATCCACTGACATGATGTGCGTTTGTTTGTATGTATATTTTTTTATAGTAGAAATTCAAATGAAGTATAAAAAATGCATCTAGATAAAGGGGAATACTTATATTTTTTGTCTAATTCCCATTCGATAGTAATCTAATAATGCCAGCATCTGTATAATGGCTTGCAAGTTGCAATCATTAAACTAAAATATCATATGCTCATAAGTGGCTTTGAGGATGATAGGGGTGGAGTCGGCTTGTTACTAGGACTGTTAAAAATCGCCCCAACCCGCCAACCCGACACGAACCGCACCCGAAAATAGCAGGTTCGGGTTAGCATTTTTGACCTGTTTACGTAAAAGGGTAAACCCGAACCCAACTCAATTATTAAGTGGGTTAGGTTAGGGTTCGGATTTTCAACCCGAAATCAACCCGGAATCAACCCAAAATCAACCCATTTAACCCGAATAATATTTATTATTAAGATATTATTAATACAAATAAAATAAAAGGATTAACCTTAATTCTCTATCCACTCTTACGCTCACACATGATGTTTTTTATAAAAAAAAAACTGCATTAGTTCTCATTTTTTTGTTTAATTTGGATTTATAATTCTGTCAATTTTGTTTTTTTTTTCTTTTTTCTTTTTAAATTTTAAACGGGTTGGCAGGTTGGCGGGTTGGGTTAGGGTTAAAGCAGGTTGGGTTTGGGTTTGTTTTTTCAACCTGTTTAAGTAAACAGGTCAGGTCAGGGTTGAAGTTTTCAACCCGTTTATTAAACGGGTTGAACCCGAAGGTGACCTAACCCGACCTGTTTACCACCCCTACTAGTTACCCCAGGAACACTGATAGATAGTTCAAATATATTTCATGCATAGATTGGGATATCGTTGTTTGCCATTCTTGGATAAGTGAGTAGGAAGGTGAAAACGGACCTTTATACGTCTGCTGTCGAGAAAAGGCATGCAATATTCTTGACCAAAACTACAGATATAGATACAAATATTAAATTGACACGTAGTTGTTGTCAAATCTTTCATCAAATTTTTTATTTGGTCCCATTATTGTTAAGTGTCAATGTGTATGATGTATGTAATGTATATGAACTGCAATAAATAATAATACCCAAAAAACATTCATAAGAACACAGGGATAAAATCCCATAAAAAAGAAAGTCCCAGCAAACAACGAAAACAAGCAAACAAAGTAGGCATAAGTTCCTACTATTGACACTTAAAGACGAAAACAAAACAATACATTATTCCGACAAAACATCAGCAATCTGCATGGCATGCAAGCCGCAGTCCCTTTATTACATCCTTAAATAAACAAACTAAACTCTTAACAAAAGCTAAGAGTCAAACACAAAGCAAATGTTCTCATTCCGACTACTCCCCGCCCTTCTTCTTCTTCTTCGCCCAGCCACTATTACCCTCCGATGAACTCCACTGAGTCTTCAAGTACATGTCCAAAATTACGAATCAACCATCAAAATGCGTATGTATATATATAACACATATACAGATATGAATATACCTCCTCATCGCCAGCAATCTCCCCATTGTTAGCAGGCGCGCCAAACAAGTCATACTCCACAGATTTCATGCCCTCAGAAAAGCTAAATGAATCCTCGGCATTATTCATTTTCCGACCACCACGGCCCATCACGTGCCCTTTTTCAGCACGGCCATCTTTGCGGCATTTCTAATCATTATTTTTCGGGAATATCTATCTGTCTTAGTTATTTACAATATATCTATATATATGTATATAAGCTCAAGTTAAGAATATCATTTATTACCTGGAGATGGCTAGCCACCTGCCTCCTAGTCAGGCCAGGGACGTTCATCCTCTCAAGAATGTCCGCCGGGAAACACCCTAATTTTATGTATGTACAAAATAAAAAGAGATTCAATCAATCATTCGTTTATATTACAAGAATAATATTACACAAAATTTAATTTTTTGGGGAAAAAAAACGCGTGCTTCCTTCGCCCAGCTCCTCGATGGCATCCAAGAACTTCCCATGGAGCTCGTCGGTCCATTGCATGCGGCCTTTATTATTATTAGGGTTTTCATAGCCGCGAACACTGAGAAAATTGCCGGCGGACCTAATCTTCTCCCTAAAGACGATTTGCTTTAGGAACTTGGCGAGGCCGATAGTCAATGGCTTCTGAATATGGAACGTAGCGCCAGCTTTGAGGGAAGCCATCGCCATGGAAATGTTGTAATCAGTCGACATCACTATACACACAGACACACACACACACACACATATACAGTTAGTTAGTCGATCGATGAATAAACCCTAAATTAAATACGTATATGGGATCTTTCGAAATCTTACGGATGGCGGGCAACTGGGATTTGACTGCGAGTTCAAGAAGTTCGTAGCCTCGGAGATCGGGCGAGAAGATGTTTGCGAGGACGAGGTCGAAGCGATAGTAGCCAGACGAAAGCATAGAGATGGCCGTGGATGCAAGCCCAACAACAGTCACTGTAAAATGAAATTAAGATTATAGAAATATATGTACATATGTATATATATATTGATTGAATTTACCTTTGTACTGACATTCTTGTTGGAGTATGCGGACAGCTTCTGGCAAGCCACGAGCGTCGGATTCGACGACAAGGATGTGAACCTCTTGCTGCCATAGACGGATCGCTGAAAGTGAAACAGCCATGGATTATTCTACGCAGACACACAGCCTACAAGTGTGTGTAAAAGAGAATATTATTAGTAAGTCATAAACATGTATATCTCAATGATAAGGTTATTATTACATATATGAGCGATGATAGCTCAATAGCTAGAAAGACCGAAGGGATAAGAAGAAATAAACTGAAGTATCTGAAAAAGGAGAGAAGGGATTTGAATCATTACAAAGGAGAGGGGGAGACTATTAGCTATTGCCAAGAACGTATTGGGAGTGAAGCGAGATGAGGCGAGGCAAGGCAAGGCCCCCCTATTTATACAAGGATGAAGACATCTCTTAATATCTTTGTAATACCAAAATCTTAATAATATTTCATCAGCGTAATTGTCTTTTGTCGCCTTTTTACTACATTATGTGATAAGTCTTTCGAGATTGCGGCAATCTTTAACGAACGAATGAATTTACCCGTTTTCTCGTCTAAATGGACGTCACATTGTGATGCCTTTATTCATCATAGCATCCCACCAAACTCTAAAGGTGATATTACAAGCAGAATGAGATATTCAAAAGTTTTCCAAAAGTTCTATCAGATTTTGTGTTAACTCGTGACTGAGATAATCGTTGGCAGACGAATGGAGTTGACACGCGTTTTACGTCTAATTAACGTCTAATTTTAATGTTTTGGTTCATAGTATCCGTCAACAATTAAACATATATTACAAATAGGGGAATCAAAAAGTTTATAGAAATCGAATTCGGCTAGGTCAAGGTTAAATGCGTGAAATAGGCTTCACCCAAAGCTCATATTACCCTTAGTTAAGATGTGATAGAAGTCAAGATCACAAAGTGTTATGTGATATCTGGAGAAGGGGTTATGTGATTTATGCAGTATGGAAGCTGTGGAGATGAACATAAAAAGCTTAATTTCAGATTTTATCTGCTTGATTTAATCCTATGGAAGTGAGTATGTAAGAATTTTTGCGGTTTGGTACAGTGAACACAAGCGATCTGCAATACAGAACTGAAAGTACTTTCAAGACGGAATTTTTAAAGAATATCCAATGAACATTCGTGTTATGATCACAACAAGGCAGTGTACAAGAGGAGCTCATGTTTCTATCGAATCTATAAATCAGTGATACATCGGCAAAAAGAAATGAAAAACTTCAAAAAGAATAATACAAATCAAGAGTTACCAATTTACAGGATCTTGAAGTCCAATCCCTTCCTCCAATGTCAGCCACAAATCAACAAGAAATCAAGACTTCTTTAAAAGAAAAAATGAAAAACAAATCCAATAATCAATGTTGATGAAAAATCTTTAGTAGACGTTTAGGGATTTGAAGAGCTGCCTCCTCTTGACCAACAAGAATGCCACCACAAATACTTGTAAGATCGCTGCAACTCCAACGAACATCAGCCCGAGCTTTTTCCCAGTATTGAGCCTCTCTTTCTTCGGTGGAGGATTCAACCTTCCATGTGAACCATGGTGGCCATGGCCACCATTTTCAGGTAATGGAGGTGGTTGTCGAAGGTTTCTTCTTGGCGGAGGTGGTGGTGGTGGTGGTGGTGGTGGTGGAGGACTCAATAGAGGCGGCGGCGGTGGAAGTGAAAATGGTGGTGGTGGTGGTGGCTGAGCAGGGGATACTGGTGGTGGTGGAGATGGCGGCGGCGGCGGTGGTGGTGGAGGAGAAAAGGGTAGAAACAGAAACGATGGAGGGCTCACATTTTGCTGGCAATCAACATTGAGGACAAAAAAACCAAGGAGATTACCCAAAACAAATGTCAATAGGGCGGATTCCATAAAAATCAGACCAACTTATCGTTACACACAATGTACAAGCTAAGCACAACTTCTTTAATCCTCCTATGCATCTGGGATTCGCCTAAAACCTCCTCCACATCCTCGATAAAAGATTGAATGGTAGAAAAGATTGGGGGAAATTCAACAAACAGGGATCTCGCCAAGAAAAGAAGAAAAAATTGAATCGAAAACGATACGGACCTTGAAGATTCCTTGGATCTCTCCAAATTCTGGGCGAAAAAAGGGTACAAGAATTTGATCCCAATTCTGGGCTTTGAGTAGAGATTAGGGGGAAACTTGATACGTCAATTGACTGATTGGGATCAGTACATTGCGTTGAATTCTTGGACGCGAGGCACACAGCAGCTGGATTCAGCTAACGATCAATCACCTGATCAAATCTGACTCTGTTTAATCAAACCTGAATCTGTTTAACCTAAATTTTTTGCTGATTTTCTCTTGATCCCTAGAGAGAGATAGAGAGAGAGAGGCGGGATTCAACGGTTAATCTATTTTTGGCTTATTGTAGCAGTTGAGATATGGAATTTTCATTTTTGCCATTTCAATCGAAACTTCATCAAATATATACATCGAATATACACCGTTGTTTTAAGAAAATAAAAATATAACTTGGAACAAGACCCAAAACCACAAGTGCCCAAATAAAAAACTATAGAGAAAGCTATGAAACACCTTAATAAAGTCAAACTAATCTTCTTAAATAATAGTTCATATAGTAGAATATATCACTCTATACTTACAGTTTACACATGAGAATCCCACTTTGTAATGGATAGTGCAGATTGATCAGTTCCAACTCATTGGATCCCCTCTAACATATATCTGCGTGCTCTCTCTCTCTCTCTCTCTCTCTCTCTCTCTCTCAATATATATATATATATATATATATTATTTGGTCGGCTCATTATTAATCGACAGAAGAGAATAAAGAAATTAAGAAGTTACATCGTGGATCGGAGATGCTTCGTTTGAAAGATAGCAAAACACAATTGGATAAACAAATATTCAATTTTAAAAAACTGCCACTATATGTTACTTGAAATTCTTAATACTTAAACTATTGTTTCATTCAATAATAATAATTTCTATTTTAATTTGACAGCTGGATGGTAACCATTAGCTTTTATAACAAGCTTGCAGATGGGCCTCTTTCATCGTAGAATCCCTCTTTACTGCTGGACCCATTAAGCCCATTGCAATAGCTAACTCTAACGTAGCTTGGACTCAAATTTATGTAAAAAGAAAAATACATATTTTACTTTACAAGCATCCACCAAAAAATTTTAAAGTAATCTACACATAAATAACTACTTAATAAAAACTTACAAATCAGTACTTATATCAGAAATTTTTACAAATAGGTACCCGACTTACTGTTTGTACCAGTTTATGTGTAAATATCATACCTTGCTATGTGTGCATAGCGTACAACATTCCCCACTTGTCCGACTGTTGCTGAGCAGTTTTTGGTATCAAACGGACCTCCCCAGAAGGTAATTTTAATGTGTATTATTATCTAGAAAAAGGTAGTGTCTTTCTTACTAAGAGGAAACCCATATCTGATCCAATCAAATTGGATTTTATCATTTCTTAATCGGCAATTCAATATAGATTGATATATATCCCATATATATGTTTATTGCACGCCTTTACACGGTACCCTATACGGTTTCTATATGGTATCTATATGTGCTAATACGGCGTATCACTTCTAAACGCATTACGTACCACAATACGTTGCTATAGGGACCTAAATGTGCTAATACGGCGTACGTGCGGCGGGATCGGATACCTATGTGCAAACAGTTTATTCTGTTAGGTACCTATATATAAAAAAATACTGACAGGGTACTAAATTACAAGTTTTTTGCAGAGGAGGTATTTATGTGTAAAGGCCCCTAAATTTAATCCAAATTTTATCAAATCGAGCAGATAAAAATCTAAAATTTAGCATTTAATGTTGTTTTGTCATTACCATTTTTGTAATCTATAGATAAATACCTACTTGAATAAAAAAGTTACAAATCAGTACCCGTGTTGGAAAATTTTACAGATTGGTACCCGATTTACTGTTTGTGTCAGTTTATGTGTAAAGACCGTACCTTTCTATGTGTGCTTAGCGTACCATGTCACGCCTTTATACGGTACCCTATACGGTTGCTATAGGATACCTAATTGTGCTAATACGAGGTACCTGCAGCGGATTAGGTACATATGTGCAAAAAAATTATTCTATTAGGTACCTATAAAAAAATCATGACAGGGTACTAAATTACAAGTTTTTATCCAAATGAATATTTATGTGTAAAGACCCCACCATTTACCACCAACAAAGGATGTATATTCTAAAAATTAAATCAAAGAATTAGCTAGCTGTAGTATTGTAGGAGCTGTGTGGTGTGGGTGATTTACAAATCTAGGCATCCTTTACAATGTGATTTTCAAAACTAGGCACTGTGTGTAAACTATTGTAAAAATAGGCATAATTTTTTTTATATTATATTTTCATAATTTTTTTTATTGCTTCTATATTTCCGGTTTATATTTTACATGTATTATAATTTATAATTAAACCATGTAATTACATTGACTAATTAACGACCGGCCGAATTAAAAATAAATCCATTCAAAACTGTACCTTTGTATGTACAACGTGTCGATACACCTAATTAAATACATTCTTTTGTCTTTATTATATAATCTCAATACACATCACTCAGGATAACATCCATGAGTGATACTTTTCATATGTAAGTTTTAAACCATTATACCTACTAATAAATTTATTTTATTCAATAAATAATATTCACATTTTGAACTAATTATATGATTTTTCGATGTTAATGAAAATGACCACATATGATAAGTATTGTATGGTTTTTGGAATTTAATGAAAATGATGAAACATTGGAAACCCTGTAAACTGTTTCTTCATGGAATAAATTTCAAGTGGGGATTACTATTATTGTAGTGTTATATTTCTGCATTATATTTATTTCATTTATTTGTTCGAATTCCTTTTTTTTGTTGGATTGATTTAATTTTCATTTCATTTTTTCATTTGATTATAAAACTAATTCATGAAAACAAAATAATATAAAATAAAAGGATGCCTATTTAGGGAAGAATTTGTAAACATAATAATATTATTTCAAAAAGAGAAAATAAAATAAAAGGATGCTTATTTGACGATTACTACACTGAACCGGATCTCATTTACACATTATCTCATATCATATATCATATCTTTTATTAATTACTTCAAGATGGCGAGCGAAGTGTCTGGATCAATTGTTTGTTTAATTTCTATTTTATTTTATTTTAAATTTGATTATATAAAAGAAATAAAATAAAAAGAGGCCTATTTTGTAATAAAATTGTGCACATAATAAAATTAATTCAAAAAAAGAAAATAAAATAAAGTGATTTAATTCAAAAAAAAAAATAAAATAAAGTGATGCCTATTTTTGCAACTGTTTTCACACAGTACCTACTTTTGTAATTGACACTTGGTCAAGTGCACTAGATTTGTAATTAACTCGTGTGGTGTACCCCTTTAAGACGAAACGCCAAGAAGCAAAATTGGTGTTGCTACCCTTTTTGACGACATCGTTTTCGACCTCTGATTCGGCTTTACTCTGCGGTCTTCTCTCTCTCTCTCTCTCTCTCAATTAAGCGGTGGGTATTCTCATCCCGTTTTGCTTCCATGTGTTGATTCGATGAATGCATACAGCTGTGCTTTTCTCTAGAGTTAGTTTCCCTAAATTAGTGGGGTAATTTACCTTGTCTTCCGTTGCTCCAATGATGATATGTATGCAGACATGTGTGTGTGAATCTGTTTTTGTTGTTGGATGCAGTAACACTTGTAATTTTTTTTATTTGAGTAATTGCTTATGTTTTTTCAGCTGTTGATTGAAGTCCTTGGCTCGGCACTCTATTACTCAGCTGCTACGTGTTGGTAATTATGCGGCATAATGATTTTGGATTGTCATTAGTCGATTGATGCGTGTGCAGAACTAGTTCAACTGTTTTTAATTCAGCTATGAAGGTTCCTTGCATCATTGCATGTTATAGTGCTTCGAGTATGTTTATATGTCTGTGCAGGTGTCTTTTAATTGCTTGAATCAAGGCTGTGAAATTTATGCATAGTTGATATAAATGGAAAGATGGACTTTATATGATAGTTATATATTTTCATGGTGATGAACTTGATTTATCAGGAGTTTGGCGTCGGGGATGAACGAGGGAGCTATTAACACATCTGAGTTTTTTTTTTCAGTGCATAAGAGATCAATGTTTTAGTTATTTTGAAAAGCTGAACATGCGTTTGCATCAAGTTATGGACACGATCAACTGCCGCTCACCTGATGACTTATGCTATTGCTCAGAGTGTTTGTCCTATAAAAATTTGTGTGGCATGAGTTGCGTGTAACTTTTAAGTAGAGAGTCTTTATTGTATAAACACTATTGTGCCTTACGCAAGACCTTTCATCCAATGCTGAGGCCAGACTTTTCTGGTTTTAACTTGTTCAGAGTTGAACATGCAGCAAGTTATGTGGGCCAAATCATCAGCTAACGAATCTGAACATTTTCGTATTGAAAAAGATCCAGCAAAGAAGCTTTGGACCGAAAAAGTGAATTCTTCCAAGAGCGTGTTTGGTACTCTTTTGGTTTTTGTTGATTGTCTGTATTCAATTCTACTTTCATCTCCTATCCTCTGATTTCATGAATTCTGCATTAGAACGGGACATTGTGTCAACTTCGAAAGACCGGTTGATCTATGTAACAACATGCCTTGTCGGACATCAAGTGGAAGTCCAGGTTCTGGATGGATCTATTTTTTCTGGAATATTCCATGCGACAAATGCAGAGGATCTTGGTAGAAAAAGGATAACTATTTAGCTTTTTTTTTTCCAGTTTAGTGAATGACGTTAAATCCAACTTCACTTCACCCCCCTTTGATGCAGGAATTATTTTGAAGGTGGCACGCTTGATTAAAGAAGGTTCTCCTGAAAAGAAAAATGTAGCTGGTTCTTTCGACAAGCAACCTTCGCGAACATTAATTATACCTGCTAAAGATCTTGTACAAGTGATAGCCAAGGTTTCCATGCATTTCCTGTCATAAAATTACAAATATAATTTGATTTGTTATTGGTCAGCAGCGAAAATGTGTTGTTTTATATGATTTTAACTGTGCTCTTGTTGAGGGCTTGGCAGCTTGCCATTTCTAAGATTTTTGCTCGAATGAATGTTATCTTGCTGGAAGTAATGCTATTATTATTTTTGTATTGAAATTGTATAGGGTGTGCCAGTTACAAGAGGTAAAATTACAACGGAACTCCAGCAGGAAAAGCAGCTAGAGCTTTTGATAGATTCTCGCATATCACAGTCACGGCATGTAGAAATAGGGAGGGAATTGGAGCCTTGGGTCCCTGATGAAGGCGTGCCTGAATTTCCAGAACTGGAGAACATATTTGATGGATCATGGCAAAGGTAGATACGATATGTTTTCTTTATTCAAAGTGGGCACTCTGTTTCGTTTGCATTATTGTTTAGATGCTCTTAATATAGGACATTTTATTTATTTTGTTGAGAAAGACAGGTTAATAGAAAACTCAGTGGCAGTTTTGGAATTTCCTCTCTTTTGAATATTATCGCTAATCATTCTTTTCCTGCAATCAGAGGATGGGATCAATTTGAAGCAAATGCAACTCTATTCGGTGTGAAGAGCACCTTCAACGAGGAACTTTACACCACAAGGCTCGAGAGAGGGCCTCGGATGAGAGAGTTAGAAAGAGAAGCGTATCGTATAGCTAAGGAGATTGAGGGTGAGGATACCCTTGATCTTCATCTAGCAGAGGTGGGAACAAAATATATTCAATCATCTCTTGAGAAACTTATTAATTTGTGTATTCTTGCTCAATTCAACCATCGCATTGTTTCTGTAGGAGAGAGGCCTCCAACTTGATGACTATCTTGACATTGATGAGGAAACCCGATTCTCATCAGTCCCCCGCAGAGTCGATGACAGTGGATATGAGGAGATTGAGGACAAAGAATTGGATTCTGTGAACAACGAAACATTTGGTGACATTTCCAATTCCAATCTGGATAAATCTCTCCTTGAGATTAACTCAAAGAAAACTGGTCATGGTGGAACTTTCGCTCCTATATCTTCATCAGTGGTACACTTATCTTCATATTCAACAGCCTTGACTAGTTTTTCGTTCTTGCTTTCTCATTTTCTGCTGCTAAATGGTAATGCATTTCTTGTTCACTTGTTGAAAATCAAGTTAAAAATGCTTCAAAATTAAGAAGTATGACAATGTAATGAGAATTTTAGGGCAAGGTAGTCAGAATCATTATTTCATGTCTATTATAAGCTGCAAAAAGTTGCTCTTAATTTTCATTTCTTCCATGATCATAAATCTCCAACCATCTCCAAAGCTACCTGCACATTAAGAGGTTCACCGCCTCCCTTTCATTTTCCATTGCCACCTCCTCTTTTTCCTCGACTCAGTGCCAATCTCCAGAGACATCACCGTCCCCATCAAAGCCACCTCAGACACCTAGTGTCACGATTTTATTCAATTCATTATTCTTTGTATGAAACTTGAACTATTATAACATTTAAAACATTGAACCCCTACCATTTCACAATACTTGTCTTAATCATTATAACTTTATATTGTGATGTAAATTTGTCATCTGAATTAGTAAATTTTGGAACTTCTTGTATACTGAATCGGTATTCTTTTCTTGCCTCAGGAAGAAAAATCATCTTCAATAAGCATGGATGAGCATCAGTTAGATTCTGAGGATCGAAGTCAAACTGAGCAGAGATCTAGCAGGTATTTTACACAATCTTCTGGTATCATCTAAATAGTGTCTAATTTCTCAGATTAAACTAAATTGAGTGAAATAATTTTCATGTTCCACTGAACAAACTCATGACCTTTTTCCTCGTTTGTTCTCATGGAACTTCCACCAATATCTAACTAGGAATGCTTTCACACAGGGGTGATGATAATCAACTGATTGAGCATCGAGAAGGTCGTTACACGGAGGAGGATAGAGAAAAACAACAGGTGGGAGGATTCCAAGTGTTCTGAGCTAACCTCTATGCAAGTATAGAAGTGGCATATATCTAACGTCTTTTCTCTTCTTTCTGCCAGGAAATTAAGCAGAGTCAATTTCCAAAAGGTGAAGGTGAGTTCTATACTTTATCCTTACTTTGTTCTTGAAGTTGCTCATTATCATACTGACGTTCTGGATGACTGTATCTTTTAAGCATAAAGTCAAGGTGAACGAGGTTCTAAAGCATTTTTGCAGTTGATCAGTGCTTCATTCTCGACATTTTCCATATATTTTGGTCTTATATGTGCTCTAATTTCAGATTTCATCATCTCTGAACTATGTTTAGAACCACACAGTGGTTGATATGTGGAACAGTTGAAGTCACGAATCACAATTCACTGTCTGCGTAATCAGATAATTTTCCTCAAGTTAAACTATGGTTAATGTGTGGACGTAGTTTCCATTTCAACTCTTCATTACTCATGAACTTGTCTTTGAACTTGTATTCCATGACATCCAATAGGTTTACATTCATTTCCATGGATAAAAAGAGTTCTGATGGGATCACACTTTCTCCTAATGCTACAGTATTCGATCCACCTAGTTCATCTTCCCAAGGTCTTGAAAACTCAAGCTCTGCTGATGAGCCATCAGAGCGTGTCGTCCCTCCCAAAACTCAAGGGATTAATTCGCATGCTCGGCCCAGTAGTTCTGCATCATCCACTTCGGATCAGGGAGGTGCTGCATCACCTTCAGCTAACAGAGGATTAAAATCACATCCATCAATTGGTTCATCAACTTCGGAAAAGTCGACGCTTAATCCCAATGCTAAGGTACTATATACATTGCCAAGAATTTAGTCTTTAAAGGTTCTTTCAGTTCTTGTTCCATTTCTTTCTTTTATCAAATTGGCATGCATGCCACGATTTACTTGCATCTAGTTTCTCTATCTGCTTACTCCGAAATGCCTAGTTTTCTTATATCTAATTCATCTTATGACACTGTTCAATCAAATTGACATGCATGGCTTGATGTACTTGCAACTTTCAAATATTTATATCTGAGCGTTACCAACTTCATTATGTTATGGCAGGAGTTTAAATTAAACCCTAATGCTAAGAGTTTCGTTCCATCCTCGTCACCTTTGAGGCCATCTTCTCCAGTAGCTGACAATCCATTCTATTATCAACCTAGCATGGGATCATTACCACAGATGCATGGAGTCCCTGTTGGTATTGGGGTGAGAATTTCAACACTAATTTTCAGCATTGAGTACAGTGAGCTGTCATTGAAATTCCCCCGAACTTATATTTCGTTTCAAAAAATTGTTGATTTGCAGATCGGACCATCTTTCGGTGCTCCTCAACAACCTGTTATATTGAACCCACAAGGTTCACCAATAATACCCCAGCCATATTTTCATACGAATCCGCAACAGGTATGCTATACGATGCCTTCTCAAGTGGTTCAAATTCAACCAATAACATTCTTTCTAAGTCTCTTTTTGCACGTTTTTTTTTTCTACAAAAATTTGATTTAGTATGGTCAGCAGATGATGGTCGGACAACATAGGCCGGTCTTATACATGCCGCCTACTTATCCTTCTGTAAGATGCTATACTCCCATATGTAAATTAAGTCTTTTTAGCTTTGCTGTAAGAGAGGCAAACTGATATAGTATTCATACTAACATATTGTCCAGGAAATGACCTATAAAGGGAGAGACTATTAATACTTGTTTCATCCATCACCTCCTCTTCTGTGGTGAAAAGGTGATTTCTCCCTTCAGAGTGTGCTTAACATTAAAACGTCAACCCTTATTTTCTTCTTCTATTGACAATTGACATTTGTTAGCATTGTAGAGTGCTATTGACATTGTTCTCTTCTTTTCCTTAATGGAGTTGGAGATTAGGACTAGACAATAATTAGTTAAGTATTGATATTTTTAAATATTAGTTGCTGATCTTGTAAGAATACGTCGGATTGTGATATCTCAAATGCAAGCTCTAGCTGAGATATGAGACGAATTTGACTCATTTACAGCCCCTAATCGATATCTCTACCAGCTAAATAAAATAATACAATTGTCAAAGTAATGTGAAAACAAATACCATCCAACATAGTATTTTATTTTTCGAGATCGATCAAGAGTCTCAAAATTGAATAATTCAATGATAAATTCAATCAATATGTTCGTGCAATTAACTTGTAAACCCACTGATGAGGAACTTATTACCGAGACTATATATTATGTCATCATATGTAACTGAATAAAATGCGGGATGAGATCTGCGAATTATTATTTCTAAATTAAGTCCGATAAAAAACAAGAGTAATAGACGAAAGAGGAATGTTAGCTTTTGTCGGGCAAACTGAGGGAAACTCAGATATCGTTGAACCCTAGGCTTCTTTTAGATTCGAATCCGTCACAGAAAAAGCTATTTCTTTTTTCTTTTTTCTCCGTTTATCTCTTGTTGTTTTCCTACTCGTAAGCGAAGGCATGGAGCCTGGTTACAATCCTCGGACAGTTGAAGAAGTCTTTAGGGATTTTAAGGGTCGCAGAGCTGGAATAATTAAAGCCCTCACTTCGGGTTTTGTCTTTGTTTTTAATTTGATTTTGGTTGATTTCGTATATTTCCTCTTTCTGGTGAGTTTTTGGTTAAAGTATCTAATGGTTACGTTCTGCTTCTGCAGATGTCGAAGAATTTTATCAGCAGTGTGACCCTGGTAGGGCTTTTTTTAGATATCCCAAAAATGTGTCTTCTTATTCTGCTTGATCTTCTGAATGTGTTAGCTCTTGCCGAATTTCGTTTTTTTTTTTATTGAGGGTTACGAGGTTTCAGTTTTATCAATTTTTATGTAGCTTTGGGCATTTAATTTCTGTCCCATGTGCCCTTATTTCTCTGAAGGATTGGACTTTTAAAGAGATTGAAATGTTGAAGTGGTTATTGTTATTCATATTACATTAATTTTGAATTAATTGCAGAGAAGGAGAACCTGTGCCTTTATGGATTTCCGAGCGAGCAATGGGAAGTCAATTTTCCAGCTGAAGAGGTTCCTCCTGAACTACCCGAGCCCACATTAGGAATAAACTTTGCTAGAGATGGAATGCAAGAAAAAGATTGGCTATCTCTTGTTGCTGTGCACAGTGATTCATGGTTGCTTGCGGTTGCCTTCTATTTTGGGGCTAGATTCCGCTTTGACAAAGCAGACAGGTTTTGTTTAATGCCTACTTCGTTTTCTTGCCCGCAACTTCTTAATGTCCAGTTGGTTTATGAGACCTTCCTTGTCATGGAGTTCTCAGTATTGGACATTGGTGATGCTGTTATTTCCTTTGAGTTATTTCCAGTTCGATCCCAATTACAATTGAAGTGTATGTGGTTGTCTGTTATCATTTTATTGCACAAGGGTTGATGAATGGATGTAGTTGGGTGTTACCTTCAATTGCATGCTTTATGATACATGAGGTGCTTTAGAAGTTTGCTTGGTTAAGAAACGTCCGAACCTTAGTCATTATCAAATTGGAGAAAGCAAATTACTAGAGAGAGCAACTATTCATTTGCAAGCATTTACAGTGATTTCTCTCTCCCCTTCTATTTTACAGGAAGCGCTTATTCAGCATGATCAATGATCTTCCAACAGTGTTTGAGGTCGTCACTGGAACTGCAAAGAAGCAACAAAAAGAGAAATCTCCAGCCATGAACCACAGTAACAACAAATCCAAGTCTAGCTCTAAATCGGTATGGATCGAGTACAAGTATTTTTTTTGGCTTCTTTGCTGTCTTCTATTTTGGCTAGAATCTCGATTGCCCTGGATCTTTATGTCGCCTGAAAAGAGCTAGTTATACAAATACTTCATCAACAGATATCTACATTAAGACATTCCAATGGTTATATTCTCCAACTGATTATTTATTTTGGATAAAAACAGCGAACATCTGAAACTTCTGGAAAGAAGTCGCAGGGTATGGATGAAGAAGAGGTCTTAGATGAGGAAGATGAAGGTGTAGATGAAGATGATGAAGAAGAGGAACAAGTAGATACAACATTATGCGGTGCCTGTGGAGATAACAGTGGAGCAGACGAGTTTTGGATATGCTGTGACTTATGTGAGAAGTGGTTCCACGGCAAATGTGTGAAGATTACTCCTGCTAAAGCCGAGCATATCAAACAGTACAAGTGTCCCTCGTGCAGTGGCAACAAAAGGGTCCGTCCTTCGTAAGAGCTCTAACTGTGATCCTTTTAACTCTCTGCCCTGCTCTTAAAAAACATGTTTTTCTGTCTTCAATCAATTAGTTGGTTATTACTGTTGGTCAGCTTGTGAAGGCTTAGTGTTTTAACTTGTGAAAAAATGTTCTCAGTAACACTTGTGACCGTTGGGCTTCTCTCTTGGTTCAGTGTTTTTTATTCAATAGGATTATTATTTTTGTTCATGAACTACATTTTTTAGAGCTTTTGCTTTAAGGTTTACATCAATGGCGTTTGACAGGCAGCATTCGAGAATTCTGTAAGATTGATCAAAATCACACTAAACTAAGATTCTAGAACATACTGTTTGCTGTTGTAACTATATGATAATGGCCTTCGAATGTTACTGTCAGCAAAATAATATTTATCAAATATATAGTAGTTCTACCTACCAAACTCAACCTAAAATCCACACCCTGTGACCCTTTAAAAAATCACAAAAATGAGTTCAAATCAAATCCAAATCTTTCTCAATCGTTTCACGAGATCAACAGTTCTCCAAGAATTCATCTATATAAACCTAGTTTTTTTCCTCGTTGGAAAATACAAAAAACAGAGCAAACATGCAAATCCTCCCAGCATTAATATTATATTCCTACCACTAGTTGTCATTACCACCAACGTAATCCAAGTTCACAAGGCAAATGCTCAAACCATATGTAACATGTCATACAATGACTTGATGTCTTGCAAGCCAGCCGTCACGCCACCTAAGCCACCGCCCCCATCTGCTCAGTGCTGCTCTGCTCTTTCTCAAGCAGATCTTCCATGCTTTTGTTCTTACAAGAACTCAAACCTTCTGCCTTCCCTTGGGATCGACCCTAACCTTGCTATGCAGCTGCCCTACAAGTGCAAGCTGCCCAATCCTCCTCATTGCTAGAGGAAGGAATTCCCGGGCAGCAAACAAGCGAACCATTTTCAAGATTTTAGACTCTTACGCTCATGGTGATGATTCTTGTTATGTGCTGCTGTTCATGCTTGTGTTGTTATATTAAGCATGTGTAGTAAGCCTATATGATGTAAGATTGAAATGCTTTTCTTGCTTTTGTTTTGTATGTAATAATAATATGGGTCGAGTCGAACTTTGCTGCATGAGCACAGTTTTCACCGTGTTAACTGCTTCGAGTTATGGGGAAATTTCAATGGAATCTGCCCATTTGCACTAACGACGTAGAAAACAACGATTATGATCCCATTCGGTGTGATGCAGTTAGTACAACATCCTCGTATCTATATCATACATACACAGCTTATACTTCAGACACAACTCAAGCCCATATGAAAAAAAAAACGAATGGACTAATCATGCAGTGAAAGATGGAATCGACTGATTACACTCTCAAGCTGTTCTAGCAAGCGCGTGCGTGTGTGCGTAAGAAAAAAAAACGTCAAGATTTTCCGTTCTTGATTTTCCTTCGAGCCTTCAAATCCACGACAACGACCGAAATGTTATCCTTGCTTCCCTTATGAATAGCGAGGCTCGATAGGTACTCTGCTGCGGCTTGAGACGCTTGATCGAAGCTCTGACCTCTGTCACCCAAAAGGCTCGTCGTGGGTCCATTTTTTTTGTGCCAAAGCAAAATGCGTTTTCTTGCAATTTCGCAAGCTTCTTCGTTCGTCATTACATCCCACAAACCATCGCTTGCTAGGATAAGGCATTCGTCTTCTCTAGCCCGAGGCAAGAATGTCACCTCAGGTTCTGCTATAACATACGGTTTAAGGTATCCATCCCCTGAAAAAGAATAGAAGAACAGATTATTGCCTGCAATTCTGTGTAATTCTGCTTTATATTGATACGATTTCTCAGTTCTTGGCATGATAATACCTATGGATCTCGACATTGCAAGAACGCCGCAGACACGGGGGCCATTCCACTGAATGACCTTACCGCCCAATGCCTCGATTCGCGCACATTCGTCCTCTCTATTGGGCTAAAAGACCGAAGATAAAATCAGATTACTACGCAGTTTTTTCAGAAAGAAAAAGGACAGTGGAGCAAAGAGAGGAAAGGCGATTACTTTATGGTCAAGGGACATTGCGATTGCCTCTTTGCCACGGTAAAGCACAGCCCTCGAATCTCCGCAGTTTGCTACTATTACATGGGAAGAACAGACAAGGGCTGCTACAGCAGTTGATCCTACTGCCTCTGATGCGATATTTTTTCCCGAAACTTCCTCGTCGACTTTTTTGAAGCAGTTTGCAAACACTTTCTGCCACACGGCGTGTTTAGTTCCTGTAATGCTTTGATCTGAAGTGTTGTTCCCTTCTTGATCTGCTATCTCCTCTTCAAGCGCCGAATGTATTCTTTCTTCACAGTAGTTTGCGACCTGTAAAGTAATAGCGACCGTGGAAAATATTATAACTGATCAAAAAGAGAGAAAATACAAATATTTTGCCTCGAGTAATCTAACATTGTAACAATATATATATATATATATATATATATGTATATATATATACCTGAGATCCTCCATGGCCATCATAAACTCCAAAAAAATGAGAGGTAAGGTGAGTTAGCGTTGGTCGCATGGAATCGATCCCATCATCGATAAGCATCTTGATTGGAATCTTCATAAAATGAGGAACGACCGTAAGGGAATCTTCCATTTCGGGCGAGTGTCCACAGATAGAAGAGGAACCCCATAGAGGGACACAGTCGAGCTCAAACACACTCTTCAGACCATCTTTGCTCAGACCATTCTTACCAGGCAACTGAAGGGCAACAGCAGATTCTTTTACCATAGGTGTGTTTGAACACTCGCCTTGTAGTAATTTCGCAGGCAACTTTTGGGAGTCCACAGACAGTTTACGTCGTATGTTTCTATCTTCCAAAGCGATGACTCTTGCAACTATTCGACTGTGCTCGCCGCCCTCGATTTCGACAGCAATGGGCTTGCTCTCTAGTGGTAGGCTAATGTCTGAAATTAAATCCAAGGGTAGCAACTCAATGTTTGCCAAGGTGGGCTTTTCTGAAACAGAGATGTTTTCGTCTTCTTCTCCTTCTTCTTCGCATTTTTTACGGTTAGGAACTATCTGATGATTATCGGTTATCTCTGTCGTTTCAGTAGCGTAAGAACATATATTAGCATCTAATACTGATGATGGACTAGACGATATGCTAGCTGCTTCGTTCATGAGTTTGTGATGGGCGATTTCTATATTGTTCGATGATCTGTGATCGGTGCATAACGAGGCTGCTACTGCAGGAGAAAAGTCTTCCATTGTAGCTTCGGTCGATCAAGAAATAAGCAGACCTGAAAGATTCGAAAATTAGGTTAAGATATACATATCAGTAAAGCTGAAAACGCCTCGGAGAAACACTTGAGCAAATCTGAACATTCTTGAGAAAGTAAAAATAATAAAAAAAAAAACCCCCAAATCACAATCTTGGCTGCCATAAACAGATGAGCAAACCAAAAAGACATGACACGAAGTTATAGCATATAGAAAACAGGTCTCTCAGAGTAACACAAGGGAACAGATTTACCAATAAAATTAGAACATTTGAAGCTAATTATGGCATAAATCTGGCTTACAGAGAATAAAAAAAGAACTATATTACAGTACGAGTCAACTACTTCTATCTTCTAGAAAGATCAACTAAGATAACCAGCTCCAATTTGAACAGAGTAAAAATAGAAATTATGAAAGGAAAACGAAAAAAAGAGAGAGACCCTTTGCTATGAACTGCAAGAAGATAAGAAAACTCACCTTGAAGAGACCTGGGAATAGGCAAACAAATAACCTCAAGATTCGCAAAGGAAACCCTTAAAGATCAGATCTTTCGGGCAAGAACGCAGGTTTCAAGGATCAAAAACTTTTCAGGCTCCTAGGTTAACTTATCAGCCAGTAGCTAGCCTAAAGGTAAGTTCTTCTTTCAAAATCTTGATGCAGAAGCAGACCCTATGGATTGATATTCCGATACATAAAAAAAAAACCCAAAAAAATTGCAGACACTTAGATGAAAAGGCTCATCAAGAAAATCGAAAAAGAGACACAATAGTTCCAAGAACAAGCCAAGCTCAACAACTTAAGAAGGAAAGAGAAGCTTATGTGCCTCTGTCATCAGATTAACTAATTTGAAGCGCCTACGCCATAAAAGGAGCCGTGTTGATTCAACTATTTGACTACAACCAATGAACCTAGATGTGATAAAAAAAATTAAAAATTAAGAAAAAAGAAAATAAAATGGTAAAAGGGAACAAAAAGAAACCTAATGAATTCCTAACACGTAAGGGTGGCATAAATGGGCTGTGGTGGACTTTTCGTGAACGAACATCGATAACACCACGTGTCCTGTCTTAATATTAGTACATCAACTTGTCAAAAGATATGGCAATAACTATCTTCCCCATTGTTTCTTCATAAAAACTCTATTTTGCTTCCAAGTCTCATCACTGAACATCCCTTTCGTTATTACATCACTTCTCATTATGTTACACGTTGGGAACTCAAATATCATATTTTCAGGAGGAGTCCCATCTGAAAAAAGAAAAAACAGTCAATAATAATAAATAATCCATCCAATGAAGTAATCATTTACCTTCTAAGAATCAAGTAGAAAAGTTTTGGTGGCATTTCCATGGCTCCATATGATTGGCTAGTGGACAGCGTCGATTTGTCCACATGCTAAGCTAAAATATTCAGTCAATTATGATCAGAAGATGAGGTTGAGTTGAATCAAAGTCTTGAAGCAAAGGAAAGTAACGAGAACAACTCTTCATGGATTTATGTCAACTTATGTTTCACAATTAAAAATGATGTCTTCCAACTTTTCTTTTTCTTTTTTCTAACATACTAGGCTTTATAGTTTGCTCGTCTTTTCGTGAAAGCTATGTTAACTACTAGTTTAAGAAGTTCAAAAGAAAGAAAAAAAGAACCTTGGACCTATCTTATTAACGAACTCTTGAACCATGTATCCTACCTAGTATTTTCCAAGGTGTTATACGATCTACACTTCCTCGCAAGATCTTAATTCTGACAGTAGTTTTTCCTTTTTAACGAGATAGTCAAACAATTGCAGGTTTTTGAAGATGAATCAAAGAGAACAATGAAAGCCGGGAACTTATAGCAGGCAACTCGATCGTAAATCACTAGAGAGTTTGTGTAAGATCAATGCAATTAGCGATTTTCGATCTGTTCAATCTGTTCATCTTAGGAGATATTTTTCCAGTCAATATAAATAGGCTGCCACTAAGAATATTATTTCACAAAACGGATCTCATAAATGCTAACATTTCAACGGTCAAATCCTTGAAAAAAACGAGGCACGTTCCAAGAGCATGGAGATGCTTGAGTTAGGATTGATGAAGAAATCTTCATTGATTTTGGCCAGTTATTTCCCACCAACAAATATCTCAGATAAAGCAAACCACCCAAATAAGAAGAGTTCATAGTTTTCTTCATTACTTTTACTACTACCACAAGTCCCCTATATCAAGATTTTATTATTACATGGACAATCAGAAACATTAAAGATGCATCCCAACAAGGGATCCAAGCAGCAGCGTGATTCATGATGCTGTAAGAACCTCGTCGAATTACAACTGTAATCCTCCTCGTGAACTTGATGATCATCATCGTTATCGCCACGAGGAAAATGGTCCAAATAGTATTCAGAGCAAGAATAAAATATAGCTTCATCATCTTCTTCTTCTTCTTCTTCTTCTTCTTCTTCTTCTTCTTCTTCTTCTTCTTCTTCTTCTTCTTCAAAGAGTTGGAACTTTCTTGACCCTGAAATGCCAAGAGAAAACAGGGTTGCTGGGTACACATCATACAAAATGGGAGGTTCAGTCTTCAATGAAAGATTAACTGGGTATTCATCGCATTATAAACGAGCAAAGCACCACCTAACTACAATACAACGAACCTTTTCTCACTTGTTGGCAAAACTGAGGCTTTCCATGGCTTTGATTGTAGACTCAAACTCCCTAACGTTCGAAGGGTTCCGTGTAGATGAAGATCTCATGTGGTCTGATGATACCACTGGGCTGCTCCTCTGAGCAACGTTGGAAGTTCTGTACATTGAATTTCCAGTTCTTGGCCGAATAATGTCATTATCATCTCCAGGAACATCTATATCTCGGCTGATTGACACGCCAGGGCGCCTCGATGATGAAGGCTGCCTAAATGTGTTCGAACTAGAGAACTGCTGAAAGTAATTTACGTCCACCCATTTTAGAAGAAGATTCAGGCGTGGTAAATAAATTACCATGCAGAATAAACCAAAAAAGGATGAAATGTATTGTCCTAATTTACCTCTCTTGGCGTGTCCACATCATTTGGAACCGATGCTTTCTGCCTCGAAAAGCTTCCTGAAGTCAGAAAGCTTCTGCCACGAGAAGCGGCCCCAGACCAACCCAAGGGTTTGGCTGCATCACCACCTGTATTTAAATGCAGTAGAGATTTACGTCAATTTGAAGAGGTTTATATGAATCTGATACAAAAAATGCAGATATTTCCTGAAAAAAAGTAGAATTAAATTGAATTCATTAACATGAGTGAGTAGTAGTGGGAATGCATGCATACAGGGGGCGGAAACAAATAACTGCGAAAACTATGAAATAACTACACAACGTTACCTGGCTGTCGATCGATATTAGCACGTGGAATCCCGGAGCTTGTACCAGCACCATTAACCTGCGCAAGAGTCGTGATTTCGAAATTTTTAAGCCAAGGTTTGAGTAAGCTAAAGCTAAACAACGAAGTTACTTACAAGGGGTCGAGATGGAGGATTGGCAAGCTGGGCCTGTTGATATTTTAGAATAGTCCAATCGAATGTGTTATCATACTGAAAATCTGCAAAACAAGATACAATGTAAAAGGCAAGGTAAAAAAGGATTAGAGAGTTAACATGATGGAAGCTGCATCATATGGAGTCAAGAATGGCAACGTAGAAGTAAGTACCCTCTCGAATGAAGAGTTCGCGAAAAATTCTCTTCAAATAAGCATAATCAGGTTTATCTTCAAATCTGAGAGAACGGCAGTAATGGAAATACGATGCGAACTCAGAGGGGTAGCCTCGGCAGAGAACCTGCTAGACGTTAGTTGCCACAATAAGAACCAACCAATGTAAAAGGAAAACACACACACAGACACACAAAGAAAAATCTTTGAACAAGGGTTTCATTCACAATCACCTCTATAGAGGTTGAACCCTTTTTCTCACTAATTCTGTCATACTTTTGTTTCTTGGTTCCAGCATTCAGTCCTTGCCAAGGTAAGCTGCATATTATACGGTGATGAATTAACACATTGCAATGCGAAAGAACAGATAAGCTAAGAATACTAGTAGAGATTCATTCACACCTTCCCCTTAAGAAGTACATAAGAACATATCCAAGTGATTCTAGATCATCCCTTCGACTTTGTTCTACAGAGTGAAACCAATAATAAACACAGTTATTGAGAAATATTATATCTCAAAGGTACCAAGAAAAAAAATAGGACACACAGTAACATGCATACCAATGCCGAGATGAGTATTCACGCTTGCATATCTGGCAGTGCCTGTCAAATTCTTATTTTCTCTGCATTTAGTTACAGCATTGGGATTAAGGTCGTATAATAATTTGATAACTTCTTAAGGGTTGAAAAATTCTATAATAACAGAAGGTTGGAAATGAAAAAATATTATCTCGAGGTATGATAATTATCTATGGTCAATTAGTATACCTATATGGGATATGACGTTGAGTTGAAGAGTCCCTATACTTCTTTGCAAGTCCGAAGTCAATTGCATAAACCTGGGAAGTTTTTCGAGCCACTTTAACATAAAAATACAGAAACTTAAGAAAATACAAATGAGCCAAAATTCTGAGGCATGTTAAGACAGGAACCTGGCTTGCACGTCTCCCCAAACCCATGAGAAAATTGTCAGGCTTTATATCACGGTGTAGGAAAGATTTAGAATGGATATACTCGATGCGACTGATCTGAAAACGAATTGCAGTTTCAGGGTCATACAAAAAACATCATTCTATCCAAATCAAAGGAAAAATCGATAGTGCTTACAATTTGATCAGCAAGCATGAGGACTGTCTTCAAAGACAGCTTCCGACTACAGAAGTTAAACAAGTCTTCAAGACTAGGTCCCAGCAAATCCATGACAAGAACATTATAATCACCTTCGACTCCAAAAAATCTAATATTTGGAATACCAGCTACAGACATAGTCAATTGACAACTTGTTAGCTGATTGATGGAAATAAAATGGAACAAGAGAACACTTTCCAAGAAACTAAAATAGTAAAGGGGTCATACTTCCTCCTTGAAGTAATCTGTACAATTTTGATTCATACAGCAATTGAGGATGCTTGGTTTTGACATTTTCCTGAGTGGAAGGACCAGCACAACTTAATTGAATTCAACATAAAACAGTTACTAAAAAATTGAGGAGTAGTGGTAAAACTAATTCACACATATACCGCACAGACAGAGACTATACATGACATATCCAGAAGAACTGAAATCAAATAATTAAACACACCAGACAATACATGAAATTTGCTAGGTGCTTGCTTGCCAAGCCAAAACCCAAATTACATCTTCTTAAGCAATGATGCCTTTATTCAAATTTCTTCAATCAAGAATAACATAAAGACACAAGATTTCTCTTCTGCTTACATACCTATTCCAAGTTTCCCCACATAATTCTTATCCTAACGGTAGAGATTCAATGAAAATAAAAGATCTAAGTCATTGTTGTTCTTGCACACATTCTTTAACTCTTTCGTTTCGTTATATAACAGACCCAAGTCATAAGTAAAGTACATTGTCTGACAGGGAAAACACGAACTAAAGACATCAAAGAAACATACAGAGCAAAACCAAGAACTCCTCAAGCCAAAAAAGAAAAAAAAGAAGCATTATGAAAAAAGAAACAGAAATGCAAGTTTTTTTCCCACACTCACGAGCTTAATTGCAACCTCTTCATTCGTCTGAATATTAGTACCTGAAGAAAAAACGAACATAGAATTATCTAAATAGCACTTAAACAAATAAAGAACAGAACAAAGAAAAACTTTCCACAAACCTAAATAGATCTCCCCAAACGAACCACTCCCAATTTTCCGACCCAATCTATACTTGTTCCCGACGCGAGGCTCCATCGAGACCATACGAGTTAGTGAAAAAAAAAACCTAATTCACGAAATCTAATCAAAATCGAGGGAAACAGTCACCACTTCTCGAGACACACACAGAAACATCGGATTGAATCACCGACATTCAACGGCAGCTCTAGCTCCTATGTTCATTCTGCTTGGTATCAATTGATGAAAGATATTTATTTATGGCGCACGATCGATCTTTACTTTACCTAAAAGACACCGAATTATTTCTTTCCTCCTAAGTTTGTCTCTTCTTTCTTATATAAAAGAATAATAAAATCAATAGTTACGTTACCCTCTCATAAGTATTCACTATTTAATTCAAATGAATATGATTTCAATTCACTCAATATATATATATATTTTTTAAATTCGAAGTCACACAAACTTTATGTCACGCAATATATATATATATATATATATATACTATTTATCTTGACGATTCAAAAAGCACAAAGCAAAAAGGACTCACAAAACGAATACTATCCCTTCCTCTTTACACTCCAAACTTTCAAAATTCAAAATCATTAGAGCCTCCTCAACCTTCGAATTAAGCACTGTCAATCAACTGATCTTCAGCTCCATTGCATTATTTGCATCTTCTCTAAGCTGCGCAGATGGGTGCTTCAGGGAAGTGGATAAAGTCCTTGATTGGTCTGAAAAAGCCTCAAGCGCCTGATCATGTAAGATTCATTACAGCCTGAATTTTCTCCATATCTATGCTATCGCTGTGCTGCTCATGTTCGTCTGTTCTTAATGCTGACGACGTCTCTTTTCAATTTTCTATCTTAAGTTTCGAGCTTGGCATCAACAATGAGCCATAGATTAGGTGGATTATGTCTTCGATTGAGTTTGTCGATGTCTTTTTTTTTCGTTCAGCTAAACCAGGAAAAAGTAGGTGGAAAGGGCAAGAAATGGAGGCTATGGAGGAGCTCATCTGCAGTTTCCATAGCCAATGCAAAAACTGTGGGGGGCAGCAGCACTTCGAACACCGACGAATCAGAGTTCTCTAATTTCGATGCTGAAATAGCAGCTGCAGTTTCTGCTCTAGCCAAGGCTTCTACGCCCATGGATTTCCTCGCCGTCCGAAGAGAATCAGCAGCTGTTAGAATTCAGACGGCCTTCCGCGCTTTTCTTGTAATACTCGCACTTCTTTCTATCCTTCCAATCTGATATCTGTTAAGGTTCTTTTTTGTTCCTTTATCTTGAGTAATTAAACTTGATTTGAACTTCCTATGAACATTTGTGTTTAGGCAAGGCGGGCTTTGAGGGCTTTGAAAGCATTGGTGAGGCTCCAAGCCATAGTTCGGGGGCGGCTAGTACGAAAGCAAGCCGCCGTGACTCTGAGGTGCATGCAAGCCCTCGTTCGAGCCCAGGCTCGAGTCCGGGCTCAGTGCACTCGAACCAACGACGGCCCAGAGGAAGACTCACGCCCAATCGATCCCATAAAAGAGGCCGAGGTACGAAAATCTGTAGAATTTGTTTTTAATACTAAATCCCAATCATTGACCCCATTTCGAATGCTACATTACAGAAGGGGTGGTGCCATGGCCGAGGTACAGCCGAGGAAGTGAAGTCAAAGCTTCAAATGAAGCAACAAGGAGCACTGAGGAGGGAGAGGGCTTCTGCCTATGCCCTTGCCCATCAGGTTATTTGATCATCACATATTTCTCTCTCTCTGTGTGTGTGTGTGTGTGTGTCTGAGATTTAGTGAATGAACACTATGTTTTCTTCTAAAATTCTCAGCATCTAAGAAAAAACGCCAGCTCACGCTCGGATAAGTATACTCTTGGATCGTTCCCTAACGTTTCTGGGGAAGATTACGGAAGGACAAGAAACCACGCTCGAACGTCCTCGAGGGTTCCTAAAAGCTGTCAGATTCTCAGAACGTCTTCTGATCCCTGTTCGAAATTTGGGTCATACGATGACAGCATGGCCATGAATTCGTCGACTGCTTCTGAGACCTCCTCGGGCGAGAAGAGCGTGGCCAAGCCTGGCTATATGAATCCCACCAAGTCGATGAGGGCTAAGCTGAGAAGTGCTAAATTTACGGAGAAGTATTCTGATGGCGTCGATCTTTACCCAGTCGATCCTTGCAGGGATTTCTACGGTCAGGTTAGAGAGTTTGGTGATTATTACAAGTTTAGCAAGTGTTTTTGAAGTATGTGTGTGCGTGTGTCAGCGTGTGTCTTTTGACTGTGTGTTTTCTTATAGGGTTCAACAGCTTGTTGATTTGTTCTTTCAAACTGTTACATTTTGCTGTAAAATCTGAATTTCTTGTTGGTCCGTAACCTGTAAGCCGCAATAGCAACACATTCTGTTCAAAGCTTCGCACCAGAATCTGTTTATAGGATAATAAGGAAATTCAGACAAAGATATCCAAGAAAGCAATTTCACCACAATTTTGGAAGAAGCCATTGATAATTAATATGAAGGAGAAGCAGCACACTAACAATATCTAGTTACATTTTTGCTACAGAAGACAAATTCACCAAACTGAATGAATGTAAGAATACGACCAAACTAACACGACTTGAATCGATTCGACTACCTTGGATGCCACATCCCGAAGAAAAAATAAACGGAAGCATTTGCTTCATAATGACCACGATGAAGATACTAAAGAGAAAAATAGTAGTATGGTAATAATTTGAATACCCGATGTAGTAAGGCCTAAAACTCTCACAAAAAAGAAAGGCAACGCTGGCCATTGATGGCAAACTGATCCTTTATTGTTCCATTTTCAGTGCAGCACTCTCTGTTTTGGGATCTAAATGAACGGATAAAGCAAGTAATGAAACTGCAACCTGTCATCAAAAGAGCAGCAGTTTATTAGCAGGGATGAGATGTTTGTATTTGCTTCTATCTTTTTCAATGGATTCGAGGAATCTAAGCAGCAGATATAATGATTTCCAGGTAGTACGGATGAAAGGTCTGAAATGATACATTCCGTCATTATCCACAAGCAAATACAACATCAATCATGTGTATCTTTGGACTGCACTTTGTGTAAGATACTAAGAAAAGAAAAGAGGCTTGCACTTACATATCCATTCTCAAGTGCTCTAAAATCGAGATCGTCACCTTCTTCTTGGTGCTCCTTGTCAACCATCTAAGGAAAAACAAAACTCAAAAAGGGAAAAGAACAAAAAGGATACGAAGCAGCTTTAGACAGAGAGAAGAGGAAAATAAACCACTGCTCTGAAGTACTTGACCGTCCTCTCAAAACTAGATTTCCCAGAAACACCAACTGATTCCACAATCTCAAGGTTCTTCTTTTGAGTAGACAAACGCCGAGCAGCGCCCTGGTCCAGACAACATTAAATAAAGGTCACTTCACTATCTGGTCTTAAAACCTAAAACTTCACAATCCAAAATTCAAAATAAAGATAATAGAGCGTAAAAGCTACACACAGCAGCAGAAGCATCAAGGCCGAGCTGTGCAAATTGGAAGCCAAGCCCTGGCTGACCTCCGCCAAATCGAGAAGCAGCCTTATTTCTTGTCCCCGATATAGCTTGCCAGCTAAGAGTAGACCTCCATAGGCTTTGCCTCGTAACCTTAAAACCCTGTCATTAATGTCGTTGTATATCTTAGTCACTTCCATGGAGATACAAAGGACAAAACGCTTATCTCATATAGGCGAGACTTCAAAACGCAATGAGTTTAGTAGCATAAAACAGACAAAAACGCATAACAGACCTTGTTTTCCAAAGGCGATTTAGGGACTTCTACGTTCAAGGAGAGACCTTTGGGAAAAATCCCTTTCTCTATATCTCTAATGGCTGCAGTTATAAGTGGCAAGCAAACAGTAACAGCATCGTCGAAATCACTTTCCTGACTTGTTTCTTTATTCCTGAGATAGTTTGAATGAGAGACCGAATTCTACACATTCATGGAAATTTGTAATGATTAATGATGTCTAAGATAAATTACATACCAGTCAAGTGATATTGATATGGATGGCACACCATTAACTGAAGCTTCTCGGGCGCCAGCAACAACCCCAGACAAAAACCTAGGTTCGTGGCCCAGAGGAAAACAAATTTTCAACTCTATAGGATTAACGTTCGATTACAGCTCGAAGCAAAATCATATCAACTTTCCTTACATATGATGGCCACAGCTTGAACCGTTGTTGATACCACTTATTACCTGATTAATAGTTATAAAAAATGAAAACGGTTTTTGCAAGGTTGAGAAGTCGAATCAAGAAAATGGGAACTGACAACGTAAAGCATACCAAGAGAGGCTTAGACCATGAAAACAGAGCACCCGATAATGCTAGTGACACACAATCTACAGGAGTTCCTGAAAGTATCATGCAATTTTTAAAGCAAACCGATACAACATGCCATAAAGTTAGATACTTAGTTATTTTGTACATTAAAACAAGAAAATCATAGTCATACCAGAAATTTCATAAGCAACGGCACCATTAACTTCCACTGAGGCCACCTCAACAGTTTCTTTTAGAGACACTGAATGTCCTGATGTGGATTTGTCACTGAAAACCAGAAAATCAGCACTTCACTCAGAAAATGACAATCAGACAAAGAAAATACAGAGTATTAAAGTACAACGCAACCACAACACTGGTATATGATACTCAAGAAAGAGTTAAGAACCCATTCAAACAGACTAACTCCCATTCAAATTGAGTGATCCATAAAGTAAGCATTCACATCTCAGAACTTGTCATTGAGCGTGATAATCGAGGCGCAGAACTTTACTGTAAAATAAACAACAACGCTCATTGTTTCAATCTTTCGGTAATTGAAGGAGCCAACTTCAATTTTCTTTTAAGACATCTAATGAAAGCACAAACCTTGTTCGAGATGCGTGATTCAAATCTAACAAGTCTGAGTTTTTTTCAAAGGTCTAATTACCAAACCAGCTCCTCAGCCTCATTCAGCAAACACAAAGAACTCAACACCTCACATTTGACAGCAAAACGAATTAAGGTTCAAACTACAAGCACATAGAGAATACGCAATACAAAACATCCTAATAGAAACAGCACCAAACTCCAAATCCCATTTCGAATAAGAAACAGATAATAACAGAAAAACCAATTACGATTGAGGAGCGACGACGTGGACGCTGTACATCCCTTGAGCTGCAAGCGCCTTCACCAAGCACGAAAGCCCAGGCGACTCAACCCCGTCACTACTCGTGACCAATATAATGGGCCTCAAGTCGGGTTCGGAATCTCCAACATCTTCACAACCCCGACCCGAATCGGCGCCTCCGTCGTCGGAAGAGGGAACGCCGTCGTTTTGGGATTTGACGACGCGGTTGGAGAGTACTTGCTGGAGATTGGACACGAGCCCAGGTGGCATCAATGGAGTGTTAGTCATTTTCTTGTCCAAGAAAAAAAAGTAGAACACAAATTGAGGAGGAAGACAGCTGATCGGAGGTTTGCTGTGTCTTCTTCTTTGGTTCTTCCTCAGAAACCGAAACGAAGGGAGATGCGAAATGCAGGGCAGGGACGCTCGTCCTCTGCGGGTCCCACGTCAAGAGATTTCTTGAAATAGAAAATCGGCCGACACTTTCTTCCCGCGAAATTAGAGTTCAATAAAATAATAAAATAAAATAAAAATCTTAACTTCCTATGTAAAAATAAATAAATAAAATACTGCGAGTTGAGTTATGGCTTGATAATAACTGATATGTTTAGTTTAATCAGTGCCAAGGATACAAGACAGGACATATTCGAATGAAATTCTCTGTGCCACAATTATGTCCCCTTTATGTATCAAAATAATCACGACCGTTTAATTTTCAATCATGCGGTTAATAAATTTTCTTTTTTATTTTTTAAATTTTTTATTATATGTGCCACTAAATCATAAAATCATCCTTATTTAATGTAATTTATATGTTAATAATAAATAAACACGTCCAATTTGTTCTTTGTTTTAATCTGATCAAATTGATATCCACATGTACTATTTTCCAAAGTTGACTAGGTTCAATTTTCATAAATTCGGCAATATGGAATAAGAAATGAGACAGATAGAGTGGAACAGATGATTTCATCCGAGACATATTGGCTAAATGAACAAACATCTATGTTAATTAATACTCCATCTGTCCCAAATGTTTATGGACATGTGAGAGTTGGCACGATAATTAAGTACCTGAATATTTTAATAATATAGTACCAGTAAGAGGTAAAAATATTTTGACATGTCTTTTAAGATCATTTATTATTATTATTATTATATTGATTGTTTGTGATAGTTTTTTGCTAGATAAGAAAATGTACAAAAGATGTGGGACGCGCGATTTAGCAAAATGTATAAAATGGTTGGGACGGAGGGAGTAATAAATATCCCAATACCAAATATAAGGTGTCTATTAAATTCGTAGATCACCCGCCGACACTAATAATAGATCGTGGTATCGTTTTTCCCACAACTATACAACATGAATTTGTAATCTCTCGGTTATAAGCATCGAGCGCAAAATCGACGAGACGATTTTAGTGGAAATATAAAGGAAAAAATTGAGATGAGTGGCTAATCAGAATATCAGAGCAGCATCGCATCGATTTCATGTCACGTACTGGTTAAAGCTTGGGTACTGCACTGCCTCGTGTTCGACAGTGGGCGATCTCTAGCTCTACCGATCGCTTGAGGGCAGTGCGAATAGATCGAAATGGGCGATCGAAGTATTGGTCGGATTTCCGCGATTTTTATCTTCGTAACGCTGTTTGTCTCGTGCGCGAACTCGTTCTACCTGCCTGGCGTTGCGCCTCGCGATTTTGCAAGAGTATTTTTTCTTGCATTCTCTGGATTTTTAGCTTCTTAGAAAGAGCTTGTATAGTTGGTATCTCTGCTTCGTAGATCTAGAATTAGTGAGTTTGATTCGGATATTGCTGGTTTTGTCTTGTGTTTTACCTTGGTATCTGCTTGTTTGGGTGGTTGGTGGGAGATATGAAATTTGTGTTATGCGTATGTGACTGAATCAAATCAAAAGTTGATGTGTTCTGGTTTTTCCAGTTGTTTTTGTTGGTTGTAGGATTTGGACCAATGATTCTTTTGGTTGCCTCTCTTGCTCTTATTTTATTCGTCGGTGTTTGCATTTGCCCGAAATTTGCTGATTCTTTTTATAGTGCGGTGCAAGCCATCCCCTTGTCATAGGATGTGGTTAGTGTTGTTCAGTCTAGCTTGGTGATCTTGTGACGTTTTGGTCATACCTCAATCTGTTCAAAGTTTATTCTATACATTGACTTCTCTTTCCACGACTTTCTTGATAGGGAGATGAACTTCAAGTCAAAGTGAATAAGCTATCGTCTATCAAGACACAACTTCCATATGATTTCTACTACTTAAAATACTGCAAACCGAATAAAATTGACAATGTTGCTGAGAATCTCGGCGAGGTCCTTCGTGGTGACCGTATTGAGAACTCAATTTACAGTGTAAGCGTTTATTAATAGTTCGTTTTTCCACATCAGATTCAGATTTTATATATATCATTCAGTGATTTGTCTTTCCATATCTCCTAGTTGTAAGTAATACAATGTATGGATTTTGTGAATAACATCCTAGTTTAACATGCGGGATGAGACAAGTTGCATCGTGGCTTGCAAATCTTCTCTTGACGCTGAAGCTGCAAAGAAGTTTCAGGAGAAAATCAACGACGAGTACAGAGTCAATATGTAAGTGCTGGATCAAGTTTACCTCACTTTCTTTTGGATGCCACTAGTTGAGATCTCTCTCTATTTCTCCAATTTGTTTATGCGCTGTCATGATGTGTGAAAAATGAAAAAGTTTTAATCAGATGTTATTTGCTTAACAGCTTAAGAATGAAACCTGCAGGATCCTCGATAACTTACCTGTAGCAGTAGTGAGGCAAAGACGAGACGAGATTCCTACGACAACTTACGAGCATGGTTTCCCTGTTGGGTTCAAAGGGAACTATGCTGGGGTTAGTACTCAGCTTCATTTCTTTCTTGTAATGAGATTTTTAGTTAATAATGGCATACCTTGTGCATTTCTTGTGCAGAGTAAAGAAGATAAATACTTTATAAACAACCACCTGAGCTTCAGAGTAATGTTTCACAGAGACCCTGAAACTGATTCTGCACGAATTGTTGGGTTCGAAGTCACTCCAAGCAGGTTCAGTCGTTTTCTGTTTTTGGATATGTGTAGTTTTCCCTTTTTTTCCGAAGTATAATTTTTGCGGCGCTTGAAGAAGATATTATGTACGTTGGACATGATAGGTTTCCAGTGATCACCATTGCAAACACTTTATTATATCTTAGTTATGAGTCATAGGTTTTCTGGCATTTCCCTGACTGTTGCCTAAACATATTACTGCAGTATCAATCATGAGATCAAGGAGTGGGATGACAAGAACCCTAATGTTCCAACATGCAACCAAAACACCAAAAATATGATTCCAGGTAGCACTGTTCCCCAGGAAGTGGATACAGGCAAAGATGTTGTATTTACTTATGACGTCACTTTCAAGGTAACTTTGTCCGAATACATTTCTTGGCTCGACAGTCCGTTTGTACGAAAATATTTACGGCGTCAAACTTCGTTCAGGAAAGCGATATCAAATGGGCATCGAGATGGGACACATATCTCCTCATGAACGACGACCAAATCCACTGGTTCTCCATAATAAACTCCTTGATGATCGTTCTCTTCCTCTCGGGGATGGTTGCAATGATAATGATGAGAACCTTATACAGAGACATTGCAAACTACAATCAGCTCGAGACCCAGGACGATGCCCAAGAAGAAACGGGCTGGAAACTAGTCCACGGAGACGTCTTTCGGACACCCTTAAACTTCGAATGGCTATGCGTCTACGTAGGAACTGGCGTTCAAATCTTCGCCATGACCCTCGTGACGATGATCTTCGCATGCCTAGGCTTCCTATCCCCTTCTAACCGAGGCGGGCTAATGACCGCCATGGTTCTGCTATGGGTCTTCATGGGCTTATTCGCAGGCTACTCATCGACCCGTCTCTTCAAAATGTTCAAAGGCACGCAGTGGAAGAAAACCGCTCTGAAGACCGCCCTCATGTTCCCTGGCGTCCTCTTTGCAGCTTTCTTCGTCTTGAATTCCCTCATTTGGGGCGAAAAATCTTCGGGCGCGGTGCCCTTCACCACCATGTTCGCCCTGGTTTGCCTTTGGTTCGGCATCTCCGTCCCACTTGCGTTCGTCGGCAGCTACTTGGGGTTCAAAAAAGCCGCCATCGAAGATCCAGTAAAGACCAACAAAATCCCGAGGCAGGTCCCTGAACAAGCGTGGTACATGAAGCCCATATTCTCCATACTCATAGGAGGCATCTTACCCTTCGGGGCAGTTTTCATCGAGCTTTTCTTCATACTGACTTCGATATGGCTGAACCAATTCTACTACATTTTCGGGTTCCTCTCCATCGTCTTTGTGATATTGATCATCACCTGCGCCGAGATTACGGTCGTTCTGTGCTATTTTCAGCTGTGCGCCGAAGACTACCAATGGTGGTGGAGAGCTTATCTAACGGCTGGCTCGTCCGCCCTTTACCTCTTCGCTTACTCTGCTTTCTACTTCTTCACCAAGCTGGAGATTACGAAATTGGTCTCGGGATTTCTGTATTTCGGGTATATGCTTATAGCCTCCTTTGCGTTCTTCTTCTTGACGGGCACGATTGGGTTCTACGCTTGTTTCTGGTTTGTGAGGAAGATCTATGCATCTGTGAAGATTGATTAGTTTGATGATTGGATACAGAATATGTTAGTTGTGTTGAAAGCTCAGTTTTTTACTATGTTTTTCAAGTTAAATTGAACGGAAAAGCAGTCTAGCAGATTCCAGTAGTTCAACTATTGGATGCAAGTCCTTGGATTTCGTTACACGTATACTGCTATGATTTTCGAGTCATTATGATACTACTGTTGGAGATCCAATCAATATGGTCTATCTTCCAATCAGTTCTCTCCACTTGGTACGATCTTTTTATTGTAATGATATATGATTTCTATATATTAGTTTTTTATGTTGAAGCCCAGCTTTGCTAAATAATACCCAACCAACGAACGATCTCGAAAAGAAGAGAATTTCGAAAAACGAAATGACGACTTACGGCACGATACCGACGTCCTCATCGCCGGGGAAGTTCAGCGACGACATCGATCGAGCCAAGCACAGGCTCAAGTCCCAGCTGGCCACGCGCATGCCGTGGCGCGTGATGTTCGACTACCACACCTTAGGTTTCCCCAAGTCCTTCGGAGAAACGATGGGGCGCGTGAAGACAAACCTATCCAACTTCCGCACCAACTACGCCATGATCGTGCTGCTGGCCGTCTTCCTCAGCCTCATCTACAAGCCGGTCTCACTCATCGTCTTCGTCGTCATCATGCTGGCGTGGCTCCTCCTCTACTTCCTCCGCGATCGGCCGCTGGTCGTCTTCGGCTACACCATCGGCGACGTGCTCGTGCTCGTCGTCCTCTCCATCATCACCATCGTCGCTCTGATTCTGACCAAGGCGACGCTCAACGTCCTGGTTGCGATCGCCGTCGGAATCGTGGTGGTTCTGATCCACGCCATCGTGAGGAAGACCGACGACGTCGTGAGCGTCGACGATGGCAACGGCGACGACGCCGCAGGTCAGATGACCTGATTTTAACTTAGATTCTCTCTCTCTCTCTCTCTCTCTCTCTCTCTCTGGTGTGCGTTTCCATACTCTGTATGCGTGTCGAGTCGAGTAACTGCTTTGTAGTGTAATCCCAATAAAATTTAATATTCTCGTAAATTTAAGATTTTATTGATGATATTCTTAAGATAGTTCCATTAGGATATCCCATGTATATCATCTATCTTTCACGAAAGGAGCCGCAAACGATACAGAGCTGGTCAACCTTCTGAACCTCTGTTGTACCTTGTGCCTCGGTTTAGGTACCTTAGTTCTCCTAGTGTGGAAACCCAATCGAATCCAAGTGTACCAACCACACCTCCCTTTGAACCCAACCACGTGTCCACCTTTCATTACAAAGGAGAAGGGCGTTCCTTCTTCGACGCCTTACGGCCCGAACGTTCTTCGGTTCGTCTTGAATGCGAGCGATCGAATCACCGGCCCACCGCCGTTAAGTGCTCGTCGGGATATTGCAATTTGATCACAGTACAAATCGATCGACGTATTTAATTATAAAAAAACGACCAGCAGTATAAAATACGAAAGTTACTGTCAGCTAGCGATTTCAAGGAGTGTAGGTGGAATCGAATTCATGATGTTACATACTAGACTTAATTTCTAATATTAGACTTTTACTTGATTTAATGGATCCACAACATGATAGATACTAGGGTTTTGTACATATTAGGTTTTGAAGTATGGTAGGAAAAAGGGGAGATAGAAAAAAAATACGTTATTACCTGATTGTTTGATCTCCTCCTACGCGTCGGTGCTTCTCCGATGTAACGGGCTTACCGTTATTGTCATAAGCGACGCTTATGGAGTCGATGAAACGGTCATAAACGAGGATGATTTCTCTAACACCGTTGTAGCTCCCGCCGTCCCAACACGGCCCGACTTCCCTTTTCAGTTTCCTAAATATGGAAAATTTCGATTTTGAAACGTTTAGAGGATATTCTTACAAAAAATAGGCCAAACATATCAAACAATCTTCTTAAACCAGCCTAAAAGTATATATATAAACAAAATTATGGATTAAAGATGTGCCACCATACCATGGTAAATGCAGCGATGTTGAACAAGATTTATTGAGAAAGAACATGAAGCACTTGATCAAGTATGTTGATATATAAGAAGAAAAAGAAAAGTTGTCTACTTTTCTCATGGAATATGAATTTTCTATGCTCTCTTTGTATTTTACAAGGACAAAACTTGTGGATTGTATGCAAAGGGAACACTTCTTATTCTTATGCTCAACAATACTTCAAAAGTTAGAGATGAAAAATGTTATTTTTTCTGTTCTGAAAGATCAATTGCTCCAATCAAACATATTATATTTAGTATTCATTACTCAGATCAGAGTCAACCACTCCCCAAAGTTGCTCCTTTTTCTCCTAAAGCTAAACCATGGCTTACTACGCTGCGCTTGGCTCAATTCTCCAGCTCATGGAAGATATATTCCACCATAACACATACCCAGACATAGTCATCGCCAAGCAAGAAGCCATGATCTCTCTCTACCAAAAGCTTCGCCTTCTGCATTCGTCGCTGAAGGATTACTCATCGAAAGGCGCTGAAGCCGAAGCTAGCGAATATTCCCTGGAGATGCGAAATGTGCTCGATTAGAGGACGAAGACGGCGAGCGTGTTCCAGATCTGGAGTAATTGATAGCTGAAATTGATTCGATTTTGGATGAAGTTACGAAGATCAAGAGATTGCAGCAAATCAGTCTTCAGAAGGTTCGTGAACTGAGCTACGATGCTACATATGATTTCAGACACGCAGTCGTGGGATTCGACGATCAGATAATAGCGATTAAGGAAAAGCTTTGCTCGAATTCCTCGAAGCTCCTGACGATTCCGATAGTGGGCATCGGCGGAATAGGTAAAACCACTTTAGCTAAGTTCATCTTCGACGATAGACTCACAGTAGAGACTTTCCCTGTTCGCGTCTGGGCAACAGTTTCTCAAGATTACGATATGTTAAAACTCCTCAATTACATTCAATGCTCTTTAGACAAGTCGTACAAGGCGTTCAGCTGTAAGATTGAGGCTGAACTAACTCTTCGTATTCACCAACATATGAAAGGAAGAACATATCTGATCGTATTGGACGATATGTGGAGCAATGAGGTCTTCGACGACGTAAAGTGGATACTGCCCGGCGATTGTAATAGAAGCAGAATCGTGCTAACGACCAGGTTATTACACGTAGCTAGTTACAGTTCTTCCAGCCCAGTTCATCAGATGTCGTTCTTGAACATGGAAGAAAGTTGGAATCTACTTCGAACTAAGGTGTTTGAGAAACAGAATCACTGCCCTGGTTTCTTGGAAGATATCGGGCGGTTCATTGCGTGAAAATGTGGAGGATTGCCCCTAGCGATCGTCTTTATCGCGGGAGTTTTAATCAAGGTAGAAAACCCGTCGAGAATGGGACGAGGTTGCTAGAAACGTGAGTTCCATTGCGGTCGAAAAACAGTGAGGACTTGTCGAAGATATTGTACCTTAGTTACAACCACTTGCCTCATGATCTAAAGCCTTGCTTCCTCTACTTGGGAGGTTTCTAAAAAGATAGGGAGATCTCACTTTCTAGGCTGACCATGCTATGGATCGCCGAGGGCTTCGTAAGTCCAATCGAATCCAAAACCTTGGAACAAGCTGCTTCAGAGAACTTGTGAAAAGAAACCTCGTTTCAAAGAAGAAAGTGAAGTACAACGGCGAGGTGAAGTCTTGCGCTGTAATTCACGACCTATTGAGGGACGTGCGCATACAGAAAGTGAAACTTGAGAACTTTTACATCAGCGACGAAAATGGGGACTTCAGTGCAAAAAGGGTTAGCATACTCGCCGAGCAAGCCTTTGTTACATTTCGCTGAATATTCGTAAAGTTGGTCGCCTCGGTCCTTACACTCGTACGGTGATATCTCTGTTGAAGGCAGAATGGATGCAAGATTTTTCCCGCAGACCGTCGAATAATTTTGAGAACAGTTTCTTGCATACACTTCGTCGAGCTTCAAGCTTCTTAGGATATGGGACGCCATCGAAGTTAAGTACAACTCGTCGTACCCTGATGAGATTCTCGGGCTGATTCATCTTAGGTACTTGGCATTCCGTATCGATTACTGCTACGAACAGAGTAGCCTCAAAATTCCAAGAACAGTTTGCAATCTGCGAAATCTTCAGACACTGATCATCTTAGGATGCGAAGTGCATAAGATTTTTCACCTAATGAGATTCTCAGGCACGTTATTGCCTACAAAATCGTCTTACCGCCCGTAATAAATTCTAAACTCAGTTCCTAATTTGGCGCTCGGCAGCCTTCAGACGCTTATCGAGGTAAAGGGTTTCGTATTCTCGTTGAAATCTGTCGAAATGATGCCCGCGCACGCTCAAGGCGTTTTATGCCAAGGAGAAGGCGAAAAGGTGGGACACTTATCGCCTGGACCACATCGTTCGTCTGAGTAAGCTCGAGAAGCTCAAACTATACTTTCAGACAACCCTAACGCATAAAGGGCCAATCCATTTCCTTCGAGCTTTGCTTTCCCCAAGAAGCTCAGAAAGCTGTCCCTTTACTTTAAGGATGTAGGCTTCCCTGGGAAGACATGGGGGCGATAACGTCATTACCCAATCTCGAGGTACTAAAGCTGATGTATAATAGCTTCGAGGGGGACGACGCTTGGGAACTCGACGAAGAGGTTGAGTTTCAAAGGCTCAAGATCTTGCTCATGGATCAGCTTGAGATCAAGCGTTGGGCAGCCGAGAACACTAACTTTCCCAGCCTTGAGAAGCAAACGATTAGCGATTTTGTACGAGGTTAAGAGAAATCCTGCTTGGCATCGGAGATATTTCGACGCTTAGATCGATACATCTGAACTGCTCGATGGAGGCCTCGGAATCCGCTGTGCGGATTAAAGAAGAACAAGATAACCTTGAGAACGAGTTCCTCGAGGTTTGCGTTGAAGAGTGCTATTGGTGAACATATATATACGTGTTAACTGCATAGCGTCCTTAAATTGCAACCTCATAAGTTGAGTGTACTGAAACTAACGCGCAACGTTGGACTTATTCCCAAATAAGCATCCTTGACGCCACATAAATCGCAATTAAATTAGGTTTTCGATGCATTGTGTGCTTAAATTTTGCTTAAACACTTTGTTCTCAACTCTTCTCACCTCCTGGGCGAGAAAACAAATTACTTATTATAAGGATAATTAGTCCCTCAATCATAAAACAAATCAAAAATATGAATAACAAAAAGAAAATCCAGTTCGAGTCTGTCTAGTTGCAGAAAATCAATCAAATGCATTTTGAAATTAAATTGTCCATAAATCGCAATCTCGTAAGCTGGTTGTCCTAAAAGTACCACCCCCGTAACTCCAAATCCGATCAATCATCATCTTCATCATATGTACTCTATACCTATTAACCCAAAAAGCGACCAAATGCAGTATCGAAAAAATAAAATCGTCAGCCGTCGACGAGGAAAGGATCGACGCTGTAATGAAGCGATAGAACGACAAGAAAAATCCCGACGGCCCACGCTAACGTGGCGGTTATGAGCGACCCCAACGCCTTGTGGCAGAAAAAGCGCACCGTCCCGCAAATCGGGACCCACGCCACGCTGGCGTTTCCGTGCTTTATCAGTACGTACGTCTGCCATCCCGCCCCGAGGCTCGTGCCAGCTAGGATGCTCATTAACTGCCCATTTTATTATTACTATTACATACGAACGAATCATGAGAGAAAGAAAACTATATCAATATGGTAAATAATAATAATTAGGGTTTTTGTTAGAGCTTATTATACCACGTCGAAGACGACGACGGTTTTCCACAGAAGGCTGCCAGATGGGATGAAGAATACTACGAGGTTGTAGCAGCCTGCTATGATGGTGACGATGACCAAGTACCTAAGATTAAATAAATATATTGCATTTTAATTCTGAATTTTGTGTATATGGCAAAAGAAAAATATTTTAATTACATGAAGCCATTCCAATCGTGATATCTAGCGGCAAATAAGGAGCATGAATCTTGAAAGGTTTGATCTTGTTTGCTTAGCAGCATAACAATGGCTGCCGTGGCGAAGGAGAGTGTAGCGAACACTCTCAGCACGACAGCTCTCACTGAAAGCTCCATTAGCATTTTTTTTTCAGAAAAAAATAATCTTTTTCTTCTTTTTGAGAAAATGGTTTTGAAGAAGAAGATAGACAAACAAAGTCTTCCGATTGTATGTTCACGCAGAGTAGTCGGTTTATGTGACTTACGGAAATTAAACTTTCCTTAAATGAAAAAAATCTTATGTATGTATTGGAATGGAATTACATATAATGTTTTTTACTGGGGAGATTGGTTGATATGGAAGAGGAGATCTTGATGGTTTAAGGCTCTACTCTACTGGTGATATTTTCCATGACAAAAAAGATTCGGCAATATTTAAGTTAATTTTCCTCGGCATGCTTGGCGGATTTTTTTTCCCTAAATTAAACCGATCTACTATTGATATTTAGCAGATTTTATTTCCGGAATAAGTAATGATGATATGAATAATGGGTCATCAAGTGATAGATTTGTGATATATGATTTCGCTTGTTCAACTTGAAATATCAATGTTGTGGCTTGAAAGAATACAGAAGAGGAAATGGTCACAAAAATTTAGGTTGGGCTTAGTTCAGATTTGATTAGGAGAACAAGTAATGATAACAAAAAAAGAGCTTGACTGTAAACAAGAAAAATGTGAAGATAACCTATCACAGAAAACACGAATCTCATCTCTTCGGACGATCTTAGAAGTTGATCGTGTCGGTTGGCCTCTGTGTAAGTGAACGTGAAATCAAGAAAAAGCTTTTCTTTTCTCACGACGTATCAATGTTGAGATTTCTGACCTTTTCATCACCCTAAGCCTCTTCACCGTCGGAACAAACATGCTGCTCCACACAAAATATTACATATATATTATTATATATGTTCTTCAAAAAAAGAATAACGCAATTAGATAAAGAACATTAATGTAATGTAGTGTAATAAAAATAATAAGAGGAAGCTTACTTCCAAGGGACATCGCCAACAACCATCTTATCACCTTCGTTGTCATCGTACACAAGCACATACTCCCCACTCCCATCTAATAACCCTCTAAACGCCATGTTTGCATCACAAGTATTGCCACTTTGAGCTGTTAAATCATTGAAAGCGATCGTTCTTTCATCGAAGTTCAACGAATTCGAAGGTTCGATAGTATCTTAGCATGACAAAAGAAAAAAATCATTAGTTAAACCTTCGAGAAGCCATCCGAAGAGCTTATGGACAGCATGGGAGAGTTCCTCATAGCTTCCACATGCCTTGAGATCCACTTTTCTTCCAATGGGTATGCCGTCCATGTAGATCTTTACAAGAGTGCTCTTCGCGGGCTCTTCTAGAAGCTTCTTACGCTCTTCGACGGGGCCCGCGATCCTCGACTCGGGCCTATTGTAAGAGCTGCTGCCGCCGCTTGTAACAAGATTCTTTCGAGAGGTTCGAATGGGCGGCCATCCCACTACTGTATTATGACTAGGAGCAGTCCTATTTGAATATGTGATTAAGGGTTAGTCTACGTATGTGAGATGTAATAAACCACCGAAGGATGCAAGAAAACAAAGCAGTTTAGAGTAATAAATGACTCGAATTAATTAAAGAAGCTGAGCCACCTTTCTTTGCCATGCTTTTCCGATGGTAGTCTAAGGTTATTACAAAAGGGCTGTGGCTGATGATCTTGATTTTTATTAGCACCGCCGGCAGGGGTGGTGGTGGAACTTTCGCCGGCCGGCGGGCCAAGCCTTAGTTCAAGGCTTTTGTCGAGTTCATGGCTTGATGATGCTTCCTCCTTGGTTTTAAGAGGCTGATGTCTTTTCTCGTTTGGGATTAAATCAAGAAACCGATGAAACCCTTCTTCTTTTATTCTTGAATGATTGTCCATTTTCTTTGAGCAGTAGAAATAAAATCATGTATTATTGCTGCACAAAAAATCATATGATCTTCTCAAGTCATGGAAAAAAATTTACAGATCTGAGGCGAGAAGGATTATCATACCTTGAAACAGCAGAAAGAATTATTAAACCACCCCAGCTTAATATACACAATTCATGCATGGAAAGCTTCAAATCCTATGCGATCTTGTAAGAAAAAAATATCTCAACATTACCAAGTCCTCAAGGACTGAAGTTTCTGGTAAGAAAAGGAAACTTACCTTATCAAGAAAGTGATTAAAGCAGTTTGTCTGCCTCTTCTCTTCAACACTCATCTTGAAAAAGTAACAGACATATGACGGACGATATGGAGAGATAAGAATGAGAAACAAAACAATAAAACAATCGACAAAAGGGGAAAAAGAGACTAGAGAGAGACCATCACACACGCAACTAAAAAATCTCATACGTTCCCCTTGAATAAAAACAAAAGTAGTAGTTCGGTTCAAGAAGCAAGTAACGTTGACCTTTCGTTTCCTTTCAAGAAAACGAAAGAAGAAACAGAAAAAAGATAATGTTTTTCTTCGAAACACCGCTTTCATCAGATAAAATAGTGTGTCCCAAACGAAGAAAAAAAAGGAAGCATATTCTAAGTAAAGCGTCTAAAAAGTCAAGATTCAAAGCGTAACACATGGTTGCTTCTTGCAATCAAACGTCTTCTTCCAAAACAAGATGCTTAAATAAAGGGAAGTAGTTGGTAATTAATGAATAATGCAAGGAAGAAGACATATCTCACTCGTGCGGGTTGATAGCTATCTATCTATTTAGCTTGCTTGACTAATCGAACTTTCATACTATTAGCCGACCGAATTTGTGGTTTTCACATGCATTTCATTTGAACTTTAATGATTTGTAGGAAAATGGATAATCAACTTACTAGTATTTTTTTTATATAGTTATATATTTGAAATTAAATGATGTTATGATAAATTACTTGCAACTCTAACCATTCTATATGTCTAAGGAGTCAGGACCTCAAGTGGCATGATAATGAAGGTGAAGGATTCGATCTCATTTGAAAATTAAGAATCACATATAATGAAGGATCATATATAATAAAATAAAATATTGTCGATATAGGACTCGTGCATAATTTTGTAACATATAATGTAAAATAAGTATGCGTATAAGTTGTTCCAAAATGAGGACGAGCTAGCGACTATTTAATTTAAGGGAAAATTATAAAAATGGGTCATATGCCAATTTTCGATTTTGGGCCACTATGTTTGCCAGTTACGAAACTAGGTCACTAAATATGTATATGGTAACAAAATTGGGTCATTGACCTCTTTTTTCTTATTATATACATACTTAGTGACCCGAATTTGAAACTATATACATACTTAGGGGTGCTCGTTGTTCGGTATACCGACCGAACAAACCGAAATACCGAAATTTCCGTACAAAACCGAACCGAACCAAAAAATTCGGTTCTTCAAAAAAAAAAAATATTCTTCGGTAATTTCCGTTCGGTATAGATTATATTTTGAATTTCGGTAAATTCGGTATACCGAATTACCGAAATTTAAAAATTAAAATATATTTTATTATATTAATATTGAAAATAAAATTATAATTATATTAATATACGTATTAATTTAATATTACCGAATTTTTTATTATTATTATTATTTAAATTTCGGTTACCGAATTTACCGAAAAAAATTTGGTAAATTCGGTTCGGTATTCGGTATTTAAAAGGGGTATACCGAAATTTTGGTTCGGTTCGTTACGTACCGTAACGAACGAACACCCCTATACATACTTAGTGACCTAGTTTTGCTACTATATACATATTTAGTGACCTAGTTTTGTAACTAGTGACTCAATTTTGTTACTATGTACATACTTAGTGATCTAGTTTTATAACTGGCAAACATAGGGATCCAAAATAAAAAATGGTATACTTAGTGATTCATTTTTATAATTTTGCCTTAATTAAATTTATAATCGGTTAATTTATACACTTCGTTGGAATAAAATAAAATTTATGGGACTGAAAATGTCATTTTCTGTAACTCTCTTGAGAATAATGAAACCCACGCTTCGACGCGCCATTTGCCCCTTACTCTTCACATTCTCCCTCCGCCCTAATCCGAGCCCTAATTATTGTAACAGACGCCTCGCCTTCGTTTCTCGCTGCAGACATTCCCTCACCCCTTCTATGGCCAGTGGAGATAGTTCTATGGATGCGCCGCCGTCGCTGGAGAAGCAGTTCGATGACTTCAGTCGCCACCTGGACGATTCCGGCAACTTGCGGGACCGCATACGGAGCGTCGCCATGGAGATCGAGTCGGTCACGAGGCTCATGCACTCCAGTCTCTTGCTTGTTCATCAGCTGCGCCCTGTGCCCGGTGAGTTAAATACGACGTTGTTTGGCCTTAGCTTTTGAATGCGTGGAAGTTCGCTGTTTAAATCCGCAGTTGAGATTTATTTGGACTTTCTCGCTGATTCGAGGGGAGATAAATTAGGATTGGATTGGAAGATTCAGAACGGATGAAATGCAATAATTATTTATGTGTCGTGGTGTCGTAATTTGTGTTCTTCAAGTTAGTGGTAGTGGCGAGAAATTTTGAATGCATACGATGTACTTCAAACACGTTATGTATAGAAGCATATGCATACGAACGTTCATGTTTCGTTAACTTCCTAAATTTTGGTTAGAGGTTTTGGCGAAAGCAAAGGGGCAGATTAGTGTGCTGCAGGACATTTTCAGAAAGCTCGCAGAAATTATGAGTGAATGTCCGGGCCAGTACTATAGGTTGGGACTCGCATTTTTGAGTTTGAGCTATTATTTCTCCTAATAATTATTACTCATTTTAGTTGATTTACACGTCGTAGGTATCATGGTGATTGGAAAAGTGAGACACAATCTGCTGTCTCACTGCTTGCGTTCATGCATTGGCTAGAAACTGAAAGACTGCTTCTTCATGTTGAGGCAGAGGAAAAACTTGGATGTATGATTTTTATTTCCACTTTTTTCTCTAGGAGAGCTGCTTTTGCCTCTTCCATTATCTTATACCATTATCTACTTTTGTGTCATTCCATAGTAAATCCTTCGGAATTTGGCCTCGATATTGAAGATTACCTAGTCGGTAAGTGCTGACATTTTTTACTTTTTTTTTTCCGGGACATGCTGCAGTTATGATCCTGCATATATTGGCTCCAAGGAACTATTATGAATGGTTGTTCTGTTTCGTTCAGACATGTTTCAAGTAGTTCAAAGGGTTTAATGTTCTGATGTGGGTCTTTGTTTCTGCAGGAATCTGTTTTATGTCCAATGACTTGGTAAGCCTTCTTTATGATTACTGTCCTTCTTATAAACCCACATTCCAATTAAAATCCGAGAATTTGCTTACATATGCTTATGGTAGATGACCTTAAAACACATACAGTATAGCCTGTTTAATGATATCCCCATGTAATGAAAAACATTGTATCTCATTCGTTGAATAAAAAATACTAGCCACTGCCTCAAGATTGATGGGAAGTAGGGGCCATGCTAATTAAATGCTGGGGAAAGAAAACCAAGTTAACTTGGTAGAGTTTGCAGCCTAGGTATGTGGTGAACCAAGTGACTGCTGGGGACTATGACTGCCCAAGGAAAGTGATGAAGTTCTTGACAGATTTGCACGCAGCATTTCGCATGCTCAATCTTCGCAACGACTTCCTTCGTAAGAAATTTGATGGTAAGCCTAAGTTGCATACTTCATGTATAAACATGATGAATGTTGACGGCAAGGTTTGAATCTTATTTCGTTTTCTCGATATAACTTGAATAGGAATGAAATACGACCTTAGGAGAGTCGAAGAAGTCTACTACGACGTGAAGATTAGAGGATTAGCAGAGAAAGGCGACCCCCCAAAAGATGCTCCTGAGCAATCATGAATGATTGGATTCTATTGCATCTACGGTCTTTCATTTCTGTTTTCTTGCACACATTTCGGCTTTTTACTCGTTTTTGTTCTCAGTGAAATGAATGGCTCTGCGAAGAAGTTATAACCAATTTTGCAGCTATGAAACGAAATCGTTCGATTGATAATGCATGTGTTCAGCAGATGAAAATAATATACTTGGATACATGAAAACATCAATAAACATACATAAATTAGAAGTATTGACATCGACGAAAAAAAAATCTCAGCATGTCAGCCGTAAAGGTATACACCGAACAAAAACGGTAATTTTTTTTTTCAGAGATGATCGCAGATTGCACTTGTGAACTCTGTGGTAGTTGAATCTTCCCACCAAGATCGCCCGTTCGCACTTGTGAACTCTGTGGTAGTTGAATCTTCCCACCAAGATCGCCCGTTCGACACTTATTGTGTTCAAGACTGCGTCTTGGATTCTATCGGCTATGTCGTGGAGATCCAAGTGGTGCAACATGGTGACAGCTCTCAAGAGCAAAGCAGTTGGAGTTGGATTAGCCAAGTTCTACACAAATCATAGAAATTAAACCATTTTTCACTAATCAGTGGGCTGTTATAATACAGCGGCAGTCAACTAAAATGCATTAGCATATATAATGAATTTGAATCCATTGGCTTTAGCATCACTAACCTACCGTGCACAGCTTCAGCTACAACAATGCCTCCCTCGCCAATATTGCAGCTAGAGAGGGACCAAAACAAAAACCCACATTATAATTTGGATGGATAATGAATCATTAATGCGCATAACGGAGAAATAAAAAGCAGCAGAAAAGTACCTTGGAGTAAGACCTAAGCCTCCTATCAGACCAGCACAAAGGTCACCACTGATAATGTCACCGTAAAGGTTTGGCATCACCAGGACATCAAAGGCCGCGAGGTTCCTAACTAGCTGTAGAATGGGAGAAAATTTGCTATTTTCTTTACGGAAATATCACCTCTTAACAAAGCATTGACATACATGTGCCACAATACCATCATACAGCAATTGTCGATCATAACTTCTTCATATGCTATATCTGGGTACTTTTCAGCAACCTCTCGACAGCACTGCCAGTTACAATTTGAAGGGGTTACTACATAAAGGTTCAAACGTAGATACTCGAAAAAAATGCAGCACCTTAAGGAAAAGACCGTCAGTTTTTTGCATGATGTTAGCTTTGTGAATTGCAGACACTCGTTTTCTTCCATGGTTTTGGGCGTAGTGAAAAAGCATACTCAGCAACTCTCCAACTTGCTTTGCGTGTAATGATCTTGAGGCTTTCAACCACACCACTCACACACCTAATAAAACAGCAGAGCAGTAGTTCACCACTGACCTTATAATCGTTCAATAAATAACATGCAATAGAAGCTCTTACCTGGTGCTCAAGTCCAATGTATTCTCCTCCCGTGTTTTCGCGGATTGTAATGAGGTCAACATACATCATACTTAGTCTTGTTGTATCCTGGTAAACTGTAACAAGGCCGAACATTTGCATACAGATTGAGCTCCTTTCTCAAAGTAAGGTTGAGTGAGCGATGGCCTTTCCCTATCAGCGTGGCCATTGGCCCTTTCATGCCGACTTTATTCCCCCTCACTGATTCAAGACTTTCCCATGTAAGGAAACTTTGGGTTTTGGGATCAATTTCCTTCCCCACATAGTGTTCTTCCCATTCGATCGGCACCTCAGCTACTCTGAAAACCTTGATTTTCGTCAACCATTGAACAAAGAAATATCATCACCAGGACAGAAAATACTTGATTACGGAGAATGAAATGCTCAAGCTTAATCAGGAAGTTCCTCACTCAAATCAAAAGCAAATCAACAAACTAAGCTCGTAAACCTCTCTTGATAAAGCAAAAATCAACAAACACATTCTAATACGAATCAAAATATACGCAAACACAGTACAACACGTACGTTTAAGAAAAAAAAAAAAGAACAAATGAAGAGCCTAGTTTCGTCAACTATCCCTTCTTTACTGATTCCGCGATCTCAGGTCCGATACCGTCCCCGGGAAACAAAGTGGCACGGATCAAACCCGACCCGGGAGGGTCCGAAGAGAAACCTCCACCAAAGAAACGATGGCTTTTCGCCGCATACATCGCCCCTCGCGTTGATCCACAGTTGCTCGCCAATTTCTTGTATGGTAGCTGCTCTGTTCGATAATAGCGTTGTTTCGTGCCTTCTTCTCACTACTGATTCTTATTTTAGAACTGATTATGTTAGTCAGAGAATATAATCATGGCTAATAGAATAACGATTAGAACATTTAGTATATACTAATTATGGCAAGTGGATTTATAGCCAAGTGGGTAGAGAGAGGTTACCTTTTTTAACTTTTTTGCCCCCATTGTACTATTTATTTATGCAACTTATTTATTGAGCAAAAATTGAACAACATGATAACGTAAATATCTTCAAAGAAAGATATCTCTTTTTTGCCTATAAAATCCCAACCTCAGAGGAGCCTTCAAAGCCCTACATTCGACTTCACGAAACCAAAACATCAGCTAAAACCTCATCCCTTCACACCCACAAACCAAATCCAATCCCATGGCTTCATCTTCGTTGAAATTCCTCTCCCTCGCAACACCTCCGCCGCCGCCGGCGGCCCTATCTCCTTCCCACCAACACCACCCATCTTTCGCCTCCGTACCAAGACTCGCTTTTCCGTTCCCTTCCGTCACGGCGAACTTCTCCGTTCGTCAACCCATTTCCAAGCTCGTCCGAAACGTAGCCGTTTCTTCCGACGTTGAGGTCGACGACGAGGAAGGCCAGGCCGGGCCTGAGGCGGCGGAGCCGAGCTTTTCCCCTGAGCTGAAGATCTTCGTCGGAAACCTCCCTTTCAGCGTCGACAGCGCCGCCCTTGCTGGGCTGTTCGAACAGGCCGGCAACGTCGAGATGGTCGAGGTTTGCTTATGCCTTCCTTTCTTTTGCATTTACGTTATTACTCTGTTCATTCATTCACCTTCGTTCAAGATAAGATTTTTGTAATATGGTGACGTGGCGAAAGTTAAGAGAAGCCTTTGCCCTGTAATCAATTTATTCAATTCACATCCAAAAAAAGAATCCGAAATCTTTCTCAGGTCATCTACGACAAAGATTCTGGGAGGAGCCGAGGTTTTGGCTTCGTCACCATGTCCACCGTCGAGGAAGTACAAACCGCCGTGCAGCGATTCAATGGCTATGTAAGCTTACTACAACAAATGAATCAAATTGCCCATAAAATTAAAAATCAAATCTTTCTATTGCTCATTCGAACCATGCTCATAAACCACCATTCGCCAGGAACTTCAAGGCCGGGCCCTACGAGTCAACGCCGGCCCACCACCCAAGAGAGAGAACTCCTCCTTCCGAGGTGGCCCTAGAGGCGGCGGCGGTGGGTCCAACTTCGACAGCTCAAATAGGGTTTACGTGGGCAACCTTTCATGGGGAGTTGACAATCTTGCCCTCGAAACTTTGTTCAGAGAGCAAGGAAACGTTAGGGAAGCTAGGGTCGTTTACGACAGAGAAAGTGGAAGGTCGAGGGGCTTTGGCTTCGTAACCTTTAGCACTGCTGAAGAAGTTGCCAGCGCCATTGAATCTTTGGATGGGATCGTAAGAAATCTTATCTTATCTTATCTCATTGAATTCGATTGTCTAGCGATGGACAAGAAGATGGGCATATATGTTATTGAGTTGTGTTTTCTTTTTTCTTTTTCCTGGGCAGGACCTTGATGGGAGATCTATTCGAGTGAGCGCCGCCGAAGCTCGGCCTAGGCGCGAGTATTAGGTTGGGAAATGCTTTGTGTAATGAATGTACTGAGAATTGAGATAGATTTATGTTGGGTAACAGAGGTTATTGCATGCTTAATAGTCGATAATTCGCCATGTCTTAAACATCGTAATCACAATTGCCCTTTATCTTAAATACACACAAAATTACAAATCAATAATAATAATAATAATAATCATAATGGTCGTATAATCTCACACGAAGTTGCTCATGTGGGTATCATCACTAAGCTTTTATTTTCTTCCCCTGAAATAGATTAAGGGCAACGCCAGCATTAGAGTGCTAATTATTGATGAATGATGCAATTTAAAAGCTGAAGATTCTTACAATTGAATGGTGTTTGGGCTTATTGTATTTGGGCCTGTAATGGGCCATTCTTGTTCGACTTATGGGCCTGGGCCTGTCTCTGTTTGGTGGTGGTATGTACGTGTGAGTTTCTGGGCCTCTGTAATCAATTTCGTATACCTCCGAGCCCATATTTCCATCTTGTAACCTTACTCCTACACGAAATCACTCAAAATTTGCTTTGTTCTATTAACAAAATAATGACCTGTGCTACATTATTTGAGCTGAAATTTAATTCTTAGAAAAAATTGCGAACGAAGATGAGAGCGGAGAGAAAATATGTACTCTGAAGGAATTTAACATATTTATAAGAGAATATAAGAAGGGCTAGCCTTGATTTAGACTAAATTTTGATATGATCTATAAGAATATAAGCCTTGATTTGGACTAAATTTTCGTATTAAGTTTCTTTAGATGGGAATTTATAGATTATAATATCGTATTATACGACTTCATCTTGAAGATAATTCTAGCATCTATGAAAAGAAAAAATGAAGAAACCAACCTCTTGAGAAGCAAGGGCTAGGCATTAGAAGGTTGATTAGTAGCAAGGTGACAACTACGATTCTTGCCTTGAACTCCATTGCATTAGCTTCAAGAGGAAAAAGAACAAAGGTCTTAGAAAGTATTATTTATTACGGATATATATATACACGCACATATACACATTCATGAAATGAATGGTATATAAAATATAATATGAGACTTGATTGAGAGGGCATCTCACAATCTGCTTCAAAATTTAATTGGGAGGACATTATGGGTTGGCGTTGGGTTGGAACATTTATGTTGGTGTTATGTCACCATTGCATTGCAATAGGGATGTCGAGACGATTAATTACAAGAATTGAGACAACATATAATCGGACAATAAATATGTGTAAGAAAGGATGGAACAGATTAATTTTTCCATATAAATACTACTAGACGCGTATATAACTGCATGATCAGTAAATAAATCCAAGAATATATATATTGTTTTCCGAGGATATGTGGAGTCATGGGGTCATTACATCACCATATGAAGGTTATGAATTCGATTCAAAATGACTCTTTGATTTTCATTGTTTGGGTGGACTTTTTTTTTCTTTTGGAAAAGAGATTTCATTTCATAAACCCAAACGGACAAAAAGTACAATAGAGCAACAATCAACATATTACAACATATTCGATTATTTCTATTGCGTAGAAGACCGGTGATAGCACAGATGTCCGTTCTCAAGCCCCAAAAAGGGGAAGGAAATCCCCGAACAAAAACTCCCACCAGGGGAGAGGATACACTCCCACGAGGGGAGGAGAAGGCTCCCACAGAGGGCAGAGAACTCCTACAAAGGGGAGAAAACTCCATTAAGGAGAACTCCCCCGAGAAGAACACGCCACGACCAGAACGGCCGGGCGGAAGAAGGGATGGCGGCATGCGGTGATGCGGCGGCCGGCAGATCGAAAGAAGACATGGCAAGGAGGTGGGTGGTCGAGCAGAGGGAGGAGATGACGTCAGCGCGGGGGCGAATGAAGGCAAATATTGAAAATCCAACACAGATCGTTGGCGTCAAATCCACGACCGTCCAAGCTCGCTGCCTCCAGATCCACCACCGTCAGAGCTCGTCGCCGCCAGATCAACCAAAGTCGGAGCTCGTCGTTGCCAGATCCACCGCCACTGGAGCTTGTCGACGTCAAAACCGCCACTGCCCTCTCCAAATATTTATTTAATACAGAACAGAAACATAAAACAAGTAGGAAATGGGCTCCCCCAACCTCCTCTAGGGGAGGAGGGTGAGGAAGAAGAACTGTTCGGAAACGGCTGTTGAGAGTAGGGTTTTGGCGGATAGAGAGAGGAATATTCTAGTAAAAAGTTGGTTTAACAATTCCTGTTAGATGACGATTAAATTAGTGGAGAGCTTAATTTCTCAGTAATCACGTGTTGATCTCTTTATATTTGTTTGGGTGGACTTGAAAGCATTAAAGGTGATAACTCATATAATCGAAAATTAGGTTTGGATATGGTGATATTGGAGACTTACATTAGGGTTGTGGGGTATACCTATGATTGACGTATATATATCCAAGGTAATACGTACAATAAATTAATTTCATGACGTGGTGTAGACAGTGGCATGTGTTATAATTGAGTACACATGAAATGAGACCCATCACTTTGGCTGGACTATACTACACAGAAAACCTTAACACGCTTTTCATTTCAATTCATTTAGATCTTGTCATTTTCATATACATGCATATCATTATTACTTGTTTCATTACATGGATATGATAGAATGAATTTTAGGGTAGAATTAATAAATCTGGTGAGGCCAAATCACAGCTGGAAACTTGAATGCTGCAGTGGAACATAGCAGGTTGGGCATCATAATAAAATATATATGTAAGTAGTATTAAACATGTCATAATAGTATCGTTAATTATATGAATGTACAACAAGCGGTGTATAATAATGGCACTTCTGAAATAATGTTCATTGGCACCAGAACAATTCGAGTAATATACGAGAATTAAAGAAAGGGGGGATGAAACACAACAATAATTGCTTCAAAAACTGTCGTATGATTTTGCCTATTAGGGGACTATTTTGAAAACTTCCATGGAATTTGATGTCCTTATGGCAAATAGTAAATTTACCTTTAAACACTTACTCGTATGGGTCCCTTTTTTTCTTTTGGGATATTTAGTAGAATATATATATAAAAAAAAAACCTAAAATTTAGCTAAAAGGAAAATAATGAAAATTTGAAAAAAAAATTCCGTTGCCGGGAATCGAACCCGGGTCTCCTGGGTGAAAGCCAGATATCCTAACCGCTGGACGACAACGGATTATTGATATGTTTCTGCATATTAACTAAATAATAAATCATGCTAAACAGAAAATATAGACGAGGTGGAGAATTGGTTCTTGAAAAAGCCGTGAGAACGACTGGACTGATTACATAGAGGAAGAAAACTGTTGACATTTGTAATTGGGGTATATATATATATATATATATATACAATTTGTTCTTAGATTACTATCATTACAAGACAGTTTTATCACACACGATGTCCTTAAATAACAAGTACTGAATAACGAACTCTGCTTCTAAAACCGATCATCTCAGTCTACCGAAGGAACAGTTTCCATTGTAATACTGGGAGTGACAGAAGAATTATGAGGTTGGGATTATGCTGACGAAAGGCGACTCATGGTTAGTAGTAGCAATAGAAGAAGAAGAATAGGAGGAAGAATTTGAAGTAGTTGCGAATCCTGATGATGCTGCAATAAAGAAGTTCGGTAAGTGATGAGCTTCATGGAAATGCTCGGTAGTCTTATTAGAGTCCATCTCCTTGCCCTACGATAAGTTATATGCAAACATATCAAACATATGCTGCAGCAAGCACAATTATGAATAAGCTTTCAGAAATACCTTTGCTCCATCTTCTTCTCTTTCAGGAGGCGCTATACTCAAGCGTAAGTCTAGTTCATGGTATTCACGAGCTGCTACAAAACATCAACGTTTGATTGAATAAACGAGTAAATCTCAAAAAACCGTTGTTCTCATATATTATTTTGCAAACATCTTTACCTCCATTATCTGCCTCAGGCGTCATAGACTCCTCGTAAGAACTAGGTTCGAAGTTAGTCACTGCTTCCTTTCCATGGAACTTAATTGAAGCCCTATCATATGCTCTGTCCAATACACAAAAACCCTTAAGCTTCCTACAAAGTAACGAACTAACACAGCTTATTGGCTATACTCAATAAGAAGTTTGATTTCACCTTGCAGCTTCTATTTCGCTCTCGAACAAACCAAGATATATATACCTTCACGATTAAAAAAAACGATAATCGTCAAAATAAGCAGCGAACAGCCAACATCACCGAAGTGGGACAAATGGTGAACCGATAAGAAAACCATTTCAGCTTAATCTTACTTCTTGCCGAGCAACTGACCCATCCGAGCTTCCCATCTACCACATTTGTGCAGCGTCACTCCCCTGTACTTTGAGCTTCCCCTGGAGAAGCCAGTGCTCTGCCTACGAAGGATATGAACGAACTCTTCTTTGCTGAGATTCTCCATCTGCTTCAAAGCAAAGATCAGAGATGAAAAACGACCAAGGATCGATAGGCAAGTTGACAGTATATAAGAACGAAAGAAATATGCTATCAATCAGTCATGGCTGACCCGACTTAGATCTTCCTCGTACTCGTGGACATCGAAGTTGATGTCAGCATTCAGTCCACGGAACTTAATTGCTGCGCGGTCATATGCCCTATGCATAATTATCGAGGGAAAACATTAGCACATGCTCAGTCACAAGAGCTTAGGCATCGCATAACCTCAGAGTGGACCTAAAAACAACTGAGACTTGGCTTACCTCGCGGCATCATAAGCAGTGTCGAAGCCCCCTAATGATCAAGTTATGTCAGGATTTTCAAATTTCAAATAGGACAGAAACAAAAACAAAAATTAGATTTGTTTGGAGATGATTACCTAAATAAACTTGTTTCCCACAGTCCCTGAACATCATCGAAAGAGCTTCAGTCGATCGTAGGTGTTAGAAACAAAGTAAAACAAAGCTCAATTAATGATACTTTCTAGCTCAATTCGTTACCAAATGTGAGATTCCCAGCGGCCCGTGCGTCGATAGAAAGTCACGCCGCGATAATTAGAGCTCTTCGACTGGGGACCTCTCCTCCTCTTCGTCCTCGGCTGCGAGCTCGCGGCCATACCCTGACGATCGACGCTCTCGCGGCGTCGATCGAACGGCGCCGTGTGAATTGAAGGTTTCTGCTGGGTGGTATCGTCCTTCCATACGTCGAACTCCACCGAGGCGTGATGGTTCGGCGAAGATTTATCTGTTGATGTCTCCACCACGTTGACGGCGGACGAACTCGAGCTGCCGGAATATCGATTACGATCATAAGTTCCGGCGGCGACTTGGTGGTCCATGGTTAGGTTGAGGTTGAGCATCTTTGGATCAGATAGGTGGTAGCAAACGAGAGGAAAGGTGAACTACGAAGATGTTTAGAGATTGGTGTCAGAGTGTGTATATATATACAGAGAGAGAGATACGTAGAGATTGATATTGTGCTGTGTGTTAGTATCCATATGCAACGTTTGGAGAAATCAAAGAAAAGCTTTTCGGGAATATTAAGGAAAAAGAAAAGGCACCCACACATCTTTCATCCACGATGGAAACCCACGCGCGCAAGCAGTGGTTTTACAAGAATATTCCACAGTGCGGTGGCGCGTGGTAGAGTCTGCTTGCAGCCGCGAAGAAGGACAGAAGCAGCCAAATGGAATGGAACTAACGAGAAAGCCGTCAAAAGAGAAAAAAAAAATGAAAACAAAGAAACTAACAGCAAGTGGGCCCCACGTGTCTCGACATTTGAGCATCCGACATGCGTCGAACACCTGACCACTTGCGCGTAGCGCGTGGGTTGGCTCTTTTCTCTTGTTTTGCATTAACAAGACTGAAAAACAAAAGTAAAAAAGAAAAATTAACGAAGTGAAAATGACTATTGACCCAACATAACATATTTTTAAGCTTTAATTATTACACTACATTTCACAATCAAACGAGCTGTTTCCTTGCAATCTTCGATTCATATGATGAATGAAAACAATATCAAATTGCCTTTATCATATGTATATATCTATTGTGACATCGGTCACTGTCCTCCCTTTGAAAATCCAAATGGATGACAGCTAATCACCAATAGTTAGTGATTACTACAGCAATTAATTAAAATAATAATCAACGAAAGCAAACGATATGGCCAGATCGAATGCAAATGGGGAACAACGTTGTTTAATACGAACGAATCTCGTATGATGGAGAGTACAATGTGCCACGTAATCGATAAGGAAGGGACCCACACATATTTCTTTGACGTTAATCTTCAGGAATGAATTTACATTAAATATTAAGCACTGATAATTAGGTAGTAATCTAATGATACGAATCTTTCCTTTTTCCTAAAGCTGGGATAAATGGGCCATTACATAATTCAGCATTTAGCCCATGAGCCCGAACGAAAGTAGGCCCAAAGCCCATTTTCATTTCCACCTCTTCCATTGCTATTTAAGAAAAATTCCAAGGCAGGCAAGAAGAATCACACTAAGGTTGGCTTCCAATTCATTTAGCTCGTCAATGTCAAGATCATCATCATCATCGTCTTCGTCGTTGATGGAATCATTGTCTACTTCAACGACATTTGCAGTCGACGTGGAAGAACTTGGCAGCATTTCGACGGGTTTTTCTTTATCAACCTGATAAGAGTATATATGTATTGTGTACTCAAGTAAAACTAATCGAAACCGTTCGACTTTCTTGTTTGAGCTAAAAATCAAGCATTAACCTTTTGATCTTCTTCTCGCTCTTCTTCCTCTCTCTGATACTCGTCGTAGGCTCCAACATAGTCGACGAATAAGCTTGCATCGGACAAGAAGAGCTCACGACCACTGTGGGATAAGGCAAGCATGAACTAAATTTAGTATGGTTTTCTGCTTAAGGCATTTACTGGTAAATCAAGATTGTGATATGGTATTCCACTTTGGAAAACATACCTCATGCGATCGTTCTTAGCTCTATCTGCCATTTGTGCAGCCAAGCTAGCTTCTCTCTCTTCCACCTTCTTCTTTTTCCATTGCATGAACAACTCAGGGGTCATGGGAGTTGAAGTCACTAGTTTTGATCGCTAGAAGGATAAGTAAGCCCATTAGTGCAATAATCATGTATTCGGTACGGCAAGGGAAAGAGTAAAGAGTAGCAATGGGTAACTTAAATAAGTTACTAGAAGCTATAACAAACATTTGCATACCTTGTTTTCTATCTCTTCCTCAACAGCTATATTGTCTTTTTCCTCTTCTAAGAGAGCCTTCATCTGAGACTTCAAAACATATCCAGGAGGAAGAGCATGTCTGTAGTGACAGTCTTTACCACCATTAGGGCAGACCCAAAACCAACCATATTGTTTCTTCTCGACTGCTTCGAGAAAATATTTACATACCTTCAAAAGATGACATCAAACCGGGATATCATATTAGTTTCTCAGGAAATGGCAGAACATAATGTTGGGACGGGATGGTAAACCGAAATTTTAAGCATGAATCATGATATGAAAGAAGCCCTGATAACAAAAACTTTATCAAAGTCAACGGCATATGCAATCGAATAGGTGTGCCTCATTGAAGGCAACGTAATCAATGTGCATTAAGGGACACCATTTTAGTGGAGCAACAGTCCTCAGGCAAATGTCTCAGTTGCTGTGCAGAGAAGAGAGGTGCACACGTAATTTAAGGTGAAATAAGACTTTTAAACACGTAATAATAATATAGAACAAGCCTTACTATATCTGTAGGCTTATTCTTGTTATACTCTTGGCTCTTTGACTCAACAACCTTCTCCAACGTCTCTTGGTCCCAGTTTTCCATAGTTCCCTGTTCTTTTCCTATTCACGCAGAGCCAATGAGTCACAACACATAGAAGAAAATAGTAACAGTAATAGAATAAAATAAAACACAGAAAATGTAAGATCAAGGAAGCACGGAAAAAATTCACTCTATATCAACCTTCATCGCGTTGGTCACTACAGATATCAATCTTCTCTCCTTTCCTCTGGACATTCAAATCATGCGAGAAATTGCCATTTGAACCCTTTTGCACATTGCCCCACCTTGAAGTGCTCGCACACAATCGACTTAGGATCAACACCTGTACAATAATGACATGATAAGATTCAAGTGATGCACAATCTACCATCATACACTTCCTAGGTACCGAATACAATATACAGAAAACTATCTCAAAAAATAGAATTTTAGCTAAACAAGGACTGTATATATGCATCATGTCTCTATCCGTCTCTCTCTCTCTCTCTCATATATATATATATATATATATATATTATACGTAGAAATAAAACTATATGCAAATAAGGAAAGCTTTACCAACAGGAACTTTAGGTTAGGCTGTTTCACAGCAACCTTAAACAGCTCATTGAGTCTTCTCTCTAGCCCTCTCTTCCTCTTTCTTCTTCTGTTAAATCAAATTAAATATGAAAGAGGGGAAAAAAGTGTACTATTTTCAGCACGAGACCAAATGGATAAAAGCGGCAGCTAACGCAGTCAGTTCGACACCTCACAAAGATCTAAAGTTAACCTGTTCGTTGATTTTGGTAGGATCGGGCTTAGGCTGAACGTTTTGCTTGAGCGACTGCACGTACTTCTGGACATTATTCGACTTGTTTTTGTTCTTCAATCCGAACGTCTTGTCCTCGACAATCTTTTGCTTCTTCGCCAAATCGGCTTTCGATTGCTGCTAACTTCGGAGGCATTTTCGTCTGCTACCTAAAATCCTCGCGCAAATGAATCAAAAATGGCGATGGATAGGATTGGTTATCGTCGGAAAAATTATTGCGGCGACGGAGAAAGGCGTTTGTGTGTTTTGATTGCAGCTATCGGTTCAGTCGTGGCGTGGAAGTGTTGTTCTATTACGACGATCGAAGTTCGAAGGTCCTTTCTTTCTTCCAACGAAATTATATATTTACCCTTATCAACTGGACTTTGTAGTGGTGGACAACGTATTTCGAGTCCACTTCATATACAAAATGGGCTTCGAATAAATCTTTTTATTGGGCATACATCGGCCCTTTTATGTGACCGTTAAGTAACCCTTAATTAGTCGAATATTGAAGTTATATAAAATCCAAATCTCTCTCCATCCACAGGAAAATCTAAATCTCACCATCCCCGATTTGTCAACTCATATTGACGAATTAAATGAAACTATAGATACAATACATCGTTCAGTTCCCTTCCTAGTGAGCTATTGACATGTTTAAGTTCTTCTTCCCACTTGCTACGACGTTGAATTGAATGAGCATACCCACTAGTGTAATTCTATAATGATACTACAATTAAATGCGGTATCAAAGTCTCACTTTAACCAGAAAAAATTGCTACGATCAGGGAGCAACAGGGGAAGGTTTGCCTATCAAAGTTCTCATATATATTTAACTAAGGGGGGGAATGTAAGAAATATATGCAATAGATGTGAGCAACCGTTAATTGACCGGCACACATCGCAATAGATGTAATACTTTCACATTCGTTGAATTTTCTAACGGCCGTTTTCAAATACTACGACCTCTCAAACCCACGATTTTAATATAGTCAGCCAATGACTAAATCTTCTTCATTCTTTTGGACCTTTTATATCCAAAATGCAAATCTCCAAGAAGTTTGTCCAAAATACAATCTCCAAGATTTTTGAAAGTAAAGTTATCTTATTGCCACATCTTTTGTTCTATAAGAAACTCTATCATCTCGCTCGTCCGTGTGGGCGCAATATGAAATCAAATCTGCATTTTTCCCAATCGTAGATTTTATTCCAATATTATAAAATAATAAAAGGGCACGTAAAACACAGTAACCTAACGTGTACGTTGAATACGATCCTACAAAGCGCTCTTCCAGGACTTCAACGTTAAAGAAGATTCTACAAAAATACATATCGACCTTTATATTGAAATGATTCAAGTTCCACACAATTGGGATAATCAAATCGACCTCTATAGGTCAATATCACAAACTACTAATCAACGTATCAAAATGATTTCTTGTATGGCGTTGGCGTAGTATTCCCCAAGCAACCTCGAACTGGGAATTGTAGAATGATGCACTATACACGTATATATAAATAAAAAAAAATTAATAATTCGCATATATTCTAACGAGACCCTCTCTCCCGTGACGTGGCAGGCGAAGACTCAAATGACGAAGAACCCCCCGACTCGAAGGCCCCAAAGTACAAATCAGAAAGACGATGCGCCACGTCCTCAGGGGTATATCTGACAATTCCAAAAACGTTCCTTTCCCTTCCCATCGACGGCGCGTGAGCGTCGTAGAGCTCTCTGTACAGTCTGAACACATTCCTCGCCACAGAGGCCTTAATCTCATCTCGGAGCTTTCGGTCGGGGACGATGCACTTGGCGTTCTTCTTTTGCGCTTGATCGAACGAGGAATTGAATCTCTTGAAGATCTCTCTCGCCTCTTCGTGCGTTCGAATCGTGGATGGATCGGAGGGGAGCGATTCGATGACGTGGCTCCATCCGAGCCGTTCGTAGCTCGCCGCGAACTGCCTGACCTTCGATTCGTGTCGGCTCAGCCACTCGCTGCCGAGGATGTACTTCAGGTTGGAGGTGCGGACCTTTACCACGACGTATTGGAGGTTGTTTGCGAGGAAGAGGTAGGAAAGGGAATCGTCTCTGTAGTACTTTGCTTTAGAGTCTAGCTTGCAGAGGAGAACGAGGATGAGCCACGCGAACCTGACGGAGATCGCCGGAGCTGGCGATTCGTCGGAATCGGAGAATCCGAAGTAGGATTCTGGCAGTTTGTTCTTCGCCGGCGGCGGTGAATCGGCTAGAATGTCGGCTAAACCCGTGCTGTAATCGGCAAGGTTGCAGAGGTAGGTCATGGCGTCCGTTGTTAAATGGTGAATTCCGGCGCCGGCGACTGGTGCCTTCGAAGAGTCCTTCTGAAGAGCCGAGTCAAAATCGGAGAGCGCCGCGCGGACGTACTCGCCCAGCTTCACGAGTGACGCCAGCGCCTGAGATTTCACATCGACGCTCGAACCGAAGGAGAAGATCGAGTCGATCTCCGGCCAACGACCGGCGATGGCTGTGTACATATCCAGTGCACGGAAGACTTTCTCCGGCGACTTTCTGCTGTTCTTCGCCACATTCTCAGGAAATCCGAACAAAATCATGGCGCCTTCTCTGGTAATCTCTGCAAAGCAAGATTCTCTGATGGAATCGGAGCTAGCGAAGACGTGGTCGCAGAGGATTCTCTCGCCGTTGAACAGAACCGCCACCGCCGTCCTCAGACCGGCGAGCCAATTACGTATCCTCACCTCCACCGCTTCCCAGTTCATCTTATGAACCTGAGAGGACCCAAACTTCTCAACCCCAAGCCTGTAAATCCCTTCATCCACAATCGATTTTCTGATGATCTTATAAACATTCACACACTCCTTTCCATAACCCGACGAAATCATACACTCAGCAATCACCCTCAGATCTGCCATGACAGCAGTAGAAACATCCTCAGCTTCAGAGATCTCATCCTCCCCACCACCACCGCCATCGTCGTCGTCGCCGTCATAGCTCGAAACGCTAGAGACCGTCGAAGTCCGGGAAGATCGAGCAGACACCGATTCAGGGTCGAGGTGGGCCCGATTCAACGACAGAATCTGGTAAAACTCCTTCTGAAGCCTTTTCATGGCGATCTCCATAAGATTCTGGGCTCTAACCAGCTTCTCGGAGGTGGAATTCTCGGCGGAGTGGAAGTGCATGGCCTTCTGCAAGTTGTAGACTGTCTTGACGAACTCTTTGGCCTCACGGCGGTTCTCGTAGAACAGAGAAGTGACGCCGGCGACCGTCGTGGTTTGTGGGTCCCATTTGGTGACTATGGGCTCGGCGAGTTCCAGGGTTCGGTCCATGATAGAGTCGGAAAAGCTCGGCCGTGATTTGGTGAACCCAAAACGCGACGGCGAAGGATCGGAAGAAATGGGAGACGACGGAGATGAAGAGTATCGATTGGGTGAAAAGAAAATGCTCCTCATTCCTTTTCTTGGCATGATTTTTCGTGCTTAATTTGAGGATTTATGACACTGATTTTGCAATTGTTTGAGAAAGATGTTGGGAATAATTATGGTGAGAGATAGCCGAGGTCGTACTCGTATATATAGATCGTAGAGAGAGAGAGAGAGAGAGAGAGAGAGAGAGAGAGAGAGAGAGGGAGAGAGAGAGAGAGGAGTTAGTTTGAAAATAACCTGTGGTCAGTATTTAATTAATTAATTAGAAAAAATAATTATATTATTAGCATAACACGTTTTTTGGGTTGACGGATTATACATTTAACTATTGACTTTGGTGGGGTTCATTAATTATTTTTCATAAAAAATCAAAAGATGATTTCTCATGCATGACGATGATAAAAGTAAATATATCATTATAGTTTCTTGGGGACGAAAAAGGAATCAATTTTGGTTCTTTTTTAATAATTGAAACGGCAAGACCAAAACGACGTACGTCACGAGTGAAGTTTGATTTGTTATCTTTTCCTCATAATAACATTAACGTCACGGGTGAGATGAGAGCTGAGAAGCAACTGTTGCTTCGTTGAATATGAAATTGAATAAAGACGTGCTTAGCTTATGTGCGATGATGGTAATAATATTTTATATAATGTCGCTGTAATGGTATCATAGTTTTGAAACAACGTGCGACTTTCTGGGAAACTGAAAGAGATTTTATATTTTTTTCTTGATGATCAAGGGCCGTGTGTGACGTATATCGACGGACTAGCCGTTTGTTTATTGTAATAACAATGATAATTAAGACTTAAGAGTACAGTCAAGAGGGAAAAATACATATATGTGCTGATTTAGAAAAATATTATTGGTTATGTGACAACAACGCCTTCTATCGGGACCGATACAATGGTCTGCGTGTATGTGTGGTATGTATACTTAGTTGGAACATCAAAGATGTATAACTTAAGATAGGCGATTAGAAATTGTTTAAATTATGGAATAATAAATAAATAAAAATGAAGACAAAAATAAAATGTGAAGTTAACAATTCATAATAAACGTTGAAGAAAAGGCGAAAATAAAATGTGAAGTTTTGGCGACAACTTATTGGTTTGATGATGTGCCTTATGATTATATATCTCTATCGTATAACTTATTGGTTGAAATAGATAAAAGTCATGTAGGATGATGATAAGAGCTTCTAGTTGTTATTAATTTATGAGATAAATTATAATTAACACTCTAAAGTCGTTCCAAATATGTAGGCTGTATCTCGACAGAGGATTTCGTCCAATAACATTTGAATTGCATCTCATATACATGGTACAGAATTGCTCTTGCCTTATTAATTGATAATATTACTTTAACGCCTATATCTAAGTCTGACTATTTCCCAATTTCAACGAAATTATTACCCATGCATTCAAATTATATATTCCCTTTTTTAGTTAAATATAAAATACTTGACAATTCCCATATTCAAGTTATATATTATCTCGAATAACTGAATTTTCTGTTATTAACTCGCCATCGTTTCTTAAATGAGTCGATGTTATTCCCTTTCACGTATCTACTAATTATTTAATGTTGTGGTACACTGCCTTGAAAATCCACATATAAATTACGTGGTCGTAGTAATTCCGTGCATGGGCGCGTATCGATGTATATATTATATTATATTATATTATATTATATGGTCCCTATAACGAACGAAATCTTTATGAAATTATACGTGCTCAAACCCTAACAATATGAACGCACACACACAAACACACACTTGGCTGAGAATTAAGAGGTCTCATTCTGAAGATTACAACATTATTATTTGTTTTCTCTCATTACAACCTTCTTTGACTTCGTTTCTTGGTGCTGGATAGTTGCTGCTGTAAATATCAATGTGGTCTCATTTGAAAAGACTTCAACATTATGTATTTATGTTAAAATGTGAATAAGCCTAGCTAGTATTCTGGTAGTTAAGTACGTGGATTTATGGGATTTGTTAGTCGGGCACATATTATGAATGCACATACATTTAACATTTTTTCGTAATAATATTTTATAACTAAATATATGTGTATTTTATATGAACGTCCCACCTAAAGAATTTCAATATCATCTAGACTCCCGCAATATTTGAAAATTTTTATGTGAAGTAGTTCAAACTTCAAAGTTCAAAGTATCGTCAAGGATTTTGTACGTAAGATGCTTTTTAGTAAATCTTGTATGATTTTGTAAACAAATTGTATTTAATTATTATCGTCTGTTTTTTCTGTTGTTATAGTTCGTCTTAATTATCGCTTGGTAGACAGGTCTTATCTATTTTTAATTATTTTATTTATTTGAATATTGGTAGGTTAGGGTTCTTCTATGATTCTATATCCTACAAAGCCGCCTATGAACTAAGGACAAGACAAGTTGTTTATTCTTTAACTCCATTCATGTAGGATAACTACTACTATAATCTCAACAAGTCATTTACAGTTGTATATATGATTTAATAATACATATTGCATGCTCGCTGGATCATAATTATCATACAAACAGCTCCTAACTTAAGATTTATATAATAATATGGTATGTGTTATTTTATATATTAATCACGGCATGAAAGATATTTCCCATCAATATCATGGTTGTTGCCGACCGTTCCTCTATCAACTTCAATATCATTTCATGCATGTCCTAATTTGTTTTTACGTGTACACACACATTAGAGCATCTCCAATGAGACGCTAAATACAGCGTTAAACGCCATGAATGGCGTTGGAGAAGCTCCAAGGGAACTCCAAACGCTACCCTAAATCTGGCGGATTGAACAGAGCCACGCTATGTGTAGCGGGCACTGTTCACCCGCTATCTCACTTTACTTCTTCTGTTTCAATTTATTTTGTTCTTTAATTGGGTTTCTATAGCTTTGCAAATTTTTTGTTTAATGAAATTCGCTGGAATCGATTTTTGGTAGTGGAGAAGACGATGAACAGTGACTACATGAGAGAGAGGACAGTGACGTTAATTGTTGTTTGTTTATAAAGTAATTATAAAATATTAATTTACTTTGAATATTATTAATGAAAATACAATAAAATTAGATATATTTTTTGAATTAGTTAACAAATAATCTTGTCGAATAAGTAGATAATGAATGTAACGATTTGTGGAAATTTTATTTTACAGATAAAAAATTATCAAAAATAAATAATATTTTAGATAATTTCATTATTATAAATATTCATTTACTCAAATATATGAAAATTTAAATGAAAATATCAACTTGGTAATAATATGATAATTTTATTTTAGTATAAAATAAATTCATAATAATAGTTACATAATTTCCTTTATGTTTCCTTTGTTTATCTTTTTTTTACTTTACGTGTATTTTTTTAGTTCTATTTTTTAATTTATTTTTTAGATATTAAAATTAATATTATCAAATATTATAAATTTTATAAAATTTAAGGATGATAAATTATTTATTTTATAATTATTAAACTCTAAAATGAGAATACAAATTTTTATAATATAAGTAAATTAATGGGATATTTTGAGAATATTATATATAGTGTAAAATATAGAGGAGATGGTTGGAGTTTGTTGATACTGTTCAAACTCTACACGTGGAGAAATAGTACTGTAGAAACTGCATATATAGAGTTATGGTTGGAGATGGTCTTATATACATCTATACTCTTTTAAATGGGTGAGGACTACTTAACAACATTAAATTGGGATGGCAATAAACTAAAATTTACAATTTACTCTTCAAATTTTTATTGCTACGCTTAAATTAAAATGTAATTTAACATTTTAAGTTAATAATACCTATTAAATATAAAAATAATATTATATATCAATATTGTATTAGGCACATCGAACACACATCACGAGTGTTTAAAATACTAGTATATATTAATGTCCGCCAACGACTATTGGTATTGTGCAATTTTCAATTTTCAATCTTCAGTTTTTCTCCCCTTTTACTTACCGTACTTAAAAGAGAATCCAAGTGCACAGATTTCAAATTTCATTAATTAGATGTCGATTAACATCTTTTTTTTAGAAGTTAGAAAATGTTTATTAACTAAAATGATATGGATAAGATTTCAAAACGTACCCCCGTCCGTAATAATGTTCTGGGCTCATCTTAATTTTACAGCTATGTAATTCGTTGATTAACTAAAGGTAATTATTACTCATCTATAGATTTCATTTACACAGCCTATATATAAGTCAATGCCATACTATATGGCTTTCCTTGGTTGATATATTTAAGTTGTTTCGTGTGTGGTTGGGAATATTTCAATCTCAAATGTTCTTTGAATATTAACGACTGTACAACATTGCCACGTCATCCTAAGCACGTACTTGGTGAAGCAAAAAATAACGAAATTATTTAATTGGTCACTGCTTTCTTTTTGGGCCCAAATTTTGTTATATGGGCCGTTTATGACCATTATTATATGGGCCTAAACCTTCTAAGCAGTTAAAGCCCAATTATCCCAAAAGCAGGTTAACGGCAATTACTTCGCTTCCCTCGCTCGCTGTCTCTCACACACAGATATACAATACACACATACACAGAAAAACACGCACTCAAATCTGAATCACAAAGAACCAACGAAGAAACTGGTTTGAGCTCGAAGAACAGTGGCGATCAGGCGAGAGAGATAAGGAAAAAGATCAAATGCAATTACGCCACAGCTCCATAGATCGATAGCAGGCCGACCGACGATGAAGCAATTGCACAAGCAAAGCAGCGGAATCAACCGCACCGCAGCCCGCGACGAAGAGAACAACTACTCGCCAAAATCGCTGAAGCACCCCTCGACTCGTTCGCTGCCGCGCCCCCTCGCCTACCTCCTCAAAGATCAGCGCCTGCTCTTCATCTTCATCGGATTCGTCATTGCGTCCACCTTCTTCATAATCCACCCTTCCCTATCGGATCCACCACCTACGAGTGCCGTAAGCTACAGTCATGCCGTAAAGAATCAGAATTACGACAATTTAGGCGGGAATTGGGCGGGGAGAGTGCCCGTGGGACTTGGGAGGAAGAGGAATAGGGTGGTTGTTACGGGCGGGGCTGGGTTCGTGGGGAGTCATTTGGTGGATAAGTTGATTGCGAGGGGGGACGATGTGATTGTAGTGGATAATTTCTTCACTGGGAGGAAGGAGAACGTGGTTCATTTGTTTGGGAATCCGAGGTTTGAATTGATTAGGCATGATGTGGTGGAGCCGATTCTGCTTGAGGTGGATCAGATCTATCACCTGGCGTGCCCAGCTTCGCCTGTCCATTATAAGTATAACCCAGTGAAGACGATTATATCCTTTATTAATTTTGTGATGCGAAAGCTCACTGTTTGAAACTGATAGAGATTAGTTTCTCACTTATTTGATTGTGGGTTAGAATTTCAGTAGCTTGGTTTTCACTTATTTATCGTGCTTTTGTTGATTTATTCTTGTTATCTTGTCTTTGTGATGAATTATGTGTCACTTTGTTCTGAAATTCGACTGTGATCCTTGACGTGTGGATTACAAAACGAATGTCATGGGAACCCTTAATATGTTGGGTCTTGCGAAGAGGATTGGGGCAAGATTCTTACTTACTAGCACGAGCGAAGTGTATGGCGATCCTCTTGAGCATCCGCAGAAAGAGACGTATTGGGGACATGTTAATCCTATTGGTGAGCAAAGCTACTTTCTTGTTGGGGCAGATGCAATTTTCATTATGCCCTCTTTTGACCAAAATTATTCAAATTTTGCAAAATAGGGGTAAGGAGTTGCTATGATGAAGGGAAAAGAACAGCCGAGACCTTAACCATGGATTATCATCGAGGTGCTGATGTTGAGGTAATGTGCTTGCTTGCTACGTTACACAACTTCAAAGTTGTATATGGCTGAAATTGTCTACTATGCTCAATTATCTTCTGGGCTGGAGATCAACTGTGAACTCTTGCGTATTTGTTGACACTATTTTTGACCAGGTACGCATAGCACGTATTTTTAACACATACGGGCCTCGTATGTGTCTCGACGATGGGCGAGTTGTCAGCAACTTCGTTGCTCAGGTATATGGCATCATACACACAAGTGGACATCAAGAATATGCATGAATTCGTATAACGACTATTTATCTTAAGAGCATTGCCTTACTAATGCAGGCCATTCGCAAGCAACCAATGACAGTCTACGGAGATGGGAAACAAACTCGAAGCTTCCAATATGTGTCTGACTTGGTAAATTTACTTAGTTCATGCGATACTGCACTCAAAACGCCTGAGTAAATCTCAGTGATATATCCTTACCCGAGTAACAGGTCGATGGATTGGTAGCATTGATGGAAGGGGAGCACATTGGCCCATTCAACTTGGGAAATCCTGGAGAATTCACTATGTTGGAGCTTGCTGAGGTTTGTTTGTACCTCAGTTGGCATGGCAATTCTTTTGATTTGGGACTAAACTTTATAAGAGATAAATTTTGAGCAGTCTTAGATTTCTTTAACTCTAAAGGTTGTGAAAGAAGTTGTTGATCCAAGCGCAACTATTGAGTTCAAGCCCAACACAGCGGACGATCCTCATAAGAGAAAACCCGATATTTCTAAGGCGAAAGAGCTTCTTAACTGGGAACCGAAGATCTCATTGAAAGAGGGCTTGCCGAGGATGGTCAGTGACTTTCGCAATCGCATTCTCAACGAAGATGAAGGGAAAGGAAACTGATGGGAAGTAAGTAGTATATACATACGTATGGAAGCTCGTGAAATCATTCAAGTGTGTCCGTTGTTGTTCCACTTTGCAAAACATTCTCTTGTCTCATACTCTTACATGCTTTTTCATTTCTCATCTTTTTTTTCGTTTACAATTCTGTGAAAATACTGTATTGGGGGCTATCATCAGTCTTGGTTGGAGAGAGAAATTTTCGACGACAAGTCATATTCAACATAACATAACGACGATCAATCTTCTATGTCATAATCAAATAACCATTCCGTTTTTTTTTCTCTGAAGATGAGGAAGAAAACGAAATATCATTGAAATAACACCATGAATACGACTCACACATTTTTCTTTGAAGACCAATATGAGCAATCTCACCTTGAGCAATTTGGCATCAATTAGTTTCATGCTTTGATTTATTACGACTCGAGCAAAATTCTATACAACACAAACGAAGTAACCTTAAAGCATATCTGATATATATCACAAGAAAGCTGTAGAGAACACTAAAACAGAGAAATGCATAAGCTGTTCATCAAACCAAAACCACATGATCACCAAGTTCGATCCTTCCCAGATTTAAAAATAGAAAAAAAGAAACTAACTCTAAAGAAATTCAGCAACCATATCAGCAATCAGCATTTCCTCAATCTCACTACCAATCCCATCAACCTCACATTTATATTCGAACCTCCGCAAACTCTCATCGTTCATCGAATACTCTGTCGCCTCGCCGTCCCCAAACTCTTGCCTCAGCACCCTTTCGAACGCCTTCAAAACCACATCTCCATGCGGGGCCCCCCAACCCGCCCACGCCGACCGGCGCGCGACCCACGGGTACGGGTCGAAGGCCCGCTTCAGCGCCTGGGACAGAGATGCATTCGCTCTTTCGAAGATGGATCTCCTCTGACTATCTTTCGACCCATTTTCACCTTCCTCGAACTTCATTTCGAGCACGTAGAACATCGTGGGGTCCAGCGGGGAGTCCAAGCAGTGCCACATCAGCGCGAACAGATCCACGCTGGCGTCTTGGAGCCCCGAGTTTGTCAGAACGTCGATGGTGTAAGAAAGTTCCCAGCATTCGTCTTCTGGCGGGCACACTTCTAGGGAACGAATGGAGCATAGCTGCGGGGCGACGAGGTCGGGCGATGATGGGGGCGAAAGGGTCTTTTCTTTGGATATCATCTTCAGTAACTGAAGCTGTGCTCTTAATTCTACCAAAAAAGAGAAAGAAATTAAAAAAAAAGGAGCAAATATTTAGTTATCTTTACTTCAACAAGTCCAAGCACTACAATGCAATAAAAAGAAGGGAAAAATATTCAATCTTTAGTTCTATCTTTAGAAGAAATGAAATGACCAAAATTTGCATACCTTGAAGTTCAGCACCAACTGTCTGAAAACAATCCGAGTCAGTCTTCTTCTGTGTGTCCGAAGAATCTAACTCAGTTTCAAAGGAGCGATGCTCGGGGTTTCCCTCGTTGAGTTCCTGAAACACGGCAAACAAATTATTACAACTACTTGGTGCGAGCGAGTAAGAAATATGCATGTCGACTTTCATGGCGCCTAATCGGTTATAAATCGATATTGCGATGCTTTTCCACGTGTCGCTTCGCACATTTCGACTCATCGTAATGGTCAATTTGTGCGCAATTTGTGCCGTCCCATTATTTACGATGGCTCAATGATATGGAATGCATTGTTTATGAGAGAAAGCATTGGATCAAAGTCGGCGAACAATAACAAGATTCGTGCAAGCCTGTGATGCACTAGGAGACTTGGAAAGGAAATATATAGAATTACTGAGTCGACATCGAATCCGTTCATTTAAACGTCATTGTCTTAGCGACACATATTTTACGGACTCATTCGAAGATTTTTTTCTATTTTATGACTTGTAGGAGCGGATCAACGGTTAAAAGCTCGTTTAACCGTCGGAAAACAACTCTTGCAATGAGTCGGCAATCATTGAAGTCCGATCGGTTCCATCTTGTCGCCAGCTATTACGCGCATACGGAACGAAAATCTTCTTGTTGAAAGCAATGGCATTTAGAGATTTTTCGTTAATGAAAATCGAAGTGACGTTAGAATGCAAAGGAGGAGCGAGCTAGTGTGTGAAGGTCGCGACTAGAAGGGATCGTTCGAATTCTCGCGAATTCGCAAAAATTAAGGAAATGAGTAGTCCTTTTTTATTCGAGGATAGCAAACTAACATACATCACTTTCATCTTTCGTCTTCTTCGGAAATAGATATGTTTTAGGGGATTTGAAGGCTCAAGAAACACATAAAGCTCCGAGACTTTGTCGTTGAGGAATCGGGAAAACGTAGTATTTCGCAAGCGGCATGCCGAGGAGGAACGAAAGCAAGTACGTAATAATTAAGTGTATGGATGTCGACAACTCTCCGAACAAAAACCTACATGTGCGCATTTTGCACATATGTATGTTCGGCATCATATGCCAACGTCTCCCTAGTCGATATTATCGAGCATTACTATAGGTTCTCTTGAGACTCTTAATGGACGTACAAAATGCGACGAGATATGGGATGGGTTCTCGTGTTTTCGCCTTTTTGCGAAAATTTAGGTAATTATTGCGGCCCATTGATTTTGGTTCCATATAATTATTACTTCCTGGGACTGCTCGAACATGCTCCAAATCGGCCTCTTGTTGTATTTGGGTACCATAGTTTCGCGTAATTCACATCGATCCTTCTCTCAAGCTAAGCGACCTCATGGCCGAGACACAAATTTCCCGATAGGACTACCTAAGCAACGTGGGAAGATCACGCAATATTGCTACTTACTTGGCCTGCGTATGTAGGTTTAGTCCTCGAAAGAAAGGCCGAAGAAGAAATCTTTCCAAGGAAGAGAGGAAAATGATTTGCATGGATGAATAAAGGGAAATGTTGGACAAGAGGGTGGCCATGAAAAGATTAAGGTTGCATTGTGTACTGAACTGATTCCTCTCTAACATAGTAAATTTCTGGGGGGAGATTTATCAGATGAATGGGAAACATATATAGGATTTCCAACCTCAATGCTGTAGATGAGAGTGTAGGTAGGTATGTTCTATAGGACAACATAGAACAAGTTCGAAAAGGATTTCCGACAAAAAAGACCAAGTTTCAAACAAGACACCACGAAGAAAAGACGCGCAGATTCGAAAAATGCAGGGGGAATGGCATAAAATCAAGTCAAAAGCCAAAAAATTCGAAAAATAAGAAACGCAGGCGCATCTCAAATCGATACCTCGCCTTTCACGCGCATATAAAAGTCGCCCCTTTTCAAGGAAATCGAAGTTCTAACCTGTAGTAAGCCGCCGCAGCCGACCTTCCCAGGGGATCCTTCAGAAGAAGACGATTGCCAATTCGCCTCCACAGTTTGAATCCTAAGATTCTTATCAACAGTAGTAGTAGTAGTAGTAGGCTTCTTGACCATCCTCCTATACATAGAATATTGAGGCGAAACCTTCACCTTCTTCCCCGACTTTCCAACCGAAATTCCCGTCCTCGTGCGGGGCCCACCAAGGCGAAGTGCAGACGCCCCCGTCGACGCCTCCTCAGATCTCGTCCTCTCTCCTCGGGAAGAAGAAGAAGAAGCCAGCATTAATTCGCCCAACGTCGGGCGATTCGAGGAACGACGCACTAATTCCAAATCCCGATACTTTCCCGTCGTCCTCCACCTCTCCGCCACGAGCTTACTACTACCGTTCCCCGTCGATCCCACACTGGTCGGGCCTATCGCCAGATGTTCGTCTTCGTCCTCCGCCGCTGCACCCTATCTGGTCGTCGATATACCTAATCGGAAACTTCAAAGTATCAATTTCTCCGAAATCATCGGCGTACGGAGAAACGCATCCGTTTCTCGGCCCGTCGTTCCTTCTCATCGACGACGTTTCGTAATTACCAAAGAAGGGAGCACAGGCCACGTCGTGAGTCGGCGGCGTAGGCCTTAGGACGACGATACTAGGATGAGGGACGATCCCGTCGGCCCGAGCCCGCCTTTTGGGGTAATAAGGGTCGAGCAGAAGCCCGTCTTCTCTCTCCTCCATTGCGGTGGGTCCCGCCCGTCTGTTAAGGGCGGGATTTCTACCGCAGCGCTCGTTAGGGCGGAACGAGCCATCGTCCGAGGTTTCGTTGGGCCTTTGGCTAGCTAGCATGAGCTCGAGCTTGGTGGGCATGGAGCTCGGGCTCCACCTCGAGGATCGCCTATGGGGGACGAAAACGGGTTCGGGCTCGACGGGGCGGTTCGTGCGGGCCGGGCCGCGGCGGTGCAGTGGCTCTATGTTGGTCGAGCTTTTGAGGCCGAGCAGTCGGGAAATGGCACTCTGAGGCCTTTGTCTTGGCTCGACCGTACGCTGCTGCTGCACAGATCGAGCGAAGCAGTTTTCAGGTAAATAAATCATCTTAGAAATATTTGGTAAAAATATTAGAAATCGAGGGGTACTTACTAAAACCAATTGATGATAGGAGGACAAAACCTCTAATATATAGAGTGGATTGAAAAGATTGAATTATTCGACGTGGGGCAAAGTCCAACTTAGAATCTATGCAAAAAAAGGCAGAAAAATAATAATGGAGGAGCGAATTGACCTTATCGTCGCCGGTGCAAGAAGTCAAAGCAGCGGCGGAATATTTGGATTTGTATTTCAGAATCTGTGGGATTTCTGGGAGATAAAAAAGTTGGAATAGGTTAAAATTTATCAGCTTTTTTCTGTTGTTAGAAGCTTCTTCTACATAGACCATTTCATGCAGAAGGGAAACATAAAAACGACGACGTATCACGTACCTCCAATGCTTGGAACACACCTGGGCTTCCTTTCTCGTGATCTCTCCATCGTCTTCTTCGTTTGGAAATTTACTGCAACATGCAAAATGTGTAACAAGTTAAATCTGTTCTTTTATATTTTCTGATTTTAGGAGACAACAGAAGGCTATTAAAGAACGAAAAGAATCGAAATTGAAAACGATGGAACCATCTCTCCCATTCTGATATATTCTTTTCGAACAATTAGCTCATGGTCTTTAACACAGACTAAATCGCAGAAACATAAACGGAGAGACTAATCAGAAAGTAGTCGTTAGTTAGCATATGCGTAAGAACTCCATACGATCGAAACAAAGTCAGTCTACTAATCACATTCACAAGAAACACAGATAACATACGCAAACTACGAAGCTGCTGCTGAGTGTGTGTGTGTGTGTTTTTCTTTTTGTCAATTTATACTCTCTAGGGGATGGGTTGCTAAAATACGTGGCACTTGGGGGTATAATAGAGAAATCCACCTACTACCTGACACGTGGCGGTGGGGTTTGGAGCGCCACGTAAGAATTTCCCTTTCTTCTTTCAATTATTTTTACATTATATATACTGTGTGGGTGTGTGTGCTGCTGAAGGTGAAACAAAACTCGTGGAGAAGTGATTAAGGACAAAATATTAAAGTAGGAAAAACCTGGGAGGGAAAAATACAAGGAAAAGATGGAAATTCTGAGAAGGTTGCTACCAGATTTTGTTTCACTTGTAGAAATATTCACAATTTGTATTCTAGGAGATATCGATTTAATTAATAAATGTTGAAGTCGTAAATAAATATAGATTGTCAAAATACAGGAATTTTACTTTAAATGGGGCATTATTAATGACTTCAGAGACTGATATAGTATAAGATCTTAACTTTGTATTCATTACATCATCAGCATATTAAATAGAGACATCTGAAATGGCAAAAACAAAAGTTGGAAACAAACAATAATCATAAAATAATAAATAATGATTATTGTAATAGAAAGCAGAAGAAATTGAGGGACGTAGAATGAAGATGAACGAGGATGTTGCTGCGCTTGCATGGATTTTAGTTCTGTGCTATTTCTTCACTGACAGTCGCTTTTTCTTATATATGAATTTTTTTTAATGATGTTCGTAAAGGTATGAATGAACATGATAATCGTGACCGTTGGAATCTAGTGGTCAACAGGTCAAAGCATAATAAATGGGCTGGCCAAATAAATATTGGACCGGCCCAATTCAACTACACTCAGCTTCAATTTAAGCCCAAACCAATGATATTCCCCGAAAATTTAGAATAAACAAACAACTAAAATAAGACGTTCCCTCGGTTTATCTTTATCATAACTACGTTACTTAGATTTTATTTATTATTTCACGTAGGTCCTACTAATTGAGACCCTAGTAATTACAGTCGTGGAATAAGAACTATAATATTATTAACTTTTGTTCTACTTTACTTCTTGCTCTCGCTTTGTTCCTCTCTTTTCTTGGCGTAGCCTTCGAAGAAGTCTTTGTTCTCTTTCTCCAGCTCTCTCCACACTGTTCCGTAATAACGATTTACATGTGTGTAAATTACAGATTAGAAAACCATAAGCAAACCCTAAATTTATACGATTAAATGAATTAATTTATATATACGTAAATGTACATGTTATTACCAGTAGAAGTAATGGCAGGATTTATTCCTGCATGTTGGGAGAGAGCTTGCATGCATTCATCTTTGCTCATGTCGAACAGTATGCACTCTTCTATTAGGCGGTGCACCTAATAACCAAAAGTGACACAAAGAAATCAATTATCAGAGTAAGTTTTTAATCAGATGGAAAAAAAGATGAAATTTTTAATAAATTAAATTACCAGATGGATATATTGGCCAGAAGCATCCGATCCCATAATTATAATATAAATGATATAGAGGATGAGAAAGAAGAGAGACTACCAAAAGCTATGAAGAGCTAGCTAGAGAGAACTCTTGAAAGAACTCGGACAAGAATGAGAGGGACGAAGGTATTCTTTATTAATATTACTATAAACAAAAGTGGGGTTTTTTTCCAGCTCACGAAAGCAAGAGTTGGGCTGCTGTCATAATTAACTCAGGAAAAAAAGAATAGGATTAGTAATATAATATATATCATAACCCTACGTGGTTAGGTTTTTTAGGTTAGGTGGTGGTGGTGTGTGGAAAGAAAAAGAACATCCTAACCATTTTCGGAGATTAATTAAATTCAATTATCCTATGTACATATTAAGTATTTTCTGAACAAATGAATGAAAATGTAAGTATATAGTGTTTAGTGTTGAGAATAAAGCCCAAGAGTCTCCCGAGGACAAACCGCCCGAGCAAGCAGAGCTCCTCGAGCAAGAAGCTTCCCGACCGAGGTGTATCCTGAGCAAGAGCAAGCCAAAAGGGAAACTGTCCGAAAAGGAAGAATCTGCCGAGCTGATGGCCGAGCAAGAGGAAGACAGAGGAGAAACAACTCGAGGAAGAGGAGCGTCCCGAGAAGGAAATCTCCCGACCAGACCAGAAGCACGTCTCGAGAGGACGCTGTTGGGAAGAACTGGAAAGAGCAGATCGTGGGAGAACTGCTGAAAGTAGTGGGCAGCAGTTGAGGAGCGAAAAATACTCCCCACGTCTGTAGTGGAGGAAACTGACTTAGTAGTATAAATAAGTAGTTTTTGGTGTCTAAGTAAGTATGATTGTTAGCGTCCAAGTCGAATTCTGCATTTTGTGTCGTTAATAAGTAAGAAAAGTGCTTCTCCGTCACTCTTTGTAAATTCCCAGAATTCCCTTTCAAATTGCTTCCGAAAAACAGCTTACCAATCCCACACGCAATCCGCTAAAAACAACAAATTGGTATCAGAGCCCATGGCAACGATGGCGACGATGGGAGTTAACGGTGGCCAAATACCCATACCGAAACTCACCAAATCTAACTACGAAAATTGGAGCATCAAGGTGAAAGCGTTGCTTGGATCTCAAGACGCGTGGGAGGTCGTCGAGACCGGTCATGTCGAGCCGGAAAATACGGGTGGATACTCGACCGCACAAATGAAGGCATTGAGGGAATCCCGAAAACAGGACAAAACAGCACTTTACATCATCTATCAATCCGTAGATGAAGCCGGCTTCGAGAAGATAGCCGAGGCTACGACTTCAAAGGAAGCGTGGGACACATTGGAAGCAGCCTACAAAGGAGCTGACCGTGTCAAGCAGGTTCGACTGCAAACTCTTCGAGGAGAACTCGAAATGACGAAGATGAAAGAAGGCGAAAGTGTCTCCGAGTACATCACTCGGATTCAAACAATTGCGAATCAACTAAAGAGAAACGGAGAAGCCTTGACGGATGCCCGAATCGTTGAGAAGATCCTGATATCTCTAACGAACGACTTCGAGAATGTTGTGTGCGCGATAGAGGAATCCAAGGATCTCGAGAAGATGACGGTTGACGAACTCTCGGGCTCACTGGAAGCGCACGAGCAGCGAAAGAGAAAAAAGAGGCAGGATTCTCTCGAGGAAGCCCTGCAAGTAAAATTGTCGGTAAGAGAAGACAAGGCATCGGGAAGTCAGAATCGAGGAAGAGGACGCGGCCGTGGTGGAAGAGGTTCCGGACGCGGCGGAGGACGCGGAAGAGGAAACCAAAATGATGGAGAAGGACCTACAAACCAACAAAGTTGGAGAGGTCGTTGCCGAGGAAGAGGCCGAAGCGGACGTTCGAATCGACCGAATGTCGAATGCTATAACTGCGGAAAGCAGGGCCACTATGCTAGAGACTGCTGGGAAGAAAAGAAAGTGGAAGAAAATGCGAACCTTGTCGCGGAAGAAGAGCCGAAGAACGAAGGAGTTCTTCTTATGACGTTCGAGGACAAATACCCGACCAACGAGAAGGTGTGGTACCTCGACACCGGCGCCAGCAATCACATGAGTGGTCAGAAGCATCTCTTCAAGGAACTAAAGGAAGTGAAAGAAGGGTACGTTTCTTTTGGAGACGACTCAAAAGTTAAAGTAGAAGGACGAGGGAAGGTATGCTTCTCTCGAGCAAATGGAAGAGAAGGTATGGTCGAGGATGTTTATTACGTTCCCGACATGAAAACCAACATTCTTAGCATGGGACAACTCTTGGAAAGAGGATGTTCAGTCGCTATGAAGGATCGGGCGATGCAGTTGAGAAGCAAAAGCGGACGACTGATCGCGCATGTTGAGATGGCGAAGAACCGAATGTTCAAGCTCAACATTGACACCATCCAAGAAGAATGCCTGCAAGTTGACCTGGAAGACAAGGATCATTTGTGGCATCTTCGCTTCGGACATCTAAACTACGGAAGCTTGAAAGAGATGGCGAACAAAGGAATGGTGCAAGGACTTCCAAAGATGGTTGGAAGCCATAAAATCTGTGAAGGCTGTGTTCTCGGGAAATTGCCGAGGACGTCATTCCAGAAGAAAGCGGAGTTCCGAGCAGAGAACCCACTGGAGCTAGTTCACACCGACATATGTGGACCGATGACACCCAACTCTTTCAGCGGAAAGAGGTACTTCATTACCTTTATAGATGACTTCTCGAGGAAAACCTGGGTGTATTTCCTGAAGGAAAAATCAGAGGCCTTCGAGATATTTAAGAAGTTCAAATCAATGGTCGAGAAGGCGACAAAGTCGAACGTTATAGCTGTTCGGTCAGACAGAGGAGGCGAATTCATGTCTGGAGAATTCACAAAATTTTGTGAAGAGCACGGAATAAGGAGATTCCTGACGGCACCATACACGCCACAACAGAATGGAGTGGCCGAACGAAAGAATCGAACCATTCTCGACATGGTTCGATCAATGCTGAAAAGCAAAAGGATGCCGAAGGAGTTCTGGACAGAAGCCGTACAATGTGCTATCTACATTCAGAATAGGTGCCTCCATAGCAAGCTCGGCGCTCGAACACCACAAGAGGTCTGGAATGGAAAGAAGCCAAGCGTCTCACATTTGAAAGTGTTTGGAAGTGTGGCATATGCTCATGTGCCAGACCAGAGGAGGACGAAGCTCGAAGACAAAAGCAAGAAGCTTGTATTCCTCGGATATGACGAGAAGACGAAGGCATACAAACTGTATGACCCTCTCGATAAGAAAGTTATAGTTAGCAGAGACGTCCGAGTAGACGAAGGGAGTTCCTGGAATTGGAAAGAAGAAGAATCGGAGGAGCAAGAAGAACCCGCCAGTCCCCCATCTACTCTCGGGAAAACTCCACTCGAGGAAGTATCCGATACTGAAGAACCCAGACAACCAAAGATGCGAACTTTACGAGACTTATATGACTCAACGGAAGAGGTCCATCTTGTTTGCCTCATTGCCGACTCCGAAGAAATCACCTTTGAAGAAGCGATCCGCAACAAAAGGTGGAAGGCCGCTATGGACGAAGAAATCAAGTCCATCGAGAAGAACAGAACGTGGGAGTTGAAGAAACTCCCGAACGGCCATAGACCCATCGGAGTAAAATGGGTCTATAAGAAAAAGACAAATGCCGAAGGACTCATTGAACGCTACAAGGCAAGGCTAGTCGCGAAAGGCTACAAACAACGTGCCGGGATCGATTACGACGAAGTCTTCGCTCCCGTTGCAAGAATGGAAACCATCAGGCTCCTGTTGGCACAAGCTGCTCAATTCGGCTGGATTATTTTTCAGATGGATGTTAAGTCAGCCTTCCTGAACGGAGAACTCGAGGAAGAAGTCTATATAGAACAACCTCCTGGCTACTCGAGAAGAGGAGAAGAAGAGAAAGTGTTGAAGCTGAGAAAGGCGCTCTATGGCCTGAAGCAGGCGCCTCGGGCATGGAATACTCGAATCGATGGGTACTTCAAGAAGAATAAATTCCATCAATGCCCGTATGAGCACGCCCTCTACATCAAGAAGGAAGAAAGAGGTATGATTATAGTCGCGCTCTATGTTGACGATCTCATCTTCATGGAAGTAACGAGGAAATGATCAAAGAATTCAAGAAGGAGATGACCGAAGAATTTGAAATGACCGACCTTGGGAAAATGAAGTATTTCTTGGGTTTAGAAGTCGAGCAACTGAGGACAGGAATTTTCGTCTCGCAAACAAAGTATGCGGGAGAGATACTTGAGAAAGGAAAGATGAAGGAGTGCAAGCCAATAGCAACCCCGATGGAGCTTGGTGCAAAGCTTTCAAAATTTGAGGGAGGAGAAAGAGTAAGTGCAACAGAGTACCGAAGCTTGGTGGGAAGCCTAAGGTACCTGACATGCACGAGGCCGGATATCACATATGCTGTCGGGGTCGTGAGCCGCTTCATGGAAGAACCACGCCAATCGCACTTCAAAGCGATCAAGAGAATACTCCGATACGTTCAAGGAACGAAATCGCTCGGGCTCTTCTACCCGAGGACAGATGACGCAAAATTGGTCGGCTACTCAGACAGTGATTGGTGCGGAGACGTTGATGATAGAAGAAGCACGAGCGGATATGTCTTCTACCTAGGAAGCTCAGCATTCACTTGGCTCTCGAAGAAGCAACCAATCGTAACTCTGTCAACATGCGAGGCCGAATATGTTGCAGCCTCACTGTGCGTCATGCACGCAATATGGCTGAGGAACCTGCTTCTCGAGCTAAACATCGAACAGAAAGAGCCAACCGAAATCCGTGTGGATAACAAGTCGGCAATCGAGCTAGCCAAGAATCCGGTGCATCATGAAAGAAGCAAACACATCGATGCCCGATTCCATTTCATCCGAGAGCAGGTGAAGAAAGAAAACGTGAAGATGATTCACGTTCCAAGTCTGGACCAGGTCGCAGACATTTTCACGAAGCCGTTACCGATACCCATATTCGAGAATCTGAAGAATGCGCTAGGAATGAAAGATCGGAAGACCTTGAGCTTAAGGGAGGAATTTGTTGAGAATAAAGCCCAAGAGTCTCCCGAGGACAAACCGCCCGAGCAAGCAGAGCTCCTCGAGCAAGAAGCTTCCCGACCGAGGTGTATCCTGAGCAAGAGCAAGCCAAAAGGGAAACTGTCCGAAAAGGAAGAATCTGCCGAGCTGATGGCCGAGCAAGAGGAAGACATAGGAGAAACACTCGAGGAAGAGGAGCGTCCCGAGAAGGAAATCTCCCGACCAGACCAGAAGCACGTCTCGAGAGGACGCTGTTGGGAAGAACTGGAAAGAGCAGATCGTGGGAGAACTGCTGAAAGTAGTGGGCAGCAGTTGAGGAGCGAAAAATACTCCCCACGTCTGTAGTGGAGGAAACTGACTTAGTAGTATAAATAAGTAGTTTTTGGTGTCTAAGTAAGTATGATTGTTAGCGTCCAAGTCGAATTCTGCATTTTGTGTCGTTAATAAGTAAGAAAAGTGCTTCTCCGTCACTCTTTGTAAATTCCCAGAATTCCCTTTCAAATTGCTTCCGAAAAACAGCTTACCAATCCCACACGCAATCCGCTAAAAACAACATTTAGTATTGATCTTAGAGGTCTCATCTCACGTGGGAGGTGATTCTTGATTGGTGGGAATATGTTTATTTTTTGAATTGCAACTTATCCACATGGCACTACTGTTCGGTCTGGTCTGTAGTAGAAAGACAAAGGCATGAGAGATTGAGTTGAGCCCCCCATAAAGAGGAGGCTGTATAAGAAGATATTACACTTTATTTAATATCATTTTTATCGAGATATTTAATAAGCTACTAGTGTGCGAATTGTGATGGATTATAGATAGGGTTGCAAACGAACCGAACCGAATCGAATATTTGCATTTTTTGTTCGTATTCGTTAATTTTATCTGATATTCGTATTCGGTATTCGATTCGTATACGAATCATAAAATCGATTCGATTCGATTCGATAATGATATTCGAAACGATTCGCGAATACTCAAATATTCGAATTTTTTAATTTTTATTTCAAAAAATACCTGCTAATACTAATAATACAAAATAACACAATTCTGGAAGAAAATTCTCATTGGGCCTGAGATAAGGTTATTTGATATGAAGATGAGCCCATGTAAGAAAATTCTCATTGGGCATAACACGTAGTGGACCTAACTGGTATGTATGTGTATATAATATATTATTCTGCATCATAATATTCAAATCGAATCGAATATTCGATAACTATACGGATCGAATACCGATATATTCGTATTCGTATTCGAGTCAAATAAAAAAGTAGTTGTATTCGCATTTGGTATTCGAATTCGAATAAATTTTCGAATTGAATCGCGAAACGAATCGAAAAAGTTTGATTCTTTTGCAACCCTAATAATAGATGTATGTTTAAAATTCGCTTGGGAAAATTTAATTGGGCCATTTAGTATTGGACTTGGGCCAGAACCCAGAAAGCCAACTTGTGGCGTCCACGTGTCCCTTCGACCGTTATTTTCCAACAATCAAAATAGGAAAATAAAAAGAAATGCAACGTCAGAGTTTCTTTGTATAAGTACGTCCCTTCATTTCATGGACGCTCTAATTAATTGTGACGGCAGAGCAGTGTACGAAACAGAGCGGGAAAACACGTAAGGTGAGTGAGTAATCAAGCTCAATGATACTGAAATCTTGCCTTTTACACATCTCCTCTTTGTTTCTTTCGTCTTTTTTTTTTCCGCTGCATCTTCTGCGTTTTTTGTGCTGTTCTGAATCGTTTCAGGTACGGTTTCCTAAGCTTTTCTCTGTTGTTTATCGACCGAGACTCCGATGAGATTTGGAGTTGTTATCTAGGATTTTAGATACATCTATTTGATTTGATTTGTGCGTGGTCTGACTGTTTTTCTAGCTCTAGCGTTGTATCATTGGAGGAATGTGGGTAGGTCGATTTCATGTGGCTAAGCTTCGGTGTTGGTGCGTTTGTTTTCGCAGTTTTATGGAAATAGTAGTCCGATATCTATTTTCTTTGTGAATCTACATCTGTACGCGATCTGTTAGGACTTGGGGAGGTTTCATGGTTATTGGATGCTATGATGCTACATTGTCAACTAATGAAATTTCATGTACATATTAAGTCTCCAAGGACTATCTGTTAATTACTTTTTAGCAAAGGCTTGCTTTATTGACTCAATGTGGTGGATACTTCGTGTGTAACCTACCGTGGCGTGACGTGTACGTATTTTATGTTCACTCGGTGCGGTGGCCCAAATCTACTTAAGTTTTTGTGTCATGACTTATGTATCCTTGTTATGTAAGCGTAGAGGTTGGTTAAGTGTTGCCTTCTATAAAGGGTAAGTAACGGAAGATTGATCATCTTCGATTCACACGATGTCAAATTCTTTAAATTTCTCTCTTTCTTTTAGGAACAAATGTGGCGTTCGTTTTCGTTCTAGTCGTCTTACATCAATGCAGTGGGTCTCTGGTTAGGATTCATCCATAGATTAATAACCTTTGGAATCATCTTAGTTGTGCTTTGCTCGGTTGGTAACTTACATTTGCATATAGTAAGTATCTGTAGATAAACTAGGATGCCTCATTCTCAACCAATTGATACACCATCCATCCCTACACGCTAAATTTTCACCACTTTCACCCCTTCGCGCACGGATGATCACTTCAATGGCAAGGACTTCTCTCTCTGGTCATCCTTGGCATGATGTTGAGATAGGTATGGGTACGTTCTAACATACGTTTTCTAATTTCTATCATAGTTACCGGCTAGCATTTCAGTGACCTTCTCTTGCAATGCAGGACCAGGTGCTCCAAAGTTCTTCAACTGTGTAAGGAGATTGGAGAAGCATTACTGTGTTTCCTTTGTTAGAGTTATAAGCAATGGCTAACAATTCAGATAAACCCTGCAGGTGATTGAGATAAGTAAGGGAAGCAAAGTGAAGTATGAACTCGACAAGGATACTGGTTTGATCAAGGTAAATAGGATTTCTAAAATCGGTCGAGTTTCAACGAATTAAATCGATCTTATGTATAGGCGAAATACATTATGCAGGTGGATCGTGTTCTATATTCATCAGTTGTTTACCCCCACAACTATGGTTTCATCCCTCGTACACATATCACTTGCTTAAACTTCCCACCTTAATTATTACATGGTTTCAGAGATTTTATTTTATTATTTTTTGGTGGGGCGTAAATAGGGTGAGGAAGATGACAAGATAATAGCAGTCTGCGCCGATGATCCAGAATACCGCCATTACAATAACATCAACGAGCTTCCGCCCCATCGCAAGGCTGAAATTCGAAGCTTTTTCCAAGATTGTATCCTTTTTTTTATTTTGTTTACTTTACTAAATAACGTGCATTAATAAATCCTCTTACTATACGACTTCAACTTGTTAAATCTTAACAAGCATCAAACACAGACAAGAAGAATGAGAAGAAAGAGCTTGCCGTGGATGAGTTCCTTCCACCTGACGATGCTTTTGCAGCAATCGAGCGTTCCATGTAAGCAAAACATCCCTTATTCCTTCATTCTTATTACAACATTTGTCGTGTAATAGAGAGATACTTCAATCAACTATATACAGGAACCTATATGCTAGCTGCGTGGTGGAGAGTCTTCGGCGCTAATACACAGATTGTACACAATGAAAGTGACTTGATACATGTTGGGAGTATCTTGATGTCATAGGTTTAGATGTCTATATATGTTGAAAACAACCTCGTTTCATTGTTAGGACAACATCTGCCATTAAAAAATAAGAGAAGTACACAGGACAAGTAAGTAACTTCAAGCACCAGGGGCAGCATCCTTCATCAAGACTTTACTCCTGATGACGTGTCCGGCGGTGTCGGCCAGCCTCGTCCTGGCCTAGTCAACCCTGTCCGAAGCTATCGGATGGTACTCCCTCGAGTACCTATATAGCCAAGAAACCGCCGCCGCCGCAACGGCGAACCCCACCAGTGATAGGGTCCCAAAAAAGGCACCGAACAGAAGGAGCGCCATTGGGACCCACACGGGGATGGAGATGATGATGAGCGGCGCGAAGAACACTATGCCGAGGAAGACGGCGGCGAGGGTTATTCCGGCGAGGTGGAGGAGGATGGTGCACGTGGCGACGAGGCTGACAAGGCCTATGAGCTGGGTTGGGTTCATTCTTAGTAGTAGAAGTAGTCTTTGTTGAAGTGTGGAGCGTTGTTGGTCGGCCATTGTCGCGGTATGCGTTTGTTTTTGCTTTGGAAAAGAAAGGTAGGGCTTTGCTATTGGAAGGGGAGATGAGATGAGCAGGCCCGCTGACTGACCTGAGGCAATCCTCGAAATTCGGTCCCTAAATTTTTTTATGTAATTTTTTAAATAACATACGTAGTCTAACATAAATTCAACCCTAAATGTAAGTTATTTAAACCGTAAATTAAAAATCATCTAGGTGTTTTATAGGCATCGCCGTCGCGGATGTGAACGTCGATGCAGAAGCGAGCGATACAGATACGTTGCATTGTCGCGACGCAATCACGGACGATACACACTTTCTTGAAAAAAGTAAAATATATCAGTTTCTTTGCAACTATACTAGATTATATTTGTAAAGAGGTTAAAAACACATAATAAGTTTATATCACAATTCACAAAATTTTCTATTATATTACATATATTACAAAATTTTCTGTTATATTACATATATTACTAATATTTGAAAATTCTTATTAGTATTAGAAAAGTCATTAAGAAAAAATGGAAAATATGCAAGTCAAACATCAATAAGCATGTTCAAACGCGTATATTCAACAAAGTTACACAATGTACGAAATTTTAAATAACAGAACTATAAGACTATCATAATATCTAGACTAATAATAAAGTATTTAACGAGATAAATAAACTTTCAAGCTATTCCTCTTTTTTTAAACTTCATTTACATTGCTTAGTGTATTTGGACAATATATGTTATTTTCTATATTCTAATTAACAAAGGCTTGTTAAAAACTGGCCAAACATTTGAAAAGCTCAAGAACCATAAATAAAATATCAGAATGCCCTAATTAGTCGTCGTCTACCTCACGACACCTAATTTCAGAAGCTATGGATGAGATATATCCAACCGCGACGATATATATACATATATCTATGATAAATTTTTTTGGACCCCTTCGAAAGCTGGGCCCGAGGCGACCGCCTCACTGGACTTATGGAAGCTACGGCCCTGGAGATGAGATGAGATGAGATGACGCGTGTGGGAATGGGGTGGGATGTGGAGGAGAGCTTTACGTACAATTACATGCAGGGTAAACACGTGGGGGAGGATGGGGCATTCTTGGAATTTATTATTGGTTCTTTTCTTTATTTCTTTGAAGTCAAGCCCAAGGCCATACCTTACGAGGGAATTGGACTAATTAGCGTATGAATTTTGAAACTGGATTAGGTAGGGGTGCTGGGAAAATTCCCTTGTCAACCATCGAGGTTATTGGGTTGGAAATCATAATAAGCATGCAGAGTTGACGGTCGTTCTTCTCATGTTTTTTCTCAAGTTGTGTGATGAATCAAGATTCAAGATCGAGCTTTTTTCATTTCTATGTGATACCATGATGATGATGATGCAAGAAGATCAATTAGTTTGTTCATATGTAAGAACATGCAAACATATCAGCCCAGTACATATTCAACAAGGAACCCTGCTCAAGATTTCTCGGACGCATTGACCAACTTTTCGCTGAAATCCCAGAGCTTCTTCGCCAGCTCTTCGTCCCTGGCGAATCTCCCGCTCTTGAACTCATTGCAGTCAACGAAATACTTTCCCGAAACGCCCTTCAAGCTCGGGTGGAGCGCAGCGTAGCACGTCGTCGCAGCGCCCTGAGGTACATTCTTCCATAGTATGTAAGTAAGGTACCTCAAAGCTCCTGAGAATCATTAGGACACAGACATTCAAAACCCATAAACGACATGTAAGAGAAGACCCATTTCTCATTTAAATGTACTTACTTATCATGAGCCCAGAATGCTTGAAGAGATTAGTCATTATGAGCCCAGGGTGCACCGAGTTTGCGGTGATATTCGCTCCTTCTGCCTTCAAACGCCTCGAAAGCTCGTTAGCGTGCAGTAAGTTGGCCAATTTGGACTGCCCGTACGCTTTCTTGTCGTCGTACCCAAAATCGTTCTTGATCTTATCGAACTCTATCCCTTCTTCGTAGGTGTGGAGATGAGCCACAGAAGAGAGGTTTACGATTCTTCCCTCGATGCCCGATGATTTGGCTGTCTCCTTCATCTTATCGAGGAGAAGGTTTGTGAGATAGAAGTGGCCTGCATTCATCATATGCAGAATGAGGTAAAAACAAAATCCCATGTAATAAGTATAAGAAGATACACTAAAACAATGAACAGTTGAGTAATTATATTACCAAGATGATTGGTGGCGAACTGCATCTCAATCCCATCTTCGGTGAGCTGATAGGGACAGAACATAATCCCAGCATTGTTTCTGAAGAACAGAGAAACAAAACGTAAGGATCTTTATATTCACAGCGAACACAAAAGATTGATTGGTCAATATACATCAGAATGTTGAGAGGAATGTTAAGAGCAAGGAAGCTATGGGCAAAGGCCTTGACGGATTTGAGGGAAGAGAGATCGAGTTTGAGGACGTGGATTCGAGCTTTTGAGCTATCGTTGGCGATGATGAGTTCCTTGATGGCCTTATTTGCAGCTTCTGTGTTTCTTGCACCGATGATGACTTGAGCGTTTCTCAGTGCCAAAACTCTTGCTGTCTCAAAGCCGATACCACTTGCCCCACCTTCAATTTAATTAAGCATATATATTACACAATTGTAATGTTGAGCTGTTAAGAACTTGCTAACTACCTAGTTAAACTCAAAGACCCAAGACAAGAATGACTCTGCTGCTAAGTATACAGTTTATGAATTATGACACAGAGAAGGTCAGAATCAGAGGATATGTGTAAAAACATTATTCCCATATCATTTTCTGCTAAAGTACGTGCAGATGTACAGCAGACATGAAATTCAAGAAGTACCTCTACTCAAATTTATGGGTGCAGAAGACGGATGAAATGTTGTAGTAAACGTGGTGTTGTTTTCTAACCTGTAACAATGGCAGTAAAATTGGAAGCATCGATTCCTTCAGTGACTTGTTCAGCCGTCGAAGCTGATCCAAAACCACTGGGCCCTGCGATTCCTGTGATCAACCTAAACATCTTTTCAGATACTCCCCCGATTGAAGCTGAGAGAGAAAGAGAGAGAGTCAGCTGATGTCAGAAAACTCAGGACCAAGAAAACAAGAGAAGCCCATATTTGTAGTGAAACGAAGGGCGTGGAGAAAGAGGGATGACAAAACAAAACATATGGTTGGAGAATCACATTTAATGCAAAAGAAAGATGGGATGACAAAGCAGAGGAAATACATCATTCATTGATAATCGGCGTAGTTTTTTAGGTTAAGAGGCTTTTGTTGCTTTCACATTTAATAGCATTCGGTGGTGGTCTATCATCAAGTTCAACAACTCCTCAACCATCAGCTGTTCGTAATGTGCTCGTGTGTGTGTGTGTGTGTGTGTGTGTGACTGAGTGAGTGAGAGAGAGTATGAATGCTACGAATGAAGGTGGACGGAGGTGAAAGTTAGTGGGCTTTGATTTAGCCAAATAATTGGGCTATAAGTTGGGCCTATTGCTCAGGCCCGACTCTGTGGTGGGTTTCGCACGTGCGGTATTTAATTATTGCGCGAATATTGAAATCACACCAATAATTATAGCCCATTAATCTTTTGAGCCATTTAGCTAACAATAGACACCAAGAAATAAGAAAAGGAAGATGATCATCAATCCTTTATGCGTTCTTCCTGTTCTTGAAATGACATGTTGGCTATAATACCCACTGGAATAAAAAATTTACAAATCGGTATCTATGTCTGAAATTTTTTACAGATAGGTATCCATTTTACTAAGTATCAATTTTCTCAGTCTTGTCGTACCTTTTTATGTGTGGATTGCGTACCACGTCTTGCGTTTATACGATATTCTATACGTTTTTATATGGTACCTTAGTGTGTTAACGTCTCAACGTATTACGTACCAAAATACGTTGCTATACGGTACCTAAATGTGTTATATGACATATCTGCGGCGGATCGGGTATCTAGGTGCAAAAAATTTATTCTATTAGATACCTACATATAAAAAAATACTGACAGATACTGAATTACAAGTTTTTATACCTTTCATTTGACGAATTAAGGAACGTTTAAACTTTAAACTAACAAAATATTCTCACATTTGCAAAAAAAAAGGGATTTTACATAAAAATATCCATTAATATAAAAAATTAGCAAATCAGTACCCTGTCCATATTTTTTTATACACAGGTACCTCTCAGAATAAATATGTTGCACATTAGTACCTGCCCGCCGCGAGGTTTTGGTGCAGAGGTATTGTCGTCATCTCGTCGAGGCGAGAGAAGCATGGGATAGCAAGCCGTTTGTCGATTTAAAGCCGGCGGTTTGAGCAGTGATAAATCATCGTAGGTGCGTTTTGAGTTGAGTTTCTTCGTCTGTTGCTCGTCTCTTATTGTTGTGTTACTTTAGTGGTTGTAGGCTTTATGCCACTATTTTGCTTGACGAACTAAGGAACGCTGACTTGAATTGAAACTAACAAAATATTCTCATTTGCAAAAAAAAAAAGAAAAAGAAAATGGACGATTTTATCAAAACACCTGGCGACCAACTTTCAAAGGAAGCCCAAAATTCTGATAAACCTTAATCTCACCTTCCAAGCTTGCCGTCACGATAACCATTCCCCACGCCGTTGCCTGCACGGCGGCTTGATTCCGTTCTCGGAAAGAGACCACGACTGCGATGGAGACGCCCCCGTCGACGACGAAATCGACGGCGAATCGTTGTGGCTAATCGACGCAGAAGACGAGCTGAACGAGTCGCTCTTTCCGATCCCAGGATCCAATCGGCTCGAGCCGGCGAAATCGTCGTCGTTGCAGCTCGCGAGCCTCTCCAGCCCCTCGGTCTTGGGGTAATTGCCGTCCGATTCCTTGCTTATCTTTTTGGGGAGCGGAGGCAGGTGCCTTCTGCTGCTCGCCCCCGCCGCCGGGGGGTTAGGGTCGCCGTCCTGGGGATGGATCGGCGCCGTAGTCAGCCGTTTTGAGTGGCGCTTAGAGTGTATTTCGACGAGCGGCGGTTCGCTTCTGATGCTTCCCGGCCAAGGAATTGCCACGGAGACGTCTTTGCAGGGGAAATGCTCGTGGGCTTGGACGGTGACTTTGCTTCGCTTCTTTCCTTGCCCTGAATTCTTCGTCTCTTCGACTTTCCATATGTAGACTTGTGAGTCTTCGCTAGCCGTTATTACATGTCTGCCGTCTTGGCTGAAGGACGCTGAGATTTGGCTGCCAGTGTTTCTGAAACCTTTGGAGATGCAAGAAAAGCACACAGAAATAGATTCGTTAGTTGGTTTGTTGTGATGATGTTGGCTACGGCTATATATAGATTTTTGTCTTACCTCTGAACTTCTGAATGAGCTCTGACTCGTTATATGTTCGAATTCTTGAGTCGGTCGAAGTTATCAGCACTTCCGATGGATTCGAAGGAGAAAACTGAAGAACGAAGAGGTAAAAAAGGAATAATCTGTTAAGTTCCCAGCAAACTTGCAGCAAATTATCTTATATTCGAGTACCTGAAAGCCAGTGATCTTCGTCAGCTGTGGCTGGGACTGAAAACCTGGGAGCATTTTGGGTTGTGCCTTTTTCTTCATCTGAACATCGCTTCGATGTTCGAGTTTCCCGTCTGTGCAATTACAAGAAAACATCAGTAAGCGTCTGCGTGTCCAAATTCTGTACGTTAACTAAGCAGATGATGTTCTTTTCTAACCGTCGATGTCATAAAATCTGCAGATCCCTTGATGAGAGCCGATGATTGCGCCCTTCAAAGAAACGAAGAAAGCAATCGGGTCAGTGCAATTACATGTTTTTTTTCACTTGTTCACAACATGTTTGTTCGAATTTTTTGCATACCTGCCCGTCGGGGGTATAGCTAGCGGCCGTAACCATTTCGTGGAGATCGATCCATTCGACGACTTTACGGTTAGATATGCTCCAAATACGAACTTTGGCGTCCAACGAACCGCTTATGAAGTAATTATCATCCACGGGATTGAACCCTATGCACGTCACTGCGAAAACGATTGAAACAAAATCATCAGTCGTACGTAAAAATTTCCCAACTCTCCGTCGAAGGGTTCAGTCTTACCATAGTCGTTGTGTGGAAATGTCCTCAGGCAAGTCTTGGCCTCCAAATCCCACAGCTTCACCGTCTTGTCCATGGAAGACGACAGCAATAGCTGCATGCCATTATTGTCTGGATTGATGTTAATTGTCTTACGAAAATCCCATGCTTAATCTCCACTCTCGTGCGTGTGTGTTTTCCGCAGAAAAATTAAGAAAAAGTTCGAAAAAACCGACCTGAGATGAAGACCAAGACAGGTCCAGGACGTCCTCCTGGTGACCCGTGAAAGTACAAACGGGCCTCTCTGACAGGGCGAACACATTCTCGGGCAAGTTCACATAGTCGGGAATTCCCTTCCTCTTGTACTTACCACCGCCGCCCCTTCTCTTCCTTTCAGACAACATGGGCGTTATCTCCGCCAGCGGCGGCCTATCAACGCCGCCCCCGTTAACCATAGGGTGGACGGGCGTTCCTCCGCCGCCCAGCTCGGGCATAATCTCGCACTCTTGAACCTCCCAGACGTGGATCACCGCGTCCTCGCCCGCGCTTGCCAGAAAATGCGCGTCGCAGCTGAACTTCATGGTCCATATCGACCCTTCGTGCGCCTGAATCTCCTGCGACATGTGCACCGCCGTGAACTCCCTGTACGACTTCCCGTGCTGCCTCGCCTTCACCCACTGGGAAACGCCGCTCCTCGCCGCCGGAGCCGCCGCCTCCGGCGAGGAGGGACCTCCGCCGTCGGCCTCCTTGTCGACGACCATCAGCCCGCCCACGGAGGTGGCCACCCCTTTGATGTTCTTGAGGAACGCCGCCCCCTTCCTCTTGCTGTTCCTAAAGCTCTTGCTGAAGTACGAATGCCCTCCTCCGCCCATCTTCTTCCCGCCGTCGCCGTCGCCTCCCCGGCCGACTTTCTGACGCCTCATGAGCTCCTTGACGACCGGCGAGTACCCTACGGACTTCTCGAACTCCTCCATGGTGAGCTGGCGGCCCGTCTGAACGTCGCTGAGCTTGTTCCACATCCCTTGCTCGTTGTACTCCTTGACGATGAACTCCTTCCCCGTGTCCAAATTCTTTATCAGGAAGAACGAGCCTACGCCGTCGGCCACGGCCGCCGACCCCCTCTTCGGCGACGAAGACGATCTCGCCTCGCCGGAGTACTTGCAGAGGCCGAGCCTCGGGACGAGAACGACCGAGGAGGTTCGAGTCAGCCTCTGCTTCGAAACGTTCCCTATCATCTCCTCCTTCCTCTGCTTCGTATTGGCCGAGAAGTTGTCTATGTCCCCGTCCGACCTCGACCTTACAAGGACGATGGCGGCCGGGGTGGTGGTGGTCGTCTTCGTCGTCTGTTCGCCTCCGTTCTCCTTCTCCTTTTCTTCTTCGTCTGCTTTTTCTTCCTTCGCCGGGGATTTCTTCTCTCCGGCGACGGAGGAGGGGGCGGGGCGGCGGTGGTCGTCGGGGATGGAGATTGCGCCGACGATCTTGGCGCTGGCGAGCCTTAGCATGTCCTTGGTGCTGGCGGTGGTGAGGCCCATGCCTTGGAGGAGACGCCTTCGGCGTTCCCTTACGTCGCCGGGCTCTGAAGTCCACATGTCGTAGCCTGCCAATATTGAGGATGGAGAACTTTTGTTCTCTGGTGGTGCTGTGGTGGCGGTGGTGGAGGCGAAGGACATACGGCTGTCTTCGAAGCCGTCTTCGTTGTCTTCGTCGGAGCCTGACGAGCAGAGGTCGACGGGGACGGCGGAGGAGATACGATCGTAGGTCTCGAAGAAGCGATCGTCGTCCTCGTTGGCGATGAGGGCGTCCCAGTCCATGGTTAGGGTGCGGCGGCTCATGGTTGGTGGGCATTGCATCGTTGCTGTCATTTGTTATGTTATCACATGAATTTTTTTTCTGAGTTTTGGAGGGAAGGGAGAGGCGTGTAGGAGGAAGAGAGGAAACGAAGGGGCGGAGAGAGAGAGAAAGGAGACTAAATGCGTTATGAGATTTGATGAATTGAAGAACGGAGAGGACAAATGAGATTGTCAACTAAAGGCTCTCTTTTTTTTTTCTCTTACATCTCTACACGTCTTATGGGATGGATGCTTTTTCTATTTATCATTCAACACACATAGATTGTGCATTTTTATAGGTCGTGGCATATTGTTAGGCCTTTTTATAAGCAAAATATTACACACCTTTGACTTGTAATTATTTTAACTAGATGTGCTTTTTAGTGAGCGGTCTTGATGCCATGTTGACGGGGGACAATACCATTTATACGTAAGCTAAGTAGGGCTCTCCAATATTATCCCAAAGTGACGTTTGCATGATCCCAGTCTACAAAATCATCAGGAAAACCTATCTAACGTCTCTAAATTAATAACATTGGGACCATTAAATTTAATTTAGAGAGATATTAATGTATCGATAAATTAATATTTCATTAATCAAAAGAGAAACTTCTTAGTTCAGCTAATTTAGTAGTTATATATGTTTCATTGTTTATATTTGTAAAATAATGTTTTTTTGTACACTATCAATTCATTGTATACAATTAACAATTATAGTAATGGACATCGAAAGCAATTTAAAAAGTTATGGATGAAATCAAATTAGATTTTCATTTTAAGAAACGCTAGTAAACATATTTTAGCAAATTATCATGATAGTTATAATTGCAATATTATGAATTATTATTATAGTTCTAATGGGACATAGTATTTATAAAGGAATTTTTTGAAGGATTTTTATTTTATTATCTTATCGAATTTGGTTATTTTTTCCAAAGACACAAGTCGGGACCGTAAGATTTTATTATGTTAGACATGTTATTAATTTACATAGTATTGATTTATGGAGGTTTAACTGATACTTTTTTATATTCCAATTAATCCAAGAAAAGACAGTAATTTTACTTGATATTGAAAGAGTCATCATCATCCTCCTTAAACTAGCGAACCGGCGCCAAAGTAGAGAAGCGTAACTACCAACGAACTAAAAGTAGTAGAAACAACACGGGAAAATTAAAAAAAAAAACCAGAAAATAAAAACAAGACTCCCATTCCATTCCTGTCCTTTCCTCTTCTCCTTGTCTCTCCCATTCCATTCTACGCAAGCCAAGCACAAGCACATCCTCCGTCCATCAATTTCCCCATCGACGCATATGAGTTTCGAAAAAGACAAAGCTACCTTAACGACTTCTTCTTCACCGGCCATTTCCCATTAAACCGCCGACAAAAATGGGCAAAGATTCTCCGCACCACCACCACCACCAAGAAGAAGAAGGCGTCGGCGGCGGCCTGGCCCTCAAAAACCACAGCCCAGGCTGCAGCATGTGGGGCATACTCCACCATTTCCACCTCCACCACATCAACGTCAAGAAAAGACTCCCCCACAAAAGGCACCACCACCACACGGAACCTTCCGAGGCCAAACGCAGAGAAGATTCCGACCAGCCGTCAACAAAATCCCCCAAGACCTCCATGAAATCCAAGATCAAAGCCAAGATCTCCCTAGACATGTCCTCCAAGCGCAAGGCCGCCCACCATCGCCGGAGCTCCTCCTACCCCATACGAACCCCCGCCCAGCTAGACCTCGACGAACCGCCGCCGCCCCCTTATTCTCCGGCGGCCGCCTCACCCATCGGCGGCTCGTGCGAGGCGTGCGCCGCGGCTGTGAACACGACCAAGTACCTCAAGCAGAGCCAAGTCAGCGGCGAGCTCGGGCGCGAGCCCGTCATGGACCACACCATCCTCCAAGACAGGCTAATCTACGCCATAGAGCCGAGCAGGCGCTCCTCGATCCAAGAATCGAAGCTCTTCATGGACGCTTTGGACCTCCTCGACATGAGGAAGGAAGTCTTCTTGAAGATATTGCAGGACCCTAGCCCGTCGTTGGCCAACCACTTCCACCGTAGGAACGCCTGCTTGAAAGGCAGCGGGCTCACCAAGTCCGTCTCCTTCCCGGCCCACTCTGGCCCGTCGCACCATGCGGACGAGCCCGTCGAGCCGATAGTCGAGCCCGATAAGGGTCCGTCGGCGGCGGCGGTGAGGAAGAAGCACGACGGTGGGCTCAAGGGTTTCAAGAACCTCGGGCAGAAGATAAGGCACGTGATAAAGGATAGGAAGAAGGAGAAGAATCGTATCGTCATGGACGGGATACTCCACAAGATACACTACGGGCGTAAGTCCGCTAACTCGAAGGAAGTCGAAAAGTCGGCCAAGCTTCGAAAGTACCGTCCCAAGAGCGAGCCTTTGGGAAAAACCCTAATAAGCGACGATCGGTTGAAGAAGACGTCTTCCTTCGACGAGTCTATCGAAAGGTACAAGAAGTTGCTAACGGAAGACGGCGGCTCGGCGGATAAGAATAAGGATCGAAAATTGAGGCTCGGGAAAGCCGACAATTTGGTGTCGCCCATGCCGAAGATGCACGCGGAGCTCAAGAGGATCCTTTCGCTACCCGACATGAGGTCGTACTCGTCGTTGCAGAGCGACGACTCTCCTTGCACGCACACCGTGCGCCACGTAAGGACGCACAGCGTGGGGACGAACTGTAGCGATCGAAGGCTGTTCGTGGAAGGGCTCGACGGCGCGGTGATCCACGAGAGCGAGAGTCGGGGTAGCTTGCTTTTCGACGTCGGGGAGAACTTCGACGAGTCGGTGGATTCGAAGACTTGGGAAACCGCGTCTTCGCACTACGACGACTCGTTTTCTTCGGCTTTTGCGTCTCAGCAGCGCTCGGGGAAAGCGGTCGAGCGCGTGTCGTCGGAGGATGGCGCAACCGAGTACCACGACAACGAAATAGGCCAAGATTTCGATAGCCCGATATCGAACGGTAATTATATATTTCACCAATCTACTTCAAATAATAATACTGGAAGAAATATCATGTATTGGACTAAATGGTCTTACTAGCTAGGAGATGAAACTTTAATCTCTAGGTAATGAATGAGTCTAAATTCTCTTGAGATGGGTGAATTTGTGACATATCCACTTGCCCGCGAGCATTAATCTCACTCCTCAGAAGTCAGAAGTGTTTTCCTTCTGTTTTTTGGCAACTCGGAGTATTCCACTCTACCGACTATGAAACTTGCACCACGCACTTTGTAGATGAAAATGTTGCACTCTGACGGTCAAAATCGTTAGTCAGAAGCGAACGTGAACCTTTTGGTCCGACTTCGCGTGCTCGTCCACCACTACTAGTTCACCCTCTGGGGCAGACTGACGGTATATTCATTCAAAAAAAAGAAAAAGAAAACGAGCGCTCTTTATCCTTGCAGATAAAGAACTGGCAATGCTAGTGCAGCAACACCTGCTCCTCTCCCGCCTCCGCGTGGACGCAAAGAACGAAGCCGAGTTCAACTTCGTCCGGGACGTCCTCGACCTCTCGGGCTTCACCCGGGACGAGCTATTGGGAAAGTGGCACTCCACCGAGCAGCCCCTCGACCCCTCCATGTTCGAGGAGGTCGTCCGAGACTCCTCCTTATTCGTTGGCCCGGCCCGGCCCGGCCCGTGGGCTAACAACGAAGATGAAGAAGAAGAAGAGCACGCTACCGCTTCTTACTACTGCGACCACTTGCTTCTCTTCGACCTCATCAACGAGGCGTTGCTGGGAATCTACGAGCGGTGTTACTCTTATTACATGCGCGGAGGAATGCCTAAGGGGCACCGCGTGTTGGAAGAGGTGTGGAAGGAGATTAGCTGGCTTTTGGACCGTAGGCCCGAGCTCGACCAGCTGTCGATGGACGACACGGTGAGCCGAGATATGAGTAGGAGGTGCGATGGGTGGATGAATAATAATAGCCTTCAGTACGATGGTGAGTGCGTTGGGCTTGAGGTTGATGAGCTTATATTCGATCATCTCATTGACGACACTGTCATCAGCGTTCTTCTTTAGGAGTCGTTGTTAAGTGATTGAATTGGAACGTCTTTTAGTTTGTGTTGTTGTGTAGTGTAGTAGTTGTATTTATTTTAGGAAATAGATGTAACATTATTGCAATTTTTATCGACCTTGGTGGGATTCGAAGCTAAAAGCCTTGGTATATGTTAAAAATTTTGGTGGAATGGAAAATGATGATACCTAATTATTAGCAATATTATTATTAACGAAAGATCTGCGACGAAGTTTTTCCGTTTGTGTAATAAAATATAGCCATGGGACATCCTTTCCTTCCTAAGGACAGAGGAAAAAAACTCTATGATCCGGCAATTTTTTAGGAATATATTAATAGAAAAATAATAATACTTCATATATGTGTATATTATGTTGGGTTAATATAAGGAGAACATCGTGTGTTTACTTCGATATATTTTGAGGAGTTCTATTTTTTTTTTTTTATATATACAATAGTTTGCCATGTAATACTAGAACGGTACAAACGGTCTTAATAAATCACAAAGCTCTATGGTAAATTATATCTCCTGAGAGGATAACACATTCCTAAAAAGGAGACAAAGTTCCCACACAGGAAAAATAAAGCCGAAAGAATATAAGTTTTTAAAGTTAAACAAGAAGAACTAAAGTAGCTACTATAAATCGAGTCTAAAAAACCACATATCAGTAGCTATCAAATTCATATTCGAAGTACTCTTCACTTTCCTCCATCTTCACTTGAAAAACTCTTCTTTTTTTTTTCTTTGGAAAAACCTCCAACAAGTGGAAGAAAACGACTCCTACAAGAGAAGACTAAACTCTCACTCGGCGACTCACAAACCCAAAAAAAGGCACAGCCCAACTAGAAACTAGTCACACAACCAAAAATAATGTGAGAGCTTAGGATATGTTTTGGAATATGACTTAGCATTAATGAGGCATTGATGACTTTGTCTACTTATTTTCAATTTCGAGAATCTATAATATCTAACCGTAAAATATAAAATATGGTTTGGTGTATGACGTAGTTAAATTATTGATTTTTCGTTTTAGATATTTCAGATTCTCGAAATTGAAAATAGGTATAAAAAAGTAATCAATGCCTTATAATTAAGGGTGCTCAAATTAACCGAAAAACCGAAAAAACCGACCGAACTGTAAAGAACCGAACCGAAAAGATCGGAACCAAAAAAAACCGAACCAATTATAAAAAATCGAATCGATCCAAATTAAAATGGTTCGGATATCGGATTAAGCATACGTAAAACCGAAAAGACCGAAAAACCGAACTGAAATTATCATACTACATTAAAAATAGAAAAATATAAAAAATCACTTGTTTTTCTCTCATAACGTAAACAACACAGTAAATATAATTTCATTAGTATACTTTTTTTTTTCATTTTTAGGTGTATGTTTTCCTCATCAATCCAATACTATTTTTCTCCCAAATAATTTATAGTATCTTCAGATAAATGTTTTTATATTTTGGTTAGATTTTGTTCAATTTTCATTTTGTTTTTCCGAACCTGTGAATATTTTGCTACATGTCACGTTCCATAAATCTTATTTGTTTTTCAATAACCATAAATTGTTTTATGTATTTTCAGCTCATAATATTTTTTTGTTGATATTAAATTCCTAACCGAAAAACGAACCGAACCGAACTATAAAAAACGAACCGAACTAAATTAAAACGGTTCGGATATCGGATTAAGCATACGTAAAAACCGAAAACCGAAAAACCGAATCGAAATTTGAAAAAATCAAACTGAACCGACCGATGAACAACCCTACTTATAATTGGCAAGTCTATTCCAAAACATGTCCTACGTTATATTAGGATCATCGTTAGATTTTCCATTTATTCTAAATTTAGTATATCAAGTACAATCTATCGACGGTCAGGATTAAACTGGAGAAGAATCAACGGTCTGTGCTTTTTCTGGAAGGATCAACAACAGTCAAACTTAAGAATGTGCCGTTTGAGTTTCAAACTCGTAAAAGTCGCGACCAAAATACAAAATTCGTCTTTTAAATAATTTCTATTTTTATTTTTTTATCTCTCACTTGCATTTAACTGGGCAGAGTTCTTCCGCGTCGGTACTCTTGTCTAAATAATTTTCCTCAATTTTTGAAGGGTTTTATTCTTTTTTCTCTTTGTTAGGGTACAGTTATTTCTGTCGATTCTGTTCTAATTCCGCTGATTTTGGTTTTCGGAAGCTACTGAGTTTTCCGGTTCTTTTGAATGCAGCAGTTGGCCGTAAAAGCCTAAATTAACTAGGAAAGATAACTGATTTATGCGAGGTTCTAGAGGCTAATTAATCTCGTTTAGCGATTGGTTTTATGCGAGAATTGTTCTTTGTTTATGTTGATCTCTGTGTGTGAATTTCTTCTTGATATCGTGAATTTACGAGTGTAGGAGTACTGAGAATTTAATGGTGGGGGACATATCTGAAGGATGTTGCCCCGATAGTAAGCAATCTGCAGCTGCCGCGAGCTCTTGGTTCTCAGAGACGAATGGCAGCATTGCACCACATGGGATAACCAGTCCTATTAGTGTTTCCCCAGCTCGCAGGTTATTCTTTTAATCACATAGTCTTCTTTGGATAAGCATATGTGGGCTTATTTGTGTCTATGTTGATGGTTGAATCGTTAGTTGTGGGGATCATCGATATGTTCTCGAGTTTGAAATGCTTGAATTCTTTGTACCTTAATGTCATGAGGTGATTGCAATTGATGCTATTGATCAAGGTAAAACTTTTTAAGTCATGGATTGATTTCTTGAGGAATGTGACTCAATCCGCTGTTTGCAGAAGGATGACGGGCCCAATTAGAAAAGCAATTGGGAAATGGACACCCGAAGAGGTAAGATTTATCAACAGAACGTGTGCTAATCTCTAGTTGAACTAGCAAAATGGTTCTAGATGCTGGCCTCGGTTGAGATAGTGCAGAAACTCTGTTTCTGCTGTTATATTTCTGCTTGAATTCGATTGTCGTATTATTTCTGTGTTCTGATCGTCTTGTTTCAGGACGAGACACTGAAAAAGGCCGTCGCTACCTTTAAAGGAAAGCGTTGGAAGAAAATAGGTAGGATCTGGATCTTCAAGTTGAAATAATTATCGGTGCCCTGATGTTGTTCCTGTAGTGTACTTTACTTTCGTGAATCAAGTAGATTTGATATTACAACGCTGTTGTATTCTTTCCTACTTTATTGAACCATGGAGAGCAAGTTTTCACGGTTCACTTATATGTTTCTGGATTCAGCTGAGTTCTTCGCCGACAGAACCCAAGTACAGTGCCTGCACAGATGGCAAAAGGTTCTAAATCCAGAACTTGTTAAAGGTCCCTGGACAGAAGAGGTCAGAAGCAAGATACATTATCTTCCCCGATCCCCGTCCAATTCTTATCTCGTTTAGAGCAAATGTTAATAATCTCATTTCACTCTTGTTTCCGGGCAGGAAGATAAGAAAATTAAAGAATTGGTTGCTGCTGCTGACAAGGCTAAGGCTCCGAAATGGTCTGTCATAGCAGAAGAATTGCCTGGTCGAATTGGGAAACAATGCCGTGAGAGGTAAAGTGAATTTATGATGCCCGAAATTATTGGCGCAACAGTTGCAACTAGTTCACGCAATTCGAAAAAAGTTTTGCAATGAATGGCACGAGTTGCATCTGATCACAAGAGAGGTGTTGTTAATATTTGTCTCGTTTTCAGGTGGCACAATCACTTGAGACCGAATATCAAGAAGGACCCATGGACCTCGGAGGAGGAGTCTATACTGCTTAATGCCCATCTCATTCATGGGAACAAATGGGCTGAATTGGCTAAGCTTTTACCTGGAAGGTATCATCTTTTGCCAACTTCTAAGCACATGATTCAGTAGAGTATTCTATAAGTTGTTTGGCCTGGATCATTGAAGCCTTTGGTCTCTTCGAGATATCAGATATGCTTTTTATTGGCTGTAATTGTTGGAAACGAATGAATCCATGGAAGCTTCTGACCGTGGCTCTAATCATACAGGACTGATAATTCAATCAAAAACCATTGGAACAGCTCCTTAAAGAAGAAGGCACGTGGCTATCTAGCCACGGGGACGGGGAGGTTTACCCCTCTTTCATCATCAAATGCTTCCTTTGATGGCGACATGGACAACATCAGAGGAGCCTCGTCCATGGAATCCCTTTCTGCTTCGACAAAAGAACCAGGCATACCTATCTTAGCCTCACATGGTGGAAATACAAGTTCCCATAAAGAAGACGACGGCACAGCTAAGCCCGAGACTGTGGTGAATGAGCACGGCGTAGTTACAGCAGATTATAAAGAGATCAATAAGCTTGAGCCATGTCCACAAGGAGCTGATGCTGCTACTCATTCAAACACTGATTTCAAGTATGGGAGATGCGATCAATACCGAATCATTGGAGCACCACCACTGATGAATGGGACGCTGTATTACGAGCCGCCAATCGTGGATAATTATTACCTCCAGCTAGATTCAGACACGGGCAGTTTTTCCCTTGTACGCTCAGATTCTAACCCTAGTTCGTCGAGTTTGCCCGACTTCTTCACCCCGCCCAGCGTAAATAGCAGGACCTCATTCTTGCATGCTCCCGATTATGTCCTTCGAAACGCTGCTAAGAGCTTTGAGCACACTCCTTCGATACTCAGAAAGAGGAAGCTCCAATCTCAGACCAAGAAAACTCTTACCTCAACAGTCGACGAGCAGATTGGCTTGGATGGTTCTGACAAGAAAGAGGTGCGAGAGAATGGCAGCTCATGTGCAGACATTGCTTCTCCGGTCGATGGCTATGGATTGGAAAGCAGCCATTTTTACGGTGCATCTCCTCCTTATCGTTTGAAATGCGATAGGAGTAGTTCTGTTATTAAATCCGTCTCGAAACAGCTTGATTATAATGCTGCTGCTGAAGGACAAAGCAACTGCGACAGCAATGGAAATTCTGGAGATTCGAAGGCCAAAAGCCCTCGGGCGACGAAACGTGTCTGTACTCGTCCAAGACGAAGGAGGTAGTATTTATTTCAAACCCATGCATTCTTTTTTTTCTTTCCTTTGGTTGATTATGTGGATATAGAGAGCTTATAGCTATGTGCAGTTAGTTTCTTAGGTCTTCTATTCATTACCGCTAATTTGTTTGGATATTCCTTAATAAAATGCGATCCTCATAACTTGATGGAGTTGCATATTAATCGTAGTGGTTATATATCTTTTTGTTATTTTTAGTGTTTTATGTTGTTCATATGAGATTTTATTATGTCTTTAAAGTTCTTGAATTTGAAGAATTAAATGGGGACAATAGGCTCTCAACGTGATTCTCGTGCGATATTTTCTAGTTCGATGACGATTAGACACTGAAAGGGATCCAAAGGGGGAATAAATCAAATCAATAATGCGACATATTGATGAGTAGTTACCTAAACCTTACGAAAAATTTCAAGTAGAAATTGGAGACTTTGTTGGACAAACTCATGACTGATGTGACTTGTTTACCTTAATGCGGCAATAATTAATTCCCTAAACCTTCTCCATCAATTAAAACAAACAAATGGAAAAGGGTCCCAAAAATTGTATGACATCACTAATTAATTGACCTTTAATTTTTTTTTTAGGAAGATATCCCCGTTGAGTTATCATCATCTCCACGACAAAGAAAATAAACAATGACCAATAGTAAGCACTTCCATGCAAAGTTAATCGATAACACCACAAGGAGACGATGGATTTACATATCTAACGAGATTAATAATACAAAGAAAATCGCTTTTTTTTTCTTTTCTTTTCTTTGCTTAGATAACAACAGGAATTAAATTCATTAGGAAAAAAAACATAATAAGTCAAATTTTCTGCAGTCACAGAAGCCTCCACTTGAATCCCAACAACCTTATTATAGCTCTTATTAGTCCCTTTGTGATGATGGTCACTAATACCTTCCCAAAGCTGAGGAATTGCTTCCCTCAAATTATGAATGCTTTCCAATGCATAATCTGCACCCTTCACTCTCAGTGATTTACCAATCTGCCACATAAAATCACAAACATTACAAAAAAATTTTTTTATTATTTTTAAAACTTTCGGACGGGTCGAAAAGAAAAACCCACCAGCACCGTGTCGAGCCCGACCCGTTTCCCAGATTGAATGTTCCTAACGCTATCTTCAAAGAACAGCTGAAATATAGAATTAACTCATATGTTGTTAGTATCATTAGTCCATTGTAGGGCTAAAATGAAAAATCAAGAAAACGATATGGCTAACTTACGGTTCGACTTGGCTCGATATCGGCTAACTCGAGGGCCCTTTCGATGGCCGAATCCAACGGTTTGCATACGATCGGTGTCTCGGGCAACGGGCCGGGCTTGGCGACGGGCTTATTGAAGTGATCGATGATGTCGAAAATTTCCCGAGGGTTTGAATTATTGTTAGTGCTGTGGATTATCGGATTTAGGGTTTCGAAGCATATGATCCCTTCGAAGCAGTCTTCGAGGCCGAGCTTGTTAAGAACTTTCATCGCGTGGATCTTATCAGCGTTCGTGAAGATCTGATCCATTTTCGAAACGTTAAAATTTGTTATGTTTTATTGCGCGGAGTAGGAAAGGAAAAAAAAAATGTTCGAATTTTTTTTTCTACACTTACGATCTTGCGAAATGGTAGGCTTTTGAGAAGGGTTCTTAGGATCGGGTCGGGTTTTAGGTTTTCGTAGGGTAACCTTCCATGGACAAAACTGCAAAATAATATAAATGGGGAAATAATCGAATGAGGTTGTAACGAATTTTTCTGCCAAAATGATGTCATTTTTCTTGTTGGTTTAATTAATTATTACCTGTGATATTCGTCATAGTCAAAGTCATATCCGATTGCCTACGAATGATTTTATTACCAATGTTGTTAATATTGTCGGGACAAAATAATAATAAAGATATATATTATTTCATAAAAAAGATAAGTGGTCTAATTATTACCCGAAGGCCGGCCATTGTGGTGCCGTAGTTTTTGTAGAGGAGATTGCACAAGTCTGGAATTTTGCTCTCTTCAATACCCAGTTTTTCAATCATATAATCTGCGTATTTATATGCATACATACATACATAGTGAATTATGTGAAAATTTTCATGATATTTATTTGTGACCTATTGGATGTATATATGAAGATGATAAAAATCGTACCTTGAATGTTCTTAAGAACTGATGTTGCAAGGCCAGAACTTAGAGGATAGAGTGTATCATCGAGATCTATAATTAATAAACAAGAAATAATTATTATAATAATATTCACATGCTTCCATATGAGAGAGAGAGAGAGAGAGAGAGAGCATACCAAAGAGAAGGCAATCATACTTTGGCCTCTGAACTTGGCTGAAGCGAAGAGACTCATACTCCATCTCGCAATTTCTGCAACCAAGTTAATTGGAAAGCTGAAATATTTTTTTCTGCTATTCGTCTTTTAGTAAAAGAAATAGTCCACTTCAGGTTATTCTTGATCATAGTGAATTAATAAATAATCCATTTTTATTTCCTATTGACAAACTGGGGTTCATCGTATTCATATTTGGTTTTACTACATAGTTTTCTTCATTCATGGAAGATTGATTTAACTATTTGTGTCTGCGTCTGTACATGAATGCATGGAAGCAAGCAATGGAAGAGTTAAAGACCGAAAACTTCCAAGAAAAAGGAATGGAAGTGTACCTAAGAATAAATGGATGAAAAGATCAGAGAGGAGAGAGAGAGTATTGTAGATTAGCTTCTGATTTCTATTGCAACAATGAATAGCAGGTGAAGGGGGAAGAACAAGGAAGGCATAGGCTGGGTATATATAGATAAGAAAACCATAAAATGAAAAAGATAAATGAGAAAGAAGAAAATGTTTGTTTTATGTAAATGAGAGGCAATTAACTAATCATATGCCAGACTCCAATCATGTTCTTGAGTGTTTGACTTATAATCACTTTGTAAGGAAGATAGATATCTAAAGTTTACTGGCAATTGGGAAGGGTGTGAAGGTTCCATTTTGCCCTTGCTTTCTTTGTTTTTTTTTTTTTCAGGGACAAAAATGGAAGTAGAAATCGATTCGAGACAAAGCTAAATTAATATGCTCTCTAAGGTGGGAAGAATCGTGTTTTACATATGATCCTAGAAAACAAATGCAAGAATAATTAATCGATGCTCTTCTTTGCAATTCTTCTTGCTAATCTTTTGTGCTAGCATGAAATACTCCCACGTTTAAAAAGATTTGTTATTGGAGATATTTTGGGTCGTTTTTCTTCTTTTAAATATAATTGGCATGCTTTGTATGTATGCATTATATATATATATATATAGCATGCCACTGTAGATTCAAGAAATTGTTAATAAATAGTCGGACAATTTACTTTGAATTGCACATGCACATTGAATCAATTTCAGACTAGTAATTAATTACATATATTGTTGAAATGGAAGTTACTAGGAAAGATACAGAGATAAACACCTAATCTCCTCCTAATACATAATTTAAGAATAGATATAGACTTTTTATTATGTTGGGTCATCATGTAATATACATAAATCATGAGAGACTTGTCTGTGAACTGTATCGCAATAACTTTCCAGCTATAAAGTGTACATAAGTTCCTTAGTTCAAAGGACTATCTAGTGTACTTTATGTACTCGCCCAACCAACTGAATTCCAATAAATTAAGGGGAAATTATGTTTCAGGCCCTGTCAGGGTCTGAACTTAGGTTTCAGGCCCTGACAAAAAAATAATTAGTTTTAAGGACCCGTAACATTTCATTATTCTGCAGTAACACTTCATTGTTCTGCAGTAACACTTCATTGTTCCTCAGTAACACTTCATTGTTCATCAGTAACACTTCGTTTGTTCTGCAATAACAGTTCATTGTTCCTAAGTAACACTTCATTGTTATGAAATAACACTTCATTGTTCATCAGTAACACTTCATTGCTCTGAAGTAACACTTATGTAACTTTAGGTCCTTATCTCTAAAATTTACGAAAATTAAGTCCTTTAAACTAATTTTTTTTTCAATAGGGCCTGAAACCTATTTAAAATATTTTTGGGGCCTGAAACGAAATTTGCCCATAAATTAAAGACATCTATCTATCTATCTTTTTTTTTTTTTTTCATTCATGAGATATCCTTGCTTAATCAATTTATATTTATTTTGATATATAAAATAAAATATCATAAGTATCCCAACATAGGTATTTATTTGGATAACTACATAAGTTAATTTTTCCACTTTGGGTCAATATATTCAATAATTGCAAAATAGGTCCCCTTACTGATATGAAAAACAAATTTGAATCATTTCTCCAACAAAACTAGTCGGACTGATGTGGTTGTTGCCGTGGAACATTTTATAGATACCCAATTATTGACTGCTTATCGAAAATAATCGAATATTTAAATTTGTTCTGACATATGAAGTTAGTGACCTATTTTTCAGTTTATCAAATATAGCGAACTAAAATTTGATATGCTTGTGTGACTCAATATTGATAATTATATCTAACTATATCGATTCAATGACTCCAACCACGGTTTTCTCTATTGCATGTGATTGAACTTTTCATGAAATTGCCGAGAAATAAAGGCTAAGTTTTCATTTAAGACATTTGAGACCAAACGATAGAAATTTGACGGGTAAAATACTCATGCATTTAAACACAATTACATATGCTTTTAAAATTTGTTTTTCTGATATAATTATTTAATTAATCTTAGTAACAAGACAAAGCTTACGTTGTATGTATTGTGAAAATGACTAACCGAGTGACGCGACTCAATCAATAATTTATTTTATGTAGACCTTTGAGACCAATAATTGAAGCTTCAAGTCCAATTATTATATTTAAGTTAATTTACTTAAAATAACAATAGTAATTGATAATACCCATAGATATTCTTTAAAGGGAAAGCATAGATAGACTCATTATTTGCGTGTAGTGTCCAGCTGCGTGACACATACGATATATATAGATATATATCTACGATCGATTAAAAATTGTACACACACACACACATATATTATATATTATAAATGCGTATGGGCTTAAGGAATAGTGTTCGTCGTAATTAGAGCTGTCAAAACGGGCTTGGGCCCGCGGGCCGGCCCGCCCCGCCCCGCCAAAGTGGCGGGGCGGGCTCTGAAATTTTAGGCCCGCCTGGAGGCGGGCCTGGGCGGGTAAGCCCGCGGCGGGTGCGGGCTTTGGCGGGGCGGGGCGGGCTTACCCGCGGGTAGCCCGCCGGAATATTTAAAAAAAATATATTATTTATTATATAATATTACAAATATAATAATAGGTACTTAATAAAATAAATAGATTAATATTAAAAAAGTTTATTTAATTAGATATATTTTCCTTCATTTTCTTATTTTTTCCAATTTTTATATTATTTTTTTCTATTTTTAATTAATTTTTTTTACTTTTTCTTGTTTTTAATAAATTTTTCTTATTTTATTTTTTTTTTAATAACTGGCGGGCTAAGCCCGCCAGGCCCGCTACCCGCCTGCAGGCGGGGCGGGCCTTCATTTCCTAGGCCCGCCATCAGGCGGGCTTACCCGCCCCCGCCCCGCCAGTGGCGGGCTTTTGGCGGGTACGGGCCGGCCCGCCCCGCCGGCCCGTTTTGACAGTACTAGTCGTAATCTACTAACCTATTAAATAGGTTAATGGCTAGGGTAACACATGTCGATGAAACATTTGGCTTGCAGACTTTGTCGATTCGTGTGCACACACAGATAATACCTTTGTGCCATATGTTTAAATTACTTCAGTAAGTATATGAAATATACATGCTTTTGACTAACGGAAATCTTTTGCTTTGTATATTCTATTTTGGTATTCTATATATACTAATGAAAGCAAGTGAATTATTTAGTTTGTAGATCAAATATTAATACTTTTTAGTTTTGACTTTTACTATGTATAATGAGCTCTGGTCTTCAAAATAAGATTGTGTTAAGTTAAAATTGTACATCTTATATCTTAATATCTTAATGGTTACTTAGACACTTATCTCGAGCTAGGGATGGCATGCGGGACAAAACGCGCCAAAACCGGCTCCTAATGGGACGATTTTTTTTCTTCTAAAATATTCAGATTATTGGGCGAATAATGGGTTTCTAATGTATCAACCTGGCCATATTCGGGACAGGTGTCATGTTTGGTCAACCTCACCTCAAAACCGCCCCGGTAATATTGATATATAAATATTATGTAGAAATATGTAAATATAGATTATATAATTATATTTATTTATAAATATTATGTAGAAATATGTAAATATATATTATATAATTATATTTATTTATATAATATATTAACATATTTCTATATATCTATATATAATACAAATATATTTATAGATAATAATAATTATATAAATATATAACAATTAAAAAATAAAAATTTAAAATTGCAAATAAATAAATAAAATAACCGGGTCTGGCGCGGGTCACCCGCCAGACCCGAATTATTTGGGGTTCGGGGTGGGACACATTTTTTTAGGCGGAGCGGGCGGGTTACGGATCTTAGCAAACCCGCATCCGTCCGCCCCGTTGTCATCTCTATTTGGAGCATTATTGTTAATGATTACACCATTATAAGGGATACATACATTACGAAAAGGTCGGAAATTCGTCGTAAGCTTTCTGACAGTCGTCGTTACACAAGATTACTTGATATCAAAATCGCGTGAAATGCATATGTGTTCTTAAAATTGTGATGGGATTCCCGTCGTATTTAATGAAAAAAATAATAAAAAATATTCCACCTCCCAAATTCGACCTCGCCCCTCCTAACTTAGTTTGGATTTTTTCTTTGTTTTCTAATATATAAATTTTATTTCTCTAACTTATCTTCACTAGCAATTACTTGAATCTAAGATGTATGATATGATGAGTAAGTTATTATAAAATATGTTCATTAAAGAAACCTATGGGCATTTGCCGCGCCTTGTGCGCGGCTCGAAATTTTCTAGTATATATATATAGATGAAGTTGTCATTTTTTTAAAAGCCTTGTAGCTTTGTGGTAGGTGAGAGTGCTTCACGTGAAAGCTACATCAACGGACATCCTTAACATTTGTATCATCACATATTACATTTTGGGAATTTATTACAAAGGTACGTACGTAGCTGCCCACTCATTCAATTACGCATTTTTATTGTTTTTATATCTCGTGATATTTTTTATGAAAGCTTAACTTACTACCCAATCTTGGAAATATTTTGATCAGCAAATGAACACGTTAGAGGGTCGAGATCAATACATTGGTTCATATGATTAATCAATTGATTAAATTGACCAGTATATAACTAAATTATATTTGGGTCATATTGATTAATTTATGATTTTTTTCCATTTTTTTAATACGCACGACAACGTTACGATGTATACCACACGATAGCTAAATCTAATCCAACCATATATTTAAGGAATATATAAAAACACGTTCACATTAAAACTCATGTGCGAAGTGTTCATACATGTTTCTGTCTTCGTTACAATAATTGTAATGAAAGTCAACTGTTAATTGGCTCTTTGAAGCTTTTCATTTGTGCGTTTCTTTTTACGGGTCCTTACACATAAATACTCATTTTCACAAAAATTTGTAATTAGTACCCTGTCAGTATTTTTTTAGATGTAGATACCTAATAGAATAAAGTTTTTGCACATAGGTACCCGATACGCCGTATGTACGCCATATAACACATTTAGGTATCCTATAACAACGTATTTTGGTACGTAGTACGTTGAGAAAATGGTATGTCATATATAACAGGTACCATATAGAAACCGTATAGGGTACCGTATAAACGCGTGACGTGGTACGCTATACACACATAAAAAGGTACGACAATACCGAGAAAATTGGTACAAACAGCAAAACGGGTACCTACGTAAAAATTTATGACATATGTACTGATTTGTATATTTTTTATTCAATTGGGTATTTTTCTAATGATGTCACTTCGTTTAATGATATATTTAAATCCATATAGATGATTACTACCGACTCCCATTCTTAGCAAAAAAATGACATTCTCACATCAATTTTGATATACTCCATGGTCATTGTTTAATTTTTTTTGTTCATGACCTACTTCGAGTAGTTAAATTTAAGAAGTTAGAAAACGTTGTTGAGATTATTAGCTTGGCTTGGCCGCTTGGGTAATGACATTACTTTTTTTCCTTCTCTCTTTTCTTTTTCATCGTTTTGAAATTAAATTAAGTTAAATTAAATCGTTGAAACTCGTAAATATCAGACTGCAATTTGATGAGGCTTTAGCTCAAGTCAACAAACAAAGCCCAATCGAAAGTGGTCAATATACAGAAGCCCAATCAAAAGTGACAACAGACAACGGATATTACGACTAGGGTTGCAAACGAATCGAATCGAGTCGAATACCGCGATATTCTATTCGTATTCGGATGACAATCGAATACGAATACGAATACTCGAATATTTAATCGAATCATAAAAATCGATTCTTATTCGAATTCAAATATATTCTCGAATATTCGTATCGAATATCGAATATCTGTATTCAAAGTCATCTTTCAGTTTTTATTTCATAAATACAAACAATAATATATTTAAATATATATATATATATATATTGAATTATAATAAATTATATGTAAACATATATTGAATTATAAAATATTATTTTTAAATGTTTTAGTGAGTTTGCATATATTATATGTGAATATATATTAATTAAAATATATTTTATGTTATATTATTCGAATCGAATAATTCGATTAATTTTAGAATCGAATATTGTGATTTCATATTCGTATTCGTATATTTCTCGAATAAAAAAAAAATATTCTTATTCGGATTCATATCTAAATATTCGAATTCGAATCTTAAAATTTCGAATCGAATCACGAATCGAATCAAAAAAGTTCGATTCGTTTGCAACCCTAATTACGACAAGTGTGGCAAAAAATTAACCAACAATTGATGGGATTTGGGAAAGAAGATACTTTTAGCACCGTACAATCAAGATCGTCCAAGTTCGTGTTGATCCCTCGACAAAATATCTACCCAGTAAAGTGTATATAATCCGTATATGAATTGGGAACTCTTCCTTCGTTTCATCGGATAAAATTCGTGCAGAACAAGCAGATTGTGTTTGGTATCATTATTATTAGAAAGAAAGAATGGCTGGTCAAGGTCCCAATTGGGAAGGTTTGCTGAAATGGAGTCTATCTCATTCTGATGCTACTAATCCCTCTCGTAATCTCAGGTTCGAGCTTCTTCCCTTTTTCTTTTCCTTTTCAATTTGATTTGATCTTTTGGGCTTTTCGTTTTTCTACTTATTCCCCTATCAAATCTTTAAGGGTTGATGTAAAAGATTGATCCTTTTTGGGACGTTGATGCGTGTAGAAAGAAATGCCAGTAGCCCTGAAGCTTCATCGCTATGTTTCTTTTCACTGTTTTTTTTTATGGTTATATTGCTATTTCTGTGGTTGTAATAATCTTGTTTGGGAGAGAGAAAACATAAGTAGTTCCTGTTTTTGTTTTGCTGCTATGCTTTGTCGATTCGTAGTGAGGAAGATAGAAGATGGTTCATGGAAGCAATGCAAGCTCACTCTGTAGATGTCATCAAAAGAATGAAAGAGATAACTCTGGTTATGCAGGCGCCCGAGCATGTATTGGAATCTCAAGGCGTAACGCCTCGAGACATTGAAGGTATTCTTTCGAATGATCTCTACAGTTTACCTCCCCATGATCTTAAGTCTTAACTTGTCTTGTCTTTTTTCAGGCATGTTAGATGAGCTACAAGAACATGTCGAGTCCATCGACAATGCTAATGGTAGGCCCTTTCACTTGAGCAAATCATGGTTTACTGCATTCCTTTTACGTAACTTAAAACCTGTACCAAAGCTTAGTAAATTGATTTAAAAGCTCTGTTTTTTCTTACTTTCTCTGTTGGGGAACTGTAACTTGGTAATAACTAGCTGAACAAACATAAACGGCGAGTATTGAGTACTAAACGTGCTTTGCTCTTTGTTTCGTATATACTGTTTGATCATCGTTTTCCGTTTCTTTTCTTGGTTAGATCTTTATTCTATTGGTGGTTTAGCCCCTCTCCTCGGCTACCTCAAGAATCCACACTCAAACATTAGGGCTAAAGCTGCAGAGGTTGTGAGCACCATTGTCCAAAACAATCCAAGGAGTCAGCAGTTGGTGATGGATGCAAACGGTTTCCAACCGCTCCTATCGAACTTCACTTCAGATCCCGACGTTTCAGTTCGTACCAAAGCGCTCGGCGCTATCTCATGTACGTCTGAATAATCGGCTAATGAACTTGATACACTATTTACTCCACGAAAACAAATCAGACTGCACAATTGCGAACGAACTGGGATTCCCTCGGATAATGATGCACCTTATTTCTTCGAGCGAAGACATCGAAGTACGCGAAGCTGCCCTAACGGGCCTGCTCGAGCTTGCCCGAGAGCGAACTAGGGCAGGCAATAACGCCATATCAAGCGAAGACAGCCATAGATTGAGACAGATATTGCAAGAACGAATCAGCGATATCAGTACGATGCATTTGGACGATTTAGGAGCTGTGAGAGAAGAGAGGCACCTCATCGATGCTATGTGGAGAACTTGCTACGACGAACCTTCTTCCCTCCATGAGATGGGCCTCGTCTTTATTTCGGGCGACGATTTGCCTCCGCCCGACGTTGTGGGCAGGCACTTTGAGCCGCCCCTTAGGGCTTGGGCTGCGAATCGTAGTACTGATAATGCACCATCTTCGAACAATAATGAAGCTCCATTGCTAATCGGGCCTGCGCCCTAACTCCTAAGCTGATCATTGTTAAGAAGTGATGCTGTGAGTGTTCTTTTTACCACTTTTTAAGGTTATATGGGTTGTTGTTGTCTTAGGCTTCGAGTCTAGTATATTGCTGTGTAAGAACTTATGTGGTAACATATACAACAGATCTTGCTATGCTTCGGTTAGTTGGTTCTCTTCGTTTTTCGTTTTTAACAATTAATGGGGAAAAAATCCTCGGAAAATTGTCTTATATTTTAGACGCTGATGTTGTGCGTATACATGAATGATCCTATATATTACAAAGGACCTGAGAATGCTAGGATTGGCTGCCATTTTTGGTCTTTTACCAAGAAAATAAATGGAAAAAAAATCACGCCTTGACTACGGCGGCGTTACTGATTCGTGCCGCCGACATCCTCTGATTTTGACTTGCATTACGCCGCCGTCGATCACATCCCCGCCGTCGATGACGTCGCAGCACTGCCTACGTGGCGCCTGGCAGTAATAAATTTCCAATTCAACATTATAACGTAACGAATTGAACTTCAATCATTTCAGTCAAACAAAACACATTGAATAATGGAATTTAATTGTACCTTACTCCTCCATATCGAAGGATCAAGAATGGGCGCCGACACATTAAACCCCTTCACCTCATAAGCCGACTTATAATTCTCCCACTCACACTTCTTCCTCGTCGGAGACATCCTCGTCCTACTGTACCACGACAAAGTAGTACCATTCTTGCCCAAATCATCGACTCCCTCGTAGTAATAAACTATAGGCCTCTCACATGGCTCCATGCTCAAAACCCTAGTGTTGAAAGTAAAGGGTCCTTGGCTCCAACTCCCAAACGTTAAGAAAGTTTGAAGGGGCGTACTCAAATCCTTCGCCGTCACTATAAATGGATAGAGCTGCGCCGAGTGGCCCCATGAGATGGATATTGACCAGTTTTTTCTCAGGTCGTAGCAGAAAGTCTGCTGCAAAGTTCTGCTAGGGTCGTTTTTGGATGCTCTGATGAGCTTCTTGACGGAGTTGACACGTGTCTCGCCGGGAAACAGTGGTTGTACGTAGTCTAGGTGGTGGAGGGAGACTAACGGCGTCAGTGGGTGGGCGGCGAGTAGGCCGTATGGGCTTCCTCGGATGTCCACCTGTCAGAAAATTAACTATATATGTGTATTGATTGTTTGTAATTAATGGTGAATTGATAATTAGCTGCTTCTACTGTAACGGATCACGGTTTTTTCTTGCAAGAGAGTTTGACTTTGGGAATAAGTCAACGGCATTCGTCTTCTTCGGATCGGAAAATTGAATTAAATAACGTATTTCATGAATTAAGGAAAGGAAAATGGAGCAAAGGGAAAGACGAAATTTTGTGAATAATAATTTTACCTGGTGAAAACCCAGTTCTTTCGTCAGAGATACGCCGATCTCGTCGACGCAGGCGGCGACTTTATGATCCGACCCGTATAGATCCGCGTACCGATCGACGCAGCCGTCCAAGATCTTAACGAGCTCGCGGGCCAATGGGTAGCTGACGGCGAAGCCGCCGCCGCCGTACGCCATTGAATAGGAGTGAAACACCGCCTGTTCTACGCTTTCTGTGATTGACCCAATGTAGTGCATTTGTCGGTGGTCGTACTTGTTCAGAACGGTCAATAGATTGTCGACGAAGAACACGGTATCGTCGTCGCCCATCACGAACCACCGCACGCCGGCGAGCCCCAGCTCGAAGCTCTCCTTGACGATCCTCGATATGCGTATGGCCGACCTCGAGCCGGCCCAGTTTGTGTACTTGAAACGGCTCGTGTTGGAGGAGACTCTGTACGGCGGCGAGGTGGTGGGCCATGATTTTCCGGCGGGCTCGGCGTCGAGCCAGACGTAGCCGCGGGTGGTGTTGGTGTCGAACCAGAGCTCGGTGTAGAGGCGACGGCGGGTCCACGTGTCCGACGAACCGGCGATTCCGAAGAGGAGGTGGGAGAGGTTGGTCTTGGTGGGCGGTGGCGGCGGTGTGCGGTGTTTGGAGGCGAGCGAGTGGATGTTGTAGAAGGTGTGGATTAGGGTTTTGTCGCAGTCTGGGCAGTTGATGAATCTTGATAATGGGTGCGAAGCGAAATAGCAGAGAAAAAGTGCTGTGAAAATGCAGATTCCTAAAAGGGCTTGCATTAGATTTGGTCTGAGAAAGGGCGGCTTCGCTGTCGGGTCTTTCATGTCGGCGGCGGCGGCGGCGACGGCGGCGGTTTCTGAGGGATGGAGCATCTCTGTCTTTTTCTCTGATATATTTATTATATTTATTGAGGGAGTGGAGTGGACGTGTTGAAATCTTGATATTTATGGAGAAACAATTAATATGGAGGGAATGAGATATTCCCAAAATATGAGGAATGGAACATAATTTACATCTCGAATTTATACACTGTAAATGTAATAACTCTTGTCATATCTTTGAATGATGATGAATTTTGGGTTCATTGGACCTTTATCTACAACTACAAGTAGATTTTGGAATTTATTTCATCTCCTATTGTGGGGGGGTGAGTACTTCGAAATCTTAATTATCTTGACCATGAGAATCATCTTAGCTTAGTGGAGCGCATCAATGTCCGCACTAACAATTTTGGGGTTTCTTGGTGGTTCTTATATAACACAAATGGAATATTTGACTTGATTTATTAATTTGCGAAAAATCAATTGAGATTTGGGATCATGCCACAAATCAAAATTTAGTCATGGTTTCAGTCTGAAGAACTCTATTGCGAAAAAAATAATGAAAACATTGCATTTGGCGAAATAAATGACATAAAAAAGTAACGTCACACACATAAGTTAATGAATGAGTATTAACCGATCATCTTCATGACAAACCGGTTTTTCTTCTGTCATTACTACAGAACCCAAACTCCGCAATAAACATGTAAAAATAGAAAGCCAAAAAGACAAAAAAAAAAAAAAAGAAAAGAAAAACTAACTTTCAGCTCAAAAGAAAATGAAATAAAAGAGAAGAAAACGAAAAGAAGAAGCAAGAATGGCCTTATATGAACTTAATTCACACTTCCTATCTCTCCTCCTTCCACCATCTCCAAGCAATCAACAACAAACTAACTTAGCATTCTTGTCTCAATTCCTTTCTCCATACATAGATTTCTTGAACGTAAAAACCCTAAAAATCCTGCTATTTCTTCGTCTTCGGTTCATGTCCCAGCCGAAGCTCAAGGTCCAAGGGCTCACTGATCTCTTCCCTGTTACTTATTATACACTGATCATGAAGTACTTTCAGAGACAGTAACCTCTCTATACTTTCGTTAGGACATGGATCTTTATTACCAGAGAAACCATGATCTCTAACTTTGGAAGAACTAGCTTGTTTGCTGTCCTCAAAACCATGATCAGCAACAAGATCCATCGTATTCGTCTTAATATCAAGAGAAAGCAAGTTTTCTTTAGGGTCAGAAAACTCCCTAAGCTTGGCCCTATCTCTTCTGTGAATATTCATGTGCCCACCTAAAGCCTGCGCATTGGAGAAATCCTTCTTACAAAAAGTGCATCTGTATGTTTTCACATGGCCTCCTCCTAACATAATAAGGGGATGGGAATTAGGGTTTTTTGAGCCTTTATCATCAATTAATCTCCATTTGATGGAAGATCGCCAGTTGAATAGATTTGAGGCTTAATATCCTATATATATACATACATAGATATATATGTGGTTTAGAGTGTGGTCAAATGATTGCATCAGTTAAGGGGCGAGCGTGCTTATTCTTTACGTGTAGATAAGCCGTCAGATATTTAGAGCAATGCCATCTATGTAAGATGATTTTATTAATTAGGTACTTGACATAGACGATCATAGGGAAATATTGTTTAAATAAATGAGCAAGTCTGAGACGTGGTAGAAGCTGCGATGCCGTATAACAATTAACATGGATAAGCTCATCGAGTGCTAATAAACTGTCGTTGTTAATATGTATATCTGACTCCAAGAAAATTATACATTAACTTAGCTCTTCAGTGTTAGATTTGAACAGTCAAATGTAGGGTTAAGTATTACTACACATCACCATTCACAATCCAAATATTCAGACGAAGTTCAGTTTAAACAGAATTTGGGATGTTCATATATCACCATTAATATGTATAATGGAATATCACGATAAAGCAACGGAGAGTATTACAATAAGCAAGTTAAAAAGGTAATAAAGGGAGTTTACATATAGTTAATTACACCCAAGATAAAACTTTTCGGTAAGGTAACTTCACGCGTGCAAAGTTAAAAGTAGTGAAATGTCAAAGGATATCTTATATTAGTTGACTTTATCCAATAAAATAGTCAGCGCACGATCATTCGTTCCCCTGCAATTCTCAATGTTATTTTATTTATTAACCTTTCTGTGTTGTGTACAGGCCAACTATTACGTTGAGTTAATAGGCAAGCGGAAAGCAATATTGACTTACGCAAGAATGCTATCTTGTGCAATGTTGTCTCTGTCCCATTCATCTACGTTGAGTAAAATATAAACAGAGGTTATTCTTTGCTAAAGATGACAGAAAGAAGGTTGAAATAAAATAATAATAATAAGATGTATTTAAAAGTCGTGATGTATTGTTTTGAAGCATAGGCCCGTAAGAATTTCGTCGCTAAACAGAGGGTTTAGACCAACTCATGTGCCCAATCTCATTACACGACATTTTTCCTCTGAACTCAAAAGTGCTTGTCTTACCACATAAGATCAAGAAAAATGAAATGCTTATCTCAACTAAATTCCCAAGCTCGAATCCAGATTTCAAATGAGATTCCATTCCATATCAAACAAAATGAAAGCACAGACGAATGTTGTATATAGCCACATAAGTTTCCAACACAATTTTGAGATGAGATATAAATTAGAATCATAATAATAATCTCAACTGCTAAACTAAATAAAATAACTCCTAAATACTCCCATCAAAACTGATCCAACGCCATCGATTTTAAGCAAAGATTAGATCATCAAACCATAACTAACAGAAAGAGCCATGCGAAAGAAGCTTCTTCAGCGTCTCGTAGGTCATGAAAACGATCCCTACGCTGGGGACAACCTTGTAGTATTCGGGCATTATACCTCTGTACAAACCTCGTAACCCCTCCGTTCGAATTATGTGTCCGAACGTTCCCAACAAGCCCGTATTGTAAACTCGGGCCCGCCCGCCCGCGCCTTCTAACTGCATTCTGCGCCTCACAAGGTCTAACGGAAACGTCGCTGCAATGGAAGGCAACAAACAGAGTTTGTGGGTAGGCAAAGAGTATGTAGAGAATATTTCGCAAGGCGAATAATTGCTTACCTGTAGAAGAAGCAATCCCAGAAAGACTACCACAAACAAGGCTGACTGCAACTGTAGAATCGTCTGGCCTGGTAAGAAATTGTAAGGTAAGTGAAGTTCGCTTTACGTTTAAGCCCACAAAGGAGAAGATTAAGGAAATTTGAAATAAAAGGATCTGATACCTTCGAGAAAGCCAGCGTGATCGCAGGCCCTCGTACACTGAGAAGCTTATCGCTATGCATGGTCCAACGCCCTGAAAGTGCAGGTGAATGGATTAATCATCGAGAAAACCTCAGAAACGAAAAAAAAATATAGTATACAAAAAAGAGAAGGATACCAGCAATGTTGCCCCGAGGCCTTTGTATAGGCCGAGGAAGCCTTCTTCTCTGTAAATGGTGTGCAGTGCGTGCCTTATGCCTTGATAGTACATTGCATTCCTCTGTGATGAACGGAATATATGAAATGAAGCCATGGAAGAAGATGAAAATGGATTTCAGACAGAACAGAGCTACGACGTGTAAGTGCAATAATACCTGGGCTGCAAGCCGTGTTCTGACGAGATCCAATGGGTAAGTGGCAGTTGCGGAAGTTATACCTGCCAATCCACCGCCTACGAAATTCACCAAAGCGCACGCGCTTGAATTCCCGCCTTTTCCCATCGAGGCCTGGAATCGATTGCAAGATCTGAAACAAGACAAAAGGATGTAGTGATACTAACTATGGAAAGGAAATGAACAGCCTGCCTAATGATTGATACTAACTCTTTTATAGTGTTCGTAGGCGTAGAAGTTCACAGACGAATAAGGAAGGCGGTGGATTATCGTAACCATGTTTCCTTTCCAAAAAGCTCTGAAACCTTCTTCATTGACTATGCGTAAAGCTTCTCTGCAAATACTGGGCTTACTCATAACTGCAACATCCGAATGCATTCCTTGTACCTTTAAAAACAAGAAACAATTCTTCAACATAAATCAATGGAATCGAAGAACAAAGGCTATTAGGAGAAGAAAAATTAGAACTTGTCTCAGATTATGGAAAAAGAACACAAGCTAATTTGCTTGATGCCACGCCAGTCATATGAAATAAAGCTACACAATTCAAAGGAGTAAAAAAGAAGACCTGAAAAAGAATGGTGAGCCGAGCCAGGGGAGCAGTACACGTCTTCCCAAAAGCTCCAGCGAGCCCTCCGGCGAGAAGCTGCGGCACAGTTCCGATCTGGGACACGTGTTGCGCCGTCGTCGGCGGCGGATGCTGCTGACGTGCGTGGTGGTGAAGAAGCTTCCTCGTAGCTGAACCGCCGTCCACGCTTAACTTAGCTTCCATTTGCGCAAGCAAAGACAATAACTTTCACCCAAACACCACCGAAAAGGAAAGGACGAAGCTTCAGGGATCATAGGGTTTTCATCGAAACCCGACGATTTTACACCGTTTTGCAACTTAGCAGCTGGCGAAGCGAAGCAAAGAGGACTGTGATTGAGAAACCCTAATTGAAACTTGAGGCTTAGGTTTTCAGAGGTAGGTTGCTTTCTTTCTGAGTTCTTGATTTTCGTTGTCAGCATCTCCTTGTCGGTGATCGGAATTAGAAAGCAGATAAACGAAGGCCCAATTTGGTTTAATTAGGATTTTGGGCCTTAAAACCCAACTTAAATCGTCTCAGTCAACGCACGTGCGTGGCAGTAAATGATTGGCTTTAAGATTCTGATTCCACGTGTTCACATCGATTCTCCACGTGTCACCTCCCACCATGATTCTCTCAACTCCCCGACAACTAATTGAAAAAAAAAGGTTAATTTACTTTCACCCCAATTCATATTTTTAATTAGAGATAAGGACCCATGTAAACTTTATTTATAAATAATGATCCAATTTAAGTTTCATTTAGAGAAAAGGACTCATGTGTTATTGGGGACCATGAAATGTTTCTGAAAAAATTGGGTCGTGAATTTTCTGACAGGTGTCTGAATACAATTGAAACTTAAGTGGGGCATGAAACGAAAATTGCCCAAAAAAGTAACGACCAAAACAATCAGAACTGAAAAATAATATAATATAACAATAGAAATAAAGAGAAGAAAGTGGGGAAATATCGGTCATCATCACGCAAACCCTGGTTTGTTCACGATAAGCAAAGCCTTTTCCCAATCATTATTACAGCAGAGATAGATACATTACATGCGATTGAGTTTTGTTTTCCTTTTCACCGTTTTAGATTCTGTTGAGGTTTTATTTTTTATTTTCTATTTTCCTTTTATTATTTTAGGATAAGGTTATTTCACTTTTTTCCGGGTCAGTGCGGGGCTTGGAAGTATTCGAATGGGCTCTGTGTTTTTAAGCTGAGAGCTAACTTCTTTCATTCATTTCTTGGTTTCTTTTCAAGATTCAGGGCAGAGGAGATTTCATCTTTCAATAATCAAGAAAAAGAAATTTGCAGATCTTTCTGAAATGGAAAGTGGAGAGGAGAAGAAAAGGGATTCTTCATCGACTAATGATGTTGTCGTCGGAGCAAAGAGTTCTTCATCAGATTCATCGTCTTCTGGGATTGTCAATGCGATATTTCCACCTCCAACCAAGGTAAAATCGATGAAATAACGTTATTGATTTAATAATTTTCAGGTGTTATTCTAACAAAGCTGCCTCCTTTCCTCTGAAATAGGAGCCGCTTCACTTCTTAGCAGCTGAGAAGAAGAAGAACGGCCATGGACGCCAAGATTCCAAGGCTGAATCTTCAGGTATTCATTCAACCATCCCATGTTTTAGATTTAATTTTAGGGAGTATTGACTGCAGTTCTCTTAACAAAAGAAGAAAAAGAAAAGGTAAGATACCTTTACTTTATGAGATCCTTCAGCTGCTTTATTATAATTCGAACAAAAAGATCGAAGATAGGAATCTAAGTCGTAAACATGGCTATAGTTGCTTAAATTGCGACGTATTTTGCGCAAAAATGCTTCTCATAACAGTTAGCGCCAAGGCCGAAGGCGCAGAAAATGGTAGCCAAAACATGCCTGAAAACGACAAGGGCTCGATAGAGCATCCTTGCCATTACAGCTCATCGATCTTCTATGGTGGCCAAGACGTTTTGGCGCAGCCCGAAAATAGTCACAACTCTACTGAGACAAATGTATGATTATCTCGTCTTTTTTTTTTACGCATTTGACAATAACCCATATTAATTCACAGTCATTAATTACGTTGTTAATCTTGTCGATCAGTTCAATAAAGGTGGCGAAGAAGATGATCCCAACGCTGCTTCAAGAGGGAATTGGTGGCAGGGTAATTTACTTATTACAATCTCGTGTTTATTTAGTCATTTGTATTGGATTTTCTTGCACTAACGCTCGTTTTTTTCTCTCAATTTCGCGCTGATGTAGGGTCTCTTTACTACTAAAAGGGGTTTTCGAGGGGTTAATGGTAGAATGTATAGGAAGAGATAAAGCTGAAGGTGTGAGGCTTCTATAATCTCATCTTCACTAGTACGTACGCCGCTATATTGCTCTGCTTTCTTTGCTACTATTGTCTACTTGTTAGAAAGACTCTGCTACCTACTGTGTGTATATCCGATCTACGGATGATATATCGTGATAGTTATACGCAAGTTCTACGTATACGTACGTCTCCTTGTTTGGTCCAAGGTTGTTTCTTTTCACCTGGAAAAAAGATTCAAGATTGGCCCATCTCATACAAAGTGTTGCTTTGCAGAGTCAGAAATGATTAAAGACAGAGGATTAAAAATGCATCTAAGAAAGCTTATTCTTTTTCTGCAATGGAATCTTAGTTTTAACGAATACGATTCTATCTATCAACTGACACCAGTATACTGTGACTTCGCAATATGGTTGTCTTTGTCTATTGGCATCTACAGCTTTCTTTTGACATTAAGCTCTTTCATCTTCTCTTAAAAAAGAAAATTCTTGATTTCAAGCTATGAATACCCTTGGCTTTGTTTTTCGTTCATTTAAACTGTGGCTTTGGGAGATGTTATTCTCACTAAGCTTCCATGAATAAGAAAGAGCAAATTCTCATCTTCCTTGCGTACTCTGTTTTTCAACCTATTTTAACCAAGATTGATGTTGAGATATTAAGAAACCATAACTCAACTACTTGTACACTCACCATTGTAGAAATAGAAGACATTGCTCGATAGATGACATACTTACCACAAAGTCAAAATACTCATTTCAAAGCTCTTAAAGAAATAATACAACTCCTTATATGAATACTAGTCAATTCTTGCTGCCAAGATATGGATCCTTGACTACAGTAACTGGGCAAGACGCATGCTCCATGACATAATTAGTCACGCTTCCCAATATAATCCTGCCCATTTAATTGTTAACTAATTAAAATAATCATCATTTAATTAAGAGATCATGAACACAAAGTTGATACCTTTGGATAAGGCTCAAGCCTCTGTTTCCCATCACCAATGAATCAAGCTTCAAATCCTCCACAGCTTCACAGAGCTTCTCCCTCGCATCTCCCCAATACAACTTCGTCACCACAATTATCTGAGAATCACATCACCCATCACCATCAATTCATTACATTATAATATGTTTATTTGTCTGTGTAGAAGACATAGAGAAAAAATCGATTCACCGACCGACCTCTTTCTGCCTCGCAGCAGTGTCAAGCATGTCAAGAACGTCAATATCTATGGGAACATCGTACTTGTGCATCATCTTAGGTTCCCGAAACTCCGACAGAGGAATCAGAGCTTTATTACAGAGAGCAGACATGTTAAAAGATTGAATTTTTAATTAAGCGTTTCATCAGAAAGAAAGAAAGAAAAAACATAGACAGACATACGAGAGCCAGACTGAGACCACAGCTGATGTAAGGATTCGTCGACGGCCTGAGATTTGATGTGTACGATGTAGAAAGTGTCTCCTTTATCGGCCAAGTTTTCGATGGACCATTCAAGCGCAGCTTTGCTGCTCTTTGAGAAATCCATGGCCACTCCTATTTTCCTGTCCTTCGCCATCTTTTTCTTTTCTATACTATTTTGATTTCTTTTTCTCTTGAAGAACGCAGAGTAGGGATGGGCACTTGGATTTATAAGGGGCTAGCTAAGGACGCTTAAGCCTTACGTAATTATTTATTTATTGTTTTTATTTGTTCTATGAGCTTCCAAGAGGTATTTATTTGTGACGTGCCTTGCTTTTCTTTTTGTTTTGGGTTATCATCATGAATAAGAAGACAAATATGGTTTCATCTGTTCACAGTTTTTAGTTAAAAGGAAGAAAAAGAGGTTCTTTATTGCATTTATTGCCGGGTTCTCTCGTGAATTATGAGGTAATTATTATTAAGGTTTAATTTTCAATAGATTTATGGAAAGGAAAAAGGGCATTCAATTCTGATCGTGGGGATTCTTAAAAAATTACGTGTTGCGTGCGCGTAATATATCAAAGAATAAATTCGCTCTTTGCATGTTCCACGCTTCTTTCCTTTGCTTGGAAGTTTTGATAATTTGGTTATTGGTATATGTTGATATATATTACTTTTATCCACTAGTAATAAAATGTGTTTTCCCCATGAGTTCAAATTAGTTTAGATAAGATTTGTCATTTTTAAATTCGTCCCATCGCCCACAATGATGTATAAATACTTTGGATTGAATTTACTTGTACATGGTTAGTTGCATTACATACCACTTCACTTAAATAAAAAGTAAAAGGTGTTTTAGGAAAAAAAAAATTCAATGGGGCCGAAAGTAAAAACTATCAGGCCATCGAAAACTCAGTAGGCCCATTATATAATTGCCCAGCCCAAATAATCGGGTTAAGAACCCGAACCGAAATAAAAAAAAAAATTTAAAAAGCCCGCGAATTAGCGATCAAACCACACCAACCATGGAGTCGTCTTCATAGTTCGTAGTTAAGGAGGTTTCATTTCATTTTTGACTGAACGTTTCAGATGAATTGACGTAGTTTACCTAATCGATGGCTGGAAAAATGACAATGGAGGCGAAATTTTTGAAAAGAATGAAACAATTTCATGGCGATTGTTTCGTAAAATGATTACAGCATGCAAGCATCCTCTGCTTCAGTCCCTGTATGATGAAATCGTTGCCAATTCGGTCAAATAATATATTTCTTCGATCAAAAGAATGTTGAATTAGTTTACTAATCGCCTTTTTCTTCTGCAATGGAGTGGTTGTCGTCAAAATCCCAACCACCATGTTCCAGCTCTCTTGCGCCGATATCCTGCGACGACCGTAAAGGTAATTAGTATAAGCACTTCAAGTGTTCTACTTACTGAAATCTCTTGTATTGCTGGCGATATCTTCAGAAGTTCTCTCTGTTGTTGAGTTTGTTCTATACGTTTTTTTGTTCTTCTAGAGCTAAGGTTTAAAATCTCTCTAATGATATCTTCCTTGTAAAAACTCTCTGCCTACCATGTGTTCGATGAATGTTGTGGACGAGACGGCTTTGGCTTTGTTCTATTCCTTTTCACAGATACAACCTGGCAAAGGATTTGCATAGAAATTCTCCTCGAGCCTTGGCGCAGGTCCTATTTTCCTGAGATAAGGTTCGCCATCTCTGTTCGAGTGTAGCTTCTTGACCTCCGACGCCAAGCTTTCCCAAGAAATCGAGCCATTGTCGAACCTATCGACGAGTTTTACAAAATTGAACCTGAAAAAGAAACCACACTGGCATCTCAGCCTAGTTCTTGAACCTGATAAGTGAAAGAAAAGAAGAGAGAAAGAGATCGCCGTAGATCAAGAAAGAAGTAGGAGTAACCTGTCTGGAATTATCGTTTTCTTGAACCCATCGAACCTCCTGTGACCCTGGACTGCCTTCGCCATATTCCCGTCATAAGTAAACGCAAAGACGTCACTTTCCAATGCTATGATATAGTCCAGAGCTGCGAGGCGATTCTGATACTTCTTAAAGGGCTCCAACTCTTGAGGCGTTGCGAGGGTCGAGTGTGAGAATACATTAGGAAACTCTTCCCTGAAGGAATCCATACTGTGGTTACCGTAGATTTCTCCAGCTACAATGTATACTCTCGTCGAAGGAGGATATCCCATTGCCTTGAGAAACAGTGCTGCCTCTCTAGGAGACATTGGGCATCCGCCTTGTAATCTCTTCTCTCTGCTGTTAATCTCCTTCTCTTTCCAGTGTTTGACCTTATGCCTCATTCGACGCAGTTCTCTGTCTTCGTTCTTGGACAAGCCATGGCTGCAGCCCGTGAAAGCCAGCATGTCCTTTTCATACCTCAGGTGAAGAGCTACGTATCTTTCACTGTCATTTCTCAGTCTGTTTATAAGCTTTTTTGCTAGTTCTTCAATCTCAGGCGTGTAACGAAGTGCTTTGTAGTTAGCCCGACATCTAAGCCTTTGGATCGAGGGAGATAGGCCATTGTTTGCAAGGCGCGAATCAGTGTGAGTAAACTTTACGACCTTGTATTTTTTAAGCAACGCACCAATCTCTCCTCTGTAATAACCCGCCTGCACACACACAGCGCACCAAGATTCTAAAGTTAACGAAAAATCTACGCATTGGCATATAATTTCTTGATTTTTGACCTTTGACCAGGATACTGGCGCTTTGAGATGAGGCTTCGTCGACGCATATTTAGATGGCAACTTCTCGATTATCTCGATATCTTCGCGCAAAATATCGATGAAGCGCCTCCAATCGAAGATGTCCTTGAAATCACTGCCAGCGAAAGATTACAAGTTACATCACAAGACATGTCCTTTTATCTCTAAAGAAGATCATCAACTTGAAGGCAAAAAACTTCACCTGGGATCTGTCCAGAAGCTCGAGTGGTCGAGCGAAGGGAGAACTAGCGTGGCATTGGTAATTTTTGCTACGGCAACCATATCGCATATCTGATCAAGTCCCAGAATTTGTCAGGTGACTTTTCAATCTTACAACAGATCTTTTAGGATACAACGTTAGTTAATAAAAGAGATTGCGCATTTTTATGATTAACTTACGCCTGTTCTCATCTGATTTAGTCCTCCGTTCGCATGCACTAGGATATAACCGCTTGTGGCAGATCCCGCCTTCCCTGAACATGTTTTTCCGAGTTATTTTTTGGCGCGTAAGTAAATCGAGTTATCCAATTTCGAAATATACAATACGTATATGCGTAATATTCTCGAACGTACTTATTTGATTCTTAGGCCGATCAATGCATTGGTAGTAGCTATCGCTCTTTGGCTTCATCCATATTTCTGGAATCTGAATTTCAATTTGATACAAGGTAACAAGAGTTAGATTGATTAGTTTGACTTTTAGGTCACAATCATAACAACTTGAGATGAGATACATTCCCAAATATCAACTAATTTATTGCAGATCGACTCAATTTGATGAAATGTAGTAAAACAATTAATGCATGGACTGTAATAACAACATTTTAAAGAAAAAAGAAAGGAAAGAAACTCACCGGAGAGTCCTTCACCTTGGCCGCCGGCAAACTAGACAAATCCTCCGACGTATCAGAATCCAAGACAGCATTTTGGGCATTGAATTCCAATGAATGATCTTGATTAACATTCTTAATAATCATAACGTTTTCATTCTCTAATTCAGATAGGCTGGCGTCCATGGACGACATGAATAGCTTCAAAGCACCGAAGAAGACGACCATCGTCATAAAAAGAATGAAGATTACGGTTTTCCTCGTATTCTTTCCCGACATCAAACCCTTGAAGAATATCCTGCCTCGATCCCATAAATTATTATAATTATTACTCCCATTATTATTATTATTATTATTATTATTATTGGGATCTCCTCCGTTGAGATAATTACAACATGGGTCTTCGGAAAATCCCATGTTGTCGATCTTTGAATGACCTAATAATAAAGGGATTTGCACGTGATAATTTGCAGCAGCATCGTCGTCGTTCATGGCCGAATCCGTCACACGGCGGCGGTAGCTCGACGGCATTTGTGATATTGATGTACGTAACTATAAGGAGAGCTTATATAAATATATATATATATATATATATATATTAAATCGTTCAAGAAAAAAATAGGAATTTGATGGGTAAATGGTTTCTCCTGAGAACGTCGTTGCTACGTGCGATTTTGGTGTTGTGCCTCAGGGAAGAGAGGGAGCGGAATCTGAGGAAGGAGACGACGAAGCTGATGAGAGATTCATGTTAAGGAAGTCGTCGTTGGTGCCTACGTTTGTATGATGTTTTCTTGATATGTTGTAATCATTACATTGTTGTCGTGTTTGTGTTATTGTCTGGACTACATATATATATCTTCTGGTCAATGTATTGAGATGGGCCCAAAATGTTTTCCTTCTTAGGTGTGTATTATTATTAATTAATACTGGCGTTGACTCTGCAAAAATTAAATTGTACCTTGGTTACGAATTATTAAGACATAATTTTCCTGCTAACGTTGTTCAGTACTATGTTATTATGTTTGGTAATGAGGTTGAGGACGGCGTAAATGTTTTCCAATTTTCTCGTTATCTTTCTTTTGACAAAATAGCAAATTAGTATGGGTATTTATTAAGTTTTGGGCATAAAAGCGAGATCTGAAAAAAAAAAAAAAATGATTGTCAAATTATACAAATATACAATCGTTATCCAAATAGTTACCATATGTCATTCTAGAGGAGAACGAGAAAACGGAGAAATTGATGTGTTGTATTAGACAAATATATAATCGTTGTCCAACAAATAATCCCCATATTTGCCCACCAAATTTCGATGGATTATTATTGAAAGGTTGCATGATTTCAAAATAACATTTATGTATCATTTAGGCAGAGAAGCATATAGCTTAGTATGATTATTTTATTATTATATTTCTGTCGCATCTAGAACACAATGCTCGTCAGGTGCATGCAGCATACAAATCGGGGGAACTTTTGAGAAAGGTACATATGGTGCATATATAAATATAATATCATTTTGTAATCAAGAAACATCATATATATCCGACGTGGGTTACATGACATTAAGGAAAATTCAGAATATTATTTTATTAAGTCTCATGGTTTTGTTTAAATTGTCTCCAATTTGGTCCGTAAATTGACTTAAATCAAACTAAATCAAACATAACCACCCACTAACTATTCACTTACGTTGAACATCCCATCAAATTAACGGTATATTTTTAAGAAATAACATGAAATGTAAAAAAACCACCCACTACACAATATTTATATATTTTCATATTTGTCCTTCTATTTTTAGTATTATTATTTCATAATTAAATATACATAATATTATATAGCACACACGTATGGGTGTGCAAAAATACTAGTGTCTATATATGCATGATGCTTTGATAAATCATATTTCATGAGGCCACGTTTTCTGTATAGGGATACATACCCGCCATAATGTATGGAAATCATATTTTCAATTATTTGTATTCGACTCTAAGAGCATCTCCAATGGATACCCAAAAACCCAAAATATATACTAAAAGTTCTCCAACCGTACACCAAACGCAAACTCAAAATGCATTTTCGTTTTTCTCTCTCCTGTTTTAAACGCATATATGCGTTTTGGGAATGCGATATCCCAAAATATGCGTTTGATGTTTTAAAAATTACAATACTTACCCTTTATTATTTTAATTATTAAAGTACCCTTATAAAAAATTAAAAATAAATAACAATATATAAAATGACTCCTGTTATTAATAACTATTTTTTTCTACGTTTTTTATATGAAAATATATTGAGTTTATTATTAATTTTGTGAAATTATTTTTTTCAATCGAACTTAAAATAATAGTATGGTCTGATTTGTAAAGTTGTAAATTTCATGGGCAATATAAAAAAATCCGATAGAAGAGAATAATACAATAGTGGTCTTTTAAGTTTGCGAATTGGTTTATCGGTTGGAGAAGAATTACTGCATTTTGAGTTTGAGAATGCGTTTGCGTATGAGAATGCGTTTTTCGGTTGGAGATGGTCTAACATATGAAACCTATCCCTATACGAACTAATCTCAGTAATAACAAGCTGAGATCTTACACTAATTAAATGGAGAAGAATTAGCAGCAAAGTCATCGAAGACGCACAAATTTCTACTCGCTCGTTCTTATTGCTTTTCGAAATTTTATCAATTTCTTCGCATCCGAATTCACAGATTCCACTCGGCTCATGGAGAACGCTTAGTTGAATATCGGCTACCTCTTATTCCTGATCGAAATTGTCGTTTTTTTTTTCAGCCGAAGAACAGTTTTGGACGACGAACATATTTTTGAAGTCTCGAGATTTTTGAACGAATTTGCTCATCTCGACATTTGTCTCGACATTGTGCTCGAAATCGTTCTCTCCAGTGATCCCGATATTTGTCTCGATTTTTTTTTGGTTATAAGGACCTCGGCATTGCACAATCTCGATATATACCTCGACATTTATCACCGACATTTTATTCCTTTGAACTTCTCGACATTTGAAGTTCTCGACATTTTATTTTTCATATATATCGACTTTCTGCTAAGGAATCAAGGCTCGACATTTTCTCCAAGTCAACTCGACATTTTTTAACTTCGACATTCAAATATCATCTCGACATCTTTCTTCTTCCTCACTTTACCTTCTCGACATCTTCTGATAAACCTTCACTTTTTCACAGTCGCTACCGTTATTATCAGCAACGACCCTTTCAGGCTTGTGCTCAGAATCATCACGAGGTTGTCTCAACGCAACAAACTGAAGAGATTCGCCAAGTGTTTGATAGATATGGCAAGCCCAGGGATAAGAGTTGGGCGATGACCAAATCTTTTGCTCCTCAAATATTGTCTCTTCGCAGATAGTTTCCCTAACACAATATACAGTGTGGGGTTTGGGCTCTTAGAAATTGGGGACGGCGACGCAGCCGAGGGAGAAGTAGCCCAGGGGAGCACGTGGGTACCAAATTGATACTGGGTCTTAAAATTGATTGATGTCTCGAGCCCCTTTTTATTAATTTTTACTCGACATCTTAACTTGAAATCACCCACTGTTTGTGATTATACCAGATCTCGAGATCTTTCACTGTGAATTTTTTTAAGATATCGACATTTCAGCCTCTCGACATTTCCAAGATTTTATATTCCTCTCGACATCTTTACCGACATCTATCACTATATTTTGTGATTCTCGAGATATTTTCAATCTACCTTAATTCCTCGATATATCTTTCGACATTTGGTCTTAATTTCAATTTTGCATTCGAAATATATCTGACTTAATCCTATCTCGACATCCTACTCGTAATCATTATCTTTTCTTCCAAAATCAGATTTAAAATCCAATTTACTATCTCGATATCATATCTCGAGATCACTTCAAATTGAAATTTACATTAGCTCACAGGAATTAATTCGTCTTGAATTCGTTTTTTATTTCCTATGTGCAGAAGTTAGTTTTGTTCTTTGAATAATTTCGTTAGCTGGACAGAAATCCACGTGGCCTTACCTCTTCATTGCTCATCATTGTTATTTAATCATTATACACATATTACTCATCCTTTCTCATCATACACGTGCCTTCATTAGTTCACTCCTCATCATCCTCATTTCATTGACACATCACCATAACGTTACTCATCACCTAAAAAATAAAAAAAAAAATAATAAAAAAAAATAAAAATAAAAATAAAAATAATAATAATAATTAATTAGGATCAAAGTCAATTCTCATAAGGTTCTCGAACAATTTTTTAATTAGGATCAAAGTCAATTCTCATAAGGTTCTCGAACAATTTTTTAATTAGGATCAAAGTCAATTCTCATAAGGTTCTCGAACAATTTTTTGAAGGTATCAAAATCGAATTAAATCAGAGACGAACTTTCTGATAATTGCACTTGATTTTATAAAACCTTAAATAAATAACAAATCTCGTGCTTATTTTATCCTTCTTCTATTATCTCTCTAACATTATTTGATTTTTCTGAGTTTGAGTCTAAGATTTAGCTGATCAACACGATTAAGATCCACATCCAACCTACCACAAGAATGGCAAATGCCGAGGTCGACTCTGAATATGAGAAGCACAACACTGCAACCACTCCCTCAACTGACTCATCTTCTGAAACTGAGGTACACGACTCTTACTCCAATTTACATAAAAAATTATGCCTTCTTCAAGATAAACTAACATCTATGTCTAGGGAGAACCAATCATTAAGAAAACTAGAATCTAGGTTAGCTAACAATGAAAAGGTCTTACGATCTGAACTAGTAGAAAAGGCTAGGTTAACCTCCTTTCTAGAACAAGCTCAGGATACATCCCTTAGACATGAGACTAAGATAAGAGATTTAGAAGAGAGACTAGCCAAAAAGGAAAACGATTTCAAGAAAAGTGAAGAAGAGCGAAACTTGGTATCACTACAATATGAATTCATTTCTAAAGAAAGAGATCGCCTATATTCCAAAATTAAAAAACTCGAGGACATTCTAACAAAAAGAGGGCAAGCAGATCAAAATTTCTCTAAGAACCTAGCGTCAAACGGGGAAAGTAATTTACATTCTAACAAACCTGCTTCTTGTTGGGAAATTCCAGAGGTTGCTAATAAAATTTCCGAATTGAACGCAACTTTGGAATCAGAAAGAGTATGTTTTCAAGCAGAAAAGCAAAAACTTTTAGAGGAGATATCAAATCTCAAAAATTCCCTACCCTTACATGTCCCAAATAATTCTTCTATAGAAATATCATTGTCTAAGCAGGATAAGGGAACTCAAATTGACGCTTTTGTTCCTAAAATTAAAATAGAGAAAACTTTTACTAATAATTCTAAGTCAATATTGACTGAAGCTGAAACGTTAAGTAAAAGTCGAGTTTTAAAGATAGTTAAGGAACAAATGAAAATTAGGAAGGAGACAGAAAAAGCAAAATTATCTGCCATTAAAGTCGAAAATATTCAAGAGTTTTCCTCCCCCATTCCTATCAAAAGAGAAGCGTGCAAAGAAGAAGTTCCAAGCTCAAGCAAGCAAACTTCTCAAGCCCCCGAAACATCTCTTTCTTTAAAGAATGATAGATGTGGAATTGCTTACCCATCCAAAAATGTTAATCTTTCTAGTAAGCAAAGTTCTAAGAGAAGTCATCATTTTGATGTGAATCGTGTGAACACTTCACGTAGGAAGAACATTTCATGTACTAACAATGCCTATAATTCTATTTGTTCTTATGCCTTCCTGAAATATTCAGTCCATGTTAAGTCTGAGAAACATCTTATGAGACTGGCTTCGGAGAAAATCTTTAAATCTTCTTCGAATAACACGTTCACTTGTGCTGAAATGTCATACCCGTGTCAAATTGGTCCTAAATGGGTACCTAAAGCTACATTAATGGATGATTTAGGACAAGATTTTACACCTTATGTGCTTAACCCGTTTTCTGCTAATAAGGGAGGACCCATCCAAAAATGGGTACCAAAGTCCCGATAATGTTTTGCAGAAATCCCAGCATGAGTAGGTACTAAGAAAGCTGCTCCACACTCATGACTGGTATGCGACGAGGGCAGCCAAACATCCCAGCGTGTATGGCATCTCGGGTTGCTCCACAGACACGACTGGTTAGCGATGCGAGCAACCAAACGTAGGTAAATTCTATATATGCATTCCATAGTTAAACTTTTGGCATGCATATCGAAATGAAAAGACTATATACCTACTTTGAAAAAGGGTACATTATAGTTATGCATGCTTCAAAAAGACTTTAAATTCTAAAATTTTGCATGCATACATGAGCTGAAATGCATTAAATACCATGTTATAGGTACATTTCATTATGCATGGATCTTAAAAATTTTTGAGCTTAAATTTTCTGTATGCATATGATCTGAAGTGCATAATACCTATTCTAACTTTAGAGCGACAAAAAACGTACATTCTAATGCATTCTTAAAGAACAATAACTCTTTAGTTTGCATCTGCTTTGAAAATAATTAATACGTTCACGCTTATTTAATTGGGAGAGAATTTACATGTTTAAATGTGCATGCATTGAGGGGGAGCTACCCTTTTTAAAGAGAAGCAACTCATATATTTGTCTTAAGGGGAGCAAAAATTAAATTTTGAGGGGGAGCGAACTCTAATGTGTGAACTTAGGAAAGAGACTCTCGAACGATAATTTTACGAATATGCATCTTTTGAGGGGGAGTAATTCAGTTTTAAGAAGCATAATTTGAGGGGGTGGAATAAAATATATATATATATCTATATATAATATATAAATAATATAGTATATATTACTATTATATTATTAATAATAATACATATATATAAAAAAAAACAAAAAAAAAACAAAAAAAAATGGAAGAAAAAGAAAAGGAAAGGCCAAAAAAAAAAAAAAAAAAGGCCTCATACTCTCATATCTTACTTCAAAGAATTTCCCTGTCTTCCAAAGATATATTTGAAGGACGAATCTCAAGCCTACAAGAGTTCAAGAATTCCAAAAGGCGTGACAACCGTACACTATCACGAAGATGATCTCAACCGACCTGCTCCAACTCGCTGATCAAGCAGCACTCAAATAGACGGACGCATGGATTTTCAGTTCCTATGGTTCAGTCAACCAAACTGAACCTAACCCCGGAACGCAGCCGAGTGTTAGTGACGATTTCAAGTTCATAAAAGCCACGTTGGCAATTCTTGACAAGATCGAAGAGCGGAAGATACAAAACTCCCTTACCTCACAAATTACTCGGACCAACCCCCATAGGTACAGGTGCTAATTTTATTAGCTCCCGGGTAGAAGTCGCCGCATTAGGTCCAACGGCGTGCGCACAACCGAGCCTTATCCACTCATCGATCTCCCAACAGACTGATGTTTCACTAAATCACGGGGAGCCACGTAATCTATCACTGCTTCACTTGGAAGCAGGAGATATTGAACTAAGTGGTAGTCAGCCCCACACCACTGAATTTTATTGAGCACATCGAGTCTAGTGTGTCCTCACCATCCACATGTTTTATATCTTTTTAGGACACATACACTTTTTTCAAATCTGGACTTTGTGACCAGATCAGAACTTTCGTAGACATGTCCTACTACGACATGCTTTGATGATCGGAAGGAAGTCCTACCGTTGCAACATCAAAACAACAACGGTTTCAGGCCATCGTCTTTGAGCTAGTCTCAATAACGATATAAACGGAACGCCTATGTGGCTCCGGATTCGCAGCCCTGTTCTTACAGGCCACGTCTCAGAGTTTAACTCTGAAGTCGTGTCGACGGACTGCCTTTGTGGCTCCGTCAGGTTATTACCCAATCTGAGTGACCACCAATCAACTCCATCATCTTGTCCCGACGATGCGATCTTCTTACAAAAGACGATGCCCCATTTTGACCCATCGCATGACGATCTCCCCAGCTCGATCTTCATGAGGGGGAGAAGTACTAAAGCAAAATGGGAGCAGCACCACGACGAAAGTCCAATATAGATCAGAAAATGCCAAATCTCAAGCGTCGTCAAGAATCAAACGAAGACCACAGAGTCCAACGATTGAAGTTGTCGCCTCATGTACGACTCTCCGATTTTAAAGAAACACCCCAATCACAACACAAGGTTGAACAAACGTAGGGGGAGTTGAGCTACAATTGAACGGAGAGATCGGACTCAAATGACAAGATACGGCAAACAACTTCAGCATGGATTTCAAGATCAAAGCTGCCGACTCGTGTACAGCTTTTCGAGTTTAAAGAAAACTCCCTTCCCAACACAAGGTTGAACAAATGTAGGGGGAGTCGCGACTATCGAAGGAGAGCTGGAACACAAGAAGAGAAGATCAGAACACGGTGAGCTTGGAACTCCTAAAGAAGAGGTCACAAGACAAGATAAAGGAGGAGGTGAACGAAGAAGAACATGCATGCAAATGCTTTCGCGTACACAACTTAGATACGTGTTCGTTGAGGACTCAGGATGATTACAAGACGAAGATAACCAGCGCTGAATTGCAAATTAAACACAAAGGGGGAGATTGTTAGGAATATATTATTGTGTTTAATTAAATTATTTTATCTTAATCTTGTAGTTTTATTCTGCCCTAGGACTTAATTGTAAATATACCTAACTTGTGGGTATATTAGTTAACTTGGGGCCCAATAGCCCATTAGGGCTTATGTATAAATACCCTAAACGATACATCGTTTAGGGTTGCTGATTCATAATTGAGTTGACGACTTTTCTGAAGAACTCGCGCGCTCTCGTTCCAACTCTACAATTCGTCTATCGGTATTACTTCTTTATTGCTTCCGTAATTCATCGTATCAGGTAATACTAATCCTTTGAATCAGTACAAGGTTGGATCAAATCGGCCTAACAGATGGGATATTATTAATAAGAAAGAAATGACTTCACCATGCATTTCGCATGCCCTTTGGAAAAAAAAAAATAGCTCTCACCTTTCGTTTTGAATTATTGCGTTCATTGGTAGGCGAATAATATCTTGATGTGGATCAATATTTTTAGGACTAATAGTATATTGGTCCGAAGTGTAACCATCTCGGCCCACAAAATTGAAGGTATATTGGTCCAAGTGTATGTCTAAATGAATGAATGAAGACTTTAGTGTTTTTTGATGATCTTATGTTGATCAGTCTAGAGAAATCTATAGCAATTATTTCCTTTTTCCAATCCCAAAGTATACCTAACAAATGCCTATAAAAAAAATCAGCATCTTGTATATGATTCTACTTCTTTGTCTGGCTTTAGTAACATGCCAAAATCTTTGTTCGTTCTTGCGGTTCCTAAGCTCAGCTTTTGTCTAATTCAATTTTTCTTATTGATATTATGATAAATTATATACACGTTCCTCATGACGGCTTGATATGCGTAAAAGACTGCATTTTTAAGACTGAGCAAGACTAGTTAATTAGGAAGCTAAATCAAAGAACGTGACTTTCTTTAATGATATTTTTAGACAAAATCTCAAGTATAATAATAATTATAGAAGCGTGAAAAGACAAGCCATCGAAAAAGGAATATAAAGACAATATTAAAGCTAAAGGGAGCCACATTTTATTAGATTCCGTTCAAAGCTGTACATGTATGAACGCACATACATACATATACATACATGCATGCATACATACTGGCAAAAACCCTAAAACACAACACACACTGACACACACGGATCGCAGCTAATAATAATAATTTATGATATTGTGTATGTTTTTTCTTGCATATATTCATACTATACGAACCAATGATGATATTTAACGGGCCCCGTGATTATACCCGTGAAGCGGCGGTGGGTCGGGTCCCATATTAATCAGTTTCAGTAGCCCGTTTTCGCAATTATCTGTTATACTTTCTCCTATTCTTCGTTTTGGAATTTTTTTTGTTATTTTTTACTGTTATTATTTCCATAATATAAATTTAATAAACTGCGGTGGCTCGTGAGTTCCATCTCATGGCTATGCTGTGGTGCGTTTTACGCACGTTTGGGTAACTAATACTTGAGGAGAAAATGCAATAATTCCATGACTGTAATAGAATATATATTCAAGTAACGACATTCAGTCAGTATTCACACGAGCGGCGTTGATTACGTATAATTATTATTAATTTATTTATATCATTACAGTGACCACAGATATAACAGTACATGTATTTATACGTTTATGCTCATGCAGTAACTAGAGAATTAGAGTAGATGATGTTTTAGTACGGACAACATAACGAAATTATATTACTATTCTTATTATTTGGGTTGTTTTATAGCGATATACATATATATAAATATGGAAGAGAGCATTGTATATATATATAGCATGGTCATTTCTTTTTCTTGCGAACTCCCCAATTAGAAGCACTGCTTGGACTTATTAGGACATGTCTCCACTTCCCTCGCTCATTCTTTCATATCTCTACTACTGTTATAGTTATTATTAAAATTCCTAACGCTTATAGAAAAAAAAATATATAATGTGTGTGTGTGGAAATTTGAATTTGTGCATGATCATAGCCAAGAGTGGGTTTAGGTAAAGCATTGATGCAGCAAATAGAGTTCCAAATCAAATATAGAGTGACACATTTTTATGAGTTGTATGATAATGTGACTCAAAAAACACGAATGGAGATGGCTGGAAATGAAAATAAATCGGGAAAACTTGGAAAAGAGAAAAGTAATCTCAATCCAATAAAAAGAAAAAGTCGATGATGTTTGATTAATGAAAAATAAAAACGAAAAATGGGAAGAAAGCGATGTGAGATGGCATCGCAAATCAGATTTTTCAGAGAGAGATGTGAGGCGTGATTTCCTTTTGCTTTATTTCTCCGACAGGAATCTTTCAAAAATCAAAAGTACCCTCCGAAAAACAAAAACGAAAAAAAAAATGAAAAAGGAAGAAAGAAAAACAAAATAATATTGTGATTATGTAAGAAATATTTTAATGGGAAAAAAAGTAGAGAGAGAGAGAGTGCAACGAAAAGTTGAAAAAAGGACAAAATCATTATTATTCATTAGAGACGAAAGTGTGAACTCCTTGCTTACTCTGCATTGTCTTCCTCGTTTCGATTAATCCTCGTTTTGCTCTCTCAATTTCACAACGTTCATTTTCCTTCCCTTGAGAAGCCAAGAAACAGAAGAAAAAAGGAAAAAATAAAGGATTGTAATTTTCAAAACAATCAAAATCCTACGAACAATGGTGTGTCCCCTCTACTCAACATCATGAAAATCTTTCGAGGGTTTAGCACACAAAATCCTCCGCAAAGGTTATGAATAACCACAACCACCACCTCACTTCAGCCGACCCAACAGCTCCGCCGCCGCAACCACCGCCGCCTCAGCCGCCGCGCTCCTCCTTCAGCTGCGACCGCCACCCTCAAGAGCAGTTCACCGGCTTCTGCCCTTCTTGTCTCTGCGAACGCCTCACCACGCTCGATCACTCCTCTAACAGCAACACACCTTCCTCTTCTCGCCGGCCGTCGTCGGCTTCCAACGCAATCAAAGCCCTCTTCGCCTCCAAGCCGCCGGCGCTTCACATCCCCAAGCCCTCGAATCAAAAGCCCTCGAGCTCGATTTTGCCCGAGCTGAGAAGGTCCAAGTCGTTCTCCGCTTCCAAGAACGAGGCTTTATTTTCCGGCGGCGGCGGCGGCGGTGGGTTTGGCTTTGAACCACAGAGGAAGAGCTGTGATGTTCGCGTGAGAAGCACTCTTTGGTCGTTGCTCGAGCAAGAGAAGGAGAATAAAAAGAGTAATCTTGGCTTAGTTTCAGCTAATATTGTGAGACCAATTGAACATTCCAAGCCCCTTCTTGCCGAAACTGAGAATGTGGGTGGTGATGATGCTGTCTTGGTATGTAATGACGAAGAAGACGATGACGCCATAGACGAGATTAGGCCTGTGACTGAGAGTGAGACTAATTTGGGTATTTTAAGCGGTGAGTTAGCAGCCAATAAGAACAAAGGCGAGATCTTGGAGGCCGTCGTCATAGGCGTAGGTGAATTGAAAGCCATGAAGAATCATTACACAGAAGACGATGACATCGTTGAAAATCAAGGCAAGAAAGGTTACGGAGGGGGGTTTTGGTCAGCAGCTTCGGTTTTCAGCAAGAAATGGCAAAAATGGAGACAGAAGCAAAAGTCGAAGAAGAAGAGAACCACAGACGCCGACAGTTTAACCACAACATTGCCCGTCGAAAAGCCAATTTCAAGACAATACAGAGAAACCCAATCTGAAATAGCAGATTACGGCTATGGGCGAAGATCTTGCGACACAGATCCTAGGTTCTCCCTCGACGCTGCAAGAATCAGCTTCGAAGATCCAAGGTATTCCTTCGACGAGCCAAGAGCTTCGTGGGACGGTCACTTAATGGGCGGCAGAAGCTTCCCAAGAATGGCTCAGCCTATGCTCTCAGTGTTAGAAGACGATGGCCCACAACCACCACCCCTTCACATTCCTCGTTCAGACATGCAAATCCCAGTCGAAGAAAGAGAAGGCGTGACAGATATCCCAGGTGGATCTTTACAGACTAAGGAGTACTACGCTGACTGTTCTTCATCGAGGAGAAGGAAGAGCCTCGACAGGTCGAGCTCTATTCGAAGAACAGCAGCTTCAGTGGTGGCTGAGATCGACGAGCTAAAGATGGCTTCTTCGAACGCTAGGGTTACCCCAACAGCTGCTGATTCTTACCGAGCAGCAAAGGTTGTCGTCAGCGATTTCAGCTCCCATTCCTTGAGAGATGAGACCCTCGATCTCAGTCGATTCAGAGAGGGAAAAGAAACCAAGAAATCGAAGAAATGGAGCTGGAAACTATGGGGCTTTATGCATCGGCGCAGCAGAGATGAGGAGAACGAAGAAGACAAGTACAGTAGCAGAGGGAACGGTGCAGTGGGGCGATCTTTGTCTGAATCTTGGCAAGGTTTCGGTGATAAAAATGGCACCTTTGGTAGGAATTTGTCGAGGAGCAATAGCAGCGTGAGCTTTAGGCACGTGGGGCAGATGGGCGGTGGCTCGTTCAACGGCAGAGGAAAGCCTAGCTTTGAACTCAGTGGCTATTCGAGGAATAAGAGGGAGTTTGGAATTGGATTAGAGAGGAATAAAAGTGCGAGGTATTCGCCTAACGAGCTCGATATCAATGGGCTGCTACGTAGCAGAAGAGTTGCTACGATGGGAAAGGCGAAGGGCGGTAGTAATGGGAACCACCACCCACAGTCGATCGCAAGAAGCGTGCTGAGGCTCTACTGAGGTTGTTTGTGTTGTTTTTCTTGAACTTGTGAATGTTAGAAGAAGGATATCTGGTTAATGCCCTTTTTCTTGATGGGTTAATGGGGGTTTCATTGGTATACTAGTGAATAAAACGATGGTAGATAGATGATCTTATTGCGTTGTTTCATCTTGAATGTTAATGTTTATCTTGCTTTCAATCATAATGCTTGGACTTAAATTGAAATGGTAATGGATTGTAAGGTAGTAAATTCGCTTGTTTTTGCTAGCCATTTGAGGTTTTCTTGATTTTCATAGTCTATTCATGATGGTAGAAACCTAAGTGGGACTTTAATGATACGTAGTTTAGTACATGGTAAAGCCTTTATAACCTTAAAATGAGTTTTTCATTCATATATATCTCTAGTTGTTGTCATTTGAACTTGAAGCAAAGCACAATGGAGTGGATAATCCACCAGAGAAAAAAAGAAGAAGAAAATAAATAAAAAAGGAAAATGCAATAAATAATAATGTGGTCTGTGAAAGATTGAAATGGGACAGAACTGCGTTCTGCATCTGGCGATCTGACTCGGTTCAAAGAGAATGTCACTGCTTTTCTCTTTTCTTTTTTCCTGTGTAAGGACACACATTATGCCTTTGTCTTTTTATTTTTTGTTTTTTCCCTTGAGATATTCCCAAGTTCTCATATGGAATGGAACAACAACCATCGATTTTCATCACGAACGATTATGAATGTAAAACCACTCATAAATGCCACAATGTGAAATCGAGGCGAGGCTTTAGCCTCATCATAAGAGGAAAAAAAGGCTCAATTATTAAGACATATAAACAAAATAAAGGTCAAAAGGCGGCATGAAAAAAAAAAAACACAGAAGCCTGTTGATGCATGGTATTAGAAGAAAAAGGTGGATATTTTTATATACTTTTATATATAAATAAGAAGATGAAGGAAGAGCTGGCAATAAAAAAATAATCCATGAACGAAAAAAAGAAATGGAACTGTTGAGTCAAAAAGGTCCTGCACTTGTGGTGTCTTACTACTACTCTTAATGCACAGATTTGACATCATAGATGAAGCTTTAGTTGGGCACAGAAATAAAGATTGAAATCAGTCTGGTCTCCGAAAATTGTAGCTTTGAAACAACAAAATAGAAATATAAACAAACAAATAAGAAAAAATAAACATTGCAATGAGAAGATGATGATGATCTGCTGTAAAATCCTTAGCTCATCGTTTGTCTATTCATGGAGGCGTGGACAATGAATTGGCCTTCTGTTCATTTCTTTTATACTCCCTCTGTTTCACAAAGAAAGTCGTTTTAGATGTCTTTTTTTGTTCTAAAAAGCAAGTCGTTTTGATATTTTCAATAAATATATATGTGTAAATTTCCAAAATTGCCCTCATATTAAATAACAACTCATGCTTCAATACTAAAAATACACAAACGTAGAAGTCAAACTTGTAATAATTAATAGTTAATGAGGGGTATAAAAGACATTTTAAACAATGTCTTAATATGCGTGAGAAAATCTAAAACGACTTTCTTTGTGAAACAGAGGGAGTAAAGTAGACAATTTATGTTAAAAGGTGGCATTATTACCTTCACTTCAATCGCTGAATGGGCTACGGTCCGACCGATTAATCGGCAATGCGGGCTAGGCGCCCCTAAACTTTTTTTTTTTTTTTTTGAAAACTGGAAAAAAAATTAATTAAAAAAGATCAATATTTATATTAATGTTACATAGTTGCCTGTTGGGATTGAAATTATTGACTTAAAATGTTTGGAGATTTTTTTATGCTTTATATTTTGGTCGAATGTTAGCATATTTGATATATGAAAAATAAAGTGAATAAAAAACTAGTATACCGACTATTTTCTGCCTAAAAACAGCATAAGCAGTCTAGGCGCTAGGCGCCTTTCGGGCGCCCGACTAGCACCTAGCGAATTTTACAACATTTATTAAAACAATTGTTCAATATTTTTTTTGTCCCGTAATTTTAGGAGTGTAAAATTATAAAGCAACAAATTTAGGAGTTGAAATCATAAGGAATATAGCTTTTAAAATTAATCAATTCATGAACAATATAGGTCGGAACCATATAATATTCTTAAATTGCTTGATTTTGAAAAATTATTCCCTTTAATGCCAACTATGTATATAAAGATGTGGTATGGTATGTGGAAATTACTCTTCATCGTTATTTTCTTTTTCATCATCGTCGTCGGCGGCGGCATCATCATCATCATCATCGCTATTAATCATCATCATTAATAATTAAAAGGATCCAAACAAAAAAATGATGTACATATAAGAACAGTGTGGGTCAACATGAAGTTCTATGAAATTAAAATTTACTACTCCTGTCGCAAATTTGATTTTGATATGAAAATTTTCATATGTAACGTTATCAATATCTTAACACGCTTTATCCACTAAACATCAGTTTATCTTGAGATATATGAGTACGTCGTGCACGTTAGGCTTTTATCATTCAAGAACCCAATTTATCACAAGCTATATAACAGATCATAGTCTAACTAATTTTAATCACAGATAAAACACACCCACTCTACCGTACTTTTGATTGACAACTCTAAATTCAACAAGAAACCAATATACAGAAAAGAACACTTAGACGTTTCTAAAACTAAAAAAAATAAAATTTATTCAACTTAAAAGTTAATAATTATACACAATGCTTGCTTTATTCCACGTAACATGATCTAATATATTAAGCAACTACGCTCTTTCTACTCTTATTTTTTTTAATTTTATTATTATTATTACTATCAATGTTGTGGTGTTCATTGCTAGAGACATCGAACTTTCACTTGAAAATAATTCTGGTAATCCGAACTTGGAGTTTTGCTGCAACCAACATGTTCTGTCTTTTGCAAGAAAATATGCATAAAAACTTTATTAGTTTGTATTCATCTGCAAGAATATAATTACATCTACTTACCCATCTCTTACGTGCATATGCGTAAATGTTAAGGATAAACAAACAAATATTGTATGATTATCATAATACAACATAAATCAATAACTAGACGAGACCATCAATTAGTTAATAAGAATTATAAAATCTTAAACAAACTATTAAACAGCTTACAACTTACCTCTACGTACGTCTCTGTAGATTTTTTATTTGTACCGAATATACTGAGAGCCTATATATATATATATATATATATATATGGAGAGAGAGAGAGAGAGAGAGAGAGAGAGAGAGAGAGAGAGAGATTACCAAGGACATATATAAGTTGTATTAGTGTACTAATATAACAACAAATATAGAGATGTTAATTCGTACCTTAGGGTTTTCTCTGTTGATCCTCCACTGACATTAAGAAAAGGGTATTGGAAAGTAAGATCAGCCCAATAGCCGTTTGTGGCGACCCTCGCTTTCTAATACTAATTATGGCGGATTTTCGCAACGTAAGTCGCGGAAGACCCGTTTAATTAAAAACTTTTTCCTAAATAAAATATATTACCATAATATTCGTCTACATCGTCATCACTATACAAGGGCCGTAGCCCCAAAATAACAAGACGCTCAAAACCCTAATCGCTCCACAGGTCGCATCCATGTACAGCTCTGCCCTCAAAAGTCCGTGGAGCACCGCCGTCAGCCCGCCTTAACCTCGACGCACATTAGCGTCGGGTTCGGTACCTACAACACGTAAAACCCTGAGCTATTTGCTCAGTAGGTGAAATATGCGTGAATGCAGCGTGCGCTCGATCCCATCCCATATACCTCACAAATGCACGCTCGACTCATCACGACTCATCACATCCCACGACTCCCCGTGACTCTACACTACACCCTCGGGTATCCCACTCAGGTCGCTTTAGAATGGGAAGGCTTCTCAGGTCTCTTTAGAGTCGCCCATTTCCCCGAGTTGAGGTTCACGTTCGGTCTGCCCACTCAGGTCTCTTTAGAGCGGTACGTACTAGAACCTTTCCCTCGCCTATCGCTCGCTCGGCCCACTCAGGTCACTTTAGAGTGGTACCTACTGGAGCACGGGCAGCCTACTCAGGTCTCTTTAGAGCGGCCTTCACCCACCCTCTATCCGACAAACGGACCAACACCACTCGTCGACTCCCCAAACGTTACCGTTCCGTACGGTACTCAACCCCCTCGCACTGACATGGAATGCAAGTGCAGTGCAAATAACATATGACGTGCGAAAATATTTAAAACATGTCAAACACGTAATTAATGAAATTCACGTAATCATATAATCACATATTCACATAATTCATATAAATCACATATTTTAAACACGTACACATATATTCACATAAAAGGGTTACGTGTCGTAGATGAAAAGTTCACCTACCTGTCCTCCTGATAAAATTAGTCGACAATCCCGGTGAATTTCCTACAGTTCGAATATCTGAGCACGCAATATTATTTATATTAGTATATTTACTAAAGTCACCTAATTTCGAAATTTCCAAACTCAAAGTTTCAAAACCCTAAAATTATCAAAACCCTAAAATTTAGAACTTAATCTAAACTAAGAAATACTATTAACTTAAATCTCGGCAAGATGAATCTCGACATGTTTCTAAATAGATCTCGATATATGACATTCATAGATTTCGATATGAATTATATTTCGACACTGATATTTCGTAAAACTTTAAGATGAATATCAACATTGTAACCAAAATGTCGAATTGTGTGTTAGCCTTTTACAGAGAAAAGTCGAGATGTGTATTGACATTATAACTAAGATATCGAATTTTATACTAATTAAAATACAATCTCGATATTACACTAGGGATTTCAATATTTATACTTCATAAAGATGTCGATACTTAGCACATATGAAATAACATATCGAGATTTTAATGATATGATATATGTAAATCTCGATATCAATGTCTACTAGGTCTCGACATTTTCTTATTCTTCTAACCATATTTCGATAGAGCTAATAAATCTCGGCATGGTTTATTCCCAACAAGAGATGGCTCGATATTTTATACTGAACTTCGAAATTAACATTAATAAAGACCTCAACATGTTCTCGAGTTTTCCTTCAACTAAAATTGCATCTCTCAATCATCAAACTCTAGTATTGAGACCTGGATCGAACTCCTAACCCAATAGCTATAATCAAACTTCCCTAAAGATAACACGTTAAACCCTAATTCTTAGTTTATATGAAGTACTTAACATGGATTTACTAATTCAGATTAAAGCTATGTATATATAATCACGTTAGTATGATATATGATTGAAAACGACGAGTGGTAGTAAAAAGATATACCTATCCAAGCTTAATCGACTTGTTCTTGTTGGAATTATTCTCTCCTCTTCTGCTTCTAAGTCCTCGTGAGTTAATGTTGATGCATTTGGGGTTTCTGTCTTTTATTCCTAGAGTTAACGTGTGAATTAGCAAATGACACCACATCTTATTAGATTCTTGTCCTTATCTTATCATTATGTTAATTTTCCTTTCTTATTCATTTGGGGTTTGCGTGTGGCATAATACAAGGACATGGGCATTTTTTTCTTAGTTCTTATCCTAACTTAGTGAAATAACGATTGTAATAATATTATTTATAGTTTTCCCTTCATGCTTAAGTAATCGAACCATTTAATAATTCTAATATTTTGATCTCTAATGGCTCGAACTTCCCTTTCATTATTCTTTAATCTTTATGAAGATTTCGAGTTTTAAGGTATTGAATTCTAATGGTTTCGAGCTCGATAAATCTTCGAGCTTTAAATGTTCGGGTTTCATGAGTTTCGATTCTTAAAAGTTTCGAAACCTTGATGCAAATTGTAAAGATATCGAGTTGTTTAATTAATTTAAATATTTTGAGGTTGATTAATCAATACCTAATATACTAAATTAAACCTTCTAGGTTAGCATGTCATGTAGTAGAAACCCTAAAATCAATAACTAACCTAAAATAAATTAATTCTTCAAATTTCTAATTCACATATGTCATGTTAGCATATAACGTGAAATCATTTAAACATATAAAAATCACAAAACACGTCTCATGCAGTCACGTAAGTCAAATAATATTTATGCCTATTTATTGGCCGACTTACTTACGGGACTCGGGTATTACATCCTCCCCTCCTTAAAAGAATTTCGCCCCCGAAATTCTGTGGTAGGGGACTCAAGTTCGGCTCTACGACTAGACTAGCCCATCTATTTTCTACATCCTCTAGGCATATTTCCACCACACTTACCGCTGCGTAACTCTAACATCTAGCATGATTTACTTAAATGGAACTGGGATCATCCTCACTTTCGTCACACATTTATTCCACACAAATAAACATGCGACTCCGAATGGGTATGCTTATAAGCATTTCGAGTTACCTGTCATCCTTGATGGACTCGGTTCTTCTTCTTCGCTTGTTAAAGCGTATACTCGGGCTGGTGCCAGTGGAGGTCGTACTGGCATTGGGGCTGGGTTTCTGGGACGATATTCTTGACAGTTTTTTACAACATGTCCCAGCTTTCCGCACTTGAAACATTGCGGATTGAATTTAGGTCCGACTCCGAAACAAACGCCGGTATGATATCGTCCGCATTGCGGACATTGGGGATTGATAGTTGGGGGTCGAAACGGAATATTTGTTGCCCCTAAGTTTGGTCTCGGTCGCCAGTTTTGTGGTCCCTGGCGATAATTCTGGTTATTATTGGGGCCTACTTCGAAGTACTGCCGTTTCTTACTTCCGTTTCCTTGATGATTATCCATTTTCTTCTTCGCCTCAGATGCCAAAATTTGGGATTCCGCTTGCTCTGCAATCATTGCTCGTTCCGCCACATGAGCAAATGCTACTCCTCGCGTTCCTGCCATGCTAACATCTCGGTAGATCTCCGGTTTGAGACCTACCTGGAACCGTTCGATCTTTAGGGCGTCGTTCGCCACCATGTGCGGGGCGAAGCGGGACAGTTCCTCAAACTTGCGAATATATTCCGCGATAGGTCTTTCGCCCTGTTTGAGATTTATGAACTCGTTCATCTTTCGAGTTCGGTCATAGGTCGTGAAATATTTGTCACGGAACAGTTCTTTGAACCTTTCCCACGACATGGTCATTGGGTCCTCTAAGATTTTAATGGTGTCCCACCAAAATCTTGCGTTCCCTCGAAGCATAGAGATTGCGCACAATACTTGCTCATTCTCTGGGACTCGACCGTATAGGAACATGTCTTCGACTGTGCGCAACCAGTCGTCAGCCATAGTAGGGTCAATGGCATCCTCGAAGGTCGGAGGGTTTAATTTCCGGAACCGTTCTCCTATGATCTCTATACGTTCAGGCTGAGGAGACAGTTGGGGTACGGAGGAAACTTGATGATGGATAAGAGCATTAATCTGATCCGATTGTCGCTGGATCAGTTCCGTAAGCCTCATAATGGTCGAGTCGCGTTCATGTACTGGGGACTCAGGTTCGTCCCTACGACTCGAACTACCTACGTTCTCTCTACGAGTTTTCGGCATCTTATTCCTATTATCTACAAATAGCCACGTAAGAAACACATCATATTAAACACATAATCATATCGTACCGTAGAACTTATAGGCAAGGCTGATCCTCCAGGCTTTTGAGCGGCCGTACATGGACAGTCTACAGAATCTATATCCTAAGCTCTGATACCACCTGTGGCGACCCTCGCTTTCTAATACTAATTATGGCGGATTTTCGCAACGTAAGTCGCGGAAGACCCGTTTAATTAAAAACTTTTTCCTAAATAAAATATATTACCATAATATTCGTCTACATCGTCATCACTATACAAGGGCCGTAGCCCCAAAATAACAAGACGCTCAAAACCCTAATCGCTCCACAGGTCGCATCCATGTACAGCTCTGCCCTCAAAAGTCCGTGGAGCACCGCCGTCAGCCCGCCTTAACCTCGACGCACATTAGCGTCGGGTTCGGTACCTACAACACGTAAAACCCTGAGCTATTTGCTCAGTAGGTGAAATATGCGTGAATGCAGCGTGCGCTCGATCCCATCCCATATACCTCACAAATGCACGCTCGACTCATCACGACTCATCACATCCCACGACTCCCCGTGACTCTACACTACACCCTCGGGTATCCCACTCAGGTCGCTTTAGAATGGGAAGGCTTCTCAGGTCTCTTTAGAGTCGCCCATTTCCCCGAGTTGAGGTTCACGTTCGGTCTGCCCACTCAGGTCTCTTTAGAGCGGTACGTACTAGAACCTTTCCCTCGCCTATCGCTCGCTCGGCCCACTCAGGTCACTTTAGAGTGGTACCTACTGGAGCACGGGCAGCCTACTCAGGTCTCTTTAGAGCGGCCTTCACCCACCCTCTATCCGACAAACGGACCAACACCACTCGTCGACTCCCCAAACGTTACCGTTCCGTACGGTACTCAACCCCCTCGCACTGACATGGAATGCAAGTGCAGTGCAAATAACATATGACGTGCGAAAATATTTAAAACATGTCAAACACGTAATTAATGAAATTCACGTAATCATATAATCACATATTCACATAATTCATATAAATCACATATTTTAAACACGTACACATATATTCACATAAAAGGGTTACGTGTCGTAGATGAAAAGTTCACCTACCTGTCCTCCTGATAAAATTAGTCGACAATCCCGGTGAATTTCCTACAGTTCGAATATCTGAGCACGCAATATTATTTATATTAGTATATTTACTAAAGTCACCTAATTTCGAAATTTCCAAACTCAAAGTTTCAAAACCCTAAAATTATCAAAACCCTAAAATTTAGAACTTAATCTAAACTAAGAAATACTATTAACTTAAATCTCGGCAAGATGAATCTCGACATGTTTCTAAATAGATCTCGATATATGACATTCATAGATTTCGATATGAATTATATTTCGACACTGATATTTCGTAAAACTTTAAGATGAATATCAACATTGTAACCAAAATGTCGAATTGTGTGTTAGCCTTTTACAGAGAAAAGTCGAGATGTGTATTGACATTATAACTAAGATATCGAATTTTATACTAATTAAAATACAATCTCGATATTACACTAGGGATTTCAATATTTATACTTCATAAAGATGTCGATACTTAGCACATATGAAATAACATATCGAGATTTTAATGATATGATATATGTAAATCTCGATATCAATGTCTACTAGGTCTCGACATTTTCTTATTCTTCTAACCATATTTCGATAGAGCTAATAAATCTCGGCATGGTTTATTCCCAACAAGAGATGGCTCGATATTTTATACTGAACTTCGAAATTAACATTAATAAAGACCTCAACATGTTCTCGAGTTTTCCTTCAACTAAAATTGCATCTCTCAATCATCAAACTCTAGTATTGAGACCTGGATCGAACTCCTAACCCAATAGCTATAATCAAACTTCCCTAAAGATAACACGTTAAACCCTAATTCTTAGTTTATATGAAGTACTTAACATGGATTTACTAATTCAGATTAAAGCTATGTATATATAATCACGTTAGTATGATATATGATTGAAAACGACGAGTGGTAGTAAAAAGATATACCTATCCAAGCTTAATCGACTTGTTCTTGTTGGAATTATTCTCTCCTCTTCTGCTTCTAAGTCCTCGTGAGTTAATGTTGATGCATTTGGGGTTTCTGTCTTTTATTCCTAGAGTTAACGTGTGAATTAGCAAATGACACCACATCTTATTAGATTCTTGTCCTTATCTTATCATTATGTTAATTTTCCTTTCTTATTCATTTGGGGTTTGCGTGTGGCATAATACAAGGACATGGGCATTTTTTTCTTAGTTCTTATCCTAACTTAGTGAAATAACGATTGTAATAATATTATTTATAGTTTTCCCTTCATGCTTAAGTAATCGAACCATTTAATAATTCTAATATTTTGATCTCTAATGGCTCGAACTTCCCTTTCATTATTCTTTAATCTTTATGAAGATTTCGAGTTTTAAGGTATTGAATTCTAATGGTTTCGAGCTCGATAAATCTTCGAGCTTTAAATGTTCGGGTTTCATGAGTTTCGATTCTTAAAAGTTTCGAAACCTTGATGCAAATTGTAAAGATATCGAGTTGTTTAATTAATTTAAATATTTTGAGGTTGATTAATCAATACCTAATATACTAAATTAAACCTTTTAGGTTAGCATGTCATGTAGTAGAAACCCTAAAATCAATAACTAACCTAAAATAAATTAATTCTTCAAATTTCTAATTCACATATGTCATGTTAGCATATAACGTGAAATCATTTAAACATATAAAAATCACAAAACACGTCTCATGCAGTCACGTAAGTCAAATAATATTTATGCCTATTTATTGGCCGACTTACTTACGGGACTCGGGTATTACATCCTCCCCTCCTTAAAAGAATTTCGCCCCCGAAATTCTGTGGTAGGGGACTCAAGTTCGGCTCTACGACTAGACTAGCCCATCTATTTTCTACATCCTCTAGGCATATTTCCACCACACTTACCGCTGCGTAACTCTAACATCTAGCATGATTTACTTAAATGGAACTGGGATCATCCTCACTTTCGTCACACATTTATTCCACACAAATAAACATGCGACTCCGAATGGGTATGCTTATAAGCATTTCGAGTTACCTGTCATCCTTGATGGACTCGGTTCTTCTTCTTCGCTTGTTAAAGCGTATACTCGGGCTGGTGCCAGTGGAGGTCGTACTGGCATTGGGGCTGGGTTTCTGGGACGATATTCTTGACAGTTTTTTACAACATGTCCCAGCTTTCCGCACTTGAAACATTGCGGATTGAATTTAGGTCCGACTCCGAAACAAACGCCGGTATGATATCGTCCGCATTGCGGACATTGGGGATTGATAGTTGGGGGTCGAAACGGAATATTTGTTGCCCCTAAGTTTGGTCTCGGTCGCCAGTTTTGTGGTCCCTGGCGATAATTCTGGTTATTATTGGGGCCTACTTCGAAGTACTGCCGTTTCTTACTTCCGTTTCCTTGATGATTATCCATTTTCTTCTTCGCCTCAGATGCCAAAATTTGGGATTCCGCTTGCTCTGCAATCATTGCTCGTTCCGCCACATGAGCAAATGCTACTCCTCGCGTTCCTGCCATGCTAACATCTCGGTAGATCTCCGGTTTGAGACCTACCTGGAACCGTTCGATCTTTAGGGCGTCGTTCGCCACCATGTGCGGGGCGAAGCGGGACAGTTCCTCAAACTTGCGAATATATTCCGCGATAGGTCTTTCGCCCTGTTTGAGATTTATGAACTCGTTCATCTTTCGAGTTCGGTCATAGGTCGTGAAATATTTGTCACGGAACAGTTCTTTGAACCTTTCCCACGACATGGTCATTGGGTCCTCTAAGATTTTAATGGTGTCCCACCAAAATCTTGCGTTCCCTCGAAGCATAGAGATTGCGCACAATACTTGCTCATTCTCTGGGACTCGACCGTATAGGAACATGTCTTCGACTGTGCGCAACCAGTCGTCAGCCATAGTAGGGTCAATGGCATCCTCGAAGGTCGGAGGGTTTAATTTCCGGAACCGTTCTCCTATGATCTCTATACGTTCAGGCTGAGGAGACAGTTGGGGTACGGAGGAAACTTGATGATGGATAAGAGCATTAATCTGATCCGATTGTCGCTGGATCAGTTCCGTAAGCCTCATAATGGTCGAGTCGCGTTCATGTACTGGGGACTCAGGTTCGTCCCTACGACTCGAACTACCTACGTTCTCTCTACGAGTTTTCGGCATCTTATTCCTATTATCTACAAATAGCCACGTAAGAAACACATCATATTAAACACATAATCATATCGTACCGTAGAACTTATAGGCAAGGCTGATCCTCCAGGCTTTTGAGCGGCCGTACATGGACAGTCTACAGAATCTATATCCTAAGCTCTGATACCACCTGTGGCGACCCTCGCTTTCTAATACTAATTATGGCGGATTTTCGCAACGTAAGTCGCGGAAGACCCGTTTAATTAAAAAACTTTTCCTAAATAAAATATATTACCATAATATTCGTCTACATCGTCATCACTATACAAGGGCCGTAGCCCCAAAATAACAAGACGCTCAAAACCCTAATCGCTCCACAGGTCGCATCCATGTACAGCTCTGCCCTCAAAAGTCCGTGGAGCACCGCCGTCAGCCCGCCTTAACCTCGACGCACATTAGCGTCGGGTTCGGTACCTACAACACGTAAAACCCTGAGCTATTTGCTCAGTAGGTGAAATATGCGTGAATGCAGCGTGCGCTCGATCCCATCCCATATACCTCACAAATGCACGCTCGACTCATCACGACTCATCACATCCCACGACTCCCCGTGACTCTACACTACACCCTCGGGTATCCCACTCAGGTCGCTTTAGAATGGGAAGGCTTCTCAGGTCTCTTTAGAGTCGCCCATTTCCCCGAGTTGAGGTTCACGTTCGGTCTGCCCACTCAGGTCTCTTTAGAGCGGTACGTACTAGAACCTTTCCCTCGCCTATCGCTCGCTCGGCCCACTCAGGTCACTTTAGAGTGGTACCTACTGGAGCACGGGCAGCCTACTCAGGTCTCTTTAGAGCGGCCTTCACCCACCCTCTATCCGACAAACGGACCAACACCACTCGTCGACTCCCCAAACGTTACCGTTCCGTACGGTACTCACCCCCTCGCACTGACATGGAATGCAAGTGCAGTGCAAATAACATATGACGTGCGAAAATATTTAAAACATGTCAAACACGTAATTAATGAAATTCACGTAATCATATAATCACATATTCACATAATTCATATAAATCACATATTTTAAACACGTACACATATATTCACATAAAAGGGTTACGTGTCGTAGATGAAAAGTTCACCTACCTGTCCTCCTGATAAAATTAGTCGACAATCCCGGTGAATTTCCTACAGTTCGAATATCTGAGCACGCAATATTATTTATATTAGTATATTTACTAAAGTCACCTAATTTCGAAATTTCCAAACTCAAAGTTTCAAAACCCTAAAATTATCAAAACCCTAAAATTTAGAACTTAATCTAAACTAAGAAATACTATTAACTTAAATCTCGGCAAGATGAATCTCGACATGTTTCTAAATAGATCTCGATATATGACATTCATAGATTTCGATATGAATTATATTTCGACACTGATATTTCGTAAAACTTTAAGATGAATATCAACATTGTAACCAAAATGTCGAATTGTGTGTTAGCCTTTTACAGAGAAAAGTCGAGATGTGTATTGACATTATAACTAAGATATCGAATTTTATACTAATTAAAATACAATCTCGATATTACACTAGGGATTTCAATATTTATACTTCATAAAGATGTCGATACTTAGCACATATGAAATAACATATCGAGATTTTAATGATATGATATATGTAAATCTCGATATCAATGTCTACTAGGTCTCGACATTTTCTTATTCTTCTAACCATATTTCGATAGAGCTAATAAATCTCGGCATGGTTTATTCCCAACAAGAGATGGCTCGATATTTTATACTGAACTTCGAAATTAACATTAATAAAGACCTCAACATGTTCTCGAGTTTTCCTTCAACTAAAATTGCATCTCTCAATCATCAAACTCTAGTATTGAGACCTGGATCGAACTCCTAACCCAATAGCTATAATCAAACTTCCCTAAAGATAACACGTTAAACCCTAATTCTTAGTTTATATGAAGTACTTAACATGGATTTACTAATTCAGATTAAAGCTATGTATATATAATCACGTTAGTATGATATATGATTGAAAACGACGAGTGGTAGTAAAAAGATATACCTATCCAAGCTTAATCGACTTGTTCTTGTTGGAATTATTCTCTCCTCTTCTGCTTCTAAGTCCTCGTGAGTTAATGTTGATGCATTTGGGGTTTCTGTCTTTTATTCCTAGAGTTAACGTGTGAATTAGCAAATGACACCACATCTTATTAGATTCTTGTCCTTATCTTATCATTATGTTAATTTTCCTTTCTTATTCATTTGGGGTTTGCGTGTGGCATAATACAAGGACATGGGCATTTTTTTCTTAGTTCTTATCCTAACTTAGTGAAATAACGATTGTAATAATATTATTTATAGTTTTCCCTTCATGCTTAAGTAATCGAACCATTTAATAATTCTAATATTTTGATCTCTAATGGCTCGAACTTCCCTTTCATTATTCTTTAATCTTTATGAAGATTTCGAGTTTTAAGGTATTGAATTCTAATGGTTTCGAGCTCGATAAATCTTCGAGCTTTAAATGTTCGGGTTTCATGAGTTTCGATTCTTAAAAGTTTCGAAACCTTGATGCAAATTGTAAAGATATCGAGTTGTTTAATTAATTTAAATATTTTGAGGTTGATTAATCAATACCTAATATACTAAATTAAACCTTCTAGGTTAGCATGTCATGTAGTAGAAACCCTAAAATCAATAACTAACCTAAAATAAATTAATTCTTCAAATTTCTAATTCACATATGTCATGTTAGCATATAACGTGAAATCATTTAAACATATAAAAATCACAAAACACGTCTCATGCAGTCACGTAAGTCAAATAATATTTATGCCTATTTATTGGCCGACTTACTTACGGGACTCGGGTATTACACCGTTGGAACTGTGTACTTAAAGATTTATTTTAAATAAAAGAACCATAAATATTATCAATAAGCGCAACTTGCCCATCCAAAAAGCAACGATCTCCTCTCGAAACCAATATGTCCGATACCACCCATTACGCGCCTAGAGGAAAAATATTATGTAATAGGATTAATATCCAGCCTATGTATGAACTGTTAGCTATTACTAGTAATTGAGCACATCCTATATACTCTATATAATATTGTTATAAAAATATTAACTAATATTTGAATATTTGATTAAATAGTAATTAATTAATTTGAAGTACAATAAGTAAATAAATAAATAGATGAGTTTGGATTAGAACAGCCCGGTTAATAACGTGGGCAGTTTTCACCGATTATTGTATAAACGTGGGTAGTTTTGACAGACCAAATCAATTTTACGGACCAAAATCAAAATTTGACAGACCAAATTCAAGCTAATTTGACAGTTTAAATCAGGCCTCACCCTTAATAAAAGAGTATAGATACTTCAAAAAGTTGCCGAGGCTTAAATTTCTCATCTCTGAAGATGAAGCTGAGAAATTGGAATATGTAGACGACACCAATTAGATTACTCAGAGCGATGATAGGTCAAACAAGCTCGATAGTAATAACTTGTCCATTGCGATTGTGTATTTAAGATATTGTACGAACGAAAAAGGAATAGAACAATAGCAAGTTGAATAATATAGACTCCAATCGAAATAAAACTTTTGTCGCTTTTTCACTACTCTTTATATCAGGAGGAGCCGTTCAAGCTTGGCATTATTCGCACTCAATGAATATATATATACTAGAGTTTCGAACCGCGCACAAGGCGCGGTGGAAAATGCCCATCTTTTTTTTCTTGTAATTATATTTTATTAATTTTTTATATAATAATCTAATTCATCAATTCAAACATTTTAAATTACAACATTAAGTAATCATCAAGATAATTTAGACAAGTAAGTTTTTAAAGGGAATACATAAGATTATGTCAGAAGATATTAGTTTGCTTATGATAAAAATTTTCCTTTCTAGTGGCAACAACCCATACATATAATATCGAGCATAATCAGTAGGTTTTATCCCATAAAAATAAACATAGAACATAAACTTGGATCTCCCAACGCTTTTAGTCCTCTAAAAATTCTAATCAAATCTGTAAGTTTTTCTCCTTGCACTATTCGAGATAGCACAAAACCCTTAAAATAATAGTTACAATAATTGTAAACTTAAATGTTTATACAACATAATTAAACATAAAATAATATATTAGGTCTATTATGATTGGCACTTATAAGTTATAATAAATATATATATATATATATATTCTTGAAAATATTATTTTATGATTGGCACTTATTCATTAGATTGGCACTTATAAGTTATATGGGTGCTTATATATGGGTGCTTTGATGATGATTTTGACAATGTGTGATGATATTTTCAAGAATATATAGTAATGCAACCTTTGCAGTCTTCTCTCTCTCAAATATCATTAATTTCATGTTTATGTGGAAGTTACACAAGATAAACCCAAAGGTAGGTATATATAGTTATTTTGTTTGCTTTTTTACGATGTTATGTTGTTTGTTATCTTTTCATAATTATTATTTTTATTATGATAGACTCATACATATATAGAGTAATTTTTGTGAACACCTTACGTGACCACCTGTTGATTTGGCATCACTTCGTGCCACATGCCATTGATCAACATATCGGATGCTGATGTGACATATTAATGCCATATATAACACATGTTACATATTAATGAAATATATCAATCAACATGCCACATCAGCATCCGAGATATTGATCACTGACACCTAAAAGGCGTTAATTAAAACGATATAACCTCAAATGTCGATATGGACTGTTGACATGGCACGAATCGATGTTAAATGTGCACACATAATGTGCTCACATAAGGTGAGCACCATAAAATTACTCTATATATTATATATATATTTGATTTTTCTATGAATATTAATCCAGGCTGATAAGTTCTTTTGGCTATGGCGAGAGTGTCTATTGGCGCCCCCCGCAATGAAGTATAGTCTGTTTGAATATTAATTTAAGTGATGTGTCATTTTTCATTATGCTTCTATTACAGTAATAGTTTCTCATTTAATTATAAATCAATAGACTATCGAAATGCTCTTGAACTTTTTATAAAAATATGCTTTGATCGATACATCTATTATTTCATTATCCCAAGCCAAACGCGTGGTTATCACAGTTTTATGACTGAACTCATTTCCCAAAACCATGTTGTCCAAAAAAAATTTTGTGATGGCGATTTTCGGCTTTCTCAATAATACCAATATATAATAACTTGCATTATTCGCAAAAGTGCATTTTAGCTTCATTTGTTAGTAAGTTGAGAGTCGAAAAGAATTGATTTTATAATCTGCGCAAAGTAGTAAAGAGTTGAGAGTCGAATTTTAAGAATTTTATTTTCATTTAAGAATTGATTTTATAATTTGCGCAAATTAAAGACAACAATATATAGAAATTAAATATTCGATTTAAAAAATAAACATGCATAACAATACACGTATTAAACATAACAAATACATATTAAGAGAATTCCTTTATAGACACTTAGTATAAGTAGGGTAGGTCATGATAAGTTTTGTAGGTTTACATTCCCTACACATGCATAACAATACATGTACATTCCTTTTGATCACACACGCATAAATCACACTCTTAGACATACATGTTCATGTGTGTGTAATATATATATGATCCCACTTTCATTCTTACTCATAGTGGTTCTGTCTTCTCTCCTCATTCGATAGTTTCTTCTTTCTTCACAGCTCATACAAAAATTCTCCTCTCATCCGTAACAAAAAAAAATGGTTGCTAAGATCCTTATTATCGTCCTCTCGTCCGTACAGTCGATAGCATTCGCCTTTCTAGTGAGGGACCCTAACGTATCTGGGGTGTATGTCATTCTCAACTTACTTCTAAGCCTGGTTTCGTTGATGACCTTCACGGCTTGCTTCTTGGCTTCTGCTTATTCCGCTTTGGTGGAGGCTCGTTAGAGATGGCGATGCGGAGGTTGCTGAGGTCGAATGTCGGAATCTACGTGTTCGATTTGCCGTACTCCCCACATTCATATCCGTGAGCTTTGGATTGGGGGAGAGGCTCTACGCGAGTTGACTCGGCCTCCTTCCGGTCATGGGGATCGGAGGTTGCTTATTCGAGAGGACGGAGTTCGTTCAGTTCGTTTGTCCTCTGGCGGTCAACACGGCATACGGCACGATCGCCAAGCTCATCACAAACCCGGAGGGTAGGATACAGAGGATGGAAAGATGCTTTGGCTCGTACTATTCCATCTCGGGGTGGGTCTCGTTGGTCTGCCTCTCTTGTGTTTGGTTTATGTGGATGGTTTAGCTTTGACTTTTGTTTATTTCTATTACTGTTAGGTATTCGAAGGGGATTCGATGGTCCGGTGTGCTCGGAGTGGAGAAGACGAAGAAGTTGTAAGGCCCTTGTTGATTAACGAAGCTGCGGGTGGTGAAACAGCGGAGCAAAGTGGGAGATGGGAAAGAAAGAGATATTGCGAAAATTAATGAGCGGGAGATGGGGAAGAAAGGGAAAAAAATAAATATTTTGGATGTAGCAACGGATTTTGCGACGGACTATCCGTGGAAAATATTTCCCACGGAAAATCCATCGCAAAGTCCGTCACTATATATATTCGACGACTACTTCGTCGGAGTTATTCCCGATGGACAATCCATCGCTACATATATTCGACGACTATTCCGTCGCACATTTTGCAACGAACACGCCGTCGAATATTTTCCGGACAAAAAATCCGTCGAATAGTTTTTGCGACGGATTTTGCAACCGATTTTCCATCGGTAAGCTGGGCGGCGGAGATTCCGTCACAAATACCCGTCGCATTTTGCGACGGGCTCGCCATCGAACTTATTCCCGGTGGACAATCTGTCGCTACATATATTCGACGACTATTCCCTCGCAAATTTTGCGAGGGACACACTGTCGGACATTTTCCCGACAGAAAATCCGTCGAACAATTTTTGCGACGAATTCTGCGACCACTTTTCCGTCGGTAAGATGCGACGAAAATTCCGTCGCAAATACCCGTCGCAAAATGTTGCGACCGCATTTTTTGTCGCGCTAGCCGCCGCTATGAGATCTTTTTTGTAGTGCCTTTTCATTACGCGTGCACACACACTCACGCATAAACCACACCAAAATGAAAATGGTTGCTAAGATCCTTCTTATCGTCCTCTCGTCCGTGCTGTCGATAGCATTCGCCTTTCTAGTGAGAGACCCTTACGTATCTGGAGTGTTTGTCATTCTCAACTTACTTCTTAGCCTGGTTCCGTTGATGACCTTCACGGCTTGCTTCTTGGCTTTCGCTTGTTTCCGATTTGGTGGAGGCTCGTTAGAGATGACGATGCGGAGGTTGCTGAGGTCGAATGTCGGGATCTACGTGTTCGATTTGCCCTACTCCCCACATTCATATCCGTGAGCTTCGGATTGGGGGAGAGGTTCTACGCGAGTTGTCTCGGCCTCCTTCCGCTCGTGGGGATCGGAGGTTGCTTATTCGAGAGGACGGATTTTGTTCAGCTCGTTTGTCCTCTGGCAGTGAACACGGCATACCGCATGATCGCCAGGCTCATCACGAACACGGAGGGTAGGATGCAGAGGATGGGATGCTTCGGCTCGTACTATTCCATCTCGGGGTGGATCTCGTTGGTCTGTCTCTCTTGTGTTTGGTTTATGTGGATGGTTTAGCTTTGACTTTTGTTTATTTCTATTACTGTTAGGTATTCGAAGGGAATTCGATGGTCCGGTGTGCTCGGAGTGGAGAAGATGAAGAAGTTGTTAGGCCCTTGTTCATTAACGAAGCTGTGGAGCAAAGTGGGGTGGGATTGAGCTTCGAAGAGATGATGATGATGATGATGATGATGATGATGATCGCGACTGCCAAAGATGCGGTAGGAGAAATGATAGAGTGGAAAGAAGTTTAAGGAGGAGGTGGAAGAGAAAATGCGGATTGAGAGGATGAAGTTCAAGGAGGAGTGGAAGAGATGTTGCGGATTGAGATGATGAAGTTCAAGAATGAGGTGGAAAATATGATGGAGATGAAGTTGAAGAATTTTGCGACCGATTTTCCCACAGAAAATCCATCGCAAAATCCGTCGCTATATATATTCAACGACTACTCCGTCGCAAATTTTGCGACGGACTCTCTGTCAGACTTATTCCCAATGGACAATCTGTCGCTACATATATTCGACGACTATTCCGCCGCAACTTTTGCGACGGACACGCCGTCAGACATTTTCCGAATAGAAAATCCGTCGAATAGTTTTTGCGACGGATTTTGCGATCGATTTTCCATCGATAAGCTGGGCGACGGAAATTTCGTCGCAAGTACCCGTTACATTTTGCGACGGGCTCGTCGTCGGACTTATTCCCGATGGACAATCCGTCGCTACATATATTCGACGACTATTCCATCGCAAATTTTGCGACGGACACGCCGTCGGACATTTTCCCGACAGAAAATCCGTCGAACATTTTGCGACGGATATTGCGACATATTTTCTATCGGTAAGCTGCGACGGAAATTCCGTCGCAAATACCCATCGCAAAATGTTGGGACCGCATTTTTTATCGCGCCCGCCGTCGCTATCAGGTCTTTTTTTGTAGTGCCTTTTCATTACGCGAGCACACACACTCACGCCTAAATCACACCAAAAATAAAAATGGTTGCTAAGATCCTTCTTATCGTCCTCTCGTCCGTGTTGTCGATAGCATTTGCCTTTGTAGTGAGTACCCTAACATATCTGGGGTGTTTGTCATTCTCAACTTACTTCTTAGCATGGTTCCTTTGATGACCTTCACGGCTTGCTTTTTGGCTTCCGCTCGTTTCCGCTTTGGTGGAGGCTTATTAGAGATGGCGATGCGGAGGTTGCTGAGGTCGAATGTCGGGATCTACGTGTTCGATTTGCCCTACTCCACACATTTATATCCGTGAACTTCAGATTGGGGGAGAGGTTCTACGCGAGTTGTCTCGGCCTCCTTCCGGTCGTGGGGATCGGAGGTTGCTTATCCGCGAGGACGGACTTCGTTCAGTTCGTTTGTCCTCTGGCGGTGAACACGGCATACGGCATGATCGCCAGGCTCATCACGAACCCGGAGGGCAGGATGCAGAGGATGGGATGCCTCGGCTCGTACTATTCCATCTCGGGTTGGTCTCGTTGGTCTGTCTCTCTTGTGTTTGGTTTATGTGGATGGTTTAGCTTTGACTTTTGTTTATTTCTATTACTGTTAGGTATTCGAAGGGAATTCGATGGTCCGATGTGGTCGGAGTGGAGAAGACGAAGAAGTTGTAAGGCCCTTGTTGATTAACGAAGCTGCGGGTGGTGAAACAACGGAGCTAAGTGGGGTGGGATTGAGCTTCGAAGAGATAATGATGATGATGGAGATCACGACTGACAAGGATGTGGTAGGAGAAATGATAGAGTGGGAAGAAGTTCAAGGAGGAAGTGGAAGAGAAGATGCGAATTGAGAGGATGAAGTTCAAGGAGGAGGTGGAAGATGCGGATTGAGAAGATGATGTTCAAGAAGGGGTGGAAGATATGATGGAGATGAAGTTGAAGGAGGGGGTGGAGAAGAGGATGCTGATTCATGATGACGACGATGAGATGAAGAAATGGAACAGTGTGTGTTTTTATTGCCCAGTTTATTATTATTCAGATCTTTTTTTCATTTTGTTTATGCATGTAAATGAAAGTTACAAACAGAATAAAGAAAACAATACTATAAATGCACAATGGATAGCACATGTAGGATGGTTTTTATAGGCAAAGTCAACCTCGAGATTTGAATTCCCAACATCAAAATCGGCAGCAACACAATCATTATCTGTAACAACATCAAAAAATATCCTCAGTTGTCGTGGTTTGTATCATCAATGTTATATCACGTTTGTTATATAACTTAGATAATAAACCCACCCCAGAAATATTTGATTTTTTTCTACCGCAAAATTACTTCAAAATGTTGCAGTTTTAGTTGGTTATAAAGTTGCAATATATAATAAGTTTTGAACGATACCTAACTTTTATATAACATGAATCTCGTATGATATACATAGATTTATATAACAACCTCTAAAATTTGAGTTAATTCATATATTCTTGTTACGAAGAGAAAAGAACAGTCTACAAAAGGCTTAAAAGAACATGATATTTATTCCATTAACACATTCCATTTATGTATCGAATGTGCAATCTTATTAATGTTGGTGTCATTTATTCATTATGTGAAAGTGAGAAGCTTTTGGTGACGTTTTGGCTTATGTGATAGAGATGATGCTGCTAGTTTTATACGGATTTGTTTCTTAATGCAGGGCTTTATTTGTAAATGCATGTAGAAGGATGGAAGAATCAAGGGACATGAAAGATAGTTTATTTTTACTATAAATGCTTAATGCATATAACATCAAAAGTGACACTGAGCAAAAAGCCACGTCAAACTGTTTTTTTTTTCCTGCAAGCAACACACAGTCAGTAATCATGGTCATCATATTATTACAATATTCTCAATTGTGGCAATATATGACCTTAATATTATTCCAATGTTGGTTATAAATTAACTCACCCCACATATATATATATATATATATATATATAATTTAGAACTCATGGTTGCGCATAAGACTATTTTTAAACATCGATGAGAGGGAAAAAGATTTGGTATAATTTATAGGACGTTAACCCTAGTGCGTCTCTAGGAATGTCTATTTATACTCTCTCTATATATATATATACATATGGGTCTCTATGAATGTCTATTTATACTATATATATATATATATATATATATGCATAATTATACATATATGAACTCATTTTGTTCCGAACATATATGAACTCGTTAAAAACACATCAATTAAATCGACAAACCTCTCTATCTCACACAATATGTGCTCACGGATGGTGCTCACGCAAGGTGAGCACCATAACATGTCTGTATATATATATATATATATATATATAAACATATAGGAATTTTATGGTGCTCACCTTATATGAGCACCTTATTGGACACCTGTTGATGTGACACCGATTCGTGCCATTTCAACATCTCACATCGACATCTAATGTTATGACATTTTACTTAACACCTTCTAGGTGTCATTAATCGAGATTTGGATGCTGATGTGGCATATTGACGCGATATATTTCATTGACACGTAAAATGTTATGTAAGGCGTCAATATGCCACATCAGCATCCGAAATGTCGATTAATGGCACCTAGAAGGTGGTAATTAAGACGACATAGCATTAGATGTCGATGTGAGATGTTGAAATGGCACGATTTGGCGCCACATCAACAGGTGCCCACATAAGGTGCTCACCTATCCCCCTATAAACATAACATAACTAATAATTGTTCACTAAGAGAATTTTCTTATAGGCGCTTAGTATACTAGAGTAGGGTATGTAATGATTAGTTTTTTACCCCGATTAAAAAGGGGGTTCCCACGTAAATTCCGTGTCCAATTTATCCTCACGGTCATTTTCAATGTTATTACGCTGTCCATTTCGCAACATATGTTACGTACCATTGGAAGTGTTGTTGTATTACTTAATTATTTTCGTATATCTTACAAGAGTCATTTAATGTTAAACCAAACCATTTGTAAGGTTTTTTCTCTCAAATTTGTGAGGATTCGTTTATTTGAATTATTTCTTGAAGGGGTGAAGATTAACAAGCAAGATTAAATGCGGAGATCCAATGGAACCGATGTAGGTTCCATGCGTTTCAAATTTCGGGTAGGGTGGTGGACATTATATTCAATTGCAATTCTATTTTGTAAGGAAATCAATGCAATAATACGGTCTGTGAAAGATTGAAACGGGACAGCGTTCTGCATCTGGCGATCCGGCTCAGTTCAAATAGTGTCTTAAAAAACGGCTTTTTCTCCTTTCCTTTTCATTAAAGAACACATACATTGTCGTGCCTTTGTCTTTTTAGTTTTTTTTCCCTTGAGATATTCTCTTATAACCTTGGAACAACCATCGGTTATGGAACAACCATTGATGTTCATCAAGAAAGTTTATGAATGTTAAACCAAATCATAAAAGCCACAATGTGAAATCGAGGCAAAGGCTTTAGCCTCATCATACGAGGAAAAAAAGGCTCAATTATTAAGACGTATAAACAAAATAAAGGTCAAAAGGCGGCATGAAAAAAAAAACACAGAAGGCTGTTGCTGCTGCATGGTATTAGAAGAAAAAGGAGGATATATTTATATACTTTTATATATAATTAAGAAGATGAAGGAAGAGCTGATAAAAAAAATCCATGAACGAAAAAAAGAAATGGAACTGTTGAGTCAAAAAGGTCCTGCACTTGTGGTGTCTTACTACTCTTAATGCAGAGATTTGACATCATAGATGAAGCTTTAGTTAGGCACAGAAATAAAGATTGAAATCAGTCTGGTCTCCGAAAATTGTAGCTTTGAAATAACAAAAAAGAAATATAAACAAACAAATAAAAAAAACATTGCAATGAGAAGATGATGATGATCTGCTGTAAAATCCTTAGCTCATCGTTTGTCTATTCATGGGGGTTGTAGGGATTTTTTCAGGCCCAATACCAGCCCAAACCCAAGCCCGTATAAGCTTGTGGGGTTCCTCTCTAAAACCAATTGGCAATAGAGGGAGTGAACCCACAAGCTTATAAACCACTTATTTTTCTTTTTAACTAGTCGATGTGGGACATGAGGTTTGACCCCAACAATCCTCCCCTCAAACTCAAGACCACACAACGGGCCTCCCTTTCAAAGATAATCATCTTGTACCGCCGTTCCTCTTCAACGGGACCCGCCGCCTGACCATCGTCAAGGCCAGGAAGACTTTCGACACAAGGCACCAATCATTTTACAAGGGTCGGAGACACACCACTCACACCGTATCTGGGCTAGAATTCTCTCTATCTGAAGGCACCCTCACGTGTTCGCTCCACGCTCACCGCACCATGTAGGGATTTTTTCAGACCCAATTCCAGCCCAAACCCAACCCGATATAAGCTTGTGGGGTTCCTCTCTAAAACCAATTGGCAATAGAGGGAGTGAACCCACAAGCTTATAAACCCTTCTATTTTTCTTTATTTATTCGGTGTGGGACATCTCTTGGGTTTGCACACTCAACCCAACAATCCTCCCCTCAAACTCAAGACCACACACCGGGCCTCCCCCTTCGACGATTATCTGCATCAAGCGCTTCTCCGCAATCACTGCACCAAGCGCTTCTCCCCGCAGATTCACCAATCGTCCCTCCAGGGGGTCGGGGACACACTACCCACACCGTACCCTGGGCTAGAATTTTTTTTTTCGTCTGCAGGCACCCTCACGCCTTCGTCCACGCTCACCGCACCATGTAGGGATTTTTTCAGACCCAATTCCAGCCCAAACCCAACCCGATATAAGCTTGTGGGGTTCCTCTCTAAAACCAATTGGCAATAGAGGGAGTGAACCCACAAGCTTATAAACCACTTATTTTTCTTTTTAACTAGTCGATGTGGGACATGAGGTTTGACCCCAACAGGGGTGAATGAATTGAACTAGCAGGCCTTCTGTTCATTTTTTTATAGACAACTTAGTCTAAAAAGGTGGCATTATTACCTTCAATCGCTGAATGGGCTACGGCGCGACATATCATTCGATTCGCCTCAGTTTCACATACCTGTAGCCAAAAAAATGCGACATTTTTAACAGAAACAGGCGCTATACAATGGAGTGTTCTTGGGATGACTGACGCAAATGCCAGAAAAGAGTAAATCCATAAAGTATCTGATTGTTTATTATGGTGTTGAAAATGTGGAACACGTTAGGGGGTCAAAGTCAGAGTCGCACCTCGTTCGTTAGGAGCAGAAAAGGTCTTACATCTTGGCGACGGGGTGAGATTCGAGTGAGACTTTTTCCGTTGGATTTGCTACGAGCAACGCTTTTACTCCCAATAGGTCTTTTCTTGCAGCCCAAGTACTTACCACCGTCCTCATCTTCATCTGTGTCGATCTGTACAGGAGTTGGCGACCTTGTCTGAATGCTCATGCGCTCTGGGATATAAACGTTGAAGTAATAACTAACGATATCTGCTCTACACTTGTTCCGTAATTTCTTCAAACTCAGCTTCAGAAAGTCCCTATTCTGTGATCTCCTTTTCAGCAGTGACTCCAAGATTTTTCGTTCTTTCGCTGTCCAAGGCTTCAAAATCTGATCGCCCGTCTCGTGTAACTTCCAGCTGAAGAAAGCAGATCCAAGATCAGACCGTAAAAGTTTTCTATCATCGCATATGTGCCCCACCACACAGTCAACTGATCCATGAGAGACACAGCTGCAAGTATTAGGCCTCCCTTGCCCAACTCCTCTTTCAGAAGGTTTCGGCGATCTGCTTTTGAGAGGCCAAGTTCGGCTGCCCAGCCATTTGATAACATTAGGATCATTACTATATGATCGAGCGAGCGTATCTTTGTCCACTGGCCCATTCAACTCGGGGACATCAGCTTGGAATCTTGGCCCAATTGGAATAACATTTTTGGTACCATCGTAATCATCCATTAGAGTCTGCAACCAAGATGACTCAAGTTGTTGGAGGGGCTTAGTAGCTCGTGTGGCTTTTGATGGGCCCAATGCACTTTCGCTTTGGGGGGTTTTCGTTATCTTAGACTTAAGCTTCCCGGGACTTGGAGGTTTTGAACTGCTTCTAAATTCATCAGATCTCAACTTCTTAAGACTGGATGGCGTTGATCCTCTCTCAGATTCATCATAATCCACTTTTGCGGACATGTATTTGCCAGATAATTTCGGTTTCTTGTTGAGTAAAGTTTCATCAATGGTCAAACTGCTCGAATTACCAGATTCAGGACAGAGTTTATCAGAAGACTTGCCAGAGACAACTGAACTGACCAAGCATGAGTCTGCCGAAGGAAGCTGACTCCCTTCAGCAGACATATTCTGTTGATTGAGCACAGCAAAGACTGACGAAGCTACTGGCCGCGCATTGATTAACCTCTCATGCTTCCTCTTCCTCTGAGAAACCAAACAGTTATAATCCTACAAAGGAAAGACCAATTCTAACAGGAAAGCAAAACAAAATCGGAATCAGGAATGGCTTATCAGAACAGCAAAAGAGTTTTATATACTGAATTTCCAAATTATATAATACAATACCGAACGGAACACATTGATTCCCACCATTTTTTTCCATGAAGTAATTCTGCAGATGTTGACAAAGGAAATATGAAGCAGAAAACCGCAGCAGTAAACATTTGCTTCCTTTGCTACCGAACTAAAGCCCTCGGAGGCTAGTATTGTTATCTCTAACAATAAGAACATACAAAATCAATAATTCAGAATATAGGGACCTTACCAAATTAATGCGAGATTCATTGAGATGCATATATTTCTTAATCCTCAGAATATGATCCAAAAATGGCCTGTTATAGTCCAGCGCAAACTGTGGCCGACAAGGATCCAAAGCAATCCTCTTAAGCTGGGCTATCATTTCGGCAACCCAGCAGCTGGAAAATTCTGAATTTCGTTGCGCACCCTCTGCGCATTTGATGTCAGCAGCTTGAGACTTTTTCATCCCCTTCTCCGCTTGTTGCTTGACCATCTGTTACACCCAAAGTTACATATACAAATGCTTGCTTATGGAAATTGAATTCAGGCCAACTTAAGAGGATAAAGGATTAACTAGATCACAATTTGGGCCAGAAAGTGCAAAGTATACTCGATCAAATGGGAAAAAAAAAATTGAAAATCATCTCCAAAACATGCTGTAGATAATTAGAAATCCATTATAGGATAATTGCTACCCCGCCGAGTCAGTCTACAAATCCTAAAGACTACTGCAGATAGCACCAACACAGTATATGATTTGTGTCTGGTATACGTGTTTAACTCATCACCATCAACCGAGCATGTTTTACACCACAGAAGATTCATTTTCTACAGCCCAGCTTAGGCTCTGGAGAACAGAATTGAGACGGGTCAATGAGCTGATTTTACAAATCAAACAACCCGCTCAAGTGCACTAGAGAAGCATGCCCTAACATTAAACACCCAATTTCAATCTCTCACTGCAAGCCAATCCTGCGCCTTAATCGCCCATCGAACTTTTCATCATTACTCATTTACATATCCAGTTCCATCCCATACCTTTGTATCACGATCACTGGACAATAGCAGTCGAATCTGGCAACAATCGCTGGATTCCCTCGGCAGAAAACACGAATGCCAGCAGCAGCTACTTCGTTTCAATCGAAGTTCTAATGCCACGTTCTCGCTGTCGCTGGACTCTCTCCCTCTCTCTCTCTCTCTCTCTCTCTCTCTCTCTCTCTCTCTCTCTCTCTATATATATATATATATATGATAATATATGCGTGTGTGGAAAAAATCAATACTACTAAATACACACAGGGGTAAAGTGGTCATTTCAGCTGCCTCACGTACAGTATTTCGATTTCACTTGTATTACTTGATGTTGTTGCACATCATATGAGAAAGTTGCATCATAGTAGATAAACCATGATGATGATTTCACGTATTTGATTTCACTTGATTTTTCGAACCTTCTTCTAAAGCCGTCGATGATGAGCTTCTATTGCACAAAACTTAGATCTTTACTAGTAGCAGCCACCAAGTATGGGACTTGAGACGAATCGAACGTAAATAAATCTGAAACATCTCAGAAATTTACCTAAAAAACTTGGCCTTTAATACTCAGGCGAGCTCATGATTTGGGACATATCCGAAATCGATATTGAGATCATCACGTGAAATAATTGAAACCGTCTCAACACATACTCAAAACTCGGCCTGTATTAGTCCTTGAAGGAAGGACCGTTGAGACTTAGGAGGAACTCATGATTTCGGGACAAACTCGAACATCGATTAGATGAATCTGTCAAATTTCGTCAAGAAACATCTCAACACTAACATAAGAATTCGATGCATGGGACAGAACTTTTGCTCAGGTTTTGGAGGCAACATGTAAAGATTCATTCAGCATTCACTCACTGTTTTCGAGACTTTAGAAAAACTTTGGCAGAATCATTTTTACAGGTCACCGAATAAGCCAAAGCATAATATTTCAATTCAATCCCTTGCCGACCCAATACCGTCCTCCATCAATGATCAAAGGGGAACAGCAACGGAAAATCATATGAAAACTTGCCTAATCAATCAGATTATTCAGCAGAAAATCGATTAATTAACCCACTGCAGATAGTGTTAAAGAGAGGCTAATTACGTAGCGTTTCACAAACTTCGAAGTAATCGGGCAATGTCAATTCGCAGATCAATGCTAAGATTAATGTTTCTGAAAACTGAGAGAGTCGTCGCAAATAATTTTTCTCTAGGGTTTTTAAGGAAACAACTGAGGGTTTTCTTTTTTTTTTTTTAATTTTTTTATTGTGAGCAGAATCTGAAACGATTACGCAAGACGAATATGGTTTGATAAAGGGGTGGGATATATTCCCGGGATTTAAAGATTATTGGTTGTGTTCATATAATAAAAATATTTGCTGATCTTTTACATAATGTATAAAAGTATATATGCATGCTAGATGCATATAATTAATACCCCTTAATATCCCAATAAGGTATTAGTTAAAGATATCCCTCTCCTTAAGTTTAGCTATTCTCGCCTCTCGGCCCCTAATGACAAATTTACCCTTCATCTATAAAATATTAAATTCAATATACGGAGAAAATTGTAATTGAACGCAATTAAACATAATAACATCCAAAATATCTATCAAACATACCCTCCATTATTTATCCCAACTAAAGATAATATCATCTTAACACATCCTCCCTACCAAACTGACTTAATTTATAATACGAGACTTAATTCATAACTGGTATTTTTGCAAACTCATGTGTTTGTTATACAATAGAAGAGTACGTAAAATTCGAATATATATGGAAAATATAGCGGGTGGTTTTGTTTTAATTTTAATATTATTATTTTTCATTATAAATTGACAAGCAAAAATTTGATAATTCCCAAGGCTTGAAGCTTAATAAAAGAATAGATATCAGATATGTATACTCTCATCCTCTAAACAATTCAATCGTGGCAACGCTTGAAGCCTTAATAAAAGAATAGATATCAGATATCGACATTTTTCTCTCTAGATACGAACTTAAATGTTAATTGCCCTCAGTTCAAAATTAATATTAATAAGCCCAATAAGCACATTGAAGCCCATTAAAGAAGTCCAATCAATAAAAAATGAAGGAAAAAAGTGATGCGATACAAGTGAGTCCATTATGAATACATAGTGCAAAATATTTGGAAAAGACTAATTTATATATATGTGACACGAAAGGAAGTAATAGTGGGGGTGATGATAAGACTTATGAAATAAATACCCACTAAAGTAGAGAAAATCTGTCAAAGATATATCCATGAAATGATATTAGTAGGTTCTATCCTTTCATATATGTGTCGGCCACGAACAAATACGTATTACGACCATAAGTCTCGAGGAAATAATGAAATGTAAGAAATTTTTATACGAGGAATCAGAGACCATATTCGGTGGATTTCAGCGCATTGAAGCTAAAGAAAAAGAGGAAACTAATATTAGGATTCAGTTCTCCTCGACAAGAAGAAAAATCCAAAACCCTATCAAAAGAAAGGTTACCAAGTAATATTATATTACGTTGAAAAGTTAATTTTGTTTTTATTCTCATGCTAAGGTGTGGTGCTGGTATAGTTTTCTCCTTTGTATTTATTACATACACGCCTTTTATATTAATTATAAATGACATTTATTTCGATCACGTGAAAAGAAAAAAAATTCATCAATCTTCACCATCGTTTTAATTAATTAAATCTAGGACTTATTATATACCAATTTAATATGCTGGAGATCAATAGTTTTAAATAAATACGAATACCAACAGCTAACCAGAAAACACCACGCTTTGTGGGCTTTGAAATATATTGTAATAATATTCTTTGATGGGCCCCAAAAGATTTCACCTGATTTTTACCAAAGATTACACAATGCACCGACTATTTTTTCTTTTGTTCTTTTAAACAGCTATTTTCAAATTGGTTGCTAATTGATAAAAATTTGTTATTGCTGTTGTTTCTCAATTGGCAGTAGTTTCTTTTCAGGCGTGCATTGAAGAGGATTAATAATTGTATATGCAAGAGAGTATTTGCATATATATGATACAACTCTTGGAATGATTAATACGAAGTCTTAATAATAATATAATATTCGATTGACTAAGCTATAAGTTCCGACCAACATGCAATGCAAATAAGCTCTTCCTTAGCTAATACGACATCGTATTATTTTTTCATTGTGGTCCTTCATTTTTTGCATGTCAACGTCGTTTTGCAATAAAAAGTCTAACAGACAATATTTTCTGCCATTGGATAGAGTTGAGATTATCGAACCCAACCCATCAATTATTTCAATTGAGAAAGGAACACTCTCCTACTCAATTTTATTGCATCGAACAAATATAGACGTTATAGATTCTAAATTTATATACTCATTGTTGATGGTAAATTATTATAGTTATAATTCATCGGATCCGATGTGAATTCTATGTAATATTAACCGAAAAGCGTAAACTACACAGATTAAAAGTATAAATTCGAGTGCACTATGAATATCAATTATGGAATATCGAAAGCATGAAAGCTTTAGATCTACGTTTGATAATTAAGTGCGACCAACTCCATACAGTGCAATAAATGACAATATGGGTGAGGATCGTAGGACCTTTTATCATAGCCTCATAGGTCTATTTCATGGGTAGTTAAGGACATATTTAAGTTGATTATTATTTATTATTATCATGAATTATTGGATATGGACCAAAGCATGATATCATACGTAGCTAATCATATGAATTGGGTTTTTTCGACACCCAAAACAGATATATCTTACACCATTGCTCAAATTTATTTTTTTTAATCAATATTTCAAGCTTTAGAAATATGAAACTATTAAGAAACATTCCTAATCATTTCTAGCTTGGGTTTGAATGATGAAACTGACACACACTTTCTTGAAAGGGTATATTTTTATATTTAATGATGATTATTACAATAATTAGTCTAAAATTGTAATCTTTTATATATATAGAGTTTGACCTAGGGCTACGAATACCCTATGCGAGCATCATTTTAGTTCCATTAAAAGATTAGAGAGAATAGAGTACGTCTCTAGATTTTACCTTAATCAACATGATAATAACCTTTAATAATATACGTATGTGTAATTTGAATATCGTGTATCATACACACACACACACACACACACACACACATATAGATATAAAGATATAGATATCGTGAGGAATTTATAATGATGAAGGTGGTAAGAAAGGGACCCAAGTGAGTAAGCGACTAAGGAAACACATTTCCGAATATTGATCTCTTCGTCCTCGTGAATTCCATTTTGTTAATCATTACTTCTTCCACTAATCCCACTATTACTATTTTATTTATAAAAAAAAACACATACAATTCCCATTCATAATAAATATTCAGTCTTCCATGTAAGTGATGAGTATGAAGAAGTCAAATATGAATGCTCTTTTTATATAATTGGCATGCAAGGTTATCTCCATTGTTGCTTTAATGATCGACAGTGGAATAATCACCATAATATACACGTTTGTTTACTTTGACGGTAGGGACCTTAACGGCGTTAATGTTATCAACAAAGTTCTTTCGGCTTAAAGACGATCCAATATAACGGAATCCACTCGCCGGCGCCGATGAGAAAAAGTTGTGGAGTCCCACCAAGTTAAATTAAAAAGAGCGAAAAAGAAAAGGGAAATTTTATTTTTTTCTTATAAAAAAGTGAATAAGTTAGGTTTGGTAGATGTAGATATAGATAAAGAAAGGCCTGCGCTGCGTTAATTATTACAATACTTCACGTTTGTTCATTTCTTTAATTAATTCTATCTTACATTCGTTCTTATCCTTTTTTGAACATATATATTATTCCGTGACGTCATCGCATTGAGAATTGCCTTTTCTGAAGTTCACAAGATTGAATCCTAAATTCGATTATTAAACTAATTGTGAGCTATGCAACCACTTTGTGATTGTGATTGAGTCACATGCATTAATTGGATCTGAACATTTCAGAACTTAGTTAACTAATCTTTAATATTTTCGAATTAAATATTTATATACACTTATTACAAGAATGAGGGCAGGTCCTATGTTTTTTCTGACATTACATCTCTTTTAATTGAAACCATTGCCTCCCAACAGTTACTACAGCTCGAGTAACTTGTTGATCATGCGTGGGATTAAATCATAATTGAAGGCATGAATCTCTTTTTATATATTTTTGAGGTTTTGATAATATTTATTTGATTGTGATATTCCCTATTACCTAAAAGAGAAGAAATACTTAGTAGGGGAAAAAAAGGAGACAGAGACAGACTCAATCAATGGAGTGATAATCCCATCGATCTCTTTTATCTTGTTAAACCAAAGGAAGACCGAAGAATCGAATATTTAGTGGAGAACAGCCAAATTTTAATTTCAATCAAGAAACTAAGAAATAATAATTACGAAAATGAAAAGCACACGAAACACTGACCACAGCAGTTGCACTTTGTTCACTTGCTTATATATAGAGGTCTCTTTTAATAGTAGCAGAAAGCCTCTCTGTTCTCTTTCACCTCTCTTTCTATTGAAAAAGAAAAAGGGATAAAAATAAATAAGTATTATTCTTTTTTTACTGTTGTTGGAAGTTTGCTCCTTTTCAGGCCTACCCAAGTAATACCTTGCCGCCTCCAGTATAAATTTGCTATGATGAAGTGCATTTAAGTTCTTGGTGGCTAGAAAGATTTTAGCTGCTAATACATATAAGATACAGCTGAAAGCTGATATGAACATTTAAATTCTGGGCTGGCATTTAATTACATGTCGTTTCTCAAGTCCATGTCTTCTCTGTGCTCACTCTGCTTTTTTCTTGTAAATGAAGAGTGATTGAATTCAACTGTCCACGCCTTTTGTTTTGGGATTTTTTCTCAGTATACACAGAAAAGCTTCGATTTTTTTAGGAGGGGTCGTATCGTATCTCCATCGCCAGACTTGCTCTCTCTCTCTCTCTCTCTCTCTCTCTCTCTAAAAAGAAAAAGGGCTCACTCACCAAAGGCAGAAGCAAGCAACAAGGGTATCTCGAAACTTTAGATCTGTAGTTACTTAAATTTGTTGGGAAGCGTATATATGTTTGTGCCTGGGATCTCGGGGGGTTTTTTACTTCATTTCTCCCTCGATTTTCACTTTTTTTTTCCATGTATCTTGTCTCCCCTTCAGACTGAAGCAGCTTATTATAATAGGAAAAGAAGGTAAGTGAGAGGGAAAGAAAACCTACGAAAATGTCTGGTTTAATGCAAGCCGAGGAAGCTATTGTCCCCAACATAAGCGAAAGCGAACATGAAGGAAAAGATCAAGAAAACAACAACAACGTTGGAGAAGAAGAACAGTCTGTTTTCAGCGTCAGAAGCTTTCTATGGCATGGTGGCTCAGCTTGGGATGCTTGGTTCAGCTGTGCTTCTAATCAAGTACTATATCATCATTATAATATTTCATAAACTTCTCAATCATCATTAGTAAAGATTCCATTTTTAAAATGTTTTTTTTTTCTTTCATTCGCAGGTGGCCCAAGTGCTGTTAACACTTCCTTACTCATTTTCTCAACTTGGGATATAACCGCTCTCAGGGATCGTATTCCAAGTGTTCTACGGCTTATTAGGAAGTTGGACAGCTTACCTCATCAGTGTTCTTTACATCGAGTATAGGAGCAGAAAGGAAAAGGAAGGTGTTAGCTTCAAGAACCATGTTATTCAGGTAATAAAAACTGCAAATCCATATGTATGTTGAAAACACAAATATTGCTGCTAAAAACCTCTCCTTCTTCTTACAAGAAAACGTCTGTATTTGCAGTGGTTTGAAGTGCTTGATGGTTTGCTAGGCCCATACTGGAAAGCTGCGGGATTAGCTTTCAACTGCACTTTTCTTCTATTCGGATCTGTGATACAACTCATTGCCTGCGCAAGGTCTGTGCTTTGTTTGTGTAGGAAAAAAGATTGATTCTTTGCAGAAGGAAAAGAAAAAGATGTAATTTTTTTTCTGGGTTTTTTATTACAGTAACATTTACTACATAAATGACCACCTGGACAAGAGGACATGGACGTACATATTCGGAGCTTGCTGTGCAACCACAGTCTTCATTCCTTCCTTCCACAATTACAGAATATGGTCCTTCTTAGGACTTGGGATGACTACTTACACTGCTTGGTACTTGACCATAGCAGCCTTAGTCCACGGACAGGTAAAGTAATTAACTCGTTTCATTTACATTATAAGCTCATCATTTCATTCGATTACAAGCTCTCTTTTTTTTATTTTCTTATTTTCATGTCTTAGGTTGAAGGCGTTGTCCACTCGGGCCCTAAGAAGTTAGTCCTCTACTTCACCGGCGCCACCAACATCTTGTACACGTTCGGCGGCCACGCCGTCACCGTGTAAGTTTTTTATGTAGTTTCGCCTTCGAAAAATTTCCGCGGTTGATAGACATATTTGTTGGTATGTCAAATTCGGTGTGTGACTTGCATATAAGCTTAGTGGACTACTTAATTTTAGAATGAATTCCTTTTCATTGTAAATCGATTTTAGTGACCAGTATATAACTTGGAAGACTTACTCCACCTATTGCCAATTGATTTTATAGCAGGACCCATTTATGGGTCTGATATAAAGTGGATCTTAGATCTCCGACATCTCTTAACGCTTTCGAAAAAATTAACAATTTATCGATTCAGGGAAATCATGCACGCCATGTGGAAGCCCCGGAAGTTCAAGTACATCTACTTGCTAGCCACTCTGTACGTATTCACCCTGACAATCCCGTCGGCCTCCGCCGTTTACTGGGCGTTCGGCGATCAGCTCCTCAACCACGCCAACGCTTTCTCCCTACTCCCGAAATCCCGTTTTCGAGACGCCGCCGTCATCCTCATGCTCATCCACCAGGTTCCCCGTCGCCAGGAATTTCTTATTACATCTGACGAATGAATAATAATAATAATAACAATTTTAATAATTTGCAGTTCATCACGTTTGGATTTGCATGCACGCCGCTCTACTTTGTGTGGGAGAAAGTGATCGGCATGCACGACACACGGAGCATGTGCCTTCGGGCTCTGGCGAGGCTCCCAGTGGTCGTGCCCATATGGTTCTTGGCCATCATTTTCCCGTTCTTTGGGCCCATCAACTCAGCCGTCGGGGCTCTGTTGGTCAGCTTCACCGTCTACATAATCCCGTCCCTCGCCCATATGCTCACCTATCGTAGGGCCTCCGCTCGTCAGGTATATGTATAGTGTTATATATATATATATATATATATAGATATATATATTGAGAAATTTTATGGTGCTTGAGCACCTTACATGGCCACCTCCGACGTGGTGTTGATCGGTGTTAAATCAACGTGTCATATCAACATAAGAAGCGATATAAATTGATTGAAACATGCATGATTTGATTGACACCTCTTATACTGATATGACATGTTGATCTGCCACCGATCAACGTCACGTAAAAGGTGTTCACATAATGTGCTCATAAGTATATAGTTACATATATATATAATATTTGTATTAGAAATCGGGGACTTGAGATTAAACCAATCGGCGTTATTGTTGTATCTTCTTGAGTGTTTCTTTTTTTTTTTTTTGCTTTTAGAATGCTGCGGAGAAGCCGCCGTTTTTCATGCCGAGTTGGGCGGGTATGTACTTGCTGAACGGGTTCGTGGTGGTTTGGGTATTTGTGATCGGGTTCGGGTTTGGTGGGTGGGCGAGCATGACCAATTTCGTAAGGCAAGTCGATACGTTTGGGCTATTCGCAAAGTGCTATCAGTGCAAGCCTCCGCCAACGACGCCTCATCATTGATCGGAACGTTTTTCTCATCCAAGTAGTTGTTCGCTTTCTTTTTATTGCATGGAGAGCTTTGCAAAATGTGTTCTCTTCTCCTCTTACATGTGTGTTTGTCTTGTGTGTGATTTTTATGATTTGTTGTTTGTTATTATTATGGTGTTTGTTTATAAGGTTAGGTTGAGGTGGTAGCTATGTGTGTTTTTTATTGCTTTTTAGTTGTTAATTATGAATTATGATCACGATTACAATGTCGAATATCAGTGTTTTAATTATTCCGTTGTGATGATGGGATGTAATAGAGTGCATGTGTTTGGTTTTGGTTTGGAAGAAAAATGACGAAGGAAAGGTATTTTGACTATTCGGTCTATATAGTAGGTATGGGCTATGGGCCCCAGTGATTAGAGGTTTATCCACATGGGTCGCACGTTTGCGTCATAAATTGTCACGTGGGAGTGTTTCTTTTAATATATATATATGTATATATATATATACATATATATATATATATATTGATGGAAATATGAAAAGTGCGTGTGCTTACATCACATCACATGCATGGCAGCATGGGTGCACCATGAACATGCATGAATCCCATAACTTGTCTTCCCCAAACATGGAATCCATAGAAGTTGCATTTCTCTCGAATTTCCAAGTTCTTAGTTACCTATGCCTTAAGTTATTATTGTCATTTATTTATCTCTACAAATGGATATGTTATAAGGCTATTGGGCCTCGATAGATTCGCTGTCGGCCCAATCATCATGGCGTCCCTCGGCCCACAAAGCCTTCTTTTTCCTATCCGAGGTATAACTATCAACACTCAACCAAATAACATACTTTGCGAATTTCGTCCAACATCGACATTCAAAATCTCGAGTAGATTTGAAATGATACCCTTCATAAGAAATGTCTCGACCCAACCAATTGATCAAGCCCTTAGGACCCACAAATCTCATTCGTCAATCATAAAATATACCAACGAATATCAACTAACATAATATTCATTGTTCTGGAATATATTGGCGATGAAGATCGATCGTCATATATACTTAGAACACGGACAATCCGAATGCTCGGGATTTTGACACAACAAAGACAAAGATTGATGTTCCGTTTCCAAGGCACGTCGAATAGGGAATCGAAATTATTACCAGTATCTCAATGCTGTACATTACTTACAATTCTTCAATCGACATTGCCGAGGTAGTCGAAATTCGAAGAGTTAATAGCTGTTAGGGTTCAAACGACGTCGACTAATTACTATAAGTCAATCAAACTATATAAAATCCAATAAACATTTACTGACGTAAGCGACCGAACTACTGTACGGGCACAACCGTTTAACGTTATTACACGCAAAACGGGCAGGAAAAAAAATCCAAGACTCCACCTACACAATATATGCACAGAGAATCGACTTCAACGAAAATGAGAATCGTAAGAAGCAACCACAGTAGGACATGGAATAAGCAGAGGCAATGATTCGATATACATAAATAACCTCTTCCTATCTTCGCTCGAGATTTTGGCCAATTCCACCACATCGCAGCCGCTCGTGTAGATCCATAGCTCGCCGGAGTTTACCCTCTTCAGACAACCTCGACAGAATGGGCATGACTGAGATCTCACACGCCTGTCAAAGATGATGTAATAATCAAGAAACGAAGAATTAGAGCCATACGTTTATTTGGGGTGCAATGCAACGTATAGATAAAGAGGCTAAAAAACTCGCCAGGCTTTATAGCACTTCATGCACATAGAATGGCTACAGCTCGGCAGAACCACTTTGGTGCTGATTGTCGGGCAGATTCCACACTCTTCCTCCCTTTCGACATCGATTTCAGACAGCTTTCCCTTGGCGTTATCTGCCCTTGTGGAGTACTTGGCAGAGCAGAGCTCTCTCTGTTTCCTCCCTTCCATGTCGGTGATTCCTCTGTGGAGCTGCGCCAGGGACGGGAATATCACGCCTGGGCCCACGAAAGAAGGGGAAAATGAATGTTAACGATCGAATGCTCATAAGTTCTAGCTCGATATTTGGATGGATGGAACTCACCGTAAAATTTCCTCAAGCTAGCTTTCCTCTCATACACTGACATGCTTGTTCTACCATCCTTGAACGTCTACAATCGCAATCAAATTCACCAATGTTGATAATTGAGTTAATTTGTACGAATATCATAGAAGAACAAACACAAACCTCGTAGATAAGGACTCTGATTAGCCCTAGGGCGCCAGCTAGGCGACAGTCGGTCCATCGAACAAGGAAGAGGAAAGCTTGTGCGCAAGGGCTGTATGATAATCTCATCTGATAGCAAGTACCATCGTAATCAAGTGGATACTCCGAGGCACTGTGTAAGATCTCAGACAGTGGCGGACCCAGAATCTGACATCTGGGGGGTCGACGAGTTTTGTACCTAAGTTTGTTACCTTTTTTAATATATTTTTGGCTCACACATTACGTAATTTATTAGATGTTATTGATATTGAAAGAAATTATGTTACTGATATAGAAAAGAAATAATAATGGAAAAAATATTTTTAAATGATAAAGTTGAAAAGTTCCCATCGAAAAATCATTGAGTAATAAATAAATAATAAGATCATCAATCAAAAAGATATTAGAAAAATTATATATAGTTCAATTGGAAATATTTAAATTTTTGTAATCATAAATATTTTGGTTGATAAATAAAAGATAAACAGATCATATCATACAAAAAAACATTGGTTTATATGAAATGACATAATTATGTTGGTAATATATTAAAAATTTATTGAGGAAAGATGTAAATGTTGGGTATAATTGTAAATAATTTTCATAATAAATTGATAAAGAAAAGTTAAGACAAAAAGTTATCTTTGACTTGAAGAAGATGGGGTTCGATCCCCTAACATATTGGCAAATACACAAGCACTTCACCACTATACTATACTCAAAATGTTCAAGATTTTATAGTATAAATGGTATATGTTCGAGGGGTTGGGGGGTCAATGGCCCCCCCAAGCCCCTACATAGGTCCGCCGCTGATCTCAGATCAGAAATCGAAGGCGTTTTCACCATTATCATTCAAATGAGTGATGAAGCGAAAAAAGAGGAAAGCTCAAAACGAATCCTACACAGAAGAAGAAAACACTGAAACTATAGAAGGAAACGTCGTCTTACAGAGTGTTAGCGTGCTGAATATCGGCTTCGAGTGCTTTCAGAGAGTCCTTAAACGATTTCCTCATCCTCGATTCTCCCCAATTCCCATTAAAATTTTAAGATTTTCTCCTTCTTCTTCAATCAAACCCTCGCCGCCGTACCCTAAAAAACCCGTGAAGAGAAAATCACAAAAGCTCGCTATTTCCAACTCTTTTCCCCGATAAAAAAGGATTGTAACTTAGCTGCTATGAAGGAAATTTTGCTATCGCAAATCACCACAACGCAAGGGATTGCAACACTCTTTGAGCGGTAGCTTGCTTGGAATACACGTTTTAACCTCTATCTACATATATACATGTATACGTATATCATCAGTATTGGGTTTATAATCTTCATTGTTTTTAGAAGGTGAATCTACGGAAAAATACTCATTTGTATAACAAATTTGCAAGTCAGTACCATGTCAGAAAATTTTTTATATGAGTACCATTTTAACTGTGTGTACCATTTTTCCAGTCTTGACGTGCCTTTTTATATGTGTATTACGTACCACGTCACGCGTTTATATGGTACATATATCGTTTCTATATGCTACTTTAATGTGTTATATGATGTATCATTTCTCATTGTATTATGTACCACAATACGTTTTCCTATGGTATCTAAATGTGTTATATGACGTACCTTGCGGCGGGACGGGTACCAATGTGTAAATTTTTTATTCTAATAGGTACCTACATATAACAAAACACTGACATGATAGACTTCTAATTTTTATATAATTGGGTATTTTTGTAAATTTCCCTTTTAGAAAAGATATGTACTTTTATTTTTATCCATTTATAGGTTTGCTAGAAAACGAAATTATATTATGATATTTTATTTTCTCTGAAAGATTGAGTGAGATGGTTTTGGAGTTAATGAAGACAACTCAACTCAACGACCGACGACAACGACATGTAGCTCACTGTACAAAGCGTCACCATGCAACATAATACGCACAAATATACAGTGGCGGACCCAGAATCTGACATCTGGGGGGTCGACGAGTTTTGTACCTAAGTTTGTTACCTTTTTTAAATATATTTTTGGCTCACACATTACGTAATTTATTAGATGTTATTGATATTGAAAGAAATTATGTTACTGATATAGAAAAGAAATAATAATGGAAAAAATATTTTTAAATGATAAAGTTGAAAAGTTCCCATCGAAAAATCATTGAGTAATAAATAAATAATAAGATCATCAATCAAAAAGATATTAGAAAAATTATATATAGTTCAATTGGAAATATTTAAATTTTTGTAATCATAAATATTTTGGTTGATAAATAAAAGATAAACAGATCATATCATACAAAAAAACATTGGTTTATATGAAATGACATAATTATGTTGGTAATATATTAAAAAATTTATTGAGGAAAGATGTAAATGTTGGGTATAATTGTAAATAATTTTCATAATAAATTGATAAAGAAAAGTTAAGACAAAAAGTTATCTTTGACTTGAAGAAGATGGGGTTCGATCCCCTAACATATTGGCAAATACACAAGCACTTCACCACTATACTATACTCAAAATGTTCAAGATTTTATAGTATAAATGGTATATGTTCGAGGGGTTGGGGGGTCAATGGCCCCCCCAAGCCCCTACATAGGTCCGCCGCTGCAAATATATACATATATATATTATATATAGGAATAATACGCACGTATATATATAGGTAAGTGAAAAAGGATACATGAAACAATTTAGGAGAAGATTATAATTTAACAGGAAGGTATAGGATAGATAATAGGATATATACATATGTATATCATATCCAGGGACGGATCTACGTTGGGGCATGGGGGGTCAGCTGCCCCCCAGCCCCAACATCAATAGTTATATATTTTGTAGTAGTTATAACGAAGTCGCAACTCAGCTCTAGTGGTTAACAGAGGATGCTCAATTTCTTACCTATAAAAAACGTGGGTTCGATTCCTACAATGATTTTTTTCCTTTATTTTTTCAATAAAAGGGCTGTTGGGCTGCCCCTCCAAGTTTGGGATCTGTTGGGCTGCCCCCCCAAGCTTGGATTTCTAGATCCGATCATATCTGCGTCATTTTTAAATAAATAAATGCAAGTTGTTCAACAAAAGCAACTATTATTGCTCAGAAGAAGTGCAAGTTATTCTAAGGTTGTATGACAATGACATGGTAACTATATTAGTATTGTTTTTGTGCAAATGTAAGTAATTTTCACAAAAATATATTTTTTTCCCATAAATTCTCTGGTTATTCAATTCGGACTCATATCAAATCAACAAGTGAGCTTCAGCTAACTAGCAGGCAATTAGTTTGATGAGACAAAGTGCAATCAAAACTTGGAACTATTTTCCATAAAAGAATATCAATCTTAATACACTGATGTCTAGTACAAGAACATAGTAATGCCCAAAACGCATTGCAGAACTGACCAACATCTGAAACCATTGTGCTTTAGTACCTCAGTAAGATTAATTGCTGCCATTAATTTTCTCGCCTTCCTTTCGATTCTGATCTACGAGCTTTTGATATTCTTTCTCAGCAGCTTCGATGAGACGCTTGACGCTGTCGAAGGTTGTTAGCCTTATGCTGCAAAACAATAAAGAAATATCACATCATTCACTTCCATAAACCACTCGGGGAAAAAAAAAGCTTCAACTCGTAGAGCGAAACCTGCTATTGGGCAGCGTCTTGATTGCGTTTGGAACGAATCCCCTGTAGAGTCCCGATATACCATCACGGGCCACTATGCCTATAAGAGATGTCACATATTGAAGTGTGCAAGAAAATATAGCAACATCAAAAGAGCCTGGAAAATATTAAAAAGATGAGCTATTTCCTGCATTCCATAGCCGAAAATTATACCTGGAATAGCGTCCAAAACTGTAGAGTAAGGGCTGCCCTTCATTTGCATCTGTCGTCGAACTGTGTCCAATGGATAGCACATGACTGTTGCAACAGTTGCTGAGACCAATGCTGTTAGCATTGATGTTTCAGTCCTCTTTTGGTATTTTTCGGGCAGGGACTTCTTTACTCTGTGGTGGTGTTAGAAAACGGATAGAAAAGTTTGAGAGGCCATATAAGGGTACTGGGAAAAAAATCAAAGAAAACTCACAAGTCGAAAACACAGAAGTTGACTGCAATATAAGGAGCGATCCCAATGAGAGATGGCCCTAAACCATTGTAAAACGATGCAAATCCTTCCTCTTTAAGCATGTTTAATGCAACCTGCAAAAAGTTAAAATTTTAGCAGTGTATTTGCCTTTGCCATCGTATAGACAAAATGCTTTGGGACATAACAGCCATACCTCTGTCATTGTCTTGGATCCAGGTTCAACAGCTAGCCTCAATCGGAGTACATCAAGAGGGTATGTGACCTGATTATTCGAAAAATATAGACTTTAATATATATCAGGATTTTGTGCATTCATACGAGCAAGTGCAAATAGAAAGAACTTGAGCTAAAAATATATGAACAGGCCATTCAATATAACTGCCTCCCTTTTAAATAAAACTCATCGTTAATAACTTCTTAGTGCGTCAATTTCGTCCTTCAACTTACAAAAGTAGAGGTCATGCCAGCACAAGCACCTGCTGCTAATCTTCCAACCACAGAAAGTTCCCCATCCTCTCTTCGGAAAAGTTTCTGATAATTTTCAAGAAATAATTTTCTAAGTAATGAGTAATCCTAATATAATGCTCTGAATCGTGAAGTATCCAGCTTATTTGTTACCTTGTATGCTTCATAGGCAAAAAGCTGAACCGCGCTGTAAGGTATGACTCGGATCACCTAGATCATCAAACAATGTAATAAGCTTTCAGGGACTTGTTCGAAATCAAAATCCCACATGAAGATTCTAGTTTACAGATAAGTTTTCGTAAGAAAAAACAAGATGTCACACCTGAGGGAGGTTTCCTTTCCAGTACCCTTTTATGCCTTCTTCCTTTCCAATCAATGCCAATCCCTTACATTCAAAAAGTTCATTTGATAGTAATTTTGTTAGAATCGGAATTCATCAAAGACACATGCATAGAACAACATCCAAGAATCTGATATGCTAAAACACCACAGAGGAAACTGTATCAGCAATCTAGGATGCTACTAAAGATACCTCAATAAATCCAATACCCTTCTTGGCACCTTCATGTGCAGCTCTAAGACCATGGGTCTGCAGTAAATAAGAACGATTATAATCAAATTAATCAACTAATAACTCTTGCAACCGAAGAACACGAATCCCAGTAAAGATTCTCTCCATTTAATCTATTCTCATAAGAAGCACATTGTAACTCAAGTGCATACAAATGCATGCGTGGCACTGAGTTCCACAAGTCAAATGATTTGCCAAGTCAAAGGATTTACCCATAAGCAAAACACCCATTAAACTGTTCAGTATAATATGCCAATTTGACCTCCGAATATTAGTCACCGTTTTCTGATACGCCTTTTACCGTTCCAAATTCTTTTTCACCGACAGCACAGTTTCAATTCTATTTAACCGATATCGATTCGAACAAATAAATAATAAATTTAAATTATCAGAAAAGTCAAGAACCTGCATAAGCAGCTTGACGCGGTCCAGCGGCGCAATAACAGTCTTAGCCGCGGCTCCTGCGACTGCACCGGCGGCGAACAACGCAGCGTCTTTCGGAACCAAAGCTAAGGTTGCCAATGGATGCTTCAGAAGCTGAGCTGACGTAGGCACAAATTCCTCCGTCTTTTCCTCTCCCTTCTCTACCACCGATACCGACGCGAAATTGCACCGCATGCTACAGGTAGCGGGGCGGTTCTCAGACGGGCACGGGTCGAATCCGCATGTCGAGTCAAGACCCGGAATTTTGCGACGCACCAAAGCCGTGTGAGTGCTGGGCATTTTGGTTAAGATAAGGTCGAAGAGTTTGTTGCAGAGAGGAGTGTGAGTGTACAAAGCATAACATAGAGGGAAGGTCTAGGTGGGATTATATATTTTAATCATATATATTCTCTTTTTTCCTGAAAAAATATTATTTTTTGTTTTTCTAAAAAAATTAGGGGTATCTATACATAAATACCTATTTGAATAAAAACTTATAGAGCAGTACCTATGTCAGAAATTTTTACAGATAGGTACCCGATTTAATTTGTATCAGTCTGTTTAGTTATGTCGTACCCTCCTGTGTGTATTGCGTACCATAACACGTTGATATAGGGTACCTAAATAACGGCGTACCTAATGTGTAAATAGGGCGTACCTAAATGTGCTAATACGGCCCATTTTCTAAACGTATTACGTACCACAATACGTAGGTACCCAAATGTGTTGTATGGCGTACCAGCGGCGGATCGGGTATCTATCTGCAAAAAATTTATTCTGTTAGCGCTGACATGGTACTAAATTACAAGTTTTTTTACAGGGGGTAATTATGTGTAAAGACCCCAAAAAATTATTTATTTAGAAGCATTTTATTTATTTTTTTGATAAATTTATTGGAGAAAAAGAAAGAATAATATGATCCCTTCTTTCTTAGTTACGACCAAGTGGATTTAAAAATGTGAAACTAAGAAGAAACGATTGAGAAAATATTTCAAATAGGCACCTAAGAAACAAAAGCAAGAAATGGATTTGTCTCCAGTATATTCGGTCGAAACGGCGTCGTTGTAACTGTCTGTGTTGTAATTTCTCTCTGATTAGTAACGTTACATGCACACACACAATAGCTCCTCCTTTTCTCCCTAAAATTCCTTCGATTTCATCGGATAAAGTTTCACTCTTTTTGGTCAGATCGGTAGATGGCTTCTTTCTCTTCTAGCCCCAGAACTGTAGAAGAGATATATGAAGATTTCAGATCTCGTCGAGCTGGAATAGCTCGTGCTTTAACCCATGGTATGCCGTACAAGTTTCTACCTATATGTAAGAGTAAAAGACAAAACCTTGTTACTTTTTGGGAGGAATTGACCATCTCATTTGTCTTTTTTCCCAATTTTCTGCGTTTACAGATGTGGATGAGTTTTTCGGGCTCTGCGATCCTGGTAAGTTTCCATCAGTTCAGATCCAGTCTAATTATCTTTACCATGGTTGATGTGCATAATATCTGAGGAATTGAATCCTGTCTTAATGCGTAATTGCGAATTCTGATGCTTCTGTTATCTTGTCATGGAAATAGGATTTTGTTCTTTTGATTTTGGAAGTTTAATTATTGTTTGCCTTAGAGGTGTAATGTCCCTTTTTTTTGTGTCTATTTATCGCCCCCTTTCACACTCTGATGTTTACTTCCTCATTATAGAAAAGGAGAACTTGTGTTTGTATGGTCACCCAAATGGAAGTTGGGAAGTTAATCTACCAGCCGAGGAAGTACCTCCCGAACTTCCCGAGCCAGCACTTGGGATAAACTTTGCCCGCGATGGAATGGACCGAAAAGATTGGCTTTCGCTGATCGCTGTTCATAGTGATAGTTGGTTGCTCGCAGTTGCATTTTACCTTGGAGCCAGGCTGAACAGCAACGAAAGGTACTTACGCGATCGATTTTCTTTCTCATATCTTGTGGTTATTTGCTGTCATGAAAGTCGACTTTAACGCCTTTGCTTGAAAAATAACACATCTCCTTAACAAAATTATTTGCAGGAAACGGCTCTTTGGTTTGATCAACGACCTCCCAACTGTATTCGAAGTGGTGAAGGAGCGAAAACCTGCTAGGGAGAAGTCCAGCGCTGATAATGGAAACAAATCCCGGGGTGCTACAAAGGTGATATGATACTACTCCATTAACTGCTGATTTCCTCATGTTTTCCAAAATTTGATTGTATCGTCTTAATTTGTGCTGATACGGAACGAGTTTTTTATTTAATTTGCAGAGATCAAGTGATGGCCAAGCCAAAAGCAACCCGAGGCAAGCAGAGGAGAGCGGCGAAGAAGACGGAGAGGAACACGGAGAAACGCTCTGTGGAAGCTGTGGAGGAAACTACAACGCTGACGAGTTTTGGATTGGCTGCGATCTTTGCGAGCGATGGTATCATGGGAAATGCGTGAAGATAACTCCTGCTAAAGCTGAGAGCATCAAGCAGTATAAATGCCCCGTGTGCGTGAAAAAAAACAAGCAATAGTCGTTTCTCTTCTCGGCAAACCAAACTCGTATACTTTTCAGACAATCCAAGCCCGCCATGTCTGCCAAAAGGGCTTTAGAGTTTGTCCATATCTGTTCGTTTTTTAAGTTGCTTTATCATGTCATTAAGATGCTTATGAACATATATATTGCTTTTGTGTAACTTGTTGACTCGACTTATCAGTGTCTCGACTGTTTCGATCTTATTTATGCGTAATTGTCCGTTGAAGGTTGTTGCTGTGATGCGTAAGAATGCTACTAGTACGTCATTTATACCAATGTTATAGTAAGAACCTGTTTGTTTCGATGGTTAGCTGTAAATTTAGGTTTGTTCACCAAGGGTGATACAAACAAGAGCTGAAAATGGCTCTAAAATTTGATCCTTTATTCTGTTTTTTGCTGTCAATATGTAATAATAAAGAACAGTTTCAGGCATCTTTGATCTTCTTAGTTGCCATCGCCTGCTGTTGATCTCATCTTTACGAGGGACTTAAATATGCATCTCAATAAAAGGCCATTTTACAGCTGATAACCATCTTCTTCTTCAGGCCAAACTTCGCCTCTTTCGGGGCGGGCTTGGCTCAAGAACCCATGGGTCATTCTAACGGGTCGTCTAAAGATAGGCTGAAATGGACGAAAGAGTTGCACGACTTGTTCGAGAAAGCAGTTCATCAGATCGGCGGTCCTGATAGTAAGCGTTCAGGAATATCGCTTTTTCTTATTACAGATTTCGGCGTTTTATTATTTAGCATTTTTCTGCTCTGCGTGTTATTACAGGAGCAACACCAAAAGGTATTCTCAAGGCTATGGGGATCCCAGGATTGACAATCTTCCATGTCAAGAGCCATTTACAGGTTTTTTTTTCTCTTTCAAGAAACTACGAACTATATTACGAATACTATTATTCGTTTTTTGTTCGATTTCAAATTCCCGGCGTCGTTTTCTCTCATCAGAAATACAGGATGTCCGTGTTTACTCGCGAAGAAGACCACATCAGTAAAAAGTTTTTTATCGAACTTTCATGTTTTTTTCATCGTTATCTCCATTTTTCGAACTGTTGTATGCATTACGTCTCGTTTAGGAGGTAAGCCCGAACGAAGAAGCTTATCTGAAATGTTGCCTAACTTCAGCGTAACATCGTACGTTTTACTCCCCAACAATCACCTTTTTTTCGTATTTCAGACGCTTAATATGTTCGCTTTTTTTGCCTATAGAGCTGCACAGCTCAACGAGGCGTTGCATATTCAGATGGAAGCACAGAGAAGACTAGACGATCAATTCGAGGTTTTCCTCTCTGTAAAAAAAAAAAACCCTTTTTTCCCGATAATTCGTTAACACTTTAAAAAAAAAAACAGGTGCAAAGAAGCTTAAAGATGAAGATCGAAGCACAGACGAGATTCTTGGACAAGATCATGGAGGAATACAAAAACCGTTCTCCTCCTATAAGTGCCAAGTCCTTCAAACCATCTTCTCCGATGTTATCTCTGCCTTTGCTCAGCGAAGAACTCGACTCAGATTCTGACCAAGAAGCATGCACGAGCTATCTAATGCCCGGCGAAGAGCTTCGAGCTAAAAAGAGAATCAAATTCCAGGAGATCAAAGCCGTCCCAGAAATTCAAAGGCAATCCTCGTTCAGCAGTTTTCTGCAGAGCTTCGATGCGATGAATGGAGATTACGAATGGAACGTTGGAATCTCTCAGTTTCCCGTCTTACCAGCCCTTCAGTTTCGAAAATAATAAGACGAAAAATTTCCCGAGGCCTGTTTGAAGAATAAAGGAAGTTTATTACTGATGTGTGGCTTTCAGCCATGGCTTGTAATAAGAAAATGGTGATTAGTTGTTAACCTCCTACCTCTGTCTATACAATGGCCATTACATTACATGTATATGATTTACTTAAACATCAGTTGCTTTGCTTGCCCCTCGGAAAAACTATTACAACCTCTTCGTCGACGAACTGCGTTAACAAGTCTTGGAGAATAGCGTCTTCGAACTGTCTGCTAATCTCCTCTGTATATTTCGAGACGCCTTCTTCGCCAAGCATCCAATTCTTGTCTAAGCTTTCCTCCGTCAAATCACAGATCACTTCGACTATTCTTTCGTAGTGAAATTTCTCACCAGTTTTTACGCCTTTCATCTTTTCTACTCTGCCTTCGACGAGTGCTCTGTTCTTCTCTCCATTGCCCCTTGAACACGAGCTCTTATTGGGCTTCGGAGATTTTCTTGAACTGGACTCGTTGGCTAATTCTGCATCTATTACACACAAAAATGCACTCCCATGTTACTAGATTAGTTAATATCATAAGACAAAACTAAGTTTCAAACATCATTAATGATTTATAGCAATCATTATTACCTTGTACGGAATACTCAGGGTGTATCTTCTTCAAGTTTCTAGCAGACATAGAATGCACTTTACGAGCCACAATCTTCTCAGGCTTTGAAGGGCCTGTAAATGCTTCTTTCCTGGGAATTTTCCTTCTCTGTCTTAACCTCGAGCTTGTCTTTACGCCATTACTACCATCAGCCGAACATGTCTGAAGAACACAGCCACCATTGACGACGACCTTCCTCTCAAGAACCCTATTCCTCTTCGTCGTCTTCTGCTCATCTCTCTTCACCTCACGACCATTCAACGACGGCGCAGCCTTGTTCTTCATCGGACGTTCATTCTCACCGCCGGCAACTTCTTCTTCTTCCGCCAACCTCAGAACAACGCTGCAGTAATCGTCTTCGTGGAAGGAAACCGAAGTCCTAACCCTCCTATGTTTCTGGTAATGAAGGTCCATACGAGAGAGGAAATCGATTGAATTCACCGATCTGCTCCTAAGGATAATGGAGCCCAACGTTGGGTTTCTCGGGTCGCCCGGCGGCAAAGTATCCAAACCCATCAGCCTCGCGACTAAGCCAGGGCTGTACGGCTGCGGCGGCGGTGCCAGCGCCGGCTTATTCTTGGCGCCGTAACTAGCCGACCTTTCGTAGGCTCGCTTGAGGTGATACTTAGCTTCTTCTTCTTTCACGTTCGACTCGCCGCCGTGACGGTCGTCGGAGGGATGCGTCGGAAGGCTGCGTTTGCATAGCAAGCACCGCAGAATCCCAGAGAAACACGACGGCGGCGAAGCATTAGCAGGCATGGCTTTGAAGTGATTGTTGTCTGAACGTTTTTTGCTGCAAGAAATAGGATGGAACGACGTCGTTTGTGGGTCTGTGACTGCGACAAGCACAATGCAGAGTATGGTTGAGTTTGAATTCGAAGCTTTTGTGCTAAATTTGGATTTTGAGAGAATGAAATAGAGAAGTATTGCGGGATTGGTGGGATTTTAATGGAACTTCTGTTTATCTATTTATTTTTTTATATGGTTGCAAGGAAGGAAGATAAGTATAACAGTTCGATCTAAGTCTTTGAGTTCACATTGCACATGTGGTAAACTTGTAAGACATTTGAAGTACGTTGTCATGTCAGTGTTCACAGCGGATCTTTTCTTGGTCGATCCAACGCGGGTTGACAGTTTACGTACTATGTTTAAGTTATATATATATAGTAAATTTTAATTCTTAAGTTTAACTGCTGAATGATGTTAATATTTTTTATTGATCAATGATCATATGTTTTATTAGTATTTTTTGTACCAAACTTCGAAATCTCGTACTGTCCTTGTAATGAAACGTCAACCTGCTGGTCGTTTGCGGTCTGTACGCAGCCTTATTATGTTGACTTTGGAGTTTGTGATTCCACACCTAAAGTCCAAATTAACTCCCATTTCATTTTTATTACCACTTTCTTCCCAATATTGAAGTTGAATTTATTCTTATTTCCATGCAAGAGAGCGCATTGGTCACTTTAAACTTCGTAATTTAACTGTATATCATTTTCAATTTCATCCGATAGTTCAACGTAATTTAGTTATAGATTAGACCTCTAAAGCATTCAAATCATTTAGTATATGTTTGTGTCTCATTCCACCATGGACCACCCAAGTAGACCTAAGCTTAGACCAGGTCTAAAAATAAATACTATATAAAACAGTAGGTGGTCCTTACAGTAAATAAAATGATTTAAATATACATTTTATTCATGGATCACACATACTATGATAAATTCCAAGTCCCTTTTGGAAAGTTTTAAATGCAAGTTGAATTGCTGATACCGACAATGAGCGATTCAAATATGATATGTTATTGGGCCGTATCTTTATTCAAAGTGGGCCCATTAAGAATGCATGGCCCATTCGACCCAATAATGCATTCATATAGTTAGTCTTCCCAAATGAAGTTAAACACCACTTCGGCGAGCAACACCATCACCGCCGCGAATCGTCTTTGCCGCCATTAGAAGGGTCTAAAACTTGGGCTTCTTTGTCCCATCGTCCCTTTTTTTCCAGGTTCTGATGGCTGGAGGAGGAAATTTCATTCACAGAGTGATCTCTTATGTCGCTAACGAGCTTATTGTGAATGGGCTTGCCAACAGGTTGTTTTAATTCCAATTCCTTCTTTGTTTTCTTCTCTAATTGGCGCTTTCCTATCCACCGTCGTACAGAAAGTTGTTCCTAATTGTTGGTTTTTGGGTTCTGATGGAAACTTATATGGGCTTGTAATGATTGGTGGTGATTAATTCTTCTATTCACAATATTTGTAATCGGTCATGATTTCGGTTAAAGTAAATCAAGTTGTGGTAGAGGCGATTGTTGGTATATTATCCTATTCAATTCGTATGATTGCAATTTGCAATTTGGGGATCTTTCAGTATGACTGTAATCTTATTCCATTTTCCAATAGTCCGAGCTTCCAGAGGTTTGCAGTTCGAACATCGAAGAGGGTGCAAGATCTATCCGAAATTGGTACAATACTATGTTCATATATATTCAACTGTCTGGCATGTTGATATGCGCTTCTCATACCTATCTCGAGCCTTTTCTATCGCTCTGTGCAGCTGCCCAGAAGAAGAAAGAACTAGCCGAGCAGATGAAGGACGTTTCAAAGAACTTCGAGGTTCATTTTCTTATACACAGTTTTATTTGCTGGCTTTTGGTCATCCCCTTTGCAAATTGTCGGTTGCTCGCCTTACAAAATGCTCCATGTTCCATGTTTTTCAGTCTTTCAAGAACCAGTAATGCTGCTCATGTGCGGTGAGATTCGCTAAAGTAGAATTTCCACGGCGGATGAGTGCTCATACCGTAGCTTTGATGCTACTATATAATATGGTGTTTTGAGAATGTGTAGTGTTTGGGCAGAAACCCCTTAAGCTGCCCTACTTATAGTTGTTTTGAACGCTACAAGATTGTGTAGTATAAAGAAAAACTAAACTCATTTTCTTGGTTTGGCAGCTGCTAAATAGGGACCCAAAACACCAACATATGGCTTCATAACGTTCAAATACAATGCTGGGCTTAACTACAATGCTGGGCAATATACCATCATGTCCAAACAGATTTACACAAAAAATTGCAGGCAAAGAACAAAAACCATCAAAGGAACAAGAAAAGCACACACTTGATCATAGCTCTATCGTCAAGCCCCTCGCCCCATGGAACCCGTTGTTGCCACGATCTTCCCCGTGCCAGCCGTGGTTAGCCGCCGCCGAGTCGTGGTGGTGGTAAGCCTCTCCGTCGCCCCACAGTGCGTACGCCTCCTCTCCGTGCACTGCATCGTCCCCTATGAGTAAGTGCTCTTCGGGCATTCTCAGGGGTATAAACGTCCTTATGAAAAGGAGGATGGCCGTGGTGGTGATGATGTTCCAACTTATGATGAACAGAGCCGCGACTAGCTGCTTGAAGAAGAGGATTCCACCGCCGTAGATTGCGCCCTTGGTGCCCTTGACGGGGAGGAGCATGGCGCACAGTGAGGGCTGGGCGAAGAGGCCCGTCAAGAGCCCGCCTAAGATTCCCGCCTCTGCGTGCGTGTAGAACACTGCCAGCGTGTCGTCCACCTGACACGCGCGGGAGAAAAACCGTTGGTTTGTTTTAGGGTTCTGTTTTATAATCTTGGATTTCCAACGAATTTAGGGGGTATTATATGGGATGATACTTAGGTTTCCTAAATTAGTTTTGGAAGTTATTATTTGAATGCCATTTTGTAAAATTTTTGTTGCTATAATATCATTTCTCTAGATTACATAACTTAAAAATATTTAAATCTTTTATTTTTGAATCCTATAATGTCATTTTTCTAAATTAAATAAAACTAAAAAAAAATTATTCGATGTTTTTTTTTTTTTTTGCATGCGTATAAACTATAATTCATATGCCATGTGGAAACACGTCGATATAAGAGATTTATTTTCTGAAAGATGTGAAGCGGTAATACCCTAATAACTTGATCCAACAATGCAAGTTGCCATGTGAACAAACATAGAATCTTGAAATCTCAAGTTTTCATATCAAAGTAATAAAATAGAGCGATATGATCAATGGCAAAAGTTCGTGCCAACAATTAAAGAATGACATTTATAAGGCAACTATACGATGATGGCGACTGAATGCAGAAAAGTCAGATTTCTTTTTTGGTATGTTCAATAATTGAAATCATAGAGAGTTACCTGTTGTAACAAAGTTGACTTCTTGTGAAGAATCATCATGGAATACCACGGTATGCTTCCAGACAACATTCCGTATATTATAGCAGCCCACGATTGTACAACACCTGAAAATGTAATAATAAAAGAAAAACCCAATTCAAACTACCCAAGAAAAATCGAATCTTTAACCTAAATAACCGCTGTTAATTCGTTAAATTACCTGCGCCTGGAGTAATACAAGCAAGGCCAGTGATCATTCCCTGAACTGCTCCTATAACAGAGGGCTTCCCAAAGTAGAAAACGTCGAGCGAAGTCCACACCAAAAGGCTGGTCGCCGCCGATATGTTTGTGTTCAAAATAGCCACCGAGGAAATGATGTTGGCCGCGTACGGCGCGCCGCCGTTGAACCCTGACCAGCCCATCCATAGCAGCCCTGCGCCGGCGAGCATAAGCAGTATGTTGTTCGGCACGTATCTCTCTCTGTCCGTCTTCAACCTTGGACCCACCTATTACACGGAAGGGTAAACGGATCAAGAAAATGAAGCTAGGAAAAAGATGGTTTTTTTTTTTTTTTTTAAGTACCCAATAGGCGGCGGTGAACCCAGAAATGCCCGACGCAAGGTGGATGACGTAGCCGCCGGAGTAATCGATTACGCCCCAATGGTACAAGAAACCGCCGCCCCACAAGCTGTATGCGCCGACGGTGTAGCAGAAGGTGAGCCAAAGTGGGACGAAAGCCATCCAAGCTTTGATGTTCATTCGCCCAAGAACTGACCCAGCTATTAAGATCATGGTAATAGCTGCGAATGTGAACTGAAAGTAGACGAGGGTCGCCATTGGGTAATAGGGCTCGTTCATCTTTGTCTCTATGGTGCCGTCGGAGTAGTACTGCGTGCTCTCAGGCACGGCGGCGCGTCGGGTTAGGTACCTAGCAAGAAAATTTTGGAGAAATCAATTGGGAAATTGCATCTACCGAAAAAGATCTCATTTCTTTTTTCTTTACTTTTGGCCAAGAGAAGGCGCGCCTTTTCCCCAAAAGGGCAAAAGCTCGTCGCCGAAGGCGAGGCGATAACAGAGCAAAACCCAACAGATCAAAACGGCGGCGAAGGCGTAGAGGGCCATAAAAGCAGAGTTCACAGCCCATTTCTTCTTCACTATGCTTCCGTACAGTATCACTAGTCCAGGCATGGACTGCATGCCGACGAGGGTAGCGGCGATCATTTGCCAGGCGTTGTCTCCCTTGTTCAGCCATAGAGGGACAGATGGGAGGCGTGGTTCGTACGCGCCGCCGCCTGCTAGGTCGTTATTGCTCATGATGATCAGCAAAGACTTTTTTCTTTTTGGGAAATGGAGACAGAGTATGGTTTTTTTTTTCTATCTTTTATTAGGTCGACGAAGGAGATTATTAGCTATTCTATGGTGGTGTTAGGCATGTAGTATGTGAATTTGCATAAAGTGGGAGAAAGAATCTTCAAAGTCGTCGTCGTCTTCGAGTCTTATTGGGTAGAGAAGGAAGGCGATTGAATAGAAGCAGCAAAAGGTCAAGTCTTTAAAGGTATATAATGGTGGGGTACTTATTATGGTTGTGGTGAGGTGCTAGATTTTTGTTTGTATGAATGAAACTTATTGGATCTTTTTTCATTAATTTCTGAATAGTTTAAAACAAATTGGCCCACGTTTCTTGTCTTGAGATTCAAATGAGACTGTAGGTTTATGAAAAATTCAAGAAAAGCTGCTGTCATGGAACCACTAATTAGACAGGGGAATAATAAGTGAGTGTGACGTTCTTTTCTTAACCCTCTTCAATTAGGTGCGTCCATGAGACGATCTCAACTCAACTATCATGGGACTAATTTTCTTGATCTTCAATGTCCAAAACAAGCACAGAAGTCAAGAACTTCAACTTAAATCAACATTGGTGCTTTGCTGTTGGGCCTATAGTTGTTGGATTGGGCTTTATAAGCCCAATTAATAGGCCCACCAAGTTGGGTCCACGTGCACGTGGTTGATTTTGAAATAAAGGGCAGCTTTTAGGGTTTTTAAAGGGTCAGCATTTTGGGGACAGGCCAATACGTTTAGTACACTCCCGCTTGTTCATTCCATTCGAAACATCTTCTCTCTGCCTCTGTTGTTTTGCTTTGGAGTACGAACTTCGCCGAGGAATTTTTCGTCGTGTGAGTGTTAGATTCGGTAATCGAACTGATTGATACTTAATAATCTGCCACTTATTTTGGAGATTGCAACCTCACAGGACCTAGGGAGGAAGCACAGAAGAGGAAACCCTAGCTTCTGCAGCTGAAATCGAGGCGATTTGTTGTTGCTGAGTTTACCGCTTGCTGAGGTATTATGTCTCTAAAGTTCTGTAGTGTAGTCAGGGGGCTGAGTCGCTGTACAGAGTTTGATGGCTTCTGGTTTAGGTTTATCTGCGTTTTGACTTGAATTTTTTCGTCTGCAAATCGTTTTTATGATATTTTGATGACCCTTTTTCGTGGAGTTTGTTATGTGATCTTTTGAAATTGGACTGTCTAATGTAGTTTAGCAGCACGGCATTTACAAGCTATAAATTGAGATGTGTTCGCTATCCGTTGTTATCTGCTTTGATGTTATGGTTCAATTTTACAATCTGATTATTGATATGAATTATGGTCGCCTCCCCTATTTTGATTTTTGCCGGTTGTTTTTCCTTTGACTGCAAATGCTTGAATCAAGTTTTCCATAATTCCACAAATTTATTGTTCATTCAGGATTGGATTATCTCGGCGACCCTTCGCTGATATTTCTTTTTTTTCTTTTTTGCAGAGAAGAAAATATGGCGTTAGAAATTACCCAGTATTTATTGGCTGCTCAATCGCCGGATGCTAAAATTCGAACGGAGGCAGAGAACGCTCTCGGACAGTTCCGGGCACAGAACTTACCTGGATTTCTGTTGTCGTTGTCTGTTGAGCTCTCAAATGAAGGAAAGCCTACTGAGTCTCGTAGGCTTGCTGGAATAGTCTTGAAGAACTCGTTAGATGCTAAAGAAGCTGCTACAAAGGACCTTCGTGTCCAAGAATGGGTAGCAATCGATGTTTCCTTTAAGACCCAGATAAAAAGTTCTCTTCTGAGCACCCTTGGATCTTCTGTTCGCGAGGCAACGCATACTGCTGCCCAAGTACTTGCTAAGATTGCTTCAATTGAAATTCCGCGGAAGGATTGGCCGGAACTTGTTGGGTTATTGCTTGCTAACATGACGCAGCAAGATAAACCTTCCCCTTTGAAACAGGCTACGCTCGAAACGCTCGGTTACGTATGTGAGGAGATATCTAGCGAAGATCTCGTTCAAGAGGAAGTCAATGCCGTTCTAACAGCGGTTGTTCAAGGAATGAATGCCTCTGAACAGAACGCTGGTGTTCGGCTTGCTGCGACTCGGGCTCTATATAATGCCCTTGATTTTGCTCGAACCAACTTTGAGAATGAGATGGAGAGGAACTATATAATGAAGGTAATATGCGACGCAGCATTGGCGAAAGAGACAGAGATTAGACAGGCTTCTTATGAGTGTTTGGTTTCTATTGCATCGACATACTACGAGGTACTCGAACCATACATGCAGAAAATCTTTGAGCTTACATCTAACGCCATCAAAGCAGATGAGGAAGCTGTTGCACTTCAAGCAGTAGAATTTTGGAGTTCAATTTGTGACGAAGAATTGGAGCTTCAAGACTATGAGGTTCTTGAGACGGCGGATTCTAATGCTCCACATTCTCAATTTATTCAAAAGGCCCTCCCAACTCTGGTGCCTCTGCTTTTGGAAACCTTACTCAAACAAGATGAAGACCAAGACCAGGATGATGGTATATGGAATCTGGCAATGGCAGGAGGTACATGTCTCGGTCTTGTTGCTAAGACTGTTGGAGATTCTGTTGTCGACCTCGTAATGCAGTTCGTAACGAGCAAAATATCACTGCCTGATTGGCGATCTCGGGAGGCAGCGACTTTTGCCTTTGGTTCTATCCTCGAGGGACCGAGCCTCGAGAAGTTGTCTCCTTTAGTTAATTCTGCTTTGGACTTCTTGCTCAATGCAATGAGTGATGAGAACAGCCATGTCAAGGATACGACTGCATGGACTCTCAGTCGCATCTTTGAATTACTGCATTCTCCTGCGACTGGTTTCACTGTTGTTACCCCAGCTAACCTGGAAAGAATCTTGAGGGTCTTATTGGGAAGCATAAACGATGCCCCTCATGTGGCTGAAAAGATTTGTGGGGCTATCTATTTTCTGGCTCAGGGATATGAGGATGCCGGTCCTAGCTCTTCTCTCCTCACACCCTTCCTTCCAGATATTTTGAACGGTTTAGTTAATACTGCTGAGCGAACTGATGGCAGCGACTCCAAATTAAGGACTTCTGCATACGAAACCCTAAACGAGGTTGTTAGGTGTTCCAATGTTTCTGAGACATCTCAGATAATTGCCAAACTTCTCCCTGTTGTCATGTCGAAGCTGGAACAAACCTTAAGTCTTCAGATAGTTTCTTCCGATGACAGGGAAAAGCAAGGCGATCTTCAAGCCTCTCTTTGCGGTGTGCTTCAGGTCATCATTCAGAAATTTAGTGGAGCCGAAGAAACAAGGCCAATAATTCTTCAGGCAGCTGACCAAATCATGCTGCTTTTCCTCAACGTCTTTGCTTGTCGCAGCTCTACTGTTCATGAAGAAGCCATGCTCGCCGTTGGCTCTCTAGCCTATGCCACTGGTCCTGATTTTGCCAAATACATGCCTCAGTTTTACAATTATCTAAAGGCGGGTTTGCAGAACTTTGGTGAATATCAGGTTTGTGCCATCTCAGTTGGGGTGGTCGGCGACATTTGCCGGGCTTTAGAAGACAAGATCTTACCGTACTGTGACGACATTATGACTCAGCTCCTTAACGATCTGTCAAGCAGTGAGCTCCACCGCTCTGTCAAGCCTCCCATATTCTCCTGCTTTGGAGACATTGCTCTAGCAGTTGGCGAACATTTTGAGAAGTACAAAGATTCTGCTCTGTCGATGATGCAAAGCGCTGCTCAAGTGTGTGCGAGGATCGACAACAGCGACGAAGAGATGGTTGATTACGCTAACCAACTCAGGCGAAGCATATTTGAGGCTTATTCTGGAATCCTTCAAGGGTTCAAGAACTCAAAGAGTGACCTCATGTTACCCCATGCTCTTCAATTCATGCAGTTCACAGAAATCGTCACCCAAGATCAACAAAGGTAAGTATCAATAACTCATCAATAAATTCCATACCACGTCGCCACTCTACGCGATAGCAGCGTGGCTCTATCTTTCTTTTTTTCTTCAGGGATCACAGCGTAACTAAGGCATTAGTGGCGGCTTTGGGCGATTTAGCAGATGCACTTGGCCCACACGTAAAGACTATCCTCAGCGAACGTCAATTCTGGTTTGGATTTCTAAGAGAGTTTGTCGAGTCAGACGATGAAGAGCTAAAAGAAACTGCTACTTGGACCCACGCAATGATTTCGCGCTTATTTCCTTCTAGCTGAGCACTTCTTCATCCTTCCTCTTTGGTTTCGTGATAACGTTGTTTCATGTCCTATTTTATTTCGAGTCGTCAAAAATGGCCGTTAATATAAGTCGTCAGATGTCTTTTTACTAAGACAAGAGTTTCTGTGAGGTCTCGGTATTGCTCGAATGCTCTATGCGGGTCTACGATGGATTGAGTCGTTGGAATCTTTTCTCATTGTTCTGCAGATTTGTCGCAAGAAAGTTTTGTTTGTTCGCATGAACTGTTGAATGGTCATATTGTTTCCAATGGCCTTGTGATATTATATATCTATATGTCAGTTGGTCCTCCGCTCTGTTTATCATGACGAGTAAGTACTCTTACTTGTGCAATAAAAATCGTTCCAATTTAGTATTATTATTCTATAACGTAAAGTAATATAAAGTAGGATTTAGATAATCGTGAAACGCTCTGTTCAATAACCGACCTATGCGATAGTTGAGAAACAGAAAGTCACGTGTACGCACAATTGTCTCGCTCGTTTGTAGCAAAGGGAAGAGAATCTGCTCTAAAGTACACGTGGAGCTTCGTCCCCTTATATATAAGGGTTTTTTGCTTTGCCCTATCGTTTAATTCATCACCTTTCACAAAAAAAAAACCACTTGAAAGAAGGAAACACTGAAAGAAAGATATGGAAGATGGAGTAAGCGAAGTTCGTGACTTGGTCTTGGAAGAAGAAAGACAAGAGAAGAAAGAGGAAAGCCCATGTAATGGTGGTGGTGGGGTGATAAGTAATTTCATTTCTGCCTTGGTTTCGACGGAGAGTAGTGAAGAAGAAGAAGATAAAGACAAGGCAGGAAATTTAGAAGAAGAAGAAGATAATGGCGGCGGCATAATCAACCATTTGATATCTAACTTGGTACCTTCTTCGATTAGTCCCAAAACTGCTGCTGCTGGAGAAGACAAGAAGGATGTAATAAGCAATGGAGAGAAGGAAGACGGCGGCGGCGGCGGCGGTTTAATTCACAGTGTTGTGTCCCACTTCCCTACGAGTCTTGGAGGTAATAATTTTATATATATTTTATTTTACTTTTGGATTATTTTTCTGGTCTTCTTTCTTCTTCGTCGTATTTATCGTATGAAAATCTTTTGGGCAGGTGATGAACCAGTCTCTGTTCCTGAAACAGAGGAGGCTTCTATCTTGATTCACTCCATTGTTCATGACTAGCAAAGCGCAGCAGCACCCTTCTTTCTTCCTCTTCTTTTGGCTTTTATTTTGTTTTAGTCGATGTAATGGTGTGCATATGAACTAGTATAACACGTAAGAAAATCCCTGCAAGAGAATTAGTAGAACACAAGCTTTAGATCGTCTCCTTCGTCGTCATCGTCGGAGAACAATTATTGTTCCAAAGTTTGATCTGTGATTTATGAAAGCATTACGGAACGAACATTTGGGCTTTCTCCCTTTTCGGGAAAAAAAGAAAGAGAAAAAAAACTGACATAAATTAACCTGAAATTTCACTTCTTATTTTGTTTACTGGATTGCTATCCAGAATAATAAACCAAACGATCAAAACCCTGTTTCCCCACGACATCGCCGGCGCCGGCGCATTACCAGCGGTGAAGAACAGCAGCTATAGCCAACAGCCCCCAATTGCAACTTCCGCTTCATCTAAAAACAGATTCACAACTGCAATTAATCCGTGGTTTTGGTATTTTGCTGTTGAGTTTGTAACCCTAATGTTGCTGTAGAATGAACTATGTTGAAAAAAAAAAGGAGATTCTTTCTTCTTCGTTTTCAGTTGTATTCTTACAATGGACTTTCCTTCAGTTGTGATTCTTCATATCTGTGCAGCAGCATTCAAGAGGAGCTCATGGAAGCCATAGACGATGGCCACAGCAGCAGGTTTCTTTCCCAATCCTTGCGTTTACTTTCTTTAGTTTCATTCGTATGTCTCTTCAGACATTCATTCTTGATTAGCCCATTTCATTGTAAAAAGATTGTATCTTAAAGGCAAGATTTTCATGTTATTCGTCTAATAAGAAAGTCTCATATCCTCATGAGAAGAGCAAAATAACAAGACATCATCGTAGAAAAAAGAGACACAGAAGCACACACAAGGCAAGGATGATGATTTACAGCTCTTCACATAGTACGAAAAGAAGGTGAAAAGGAAACTATTTCATTTACTATTTTACAGCTCGTCATCGAGTTCGAAGGTAGCGTTGTCTTTAATCTTCTTGGCTTTGTCCTTAGCTGCTCCAGCTTTATCCTTCCCAGACCCGAAGGTCTCCTCTGTTTTTAGCTTAATGGTATCGTAACCTTCCTTGAGTTTCTCCTTCGCAGCTTCGACTTTGTCCTTCCCAAACTCCACAGTCTCCCCTGCTTTTCCCTTGACAGTCTCGTAACCTTCCTCGGATTTCTCCTTAGCAGCTCCAACCTTGTCCTTTCCATACCCTACAGTCTCCCCTACTTTTTCCTGGGAAACATCCTTAGCAGCTCCAACTTTGTCCTTTCCATACTCGAAAGTCTCCCCTGCTTTTCCCTTAATTGTCTCATAACCTTCGTTGGATTTATCCTTAGCAGCTCCAACTTTGTCCTTCCCATACCCCACAGTCTCCCCTGCTTTGTCCTTAATAGTCTCGTAGCCTTCATTGGTCTTCTCCTTTGCAGCTCCAACTTTGTCCTTCGCGGAGTAGACAGTCTCTCCAGCTTTGTCCTTCGCGGAGTAGACAGTCTCCCCTGCTTTGTCCTTAACAGTCTCGTAACCTTCTTGGGATTTCTGCTTAGCAAGTCCAACTTTGTCCTTGCCAGACTCTACGGTCTCCCCTGTTTTAAGCTTAATAGTGTCGTAACCTTGGTTGGATTTGTCCTTAGCAGCTCCAACTTTATCCTTCGCAGACTCGACAGTCTCCCCTGCTTTGCCCTTAATAGTCTCGTAACCTCCCTGGGATTTGTCTTTAGCAGCTCCAACGTTGTCCTTCCCAGACTCTATACTCTCCCCTGCTTTTCCCTTAATGGTCTCATAACCTTCATTGGATTTCTCCTTCGCAGCTCCAGCTTTGTCCTTTCCATAATCGACGGTCTCCCCTGCTTTCCCCTTGATAGTATCGTAACCTTCGTTGGATTTCTCCTTTGCAGCGCCAACTTTGTCCTTTCCATACTCCATGCTTTCCCCTGCTTTTCCCTTGATAGTTTCGTAACCTTCATTGGATTTCTCCTTTGCATCTCCAACTCTGCCCTTCCCAGACTCTACAGTCTCCCCTGCTTTTTCCTTTATGGTATCATAACCTTCGTTGGATTTATCCTTAGCAGTTCCAACTTTATCCTTTCCATAATCGACAGTCTCCCCCGCTTTTCCCTTTATAGCCTCATAACCTTCATCGGATTTGTCCTTTGCAGCTCCAACTTTGTCCTTCCCTGACTCTACAGTCTCCCCTGTTTTTCCCTTAACAGTCTCGTAACCTTCCTGGGGCTTCTCTTTAGCCTTGCTGAGACCCTCTTTGCCTTCTTCCTTCGCCTTCCCTTGTACCTCCCCTGTTTTATCATACACCGTGTTCTTCAAATCCTCTGTTTTCTCCGAAGCCTTCCCTGAAGCATAATCCTTTGCGCCTGCAAATTCAAATCACAGTTACACCAAGCTAATATCCTACAAAACCAAAGAACATATAGGCTTATGCTTTTTCCAACCTGTAACAGGTACCGCGCCGCCAGTAGTGTCGGCGACTTTCTCCTTCGCCTTGTCAGTCCCATCAGCAGAAAGGCCGAGCCCTTCGGTGATCTTCTCTTTAACCCACTCTCCCCATGACTCAGAGCTTTCTTTAGCGTGCGTTGTTTCTTCAGAAGCTTTATCGCCTACACTCTCCACTTTGTGCAGTGGGGCCTCTTTGTACTGATCGCCGGCGGCGGTGGTGGTTAAGTCGCAGCTGACGGCGACCGCCATCATGACTACCAGCGTCGCCGCTACATATATCTTGGCCTTCATCGTCGGTTTTGATAAATGTAAGTAGACTATTTCTTGAAATCCCTTCACGTTAAACAATCAAAAAGAACCTAGAATGTTACTGAGATGGTGAGATATGCGTACGTATATATACATACAATCAATGTAGTGTTTGCTTTATGAGATAATTTGATAGCGAACTAAAGGGGCTTAAGTGTAGTTTCTTGAGAGGTTATTCGATTAAGGAGATGACGGGTGGCATCTTGTACTCAACACGTATGCCTTCTCCCATGTTTAATCAATCTCCATGTGTCGTGTAATAGATTGGAGATTCTTTATACTTTATTTTCATTACAGTCTACCTCAGCAGCTTCAAGATTGTTCCTTGTCTGCATTGAACCGACACTGCTCTTTGAATAAACAAAGTCATGAAAAATGGCCCAACTGTGCTAAAAAATCACCAAAACGGGCCACCCATTGGAAGTTGGCCCGGCCCAAGAGTTCATGACAATGTTAGGTTTTAAGTTGGCTTCTCTATTCATAAATCTTATGCTTTTATTACTTCCTTGTTTGTTCAATGGAAGTGCGAGAGGCCGAACATTTAGTGAACTTCGCTCAACAAACATTGCTACGCATCATTATTGTAGGCATAAGGGTATGATTAGATTTGACTATTATTCATTTAGAGCCATAGAAGTTCAAGCACGACATACCTAATTTGTTATAGTTATTAAGTTTACATTTCTTTCACTCTCTATGCTTGGTAGGCATAGATAGCAAGTGCTATTTTGTTTCTTTCTCGTTAGGTTAGGTAGGAAGTGAAGTACTTTGTTGCCAGAGTCTTTAATACCTTGATTTTAGTGTTGGGGCAAAACGGTAAAATGCTCGAGATCAGAGATATGTTATTCTACTCGGACCGAAGATTCAATCTTTATTAGAAAAATGCAGATTTCATCTCTCTTCGTAGCTAAAAAAACATAATAGCTTGCAACTTTTGTAGGTGAGATAGTAAAGGTTCTTTCTTATCTTATAGGCGTTTGAATCTGATAACTACGACGCATTTGCACGTGATTGTATCTCTCTGACGGAGAGATAGAGAGAGAGCCACGTTTTTTTTCTTTTTTGCATCGATTTATTACAGCCCACCAATTTCATGTTTCCATTGTTGTTGTCGCCTCTGTTTTCCGCTGCGACCTATTTCCAGCTGCATTTTGTGTAAAGATCCCATATTTAATCGCTTCGTCAAAAAGAAAGGGAAGGGAGATAAAGAATAATGGAGACTGCTTCTGGGCTGATCAATCAAGCAATCCCGCGTGTTCGAAATGGATTTGTGGGGTCTAAAAGTGTTTATCGATTTGGTTGCTGGCGATCTAATTGTATTTCCAGGAAAATAGTCTGCGCAAGCACTGCCCAGGGCGCAGAAAAGCTTTCAAATGGCGAATCTAGAGCTCCCAGGTGATCAAATTTTCTTGAAAGTTACAGCACTTATCCATAGGTGATCTTCGTTATCTTTTTCTCTTGGGAAGATAATTCTTTCTTCAGCGTTTTCCCCATGTTTTTATGTATGCTTATCTTCATCGATGTCAGTTTTTAGAGTGATGATTCCTCTTATTCTTTCCTTTTCTCTTATCTTCGAGCTTTAGAGCAGCGGGATTTGTTAGTTCATATGAGAGCTGCTTGATGTGGGATTTTGGCCCATCCATTGTTGTCGATAGTGTCCATCTTTTGCACCATATTAAGTTGGTCTTAATGGGACATAATCCATATGATCGATCCATATGTATAGCTACTTTATATCGAGAAGAAAACCGAAGTCATTAATGATTGCCTACAAACCGAAAAATCATGTAGGATTGTCAGCAAAGGCTGCAAGTTAGTCGGTTGTGGATCTGCGGTGCCAAGCTTTCAGATATCCAACGATGATCTCTCGAAAATCGTCGAAACTTCTGATGAATGGATATCCGTTCGCACTGGAATAAGGAATCGAAGAATTCTTTCAGGTGACCATCTTATAATTCTTGTGATTATCACACCATTTAGGTGAGATGGTATATAAGTTTTTATTTTGAATGCAAAACTCACTCGATAGTTTTAGGTTGTCCAAACTATAGTTAATTTTCCCAAGCTTCTGTGATTCAGGAAAGGATAGTTTGACAGCATTGGCTGTGGAGGCATCTAAGAAAGCACTTGAGATGGCAAAAGTCAACCCCGATGAAGTTGACCTTGTATTGCTGTGTACATCAACGCCAGAAGATTTATTCGGTAGTGCTCCACAGGTATTCTTTTATAAATCTATCTTATCTATTTCTTTCTCCCTTTCCCCGCCCCATTAAATTCCCATCAAGTTAAGTTATATGTAACCATTCTAAAACCAGCATTTCTCACATGTTTGGCAATAATTTGAATATACTCTCATGGGATTCGTTTGTTTTCTCCGAAATCGCTCGACAGATTCAAAAGGCACTAGGCTGTAAGAACAATCCGTTAGCTTACGATATCACCGCTGCTTGCAGTGGATTTGTGCTCGGCCTGGTTTCAGCTGCTTGCTATATCAGAGGTTAAAAGAAACCCCACTCTGTTTACACCATAAAGATAAGATGCAAAAAAAAGATGCCATTAATTAGCCGTAAAGAAAATTTACCTCGAATGCTTTTGCATGGCAGGCGGTGGATTCAATAACGTACTTGTCATTGGCGCTGATGCTCTATCTCGATACGTAGATTGGACTGATAGAGGTTCATGCATCCTCTTTGGTGATGCTGCTGGCGCCGTGTTAGTCCAGGTATTCATCGTAAAGCTCGTTTTCTCCTCTTATTACAACCATTCTTTCCTTTTCTTATCTGCTGTGTAATAATAATTGCGTAAGGCCTGCGATGGGGAAGAAGATGGCCTGTTCGCTTTCGACCTGCATAGCGATGGCGAAGGCCAAAGGTGACGCCTTTTAGCATCTTTTTCGAAAGCCAACGCTTTCTCTCAATTGTTTAAATTCTCTCCTTTTAAAGGCACTTAAAAGCGTCCATAAAAGACGACGATAAAGAAAACCATGGCCATCACGGAACGAATGGCTCGCTCGTCGGGCGCCTGCCAAAGGGGGGTTCGTCGTACTCGTGCATTGAGATGAACGGCAAAGAGGTCTTTCGCTTTGCTGTTCGTGTCGTTCCCCAATCGATCGAGTTGGCTCTCGGAAAGGCGGGACTTAACCGGGCCGGCATAGACTGGTTACTTCTTCACCAGGTATGATGCATTCTGATGCTATATGCATGTAAATACACGTCATTCATTCGTTGTTCTTATTTTTGGCTTAATTATGTATTTAGTCCTGGCAAAGGACCCCTAAGTTAGGGCGAACGAAATCATCTGTCCCACAAATTATGTCCCCCTTTATGTCCCAAACAATCAGAGCCGTTGAATTTTAAATCATGTGGTTCATTTTTTAGTTTTTTTATCCTTTTAATTTCTATATTCCACCAAATCGTGGAATCACCGTTATTTCATGTGATTTATATGATAAAAATAAATAAACGCATCCAATTTATTCTTGTTTTATAATGATCAAATTGATATTCATATCATATATTTTTTCGATAATCATAAGGATCATTTTTACTTACATTCTACAAGTGGGACAGAAAATGGGACATGAATTGTGGGACAGAGGATTTCATCCGAAATTAGGGCGGGCTAGCAATTTTAGTACGTACTTTCATCTTTGATGCAATTTGAAGACAATAAGCTTCGAAACTGAAGCAATCTGAGGCAGGGGGTTATGCTTCAAAATTCGGCGTTGATTTGTCCTCGAATTGTGTCAGTTTTCAAACTTACTGCCCTAAAACTGGAACGTTTAATTAATGTGTCCTCAAATTAAAGCAATCCTTGGGCTCGTTGAGGGAGCATTATTTCACGATTCTTATATGCAGGCGAACCAAAGAATCATCGACGCAGTAGCCACGCGGCTCGAGTTTCCGCCCGAACGTGTGATATCAAATCTGGCGAATTACGGCAACACAAGCGCTGCGTCGATCCCCTTAGCGCTCGACGAAGCCGTGAGGAGCGGGAAAGTCAAACCTGGTCAAACTATCGCGACAGCTGGCTTTGGAGCGGGTTTGACGTGGGGCTCGGCTATCGTCAGATGGGGATGACGATCATCATCAGATAAAATCTGCTTTCTTTTTTCATTCTTTTCGAATCGATTTTCTTTTCCTTCTTCTTTTTTCTTTCGCATTGCGATTTTGCTTAAAATTGTTGTTAGTTCATCGCATCCGCTCGTAGGAGGCGACGATTTAGTGCCCCTGTTATCTTGTTCGTTTTTCAGTTCGAGAAATAACGCTGGTTTCTTATTACGTGCGACTTTACACGATTTCATAACGTCTGTTGCTACAAGACGAGGGAATTTTCGACGCAGATTGGGGCGAGTGTAATTTACCTGAAATTACAGAAAAGCCCCTAAACTGTGACTTTCACTTTCAAAGTTCATCAACTCAGAAAATCTCAACACAAAACAAGTCTTTCAAGCTTCTTTCACAAAGCCAGAATTCAGTAACCATCTTGAATTTCAGAAGGACACACAACTAACCGCTCGCAAAACATCGTCGAAACCGCCAGAAAAAAAATTTACAACAAATTGTAAGTAATCCAAACATTCGTCGCAAGATTTGCAACTATAATCAGCTTTTGTCCGTCGTAACGCCGACAGCAACATTGCTCACCTGTAATAAGAGAATATCGACGAATAGCCTTTGCGGTATCGAAGTCGAAATAAAAGAAAGGCTGGATTGAAAAAAAAAAGAAAATTTATCTCACGAGCTTTCCATTTTTATCGAGGGACATTGGATTTTCCACCACGACGGTTTGGCTCTGAGGAGAAGTATGCAACGCATGTAATAATAATAACACGAAGATCAACCGTAATAACAGAAACTAGGAAAAAAAAAAATTCTAGGAACTTACGGAAGCATTCGAAGCTAATGCTGTAGACTGCTGTGTGGTGTTTGGCCTATGCATAGGAATGGGAACCCTAACATTTCCCATCTGCTGAAAAGAAAACGATCATGAGATAGATAACAAATAAATACAGACGAAAACAGAACAAGTTCTCGACGATTACTTACATTGACGTTTGTAATAAACTGACAAACGGCGCATTTGACTGACGGGGCGCCGTAAGGATACATGAGCGTCGTTCGACAGTTGCCACAGTTGACGTGCGCAACGTTCGATGCTAACATTGCAATAAGCAGCACATTAAGAAAAAAGAAAGACGGGTTTTTCTTACTCTTTTTTTTTTCTGATCAAGGGCTACTTTATGTATCAAGATTTCATTTTTTTCGTTTTTATTACCTGGTGCGAGGTTCACCGTATGGCAGCACGAGCACCTCACGCTAGTCGCTCCGCTGGCGTACATCAGCAGCGTACGACAACCGCCGCATATCAACTGAGACATCTGAGGCATTTCCATACTACCTACGATTTGAACACATTTTTTGTAAGAAAGTAAGACGAGGATGGGGCAATTTTTCCATTTTTCGCAGATCGAATGAGCTCTTTGATTCGATAGTTCAAGGCTCGTATGTTTACGATTTTGCTAAAATGGGATGGGATAAGAAGAAAAGCTTCAGAAATTCACATGAATGGATTGAAAATTGACATTAACAAGCTGATTCCTCACTACCCATTACTAGCTTCCAAGGGAAAACAGAGATAAGCTCCTCAAGAAAAGCATACATAACTTTTTTTCCATCGAAAGCTTGAAGGAAAAAACGCAATCTTGAAGTGGAAAAGAAGAAGAAAGATCGATCTGTTTAGATTGCAAAGCATATGAACCTGGAGATGTCACATTTGTGACGACATTACACACAGCACAGCACACAGTGGTTGCTCCACTTGGGTACATCAGAAGATTTCTGCAGCCGCTGCACACAATTTGGCTCTGCATTTGCTCAACTTTTGATAGGGAGAAAAAACCCAAATTTCCTGAACATAGAAAAGAAAAAGATCTAAAATCATCGAAATTCAAACAACCCAGAATGGAGGAGTCTGTAGCAAGATTTGAATCGAAGAGGGCTTACCTGGATTTTTTTCCTTTTTAAATTAATGTATAATAATCGAAGTGGAATGGGTTCCTATGATAGGTTGAGCAGCAACGAAGAAAATGGCCCGCGTTTGGCATTTTGTTGCTCAACCTTTTTGCGACTGTTGTAATTACGTTTTTTTGGCTTTCGTTTTCAACTTTTTTTTTTTTCCAACAAAAATGAAGCCTTTTCTTATCTGTTTTGCGAACCGAAAGAAAAAAGGATATTCTTTTTAGTTTATACAGCGGATTAACGTTGCCTTTTTCGAGCCAAAGTGATCGATCCAACGAGGAAGTCTCATTTTGTAGTTTAGATCGTCACTGATCTTCATCGAGTGAGTATCAATCTTTCTTCAGGTAATAGAAAACAGTAGTTTAATAAAAAAAAAACACCTTTAATGGCTTACAAAACGATGAAGAGGACTAGTTTCGACTTCCCTGTACAGTCTCCATAACCGTACAATTCTCTATGAAAAACAAGTGAAGGAAAAGGGGAGGAAAAGAAAATGCAAGCTCAAAGCAAACTGGGAAAACGAATTAAAAAAAAAAAAGAATCACTAATATTTCAAACTCAAATGACTGATCTTTAAAGTATGATATATCTCCAGAATTTATCAGGTATAAATATGTTTGGCTTCAAAGGGAACAGAAGTAGCAGCTAAAAATGCACTGATATTGTTTCCCTTAGGGCCAAGCATCGTTTTTTGAATCTGCAAAATCGCACGAGCTTTTTTTCTTCCATTCTTTTAGAACAATTGAAGAGACATCTTAAGCTTGTTCTGTTTCCACTTGGGCAGCTTGTTGAAGACATCCTTAGTCATTCCAAACTTCTCCTTAAATTCTTGAGCAGATAAATACGTCTGCAGAAAGTATCCATACAACATGCAAATCAGGAAAAAACCATACCTCAAAAGTTGTAAGGATCTACGCTGCAATATACCTCTCGTTTGGTTACATCGATGTCTGAAACTGGATCAGCCGAAGTCGTCTTAAGACGTTCATATGGATATATCGAAAGCCCTTCCTCATTCTCAACTTCGTTTTCCTTCACATCTTCTTGAATCATCGCTGGCTTATTAGTCTTAGATTCTTCTACTGAGTTTTGCTTGGGCAAAGGCTCGTTTTTCGGTTTGCTCAACTCAGGGCTCACTTCAACAACCATTCATATTATCCAAGTATAAGCAGCTGACCCAATAAACTGTTTAAAATAACAAAATCATACGCCATATATACCTTTCACAGAGCGAGGGATGATGACCTCACGGGCAGGTGGTGGTTGCTCGAAGGTCGAGCTTAAGGCTGTTATAGAAGAAGATTTTGAAGCCAATATGTCGGATTCGGGCGTAACAGACTTGGGATAAATATTCTTCCTCGCCATGGGCGGTGGAGTCGATTGATTTCTTGCGTTGGGATTCTCGAAATTTGCAGCTAGAGCGTTGAAGGCAGGCGATCTTCCTCTCACGCGAACCCTTTCTGGGCTGAAAGACATGCTTCTAGAACGTTGGGACGACTTGTCGGGGACAGCTGTTCGCCCGCTGTGCGTGGCTGGCGATCTCCTTTTAGGTTTCTATTCACGCGCACATATAAAAGAATCTTGAAATTTGCAATTTTAATTTCTGACATAGTTATCGAAATGCAAGAGAATCGACTTACATCTGCTGAAGGATGGTGCCCGTGCTTGAGGATAGTCAGTTTTCTCTCGAAGGAGTTACCGTGCATCTGAAAGTGTTGTAACCATTCGACTTCGTAAGAACTATAAAATCTTAGGCTCAAGATTCTCAATATATAATAATAATAATGTATGGCACTTACTGAAGATTTCGAAGAATCCCAAGAGAAAAAGCGAGTGAAAAACGTGGGCTCGTTCCCTTCCATTACGACGTAAACTGGGGTGTGGGGAGACAGTTTCTCACCTAGGAAATCTTTCTCCAGAAATCTCTGTCCAAACGATAATTAAATACAGTTCTGAGAGTCTTAGTCTCCAATTCAAGAGAGAAAAAATTATTACCTCTCCAATACTTAAAGCATTCATCTTAGTCTTAGAATCGACCTGTCGCCCGACCCAAACATAAATGTCTGAGTGGCAATCCAGGATGAGAATGTCTTCGGTCATCAAATCGTCTTGGCTAAAGCTGTACACCTCAGTCACCTGCAATAACATAGTACGGAAACGAATTTTAAGAACGATAAAAATCGCATCTTTTTATCGACGAAAAAAGAAAACAAATAAGCCTACAATACCTTGAGATCTCCTGATAACCAGCGGGCGGTGAGAATTATTAGGAAAAGAAAAGAGACAAGAATGCAAAGGGTTTTAAGTAAAGATGAAAAAAAATAACGTACTGAATAAGCACAAGGATATCGAACCTTTCGATAACGTGCAAGAGAATAAGCGTGGATCGTTCTCAGCTATTCTTGCTATTTTCTGGCTTGGGTACTCAGATTTTCCACCCAACAAATCCCAGAACTGCTCAGTCTCTGAGCCTTCCTTTAACAATTTGGACTGAACATTTGGCTGCAAACACAACGATTGAATTAAGATAATGGACTATGTAAGAAAATAACAACAAATTGACGGCTAATTTTAAAACCTTTATAATATCGAGCTGCCTCTCGACGAGTTCTTGGTCATGAGAAGAAGTGAGATTTCCCGACCAAGAAAATACAGTTGAGCCATTTTGTAAGATGTAACAGTACGATGAGTTCAACGAAGATGCCACCTGGATTTTATTCGAATAAATGACAATCCTATGGGAAAAAAAACTGAGGGGTATAAAAGAAAAAAAAGAATCCCATGAAATGAGCACAGATGAACTAACTGGTTCGACTTGAATTGCTTGCATATTTTCTGGCCCACTTCCCTGAACTCGAAATAGTGCAAGTCCTTCGTCTGAATATGTATTGTTTGGAAGCTCATTTTCCTCTATGTGCTTTCTATAACCCTTACTTACGCCTCCCTAAACGACGACCACAGAAACTCAAAAACAAATTTCTAAGGATAAATATTTCCTATTCTACGACTGTAAAAATCTATGGCGTGCCTTGAAGACGATAAAGCTCTGGAAAATGGCAAAGAATTGGATCGGTTCGTATCCCTCGTAAATTGAAGCCTGCAAAAATGCACGAGCATCATAACAAATTAATAAACGGGAGATTAAAGGAAAACAGCAAACATTGCGTGAAGGAATATAATATTGCCTGAGTTGGGGAGAATTTATGCGATTCAACCATCTTAGCAGCTAACGAAGTTGCAGTAACCCTGTCTTCCTACAAAAAAGTGTAATTAGTATGGAAATTTTTTGAATGCATGAGAAATTAGATTATTGAAGCAAATATGAGAAAGCTTACTTGAATGCTTTGCTTCCCAATCCAAGTCCCTATTAGCTGTTCATCCTTTACATCTCCAGGATATGAATATTGAAATATGTAGCAGTCGCCACTGTAAAACTTAGACTGATCGGTTCCTTGAAGAAGAGTCTTCTGTTGACCATCTACTCGCCATACCTGACCGTATAGAAATTTATTACCAAATTGAAAAAACAAAATCAGATTTCATTTTCAGTTGAGCATTTTCATGGATCATTTTGTTCTGACATATACTTGAACATGCAGAAAATTCGTACTTTCAACTTCACCTGTAAATCTCCTGTACAATCGATGTATAGCTGAACATCTTCCTTAGGTGTATCTGCTTTGAGAAGACCCTTCACATTGAGCCCTTGGCGCTTCAAAAGTGCTAAGAAAGCATCAATGCAAAGATGAGAAACCAGAAAATTACGTTGCTGCATATTATATACATATATATAACAGCACAAAGATATACCTGCAACCTTTCCTCTACCATCTTCAGTCACAGACACGTTGTTCGTTTCAGGCCATGACTCAAACTTCGAACGAAAATTAACCGTCTCAAACCCTTCGATCAAACGTATTATATGGCATTTCGATCTCTCAGCGTTCCTAAGGAACTCCTATAAGAGAAGTCGATGAAAAAAGTTAAAAAGCACGGAATGATAGAGCAAATGAATGATAAGGAAGCTAATAAAACAGGGACAATATACATCAGCGATGGTACTTGCAGCTTTCCTCTGATCAAGAGAAGTATTCCTCCCCATCCAAATAAAGATTTCAGGCCCACAATCGAGCATATAGCACTTGTAAGTGTCTAAATGTTCCCTCTTCAAAGAATCAGCCTCGATAGGCACAGTTTCTTCCTTCTCAACACTGTCAACAACGTTTGCCATGGCTAATCAGAAGTAGCAGTTTGATTAACTATGGTTTCTTGCAACAACCAATACACGATGACCTAAGTAGGAGAATAAGAGTACCGAAATAGCTTAGAAGAGCCAGCATCAGTAATCTCGGGTTCATCGCTCGCAGTTTTCCTTGGAAGTGGTGCAAAGCCACCGAAGAAGCCCCAAAATTCGCCAGTGTCAGAATCTGCCATTAACTTCCCATCCTCTGATTGCAAATAAAGAGTAAGTTACCAAACACGTCGACTACTTTGATGTATCGTATCAATATACAGAAACGTCAAACAAGTTGCAGAGCTTACCTATCGCTGCAATTTCACATTTTCCGTCATGATAAGTATCTTTGATGTACTGAACAACCTCGAGCGCTTTGGCCCTCTCTTGAATACACGAGTTCGAACCATTGAACTGAAAAATCTTAGACTTCGTATCGAGGATAAAGATGTCGTCGTGGTTGAGAGAGGATCGAGCAAATGGGACCTGTTCTTTTTTTTTTTTACAAAAGAGTGAAAAAAGACTCAGACCCGTAATTACTCACGTCGTACGGGAGAAAAGCATGAAAAGGGTTAACTTGCCTCTTTCACATGAACGACGTGCTTTCCTCTACATACGAACAAACGATTTTGGTGCTCTTCAGCCTCGACGTGATTGAAACCTGAAGAAACTCCGCCTCTTTGAGGTAATATGCAAGGCTTAAAATAAGAAAGGAACTTCTCTGTTTCATGGCCTTGTACTTCACGGTACTGAACAGCACGCCCGCCAAGCGCAGCGTCGAGTTCTACGGTTTTTATAGCTGCAGCGCCAGCTTCATCCTTAAAAAAAAGTGAATAAAAAAAACGATAAATCAGGATTTTATTCGGAGAAAAAAAAACATCAAGAAATTATAAAGAGGAAAGGAATGGCTCAGAAAGACTTGCCTGACTTGTATCTTTCCCAAGCCAGTAATGAATATCATGACGAAGGACGCCATTTTTTAAGGCAGTTGTCTGCATAAAGGAGATTGAATGTCGAACTTATCTCTCAATGTGATTGCATAGCATCACAGGATAATGTTTGAATACATTTCTCACTTTATCCCTCCATTTTGCTTCTTAACATTGTACATACGTTAATATGATCACCAAAAGGAGGAACTCTAAACCGTAGAAGACCGAAAAAATGATACCTTCAAAATAATATAAGAATCGCCGGTGAAAAACTTGCCATGTGATGAGCTTGGGACTGGCACTGGATTGAAGTTTTCGATTCTCCAAATCTCAATGCCACTGGGAAAAGTTAAAGAAAAACTATAGAAGTATTCAAAAAACTCAAATTCTGCAAAACCAAATGTATCTATGTAATGAACAAACAATCTAATATCGATTACGATAAGCGAATGAATGTATGTTTATCAGCACAAGGATACGACTTCTGACCCGCCCCTTGAAAAGCTGGATCCAAGTTTCTCATTGAAACTGCCATTCTATTTCTATTATTGAAAACATGAAAAACGGAAAATCAGATATGATCAAAATAGAAATAGAATGGGAAACAGAAGAGAAGGGAAATGGAACTCATTGCAACATAGAAATAAAATAAACTAACTCCATTTCCATGCATCAGATGTCATCTGTTACATTAACAAACAAACTGGAATTCTCCAACAATTTATTCTCTAACATATGTAGGCGAGCGGTCGTAATTCTTGAATCTCTGAAATCTCAATCAGAAGTCCAATCAAGTAACGCAAAAAAAATTATTTTGCACACGGTTCACCAAAACAGAACAGAACACACACAGTTACCGATAAAAGGGATGAGAATCTATATCTCTCGAAATCGTCAAGACTCAATTTTTAACAATAAAAAATGGACCAAACTCAAGAAAATGGAATGTCCCAGATCCCAAAATGAGATAAAAGCACGCATATCTATAATACCACACTGTAGTCAGCAAAAAACAGCTGACACCAAAGAAAACTTCGAAAAAAGCAGTCGAGCTGATACCTTCGAGACCCTTTTTCACCGTAGTAAACCAAAAGACCACTTCAAGAATCAAGACAGATCAAATAGATCCAAGTTATTAACTCCACCAGCCTTGATTGAAATAACTCCTCGCCCAGAATTAAGCAAAGATGGGTTTTCGAATGATTTAAGAAAAAGGAACTAAAACCCAGAAAAATTACCAGGAGATTGAGAATTCTATGATGTAAGAGAGATGGGAAAAGGGGTGTGCTTTCTTAGATAGGGAGTGACGCCGTGATGGAGGGAATGATGATGAGTTGCCGATGCCGAAGAAAGGCGTGCATATCACTAAACAAAACTAAAGCCTATAAAGAAAATAAAAAGAATACTCCTTTGATGCTAAGACACACAGTGGTCAGCGATGAACTGTAAAGACTTTAATTATCCATTATTAAACTAACATAAACATATGAATCGAACCATTATTACAGAGAGGAGGATATTGTACGGTCAAGAAGAATCAAGGGTTTGACAATTTGACTGAATACTTGGATTACTGTCAGTGGTAAGACAGTCAGTCATAAGATATTACAACAAATTTGATGTATATTACGTAACAACGATTTTCTTCAAATGATAAAACGATAAGATATTAGTATTTCTTTAAAAAAGAGATACATGATGCTTTTTCTCCAAGTTATCAATTCATAAATGTGAGTTGAAATATATCTTAGATATGATAAAGACATGGCGGGTCCCACTAGAGCCAGGTCACAAGAATATGTTCAGAAGTAGAACTCAATTTCTGAAATATTATTACAGCATGAAATTGCAAAGTAGGTAATATTTTAACACGAGTTTCGTCGTGATTATTGCCAATATTTAGTAGTCGCCTCGCACTTGTACAAGTCAATCCGAGACGAGATAATGTCCAATTAAATTAATAAGTTACAAATAAAAAAAGAAGCATAAGTTTGGGACCGACCATAATTCAATGAAGACCACATAAATGAGCAAAGACAGCAAAAAACTCAACAACAATGCTTACCTGAACTACACATAAAAATATTAATGTGTGTGCACCCATTACTCAACCAATTATATTTAAGAAATATGGAAGCAAAGTTGAGGGACTCTATTTTCTCTTGGGGTTTTTTTTTCAAACGATAGTTTTTAATATATAAACAAGGTTACACATCTAAATAGCCCAAGAGCCATTTGAAGACAACCGAAGTCCAAGGGAAGAAGTCTCTCATCTATAGAGAGAATCAAACACAACACATCAAAAACAAAAAAAACCAGGACTGAAAGAAAACAACATTTAAATATCGGACAAAATCTGACAATATAACCCTACCCTAAACTGCATTAATATATTAATCTTTTCAGCACACATTACCTATGTATATAAAATAAAATTAATTACTAATTAATGATTTTAACAAAATATATACTAGAAAAGGAATTAAGTAATTATAAAATTAAGGTTACGTAGTTTAATGTAGAAAAAATATGATTGGTTAGTTAACAGAGTTTCTATCCAGCCTAGGCTACTATAAAGAGTACAGATACTACCAAATATTCAACAAATTCCAAATTTTTCTTAAAAAATTAAACGTTATGTAAAAGAAAAAAAGGGGGCAACAAAGAACCAACCAATGACGTAAAATCTACCGTCGCCTCAATAAACTCCTCCCCGTCGTACTCTGCGCAATGTGCTCATCAGTAGAATCCGACCCGCTCTCAACCGACTCGTCAGAACTATTCTCCGAACTTAACCGAATTCTGTTGGCATTGCCAACGACCCAATCAGTGAACTCGGGCGACGACGCCAGCTCAGCGATCGCGTGCCTCGTCGATTCTTCCGTGAAGCTTCTCCACTCTTCCTTCGAGTACTTCTTCGCGTTGGGCGTCTTGTGAAAGGTCGAGTAGTGGTCCTGCGAATTAATGGCGCTCGAACTCGCCCGAGTAGGGACAGGTGGCGTGCGGCTATTGGGCGAGGGCGATGAAACGACACCTGGGCAACGAAGAACAACAACAATGTCTTCTCTTGTTTTCTCTATCCATTTTTTTTTCAAGAAGATTTTTAACATGGCTAGTCTTGTTTGTGTGTGTGTGTGTGAATTGAACGCTAATGGTACCGAAGATGGGTGAATTGGGGATTTTCTGTATGCTTCCTTGGTGGGTTTGCATGGTTCTTCCCCGCCTTAAGAACTCGGCTCGATTTGGGCGTTCGCCTTTGAGTTTCGTCTTTGCAGAAGAGGAGTGGTCGAACCGTAGTCGGTAATAAAATCGCTGCAGCAAAAGTGTACGAACGTATAGTTTGAGAAAAAAAAAAGTATCTAATGTGTGAAAAGGGAGGAAAGGGTATCACTTACCCAATTTCGCCCCACGCTACTGAAGTAAGGCAAGTGTATGTTCCCGTGAGAAAAACGAGCAGCGCCAAAGCCAAAGGAATATCGTGTGTACTCTGAGATTGTGGGGAAAAGAACAAATTAAATGATAAAAATCCGTTCTTTATGATCAATAAATTGCAGAGCGCCGAATTAAAGCTCACCTGGGAGATAAAAGTGACGCCCATCAGTCGTAATGCCCACTTCATGAATTGGGCGATGCCAACATTGACGGTACCATCATCGTCGACGACGAACTTTCGAACAAGAAAATAACCAAAGCCAGCTCCGGCGAGTACGATGAGGACCCCCAAGACCCAAAGCACCTGCAAATTATATTGGGGAACACAATAAGGTTTATAATGGTTAAAATGCTTAGTGAACGCTCTTCGTGTCCTCAAATAATCCATCAAAATGGGAAGAAATACTTTCAACTAGGATTTCGATGTTTGTATGATCTATGCCTTCTTGCACGTCAGTCCAGTAAAATGACTTAGTACGTTGGCATTACAATCTTTTGGAAGAGTTTTTTCATTTTTCTATGATATCAAAAGCACTCACAGGCATGTGCATCTCTTCATGGATCCCAAAATTGACGAGGATTGAGCTGACGAATGCCGATAAACGATTGAGTAAGAAAGTTCCTGCCCCAACCTGTTAGTGTGCCATATACAAGATAGCAAAAAATCAGAAAAGTGATGAGACAGAGAGGCTATAGACCAATGCAAACATAGAGATCACTAACCGCCAAACCACATATGGTGCTGTAGAGAGCATTTTTTCTGCCAAGTGGCAACAATTTCATCGCCTGCAAAACAAATTAGTAAAAATAAGACAAACAATAATGACGATTATGACGACAAAAACTCTTAAGTTACCTGGAAGAGGATGATAATCACCCCAAGACATATTCCTATTGCCATTGAACTGCTATAATAGAAAGGAAGCCAGCTACTAACAATTGGAGCCATCAGCAACAAGATAAGACCGACTATCAGACAAAATATACGCCACCTCTGAAGCTCTGCAGTTAGAGAAAAGAAATACTAGGAGTAAGCAATTGTCATTTCATGATCAGATTATAGACTGAGAATAACTTGTTGCACAAGTTCGATACTGCGTGGTGAGGGGCTGTTTGTGTGCAAATACACACATTAACATATATAAAGGCTATATATTCATCTATCAATTCAGAGATTCATGATTAGAAGTTAACCTGTTTTAACAATAACATTTACAGAACCCAGCAAGTTATTGACGAACTTCACGTCGATGTATCTATCCTCATAAGGAGAAATGACAGAGCTCCACATTCCATTACGGATGCTTTCCCAGTAATTATCTTCGCACTGGCACAAGCCCAAAGAAGCATTGCTGCGGAAAGAGAAATATTTTTCAATTCTTAGATAGAAAACATTCAGCAATACGTATTTACAAATGGTTATGTTTCAATGCAATCTTCTTTTTATTTGACTTACACATGCGAACAAATCTGGATTTTTTTGTGTGATTTCTCCGAAATTTCATCTGATGGGATCAATGTGATCTTGCGTGCACTAGAATATTTAGAAAGCTTTAGTCTTGATAAGCCTGGGATAGGAACACGTGCACACAGCCCATCTATGGATGAAAGAGATTCTAGAATTACGCCGGGAGTCACATTTATTACTTGTGTGTCTTCTGCATCAGCTCCTTCAAAATTGTTGAAAAACATGTCAGATGATTTCTGTGTAGAACAAATAATGAAAGTTGAACTACCAATTTTTGGGACTGACTTAACCTCCAAAGACACAATTGACTCTTCACAACCAATTAACCCATGCAGAGGGCACAAGTAACTTGTATCCACAACATCTCGATCTTACCAACGAATGAAATAAAAGTTATACAAAGCTAAGTTAGATAGCCAACACTATATTTGATCTCAGAAACAAGGGAGAGCACAAAATGGTGTGCCTTGGACTGACTTCATTCCCAGAAATACATAAAGATGCCCAAAAGAGCTATAGCCAAACCAACTAGAAAATCCATGATCGTAAATAGAAATCACCATTGAAAAGCAAATAGGCTACTCAGTTGAAAAAGCAGAAAAGCCCAGCTTACAAGACATAATTCAAGCAACACATCTCTCGCATTTTCCAACGCAAGTTTAATCACGCCTACCTCTCACTGAACAATATATTCCACCACAAAGATCGAAGGATTAAAAAAAAATTCGATGACAAAACCTCGAGAATCTCGTCACCATGAAAAAAGCAGAGAAGAGAAAAATTGGCACGAAATAGAGCAACACAGGAGAACCCTAGCTCAGAAAACGCGCAAAACCTCGAGAACAATTTTAGTATTCATGTGAAAATTAAAAATCATGACACTTTCAGAACTTTGAGCTACCTTCTGATAGTACGGAGCGCGACAAGATTGAAATCACAGCAAGGAAATACACAGCTCCACTGGCACATGTACCACGCGTCAGCTTCATCCTTGATGCGCCGTTCCCTTCAAGGGAAGGAGAAAGTAAAGATCAAACGCGCGGTCATCAAAGATACGCTGGGTAATATGTAAATAAGTATATATTTCATATTTCCAAATTTATGGGGTCTGTTTTGAAAATTTGAATAAGATCTGGGGCGACCCTGAAATCGTTAAATCTTAGATGGTTCTAACGAAAAAAAAAAGAGGAGGAATTTTGGGTCACCAAATGCGATTATCATAAACTAAGTACATTTTCGAACACTCTATGCTTAAAATATAATTTTATTTAATCTTATTTATAATTTTGAGATTACTAATTTTTAGTTTGAGATGAAACACATTTAAAAAAAAAAAGTAGAAAAATAATGTTTAAGGGTATAAGTACAATAAATAGAAAAATTAGAAATATATGAGAAGTATTCAATTAATTAAATTAAAAAGAGAAGGATTAAATTATAAATAAGTTGAAAGAACAAATTTGGCAATTTATAGCCGACCAATTATATAACATTATAGCGGAATTACTTTTCAACTTTATATATATAAGGACATTATACCAAAAAAAGAAATTATATAACATTATAGATACTTTCTGTGAAGGAATTACTTCTCTTTTTCCCCAAAAAATTTGGCCTTTATGCTTCCGTTCTATGTGTACAATACATCCTCCTCTACTCAGATCTTCTATATGATATGGGACGACGATTCATTAACTAAAAATTAAATATCACAATATTCATACGAACAAGGTTCATTACTGAGAATTGAAAGCTATTATAACATCATAACTAACTTCAACAATGTAATAAATTATACTACCAACAACTAAGCGTATTCCAAGTCCATGATATGCTGTTCAGAAGCCTCAAGAACTGGGATTTTGATACTGAGTTCTTCTCCTTCGGACAAGCGATACCTCTCAGGCCTAAAAACGATGTAAGCTTTCCAATTTCGATCGATTTCGAGATGGTAGAGGCGTTCGCCCGCCGCGTATTTGCCCAAAAGCTGATAAGACCTCTCAGATTGATCCATGGCAATGCATAGCTCTTCTGTGCCTAAAAAACAAAAGCTTTCCTTGAATATGTCCTTTGATGTAATAAACGATGATATCAGGGAGAGAAGAAAAGAAAAGAAACTCACAGGCGGCGAGTTCTATCTGAGTCTGGTAAATGAATTCAAGAACATCTGAGATCTCTCTCTCAAACCGATGAAATGGGCCGTCTTTGAAGTTCATTTTTCTCAGCTTGCACAGTCCTTCTCCAAGCTCCATCATCGCCCCTTTGTGATTCTGGGCGAATAAAAGTCGATTCTTTGAGGTCATAACAAGTGGGAAATTGGAAAAGAACATCGTACTGCAATTATTATTACAACAACCTGGCTGAATAGGTGATGGAACCCAACGGCGCACTGAAGGATTCCATGGACGAGGGTTCTTGTGGGCTCTTGAGATTCGTTCCACAGAGATTCAAGAACGTCGTGGCATTTGTAGTACTCCCTTTTGTTGAAAAGGGAGACTGCTTCAGTAAAGCTATGGAGTTCATCGCTTTCGTTGCCTTCTTCTTCTTCGTAAGTGAACCCTCCTCGGCTGGTAATTCGATATGAATTTGCTGTTACTTCGAACGGTCTTTGCTTTGACGAACAGAAGAAGCTACTGTAATAACGACGTATGATTCTTGAGTTTGTGGTGACTGATGCTGCGAAAGGAGCTGAGCTATGAGCGGTTCGAATTCCATGGTTTGATTTGCTTGGAGACGACGATGGACGTGCGAGCGTAGCCATGTTGGGAAAAAAATGGCTCTTTGATTTTTTTTTTCTTGTTCTTTGTAGTCCTTTAGATGTCTTATTATTTTTTTTTTGTCTTTGTGAAGATGTAGTTATGTGGTTTCAGTTGGTCCATTGATAAATATCTTAAGCTTTTTTTGGATCATTTAATACTAAGATCCGAAAAAGAAATTATATCCAGGTGAATCTAACCCATTTATATAAAAAAATTTGCAAGTAAATACCCATGTCAGAAAAATTAAATATTATATAAGTATCCGTTTGAATGTGTGTACCATTTTTGCAGTCTTGACGTACCTTTTTATGTGTGAATTACGTACCACGTCACGTGTTTATATGGTAGCTATATCGTTTTTATACGCCATCTTAATGTATTATATGATGTACCATTTCTCACTGTATATGTTACGTTTCTCTATGGTACCTAAATGTGTTATATGACGTACCTTGCGGCGGGACGGGTACCAATGTGCAAAAAATTTTAATAGGTATCTACATATAAAATAATACTGACAGGGTACTGACTTGCAACTTTTTATATAATTAGGTAATTTTTCTGTAAATTCCCCTATCGTTAGAGCTTTTTTATATCTTTAATGTCGTAGTGAAAGAAAAAAATCATTTGATTGATCAAGGTCAACTTTTTATGCAGCACGCAATTAACTTGTAATACTACGTCCCTATATTTCATCCTAGGAACGACAATCGTTAGAGCTTTTTGCATTAGAAAGTTCTTGGAATTGAAATCAAAAGATAGCATTAAACGAGACAAAAGTAAAAAAGAAACAGACAGATTCCCCAGAAAATCAGGACACCCTCAACAAACATCAGAAAAACCCTCACTTGCAATGCAAGCAATAACGAATCTACTTAGAGTTTCGATCCTCCTCCATTGCTATGGCCATCTTCATCACCATCACCATCTCTCCTCTTAATAACACTCAGCACCAAACATAATCGACCTTCTTCCCCTTCTCTGAACACCCAAATCTCGACCCAATCATCTTCCTCGACGCCGTTCTTGGCAACAAACTCATTCCACCTACGGTTCAGGACGATGGGCGCGCTGTATTCCCTCTTCGTCAAGCGCATATCGTAAGCCCTCCCAAGCGCGTCGACGACTTTTACGTCCATTCCCTTCGATCCATCCTTGGCGTTCACCCTTTTCAGTTCTTCGTCGCTCAGCCCTTTGACCAGTTTCCCGGGATCAGTGATGTTCAGCCTTCCTTGATGGCTGTCTACGTCTGAGGCTGTGATTCTCTTTGTAGCTACGCGGCGTGGATCGCCTCCATTGATGACGTCTGAAATTGCTCGAGGAAGAGGCGTTGGGGAAGAAGGGTGGTCTTCTTTTCTGGGCTTTTGTTTCGGCCTTTTCTTCTCCTTCTTTCTTGAACTATGGTCTGCCGCCGAGGTCGAGGATGAGCCAACCTCGAAGTTTACGCTGTACTCGGGCATCTTTTCCTTGCCTTTGGCGGCATTCTTTCGCTTCTGTTCTTCTTCTTCTTCTTCTTCTTCTTCTTCCGTGGCTGTTATGAGGAAGCCGAACAAGAGAAAGCTGCGCTGCTTCTTTCTTGGAGAGCCACAGTTCGAATTCGAGGAAGACGAATAGCTGCGTTTCTTATTCTTGTTATCATCGTCGTTGTTGTTATCTCCTTCTTGCGAGCAGCCTTCCATTGTTCTTTTCTTTTTTTCAGTTCTGATATTGGTTAGTTTTCGTTTTCAATTAATGAGAAGGGTTTTGATGCTCGGCGTGTGCATGGCATGGGTATTTATATATAGAAAATCGTATCTTTGGGCCAATATTTTATTTGTTATATTTGAAAGATATGGAAACTTTTCCTTATTAATCTCAATTCCGGCCCGAATTTTCGTCGACTATTTCAAAATAGTTTCCTTGTTTGATTTGAATTCATTTCTTGATTTTCTTTTAATTTCAGGCATTTTAAGAGTTACCAAAGGTAAATCAGCATGCGATAAGAAGCAAAATACCTCAGTTAATATGCACAAAAAGAAACTGAACTTTTTCTTTTTTACAGATCTTTCCAACCTTTGAAGTCTGTAGTTGACTCATTGTAATTGAGAACGCTGTCCTGGCAACCCATGAAATAGGTTGTCCGTACAGTGTCTATGTTCAACAAAGCATGGGCTGTGCCACTTGGGCTAGCTGATACACCAACTTCATCAGCCCCGACGATTAGCTCCGAGTATCCTCGGGTCGCAGCACTGTTCTCCAACTGCATATCGCAAGGTACGTTGTGTGGAATCGGGGAAAAATCGAAATCAGAAAAACGATAATTTCAATCCTAAAAAACCTAATCGAAACGGAGCCCTATCGCCCATTGTCTGAATATTCGTATCTGAATAACTACTACTACTATAATTTCATGTGCACGCTAGAGGGATCGATGCGATTGCTAGAATCAAATTGATAATGGCAGAACAAAATGTTTCGAGCAATATAACTACAATCTAAACCTCATTGCAGATTTTCATGAAATGTTTCTGAGAGAAGATAGGTAAGGGAAGGCGATCTTACCCTAAACACAGTTTTGGCTCCCCAAATAATAAATGTTTCATTACAGGTATGGTGCCTATGGTTTCCTCGCACGCCTCCAGGTCTAATCTCACCCAAATGTATTGAGGAACAATTAACAGCTCCTCCTGCAAATGAAGTGCTTGACGGTTTAACACATTGAAAAATAATCGTTAATGGCATTGCAGCACGAAAGTCGAACATTTACTGGCATTAGTAGAAGGGTTTTTTTGGTTAGCTTTCATAAGAATCAATTCAAATAAAAGAATGCTCTAGGAAGGGCAGATATGCAGAATTTCGAAACCAGGCAAAAAACTGCACAGATGTCTTACTACATTGCCAATGTTGCTCGGAAGACATGCATATGAAATCAAGAATTCAGTAACTCTTTGCTAAGTGTGATCCTTTATGAATTTACTATCTCTGGAGACAGCAGTTAGATAGAATGAATAATATGAAGAACAAACATCAACCTAAGGATACATAAGAACTCAATCACTTATAGATAGGAACTCGACCTTTCATCTTCACACACTATACTCACCTGAAATGCCAAATTTTGAGGCAGCTTCAACAGGATCGACCAACCAGCCCCTTCTATCCTTAACCAATGGCGAAGAAAAGGAATCAAACTTCACAGTATTCGCGCCAGCATCCATAACAAACCCCCCACTCTTCGCCTTGGCAGAGTAAGAAGACGCGTCGCCTCTGAGCGAGTTCGAATCGTGACGTTGAAACCTGAGCGAAACCCACGTGAGCAGAAGGAATAGCGAGAGAAGAAAGGGGAATGCGTGGGGTTTCTTCAGGAAGATCTTGAGTGATGAAATTAGGGTTTGCGAGTTCTGCGAAGATTGAATGAATTGAGGAACTGGATCGGAGATTGGGAGCTGGTTTGAGCTCGAAAACGTCGTTCTTCTTGGATTTGCCATTTTTTCTTGAGCTTGATTTAGGGGTTACATGCAAAGATTCATGATGTTTGGCTGATATGTCTCATTCATTTCACCACCATGGGAGGAATGGAAGGGAAGGTGCAGAACATCTGTTACTGTTACAAGTGTCGTCCTCTTTATTGGGCCTTCGCCACCTTGAAATAATAATTGGGCTTTAAATGGGCTCATATGAGCCCATAATTCAAGAGTTAGGCTTTAAAATTTGCTTTGATTATTGCAATTTAACCCTTTAAATCCTCATATTATTATTTTGACCCTTCCATTACAGTTGCGCGCCTTGGTAGTTGGTATAAATATCTCTCCTCAGCTCAAGGGTTTTTTAATTTCTTCGTTAGCTATTAGGAAAGAAGCTTGCAATTCAACCTGCACCGTGGCGTTTTTGTTTTTTTTTGTACGGAGGTTCTTAAGCTACAAACCAATTGTATGTTTGTGGGCGCAGCTAAATTGATAGTTTTCGCTTGTTCATTTTTTTTGTCGCCGGTTGTCTTTAGGTTTTTCTTTTGTGTTTTTCTATACAGGGTTAGCTCCGGGACTGATCTAATTTGAAGTGTTCGGAATTGTGTTTCGGGTAAGATTAATGTTTTTTTCGCGTTGATAAGCTTTAAGAACATAATTTTGTACTTCCGCAGATTTATTTTATGGGCTTTTGATCATTTTGTTGTTCGCTGGTTGTTAACTCAATTTGATCTACAATTAAGTTGCCCGGATTGGTTGATTGATATCCATTTGGCCTTCAAAGATCTTTTGGTTATGTATATACCGTTTTTATGTCGGACCTGTTGTTTTTCGCTTTGGTTGGTGTAGTTGAGATGATTTAGGTATGTTGGCACATGTTAGGAATTGATCATTTGATGGATTTTGGAAACTTAGATGTGAAACATATATCGTCTTTTGTTTGTAATCCAAGCACAGTTCGGTAGTATGTTAAATAAAAGTGTGCTGAAGGGGTATTTATGGTTTACTTCTTCCAAAAAAGTGTGGTGAAGAAGATGCCAAGTGTACCGTTTTGATTGCTGGCCATGACTAACGAAGTGTGTGAAACAAACTTTTTGTCGCCTCTTTCCTGAATTAGATCATTTGCTTTTTACTGACCGTTATATAGCGCTAGAGCGTTTGTCTCTTTCTTGCTTGTCTCGAAGATTATCCTGATACTTTGTGTCCCAAAAGATTAAATTTTTTCGACTTTGGCACGTCTATCAATATTCTGAATGGGTTTTTGGTTATTTTGCCTTCTACAAATGTTAGCTGAACTTCATTTGTAAAATCGTGAGATTTTTGCTCTTCCACATAGGTCGATAGGATGTCATCCAACTGTAGAATATCATAATGTACAGGGGTTGTATACGAATCTTTTCGTTTCCCTTTTGACGGTGTAGTGAGATGATGCTGATATATTGGCATGGGGTCACTGAAGTTAGAACTTAGAAATCAAGCATCTATTGTTCATAGCGGGTGTAAATTTAACGCATTGTGATGTATAACGTGTTAATAATATACCCATACATAGAAGATATCCATCTGATGCCAAATGTGCTGTTGCAGTTGCGATTGCCGATGATGGAGCAAATAAGCTGACTAGTGGTTTGCTTGTGTTTGTCGATCCATTTTTCATGTCTTTGTTTCGTTCTTTTGGGATTTGATGTATGTGCAATCTTGCAGGGGCCCCTATGCACAGATAGCATTCTTGCGTGGCACAATGGGCGAGAAGAGTTTCAGTGAGAAGATATTGGCAGAAAAATTAGCGAAACTAAACAATTCTCAGCAGAGCATCGAATGTATCCTTTTTTTTTGGGAAAGTAATCTCTGTACTATTCTTGTTTTTTTGTCGTAAATGAGTGAAGTTTATCCTAGAACCAAATATTTGATTTTCTCCGTTTTGTTAATTACCTTGAAATTTGAATTTGATATTCTTAAGATCCATATCATTTTTAACATACTGGGTTTTCTCTCTTAACTTGTGATTAGCTTTATCCAAGTGGTGTGTACACTACCGCAGAAAGGCTAAACAAGTTGTTGAACTATGGGAGAAGACACTCAAATCTACAACTGGAGAGCGAAGGGTTTCTCTTTTATACCTGTGTAATGATATTCTGCAAAATAGCAGACGTAAAGGCAGTGAGTTTGTGAACGAATTCTGGAAGGTTCTTCCTACAGCTCTCAAGGATATCTATGACAGTGGTGATGAAGATGGCAGAAAAGTTACTACCAGACTGGTAAATGCATCCTTAATTTGGTTTATAAATGTACTATTGTACTTACAGATGACAGTGGTGATATTTATGTTTTTTTTTTATCAGATTGAAATATGGGAAGAAAGGAAAGTTTTTGGATCAAGGGGACAAAATCTTAAAAGCGATGTTATGGGCCATAATGCAGCTCCAGTCAGTGCTATCAGAAATCCTAATTTGATCAAGATTGTTAAGAGAGATGCCAGCTCTGTTAGACTTGTAAGTACTGATCACTTCTCTTGCATGCTTCGTATTTAAACTCCGATTTAATTTTTATTCGAAATGTTCTCTAATTCTCGCTACAGAAACTGTCCGTTGGAGGTTTGCCTGAAAAGATTATTACTGCCATGCATACAGTGCATCATGAAATTGCTAAAGATGAAACAGCCGTGGACAAGTGTCATAAGGCCATATCTTCCATACAAGACATAGACAAGGATGCTATGAATGTTTCTTCTCAAGGTTTGAGATGATTTGTTTTCATTTAGAACTTTTGATGTCTGTATTGTTTCCTGGTTGATATATGTCTTAAGCAGTCATACAATCAAAGGTGAAGGGATTTTACATCTTAAAAATATTGTTTGGTTGAATTTTTACGTTCGTGTACGGCTTCTAGTATTAACATTGATCTTTAATTTTCTCTTCAGGAAATTTAAATGGTTCCGATGTTGTACAACAAGTGCAGAAGCAAGAAGATGTCATTCAACAAGCCATGACTCAGTTTCAGAAATCTGCAGAAAACAGGATTGCATTGATTTCCCAGCTTAGAGAGGCACTTCAGGCGGAAGTATGCTTTTCAATCTATGTCTACTTATCACATATTTTCGCTGCCCCTGAAAATCAACCTGCAAAGAACTTCGTCCTATTTCAATATGGATATGAAAATAATGATACTTCAGATTTTTCTTATTTAATCACCATACGCTAGTAGTCCTTTACATTATGGTGTTACATAATCAGAACGCCACCTGCATGTTGAATCATATAGTTCACTGACAATCTTTCTTTGCGTTGCAGGAATCAAAGTTGGAAACCTTTCGAAGCGAGCGACTTGTATGGGCTCTCTTCTCTCCCTGTTCCTTATTTTCATCAAAATCTAAACTCTTACACCGACGAATTTTCACTTTGCAGGCCGCCCAGTCTCAAATCGAGCACGCAGCTAAGATTAAGCTCCAACTAACATCAAAATCCTCCACGCCAATCCCAAACCATTCAACATCGCAGCAAGCGACGACCACTCTTCCTCCTACAGATAACAGCACGATCATGTCTCCATCCACCAACCAAGACGGCGGCGCCAATAAGTCTGCAGCAGCTTCAATGGCAGCAAAGCTAACTGCTTCGACATCTTCCGCTCATATGTTCACTTCAATCCTCTCATCCCTTGCTGCTGAAGAAGCTGCTTCAAAAAGGGCAAAGACAGATCATCATCGCCCTCCATCCTCCGATGCCAAAAACCCCCCCGAGGGGTCTAATTATCCTTCTTATCTCTTCTCATCCCAGCAAATGACTGCTAATGTACCATTGTTTCAGACTAATTCGTCGTCCTCATCGACCCAACTGCAAGCACCTTTCCTCCCACCACCACTACCAACTGCAAATCAGCCCATTCAACTTCAACCTAATATGATGGGCTTACCTTATAACAGCTATGGTGCTGGCCACTTATATCCACCACCGCCGCCGCCACCGCCTTCGTCGGGCTTCACCATGGGTTTTGCTAGGCCCGGCCCGCCACCTCAGCAAGCACCACCATCGAGCGGTGTTGGATTTTACCCGCAAACCCACCAGCCCTCGCAAAGGCAGTAAATTTTTGCTTTGCTTCGGCGGGTTTTGTGCAATATAAGTGGTATAGGCGAAGATACATACTCTTTTATCAACAAGGTTATATATGTCTCTGTACTATCATGTGGCTCAACATTGATGTTGTTGGTTGTAGCAAAGTGTATAATGCTCTGCTTAATGTAGGATTTTTTTTTAATCTTTAATGGTTGCCATCAGAGTAATTTACAGTATAGCCCAAGAAAGGGAGGATCTTACTTACAAGTAGGTCAGTTGCTTTTTTAGGACTTGGTTTGTTTATGTTTACTTAACTGTTGGGAATTTCTCTTGGAAGTTTATTGAAATGAACTGTTTATGGATTATTTATGTGATTCGTTTTATGATATTTCTATGTATTTGGGGTATATTACATAGATTCATTGCTTATGTTGTTTTTCTTGATTCTTGGTTTTTCTTTTTATCTTGCAAACTCCATCTCAAGTCCATATTATAAGATTGGGCTGGACCAACTAGTGCATCGGTCCATGGACATAATAACGATCTTTTTATACATCAAATTTTCCTGTATATTGTTTACGGCAATTAAATTAAGGGGTTTTTACACATAAGTACCTATTTGAATAAAGGGTATATTATGGTTCAGTCCCTAAAACACATTTTTCAATATAGTTCAGGCCCCTTTGTAATTTTATGTCGGCCCAAGGACCTATTTACTGAAAAAACTAGTTTGAAGGACCAATCACATTGTAAATGACCCTTTTATCCTTCACATGTGCCGAATTTACACCCATGTGCCATCGTCTCTTCCAAACGATGAATGCACAAACCACGTTCAACGAAGATCAACATTTACGATCTAAAAGCCGGCTAAATCTCGACGTTAATGACCAAATAAGGTTAAATCGATGATAATTTTCCATGGGTGTCAATAATCAATGAAAATTTTTAAGTTTATAATGGAATAATGTACTAAAAATAATTCGAAAATCTCCTTGAAACAAGGGTAAATCTGGACTTTAATGACCGAATAAGGTGAAATCGATCATGGGTCTTAATATTCAATGAAAATATTGATGTTAATCGTGAAAAAATTTGACGCAGCCATGATTGATGCTTTTGCTAATAAAACGCTCGCTAAGTAACAATTTATGCATTCTGGGTAACAATTTATGCATCCCGGATAACACTTTATGCATCTCGAGTAACGCTTTATGCATTCTGGGTAACAGTTCATGTATTCTGGGTAACAATTTATGCATTCTGGGTAACACTATGCATTCGTCTCTTTGATTCGATTTTGGGTTGCGTTTAAGACTCTAAAACCGACTGAAAATCGTTGTTAAGGTGCAAATAAGATGGAATCCACTTTGATTCCTCATGGGTAGTTATAATAAACGAATAATTTCAAGTGTAAGACGAAATAATTATGAAATTCCACTTCGAAAAAACGAGATTATAAATGGACCAAATATCGATTTGAATGACCGATTAAGACGAAATTGAGTGAATTTGATAATGGGTCTCAATAATGAATGAGAATTAGAGAGTTTAAGAATGAAGTAGTGAAGAATTTTGATGCGACGTACGTATATTGAAGATTTTGTGTACAGATAAATGGGTAACAATTCGTGCAACTTAAGTAACATATATCACCAAAATAGTAACAGAATTAACAAATACTGTAACATATCACTGAACAAAAGTAACAGTTGTCCAGTAACAATTCTTTGTTACGAAAATCACCAACTACTCTAATAATGAACGAGAATTATCGAGTTTAATGGCCGACTAAGACGAAACTGAGTGAATTTGATAATGGGTCTTAATAATGAACGAGAATTATCGAGTTTAAGAAAGAAGTAGTGAAGAATTTTGAATCAAAATTTTTTATGCGACGTATATTGAAGATTTTGTGGAGACGATATCTGGGTAACAAGTCATGCAACTTATGTAACAGATATAGCAAGTACAGTAACAGATGTGACAAAGACAGTAACAGATGAGGCTCTATTAGTGACAATAACCTCCAAATCGATAAACCCATGTTAATCCAAGAAACGATTGAGCCATCCCACGAGTCGACGACGACCACGAGCAGCGACGGCCATGAGCAGCGAGCCATACCACGACGACAATGGCCAAGAAATCGAAGAAAGCAGCGGCGAAGAAGGAGAAAAGGTCGAAACAGCCGAAGGGTTCTAAAAGTAGTTCGAAAATCTCGTTGAAACAAGGGAAAATCTGGACTTCAATGTTGAATAAGGTGAAATTGATCGGCGGTCTTAATAATCAATGAAAATATTGATGTTAATCGCGAAGAAATTTGATGCGGCCCATGATTGAAGCTTTTGCTAATAAAACGCTTGCTAAGTAACAATTTATGCACCCTGGGTAACAATTAATGCATTCTGGGTAACACTTTATGCATTCGGGGTAACGCTTTACGCATTCTGGGTAACAGTTTATACATTTTGGGTAACAATTTATTCATTCTGCATTGCCCGAAAATAGCAACTTGCACCTTTTCGAGTATAACTTTCGATATAGAATTCAAATGACCTTGATTCAAGCTCCCTTGATTAGCCAAATTAATTATGTATAACTTTTATTCTTTACGTTATTTCTGATTCGAAGTCCATTGACCTAAAATAAGTGTCCGAAAAAAGATTTACGGGTGCTTAGGGATGTTGTTCGAAAATGGCATTGCATGAATGATTCAACAAAACATGTGCATATGAACTATTAATTGTTTATTAAAATCCAGATGGTCGACCTAACATAAATGATTCAACAAAATTAATGACATCTTCAATTAATCTTAAATGTAAACCATATATCGTTTACTGATTTTCTGTAGTAACAGTTTAACAATGATCAGTAACAAATCAAGAGGAGAAAAGAACAGAAATGTATATTTCGGTAACAATGTCCTACTGTACTAGTAACAGAAAACATATACACAGTAACAATTTCATATGTAACTAGTTTAGGTTATGATTTTCCAAATTTATATTGTAAACACGCTACAGTCACTAAAATATATGAATTAGAGAAGTTTTAAACTAAAATATATTAGTTTAGGTTGTGATTTTCGTGGAGGTTATGTTGGAGTTGAAGAAGTTGGAGTATATAGTATGGAAAACAAGTATCATTCTTCTTCAAAGGATGGTAATGCTTCTACAAAACTGATTCTACTTAATCAAAACATGTGCATATGAACTATTAATTGTTTGTTACAATCCAGATGGTCGACCTAACATAAATGATTCAACAAAATTAATGAAATCTTCAATTAATCTTAAATGTAAACCATATATCATTTACTGATTTTCTGTAGTAACAGTTTAACAATGACCAGTAACAAATCAAGAGGAGAAAAGAACAGAAATGTATATTACGGTAACAATGTCCTACTGTATTAGTAACAGAAAACATATACACAGTAACAATTTCATATGTAACTAGTTTAGGTTATGATTTTCCAAATTTATATTGTAAACACGCTACATTCACTAAAATATATGAATTTGAGAAGTTTTAAACTAAAATATATTATTTTAGGTTGTGATTTTCGTGGATGTTATGTTGGAGTTGAAGAAGTTGGAGTATATAATATGGAAAACAAGTACCACTCTTCTTCTAAAGATGATAATGCTTCTACGAAATTGATTCTACTTACTCAAAACTTGTGGATATGAACTATTATTGTTTATTACAGTCCAGATGGTCGACCTAACATAAATGAGTCAACAAAATTAATGACATCTTCAATTAATTTTAAACGTAAACCATATGCCGTTTACTGATTTCCTGCAGTAACCGTTTAACAATGATCAGTAACACATCAAGACGAGGAAAGAACAGAAATGTATATTACGGTAACAAGGTGATACAATACGAGTAACGGAATACATAATCACAATAACAATGTCATATGTAACTAGTTTAGGTTATAATTTCCAATTTTATACTGCAAACACGCTACATTCACTAAAATATATCAATTTACGAAGTTTTAGATAAAAATATATCAATTTAGGTTATGATTTTAATCACAAACCCTAATTCACAAACTATAATAATTCTGGTAACATATAAACATATAACTAGTAACAGTTTTACACATATTGGGTAACAGATAATCTATGCTTGATAAAATTTAGACTCCCGCCCAAAATTCATCTCATTCTTGTTTCCCGTCCGAAATTTTACCGAGAATTTAGTAACAAATTTAGGCAATATAGTTACAGCAACGCATATATTAGTAACAGATCTTGAGAATTTTACAAATCGGCCAAAACGAAAAAAAAATACACCCAACTTTACAAGGTAACAATTAATAGTTAAATAACGGGTTTGGCAGACATAGTAACGAGTTTCGTAGACTGAGTAACAGCTTTGATGACAGTAAGAAAAATACCCAAATTATTGGGGTCGATCGTATTTTCGCGAAATTAAAAGATGAACGCCAGACGAACGACCAAACAATGTGCCGCTCCGAGCTTCCCATTCTATGGGTACTTCGAATTTATACATATTAGATGTAATCGTTACCAAAAACGGCTTTGATTTCATCTTATTTTCGCAAATTAGAACACTACACATGGTAACAATTAAGTTTAGTTTAATAACGGTCTTGACAGACCTAGTAACGATTTTGGCATAAAAGGTAACAGATTTGGCACTTCGAGTAACAATTTGGACACTGAAAATATACCCAAATTATCGAGGTCGTTCGTATTTTCGCGAAATTGAAAGATGAAGGTCAAACGAAAGAGCAAATAATGAGCCGCACCGAGGTGCCCATATTATGGGTACTTCGAATTTGTACGTACTAGATGTAATCGGTGCCAAAAATTTCTTTGATTTCATCTTATTTTCGCATATTAGAACCCCAAATAGAAAGATAAAAACTCATACACATCTTACATCTTGCTTCGTCGATACCACAACACATCCTACATTACACGCCGAAATTGGTTGGTTAGTGGGCATTCGAAATTTCGAACCTCGATTCACTGTAAAAACGAGATTCGTAAAATAAATACTCAGTCGATAACAATTTTCTTCACCAAAGTAACAGATAAAGTATGAAAAATAACATTTCGCTGGACTTTTATAACAATATAACAAAATGCATAACAGAAAGTCGACGAAAAATAACTATTAGTTCGGTATGTAAGGATGGGTATTTTCGTCAATACATATTTTTCGTCCTTATCTGTTCCATTTTCAAAAAAGTTGGTCCTTTAAACTATTGTGGACTCTGACAGGGACTGAACCCTTTAGGAAACTTCTGACTGGGGCCTGACTACAAATTTCCCCTTGAATAAAAACTTGTAATTTAGTACCTTATCAGGATTTTTTTATATGTAGGTACCTAACAGAATAAATTTTTTGCACATAGGTACCCGATCTCCGAAAGTACACCATACAACACATTTGGGTACCCTATATCAACACATTTGTGTACCCTACATAACAGAAAATGGTACGACGTATGCTATATTTAGGTACGCCCTATGTAACACAGGTATGTCGTAGGTACGACGTATGCTATATTTAGGTACTCTATATCAACGTGTTATAGTACGCAATATACACACAGGAAGGTACGATATGACTTAAGAACTGGTAAAAATTAAATCGGATACCTATCTGTAAAATTTTCTGACATGGGTACCTATGTGTAAAAATTTTATCGAATAGTATTTTTCTATAGATTCACCTTAAATTAATTCCTAGTGTCGTTTTAATTTCGTTATTAACAGCGGTCAGATTTCCGTAATTAATATTTTTATTTGACCTAAGATTAATACATAGCAAAAGAACACACTTTTAATTTATATCACCGCGCAAAGAAGTTATGATTGGCGTCATGAGAATGCCACCACCAAAGTTTTGAGGTCAAATATTATAAAGACATGAGAGAGAGAGAGAGAGAGAGAGAGAGAGAGAGAGAGATTTTCAGCCATTTTCTGTTTCGGATTATTTTCTGTATCCTGCTTTTGGAGTTAAATCATTCACGCCATCGCAATTTCCCTCTTTTGTATGAAAAGTATGTAATGGTGGATTGAAAGCTGCGATTGAGGGCATGAAGTTTTGATTGACGGAATCAACCATGCATCCCTCATTTTGATGTACGTTGGAAGCTCGTATAGTAAGCTCTTCTTCCGAATAATTTCGCCATCTCGATTTCTACGTTAAATTGTGGACGTTTACCTTACTGTTTATTGCATTTTCTTCAAGCAGATCAATCGCGTCGTTGATTTTTCTCGTGTTTCTCGTGCATTCTGGTTTTCCGTGATACTTGTGGTTCAATCTCGAAGATTATTCCAATTGAAAGTAAATAGCATCGCGAAATCGGAAACAGAGGTTGTAAAATTGAATATTGTGGGAGGATTAGAATCATGAGAGCAGAGATAAGAGTTAAAATGAGAAAAGGCGTGAGATATGCAGGCATGAGCTGTTTCAGATCACTCTGCAATCACCCATTCATTGTGGCGATGCTCTGCATCCTCATATTGCTGCACAGAGCATCTCCTTTTCTCTTCTCATTGTTGGTTTCTGCATCGCCTGTTCTTGTTTGTACTTTCTTGTTGCTTGGTACACTATTAAGTTACGGGCAGCTGAATATTCCTGAAATGGAAGCAGTGGAGAAAACTGCTCATGAAACCGTATTACTTACAAATGGGGTACCGAAAAATGTCATGTCGGGCGATACCTCATATGCTGAGAGATACAGTGAAAATGAAATGAGTGATGCAGAAGAAAGTAAGCTTGCTGAAACTCATATGGATGATGGTACCAAGGATTCTGCTGCATCGATGGATAGAAGATCGGTTCAAGTTGAATCAGATAATGAAGAAACTCGGGTTAATGATCTAAGCAATGACAGATATAAACAGAAAACTGAATGGAACAAAGAGGGTCTTATTGATCTACAAGTCGCAGCTAATCACTCGGGCGTGAAACTTAAGATCGAGGACGAGCATCTAGAATCAGAAACTGAGAAATCAGAAGCGGATTCATTCGATTCGGAGAGGGTCAATGTGGATTCTCTAGGCTCTCCTCCTCGTTCTCCTTGGAGACGGGTTCGAGTCCATGATAATGACAACGAATGTGATGACGATGGAGATGAGGATGACGATGAGGATGTTGATGATGTTTTAGATTCTGATGCAGATGGGGCTGAGAGTTCATCTCCTGATGCATCAATGGCGGACATAATGCCGATGCTTGACGAGCTACATCCACTTTTGGATGACGAAAATCCAGAGCTGATTCAAATATCAGGTGGTGGTTCAGATGCAGGGTCTGAGATGTCTTCAAAATCCAGCTCAAGTAGCAGCGAATCCGACGATGATGATTCTGAAAATAATTTGGATGTTGAATTAGCAGAGGAGGATAATGACGACGGTGAAGACGAAGAAGTTCAAGGCGAAAAAGAAAGTGAAAATAAATCTGCCATTACATGGACTGACGAGGATCAAAAGAATCTCATGGATCTTGGTAGTTCAGAACTCGAAAGAAACCAGAGGCTGGAGACTCTGATTTTGAGGAGGCGAGCCCGTAAAAATTTGAGTATGGTTCCTGAAAGAAATTTGATAGACTTTGAAAGTAGTGATTTTCCATTTCACATCACGCCTATTTCCACGATGAGACAAAATCCATTTGATCTTCCAAATGAAGCACATTCATCCTATTCTGGTCTGCCTCCAATCCCTGGTTCAGCCCCTTCTATTCTAGTACCAAGAAGGAACCCTTTTGATATACCTTACGATTCAAATGAGGAGAAGCCCAATTTAAGTAATGATGGGTTTCAAGAGGAGTTTGCGGCACTTCAATCTAGGGAATCATTCTTTAGACGAAATGAAACTTTCAATGTTGGACCATCGACCTTTTCTCATGGAAGGGAAGGTGTTAGTAGATTCAGGCCATACTTCGTCCCAGATCGTTCTATTTCAGAGGATTCAAACTATCGCCCATACCAACGAAATCCAAGTGAAATTAGTGACTCCAAAGCGAGTTCTGTTCCTGAAACAGAATCAATTGGTTCTGTTGAGATTCTGGAAGATCGCTTTACAGAAGAAAATAAGCAGGAGTTGGGGGTGGTTTCCCCCCAGAATGAAGAGTTCTGTGAGGAGAAAGAGTTGATTGCTGAGAGGGAAGGGACTGAAAATGATGTAACTCATGAAGTGGAGACAGTATCCGAGACTAAGCATGTCTCTGAGGATGTCGGACATGGAAGCCAAACTTCAGAAGAAGAAGAAGAAGAAAAAGAGTTCTCGGAGTTGGGTGAAGTAGAAACGAGAGACTTTATAAACAAAAGGGTGCACTTTCAATCACCAGATGATCAAGATCAATATGAAGAAGAAGCAACTGGTGCCCAACATAAGCAAACTAACGCTTCCGAGTTTGACTCGGTTTCTGAAGATGTTGAAATAAGGTATAGTGGAAATTCGAGCTCTTCGTCCTTTTCAGAAGCGACTGAAAGTTTCTTCACTGACACTCAAAGCCCCCAAGGTGAAGGTCTATCAACTTCTGAAGAAGAAAGTGATGTTATTATTCATGAGAGACACTTGTCAACACAAACATCAGCAGGAAGTTCAGATCTTAAGGTGTTGAGTCCTGTAGTTGATGAATTTTCACATAAGGAGCCTGTTTATGATTCAAGTCCTTCAGCTGTTAGAAACAATTTATCATCCTCCTCTATTTCTTCTGATGTGCATGTTGAGGTTGATCCAAGTTCACCTCCCGTGATGGTCAAGAGGACTGTATCTTTCCTTGATAGAGAAACAGAGGATGTCCCTGGAATTGAGATGTTGCCCGAAGCATCAAAGATTTGCCCTACTGTTGAACATGAACTGCAAAGAAATGACATTGTCGACAACATAGAGTCTGATCTCTCTGGCACTCATTTGAGATTCCGAGGTGAACATACTTCAGAAATTCATCAAAGGTATGGAAATGAAGATGCATCAAAAGCTGGTTTTGAAAGTCGAGAAGCTTATGCATATTCTCTGGAGGAGAATTCTGGGGATCGAGCCACAGAGGTCGCTAGTTCTAGTTCTCAGAAAAATAACCAAGCCTCAGCTCAATCGTTTGATGACAGAGGTTCAGCTCAGTTGGAGGAGGGAAATTCTGAGGAAGAGAAGAGGGTTCCAGTTAATCTTCCAGCATTTAACCGTCAAATTAGATGTCCTACTGAAAAGGAAGAAAACATTGCATCACCAAGTTCTGATGTTGATGTTTTCCATGAAGCAAATGAGAAGCTGATGTCCACACCTTCAGCTGATGGAGGCACACCTCTCTTTTATGATGTAGTAATGCATGAGCCATTTAAGCATTTGGAGGAAGTTCAGGTATTTAATTAATCGTTGCCATTCCTTTTAAGTTTCTATTAATCTAGCTGGAACTAATACAATGCTCTTGAAGTCACATCATAATTATTGAATCATATGCTCCGAGTGATTTCAGTGATCTGACCACTCAGACAAGTGTATATGTCGCTTGCCTATCAATCGTTATGCCAACTGTGTATTTCACAGGTCCATATCTCGATAACAAGTCCGCATTCTAAGTGTTCAATATAGATAAATACCACATTTATCAATCATGTTTGGTTGTAGCAAGTGCTATTCTTATATTCTTGAATCTTTCATTGCATCAAGTGATGAAGCTAATTTTTATTTTGAGAGTGATCAAGTATCTTGTGTCAGTTATTACGATCTTGATTTAATGCTTATAGCATCAAGAAATATACTTTGGCACCCTTAGTAATGACTGTAAGGCTTCCAACAGCGTCGACATGCATATGCTCTTTGCATTTTCTCTCTCAGAAAGAAGAGCCACTAATCCTTGCCTTTTCTTACGCCGTAGGTCCCTAATACCCCAGTTGGATCATTCGAAGAACAGCGTGACATAACAAGTCTAACGATTCCACAGCTTCAACTGCTAAACCGCGACACAATTATCTACTCTCCACGAAGCTGCGACCTTGCTTCCATGGCATCGAGTGCCTCAGGCGAAGGTAGTTCTCATATGGACCTTGAGACAATAATTGAGGAAGTTGATGAGATTAAAGAAATTTATGACGGAATACTATCGGTATTAGACAGCTCTTCTAGTGACGTTCACGTCGCACAGCAGGGATCTGATTCCAATGCATCTGCTTCTGCTAAGCACGTTGATTCTGTAGGAGAAAGTGCATCTACAACTCAGCCAATGGAACTCGTTATTGCACACCCTGAAAAATTACAAGGCGGGACAGTTGAAAAACTCGACGGTACATCACTTAAGCGGTTAGATAACAGAAACAGCCATGATTCTTCTGATCACATAAAATCTCACTCTAAGGTGTCGCCTGGCGATAATGAATCTGAGCTCGGCGATGTTGCAAATCAAAATTTGCAAGATATTCCTGTCATATCTGAAGTGCTGTCTACAATAGAAGTTGATTCTTTTCCCGGGAAGGCTGATTCGGTTTGTCCAGAAAGTTCTCGAACATTTCAGAATTCTCAACTTGACGTAGATGATGTGGCGCCTGAAATTGAAGCTCAGAGAGTGAAAGATATTGATGTGGAAGTGACTAAATCTATCGGAAAAGACATGAAGAAGCCCATTATATCTGATACCATGCAATCTGACGTTGTTATTGACGAAGCTACAGGCGAACAATCTGAGGATAAGACACGAAATCGTGCGAATACAAGTGCGATGAACTCCATTCATGAGATGGAAATTACTGAAGTTAGGCCAATCGAAGATGGTACTTCAGATCACAAGCAAGTTGAAGACAATATCAGGGAGAGTTATCAACTCCCCAAAACAGCCGATCAGGTTCTGCATGAGGAAAGTTCAGTGGAAATGCAGTTAATTTCAGAGTCAAGTGCTATAGAAGCCGTACTTGAAAAAGACGACCCCTCGAAGAAAACGGTAGGTGAACAAACAAATCCTACTACGAACGTCGAATCAAAGCACGTGGAGTTGTCTGTTAGAAAAGAGATCAGCCTCGTTGTTTCGGATGAATCTGTTCGTGAAGTCAGAGTATCTCATTCGACGAAATCAGATAAAGGAAAACGTTCCAAAAAATCGAGTTCGAGTGCTAGCTCGAGCTCAGAGTCCAGCTCGAGTGACTCCGAATGAGGAAGAGAAAAACGACGCAATTTACATGCATTTACATAATTTTTGTCGTTCTTTTTTTTTTCCTAGCAACATAGGTTTGTTCGAGGTAACAGTTTGTGGGTTTTTGATTTGTTATACTTGAACCTTATTTTCTTGACATGTCTCTATAATGATGAATGAAATATGACTTTGGCCATGGATTGACATAGTAGCTGAGATTAGTTGCTAAAATCCACTTAAATATCATGACATAAAATTAGCCCCGCAAAAGCACAAATCGTCGTCCCGATAAATAAATAAAAAAAAAAAACTGTAAAATGCTTTTAGAGCATATTCAAAGGTAGAACAGATTTTAAGTACAAGCCAACACATGCTTATTAATAAGAACAATGAAAATAAGCACACACATAATACACACACAAACCGTAGTATTTTTTAAGTTAAAGGCTCTTTGTTGCCCTTATATATATATAAGAAAAGCCAACTAAGTTCACACCTTTGCATGCAGTGTTTCACAAACTTAGTTGACACTCTCGGCTTGAAGAAGACCGTCGCGAATCTGAGTGGCGATGTCCCGAACAGCTCCAGGGCCGTGAGGGATGAACACAGCCGACGACTTAGTCGAAGCGCCAATCTCCTTCATCGTGTCAAAGTACTGCGTGACCAAAACCATGTCCATGACATCCTTGGCTGATGTTCCTGGGACATTCTCAGAGAATGCAAGAACGCTGTCCCTTAGCCCATCAACTATGGCCTGACGCTGCCTGGCGATTCCAAGCCCGGAAAGGTACTTCGACTCTGCTTCTCCTTCGGCCTTCTTAATCTGAAGGATCTTTTCTGCTTCGGCCTTTTCGTTAGCAGCAACTCTGAGCCTAGCAGCTAGTTGAAGATTCGATAGGGGTTTAATCAAAGGAAACGAAAAACGTGGTCTAAAACAAGATCTATTTAATCTCTCGAAAGTTAGAAGGAATTCAGGTAGGTAGAGGTTACCGGCGTTTATCTCGTTCATGGCCCTCTTGACTTGGGCGTCGGGTTCGATGTCTACTATGAGAGTCTGCACGATTTCGAAGCCATAGGCGGACATGGCCTGAAGAAAAGGGATAAACATTGAAGAGAAGCTAAGTTCATCTCATTCTATAGTGTTTGTTTCGTTTATTTGTGTGGAAGAAAAATGAGTGACCTTTTCGAGTTCATCCTCCACGGCTTTGGCTATATCATTCTTCTGCTCAAAGACAGAATCTAACTCCAGTCGTGGCACGCTAGCCCTAATGACTGAAGAAGAACAAAGAAAAGAAGAGGAAAAGAAAATCTCATCAGTTTCAGGTTTTTTTTTTCCAAAATCGAAGAGTGCGGATTTAGAAATCGAACGCTATTACCGTCGAAAACATATGCCTGGATCTGTTCCTTAGTGTTGGATAGCTTATAGAAAGCGTCCGAAGCTTTATCAGCCAAAGCTCGATACTGAATCGACGCAACCACGGTGACGAACACGTTGTCCTGGAACACGTACCAGACGATCGATCCAATTACGGCAGGGAACGACGCCATTAAAACCGCCGCAAAATCACTCGAAGAACAAAAACCAGCTTACCTTCGTTTTGGTTTCGCAGCGAACGTCGAGCTGCTGTACACGCAAAGAGAGATGACCGGCGACTTGATAGCCGATACACCACGGCAAGCAATGAATGCCAGGCTCGAGCACGTCGTCGAACTTGCCGAAGTGTTCCTTCACGGCTATCGTCGACTGATCCACCTGAACACAGCCTAATACTTGACCCATCTTCTCCTCCAAATCGACTCAATCCACCTGAAACCGTATCAATCGAAAATTCAGTTCCCGCGAAATATCATATGGAAAAACTCCATAAACATCTGTAAAATCGCAGCGAACAAACCAAACGACAAGACAAAAAAGTCGACGAACACGGCGATGGGAAAGAGGAGGCTCACCGTTAAATTAAAACCAGCGATAATGATCGTAGAGAGAGGAAATGCCTCACAAGAGAGAGAGAGAGAGAGAGAGATATTTAAAAACGCGTTTCCCCTTGTGGGCGTATTTATAAACGCGGTTTGCCATGTTGGCATTTGCTTGCTTATCCATTCGACGACTTCACAAGTCAATGGAAAAAATAAATAAATATCTTCTTTTTTTTCTCTCTCTAGTCATATGTTTCATGATATACTTGGACATCACCACCTTCACGTAGCATTTACATTTTATTTCTATAGCTTCAAAATAAAAATATCCAATAGGGTTCCAAGATGACGCACACGGTGATGCAATAAATTCCTATTGTCAATAGTCAATACGATCGTCATGATAAAATAGGAAAAAAAATAAGGTATATTAAGTTTCCGGCCCCAAAAATATTTTAAAATCGGATTAAGATCCTTTTCGAAAAAACATTAGTTTAAATGACCCAAAATTTAAAGATAATGACCTAAAATATGAACGGTTATCGGACTATCGTTTTGTGTTATTTCAGAATAATGAAGTGTTATTTCAGAACAATGAAGTGTTACTGCAGAACAATGAAGTGTTACAACAGAACAATGAAGTGTTACTGAACAAATCGGGTCCTTAAAACTTATTTTTTTCCTAGCAGGACCTGACCGAAAATTGCCCCCAAAAAATATGTCACAGGTAGTAAGTCTATTCATTATACATATCGTTTTGTTGGTTCCGGTGTTGGGCGTCATATCGATGGCGCTCGTAAACTCGGACAGAGTTTCGGCTTTATACGTCGAAGTCGAGGCACGTGCGTCGTACGCTTTTCGTAAGACGTTATTGCTCCGTATTTCTGTGCCTCGGGTTGTCGCAATACGTCCCGGAGGTACAACGACTTCAGGAATTTCGAAACGTCGCACACAGTAACGAAATCGGGCAAATAATAGATTCCTCTCGAAACTTAGATTCGTAATCTTTCAATTATTTCTCGTTTCGACGACCGACGTCGTCACGTCTTCTCGATTTAATAAAATTGTTTCACCTCTTCTCTTAGTGGTTTAATACCCACACTTGGCCAAGGCTTAAAATAACACATTTTTCGTAAGGTAAAACGAGCACAACTTTCATTTCCCTTCCCTCACAGTAATCACTCAAAATTTTATTAAATTTTATTTTCTGTATTAGTGTGTATCGCTTTCTTGTTTGGATCGTTGGTTTTAACGAGTCTTGCGTATGAAATATCAGGAAACAACCAATATTATTATTACTATGTTATGTTGTCTAGATTATAACATAGTAGCACTAAGCTGTCATATAGAGAAACAACCCACCTCTTTTTATTCATTTATTCTCAAGAAACAAATATATACATATATATTAATACTTACAAGTGTGAATGTGGTAATGAACAGGAACTTCGTCGTAATCTACAAACTCTCGTAATGATGCCTATGACCCTATATTATTCGTTATCGCATGAGCCTACTCGAATTGCACTGTTTCTCTATCTGTACCTTAGATTATTTTAATAATAATGATGACACTAGATAACAACGTTGGGCATTTAAGTCATTTCCGCCTAGATAATAATTATACAAAGCTCAAAGCAAGAAACTTTCCGGCCAATCAAAAAACTTCTCAAAACGACCACAAGAAAGTAATGCCCGGAAATCAATATCTCCCCCACTTAAAACAGCAAAATTTATCAATATATGTATGTTATGTTAATTAATGTTCATCTCTTTGAAATATTGTAAGTTAAAATATTTAATGATTTATCCTTTTTTCTTACCGTTGTTTAAACAACAGGAAAGAATGTTGTATAGATTTTATCATGCGGCTAATAATTTGCGTATTAGTTTTCCATTTTAAATGATAATCCGTGCAAATTTCATTATTTCTTTGATAGTAAAAAAGAGAAGTTTATTTTTGTTTTCGATATTCCATGTTTCTCTTTGTTCATCACTGCTGATGGTTAAGTGAAACCGAAACTGTTGTTCTAAATTTTTTGGTTTCAGTTTTTATTACTTTGAAGTTTTAATCCACGGTACAAACAAAAAAGTTTCTACAACTTTGTAGTTTAAAAGCGTTTAACGATATCAATATAGAGTTCAAATAAGATGAAATAAGTTAGCAGAGTGGGACCAAGTTCAAATATTCTTTTTACTATTTTGTTTTATGGATTTGTTTTTATTTAATTTGTTTGTAGTGAAAGTTTTTTTAATTCTCTGACCTAGCAACTGCAACTCTTGAAGCAAAATATGGGTATTAATTTCCGCGCCTTGGCACGGCTTCTAAATTCTACTCCCTCCGTCCCGCTAACTTTATCACATTTTTCCATTCCGGGCGTCCCACTAACTTTATCACATTTCCTTTTTGGGTAAAAAATTATCACAAACAATCAATATAATAATGTTAAATATTCTTAAAAGACGTGTCAAAATATACACTTTTTTACCTTTTCATTGTACTATATTATTATAATAATACCACCTTAATATTCGTGCCCACCAAGAAATGTGATAAAAATCATGGGACGGAGGGAGTACTATATATATATATATGTTTCACAGCCGCATCATTAATTGTAGGAATCAATTGAGACAGGCTGATAGAAGGAAGGTATCATTCATATGAAGAATCTGCAATTAAAATAAAAACATTTCCTAATGTGATATATGCTCATGAGTAGCCTTGATATTGGTTGGGATTTCATCCGCTAGAACTTTCTATTTTTCTTTCCCTTGAGAAAATATTGACAAAACCACCGAAATAAAACAGTATCTCAGATACATACATATTCACACTCTCTCTGTCTCTTGCTACCGTTATCATTACATCAAGTGCCTTTAAATGGATATATATTATTCAAATGTATATATGTATTTACAGATTAATGAAAACCCTATAACAAATACCAAATCTTCTACGTACAATGATCTCCGTTGGCACGAGAGAAGGAAGAGACGATATCAAGAATCTGCGAGGAAATGGACTCGTTGATGCATGAAATGAAAGAGGAAGAATAATATATATTACCAACAGAATAAATATTCTTATCAATTAATATATGCTACTACTACCATCCAAGCGGTTCTTTTTAGGGCTGGGGAAATATACCGAAATACCGATATACCGTCTTTATCGTATTGAAACGTACCGAAATTATCGAAAATTTTGGTGTACCGAAGTTTTTGGTAAGGTACAATACCGTACCGAAAATTTTCGATACGGTAATGGTATGAAAATTTTAAATTTTAGGTATACCGATTATACCGAAATACTAAGATTTTTAATATTTATATATATATATATATATACACAGACACACCTACATATATTATATTATTTCAAAAAAATATAAAATGGATAATATTATGAGGATCTTCATAAATTTATTTAGCCCATAAATTATTAATTATACCCAACTCTTTGTTAATCTTCATAATTTTTTTTAAATAGTCGTTTCGTTTTAATTAATCTGTATATAAAGTTATATTTTGTGGTTATGTAAAGTTCTTTGTCTTACTAAGGAGACTGACTAAAATATATAAATTATTTAAGGTTATTTTATGAATTAAAAATCTTTTTATTTTGGAAAATTGGTATTAATTATCCATCTTATTGGGGCTTAAGGAGTTTGAATTGACTAAAAATTCGAAAACAACGAATTAACAAGTTACGAGACACGCACGGTAAAAAACCTTCCGTGTGAATGGTATAGAAGGTATGATAACGATACCATACCGAAATTTCGGTATGATACCGTCGAAATTTAAGGTATACCGAAATTTTGGTATGGCATTGATATGATTTTTTTCGATACCAAAATTTCGGTAGGGTATACGGTATCACAGTTTTAGTACGGTACACCGTACCAAACCACCCCTAGTTCTTTCCCCTTCTTCACGACAACCTAAGTAGTAGTTAAAGATTGGATAAAATACCCAACATTCGAACAATCATCACAACATAATTCCGAGATAATAGCAAAGACAAACTGACATGCGATCTGAGTGAGTCCGAACAACACTTGAAAATTCAATCCCTACATCAACTACTAAATTCCATTACGAAACACCTTAAAAATAACAGATGAAAACGTACGAAAGAGCATCATCCATAGAAATACCCTCTGCACTTGGCAGTTCCACAAAAGCACTTCCTTCTTCCCCTCCCATGAGCATCCACGCCATAGTCGAACGTAAGCTCTTGCATAGGAGGAATATGCCCCGAAGCAAAGAACCCAACGTGAAGATAACAATCGCTCTCACTCTCCCGCAGAACAGGCAACCAATACACGTTAGGCGAACAGCTGTGGTTCATAAAACGAGCCACGTTTCCACTATGCTTCGCGCTTATAACAAGCGGGAAAGGAGCCTTTTCATAACCCTCAGAATCACCATTCAGAGGCCCCAAAGATGGATACTTCCTCGTAGAGTCGAAAACGAACTCATCTCCATCGTAACGTAAGTTCGAACTTTCGATTACATCGCCAGCGTACTCGCATATAAAAGTGCCCGAGCGTATCGGGTCCCACGATCTCAGCCCCCATCCTCGATTCTTCGTCTTGAATACTTCGAGTCGAACCTTAATGCCAGCTTGGGTCGTTCGGTTCCTACAGGTAGGCGGGCAGCCGCAGAACGGTCCACACTCGTACACCATTGGCTTGTCGGTCAGAAGCACGCCGATGGAAGAATAGGGCAAAAGCCCGTCGTTTTTCCTTACACAGGGACATAACGTGTCGCCAGGCTGGCATCCACCTATGCAGTGACATGGCGTCGAAGGGTTGGAGGCGGAGAAGGGTTGGTGGTGGTTGTACCTTAGGCTTCGAATGTAGGCGAAGTGGGCGGGCCCTCTCTCACCGTCGACGTCGTTGACAAGAACGACGGGCTGAGACTCGCCGCCCGAGGTCAGGTCGGGCAGGATGGTCCCGGGGCGGGCCATCGTTCCTTCTCTCCACTGCTGAATGGTTTTCCACAGGGAAAATGCCTCTTTTTGGCCCGGGATTCGAACGATTTTGTACTTGAAGACGTTGCATCCGTTCTTGCTCTTTTCAACCCACGATTCTTGAATCTTGTAGAGACCGTCGTAGATGTATATCTTGCCCGTCGGGGCAATAGGGTCTTTTACACCTCTGAGAACCCTAATCTCATTACCACGCTTGACGCTCTTTTCGAGGGCGAGGTTTCCCCTTTCGAGCTTCTGATCGAACTGCTGTCCATCTTGCCTCTGAACTCCGCCCTGACCACTGTATATGATCACATTGCTATCGTTCCCATCGTCGTCGTACCCGCCAGAGGAGACTACGCTCACCGCCAAAGGTTCTTCTTCGGCGGTTACTTTGAGGCTCATATAGTCTATGCCAGCCATGCTTGGGGCGTGTAAGCCCACTAAGCACATCTCCATTCTGAAGAAGAAAATGTCCCCTATTTCGACGCCCGGGGCGTGCCCGATCCTCTTGCTTTGGTTCGTTCGGGCGCCATTTTTCATCATGAGGTTAGATGCTTTCAGGTCGGGTCGCTTCACAGATCCCGAAGCATCCTTTGCTTCCTCGATTTGAGTCATTTTTCTCCGAACCAAATTGAAGACCAACAGTATAGCTGCAACCGTATCCTTGTCTCCGTTGGATCTGCGGAAATCATCGAGCTCTTTAAGCTTAAACGATGCCAGGTAGATATGAACTAGCGAATCGCCGTAGCTATCTCCATCATTCCCATCTCTTCCCAGGCTCGACTTGCCCCTTCTCTTCCCAGACTTACTAACAGTAGCACCTTCCACGTCGTCAAATTCGCCTACTTCGCTCTGCGATTCGTTGTATCCATCGCCTTCTACAGCTGCTTTAGCAGCTGTCACCTTCGCCTTACGACCGCGTTTTTTTGCAGGCGTCGGCGTTCGATACGAGTTCAATGGGACGGGCGCTGGTATACTGTTGTCGAACCCAAAATTTACGGGCTGATGTTGGGAACTGTGCGTGGTTTGGTTCGCTGCACTATTTGGAGCCACAAAAGGATAGAATGGCTGCACCCCTGAAGGAAATGGACCCATGGGTGGAACACATACGAATGGCGTGGGCTGAGGGGTCGAAATCGAAGACATTCCCGAGGCACCTGGGAAAACTGGGACAAGACGTCGAAGTGGTTTCACTTCTAACACCCTCGACTTGTCAATTGGCCCAGGGTGAACGTTTGGATCAGTGCCTACGTTTGGCTCCATTTGAGGAAGTACAGTTCGCTTGTGCTAGAAAACACCTAAATCTGACAAAATAAGTAGCAGCGAAAAGATAAAATCTGATCTAATGAAGTTATCGCAGGCGAGACTCCACCCCAACTAAGCTATAAACAGAGGTAAAACCCTAGCAACACGATACGAGACGTATAAGCTACCTACAACAAGCAAGAAAACACGAAATAAGCAACGATTCTCGAATCAACATCATATCTTGACAAAATCGGCTGGGAAAGAGAGAAACCCTAACTTCAGCTAAAACCTCAAAAGTTAAAAGCCCCATCAACGTAACCAGTAAGAATCAAATGCTTGATACCAGCATAAAAACCAAAAAAAGCTGAGAAACTTCTTTAGCAAAAGGGCAGCTGAAGCTGAAATGAGAAGGGATCTACGAAGCAACAAAAATTACCTTGAGAGAGGGAGAGGGAGGAAGCACTATTTTCTTCGTCTTACGTCTTACACTCGATTTAGTTGCTTTTTCTTTTTCTTTTCTTTAATAAAATTAGAATGGGATCGATCCTAAAAATATTTTGAAACGACTAATTTATTATTGATATTTGATACAGCGATCCAAATCCAATATCGCAATTATCCGGGGAATTTGTAAAATGACACAACAGCCCCTCAATCTTCATATAAATTGGCTAGCCCTAGCACCAAACCCTAGCTCTCGATTTTGCGCAGCTTTGAAGTTATCCAATCTTCTCCAGGTTTCTTCTTCTTGATCTGCACGAATTATCAACCCTACAGAATTATAATCCTGTAGGAAGATGGTGGAAGGCGAAGACACAGCTCCGTGGCCAATATTCAGAGACATTAGAAGATATTACTGCGAGTTCTGTGGGATATGCCGATCTAAGAGGGCGTTGATAGCCTCTCACGTGCAAACTCACCATCAGGTTTTTCTTTTTGTGTGTAATTTTGATGCTTTGACTAGGGGAATCCTTTCTATCGTATGTGTGTAGCTCCTTGGAATTCCACGATCGTTTTTGTTAGTCATCAGTATCATGTTCTTCGACTTTTTATACTACTGCTTTATGTTATCACTTTTTGCTGATTTTGAGTGGACTGTTTTTTGGGGTCAATTTCAGGAAGAATTGAAGCAGAAGGAGCTAGCTGATCAAGAAGACACTACAAGTAAATTGAATATTTGTGAGGAGTGTGGTGCAAGTTTTAAGAAGCCAGCTTACTTGAAGCAGCACATGCAAAGCCATTCGCTTGAGGTGTATATTCGTTTCTGATTTCATTGTTTTCATCATATTCGATGCTCATTAATGCGGAGTTTTTCAAGCTTCATTTAGTTTGAACTTACCACCAGAAAGCTTCCCTTTCATGATTTTGTTGATTGAAAGTGACTTACTATGCAGAATTATTTGGTTCTTGGGTTGGCGTGAGGCATTGGATCCCAAATTAAAGAACTCCAAAATGCGAGAGGCAATATTCTTGTCTTGGCTGGATCAGTATCAGGTGGGTGACCATCTGAGAAGCTCCATCAAGTGAGCCTCGGTCACGCTTGATACACTTCTGAGGTTTGAAGATTCTGTTGACCATATTTAACTAAAGTTTGAATTTGTTCCCTGGGGATGTTTTTTGGTAACTATTTCTTACGTTATAAGCCGTTCTTTAACAGAGGCCCTTTGAGTGCACAGTAGATGATTGCCAGTCCAGCTTCAGAAGGAAGGACCACTTGACCAGGCACATGCTTCAGCATCAAGGAAAATTGTTCGAATGTCCCACTGAGGACTGCAAGCAAAGGTTTTCAGTACAAGGAAACATGTCACGACACGTGAAAGAATTCCATGGCAAACGTGAATCTGCCTCTGTTATGGATAACCGTCCTAAGGAATACGTGTGTACTGAACCCGGATGCGGAAAAGCGTTCAAGTATCTGTCGAAACTCCGTACACATGAGAATTCTCATGGTTAGTTGCAATTCGATAATTTTTTCTTTGTGGGTTGTTGATCGAGTTAATGCCAAAACTCCAGAAAATCCAAATAACAACAACCACCATGATGATGTCTATACAGTCAAGTTGGATTCAGTGGAGGCAATCTGTGCTGAACCAGGCTGTATGAAATACTTCACCAACGAAAAATGCCTCAAGGATCATATACTTTCCTGCCATCAATACATGGTCTGCGATCAATGTGGGACGAAGCAGCTCAAGAAAAACATCAAGCGTCACATGCGAACCCATGAATCAGAGTGCTCGTCCCACAGAATCAAATGCAGCGTCGAAGGATGCTCACTAACTTTTTCAAACGTAAGCCCCCCTACTAACTCCTCCGATGACAATTCTGGATATCAATGGCCGAATTTTCCCTACAACCATAACTCTATCTCGCAGGCGTCAAATCTAAAGCAGCATGTCAAAGCTGTGCACATGGAACTGAAGCCTTTTGCCTGCAGCTTTCGCGGCTGTGGCATGAGATTTGCATTCAAACACGTAAGGGACCATCACGAAAATTCTGGGTGCCACTCTTACACGCTGGTAAGAAATATGCTTTTCCCTCCCCTTACCTAATGTTTCTATCTCTCATTCGTAGTAGTTCAACTTTTGGTGCATTATTCGAATTCCATGATTGATTGAATGTTCGGTTAACTGCAGGGAGATTTCGAAGAGTCGGACGAGCAGTTCTTGTCGAGGCCGAGAGGTGGCAGAAAACGGAAGCTACCTTCCATTGATAGTTTGATGAGGAAAAGGGTGGCCGTTCCTTGTAGTGAATCAGATGTTGAATTGAGTATTTGAGTTTAGCCATCGTTTTCTTGGTATCCTTTTCTGGCTGTCTTACAACGATATGTTACCAAATGGCGTATAAGGACAAATCTTGTGTGAATATGTAATGTATAATCAAAATCATGAATGGGACTCGGTAGTTTTTTTTCTTTTATATAAAGCAAATGACGTATGCAAACCAATAATTGATGTTTTGATTATATCAGATGAAGATGAACATATGAATTGTGTATGGGAGGACCCACTACGACCTGTAGTAGATGGGTCGGCAAAGCAAAGCCTGAGAGGAGTTTTGTCTCAGATCTAGGGGCAGATTGGTCAATGGTCATACGCATATATAGTCGGACCAATAATATCTTTCATCCTTGAATCAATGTCTGTGAAATCTAGACCGTTCGCTACTTTCATGTGAGCCGTTGATTCATCCTGTCTCGGATATAAAATCCCGCGTCGGATCTGAATCTCCTCATCCGCTCCCTTTCTCTCTCTTTGAAATATCGAGCAGCAGTAGCACACTCGATCGAATCTCGGCGCTCAGTCTGTTCGTAATTTCTAGAGGTAATGTTGCTTAAGCTTTTTTAATACGCTTTCTCCGTCGAGTGTATCTCAGCCTGTTCGTTTTTTTTGGTAATGTATGGAATTTGGGTTCGGAAGTGAGCAGATCTGATAGATCGAGCTGAATCTATCGTAAACGATGTATGACTGACGGGGATTTGGAATACATTTCATCGTTCTACTGTGTTGTTTTGCTCGAAACGATCTGTTTGTGTATTTTACTTGTCGATCTATACTTCCGAATCGGATTTATCTGTAGATCTACGGTAAATTTGGTAGTAGTTTCTGTTTTTCATTCACTTGTCACTCCTACTGTTACTTTTCACATTTATTCTGAAATTCGACAAGCTCAACAGTGTTCTATCTGATGGATTCTATAAGACAGAACCACAGTATCTCAACCTTATGAACTACTCTCACAAGCATTTGTCGTTATTCATTAGCTGCTGCTTTATCTCCTAGTTTCAATCATTAAGTCGCCTCTCTAATTGCAGAAAGATGAGAGAAATCCTTCACGTTCAAGGTGGCCAGTGCGGTAACCAAATTGGATCAAAGTTCTGGGAAGTTGTCTGCGATGAGCACGGCATAGATCCCACCGGCCGTTACGTCGGCACATCCGATCTGCAATTGGAGCGCGTCAACGTCTATTACAACGAGGCATCATGCGGTCGATTCGTTCCGCGTGCTGTCCTAATGGATCTCGAGCCAGGAACCATGGACAGTGTCCGTACAGGTCCCTATGGTCAGATCTTCAGGCCTGATAACTTTGTCTTCGGCCAGTCAGGCGCTGGAAACAACTGGGCTAAAGGGCACTACACAGAGGGTGCTGAGCTGATAGACTCTGTCCTCGACGTTGTGAGAAAAGAAGCTGAGAATTGCGACTGTCTTCAAGGTACAGCTAGTTCGACATTCAATACATAGGCTTCTTTTTTTTTTCTTACTAACGTGTCTGTTTCTTTATATAGGTTTTCAGGTCTGCCACTCGCTCGGTGGAGGAACTGGTTCCGGCATGGGCACGCTGTTGATCTCAAAGATCAGGGAAGAATACCCCGATAGGATGATGCTGACATTCTCCGTCTTCCCCTCGCCCAAAGTCTCGGACACCGTCGTTGAGCCGTACAACGCCACTCTCTCAGTGCATCAGCTCGTTGAAAATGCAGACGAATGCATGGTACTCGACAACGAAGCACTGTACGACATATGCTTCAGAACTCTGAAACTCACCACTCCCAGCTGTGAGTATCTTTTAACTTACCCGTATTCATTCTTCAATTTGCATTAGAAAGAATAAGATTGATTCATCTCTTTCCTATTATGCAGTCGGCGATCTCAACCATCTGATCTCAGCAACCATGAGCGGCGTGACTTGCTGCCTCCGTTTCCCCGGGCAGCTCAACTCCGACCTACGAAAGCTCGCGGTCAACCTCATCCCATTCCCGCGCCTCCACTTCTTCATGGTGGGTTTCGCCCCACTAACCTCGCGCGGGTCCCAGCAGTACCGCGCCCTGACCGTCCCTGAGCTGACCCAGCAAATGTGGGACGCGAAGAACATGATGTGCGCCGCCGACCCTCGCCACGGGCGGTATCTCACCGCCTCTGCCATGTTCAGGGGCAAGATGAGCACAAAGGAGGTCGACGAGCAGATGATCAACGTACAGAACAAGAACTCGTCCTACTTTGTCGAGTGGATTCCCAACAATGTGAAGTCGAGCGTCTGCGATATCCCTCCCAGGGGACTTTCCATGGCCTCGACGTTCATTGGAAACTCGACATCTATCCAGGAGATGTTTAGGAGGGTGAGCGAGCAGTTCACTGCTATGTTCAGGAGGAAGGCTTTCTTGCATTGGTACACTGGCGAGGGTATGGACGAAATGGAGTTTACGGAGGCTGAGAGTAATATGAACGATCTGGTGTCTGAATATCAGCAGTACCAAGACGCTACGGCCGATGATGAGGGTGAGTACGAGGATGAGGAAGAAGGAGAGGAGGATCGCATTTGAGGTGAAAAATGTTTGCTTTTTGTGTGTGGTGTCTGTGTTTTTTGTGCCGTTGAGATGTCTGTGTTTGTATTATTTGTATGCTTTTGGATGTTTGTGTCCTATTCAGGTCATGTTCAGACAATGTGGCGTTTCTATGATCGGATCTGATGAGTGAGAGAGAGTGATGTTTGTGTTTACTGTTTTGGTTGAATGTCTCGTTTCTTATTCTCCTATTATGAATTTATGATGAACATTAGTGTTTTTTCTATCGATAGAATCTGAATGAATAGTAAGAAAGAAAATATATTAAATGGAAACGATCCGAGCAAGCGATTTGTACCGGGGCAAATGAATCGCTGGTAGACAAAAAAAAAATAAATGAAAACAATAATGCCTTGGGAAAATCTTAATGAAAAAACGATGCCAGCTGTACTGGGGGACAAATGGAGTTCTTCGAGTGTGATTTACACCATATTTCATCATCTTTGATTGACCATTACCATTATGTTGACGTTGCATTAGATTCTATATATCTCGACAAGGGATTTGCTTAATTTTTAAATAACCAATACTTTGGATCTCTTAGGACAATATCTGCAGCCCCCATGTTATTGCATGTTCGCCATGACTATCAACCCACTCCACAATGATTAATTCTAATCAATTTGTGTATGATGACAGTGAAGTAAACGACGTCGTTGTTCTTTGGATTTGTTCTTCCAATCATCCATACTAATTACTATATATATCACTGTTTAGTGCCTAAATTTATTTATCCATGAGCTGATGAAACATGTATGGTATCTCTCTGTGTGTGTGTGACATAGTTTTACTGCCAAACACTTAGAGAAGAAATAAAAATTGAAACAAACTGTCCTTTAATGATCCTCCTCAGCCCTACGCTCCCAGCTCGAGCTGCAGAGTGTGGTTGACGCAATTTGCCGTTGGACCGAAAAACTGCAGAGGACCTGAGAATGGGTTTTCGACACTCCGTAATTCATCCGTTTACGTAAAAAATCGTTTCTTGCGTGAGATTTTCAAAGCAGATCTAAAAACACTTAACCTGGATTCAAGTAACGGTTCTTCGTAGCCCATTCATCCCTCAACGACGCAAACTTCTTGAATGGAGCTCCTACAATCCCACGAATTAAAACCAGAAAAAGAATTCTTGCCATCTACCAAATGAGACTGTAATATAGGAAAGTTTGCTTCTTCTTTTTTCGTTTCGTTTTACCTTGGAGTTCGACCATTGCCTTCTTTATCACTGGCTTGAACTTTCCTAGTGATGAAGAAAGTAGAGAAATAGCAGAAATATGTTGGTCCTTTCGCTTACCAAGTATTTTATAACAGGGGAATATATATGCATTTCTATTTCTTCGTTATTTTCTTACCGTGTCTCCTCTCGACGTCCATCAGAGAAGTCAGCGCTGTTCCGCCCACTGTCCATTTCTCAACTGGGGCGCCCAAGTTTGCCACCTACATATGAAATATGAATCATGCAAACTATGTAAGAAAAAAATGCAGCATTTTTGTGATCCTAAGATAATATAGTCTCTTAATTTGTGTTCGAACTGTTTTTTTTTTTTTTTGCGTCGATATAACACATGGGAAGAAAAAAGGACAACAAACCGAAGCAATAAGGCCAGTTTTTCCAGAGTGGAGTAATGCGCCGGCGGCATAACCTAAGGCATAGCAGTAGTTCGAGTCGAAGTTTGAAGGCAAACCGCACCTACCTTCGTAACTTGAGAAACAAAAAGAAAAAAGAAGAAAAGATCGAAGAAATGAGATAAAGATATGCCATTTGTAGCGTTTTCTTTGTCTGACTCTTTTAAGTTTTCTTAACTTACCCGAAAAAGTGAGATTGTCCCCTGAATTTTGTGTTATATGAGCCTTGCTTCCTTCTGGACTCTAGTTCAGTCTCCACCATTTCGATGAGCATTTTCTCCGTCTCGATTTTGGCAACCTAATGCAAAATCGAAGAACAAAAACATGCGATTGAACGAAAATAGAACGAATTACAGGGAAAAAATAGGTGGCTTTTTTTTCAAAGTACCTGGACATTCCCATGAGGGTCTCTTTCTAACAGCAACTGCTCTTGAATGGCATGTGGTAATAATTCGAAGAGTTTGAGAGATTGTTCCTTGAGCTTCTTCTTCCACGCCCCGCCTTCATCAACAACGTCATGGGCTAAGATTTCATTGAGCTCAGAGATCAACTGCTGCACCTGATAATATATATATATTGCAGAAGAATAACATATACGTAAGATCGAAGATGCCAAAAATATGACATGAAAACTATTTTACGGTGCTCAACCTCTGGTATGAAATCAATCAAGCCTTCGGGTATGAGTATAACGCCATAGTTGTAACCAATCTTTGCACGTTTACAGATTATATCTGCGATATAATCCGTGACATTCTTCAGCGTCTGTTTCTTTTCTGCAACCTTCAAAAAGTACGAGAATGATAGATAATCAAGTCTTCCTATATTATTACCGTCCTAATATGCCGTTACAAGCATAACTAGGAAAGATGGTAAGAAATACCTCTTCGCCGATGAGAGTTATGTTGGGATGAGTCTGCAAACTGCACTCCAATGTTATGTAAGAAGCAGCTCTGCCCATAAGTCTCACAACTACAGAGGCACTCATATTGATCGAGTTACATGTATGTATAATAGAGTAATATCAGTTTTTTTTTTTTTTTTCAACTTACAATGATAGTATTTCCCAGTAGAACGAGCATCTATCATCACGTTTCCAATCATTTCTGCAAATATCTGTTTTGGCATGGAAGTTAAAAAAAAAACAGTAGAGAAATGTTAAAATTTGGAATGATTTTATTTGAAAAATCTGCAAGAATGTTAAATCGTGATCGTAAGAGATTAAAAAGAGTACACCTTGCACGCTGTATCGAACCCGAAACTAGTGGGAACTTCTTTGGATTTCAAGTCACCGTCAATCGTTTTAGGGCATCCAATGACCTGAGTTTTCATCTTCTTACTCCTGTAATAACATTTTATGCAATAGGACATCACACGTCTGATAGAGAACAAACGAAAAAGGCTCTTAAGTAATAACCTGAAATTTTCAGCAAGAAGGCAGGCATTGGTGTTCGAATCATCTCCTCCTATGACGACAAGCCCATCAAGACCTAGCTTGGTTGCCGTCTCTTCGGCTTGTTTGAACTAAGAAATACAAGATAATGAAAATCCAACAATTCATCACTCTAGCTCAATAACATATGTTAGAGCGACAAGTAAAAGGTGCATACTTGCTCAGGAGTTTCTATCTTGTCCCTTCCACTACAGATCATGTCGAAGCCACCCTATTGAGAAGCAAAGTGAAAAAATCGACATTTTTACAGTACGACACTTTTTCACATCTTTATCACTCGATAAACACAGACAAGCATCACAAAGAGGATAGAAAGCACTGCCAAAAGTTTGGAATTCACCAACACTACGAATCGATTTCCTGATTTTAAGAAAATCTTACTTGGTTTCTGTAAGGATAAACGAAATCAGAATTCAACTCGACGTAATTACACTTCATAATCCCAGCCGGGCCACCCTTAAAACCATACAATGTGCTACCTTTAGCTCGACCCTGAAGATAATCTAAGACAAGAAAAATTATATTCAGGCAATATGCTACCTCCTTTAGCTCACTGCTCTTATTACAACAACAACAACAACGACCAAAAAGATCCTTTCTTATCATACCGAAGAGCCCAGAAATCACGTTATGTCCACCTGGCGCTTGCCCACCAGATAGAACAACGCCTATTTTTATCTGATTGGGGGCAGATGAAGGCATGACACCTGGCACAAGGACACTCGACGGTTGTCCGAAAAGGCAAGGAAAGAGCTTTGCAATTTCATCTGTTGTTCGACGGAGAAATAAGTATGACAAAACAAAAGCTGGAACCCATGAACTATAGCGTAGCAATCAATCGAATAGTTTCATTCGACCCAACCCAAACCAAGAACGTCGAAATTCATCGTCAGTATTAACAATTTATTTCGTGATTTAGCGACAACAATTAAAGAACCTGGATTTCCAGCAGCTGAGCTAGGTGGGCCATCGACAACATTGAAGGAGTTCTTCAGAACATCAGGCAAAGGAAGGTTGATGCTTAATCTGCTAGCTTGAACCTCGCCGTACGCATCGGCCGAACGGCCCGGGGAAACTTCTGATCCGTTTGGCACAGCCATCGATAGTATTCGTTAGTTTGAATCAAGAAAATTTGCGACAAACGACGATGAAATGCTGGTAGTGTAAGTAAACAAAGAGATGGGGGAAGTTATGCGTTTATTCATGCTAGCGTTAGAGAGAGAAACATGGCATTTGATGCTGAGTGTTCGGAGATTCAAAGGAGCGATTCCCACGTACGACGTTTCTGAATTCTGAGGAGAAAACATGGTACAAATTACAATTACAAAGAGTTTGGGTTCTCTTTGTGAAATTTTGGATAGTTGAGGGAGTAATTCTGAGATATTGCGATCTTAATTAAACACACCCCTTCTTTAGGGTGTTGGAAACACACATTAACGAACTCTTTCCTTATCGTTCAGTTCAGTGGCACTATAGCGAACTCATTTTGATCTGTACCCAAATACATTTTCGTCGTCTGAAGGATTCTTGCGGTGCCATCAGTCATGTGGACCCTTCGAAGAGCTTCGGTTCAGCTCAAGTAATGTTATTTCGACCACAAATGATAGTTTTCGGATGACGTGCTCGCAAAAAAATATCCTTTTTTTTAATGATTTTTTTGCTGGGGTTTTGGTGTTTATTGATTAGCTTGCTGAGAGCTTCTTCAGCTTTACGTCTGTTTGTGGGTTAAAACTAAAAGGATATTTCTGAAGTTATAAACCTGGGTGATTTTGCTAAGTGATGTTTATGAACTGTTAACGCCTCTGTTAAAAGGATTTTTTTTTGTTGATCTTGTTCTTGTAACCCATCCTTCTTGATTTATAATGTTTTATTATGGAACATAATTTTCGTTGTCCCATTGTCATAATTGGAATGCTTTTTTCGTGTGCATTGCATCTCCTTTCCAGAAATCGAGGATTATTAAGTCCCTCTGCTACTCAAATTCTCAATGTGAACTCAGAGATTGGGAGTGGTTTTCTGGAAAATCACGACCTCGCTACAACTCGACAGCGAAGACAGCTATTTAGCAAACTGTTCTCTTTGACTAGATTTTACAATACATCATCGAATTGTTCAAAATTGCACATGGGAATTTGCTCGTTCTCTTCACAGGCTGGTGCTAAGAGCACTGGAGAGGAAGACGATGACTTGGAAGATGCCTTTTCTGAGCTCGAATCTCCAATTGAGAAAGGCGATGATTCAATATTTGACCCCGATTTATCTGAAAATGAAGGTGTTGATGATGATCTGATTGATGAGCTGGAGGTTTTACAATCGCCGAGAAAATCTCATAGAGCTGCTGCTGATGATGATTCAGGCATTGCTAAAGCTATACTTGATGCTCGCTCATCTTCGGTGGGCAGTGTTATGGACAAATGGGTTGAAGAAGGCAATGAGGTGACAAAAGAGACAGCATTGTTAGCCATGCGACGTCTTCGTAAGCGACGGTTGTTTGCGAAAGCCTTGCAGGTTGAGTTATCTGATTCTTTTCAGTTGCCTTCAATAATGGTTTTTGTTTAGAATTCTCTCTCAATCCACTGCAGGCATAACTAGGATACAATAAATGGCAATAATTGTGGCTTGAACCTTATACTAGGGACGGTGACTGAGGTTGTTGTGTTGCTCAGTCAACTTTATGGTCTTTTTTGGACTTTTTTGATAGAGGTCTCTGTTTGAGATCTTCTGGTGTTAACCCCATGCTGTCATCGTTTGAGAATGAATGTACTTACTAAATATTTTCTCAAAAAACCAAGATCGTTCATTTGTGTGACGCATTAATTGTTATTCGGTGTAATTTCTGATAAGGCAGTGTTCACGCTTCCATTTTCCTTTTTTTCGCAGCTATCTGAATGGCTGGAAGCAACAAAGAAAATTGATTTTGGTGAAAGTTACTATGCTTCTCACCTTGATTTAGTAGCCAAAGTACATGGCATCATAAAGGCAGAAAATTACCTCAAGAGTATTCCCGAGTCTTTTAGAAGCATAAAAGTCTACGGTTCACTTCTGGCCAACTGTGTCTCTGCAGTCCATATAAAGAAATCTGAGGCTATGTTCAACAAAATTAAGGATTTAGGATTACCCTTAACATGTTTTGCCTGCAATCAGATGATACTTCTGTACAAGAAGGTCGACAGGAAAAAAATTGCAGACATTTTGTCTTTGATGGAGAAGGATAACATCAAACCAACTGTTTTCACATACTGGCTCTTGATCGACATGAAAGGGCAGTCGAAAGATGTTAAGGGGATGGAAGAAATCGTCGAGAAAATGAAGTCTGAAGGCTTCAGAATTAACTATCAAACTCAGGCCGACCTCGCCCGACACTACATTCATGCTGGGCTGAAAGGTAAAGCTGAGGAAGTACTGAAAGAGTTGGAAGGCAGGGACCTAAAAAAAACCCGATGGATTTACAAACTATTGCTTCCTATCTATGCTTCGCTTAAAAGGGAAGAAGACGTTGAAAGAATCTGGAAACTGTGTGATGAGTCTGACACAAGCGTATTCGAATGCACAGCTGCTACTGTAGCCTGGGGACAGCTGGGCAAAATCGAAAACGCTGAAGCAGCTTTCGAAAAACTCTTAAAGATAGCACAAAAGCCCTCTCCAGGGCTTTACGCTCCCATGCTAAACGTATATGCGGACCACAAAATGCTGACCGAAGGTAAAGATCTCATGAGGCGAATGATGGATCGTGACTGTAAAGTTGATTCGCTAACATACGATGCCCTTGTGAAGCTCTACGTAGCAGCTGGGGAAGTTGAGAAAGCCAATTCCATGCTAGACAAAGCATTAAAAGCGAAAGGCAAGGACAAACCGTTCTTTACTACTTTCTACACCGTCATGGAGCAATATGCTAATAGAGGCAGCGTTCGCAAAGCCGAGGAGGTATTCCTTAAGATGAGAGGAGTTGGTTATGCCCCGAACCTTCGACACTATGAGCTGCTGATTAATGCGTATGTAAATGCTAAAATCCCTGCTTATGGGTTCGTAGAGAGGATGAAAGCTGATAATATGTTTCCAAACAGATCCATCACCATGCTATTGGCTAAATCAGAGAGGCTTAGGAAATCGACTGCTGACGATTTGCTGGAATAAAGGGATCTTTTTGGTACCTGGGATTTGCAAACTAAGCTTGTAGCTACACTCAACTCAAGTTTAAGGTTTATTTCTTCTTTCTATTGCTTGTTAAAGAACACAATAGGTAGTTTTATAGTTTTGCTACAGTTGTACGAGGAAATATGGAGATGGGAACTGTCTGAACTTTTCATTATCCGACTGATGAGTTGTATGAAGAGAAAATCTCCAATCTTTCTCATGATAAGGTATAATGTCACATCTGAGCTTTCGAGTACTGAGGCATATAAAGTCAAGCACGAGTTTGGAATTATTATTATTTTTTCCGATGTTGTTTCCAATTAGATCAAGTAAGTGCGCAAAGAGTTAAACGTGCAAGAATCGACTTTAGGGAAGAGTAATCATCTTGAGTCGAAAATAACTAGGATGAAAGGATATATAACCAATCACATTCGAACTGCCACGACAAATATATATTATTCTTGGTTACGTTCGTTATAAGGCAATGACCTATTTTCTTTCGAATTAGAGTTACGAGCTTAGATACTTCGTTATAAGTTTTATATTTTGCACGTGAGGTAATTTCTTGTTAATTAACGTACAGCCCACTACGATATGTTCATCCTTGCATGGTGACGTCATTGCTTCGCCATCATATGACGTCATCGGCTCTGTAGTTCCTCAATCTGACGCCACTAGTTTTTGGACCAAATATCTTTCATGTGCATTCAAACTCGTTTTTTATTAATACAATCTCATTTAGTGACAATGTCGTAGCTCCAAATGTAATGTCAGGTATTTTACGATTACTATACAATAAGAAAGAGTGGAAATAGGGTCCTATTATCAGAATCAGTATCATAGCCAAGCAATATCCAAAATTAATTAATAAACTAGGTCATCGTCCTTTTCATCACACGTACATCTACGTGTTTTAATGCAAAAATTAATAATTCCACACGTCCCTTTCTCATCAAGATTTTATCTTTGTTTTATCAATCAGCTATAACATAGACTTCCATATAATATATCTATATATCATCTCCCTTCAGTTCGCCTCTCTCTCTCTCTCTCTCTCTCTCTCTCTCTCCAAGAGAAACGCCGTAAACATCACAACTCTTTACTAGAAACCTTCCAAATATGAACGGAGCGCCGCCGTCAAACCTAAAAAGGAACCGCCGCAAGAACTCAAAGTGCAAGAAGAAGAAGCAGCAAATCAAAGTTGTTTACATAACAAACCCTATAATGTTCAAGACTGGAAGTGCCTCGGAGTTTAGAGCACTGGTCCAAGAATTCACCGGAAAGGACGCCGGCCCGCCGGTATATGAAGGACGTGCGGCGGAGTACGGCGGTGGGGAGTTGGCGTCTGAGGATAATATACGACGCTGTGATATGATGTCAAAAGCTGACAACTGTAGCGAGGAGAATAATCACTGCTATAAACCGTATTGTAATAATATGATGATGAATGTTGATGATGGTATGATACCAATGGATTCGGATCCTGTGGGTTTTGACCCGTTTATTGAAAATATTTTCTGAATGGTAAATCCGAATATATGATTGAGGGCGGGTAATTAAGTTCGTGGGAAAGAAGAGAGCTTCTCATCATCATCGTCAACGACTTGAAGTAGATTGTTGTATTTATTGTTCTGATAAATTATTTTTTTATTATTAGGAGGATATGAATGGATTTAGGTTTTCCAGAATGTAACAAGACGTTGAACGTTGCTTTTATTTATTTAGATAATGCTTCTTTTCCGTCTCGCAGTGCACTATCGATCATATGTTTCAATAGAAACATTAATTTTATATCACCACAATAGTTCAAATTAGTTCTCTAAATGCTAATCAGACGATGAATTGGGAAAAAAAAATCCTTGTACAATTTATGGGACAACAAAAAATTGCTGGTTAAAGCAAAGAACAATGAAAAATTGCTGACTTTATTGGTTGTACAATATACGGTGAACTGTGAAGTGGAAGAAGGGTGAATTGAATTTTGACCTTTTTTTCTGCTAAACTTTTTACCGGGCCGGGTCTCAATACCCTACACATGGCATTCGGTCAATATTCGGGTACCCGAGTTGCTAAATATGGCCTAGTTTAAGTCCAATAGGGGAAACTCAAGCCCACTTACTGCTTATCCATTTAGGGCACGTTTGGTTATAAGGGATAGTGTAAAGCCCATGATAAATTTATATAACAAAGCCCACTATTATTTATCAGACCAATTCAACTTGGTTAATTTATAGTGGCTGAGACCTGAGAGCAATCGATTTTTGACTCTTGCTAGTTCTTCTGACACAGTCATCAGTTCTTAAGCTCCCAACCCTAATCCACGAAGAGGCAGCGCATTATTTGTCGTGAATCTTGGGGGTTTTTTTGTATGTTTTTTGCTCCTTGGTCAGCTGCTTGAAGATACTGGACAAAGCTTTCTCATCATCTATTCAGTTGTGTAAGTTTTAGCTTTGATATCATATAAGTTTTATGAATGTGTTGTTTTGTGGCCAGCGATAGGATATTTCAAGTTCAAGAAGGGGAGCAAAATGGTGAGGGCTTATAAAGTGAAAGGGCAGAAAAGGAAGAACAGAGAAGAGAAGTACGATAAAGGTGATGATTCTGAGCAAATAGAGGAACAGGGTTCGTCAAAGAAGGTGAATGGTGGAAGCTTTGAGTCAGATAAGGAGGAGATAGCTGAAGAAGTGGTTGCTGATGATACGCCTGGGATTCCAATTGTTCCGGTGGATGACGGTGTTAAGAAACCAGGTGTTATATTTGTTCTTGAAAAGGCCTCATTAGAGATTGCGAAAGTTGGAAAGGTGCGTTTGAAATGATAAAGATACATTTTTTGGTGTGTTGTTTTCCTTGGAGTTCAAGTTCGTACTTGTGATGGATATGTGTACGTATGTGCAGACATATCAGCTTTTGAGCTCCGATGAGCATGCGAATTATTTGGTGAAGAACAAGAGGAACCCTGCAGATTATCGGCCAGACATTGCATTCCAGGTTTGAGCATAATGCATATGAAGGTGGAGTTGTTAAATTCAATGACTGTGGTGCACAGCTGAAGTTAGCGATTAGGTTTTTATATGGTGCTGATTACATTTGCAATTAACTGTTAGAAGGAAATGCTCGATAACAATCTCTCACTCTTTAAACACTGACATGACTTTGCTATTGTGTTACTGAATCTATTGCTAGAATTTCATTTAAAACCTAGCGAGATTATATTCTTTGCTTTCGTGCCTGGTTGGTTTATTACCACCATCAAATCAATTCCATCTTACATACGAGAGAATACCGTTGCTTTCGTTGTCCCAATTACGTGATCATCAGAAACTTTTGTTGGTTGCAACTTTGCGTGTCTGCCTCCTTCTTGGGCCTTTAACCGATTCATGTCTAACTTAACGTAACAACGTATGATACTACTGAAAAATTTGTGTCCTGGCTCAGATCATTCCTTCTTTCGTATTCTTTTCTTCTGCTAGTTACGAAATCGTAACCGTCGTGTCACTCGTAGGCTATTCAAACGATCTTGGACAGTCGCGTGAACAAAATTGGCAGATTGAAAGCGCTATACGTAAGGACACAGCAAGGCCTACTTATAGAGATCAAACCTCATGCCCGAATGCCAAGGACGTACAAACGCTTTGCTGGTCTCATGGGTGAGTGGCCCAGAAAACAATTCACCGCATGCTAATGAATTGTCTCTAACTAACTTTTCGAATAATCTTGAAGTGCAACTTCTCCAAAAGCTGCACATTACTGCAGCTGGTAAGGGCGAAAAGCTACTGCGTGTAATAAAGAACCCTGTCACCCAGTACTTACCCGTCAGTTCTCGTAAAATAGGTACGAAATGTTACACTATGTGTCTTTTGTGTGCATATCAGTTGATTAAGAGACGATCTTAGTCTTTCTCGTGGACTTTCAGGGTTCTCCCACAGTTCGGAGAAGTTGGTTGATATGTACGACTATATTGGCACTATCGACAAGGACTCAGATATTGTTTTTGTGGTACATTCCCTCAACTTCTCAATCGTCTTCTTCGCCTTCTTAGATCATCTTTAACATCAGCTGCAATTGTTTCATACTTGGCAGGTGGGCGCAATGGCCCATGGAAAAATCGAGCAAGACTACGTTGAAGATTATATTTCAAGTATGCTTAATTTTCTTTGCTCTTCTCTTGTTGCTTCATTATTGCACTTCAATTCCGTCAAATATAATATCATAATACGGTAAAATGGGCCCTTGCAGTTTCAGAGTTCCCTATGAGCGCTGCTTACGCCATATCCATAATCACCACGTCAGTGGAACGCAAGTGGAAGATATTGTAAGAGCTATCGCACGACTCATTAGCCGAGCACTGTGCGATCAGAAAATTCTTACCGTTTATATTATTACTTGATATCGAACGAGTGTTTACATCATATAGTGAGACAGGGACATAAGAACATGTTCTCAGTGTGTCGAGAAGTCGAAAAAAAAAAACTAAAGAACTTCTCCTTCCTTTCTATTGATATCGGTATGTGATTGTCGTGGAGCCATTGATCATATCTCTGAATGCGAGTCTTTTAAGCATAATCGTAAGATCTGCTATGACAATAGCCATGGAATCTTGGAGTTCCCTGTTGTTGCTATGATCAATTGAAGCTCTGCAGCTGTATAGTATTATGGCAGTTAATAAAACTGCTATTGCCATGGAAAGCATGTTTGTGGCCATAGCTCTAGCTTGGAAAACAAGAGGAATGGCCATTATTTAAAGACCCTTTGTGATTCTGAAGGTAAAAAGGCTTATCCCTAATGCTGAGTTTTATATTCTTGATCAAGGTTTTATACATATATAAGCTTTTGAAATCCCATCATAGCTTTGCCTAATATAGACTACTTTCTACACGCAAATACCGTTCCAAAATGCCAACTTTCATTAATAGTTGCATTAAATCAGTCAAATATTGTATAAACATTGCGACTTCCAATTTCAAGTTCGACGGAAATGTACCAATGAGACAAATTCTGTGGTGAGAGAGCAATCTAATAACTGTGGATGGACAATTTAATAATTACAATCTAATCCTTCAATTTCTGTTTTTATTCCATAAAAGATAAAACAATCCTTAATTATATAGTTGACTTGGTCCACTGACAGGCATGAGTCAATCCTCTTAGCCTCTTATCATTACATCAAATGAATCTCAACCATCTGCAACTTATTTCTGGGTTTTTTCTGCCATTCTTGAGCTTTTCAAGGAGAAAGAGGCATGGCTGAGGCGTTCTTGTTCAACATCATAGAAGACGTACTAAGCAAAGTCTCCTCTCTTGCAATAGAACAGATATCTCTAGCTTGGAACATCAAATCTGAAGTGAGCAGACTTGAAAGCACTTTGTCCACCATTAAAGCAGTCATATTAGATGCAGATGAGAAGAAGTACAAGAATCACGAGGTTAGAGACTGGCTAGAGAAGCTCAAGTTTGCTGTATATGACATCGATGATCTGTTCGATGACATCGACTACAGCACAAGAATCTCAGGCATGATCCAAGACTCTAAGTGGCCGTCGATAATCTTAAACAAGGTCAGCAAATTCTTCTCAAGATCGAATCCTATCATCGGTAGGTACAAAATCGGTCGAAGGGTAAAAGCTCTGAGGCAGAGATTAGATCAGATTGCAGAAGACAGAAGGAAGTTTCACTTCACTGAACAAGCCAATTCGATCCCTTTAGAGAAGGACGGTAATAAGGAGCAGTCTCACTCCTTTGTAAGATCCTCGGACATAGTCGGGAGAGAAGATGATAAAGAACACATCTTACAGCTTCTTCTACACCTGAAAACGGCGAAAATGTTTCTGTCATTCCCATTGTTGGCATAGGTGGTCTTGGGAAGACGACTGTGGTCAAATTAGTTTACAGGGACGAACTTGTGATGCAAAGCTTCGACCTTGGGATGTGGGTTTCAGTGTCCGAAGATTTCAGCACGGGCAAAGTCGTCGAAAAGATACTGAAGTCTGCTACGGGTGAGAGCTTAGGCCACCTCGAGTTAGACCAAATGCAGACACGTTTGGCCAAAAGTTTTGAAAGAAAAGAAGTATCTGCTCGTCTTGGACGATGTTTGGAACGAAGATCGTAACAAGTGGATGGACTTGAAAGAACTGTTGGTAAACTGCAAATTAGGTAGCAAAATCTTAGTCACGACAAGAAGTAAAACAGCTGCTGATATTATTACAAGTACGGTGCCGCCTTACCACTTGACGGGCCTATCAGAAAACGACTGCTTATCACTTCTCTTGAAATGTGCTTTCAGATCTCAAGAGGATCAACTGCCCAATCTGATCTCTATAGGGAAAAAAATAGTGAAGAAGTGTGGTGGTGTACCACTAGCGGTTAAAACCTTGGGAAGCTTGTTGTACATGAACAAGGACGAAAAAGAGTGGCTGCGTATAAGAGACAACGATATATGGGAAATCGACCAAAAGCAGACTGATATCTTACCCATCCTTGGGCTAAGCTACGAAAGATTACCATCCCACTTGAAACATTGCTTTGCAAACTGTTCGATGTTACCTCTCGGTTTGGAGATTCCAAGGGAAGTGTTTCTCGATCTTTGGATAGCTCAGGGTTTAGTGCACTCAAGAAACAGTAACAGACCAATCGAGGACGTTGCTAATCAATACTTCGACGAGCTGCTATCGAGATTCTGCTTCCAAGAAGTTGTTGAAGCTTTCGACGGAGAGGTCTTGGCTTGTAGAATCCACACGCTCGTCCATGAGCTAGCCAAGTCAGTAGCTGATGGAGAATACTTAAACGCAAAATCTGGTACTACTAAGAGCTTACCCAAGAAAACCCGCCACTTGTATTTTCAAGATTCTGATGACGACCGTTCCAGCGAAAGTTTCCCCACCAACCCTTTTCTCAGGTTGAAGTATCTGAGGTATTTTCGGTTCGAAAGCAAGGCGAAGCCTTTGGGCAAAAGCTCTGTCAAAGCGATCACGACGAGCTTCAGACGATTGAGGGTATTGACATTGACTGCTTTAGAAATCGAGGAATTGCCCAGTTCGATAGGAAAACTGAAGCAGTTGAGGTACCGCGATTTGAGCAACTCCACGAATCTCAAGTTCCTCCCCGAATCGTTCTGCAAGCTTGTAAATCTTCGTTCGCTGAACCTCATCAACTGCGACAACCTTCAAGACCTGCCTAGGAAATTCAGAAACCTAGTCAGCCTCAAAACCCTGTACTTAACGTGCTCGAACATATCCCTAGGAAAGAAATTCGGACATGGAAGTTTCAGCTTCTCAGATTCCTGCTGCTATACAACTGCGACTTCGTACCTACCGTCCCAAGTATTCGAACATCACATGTGTAGCATCAAGGTACTGCGCATCTACGATTGTCCCAGATTGGTTTCTCTTCCCAACAGCATCGAACGCCTGAATTCGCTCGAAAAGCTGTGGATCTGGAACTGCGACGAGCTCGAATTGTCTGAGAGCGAAGGAGTAAAGGGCCTCACAGGCCTCAAATCCCTGCTTCTGATGGGATTGCCCAAGCTGATTGACCTTCCCAAAGGGCTTATGAGCAACTTCGAACAATCGCTTCGATTTCTTCGCATCGCCAACTGCGTCAACTTGATCGAATTGCCCGATTGGATACTCAGCTTCAGCTCTCTGCGGCGGCTTTACATCGAGGATTGTCCGAATCTTTCTTCGATCCCTGATTTGTTCCATGGCTTTGCTGCACAAGTTCATAGGAAAATTTTAAAAAAGAGGAACGATTCTATTTCGTTTTAAAAAAAGAGGAACGGGTTCTCAAATGACTGAAATACCCTTACTAAAAAACTGGTTAAGGAGGCTAATCCGTTTTTTTAACAGTGAAAAGTTATTCGAGTTTTATTCGAGTGACACAATACGCGAATAATGGACTCGAATAAATGCATTTTTGACTTTTTTAAAGCGAAAAATTAATCGAATTTATTCGAGTAAAAGCAAGACTCGAATGACTTACTCTAATAATAAATCGAAGAGATAAGGTGACTCGAATAATGTGCAGAAAATTTAAACGAATAAGCTACATTATTCGAGTATCTTATCGAGAGTTCTTTTCGAGTACAGACTCGAATACAGAACTCGAATAATATACTCGAATAAGCAGTGTTTTAAAAAGCTCGGAAAGAAAATTAGACACAAATCACTCGAAAACCTTAAATCCCTCGCGCTCTCTCTTCGAAACCAAATCACTCGAAAAATCGTACACAAGCCCAAGCATAATCATCAATGGCGAAAAGAAAAACGAGATCATCGGAGCCTTCCGCGCCTGTTCGTAACCGGGTGGATGAGCAAATCGACGGTGGTAGAGCCACGGTGAGTTTTTGGTCGCATTTTGGGTTTTTGTTAAATCGAATTGGTTGAACGAATTTCTTGGTTAGATCTTTTGTTATTAGCGTTAAATCGATCGATTTTGATGTTAAATCTTTGCGTAAACGTCGTAATCGGTCGGATTTTTGTTAAAATCATTTTCATCGCCTTTTCGAGTATTTATTCGAGTAATTAGGGTTCGAATAACTGCTTGACGTATTCGAGTGATGTTTTACTCGAATAATTTACTCGAATAACAGTGAATTTTGCTTTTTTGCGTTTTCAGATCTATCTTCCGACGAAGTTGCCGGCGGACAATTTCTACCATGCCACACTCTGAACGCGCAGTACATGTCGGTATGCGAACGCATCCGTACGCTTTTGAACGAGGAGGAAATGGAGGAGATGGTTAGACGGACTCAGTTCGGGAACCTGATAAAGGTGGCAGGTGGAGTACATGCCGGACTCGAAGGAGTTCTGGATGGTCGTTCGTGGGCGACCATTACGATTTTCATTGGTCGAGTATTGCCTACTCACGGGCCTCGACTGCGGCGCTAACGAGCCGGAGATACCGTCATCGAACGAGTTTGCGACGAGGCATTGGCCTGGTATTAATTCTATTTTTTTTTATCTTTTTGATTCGTTTTTTTACTTCGATTTCAAAAACTAACGTTTGTTTTATGGCTCGCAGGCAAGCCCGTTATATATTTACACGATTTGGAGAAGAAAATCACGGAAATGATCCGTGACGCCGGTGGAGCCTCGGGCGTTCGTCCCGAGAAATTGAAGATCGCGGCCCTTTATTTTGCCGTCGGGGTGCTAGGGGAGCGGAGGGTAAAGAAGGACTTGAAGGTCAAGGAGGAGTGGCTCCGTCTGGTGGAGGACTTCGACCGCTTCAACGAATATCCTTGGGGAAGGATATCGTTCGAGGAGGTTATTTATGGTCTGAACAAAGACCTCTTGGGGAGGGCGATGGAGATGGCATCGAACATATCGAATAGAAGAACCCAAACAACCTTCGATATCAGCGGCTTCGTAATGCCGCTTCAGGTAATTAAATTAGTTTTGTATTATTATTTAAGACATATTATATTTATTTTAACTTACTTCTACTCTCTTTTATCAGGTTCTGGCATACGAGTGCTGGCCGACCGTCGGGCAAGAATTCACTGTGAGAAGAGCCGGCGAAGGGCTCCCGCTACCCCGTATGTGCCATTGGAAGACGACATTTTACGGCAAGAGCTCTGCTCCGGGATGGCAAGCGGTCGAGCGTGCATTCGGTGTCGTGGCGATGGATGTAAGTATATTTATTTATTTATAATATGGATTTATTTAGATTGCGTTTTCTAAATTGTACAAATACACAGGACGTGCGGTGTTGCCTTACACCGACCGATGCTGAAGCCGATTCAAGGCACTTCCGCACGGTCGCCGGATTTTGTGGCAGCCGGAATGATGCCGTGGCCCAGAGGATAGTGGAGCATCTTCTAAATGGGCTGCCGGTCTACTGCACCGAGCATCAGCTTGCTCCGTCTCCTCCTCGGCCGTCTCCTCCTCGGCCGTCTCCTCCTCCGAGGCCGTCTCCTCCGAGGTCTTCTCCTCCGAGGCCGTCTCCTCCTCCTTCCGGCTCAATCATCGCCCATTTCGATAGAAGAATGGACAGGCTGGAAGGCGATGTACGGGATTTGCGGACGGAGATTAGGGAGCTGCGCTCGATCGTGGAGAAGAACATCCTCGTTTTGGATTCCGACCGCAGCAGCGATTCGGACTTGAGGTTCATGAAGCCGTTCCTCGATCCTTTGGCCGAAGTGATACCGCTGATGCTTCAACACGTAGGTGTGGAGCAAGAATCAGTGGAGAAGTTTGCTTGGGTGCGGTGCCCCAAGTTCCCTCAACAAGTCCTCAGGTAATTTTCTTATTTTCTCACTTTCTTATTTTCTTATTTTCTTAAACCTGAAATTGTTCTATTTCTCGAACAGCGGAGAGTGCGGTACGTACATGCTTAGGGCGGCGATGTCTCTGTTGATCGGTAACAGAGATGATCTCTACGCTTTGGACGATTCTAAAGTTTTGTCGTTTAGAAAGTTTTTGACTATATGTATTTATTTTAACAATTGGGATATTGTATGAACCGTTTTAGATATATTTGTATAGATTTTTTGATTTGGAATTGTTCTGTGTTATGGTTGGTTGAGTTGCTGTTGAGGTTGTTCAGAGTGTTCAAGGTTCAGTGTTGTTTTTTCCAAATTTCACTGTTATTCGAGTGAAAGAGCTTGTTCGAATAATGATAATTATTCGAGTAATCTAATCGAGCTTAATTCGAGTACCTCATAGCACTCGAATAAGCTTCACTGGATCAGTTGATTTTATCGGACTTCACTGTTATCCGAGTCAAAGATCTTGTTCGAATAATGGGAATTAAACGAGTAAGCTACTCGAGCTCAATCCGAGTGTCATACAGCACTCGAATAAACTTCACTGGATTAGTTGTTTCTGTCGAACTTCACTGTTATTCGAGTGAAAGAGCTTGTTCGAATAATGCTACTTTTATCGAGTTGCATATTCGAGCGTATTCGAGTATAATACATAACTCCAATAATTTAAAAATCGAAAATATTGTTTTTATATCATGAGCATGAAATGTTAAATAACATGAAAACATTTCATGTTAAATATCATTTCATGTTAAATAACATTTTCTTTCTAAGTAATAAGATATTATAGAGATTCTTGAAAAAAAAAGAAAATCAAGTTGATATTTCGATACATGTTATATATATTGTTGATGGGAATGTATATACTAAAGTCCTATCTACCAATGTATTTCATTGTATGTTATGCAACGACTTTTATTAAACATTGTTAATCTTCATAAAGCGACTTATTAACATCATGAAGGCCCTAAAACATCGAAATATTGATATTTATACATCTATGTATCGAGATAATTAAAATTCAAAAATTCTGAAAAGTACACTCGAATTACAAGATATTATTCGAGTACGGTATTCGATTTGTTTGTAAATTATTCGAGTTATTCGGTTACTCGAATAAGTTCAGGTTTTCGTTTTCGACTTTTTATTGTTACGTTATTCGAGTGACCTATTCTAATAATATTCGAGTTGTGCATTTTACTCGAATAACAGTGAAAAAAGCTACAATCAAGCCAAACTCACAATAATCCATCAATCTCATACAACCTCATACATCAAACTCATACAAACTCATACATCAAGATTTACTTAATGTCTACGACCAAACTCACCGACGGACGGAAACCTCCTTTCTTTTCTCCGACCACGCCTTGCTACGAACGGAGGCGGCAACACCAATTGATCCGAGGTATCCCACTCGGCTTGATCCGGAACCGGCGAAACTCGTCCGTGATAAGCAGACTGCCACGTTAGGACAGAACAATATTCCGAACACAACGGGTAGAAACTCATGTTCGCTCGTAGACTCGCCGCGATTGCATGTGGACAAGGAATCCTGTCGATGTCGAATTGGCGGCACGTACAAGTCTTCGACCGCAAGTTAACAATGGCACGACCCCCCGGAGATCGGACATCGTACTCATGCGGAGCGATTTCATGTACTTCATACCATTGACTTAGCTCATACCTCTCACGGAGCTTCATTTCCACCGTCGGGGTAAACCGCGTGGTTGCTTGTCCAGATTGCTGTCTGTATCTAGCAAACCAATCCGCCGTCAGCCTCTGTATCGATTCCAGAAGCGCAATGATCGGTAGCTTTCTTTCTTCGCGGAGTCTTGCATTAATCGATTCCACCCCGTTCGTAGTCATGATGTTATAGCGAGACGTCGGAGAATAGGCTCGACTCCATCGTTCCTTAGTATCAGTCTGTTGCAAATACGCGTATGCGATGGGAAACCTATTCTCAAAATCACCATATTGTGAATCAAAGTCGCATTGCTTGTATATTTTAGCAATGTGTATGAACGTCTCGGTCGCACTCTGCTTCTTACACCTGCTTTTCATATTTTGTGACAGGTGCCAAATACAATGACCGTGGTGCGCACGACCGTAGACGGCTGCAACGGCGGCTTTGATAGAAGGAGATCTGTCGGATACGATGACAAGATCGTCCTCGTTGGGCACGACTTGCAAGAGCTCGTTCAAGAACCACGACCAAGCTTCTATGCACTCGTTATTGTCGATTATGCCCCAAGCTAAAGGAAACTGATGGCGGTCGCCATCCTCCGCTGATGCAATGAGCAACGTACCCCCATACTTTCCTTTCAACCAAGTACCGTCTATGCAAACAACCTTCCTCATGTGACGGTATCCCGCAATACAAGCACCAAGGGATAGGAATGCGTGCTTAAATCTCCGCTCGTCGTCCAGATATACACTTGCTATGGTTCCCGGATTCACTCTTCTCAACGTCGACAGGTACGACGGCAACAGCTTGTAACTCTCATTGGGGTCACCCTTCATTGCATTTTGTGCTAAAATGCCTCCTTTCCATGCTTTGAAGTACGAAACTTCAATCCCACGATTTCTCATCATTGTTTGAATGAGCTTAGGGGCCGGTGTACTTGTTGAACCCTGAAAAGATTCAAGCAGCATATCACTCACGGAGGTTGACGATGCTTGAGTGAGTCTTACGTTCCGATTTGCAAGGTCGCACGTATGTGTGTTGCAATACGTACGAATCGAGAATACGGATGTATCCTTAATCTTCGCCGTCCATATCCTCCAAGTACATCCATCCTCTTTGCATCTCACGCCATAGTACGATCGGGAAGATTTTATAATCTTGACCTCGAAGCATGCCTCTATAGCAACTCTTTGGATCCTATTCTTGACGGCCTTCTTATCCTCGAATTCATCACCGACCTTCATGGTGGAACCGTCGGTAAAAGAATACCGATCGCTAGGAATAGTTGCATTTTCCTCTTCCTCCTCCTCCTCATCATTCCCGTCCGCATTTTCTCCGTCTACGCCATCAAAATTGACGTGCACGTTCTGCCGTGATGCAACATTCTCATCACGGTCGTTCGCCTCATTGTGACCTTCACCCCCATAATTCACATCTTCGCATCCGCCAAAGTCGATGATACGGTCAAAATAATCATCGATGTAACCACCTCCATCGCTACGAACCTCAATTGGAACGGGACCAACTTCATCATCCGCGAGAGTTTGACGGTGGAGGGTCGTAGGGAGTCCAATCTCCACATGGAGAATCGGTCTATCCATTGGACCCCCTAAGTATATATAACCCTTCAACTCTCGATCATTCTTTATATACAACGGAGCACACCCTTTCATACCTCTCATAGATGGCTGATAACTTAGCTTTAACTCCGGCCTCCCGCTTACGCCAATAGTCTCGTATATTTCGTTCCGCAGATCGTCCAGCAAACAACAATCGACATCGAACCCAATGGGCTTCATATTTGTTCCCATCCTTGGAACCCATGTCCATTTATTATCATTCCCAATTATCCATTCTCCATCGTAATCAATCATGATGCTGGTCGGCATAACCTGCATATGAAACAAATCATTGTTAATAAAATTTAATTGCAATATGCATTATTCGAATAATTTCAATATTCGAAAAGTTGAAATTAATCGAGTAAACAATTCGAGTAGTAAAACAACTCGAATAGAGTCTTTGAGTATTAAGTTTTGAAGACACTCGATAAGTTGTTATCGAAGAAATAAATGGAATAAATCAACTTTTATTGCAAACGAGTTATTCGAGTAAATAAAATATTCGGAAACAAAAATTATTCGAGTAAGGCATTCGAGTATACGTTTAACTCGAATAACATATCCGAATAATATGTAGTGTAAAATTTCATAAACAATAGTATTAATCGAGTAAAGTTTCCGAGTTTATTCGAGTTTGATGTCCGAATTGTATGTTGCCAAAACAACTTATCCGAGTGACTTTTCGAGTCAACGTAAACTCGAATAACAGACTCGAATAATCGGAAAACGAAAATTTTCTGCAAATTCGCAGAGATCTAAGGTTAAAATGCTACCCATAACTACCCAAACCTTCGAAAATCTAATACCCGATGCTCGAAATGTAAATGTCATTAACATGAACGGAAATTACAATGCCCGATAATATATACTTGTAACCGGCGTTAACATGAACGGAACTTACTGTATATGCGTTCAAGAACGAAATTGGGATTCTTGGAGCTTGGGTGTTTCGATTTCGGCGGATGCTTCAGCTCGTTTTTCCTTCAAGATCTCGTTTTGGTGCTTCGTGGGTGCATTAATCAATGAGGTTGGTGCGTTTTCTTTTTTATTTTATATATATATTTCTTTTTTTTTTATTTAGGTATTAATTAGGGGTTTAGTTAATTAAGGAAACATGTTCCTCTTTTTTTAATTGACACGGTCAAGTTTCCTTTTTTTAAAAAGAAACAAAAAGTAATCTTATTTTTTAAAATAGCCCCAAGTTCATATCAGTGGTTGTCCTCCCCTAGGAGTAGGAGGAGAGATTTGAATTGAAGAGTTAATTTTTGTTGCGACTGAAATCGGCCCATTACTAATATGGGCTTAGGCCATATTATTAATGGCCCAATAGTGCATTGAAGCCTTATTAAAGTGGTCTTTTGATAGTCATTGCAATTTTGCTGCTTTTCGGTTATTGCAATTACAAAAAAAAATTCAAAAACAATTCGAAAATGAAGACAAATGTGAATGAATAAAGCGCGGCCGGCGATCCACCACGACCCCACTCGCTTTGCTTTGCTTGTCGCGTCCCGTCCACGCTCTTCAGTCCAAGAGTTCTTCTGGTAGAGGAAAAGTTGCGCACTCTTTTCAGAGTTTGAATTCAAGGTATTTGATCGTTGCTCGTTTCTGAATTCGTAGTGGTAAGAGTTTATCTAATCCCATGTTATCTTGTTTAAATTTTGTATTAAATACCCACTTTGGGTGATGTTCGATTTGTGGTTACATTGTGGTGTTGGTGCCCTAGATGATTGTGTTTTATGCGATGCATATGTTGGGTTCAAAATTTCCACTTTGAGCGATGGTTTGTCTGAGTAAGTGTGTCGACTTATTGGAAACTGATCTTTAAGGGACAGAAAAAACGCCTTATCTAGAATTGAAAACTTGAACAAATTGGTAATCCATAGAGTAATTGCTGCCTCTATAAACGCTTTACTGTCCTACTATGTTTTTGTGTGTGAAGGTTTTTCGTGAAAGCTTGGTACTATTGAGAAACAAGAAAAAAGACCAAAAGAATGAGTGAAGCGGGTGGGAGTTCTGGCTCGAACACCCCTGTTAATGGTGGGCTCGATGCTAATCGTATTGCAGAAGTCAAATCATGGCTTGCTTCCCAATTCGATGCAGTTGGGAAAGATGTCCCTGATTTCGAGTACACTCCTAAGAGCATTGCTTACTTGCACAATATTGCCACCTTGTCCCAAGCTAAAACTCAAGCCTCTGCCATCGTTGCTAATGATTTCCGTCAAAAGGCCACGGAGTACCGTTCACAAAGTTGTACTTATGTCCACATTTTGTTTTTAATCTGTTCTTGCAATGACATGGTGAATTAGATCTTGATAACTCTGTGCTTTTTCAAATTTGATCCCTGCAGCTGCTAGGATAAGAGAGATACTTGATCATGTCGGATTGGGGCAAGACAGTTTACCGTCAAATGCGATTTCATCTTCGCAAGTTCTTGGGAGCGTCGCGAATCTGTTGAACATTCGAGATACAGAACTGAGTAGGTGGGTGGTAGTTTTTGTTCAATTCTTACAAAGTTGTTTGGTTAGATTAGATGATTTGAGTTGAGGAGAGCCAAAGTGCAGCAGGAATCCAAGGAGCTCCTCGACTACACTCGAAAGGCAATTGCAAGATTGACTTATCTAAAGAGGTCGTTTGGTTTTCCGAATCTCGTTTTTCTTTTTCAACTGAGACCATTAATGTTTGGTTTTAGTACTTTGATGTAGACTGTATCTTGTCCATCTTAACCGTCTTACAATCGATTATAACAGAACACTTTCCCAATTGGAAGATGAGCTTCCCCCTTGTGAAGCCAAAATGGAGCAGTGGAAGACGAACTTGGCAATAATGGAGTCAAAAGAAAGGCAATATCTGCAACAATATTCCAATTACAAGGTATTTAATTCAGATGCTCTTTGGCCATTCTACGTATCATCAGCAGATGCTCAGAAAATACATCAGCTTCATACTGAAGAACATCATACCCCATTTTAGTTTCTATGCTGTGAGACAAGACGAAAATAGCCAATGTTAAATATTAACTGCTAATTCATATTACTACAACATATAGGCAATGCTCAACCGTGTGGGATACCCCATTTTAGTTTATATTCTGTGGGACTAAACGAAAATAGCCAATGATAACTCGTATCTGCTAATTCATATTACTACGCCATATAGGCAATGCTCAACCGTGTGGGATACAGCTCTGAGGTAAGTCATGGGGTTTTGGTTGAAATGGCAGAGCACAAGAAGGATTTGGAAAAGAAAACAAAACCGATCCTCGACACATTGAGAAGCTACCAAGACTTGCCACCTGTACGTTGTCAATTCTTGCCAAAAAAAAAAAAGATTATTTCCTTTTCTCGATAACTTTTTATGTATGGGGATTTTGAACTTGTTGGCCTTTGTCTTATTCAGGACAAGGCTTTAGCAGCTTTGGCGATTGAAGACAAGAAGAGACAATACGCATCTGCTGAGAAGTACCTTGAAGATGTGTTGCAGTCAGCTCTTGCTTCCTCTGAGTGAGAAATTATTACATATGGTTGTATGTTGTTTTCATTTCCCATTCTATTATTACCTAATTGGATGAGTAGTTAATGCTTAAATGTTAAACCTTCGTGTGTTTATGATGATCTAAGTGCACTGATTTTCCAGAAATCATTCTCCCATATTTTTCATTTTGGAATCATTTTTGTTTGTTGTATATCTGGAAAATGCGTATTGATGATTTCGTTTGTTGAACTTCTTTCTTTTTTTTTTTAATTGCACGTGTGGAGAATTTCAATACGGAAGAATGTTTGTTGTATCTCAAAATCACATTTTTATTTGGTTTCCATTTTCGGATTTTCACTATTTCGTATGAAATGATTTAAATTTCATCAAATGATCCGAAATCAAATCATCGTTAAATTAGCACCAAATCGACCTTACAACGTTAAATGAGTAAGGTATTTGATATATATGCTATGTTAATTTATATATGCAATAGATTACGTATTCTAGAATTTAAAATCAAATACGAGATATTTGATCGGAGATGATAAGAATTTCATAATCTAACTTTACAACATAATATAACTAGATTATGAAGCAAATAGCAAAAAAAGTAAATGCAATTCTAGACCTTTATACACTATAAAAACCTTTTTTTTTTTATTGTTGAATTCTGAACAAATATAAGATCATTTGGATTTGGATCCTTCCAATGTTTTTACACGCATTATTGTTTCAATTAAATATTTTGTTATTATAGCAGAACTTAAGATAATTTGTTTTTACCAGCTCTGTGATGCGGTCTAAACCCTACTCGGGTATATAAAAAGAGTAATATTAATATAGAAAATAAGCACACACACACACACAGTGACAGTAGCGGAATTCCAACAGTCAGCTGCAGTCTTCGTTCTGTAAAGGTAGTAACTTTGCATTCACAGTCTCTCTTTTATTTGCTCAGTGTATCCGTTCTCCAATGGGTTTGAGAGAGGGTGTGTCTCTTATAATCAATTTTATGTATTGTTTTCGGCGTTGTATTTTTCAATTGATATCAAATAAAGATCGGTTCTACCGCAATTATTTTGTTGAAAGGATTATTGGGTTTTCGTTTTTGAAGAAAAAAATGGCGATTTGGATTTGATTTTTCCGAGCAGAGTCGAAAATGGCAGATGAAAATAGGCTCTGATTTTGTTGTGGCATTATCATATCACATTGCAATAGTACGATGATGGGTTGATTAGAAGAAACACACAATTGAAAAAATTAATGGAAAATATCCAATGTGCTTCTGTAAAACGATTTTCTTTATTCTCCTTAATGTTTGCTGTTGATGCTGAATCACTTTATGTATCAATGGTGTTGTCCAAGTGCTGTATGCGTAATCTCTCCCACCGTTATTTAATGGACAATGATTACTCTTGCAAATTTGTTGAAACCTATCGTTTTTCTGTAGCTACATATCAAGAAAATGGCCCATGTTGTCCCAATCCCAACCGACTCTTACAACCTCGGATTTATCGGGGCTGGAAAAATGGCCGAGAGCATAGCTAAAGGTGTGGTAAGATCTGGCGTTTTGCCCGCTTCCCAGATAAGAACCGCCCATCATTCCTCGGCTCGCCGCGATGCCTTTAAATCTTTCGGCGTGAAAGTCTACGAACAAAATATTCAGGTAAAAATAAGTGCAATACAATGTTGATTTCCATGTGTCTATTTGGGACCTTCACCTCTGCTTATAACACTTTAGAGAAAGAGTTACTTTTTTCTGAACTGATGCGACGATTGTTTGTTAAATTGCTGCTATTTGGGGGAAAAAGAACTGAAACATAGCTTTGTCGTCTTGGCAGGTTGTCCAAGAGAGTGATGTGGTTGTTTTTTCAGTGAAACCTCAAATTGGTAATGATCTTCACCTTATGCTGAAGCGCCTTATTTCTTACTTGTATTATTCAAGCCTGTCTGGTAATAACGGCATATAAAAAAAGGCCATACTTGTTAACTTTTCGTCTGCTTTGTTCGATCTCCTCTAATCTCTATATACTCTTGTCGATTCGCCAAATATGCAGTTAAAGGCGTTGTACAGCAATTACGACCCGATCTCTCAAAGAAGCTCCTAGTATCTGTTGCCGCCGGCGTCAATCTAAAAGATTTGCAGGTCTTTTGTTACGTAAAAATTCAATCTTTTTTTTCCAGACACATTCAAGTTCAATTTGCCTTCTTCAATAAATCTATGTCACAAAAGCAGTGTTTTTTTTCCCAAATTATCTTCCCCAGGAATGGGCTGGCCATAGTCGAATTATCAGAGTAATGCCCAACACCCCAGCAGCTGTCGGCGTAGCAGCTTCAGGTAAAAAAAGAAAAACATCTATTTTCTTCATTACAACATTATGAATGCATCAAATGAGATAGGTAATAAAAGACTGCTTCTTTATATATTTACATGTACAGTCATCACCTTGGGGCCTGAAGCCACAAAGGACGACGGCGAACTGATTTCTAAGCTATTCGCATCGATAGGCAAAGTTTGGACGGCGCCCGAGAAGCTCTTTGACGCCATAACTGGTCTCAGGTGAAGAACAAACTTGGCTTATCCAATTTCAGACAAGAACTACTCTTTTTAACAGCCGTTTCATTACACTTCGTTTTTTTTCCTATTTCTTGGATTATGTTTCAGTGGTAGTGGGCCCGCGTATGTATACCTGGCAATCGAAGCTTTAGCTGATGGCGGCGTAGCTGCTGGCCTGCCTCGAGAACTTGCCCTCGGCTTAGCTTCTCAAACTGTAAGCCATGGCCAAAACGAAGCAATGGTTATGGGCTATAAGCTAAGCTAAGCTAAGCTCAGCCATGAAAGTGTCTGATTTTGTGCTTAAAAAAGTGATCTTTCTTCGCTGTTTCGACAGGTTTTAGGCGCAGCATCGATGGTGACGACTCTCGGGAAACATCCCGGGCAGTTGAAGGATGACGTGGCGTCCCCCGGCGGTACGACTATTGCGGGAATACACGAGCTTGAAAAGGCGGGATTTCGAGGTATTCTCATGAATGCTGTTGTTGCTGCTGCTAAGAGAGGCAAAGAGCTTTCTCCCAGTTAATTTTTCTAGTGTTGTGTTTTTGGATTTTTAAAGGAAAAAAAACAATTTCCTCTCTTCTTTTTTTCGAACCCGTAAACTATATTTCAGTAGGCCTTTCTATATATTCAAAATGTGTTCGCTTTTTTTTTGTCCAATGATTATTTCATAAAACACACAAATGTACACATGGCTAAAAGAAATTTACATATGGCAGAAGAGTATTGATTCCCCTAGCTAGCGATACATCCAAGTCAAAACTAAGTTCGTATTTATTTAACGGCTATATATATATTCGAACTAATTTAAATTAAATCTAGTACAAGAGAAAAGAATCCAAGTATCTAAGAGCATCCTCGACGCACAAATACCTCCAACTCACCACGCTCAAAATCCCAACGCTAACCTTCTCAACCACCTTCTTATTCCCGCCGCCGCCGTCCTCCCCCAAGCACAGCCGCACCTCCGCCACCAAACCGCCGCCGCCGCCGCTGCAGCATCCAGTCTCCGGCAGAACCTTAGAGAACCAACCCTCCAAACCCATGACGAACCTACCCTTACCCTCGCAGTCCATGGTGAAAAGACCCTTAAACCCCTCCAAGAGCACGTTCCAAGTCACCCTCATGGTCCCACACTCCGCCAGCTCAAACCCTTCGCCGCCGCCGTCGATGTCGAACCTGAAAACTCCATGGCCGTCGAGCTTCATCCCCCCGCCGGACTGAACTACGCTGATGACTCTGTTTTCAGGGCCCACCTCGACGTCGACGGCAAACACCAAGTCCTCCATGGTGAGCCTCGGCTTTGAGGGTTTCTTCAGGCGTCGCTTCTCTGAAGCTCGGCCGAGGGAAAACAGCTTGATGTATGAGCACTCGGCGGCGGCGGCGGCGTGACGGAGGTTGGAGAGGTAAGGGTAGGCTTCGACGCAGATGGGTCGCCAGAGGTGGTCGGACGACATGGTGGAGAGCCACGTTTTGCTGACGCAGCAGGCGGTGGCTAGGGTTTTTGGGTCGAGGTGGGCGGCGACGAGCTCGAGGATGAGCCACGGTGGTGGTGGCGGCCGCGAAGAAGAAGTTGAGTTATTATTGCTGCTTATGATCATGGGAAGTTTTTGTCTTTTGAGGCTTTTTTCTCTTTGGATCTTTAATTTGTAAGATTTACAGTCGAACTGACAATCATCGTATGGTGTAATAAATATAGTTTTACAGGTGGTTCTTTGAAGGATGTGTGAATGGCACGTGTTTGGGAAGACTTGAGAGACTTGGATATGGTAAACTTGAGCCACGCAGGGCTTGGGACTGAGCAAAAGATTCAGAAATTATGTCTAAATACTTCTTACGGTTTCCGATACTAGATATATACAGAGCTTTTGTGTTTATTTCAAACATATAATATGCATACCCCCTATATATATATTTATTTTCCATCGTTTCCTTTTGTATTGGCCCAGGTAGTGCGAAAGCCCAAACCTCGTTTTGAAAGCGACAGTTTTTATGTTTTCACAATTTGATGGATTTGGAAGTTTGGTTAGATTTCACGCCATGATTTTTTACAGAATCTAGTAGCATCTCACTCATCTCATGAAGAAAAGCTTATGCTTAGGTTAAATACACCAAACAATGTTATGAAAGATTAAACCTAATTTTCTATCCTTCTAATATCTTCTTCACCTCAATCTCACCTCTTATTCTGATCTTCGCTTCTACCTATCTATCTCTCTCATTTCTATCTACGATCAATATACAGAAAGGCTGCGTTCACTATGTTGGATATCTCAAGATAAGTGCTTTTTTATCCTTACTAATCTTGTTCACTTTAAATATGAGCACTACTATATAGCCCGCAATAAATCCAAGGCCCTTGTTATAAAACTGCAAGCCCGCTACAATTTATCCAACGGATGAGACCAAGATAATTAATCCAACCCCTATTAATTGCAAAAAGACCAAAATATCCTTTTTCCACCCAATCATAAAATCATTTTTATTTCATGTAGGTTATATGGTAAAAATAAATAAACAACACTAATTTATTCCTTATTTCATGGCGATCAAATTGACATCCATATCTTATATTTTTCGATATTCATAAGAATAATTATATTTTAAACTATATATTGATGAAATAAAGGCTAATTTTGTAAATTTACAAATAATATGAAGACAAAATTTTTATTATGTTGGAAACTAAACAAGATATAATGATTCCTGTACAAGATTATTATCTCACATTTTAACTTGGGCTTTTTTAAACTTAGTTATCTCGTGTAGCAAAGTAAACACAGCCAAAATCTCATAAAAGTTGTAACTACTACCACACACGCTTCATAACACCTTTAAGTCCTTTTCCTTAGATAGTAATAACCAACCACTGTGACGTGACTTTTATGTCCTTGTCTGGAGATATAAAGAACAGAGATGAAGGATTCTCTTTTCCTTCTCTGTAAGCCGACGAAGGAGACGAGTAATATTAGTGCATTGAATGTATAATATTGGATTGGAGATTAACTTAAAACACTACTAACGTTGATATGCATTGATGGCTTCGCATTTAATCACCATTTTCTTTTACATAAATACCCCCCGTGTGTTGCTGTTGCAGCGTAAATCTTCGGATATATAAATTCCCAATTATGCAGTTTGGTTTGATCAAGCAACCACCTTCGAATCGTCCGTCGTCAACCATGGAGCGCAGCGTACCGACGATCAACCTTAATTCGGGCGCCAAAAGCATGCCTGTTTTGGGATTTGGGACAGCATCGGATCCTCCCCTTGATTCAGAAACCACGAAGAGAGCCGTGTTAGAAGCAATCAAGCTCGGCTATCGACATTTCGATACAGCTTCGCTCTACGGAACGGAGAAGCCCCTCGGAGAAGCTGTAAGGGAAGCCGTCGACGTCGGCCTGATAAAGTCGAGGGATGAGTTATTCATCACTTCGAAGCTATGGTGCAGCGATGCCCATGGCCCACGCGTGGCTGCAGCTCTTAGGGCAACTCTCGAGTGTGTGAATTTTTATCGAAAAGGATGGTGGTGTAATCCGATCATCTAAACCCTAGTTTTGCTTATTAGGTTTAAGCCGTATGCGTTTTTTCGCGCAGGAATCTTGGCACGGAGTATGTTGACCTGTACCTTTTACACTGGCCGGTGAGCTCCAAGCCTGGGAAAATCGAGTACCCCATCAAGAAAGAGGACTTCGCCGCCATGGATTACGAATCGGTTTGGTCAGCCATGGAAGAGTGTTGCAGAGAGGGTCTCGCAAGAGCGATTGGGGTCAGCAATTTCACAGTCAAGAAGCTTAGTCAATTCCTGGCCACGTCAAAGATTCAACCTGCCGTCAACCAGGTATAACGCAAAACCCACAATTGATCTTGGAAAAAAAATGGGGGGAAAAATTGTTTCATTCGTTTTGTTTTGGCAAAAAAATAAAGGTTGAGGTAAACCCATGTTGGCAACAAAAGGAGCTGAGACAATACTGCAAAGAAAATGGGATTCTTGTTGTGGGTTACTCTGTTTTAGGTTCTGGTGGGACATTTTACGGCACACAGAGGGTTATGGAATCGCAGGTTTTGAAGCAAATAGCAGAGGCCAGAGGGAAAACTGTTGCTCAGGTAAGAATAAATTGTTTTCCAGAGATTGTTTATTTATAGAAGATGGTTGTAACATCTGTTGAGTAAATTTAAGGTGGCGCTGAGATGGGCTTACGAGCAAGGGATTGGAATTGTGGTGAAGAGTTTTAACAAAGAGAGGATGAAGCAGAATCTTGATATATTCGATTGGTCACTGAGCAGTGAAGATATTGACAAGATCAATGAAATCCCTCAAGCGAGGGCATGCCTTGGTGTGGACTACACATCACCATATGGTCCTTACAAGACTATTCAAGAACTATGGGATGGAGAGATCTGAGTACACAGTTGGTCGTGAGTTGCATTACAAAGAAAGATAAGTTCGTGTATCCTTTTTAACGGTTTTTATTTAGGTAATAAGACAGAATCTTATGTAATATGTTATCAGAGGTTCATTTGAATATTATTGCAACTTTGATCTCACCCACCACCAAACCCTGATTTGTATATGCACTGTTGATGCAGTTTCCTCTTTTAAAATATTATATATTTTATAACAAGACAAAGCTTCGTCACACCCAACAATTTGAATTAAGTTGGCTTTCTGCAGATGAAGAATCTCCGTAACCACGCATACCAAGGTTTTTGGGGCATCATCGATTTGACTGTGTATACCTCGGGATAGAACAACAGTTGAGTTAAAGAACGCATTTTTCATAGACTGTCCATTCAGTTGCGATATGGAAGGAAAGCTCTATGCATGGATGTGAACTAAATCCAACCGAGGTTTATTTCGAGTTAACAATAGTTAGCGAGGATTTCAATAAGGTTGTCTCAACTAGATATGTAACTGAGTTGCAGATCTCAATAATGCATCAGCAGTGGTCTTGGTTTAGGTGATCGTGGTTAGGCTGCACTGCAGGTTAACTCTCTTCTATTGTGGTTCATCTGAACAATAAGAGATTTATTTCTACAGTAGCCAAAACCCATCGAAGAAAATAATATTTACCCGCCGAAGAAGGAAAAACATGGAAAAAGAAGCTTCTTCTGCTGCTGCTGCTGCTTGTGGTAGTAACGAAGACATTTTAGTGATCGTTGTCCCATTTCTAGCACACAGCCACCTCAATCAGTTCCTTCAGCTCTCTTGCCTCATCACTTCGTCTTACCCCTCATCCATCTCCGTCCACTATGTGTTGGGAATGGTGGTGGGCCCCGCAGTGGTAAGTGGGCCCCGCAGCGGAACTGGTCCCAGTTTGGCTCGGTACGACGATCGGGAGAAGCGGGACCCACGGAGTAAATTTGGTGGGACCCGCACAGTAACTACCACGGTAAAAATAAATTTACCGTAAGGTAAGAAAGAACACCAGAACTTTAACGTGGAAAACCCTCTGTTAACGAAGAGGGAAAAACCACGGCTGAGTCGGCAAAATCTTCACTATAGTAAAAATTACAACCCTCGAATTTTTACTATCTCACTTTTACCACTCGTGTTTACCTCACACCTCTCTGTGGATGTGGAACCCTATCAGTTTCTACCTGAACTGATAACCTCACAAATCACTCGAACTACTTCTCTCTATTTAGTAAAACTCGAATGAGCTTGTGATGATAATAACTGAAGAATCCTCAGCCTATTTATAGATGTCTTCAGCTCTTCTGGACCACTCAAAACGGGTGGCCAGGAATCCGCCGCGTCGCCCTTCAATATCAGCCGTTCATTATTTTATTATATATATAAAATAATATTATAATAAAATATTATAATAATATTTTATATTTTTTTTCTTTGTTTTCTTCTGGCGGCGGTCTTCGTTGGCAGGCTGGATTGTCAACAATTCTCCCCCTCCAGCCTCATTCATTATTTGCGGGAGAGATCTCCTATCGCCTCAGCGATAGCCCATGCCGGCTTGCCCGGCGCAGAACTCAGTCTTTTCCTTGGGAATCACCTTCGTCAGAATGTCCGCAACATTCTTGTCCGTGTGGATCTTCTGCAGCTTGAACGCTTTCTCCTCAATAGCTTGTCTGAGCCAATGATAACGAACGTCGATGTGTTTCGTCCTCGAGTGATACATAGTATTCTTGCTCAAGTCCAAAGCACTTTGACTATCGCAAAATATTATGTATTCCTCCTGCTGAATTCCCAACTCCTGAAGGAATCTCTTCAACCAGAGCATCTCCTTGCCAGCTTCTGTTGCTGCAACATACTCCGCTTCAGTAGTTGATAAAGAAACACACTTCTGTAGCCTCGACTGCCATGAGATAGCTCCCCCTGAGAGTGTAAATATGTATCCCGACGTTGACTTTCTGCTGTCGAGATCACCGGCCATATCAGCATCCGTATAGCCTGTAAGAAAACATTTACCACTTCCAAACGTTAGGCATAATTTGGAAGTTCCTCTCAGGTACCTCAAGATCCACTTCACTGCTTCCCAATGTGACTTCCCGGGATTCGATAGAAATCGACTCACAACGCCAACTGCGTGAGCGATATCTGGCCTCGTACACACCATGGCATACATTAAACTTCCGACCGCCGATGAATATGGAACATCTGGGACATCTTCTCCGTCTTCTGTTGTTGATGGACTGGGTTTCTTTCGCAACTGAAAGTGCGCGGCAAGTGGCGTGCTAACTGGCTTAGCATCCTTCATATTGAACCTCTCTAGAACTCGTTCAATATAGCGCTCTTGGGATAACCACAATTTCCCAGCTTTCCGATCTCGGGTAATCTCCATTCCGAGAATCCGCTTTGCCGAACCCAAATCCTTCATGTCAAACGTCTTTGACAAATCTTTCTTTAACCTGCTAATCATCTCTGCATCTTGTCCGACAATTAGCATATCATCAACATACAGGAGAAGAACGATAAATTTACCGTTAGAGTATCTCCGGACGTAAACACATGGATCTGCATCTGTTCTCTTGAACCCCTGATGCACCATGAAAGAATCAAACTTCTTGTACCATTGCCGTGGAGCTTGTTTCAGTCCGTACAAGCTTTTCTTCAACCGGCAGACCATGTCCTCTTTACCTCTAACCTTGAACCCTTCGGGTTGTTCCATATATATCTCCTCATCAAGATCACCATGCAAGAATGCGGTCTTTACGTCGAGTTGCTCCAAGTGAAGATCCATGGTAGCAGCTAGTCCCAGTATGACTCTGATTGAACTCATCTTCACGACCGGTGAAAATATCTCGTCAAAGTCGATCCCCTTCCTCTGAGTGAAACCTTTGACCACTAATCGAGCCTTGTATCTGACCAGCTTGCCATCATCCTTCTTCAATTTGTACACCCATTTGTTCTTGAGTGTCTTCTTTCCTTTCGGCAATCGAACTAACTCGTACGTATCATTCTTCTTCAGAGAATCCATCTCCTCTTGCATGGCCTTTGTCCAACAATCTTTGTCCCTACAAGATTGTACTTCCTGGAAGCTCTCTGGCTCCCCCTCGTCAGTAATCAAAATATAATCAGAACTCGGATACCTCATAGATGGTTGGCGTTCCCTAGTTGACCTTCTCAGCTGAGGTTCAACTTCTTCTTGCACATCTGAAGACTCCCCCTGCTCAGTACCTTCAGTGTGTTCATCTACGACAGGTTCATCATCATCAATGGCTGGTTCTTCTGGTTCAGGTTCTGATTGTTGCATTCCTTCCTCCGTGGCACCATTATATGGAATGCTAACTGGTGTATAATCGTCTGCACCGCCACCTGTGGATTTCGTCACATCCACATCTGAGTCGCCCATGATCTCATGCTCATGGAATACTACGTCGCGACTTCGAACAGTCTTCTTCTTCTTTGGATCCCAAAGTCTGTAGCCGAACTCCTCGTCTCCGTACCCAACAAAGATGCAAGGATTTGATTTATCATCAAGCTTCGATCTTTGCTCCTTGGGCACATGCATGAACGCCTTGCAGCCAAACACTCTCAAATGGGAATATGAGATGTCTCTACCGGTCCACACCTTCTCTGGTACATCAAAATCCAACGCCGATGAAGGTAGCCGGTTGATAAGATAGACTGCAGTGTTGACAGCTTCCCCCCAAAATGACTTAGATAGATTAGCCATTTTGACCATCGCTCGGACTCTCTCCATAATGGTTCGGTTCATTCTCTCTGCGACACCATTCTGCTGAGGAGTACCAGGAACTGTCTTCTCATGCCTAATGCCATGTTTCGTGGAATAATCTCTGAACTCTCGAGAGATGTATTCACCACCATTATCTGTGCGTAGACACTTTAGCGGCATTCCAGTTTCTCTTTCCACAATCGCATGGAACTTCTTGAAATAGTAGAACACCTGGTCCTTCGTCCGCAACAGATATACCCAGGTCTTGCGAGACGCATCATCAATGAAGGTCAGAAAATATTTACTGCCTCCCAGAGATTCGACTTCCATGGGTCCGCATACGTCAGAGTGTACCAACTCTAACTTCTTCATTCGCCTGGTTGAGTTCTTTGCGAATGAAACTCTATGTTGCTTCCCAGATAAACAATAATCGCAGGGGTTCAGCGATTTCTTCTTGGCTACTGGTATGAGGGACTTTTTAGCCAAGACATTTAACCCCTTCTCACCTACGTGTGCCAGTCGTCTGTGCCACAAATTTGGAGAATCATCATCTTCAACTGCATTTAGTTGGTTAGCACATATCGTTCCGTGCATCTTGTACAGCGAGCAGCAGAGCTTTCCTCTCGCTACCACCAACGATCCCTTGGTGAGTTTCCAGTTGCCATTCGCCATCTCATTATAGTATCCTTCGTTGTCCAGCACCTTCACTGAAACCAAGTTGAGACGCAGGTCTGGTATGTGTCGCACATCTTTCAGCCGCAATGTGCACCCTACGCTCGTCTGGATACAGATATCACCGATCCCCACTATTTTAGAAACACTTTGGTTACCCATCTTGGTAGTTCCAAAGTTTCCCGCCTTGTATGTGGAGAAGTATTCACGCCTTGGAACACAATGGTAGGAGGCACCAGAGTCAACTACCCATTCAGTGCTCGTATCCGCAACATGACAACAATCTGCTTCATTCACCAGAGTAACCTCTCCACCATCGTTGGAGGCGATTGCAGACGTGTTCTTGTCATCATCTTGTTTCTGTTTTCTGTTGAGAAGTCTACAGTTTCTTTGTAAGTGGCCAATCTTTCCACAATGGTAGCACTTCCTCATCTCCCTGGACTTGGATCTATCTTTTGACTTGTCGTATCCTTTTGGTCCTCTACTCTTGCTCCGACCCCTATTCTCCATGACAAGGGCCTGATTTCCCGTACTGATACTGGCAGCATCCTTCCTTCGTATCTCTTCATTGTAGAGTCTATTTTTCACCATCTCCATCGTGACTTTACCACTTGGTGCGGAGTTAGTGAGCGATACCACCAACGTATCCCAGCTATCAGGTAGAGATCCCAGTAGTAGACATGCTTGTAGCTCATCATCAAGGACTAGACCGGCACTTGTGAGTTGAGTTACCAGCCCTTCGAAGTCATTCAGATGTTCAGCAACTGATCGTCCCTCGTTCAGCTTCACATTCATGAGTTTTCGCATCATGAATACCTTGCTTAGCGCATTTGTCACCTCGTACATACCCTCCAATTTCGTCCAGAGTTTGTAGGGGTCTGTCTCATTTCGGACGTGGTTGTAGAGGCTAATGTCCACCCATTGGCGGATCACAGCTAGCGTCTTTCGTTGCAATTTCTTCCATTGGTCAGCCTTCCCGTCTTCGGGCATCTTGCCTTCATTTTCGATTGGTTCATGGAGGTCTTTGCAATAAAGATAATCCTCCATCCTTGATTTCCATATGGAGTAATTCGTTACTGTCAGCTTGATCATTCCTCCGTCGTTCTCCATGACCGTCAAAATTATCAGCAACCTACTAGTACCTTTTCTGATGTGGAAGATCAGTCAAAGCTGCAACCACAGAGCATACTCAGAATACTACCAGGCTCTGATACCACTTGTTGGGAATGGTGGTGGGCCCCGCAGTGGTAAGTGGGCCCCGCAGCGGAACTGGTCCCAGTTTGGCTCGGTACGACGATCGGGAGAAGCGGGACCCACGGAGTAAATTTGGTGGGACCCGCACAGTAACTACCACGGTAAAAATAAATTTACCGTAAGGTAAGAAAGAACACCAGAACTTTAACGTGGAAAACCCTCTGTTAACGAAGAGGGAAAAACCACGGCTGAGTCGGCAAAATCTTCACTATAGTAAAAATTACAACCCTCGAATTTTTACTATCTCACTTTTACCACTCGTGTTTACCTCACACCTCTCTGTGGATGTGGAACCCTATCAGTTTCTACCTGAACTGATAACCTCACAAATCACTCGAACTACTTCTCTCTATTTAGTAAAACTCGAATGAGCTTGTGATGATAATAACTGAAGAATCCTCAGCCTATTTATAGATGTCTTCAGCTCTTCTGGACCACTCAAAACGGGTGGCCAGGAATCCGCCGCGTCGCCCTTCAATATCAGCCGTTCATTATTTTATTATATATATAAAATAATATTATAATAAAATATTATAATAATATTTTATATTTTTTTTCTTTGTTTTCTTCTGGCGGCGGTCTTCGTTGGCAGGCTGGATTGTCAACACTATGTCAGCTCTTTGACCCACATCAAGCACGTCAGAGCCCGGGCCCACGGGTTCGACCCGACCCACTTGTCCAAGATCCACTTCCACGAGCTTCCCATGGCCGACTTCGAGTCTCCCCAGCCCACCAACCCCGAAGGCTCGAAGGGCGGCGAATTCCCCGAGCACCTCAAGCCTTCGTGGGACGCTTCCCTGAGCCTTAGGGAGCCATTCGCCCAATACATCCGCGGGGCGGCCCGCGGGTTCAGGCGGGCCGTCGTGATCCACGACTTGTTGGTCTCTTGGGTCGTCCAGGACTCCGTCTCGGCGGGCGGCAACGTGGAGTCCTACACGTTCAGCCCGGTGTCTGTGTTTTTCATGGTCTCGTACATATTTCGGGAGGTGGGCCAAATCGTTCCGTCCGAAACGGAGATACCGACTTTCCCAGACGACGAAGCGAAGGTCTGTCTCGAATTCGTAAACGTGTATTAATTTTATTTCTTAAATGGGTGGTCGCGAGGATCCAAGATCTCGTTGATCCCTCATCGCTGCTGTGGTACTAATGTTATGCTTAAGCTTTGAGGGACAGTATCATATTTTGAATTTATATACTTACGTTTCAAGCGCTCGTCCTCACGTTTATGCTGATTTGTTTCTTTATCCAGTGACTTAGACGTGTTGCTTTTCTTAAGGCTGTGGATCGAGGAGGAAAGCGATGGGGAAAAGAAAACTAGATAGAAAATGATTTTCATTAGTTTTCCATTCATTTTCCTGCCATTTCGTGATAAAATTGATTTTCCATTGTTTTAGCTTTTAGATTTTGTTAAAGTTTTACAATCCGATACCATGTTGAACGACCGCTCCAGCAAAATCTTAACACTGTTCAAGGGCGAGCGTATCATTTTTTTAATTTTACAGATATGTATACATTATATTTTCCTGCAGAAGGGCATGGAGGAGTTCACCGCCCTGCAGTCGAAGCCAACAAGTTCGCTTCTGGAGAGTTAGTGAACTCCGTTCGTTCCGTGGAAGCTCCTTTCCTCGACATACTAGCCCGAGACGAGATCTCTCGGGGCCGAAAGATATGGTAGATCGGGCCCATGCTCCCGACGAAATCGGGACGAGAATCATCGGGCTTCGGGCCCCGACACGAGTGCCTGGAGTGGCTCGACGGGCACGAGCCCGACTCCGTAGTATACGTGTCGTTCGGCACCGCCGCGTCGATCTCGGACGAGCAGGCGAGACAGCTGGCGTCGGGATTGGAGGCGAGCGGTTCGAAGTTTCTCTGGGTACTGAGGGACGCAGACAGAGGAAACATATTCGACGGAAATGCGAGGAGGATCATCGAGCTCCCGCGGGGGTTTGAGGAGCGGAACAAAGGGGTCGGGCTTGTCGTAAGGGATTGGGCCCCGCAGGTGGACGTGTTGGCCCACCGTTCGACGGGCGGGTTCGTGACTCACTGCCGTTGGAATTCGGTCCTCGAGGGCCTGACCATGGGCGTGTCGTTGGCCACCTGGCCCATGGTCGGGGACCAGCCGGCGAACGCGTACCTTGCGAGGGAGGTTCTCAAGGCTGGGATCGTTGTGAGGGATTGGGAGAATAGGAAGGAGGTTGTGAAAGCTTCGGCGGTCGCTGAGGTTGTTAGGAGGTTGATGGTGTCCGAATAAGGCGGTGCGACGAGGAAGAGGGCGAGAGAAATTAGTGAGATTCTGAGAAGGGCGGGCGAGGAAGGGGGGGAATCGAAGGTTGAGATGGATTCGTTCGTCGCCCATATCTCGAGGACTTGAATTGACGGCCATGATTTTCTGTCATCTCTCTTAGACTATGTTTTCTGTGTTCAAAGACTTGCTCTTTTACACCATGTAGTAAATAATGGCCACGATTTGTGGTGGTCTCTCTCTGCAATGCAATAACGTTCATTTACATCCAATCCAAAGGTGATGGGTAGACTAAAGTACTAAACAAGTGCGTAGGTATATATATAAATCAAATAAGTCGAAGCTGCTTGACAACAATAAGTAGAGGGAAAACAGAGAGTCTGAGCTGAGTAAGAAAAGTTGTTTGAAATAGAAAAGCCAAGCGAAGCAGTCTGGCAAAAGCGGCCGAGCAAAGGATAGCATCGCTGATCCAAACATGTCCGAACATGAGGATCCTCTCTCAAATCCATGGCCACGTACTCACGCACACCGACCTGCCCCTCTCTTCCTTCTCATTCGTCCTCTCAAAGATCCTCTGCTTCGCGGCGTACCGTGACGTGGACTACGCAAGAGCCCTTCTGTATCAGATTCCATTCCCCACCATCTTCTGCTACAACGCGCTGATGAGGGGTTACTTGTCCCACCGCCCATCGCCGGCGCCCATCTTCATATTCAAGAAGCTCATTCAGAAGAAATTCCCTCCGTCGAACTCCTACACCATGTCGTTCGTACTCAAGTGCTGCGCGCTTATAACCGCACGCGAGGCCGGCGAACAGGTCCACAAGCACGTGATTGTTAGAGGGTTCGATAGGGATCTGTACGTTTCGACGTCGTTGCTGAGCTTCTACATGAAGTGCGAGGAGGTCGAGTTGGGTCGTAAGGTGTTCGACGAAATGCCTGAGAGGAACGTGGCTGTGTGGAGCGCGGTGATTTCTGGGCACGCGAGGGTGGGGAGGGTAAACGAGGCTATGCGCTTGTTTAGGGTGATGCAGGTGAGTGGGGTCGAAGCAGACGAAGTGACGATGGTTGGCGTTATTTCAGCTTGCGCTGTTTCGGGGGCTTTGGATTTGGGGAAATGGGTGCACAATTTCATCGATAGGAAGGGGATCAAGAAGGACCTCGAGGTGAGTACTGCGCTCGTGAATATGTACGCAAAGTGTGGCTCAATTGAAAAGGCGAGGGAAGTCTTCGAAGCCATGTCGGTTAGGGACGTGAAGGCATGGAGCTCCATGATCGTAGGGTTTGCAGTTCATGGCCTTGCAAAGGAGGCTTTAGACTGCTTTGAGAGGATGGGACAAGCTAAGGTTTGTCACACAGCTTCAGACACCAGTTATGCATATGATTCTGTATGTGATAGATAATAATCATTTTCAGGTCGAGCCCGACCATGTAACGCTTCTCGGCGTATTATCTGCTTGTGCCCATGGCGGTCTACTCGCCGAAGGCAAGAAGTATTGGTCGAGCATGCTTCAGTCTCGCATCGAGCCATCCATGGAGCATTACGGTTGCATGGTCGACATGTTCTGTCGAACAAACAAGATCGAAGAAGCTCAAGAATTCGTCGAATCCTTGCCCATCCATCCAAATCCAGCAATTCTTCGCACGCTGCTCGTGGGTTGCAAGAAGAACAAGCTGTTACAGAGAGGCGAAGCAATCGGGCGTAATCTTCTTGAAATAGAGCCACTCAACGCAGAAAACTACATACTTCTCTCGAGCCTATACGCTTCAGCTTCAGACTGGGCCAAGATGAGCCAAGTGAGGGTGCGGATGAAAGAACGAGGAATCAAAGCTGTCCCAGGCTGCAGTTCGATAGAAATAAGCGGCCATGTCCACGAGTTTACGATGGGCAGTTGGTCCCATCCCGAGGCAAAAGAGATCAGAGAGTTCTTGAAAGAGGTTTCTCAGAGAGTCAGTGCTTGTGGGCACGAGCCTTGGCTCGCTATGGTGCTGCAAAATGTGACCGAGGGAGAGAAAAGGGACGCACTTTGGGAGCATAGCGAACGACTGGCCATAGCTTATGGTCTGATGAAGACGGAAGCGCCTGTAGTAATTAGGGTAGTGAAGAACCTTAGAGTCTGCCAAGACTGTCACGAAGTGACGAAAATTCTCAGTAGATTGTACGACAGGGAAATCGTAGTGAGGGATAGGATACGATTCCATAGGTTTGTCGGGGGAGTCTGCTCTTGCCAGGATTTTTGGTAGAAACTTGGAATATTTTTTCTTTGACAGCCCTGTGACCATTATTACATCATCAATAAGAACAGCAGTTAAGGTAATTTCAGCTAGAAATAGTTGAGCTTGGTCTGAATCCTGGTAAAACATACAACATTCAGCTATTCACGTTTGACGATTCGTAAGGCAAATAGAAAGCCGTCGTCGGTACATTACATCAAGGTGAAGAATGTTAGAAACAGATCAACCCCCAAGCCGGAAAAAAACCAAAAAAAAACCTGAATCCTAATAGCTCGTGTAAGAATACAAAAGGCGGCTGCTGCTGCTGATGATGTCCTCGAACGCTTATATTATTACAAACGGTGGTACATCTTCGAAAACTCCAAACACAGCTGTCGATCCCTAACATCTCCCCATCCTCCCCAGCCCTTAAATCCCGCCTGGTACCCAGGCTGGCGCCTGTACACATAAACCTCCCAATTCGACTTCACATTAGCCACTTTGTCCAGATCTTCGACCTGAATATTCACCGAGCCATTGTCTATGCAAGCTCCTTTATCAGCTGCTTGACCCTGGTGCAGCCCACACTTCCCAAAGTGAACCGCGCTGGTCCTCGGTGCCCTTAAAGAGTATATAGGCCTACCAAACGAAGGGTAGACCGCGGTCCACATGGTGATATCCCAATTATAGTCGTCGAATGAGCAGAACTCATCAGCTTTCTTGCGTATCATTCCCCACACCGTACGGTTAAAGGAGTAGCCAACGTTTCCCATCCTCTCGGCGATCAAACTCTCCCAGCCTTCGCCCCTCGACTTCACGTCAGAGGGGGCGAGATTCGCAGCGTAGCACTCGGGGCATTTCTTGGCCTTCAGCCCGACGAGCAGCTGCAAGTTTCGGTAGGCATTGGGGTATATAAAGTGGTCTTCTTCGACGAATAGGATATGGCCCGAGTGGGTTTTGGTCTCTTCCAGCCCGTCCCAAACGGTGTTCATCATCCACCACCAGTGGTGCTTTAAAGAGACGATCTTGGGCGAACGGTGGTTGCCGTACTGATCTGTGGTTCCTTTGCAGTTTTCCTTCAATGGGTCTTGTCTGTTCTTACAGTCGTTGGGGGAGACGCCTGGGAAAGTGTTGGTGAATAGGTGGGGAGAGAAAGGGGCGAAGATCTGCTTTACCTGGCAGAAATCGATGCCTTGGACGATTTCGTTCATCTCTTCAAAGTAGCCGTCGTGGCTGACGATGAGTAGGGTTTCGCCGATTCCGGCGACTTTAGAGAGGCTGTCGACGGCGGCTCTGAGGTACTGTGGGCGGTTGTGGACATAGAGGACGATGACTATGTGGTTCTTGGCTAGGGTTGGGTGTAGGTGTGAGTTCTTGGGAGGGAGGAGATTTCTACGGTTTAAGGAGATTGAGAGCTCGTTTTGCTTTGGGAGGTTAGGGTTGTTCTTGGTGGGCTTCGATGGGTCGTCGGAGGAGGTTAGTACGGTGATTTCATCTGCTTCGTCGGCGGCGGTGGAGAAGGAATATCTGCTGAGTAAATCTACGACAGCGCTTGTTCTGAAGAGTAGTAATATCAAGAGAAGAGATCCCAAGGCGGCGACGGAGGCTAATCGGCGGAAGGAAGCATCTGCTGCTCGGATTTTTCTGTAAGTGCTTGCCATCTCTATATCACAGAGCTTCGATTCAGAACTAGACTTCAGAAAAAACAAATTCGAAGCCAAAAAGAAAATAAAATCAGATCACAATAGGAAGGATGGAACACAAGGAAAGGCGTAACCTTTAACGCCGGCGAGAAGATGGTCTTCGAAAAAGAGAACAAGAATCATATCGGCGGCGGAGACATTTTGACTACTCAGAGAGTTGAAGAAGACTCACTCAACCAATGAAGAACATCAAGTGCTTATCATCGAATAGGTGGTGGGCGAGCAATAGCTACCTGGGATCTACAGAAGTGGAGAGAGCTGTTAAATTTTCCTTCTTAATTTCTTCTCTTGGTGGAACCGAAATGGAAACAGAAGAGAGGAATAAATGTGAGCGTTCCTTCCCTTTGCGTTATTTTTGTTATATTTTCTCTATGTTTTTTGAGATAATTAAGGAATTTATTATACTTTTGTCTAACAATGTCTTAAACTCAACCAGCCTAACACGGCGCTTGCCCTACCTAGATCGTCTGAATTTTCCAACCGTGGCTCCTTTTCTCTTGATGGAGAGCCGTTTTTTGAATTAATTAAATAAATGATACTAACTACACAAAACCTTGTTTTGACCACATACATTACTTCATTGCTGCACTGTTATAAAATCGACATTTAAGACATAATTAAGACTTGAGAGTCGTTGGAAGGAAGTTGCTGGGTCAACAAGTAATTCATTTATTCATTTCGGTTACAAGATATCAATGACCCCTGACTGACATGATGAAATGGCAATTTATTCAACGTTTCGAAGCCCACAAACCACCACCATTGCTGCAATCACGAGGAATAAATAGTATTCTTGGTACAAAACTACCACACGAGACATCCTCAATAAGATAGCAACGTAAGGAAAATATATTCAGTAGTCGAGAGCAGATTGCCAATGACACCTGAGGATAATTGGTATGAAGACTCAACATGATGATTATAACCTGGACATATTTTTCCAAGTTCTTTCTACTTCCATCGTAATTGGTGATGAAGACTACTCAACATGATGATTATATACTACTACTCAATATGCATCTGCCACAGCCTATCTATACAGAAATAATTGAACGATTGGACTTTAAGGATAAGAAAATGTTTTTCATCAAGAAAGCTTGCCTTTATCCGAGGCAAAGTGTCCATGCGCCTCAAATCACTTGCTCTGATGGCACCATTTCCTTGTTGAAGGATATTAATAGATACCCCAAATCACACAATTTGAATAATTACAATGGTTTAGAGAAGTTAAAACCGTGTGGGATAGGAGGGATAACATACCTTTGTTCTTTCTGAAAGGAAAAAGGGTTCAATCCGAGGAAGAAGGAGGTGCATACATAACTCCCACATCAGATGAAATGTCTGTATAGCTTCAAAGGTTGCATCAACACAAGTCTCAGCTAACATATGTATTAGCTCGTGAAAACCATTTTGCCCATATATACACATACTTGAAAAGATACGAACTTCAAATATCTTCGAACACTTTCGCGGTGAACAGATGGAGAATTTCCCTTAAATCATAACAGCACTAGGCACAAATAGGTGCAAATCCTCCGTTAATCGACAAGCACCGCCGCACAAATAAAAAACCCAAACGTTTCAAAACAAATCGAAACTAGAGGAACAGTGAATGCGTAATGGAGTAACTAACTGAAATTTAACGCCAAAAATCCGTCGCGAGCCAAAATTCCTGTTTGACGGCGGCCATTAACTAACAGTCGACAGATCGGTGCTTCCACGCCGGCGACGGAGGAGGCGACGGTGGAGGAGGGGTTCATGGTGGCGCCGGCGGGTGTAAGAAGTATGCATCAGTCAATAGTGCGATATTTATTTTATATTTTATGTAATTTGGTCATATTTATAAATAGATGATTAGTAATGTATTATCTGTAACATTTTGGTAATTAATCAAACATTAGTAAATAAATACCATTTATAAACACTGTTCTAACGTACAACGTTACCTAGAAGTGAATTATGTAAAGCAAACCCCCGCGGCGTAGCCCCATATCCGTCGACATAAGCTAGAGCAAGCAAAGCTTGGCGAATCAATCATTGAATTGCTCTTTCTTCGTCATCGATAATTGAGCTGAAGTAGCTCGAATAGTTTCGGTTTGCCTCTGAGGAGAATTTGCATCATTTAGGGCTTTCCTTTGATATGGCTATCGCGGCGGCAATTGTTATTTTGCCTTTGGGCATTCTCTTCTTCGCGTCTGGGCTTGTAGTTAATTTGATCCAGGTATATTTGTTTGCTCTATTTGTTTGTGAACTTCGTAGCTAAGTTAATAATCATTGCTTACTTTTTGGGCTGTAAGTGTCGCCCTTTTTTGCTCCTAATTTGGTTGCCTGATTTAGTATGTTTGGTATTTGTGACAATATCTACGCATGAGGCTGGACTTGGTTTGTTGGTGCAGGCGATATGTTTTGTGTTGATAAGGCCAATTTCTAAAAGCACCTATAGAAGGATTAATAGAGAGATCGCAGAATTGTTGTGGCTAGAGCTTGTGTGGCTCGTAGATTGGTGGGCTCATGTCAAGGTGAGTGTTCTCCAAGTGGGCGCCGTGATATGTATGTTCCGCATTTTCTGAGATATGGCTTCGCCTGATTTACTTATATCTCAATCCAAGTAGAGGGGCAATACAAATGGAACTTAGAACTCAATTGTAATTCGATTTTTCTTATTCTTAGTTTAATCATCCGATCATTAACTGTTATTTTCATTGCAGATTGAATTGTACACGGATTCTGAGACTTTTAAGCTTATGGGTAAGGAGAGTGTTTTTGGTCTCTTAACTGTGATTGAAAATTCTGATATTGCTAGATTCACTTAGTACATGCACATTCTTTCAGGTAAAGAACATGCGCTTGTCATATCCAATCACAGAAGTGACATTGATTGGCTTGTCGGATGGGTTTTGGCTCAGGTGGGTTGGTCATCTGCTTGCTGCTCACTTCAATGTGATTCATTAGCTGGCTATTAGATAAACATTTGGCTAAAGCTTTTCTTTGCTTTTCCTCTTACCTTGGGGATCTTGGAATCGACAGCGATCGGGTTGCCTTGGAAGCACATTAGCTGTCATGAAGAAATCGTCAAAATTCCTACCTGTAAGTACATGCAAAATTTGTCGTCTGTAAATTGAAATGCTTCGAATCCGACTTAGATCTTGGTTGATACTGTTGCATGGTTGTTGATACTGATGAATTTGTTATGATTGGTGCTAAATCTGAGCATGATATAATATTGATTTACCTCTCAACAATGATGTAAATAGTTAAGTAAGAGATACTAGCAATGAGGGATCATTAATTTGTCGTGCTTCTCCTCTTCATCTTATTCACTATTTGTGTGTCTGCCATTGTCCCTAATCTCATGAAAAGAATATTTATGCTGTCTGTGAAGGTGATCGGATGGTCAATGTGGTTTTCCGAATATCTCTTTCTCGAAAGAAGTTGGGCAAAGGATGAAAACACATTAAAGGTACCATTAAGTCGTTTTGTTTAAAACGCATGATTTACTTTTATACCTCTCTTATATTTAGATGATTAGCGTTTTTTTTTCCTTTTTCTTTTGTTCAACGTCTCCCATTCCTTGTTGTAATGCTGACTTGTACTTTCTTTTATGAAACTTAATTTACATATGTTGCAGTCAGGACTTCAACAGCTGAGGGATTTCCCTCGACCATTTTGGTTGGCACTTTTTGTCGAGGGTACTAGGTTCACCCAGGCAAAACTTCTAGCTGCTCAAGAATATGCATCCTCAACTGGTTTACCCATTCCAAGAAATGTTCTGATTCCCCGAACAAAGGTTCCTATCCAACTTCTAATGAAATGAGCTACCTAAAATTTTAGCTATTTTTCTAAAGCATATGAAAACTACGTAATCGTTTGTCTTAACTTACAGTATTTTATATGCAAGTTTAATGTATTTCCTAGCTTAACTTCTATCTACGTTACAATCTTCAGGGATTTGTTACAGCAGTGAGTCATATGCGCTCATTTGTCCCAGCCATTTATGACGTAACTGTTGCTATCCCCAAGTCTTCTCCTCCACCAACCATGCTACGACTATTTAAAGGGCAACCTTCTGTGGTAAGTTCTGGTTTTCGCTTAATAAGACTTTCAAATAAAATGTAATTGTGCTATGGAAAATCATACATCGAAACTATTCTGATTTTATTACACTCGTCTTGATATGGAGAACTCTTTCCTTATCCAAACTGACAAAATATATCTTTATCAGGTCCACGTCCACCTCAAACGACACCGAATGAGCGACTTGCCTGAAACAGACGATGGAGTTGCTCAATGGTGCAGGGACACCTTCGTAGCTAAGGTGAATTACTTCAATATTACCTATAAATTTATCCAAATATCAGACTTGTAACCAGTCGGGAGTCTCTGACTAACAGGACAAGTTATTGGACGAACACATCGCCGACGATTCCTTCGGTGAACAACTGAAGGACACTGGCCGACCAGTGAAGTCCCTTGTGGTAATTTTACTCAATTCACATCTTTTTTCACTGACAATCTCTTTCTTTCATCAAATTCTGATCTCTCTTTGGTGCAATTTCAAACAGGTGATCACTTGTTGGGCAATTTTAATGATTTTGGGAGCTATGAAAGTTATTTATTGGTTCTCTCTTTTCTCGTCGTGGAAAGGCATCGCCTTCTCTGCTATTGGTTTGGGTATTGTCACAATACTTATGCAAATCTTGATTCAATTCTCCCAATCGGAGAGATCGACGACTCCCAAAGTCGCACCAACGAAGCCTAAGATCGACGGCGAGGCCTCATCGAGCAGATAAATTTATCCATTGATTTGCAGCAGGTGCCTGTGCTTGAGTTTACTATTTATGCTATGTGATGATTGGTGTTCATTTCTATACTGCTCAAGTGGTGACTAGAAACAGAAAACAGCTATAGATTATGATTATTATTATTATTATTATTATTATTATTATGATTGGGTTATGTTGTATAATTATTATCTGTTCTATTTTATTAAGCCCGATGGGTGATGTTAAACTGTCAAATTGGCATGTCAATAAAAAAAAACCCATTACATGTAATGTAATTACTATTTTTAGCTAATTAGTATTATACCTTTATTTTTATAATTTATATAGCTACATAATAAATTTAAATCATATTTTTAATACAAATTTTAAATTAAAATATTATATACGTATATATTATAGCATATCCATTGAATGTGCAAAGAGTACTAGTTGTTCTTAGGACGAATTCGATTGAATGTGTTTAATATAATCTCCTTTTTTGTTTTCCAAATTAGTTATTGGCCAATATTGTTTTGATATGTTAGCGGAAGCTAAATGTATATTGTAGCCATGGAAGATAGATATTAAATTAATATTCAATTATTTACTAAACTTTTCTTGAGATATGGTGTAGAATTTAATTAGTACTTGTCAAAAGATAAAAAGATTTATGCTGTTCTTGTTACCGATGGGCTATTATTGCTTAAAAGGTGTTGTAAATGGGCTGGGCTATTATAAAAAAAAAAATTATAGTTTCCTTTCCTCCAATTGAATCGTCACAATTTCAAACACAGAAGACTTTATGCCCGTCGATCGCTACCATCAACGGTTCGCGTGTCACCAAGCCAGATCCGCGAGGATTCGCACTTTCAGCCGTTGATTAATCCATCCGATCCAACGGTCAGAAACGCCCAACACCCTCTATAATACGAGCAATCAAATTCATCTCGTTCGTTTCACCATTTACTAGAGCGGAAAAAAAAAGAGATAAAAAGAAGGAAAAAAAATGTCTGGGCGCGGCAAGGGAGGCAAAGGCTTAGGCAAGGGCGGAGCTAAGCGCCACCGCAAGGTTCTTCGCGACAACATCCAAGGCATCACTAAGCCTGCGATTCGCCGCCTGGCTCGGCGGGGCGGCGTGAAGCGCATCAGCGGTCTCATCTACGAGGAGACGCGCGGCGTGCTGAAGATCTTCCTTGAGAACGTCATCCGCGACGCCGTTACCTACACCGAGCACGCTCGCCGGAAGACCGTGACGGCGATGGACGTCGTTTACGCGCTCAAGAGGCAGGGCAGGACTCTCTATGGGTTCGGCGGTTGAGATTGTTTAGCTCAGCTCAGCTTAGCTTAGCTTGCTTGCTTGTTTAGCTCAGCTCAGCTTTGCGTGCTTGCTTGTGTACAATATTTCTTTTTCTTTTCTGCTATTTCTGTGGTGGATTGAATGTCGTCTACTCTCTCTTTCACTACATTGATGTGTGAATTTCGTTTAATTGCTTCAAAATTCTCGGCCATCGTTTCTTGGTATTGCCCAACATTTTAGACACTTCAGAGATTTTCTGGAGTTCAATTAGCCTTTGCTCCATCGTATGCAAATGAATTGAAGCCTCCTTGCACTGAAATATTGGGCTTTCAAAATCAATCAAGCCTTTTTTCTACGCTTATAATAACAATTCAGATCTTATAAAAGATAATGAAAACATTTAAATAAATCAAACGACAGTATTGAATTGACCAATGAAGAATCAACATTGGCGTTATTGTAAGCCCCGAGAATCGTAACGGCGATCTTCCGCCAAACAAAAGAGCTGTGTTCATCTCTCACCTCTCTCTTCGTCTTCTCTTCACTCTCTCCGACGCCGACATGCCGTCTTTCAAGCAATTCGCCGCCTCACTAACTACCCTCCGAGCTAGATCGATCCCATCCATCCGCACTCACGGTGGTCCCAGACGATCAAGGGGTTCGCCTTCAGCCGTACCCCGCCGCCGCCGGGAGAACCGCGCAGGTGGGAGGATTGGGAGCTTCTCTTGCTACGTCACCAGCTTCCTAACGATCGTCATCCTAGGCGTGGGTCTCAACGCCAAGCCCGATTTTACCATCGAGACGTGGGCCCACCAAAAGGTCATGCAGAGGCTCCGATTGGAATCAGAGTAACCTAATCTCTATACGAATCAATGGCGTGCTTCGAGTTTTTCTTCTAATTTTTGGGGATGAATAAAGATGCAATCTGAGCTCTTGGATGCTTACTGTTGATCGCTTTTCGATTTTCCTTGGCTCTTTCACTCGAACTTCAGTTTGTTGCCTTTCTAGTCAATTGATCTTCTCGGGCTATGATTTTGCATCTTCCTTACTCAATCCAACTCCTTCCAGGCTCCTTCATCACTGATCTTTCTTCCATCAACTTCCTCAAAGCCTTCACTTCATCCCACATCCCCCGGCAAGCGTATAAATTACAGAAGACTATGTAATTCTCAGCCTTTTCGGGCTCTATCTCAAGAAGCCTACGCCCCGCAATCTGCCCAACTTCGATGTCTCGATGAACCCTACAGGCACCCAAGAGCGAACTCCATATAGCACCGTTTGGCTCGAAAGGCATCGCCTTTATGAACTTCAAGGCCTTTTCTAACTGGCCCACTCGTCCCAACAAGTCGACGACGCAGCCATAGTGCTCGAGCCCTAGCTCGATCCCATTTTCTTCGTTAGCCATCTCATTGAAGAGTTCGAGTCCTATGTTCTCCATCCCGCTATGGCTACAACCCGATAGAACGGTAAGAAGAGTGGCACTATCTGGGTTAATTGCGTCTTGGTCCCTCATTTTCTTGTACAGGTCAATTAGGGACCTCCCCATTCCATGCTTGGCATACCCCATCAGCATTGCATTCCAAGACACAAAAGTTCTTTCGGGTATCCCATCAAAGACCCTCCTTGCGAAAGTGAGGTATCCACATTTCGAGTACATATCGATCAAAGAATTGTTGATGATCGCGTGGAAAGAAAGCCCCAGGCGAAGAATGTGGGCGTGGACTTGCCTGCCCTCTTCGAATGCAGCTAACCCTGACAAAGAGGTGAGTAGGCTGGCGTAAGTGACGTAGTTTGATGACATTCCTTGGGTTCGTATTGAACGAAACATGTGGAATGCCTCTTGGTTGAGTCCCAGTTGAGCATAGCCCGAAATAATAGCAGCACATGAGACAACGTCCCTTGTTTGCAGACCTTCGAATATCAACCTTGCTTCGTGTATCTTTCCAGATTTAGCGTACAGATCGAGAAGTGAGCAGCCTACGAACGAGTGCGAATCGTAGGAGGTTTTAACTATAAGCGAGTGGATCTGCTTTCCAAGTTTAAAAGCGCCGGAGCAGCATGTAAGAATGGTGGCGAAGGTGAACTCGTTTGGCTTGGTACCTGCAAATTTGTCGTGTTTTTACAACAGCGCACAGTCAAGAAATCCTCTTTATATGAACGAATGTCAAATGATAGATACCTGATCCCAGCATTTGAAGAAAGAGAGTCAAAGCATCAGAGTAAAGCCCACTTCTGGCGTACCCAGAGATGATTGCAGTGTAAGCCACAACATTTCTACTATGAGGGATTTCGTCGAACACCTTCCTCGCGTCTCTGAGAACCTCACAGTTTAAGTACAGGACGATCAGCCTCGTCCTAATGTACAATGGGGGAAGGTAACGAGTCTTGATCATGTGTGCTTGCACCCTTTGCCCGCCGATTAAAGACTTTTGGCTCACGCAATCGTTTATCAACGCATCGTAGTCTCTGAATCTCATTTCAAGGCCTCGCATGGACATTTCTTGGAGTGCGTTGCTTAGGTCGGCAACGTTAGATGATTGCCGAGTGTTTGAAGTGAACTGATGAACTCTCAAGTGTCTGACTCTTAGCTGTCTTATGCTATTTGGATGGAGAAAATAATGGCATCGAATGATTCTTATGAAGCATGTTTTGTTGTTGGTCATCGTATTCATATGGATCTTAACTAAAAACTCAGAGCAAGTAAAGAGTTTGTAAATTAATTGCTGGAAATTATATATAACGGTAAGCTTCTTCAAATGTTATGTAGGTAATTACAATAAACTTCATCCTTTTACAGTACATTGAGAATTCGTCAAAAAACAAATCAGCACTACAATTATATATAACAACAGTAATGATCTAGATTGCTTTTAATGATTAAATCAAACTCATATGTAAAACCTAGATTCCTCAGATCTGGCCTGCTCTACCATTCTTCCATGTTAAATACGATAAATATACGTATATATATACCAACATCTTCAGCTATATAGTGCTTTCACAGCTCCATCTTCAGCTGATTCGCATGTAGTGTAGCTGCAAAAGAAGACCAGATATCAACATCTGCAACATCAAAACAATTGTATTGGTAGATATTGGTAGATCAATAACCAATATTCGACCTGAATTGGCTGGAGATTCGAAGCTTATGGCGTCGTGAGTAACAGCGTTAGGTTCATCTTCTTCTCTGCTGCACCATGTGGGCTGATGATGAAGTCCTTCGAGATTCCATGGATGTTGCTGATATGGCAGTAGTGGTAGCTGTTGAGGTTGTCTGGCGTCATTAACTTGTCCCTCGGGCCAAAGTGGGGGAGCAAACATGCCTGGGTAGCTATTATCCATCATGGGTCCATGCTGAAGAATCAAGAGAGTTCGAAAATATATCACATCATCCATCACAAGGCGATCATAGGTTAACTGGCAGAATTGAAAGCCTGGAAATTTTGATACTTACGTCTGAAAGCAATAGGGCGTCGAGGTTGAAGTCAATTCTTGGGCTAACAGTGGCGAGTCTCATGGATAGAAACTAAAATCATAGGAATACATACAGTGAATCGAAAGGCAAAATGTGTTTGTTCATGAGTATGTGTTTCTGGGACGGACTCAAACTAGCACAAAACAAGCATATAGTTTGAATTATACGATGAGACTGAACTGACCTCCACTTGCCTTTGGAGTGCTTGGACATGATTTATTATTTCATTTAGCACCATTGCTGTACCTGAAATCTGTACAAGGAGAAAAGGATTTCATCTTTCGTAGTTGTAATGTTATAATTTACATTTGACCAAGAAATAGCCACAAGTACTGCAATAAGAATGGGACAGAGCAGAACAGCCCTGACAAACATTTTCTTTTTTGGGAAAAAAAAAACATTTTCTTTTTCACTATCCCTTCAGAACATGGTAAAGGCTGGACAGCATTTAAATCAGTTTCCAGGCAATCACAGAGCACCATTACTATAGAAGAGTGGAAAGAGACGGAGATTGCTTGCATCCCTTTACATCTTTCAAGTAATAATAATATATAATAATCAAGGTTTCTTACACTGTCCTGTGAATTAATTCTGCACATTCTCTCATCAAATTTAATAATGAGTGTGGTCCGGTATGTCAGTGATTAATAGCAAGTTCTGCAGCTCAATTGAATGAGATAAATGTTCTCTACCCTTTCTTCACTGACATCTAAAAGGAGGATATATGAAATAAATCATCAAGAAATAAGCTTGAAGAAGTGTCCCCATAATCTAGAAGAACAAAACCCAAGGCAGTTTCCCAGGATACGCATGCAAAGGTCCACGCATCAAGTGAGTCAACATAAAGAGGAAAAAGAATAACAGAATATTCGCAAGGTCCCAAGTTCGAACGAAAGGTCAGAGAATAGTATGGTTTTGGTCTGAAAACAACCTTCTTCAGACAGGAAAGGATAAGGAAAACCAGTGGGAAAAAAAAGGCGAAAACATAATGAACGAGAGGGACATTTCACCAATCGGCCCCTCCCCACTTTTCTCGTTGGCCAAAAGACATTAAGAGGTTGATAGCGACGCCTTACGTTGTCATCATTACTCTAGAGAATTTTTTTAAAGGAAAAAGAGTCCAATCATCACCATCATCAGTGGCCACACTCAAGATGATCAACGTATAAAGCTCTCATCTCGTACTATGATTACAGTTAATAAAACGACTTTTCGCAGCTAACCTTGTTACATCCTGGGACCAGCTCCTGTAAAAGTTTCATTCTTGCATTGATCTTCTCTCTCCTCGCCTGTATTAGCCAAGACAAAACAAAAAGTGAAAACTATTCCTTTTTCCTAACGTTGAGCTTCTAGCTACTCAGAATCCATGAAAATTGGCTATAATGGAGTTATTTACTCTTTCTGCTAAACTATGGCTATCTGTGGCTTGGCCACGGCGGGCCCTGACGTGAACATAAGGAAGCTTCTCACCGCCTGCATCGGAAGATTCACTGGCTGCTAATTTCTTGCTCTTTTTACTCGAATCCTTAACCTGAATTCAAAGAAACAAAATTACAGTCGACTAAATGGAACCCATGAGACATTGTTCGTATTAGCTGAAGATAAGATAATACAACGTAGGAACGTAAATTTACCTTCTTCTCCCTCTCCTTGCGCTTCCCAGACTTCGAGCTATGGTTGGAATCGGAATCCATGGGCTCCTGCTTCACAGTATCAGTCATCATCGAATTATCAATTTCATTACCCTTATCGCTGATGTCGCCATGGCTATCATCGTTTTGAGCAGATGCAAACACCGAGGACTTCGAAGCACGGTCCGCGAGGGGAATATCGGACGAAAAAATTGGGAGTGCAGCCGGAAATCTTCTTTGACCAACAGCTGCACCGCCTGCGGCGGTGGAAGCTCGAGAAGCGCCGTGAAAGAGCCGTCGTCCAACCCTAGCCCGAATCCGAGTTGCTCGGATCTGAATAGTCGGTGACCGTCTTCGGTTTTGTGCTCCATTTACACGTAATGCGCGAACGGATAGCAGCAGCTCCCTCAAGAAATTCCCCGGCCGCTCGAATCAAGGGATGATATCAAGCGGGTCAGAGCAAAGCAACTAAGCAGCAATTGATTGAAACTCTAGCTCGAACGAGCTTCAATCGTCAATTACAGCTGAATTCTAAACGGGACGAGCAGAGAACCCACGAAATGAAGCAGAAATCAAACTCGTATCCGCCGAGGAAGTAAAAAAACAGCAGCACCAACGGCTATAATGAGATCATAGCAAAGCGCACATGATTCCGACGACGCAGAAAACAACTTCACGACTGCTGATATCAGCAAAAGTGATGGAAACAACACGTGTGGGTTCGGGTTTCTGCCTTTTGGGAGGGTGTAAAGTAAGGAGCTTCCTTCAATGGCGGTCAAAGGCTAATTCTTCTGCGCACTTTATCCCTCTACAGATTATGTTGAGCATAGAAATGGTTTAATTTTTTTTTTTTTCAATTTTTATGTTTTCTGTGTGTTATCAGTGGTGAAAAAGGACGTAAGCTTTCTTTGGTCCCTACTCTCCCCAAGTCTCTGTCTATGAAAACAGAGCAATAGTCCTCTGTTTTTATTTTATTTCTAGTCTAAAAATTATTTTTTGAAATATATTCGAAAAAGAAACACGGTGATTATCCTCACACTCCTACTAAATTCAATTTGAATAAAATCTAATTTATTGTCAACTATCGACCCCCGACTTGGGTATGAGTCCAAGTTGAATCGAACTCGTTAGAGCAATCAACTATGCGGGATTATTTTCACTATTATTTTATGCACAATTGATGTGCGTGCTTTAATATTAAATTATATTTATATTGTAATTAATAGTGTTTAACAAATGAAATATAAATAGAAAATAATTATTTGTGAGTGGGGTAATTACCACAATAAAAAATGTTAAGTCAATGATTTTTTTAAGTTAAAAATTATAAATAGAAGGGTAAAACAAAATTAAAGATCAATTTTTCGCATTTCTTTTATCTAGCTTACCCTTTAATAGAAAATAAAATAGAAATTATTACTATCTTTCATTAAGGGAGAACTGGTCTCAAGTTGCTTGGTATATGACAGCCAATTATTATTCTACCCTTGATTTTAAATTTATCCCAATCATACACTCTAAAATAATTTTTATACTCTTACAAATAATATAAAATTAAACTTCATATCATAGTTCACCTATTGCAAGTAAGTTAAATATAAGTTAATATTATATATTTATACAGCCACTGTGTGAAAAATACTAATTTACATTAAGTGGGCCATGAAAATGCCGGTTTCAATAAATTAGATTTTTTGTAAAAACAAATCACATATAATATAGATGTATACATTAAAGTTTCAATGGTCCTCGTACAATAAATAACCATGCCAGCTTTCTACAGTTAAGAGTAGAGCTACATATCCATGGCCCAACCCAAGCAAAGGGCCCACGGATCGACCCCACCCGACCCGACTCTCAATAGCTAGCCAATTGCAAAATCGATGGACAGTTAAGAACAAAGAACGAAGAGTAGTCTGTTTAGTGTTACAAAAAAACATGTCCAACTATTACAATGCAAGTGAAGTTAGAAACTGAGAATCTCGTACTAAATGTCATGCATACAAAACACGAGTCAGAAAATGAGGGGAAAAAATTAATCAGAAATAATACCTGCCTATAGCAGATGAAAAGTTTGCCAAGACTTTCTGCATTGTGTGCTCAGTTAAACCAATGGACTTGGTCGTCCTCGTCGCCGAATACAGCGTATATAACAGATAAAGCGAGTCTGCAGCGTATGGACAATTCATCTTATCATACGAATCGCAAGAAATAAGATGAACACGTAAAATTCAGCAGGAGATCGCAGGTAGCATGAAGAAGAAGAAATACGAAAAGCAGAGAAATTGATCCAAGTTTCTTTACTACCAATTAAGAGAATGGTCAGGACCAAGAAGAGAAGAACGTATCTGAGATGAGAATGAGAAGAAAAGAAGGAAGGGCAATACCAATCGACTTCAAAGATGGCTTTTTTTTCTTTCTAAAATTCAAGCACTGAGGAACGAATATTTAGTTCTTCGTTATCCGAGTAGAGGACAGAGAACACAGAAGAGAAAGTCCCATAAGCAATAGTTCTATATGTAAGATCAATGAGAGAGGGGTATTACTAACTAATCTATGATTGTAGGTATGAAAAGGATGTGGAAGTGATCTTTCTTTCTCTAACCTGGTAATGACTAAGCCGAAGAAAACCATGTAAAAACCCAACTTGATAAGTCGAACTTTCTTCTCAGCGTTGAGAGTTTGAAAGGCTTCGGTGACATCGACGAGATGCTGTCGCGAAAGGTAACTGAACAAGTGCCAAAAGAAGGTATCATCAATATTTACTTAGAAATAAAGACAGGTGATGAAGGGAGAGGTGTTCTTATTGCAAGGTAACTAGAAAAAAGACAATTTCGCCTAGATTGTCATAATATCTGTCACTAATAAGAACAAAGAAGTTGATTGGAGGAGTACCAAAAAAAAAAAAGACAAGCTTGAATACCTCTAATTTCCCTAAAATTACTCTTTGTCTATCACAACGAAACATTCCATGCTACATGGGAACGTACCGTTTCGCATTATAGTATACAAGAGGCATCGACAGTAGGAACATGATCCAATGCCCTGAGAGGAGAAAAAGAAGGGAAAGTGCCCCTTGAAGTAGATATTCGGGAATTACGACAGAGTTGATGCGAGAAGATAGCTCGTAAGGGTTTAGGTAGTCTGCCTCAAGATCCGAGAAACCAAGAAACTGTAGAGTTCAAAGCGAATGATTTGAGATGCACATACGGAATCAAACTATATCTCAAATGCTGCAGCTTGTGATCAAAGATCAACAGGGGCATCAAATGATATAGAAATACAACTAATAATCCCTATTTTTCAGACAACCACAAGCTATTCAATTCATTAAAGAGTCCCACTATAAATCACAGGCTTAAAGCTTCAATAAAGTAGAACGCAAGAAAATCTTAAGTGGGCTAAAGCTAATATAGCGATAACAATCTCCGCCAGAAACTCTGTTTCCCTGCGGAAACAAACCAAAGCATTGCATACTCGGAACAAAGCACACAAAGGGCTTTTTTTTTTTTACTTTTTTTAGCTAGAGTTTAATAGTAAGAGAGCTCAGAAGGATATATAAACATACCTGGTAAAAGTTCAATCCTATGAGAGTGAGATTCATAATCGCAAATATCAACCAAAGAATAGGTTCCCACGCCATGGCCACGCAGCTCAATAGAAATTTGTTCCGTTACTTGTGCTGGAATCTGTATATCTGTTCATCGAAAGGGTCTTAAAACAGTTCAAAAAATCTGGATTTTAACACTTTACAGCGTAGCGATATTGTAAAAGAACTGACGAGTAATGCTGTAATTATGTCGGGGGGGTTTTAGTGGAGTGGCGTGTTATTTCTGTCCGCCATTGAAGGGACAAAATTTGGGACGTTACAGAAATTGTAAAGAACGAGCTATTGTGTAGGCCTATAAGGCCCATATATACACCGTTATGTTTCGGCCCAGCCCAATTTAAAACGCCGTCGTTTGGCTCGCCGTCCTCATTAGCCAAAGGTTCATTCTCTGTTTTCTGGTTTCAACCGACAAAGGCTCATTCAGCTGCTGATCTTTTCGCCAATTGAATTCATCTGAGAAGATTTAAAGGTGATTACTTTACTTTGATGCTATCCATAAGTTATACTTTGCTTTTCTTGTACTCATTTTAGCTCGGTGTTCTTTGTTGCTTTTCGTGAGAGCTTCTAATCAATATCGCAGCTCACTTATTCTCGAGCATGTTAACTTAAATCATATTTTTACGCAATCGTCATTTTTTTGAATTTTTACTGTGATTTGTGTGGGCTGCTATTGAAAAGCTGTCTTCGGCGAGTTTTTCATTTGCGTAAGGATGGATTGTGTCGATTAATTTTCAATTATCATTCATGAATTTCTACGCACGCAGTATTTCTTTATTCTCGACTATCGTGATGGATTGCTGAAGCTGTAAAGACTTAATTTGAGTTTTGGAAGTGTGCATTTGATCTTCTGCGGCGTGCAAGAGATTTGTTAAGGTGAATAACTATGACGTTGCTTCCATAGATGATGGAATAGAGGTTATTCAGTTTTGTGTATGTTGTCAATTTTTATACTTGGTTTTTAAGAGTTTTCGACGATTGCATCTGAGATCATATGCTGTGCAGGGTTGTGGTTCATACTATGCGAAGATGACGATGTGTGCCCCGGTCAGCAGTTGCGCCAATAATGTGCGTTGCTTCATTGGAAATGTCCGTAAACAGACGTCTAACGGTTTCTGCAATGCGTTCTCGCAATCGCAGCGCTGTTCCTACGGCACCTTAAACAAAAATCGAATGCTGAGTCACTGTTCCTTAAACATGTCCACAACAAATTTATGCTCTCTGACCTTTAAAGGTGTAGTAAATCCTAGATTTCATCGTAGAACACGCCTCAATGTAACGACTGGACACCACGACTTGAATTTGAGGCTTTTGGTACCTAAACAGAGGCAAAGTTCCAAAGTTGAATGTAAGGTGGGACCATTCACTTGGCGTCGTCATGGTGCATCAGCCGGGCTTTGTATTGGAATGTTGGTGTGTTTTTCTTCATCCACACCTTCTTATGCAGAAGCGCCGGAGGGAAATGAAAAGAAGGGACGTTTCAGCATTGATGCATCTTCTCCAAGCTTCTCACAAGGGAAGAAAATTTTGAATGACTACTCTGTGATTGGTCAGTACTCGGTGGTGATTATTAGCTTCATATATTACCTGAACGTGATGAGAGTTCCTCAGACTTATTATGACTTTCTGTGATACAACAATCTTTATTGGACGTGTCCATCTCTTTTATCAAGTTGTGTAGTCACCTATATAAGAAACATATTATCATCTAGATACGTCTAGATACTATATATTGACTTTTTTAATTGATTAACGTATTTTAATGTATCGCTTAATGCGATTGATGGTGAAATAAATTATTGGTTGGTGCTGTGTAGGCATACCTGGAGATGGCAGATGTTTGTTTCGCTCGGTGGCTCATGGTGCCTGCATTCGATCAGGAAAGCCTGCTCCAGATGAGAACCTTCAGCGGCAACTCGCAGATGAATTGCGAGCTATGGTATGTATCATGTATGCAACAAGATTATTTTCATTCCAACTTAGGTTGTGAAATTTAATTGATTCGAAAGTTAAATCTGTCCAATGAAAGTTGCAAGAAGTGTTATTTCTTGAGAATCTGGAGTCTTAGTGAAGCGAGATTTAAATGTTCAAAATCCGCAAACATTTAATAGTTGTATATGATGTATCTATTCGTCACGAGTGCCCTGCGTACCCATATAGGTTGCAGATGAATTCATCAAAAGACGAGAGGAAACTGAATGGTGAGTCTTTAAACTCCATTGTTGCTGAGTTTTCTTGTTACACCTTTTTATTATTTTTATTCCTTACTCAAGATACACTAACCTTCTGAGCATTACTGCTAGTTCAATGAAAATGATACTGAACATCTGCATATTAATCGTGTGAAGTAGTCATGACTCATAAGTTACATGGTAACGTTTTGTAATCTCATACACTTGAGCTCGTCGTGCTGAATTTGTCATGGTCAGCAATGGTTCTTTTATGATACTTAGCCCTAATCACTCGGTGGATCTAATTGGCGTGCAGTGCAATATGCGTTTGTTATATCTTAGAGTTCATGAAATCTTGGAAAAATCTCTCAGGTTCATCGAAGGCGATTTTGATACATATATCAGACAGATAAGAAAACCTCATGTATGGGGAGGCGAGCCTGAACTGTTGATGGCTTCTCATGTTCTCCAGTAAGTCTAGAGTTTACAGCTACATATGCACACACCCTCAAGTAAATAGCAAGAAAAAATCTTTTCTTTACAGATATTTCCATTTTACCTATATTATTCTTAATGGGCTACTTCAACCCCATCATAGTTTCTCCAGTAACCGTCGAAGCTACTGAGTTTTTGTACTTCTGAATAATCCGAGGATGGTATTGTTGTAAAAATTTTTATCACTGTAGCTAATTGGCGAAAAAATGGGTCGGTATAATTGGTTGGATTTAATACATTCACTGGTAATAATCATTTCAAATTGTTTAACTTTCAGGATGCCGATCACAGTCTACATGCGCGATGGAGAGTCGGGCGGCCTCATTTCGATCGCAGAGTACGGTCAAGAGTATGGAAAGGACAATCCTATCAAAGTGCTCTATCATGGTTACGGCCATTACGATGCTCTCCATTTTCCAAGGGCAAGGCTCTGAAGCTCTCTCTTTTTATCGATGTTAATAATATGCATATTTTGGCTTCTCTTTTTACTCCCAAATTCAAGGATCATCAAACATAAAAAAGTTATCATAAGAATTTGATCGTGCCATTGCCTCTTACTTCATACATAGGACAACATTGGCAATGGGTAAGGTTATTTCAGTCTTATGTAATGATAGTGAAGGATTTGAGCTGTGTCTTGCGTATAATGTTGTTGCAGAAACTCATTTCTAGGAGTTTGTATCTTTCTGCTGAAGATTTGTATAAGTAATCCAAGTTATGGGTTTCTTCCGTAAATATCAACATTGCATCAATTTGTGGGTACAGAGATTTGCTAATATAATGAGCGCCCCAACCACTCGAACATGATTTTTCCATTATTTTTATTTAAGCCTTATATGTTCCTATTAGGTCCTTGCCCAGCGACTTTTAATCGTCGAAGTAACCCAACCTAGTAGCAAAAAGTAATTCCATATAATCAAATATAAAGATACATAAAACAAATATTCCGTTTATGGATGAATATACACAAATACTGAGCTAGCGAGCGTCGAGCGCACAGTTATTCTCTGCCACCAAATATCCGACGATAATTTCGGCTTCTTCAACTAATTAATCTGTAAGAGATTTGTATGAGTAGTATATATTCTCACCATTTCTCTATCTTTTGGTTCATCTCTGTGATTCCGCTGTGGGATAGCGTCGATCTTTGGTACCTCTAGAAATCTTCCGTTACGTTCCAAATTACATCGATGAGAAGATCGACCAACTTAGACAAGTCATGTAGGAGAAAGAGGGCGTCCATATACTAAGGGATTCCAAGCAAATCATGGTTATATATAAGAAACCATCTCTCTCCGTCTCTCTCAGAATGGTCTTTTTCTGGTGAGCTTGTACATTATAATATTGATGCCTGATGGAAGACGATCATGATTTTTAAGACTTATATCGGCAGGCCAAATTATGTTAGTGCTTAGGTTTAGGATTTGGTGATAGGTAGGAGAGAGAGAGAGAGACCCCTGCCTAAGAATTCCATCGAAGAACACGACAACAAAAGCAAACAGAAAAGGGCGGGCAAAAACGAAAAAAGCAGAACCTATAAGTTACAAACACCCAACAAAAGAAAAGAGAAAAGCAAGTCCAGTTAAATACCCTAAATACAAAACACAACAAACATCCCTTAACCTATCTCCTCTTTCTACTTCCTCGACCGTTTGTTCGTCTGCTGCTTCGCAGGAGGCGGCCCCTCCACTACGCTGCCTCTCCCCCTCTTCCCGCCCATCGCCGCCGGAGGAGGTGGCTGAGCCGCCGCCGCTGCTGAAGCTCCTCCCCTCTTCGGCGGCCTCCCAATACTCTTCTTCTTACCCTTCTCCTTACTCTGCTGCGCCTTTGCCTCCGCCCCTCTCTTGCTGCTGCTTTGCTGCTGCTGCTGCTCTCTCTTCTTCGAACCGTTGCCTCCTTCCCCGCCACTGAGAGGAGTGTTCTTCAAAGCATCGACCAACAAATCCCCTTTATTAGGAGACGACGACTGCTTCATCCTATTCAAGAAATCAGCCGCCCCGCGCTTCTTCGATTCGTTCGTTGTCCCTTTCTTCTTCGCCGTTGTATCGTTCTTGGCCTTCCCCTGTTTCCCGGACGATTCTACAGCAGTAGCAGCTTTGCTGCTGCTGTTGTTCGATTGGTTCTTCTTACCATTCTTCTTCGCTGGGGCTGAGACAGAAGACAACCTATCCCTCGTCCTCTTCTTCGTCGTCGCCTTAGGCTCCTCGTCGGACTCGCTAGACGGCGGAGGAGACGAGCACTGATTCTGCTGTGCGTTTGCTTCGTTCTCTTCTTCTTCTTCTTCTTCGATTGGCTCTTTCTTCTTGTTCGTGCCCGAGGAGGACGAAGCCTTCGCTATCGAGCTTCGCTTGCGGCAGACTATTAATGGTGCGGAGGAGAGACTTGGCTTTAGGGCTAGAGAGTTCGAGGGCTCGGATTCTTCGTGCTTGGAGAGGGATTGTAGAGATATTTGCTTGCCTGAGGAAGACTCGGACCTTGCCTGCTTGTGGGTTATCTCCTTTGAGATGTGCCTTCGAAGCTCGTGGGCGGCCTTGGCTTCTGAGGAGTTGTTGGCGAAGTAGACGAGGGCGTTGTTGACGAGCAATAAGAGATCTCTGAATAATTTGTTGATGGAGTCTGAGTATGATCCCTCTTTGATTCTTGATTCGATCGTTTCGAAATCCACGTGCTGGCGGATTATCTTGTTGTACTTGGCTGTTTCCTGCATATACGTGTGTGACTGTGAGTTTTTCATTCAGCAATAGCTCGTTGGTTCAGAAAACATGTCATGTAGAATTTAGAAATATATTCAAAGCATACGACGCTATGTTAGAAAGCAACCACAGAGGCTTATCTTTTCTGCTAAATAATAATCAAATCCAAATTCATTGGATTTCAAAATTCAAAATTTCAAAGATTTCCCACGTATGGATAAATATAACATAATATATTTAAGAAAACAAGTGAAAATAATCAGATTTACCCTGCTGCAAGTATTTAAACCCAACAGTTCCATAGATGAGAGACGAACATAGTTTTGCCGACAGGACAGGCCATGGGTTATTGAATTTACCATTTTTACCCTTCAACATCTATAGTATCTCCTTTAATGGGGACCGAGGGAAACTCAAAAGCTAATGTGGATAAGACAGTAATGGGGATTCGAATCAAGCAAATTACGCGATTACCCTTCGTATGAAAGCAACGGACCCCTACGTCAGCGGAAACGTAACGTACACAAATAAGTAATTACCTGGCTCTTAAGCCGCCGGGAGAAAACCGACCCGAACTTGGTACCCGTCAGAGACTTCAAAATCTCAATCAACGGCCCTGATTCAATCTCTTCCTTCACTGCACTAGGTTCGTCCACGTGTCCTTGCTCCCCACCACTTCCAGCGCCGCTCCCGCGCCGCACCTTATCGCTTCGCTCTTCTTCGTCCTTCCTTGACCTACTCACCTCGCTTTGCACGTCCGAGTTGGCTTTGTTGTTGTCCTCTGAGCCTATTGACTCGGTCACCGGTTCGGTTTCCGGCCGGTTCGCGTCCTTTTCGACGCTGTTGGAGCTGCCGTTGCAGGAATCTTCGTTCGGAGGTTTGAGATCTGGCGCCGGTGGTTTTGCCTCGTCCGGCTCCGTCGTGGTTCGGTGGGGGACGGCGTTCGGCTCGACAGTTCGATCTGGCTCGAGCGGTGGTGTTTCGGCGATTTGTTGTTTGTGCGGCTGAGAATTTGTGGAGTTAGATTCGTTCACCGATAGCCTGTCCTTTGCCGGTTCGTTTCCGGCGTCTGCTTCGTTTCCATCCGCCTTTGGCGCCGTGGATGAAGTCGGCGTGACATCGTTGTTTTTCATTTCTGGATCGGACTCTGATTTCCGGCTCTTTTCACGCTCTTCTTCCATTTTTTTCATCTTCGACTCCAAAGACCTTGGCAGATTCAGGAACAAATCGACGAAAACACAAAAATCAGAACAGAGAACGAACAGTCTATGAAAAATATCACACGCTCCGATTTTCAATTATTTCAGTCGGCCATAGATCGATCCTGTTTGGAAATGCGAACAACAGCTGTAAAAAACACGTACTCGATCCTAAGATCGTAACGCTGCACCTCTCTCCTAAGCTCGGCGACTCTCAACTTCCTGAGCTCTTCGAGCAACGGCAGGGACTCCTCAACGACGTCCGATTCGCCGTCGTCTCCGACGTCATTCTGAGCGAATCGCCGCTTGAGATCTATGTATCGGAGCCTGCAGCTATACGGCGTGAGCTCAAGGCTAGGGTTAGACGTCCGTTTCTGAAGCTCAGACGCCACTGAATCCCACGCTCCCGTGCCGTGCCGATTCACGGCGAAGGCGAGTATGAGCTCCTCCCATGTCCCCCAAGACGACGTCGTCGTCGGCCCGGCGTCCTTCTCTTCTTTATCGGAGACGACATCGTTGTCGCTGGGTTTGGTCATACAGAGAATTCCTTTTTTTTATTTTATTACTATTTGGGTTGTCCTCTCAAATCTTAAGCGTGGTGGCGTGGTGACGTGCGGTGCGTTACCGTGCGGTTTTCTCCGATTACCTTTCTACAATTTAAGCTTTCATCAGATTTATATAAGTCGTGTTCTTCGTTCCCCTAATTATAAAAGTCGCCGGAGAGTTAACAGTGATCGGAGGAGGTGGGATGGTCTGGGCTAGCTAGGGTAGGGTTGTGTTTTGTTTCATAAATTGAAAAAATGCAATCTGGCGATTTTATACTACTACGACAAAGATACTTATTTATTAAATAAATTTCCAATTTTCTTTCGTATTTTTCTTGGGCTTTCGTTTATTGGGTTTGTTTGTTTAATAATGTCGACAATGTGGCTTAGGTTTTATCCAAAGTAGGAAATGAATTGACACTATTGCCCTCAATATTATAGGTGAAATATTACAGAAGTCCTCATCCACAGTATTGTCTGAATCGATCTATATGGAAATGCTATTGATTTCGGGGACGTTTGGATTGGTAGGAGAGTATTATTATGCCAACGTATTTTTTTTTCACTCAAAAGAAATCGGCTTTAATTAGTCACTTTTTTTTTTGTGATTTTAATCATAAATGACTTGACCGTTTAACAAAGTTTTGTTGAATGTATTATTTTCATTTTAACAATTAGTTATTTGTGCTTATATATTTTAATCTAGTGTAATTTGTCCATTTTTTTTATTTATGTATGTAATAAAGGCTTTAATGACTAAACAGATCATGAATCCTGACTAAAAGTTGGGTCATGATTTCAAAATGAAAAAGCATGAAAGAGAAAGGAAAGGTCGGGGCGGGGCCAGTCACGTTTTGTGATGTCCACCCAACACTAATATCTCTCCCCAAGAATTCAAATATATATTTTAATAATAATATAGTAGAGATGCTGCATTAGATCCGAATTTCTTTACCATACAGTAAATATCATTAAACTTATCTTGCTGAAAGTGATTTCTCACACTAATATTAAATTTGACTACCAGACATTTGTTACTTTCTCCCTACTTATGTATGATAACTGTAATAAAAATAAGGGTATTATAGAGTTGGTAACCATTAAATTAAAACTCAAAGAATGAGAAGCTCAGATTTCAAGCCATTTCTGCATTTTCTTTCAATCAGAGAACCTATGAACTTATGCTTCGCCCTCTGAACTAAACAAAGATGATAATTTTGGACAGTGGATCTCATACTTGCAGATCAAAAAAATAGGAAACACCGAAAAAAAAAGCGGGATTCGAAGATGGATAGAGTTCGTACATCTGGAAAATGGTATTCGTTCACTATCGAATCCTCAGCAGAAAAAAAAAAGAAAAAAGATTAAATCAGAGATAGTCAACAACTCACATGATGATCGAAGCTATAAGCATGAATGGCCGAAGGGCTCGTGCCAGGCCTGTGATATCATAAACCACATACAATAATAAGCATATGCATATCGATGTTAGAGGCTTGGGACTTGTTTTTTCATCTTCGATTGCATCAAAAGTACGTATGTTTGAAGATCTTACCTTTTGTTTATGACGCCGTAGTGAAACTTAGGTCCTCCAGCCTTTTTATCTTCTATATACTGCGTTGCGTGAAAGAAAAAAAAAAGCAGAGACATTTTTTAGACGCAAGTCACAGTACATCAGATAAAGAAGAAACTTAATAGCTCATCTATTGCCTGAGTCTACGAGAACCCACCAATTTTAACGTCACGAGCATCGAAGAAAACGATAAAGAATCGAAAGGAATATCCTCAAGAGCGAAGAGCTCGCATTCAGATGATTCTGGGCCAGGAGAAAAGTGGGGCTTTTTCAATTTCGCCAGGAAGATCAGGTATGTCTGTTAGTTAAAAATGAAATTTCTAACATTCAAACTCCATATCATAGAAATAGATTCAATAAATTACCCAAGAGAAAGTATTGATTTACTTGACCGATAAGTGGAATGTCCAAGTGTGCAAATGGACTTAGGACTTCAACATCTGCATTTGCTTCTTCCCATGTTTCCCTAACTGCTCCATCAGCAGCAGATTCTCCTAGCTCCATGAATCCCGCGGGGAGTGTCCTATTAAGAGTAAGAAAATTTGAAAAAAAAAAAGGATAATATCAGCGAAATGGATTTGTCATCTGAAAAAGGAATAACTGTAACATGAGAAAATTGCTTACCACAGGCCATACGATGGCTGAATCTTGCGTCTACATAGTAATATTTTGTTTTCATGCTCAATTAGACAACCAACTACCTATTAAACAAAAATAACCCAAGAGCAGACTACTGTAAACAATTGAACGAAAAGATAAAACCCTCTTAAGAATTTTGTATACTTATGAGTGTTGCTCGAAACAGCTCACCATTTTAGGGTTCTCGTAAGAGATTTTTCCACAGCCCGTGCAGATGGCTCGTATCTTTTCTTCCCCGTCGGGTATCTCATGCTTTGTTGGAGCACCACAAGATTGACAAAAATTAATCTTTCTAGCGCTTCCCTGAAGATTAAAGAAAGAGCAGAAGTTCGAGTCTTATCGTTATCAGGAGATCGTAAGATAATCAGAAATAGCTCCTAAGCATTTTCAGAAGTATTGACAGCAGAGATCAGAGAACAGAAATGATAATACTGCGATAAAAAGCACACTGATATTAAGAGCAACACTTGAAGGCTTTTAACATATATCTTGATAAGAACAGATGAATTTTCAACACACAATCAATACATTCGCCCAGTGGAAAAAACCATAGAACTGCTATTGTCCAATAGATCTCGGAAGGTACTTCACGATTCTCGGTTCTTGAAAGAGGACTGCTTATTCTCTTCAGTGTTCATTCTAGCATTGAAGAGATGCATTATGAAACGTGACATATAAGAACATTGTTCCAATGGAACTAATGAAACCAACTCAACATCAAAGAGCTGATACATCAAAGTCCTTTATAAGATCCAAGCACATCTAACTCAACATATGAATCACAGAATGGCCAAGGAAAATAACCAAATATCTGCTCCTTCATTTCAGAATACAACTATACGCCTAATTTGGCTCCATTCCACCCTCCTAAGACCGTCCGCATCAATCAAGAATCGAAAATTCAAAGAGCCCATCTCTAATTAACAAAATCAAGCAAGTCTCACAGTTGACTTAATCGCAGTGGACGACGGCGACGACGACGATGTCCCGTCTGGGGTTGACTCGAAATTAGTGTGCGATGACATTCGATGAGCCCTAAATGAACAGCTTCTCCTCAGCTGAAGAGGGTACGGCCGTGTTTCCGAAGACTTGAACAATCTAGCTTGTATCGGAACCGAAACTACGGAAAGATTTGCGTGGGCCTTCTTCAAATTCAGGGAAATTGAAGAGCACCCACCTGAGGAAGAAGATGACGACACAAGAAACTGTATGGCTTTGAGCATTATAAAAAGTAGAAATCGACTAATCTTGGAAGCTATTAAGCTGTGTACTGTTGAACATGGCCACGAGATTTTTCTTTCTTTAGAGGCGAGTCGTAGAAACTCCGCGAAAGGAACCTCAACAATGAATCCAATCAAAAAAAATTAGTTGGCAGAACAGCGCGTGAGTACCACGGTGCCGTTTAAAGCTAAACTTACTTATCGAATTTATCTTTTTATTTTTTAATTATATTATTATTTTTCAAATATTTGTGATGAAATATAATCTGTTTAAAGCCATTCAAAAACTTTTTGCTTAACCAATGTCATTTGAATATTCCCCATAAAATTGACCTTGTATTGGGTGTGTTTGGGATTTACGATCGATCACAGATTGTCGACAAGTCGATAAACAAAAATTAAGAACAGGGGAATTTTACGTGGTTCGGATTCGAAACGAATCCTACGTCCGCAGGAGATTCAACTCTTTATTGTTTGAGATTACGACGTACAAGATCTTTCTCAAGTCACTACATATTAGAGAGATTCGCAGGCTCTTCAAAGCTAATCTCTCACAAAAACTACTTCTCATTCCTTTTAAAATAACTTCAATAGCAGTTATGAAAGCCACGTTGGTTCAGCAATAGAAATTGTTGTTGCTAACTGCAACTTTATAGTTTTTCATCTGAACAATTCCAGCATGGTCTGCAAATGATTATCAACCTTTTATCTTGGCTTGGTTGAATTTGGGACCAATTTCACCCAACTCCGACTATTAATTCCGTAGCTGATTGAATAAAGATATCTCAGCCGGAAAAAAATCTGGAATTGGGTTTTAACAAAGTTCTCCTTAAATATAAAATAGTCAAATTGTATAGATTTTCTCTCAATCGAATACTCAACACAATATGCATGCTCGATTTGAGTAAAAATCTTTGCAAAAGTCGTGTACGATATATAATATTCAGACTAGAACATTTGGTAACACTTTGTTATGACGTAAAATCCCAATAGCTTATGTTTAGAACTCCGCCATATTATTTTAAGTAAAAGTTTATTCTAAAACAACTATTTAATTAGATAATGCATTTCAGAAATTTTTTTATTTAAAGTACGTGAATATTGGATTCGATTCCCGACATCATTTTGCCAGAACATTTTTAATAGTACTAGTAACTTATGCACATCCAAATGCGTGTGTTATTTATATAAATATTTTTTATTAAATTTATCTTATTTGAAATATTTCATAGAAATCATAATTTAAATTTAATTTGCATGTTTTAAAAATGTAAAAAGGAAAATTAATTTATTATAAATTTAAAATAGGATAATAATTAACTAAAAATAGTAATTAACTAAAAATATTACTAGACTAATATAATATAAACATAGTTAGTGATTTTTTTAATTTCATTAATTAATTTTTTTCTTGCTCCGTTTATTCTAACCGCTCAGCTTTAATAAAATAATATTGATTATCCAATACTAGCAACCATGCACACTCGATGCGTACGTATTGCTTAATTAATAATATCCACATAAACACGGTGTTATAATTGCCGACCACTCGTGTCCTGACAAACCTAACAACACATACGTACGTATTGCTTAATTAATAAGAAATTTGAAATTTCAAAGGGAATCAATGATAGTCCGTGGGGACCACATCCACAAGATCAGATTAAAATGGACGGCTGCGATCGATGCAAAAATTACTACTGTTATTTATTCATCCCTCACTCCTATTTCTTTATACTCTGTGAGGCGAGGGCTTCGATTCGAAGAGGACACACAAGGAGACAGCGAGAGAACATAAGGGGTCTATTTTTCAACGAGACTCAAAGGTACAATCCTTATTTAGCTGAAACGACTTTGGTCTCTTTTGATTGTAGGTGAAGGCGATATTTGTCGTTATGCGTGTTTTGATCGAATACTGAAGCTTGTGGTGTGAGTGCGTTGTATCGTTTTCGTAGATCTGTAGGAGTTGTTGCTTTTGTTCAGCCGTCTTGTGGTAGATCTGAATGGTTACGCTGTTCACGAACGATTCGTAGATCTGGAAATTAGTATTTTCTGATAGTGTTTATTGATGGTGGTAAAGAGATTTCCAACAGCACAGTGTTTTGCTTATGGGTGATCGGTTACTTGGAAGTTATGTCAGGAAAGCTTCCTCTTTTATGTGCTTCGTTATCTTGGTTCAGTGCCTGATTTCACATGGACTCTTCAACTTGTGATGTGATTTAAAATCAATTCTGCGATTCTCTAATTTTTTCGAAGTTCTGAAAGTGAACCATAAGGTGGTTCTATAAGAATCAAATTTTTAGATTGATGGTTTATGTACTCTTAATATCAAGATCGAATAATAGTTACGAAATTGCAGCTCACTCTGGTGATTCTTTTTCTCCAGATCTCATTAAGACATGGCAGACGCTGAGGATATTCAACCCCTTGTTTGTGACAATGGAACTGGAATGGTCAAGGTAAGTCTAAGCTTTCACCTGATGGTATTTTCAATGATACCGTTGCCAATATTTGTCCATTTTCTGGTTGTTCCATGAAACAACGCTTACTTTTTATGAATGTTATTTTTTTTTATTGTATTTTCAGGCTGGTTTCGCTGGTGATGATGCTCCCAGAGCAGTCTTTCCCAGTATTGTAGGGCGCCCTCGTCACACTGGTGTGATGGTCGGAATGGGCCAAAAGGATGCTTACGTAGGCGACGAAGCCCAATCCAAGAGAGGTATCTTGACCTTAAAGTACCCAATTGAGCACGGTATCGTCAGCAACTGGGATGATATGGAGAAGATTTGGCATCACACTTTCTACAATGAACTTCGTGTGGCTCCTGAAGAACACCCAATTCTATTGACCGAGGCCCCTCTCAATCCCAAGGCTAACCGCGAAAAAATGACTCAAATCATGTTCGAAACCTTCAATGCCCCTGCTATGTATGTTGCTATTCAGGCCGTTCTCTCCCTCTACGCCAGTGGTCGTACTACTGGTATGTAAATTAATTAGCATATTCTCGATCTTAAGATGATCAGAATCTAATTATTTCTGATGTTTACGCTCTTGGTAGGTATCGTTCTTGACTCTGGCGATGGTGTGAGCCATACAGTCCCAATCTATGAAGGCTACGCTCTCCCACATGCTATCCTCCGTCTCGATTTAGCTGGTCGTGATCTCACTGACCATCTCATGAAGATCCTCACTGAGAGAGGGTACTCATTCACCACAACCGCAGAACGGGAAATTGTGAGAGACATCAAAGAGAAGCTAGCTTACATTGCCCTTGACTACGAACAAGAGCTAGAAACAGCTAAGTCAAGCTCTTCGGTGGAAAAGAACTATGAATTGCCCGACGGGCAAGTGATCACTATAGGTGCAGAAAGATTCAGATGCCCTGAAGTCCTTTTCCAGCCTTCGATGATTGGTATGGAAGCTGCTGGCATTCACGAGACTACCTACAACTCGATCATGAAGTGCGACGTTGATATTCGAAAGGATTTGTATGGCAACATTGTGCTTAGCGGTGGTTCTACCATGTTCCCTGGTATTGCTGATAGGATGAGCAAGGAGATTACTGCTTTGGCTCCGAGCAGTATGAAGATTAAGGTCGTGGCTCCACCTGAGAGGAAGTACAGTGTTTGGATTGGAGGCTCGATTTTGGCTTCTCTTAGTACATTCCAGCAGGTACCTAATGAACCATTATTAATGTTTTTTATGATGGAGATTTCATCGCAAAAGAAAATGAAAAGTAGACAAAATGGGTTTTGTTGACTGATCCTTATGTTTTGTTCCATTTTGTCCATAGATGTGGATAGCAAAGGCTGAGTATGATGAGTCTGGGCCATCCATTGTTCACAGAAAATGCTTCTAAACAAAGAAAGTTTTTCTCAAGCTGAGAAATGCTGTAAAAGGGTTTGTTTGAGTGGTGATTGCAGGTGCTGTGTTTTGCTTTCTATATTTTTCTCTCCGAGTCTGTTTCGTTTGTGTCTTTTAGTTTTGAACATCGTACGAAGAAAAGGTTTTCTTCTGTTACAGTATTTGATTTATCGCGTTTGTATGTTTGAATACTACTTTGTTGTGGTTTTCGAATCAATGGAACATTTTGGATTTTGTATTTTTCGCAGCTTCACTCCACTCCACTCATTTGCTTGTTTTTAATTGCATATTTTGAGTTGCTTAAGGTATGTAGTATGTATTACTTTTTTCTTGAGGAAATTCAGAAAGAAATATGCCATTTGCAACAGAAATAAAGATAGGAACGGTTGATCGTATTCATCAATTCTATTATAATTTCCGTTCCAAAAATAGTACGTTCTTTCAGCTTGTAAATCTCCGTGGTATAATATTCACGATCTGTACATCGCATGCTTCCTTGTACATCGCATGCTTCATCAAGAAGAATCAACTTTTAAGAAAAGCAAAAAAAAAAAAAAAACACACAGAAAATCATACGGAAAAACACACATTTTGCATGCACATGAATAACCACTAGCTAGACTACTGTTGGTCTTTTCCCTTGGTCTTCTTCAATACATGTCTAACAAAAGAATGCAATAAATCAAACCACCGACACATATATTTGTTTATTACGTCCCAAGTCTGATCTCATATACATAGATAAAATATGTACACGTATGCAATAAACTAATCATCCCACGTTTCGAACCTCCGCATACAGAAACCCTAAATGAGGCAAAACATAAACAATCAACTTTACACAATCTCTTCTTACCCCACTCTGATTTCTACACAAATATGCATGTTATAACCATACGTTTCCTTATACCATTCTCTTGGATATTACGTGTACACTTCCCATCTATAATCTACAAGTAAAAAAGTAAAACTTCAGTATAATCATCAGTAAATATCCTTTTTTTCTTTTTCCCAGAATAGTTTCTCTACTTGGGTCGGCTTATTCTGCGCAGAAGCTCGGCGTAGAGAATCTCGTTCCAAGAATCGGGCACGCCGGGCAGGCACCAATGGCTGCAATCTTGAAAAACGAGGGGAGATTTCTTCTCCTCGTCCGAATAATGTTGCTTTCGATAGATCGAAGGGTGGCCGTCCTTTCTGTAATCGGTCATCCTCGTTACGTTGAGATAAGCAACGCTCGTCTTCATACCCTTAAACACTTCCTCGAGTACGCCCATTTTGGGCGGATAGTTCGAGAGAAAAGTTTCGTTCTTTATGGGCTCCGTTTCGTGGTCGCATTGCCCGCCCGAATTCCACTGCCCGCCGCTGTTTGTTTTTGTAATATAAGCAAGAAGTGCGTTCAGTGTCCGATCTATACTCTTATATAAATTCTAGATTTTGACCCAAAATTGCTTAATTTTGAAAACTGGAGCAAAATCTAGTATTTAATGCCATTAAATTGCTTAATTTTGAAAGTTATTGTCCGTAAAATGTCATCCCATAAATTCGTTGTTCCTTTAATACCATACACCTCCTAATTTACAAGACTGAAAAAATTATTAACCCTAAACGTTGAGAGTCTTTTCTTTTACCTGAAATGAGAAGCTGAATAGCCTCTGAAGAACACGAGCGATTTCTTAGGATTGACGTTCTTATCGACCCATCTTCCCCACGTCGTCAACGCCCTTCGAAACGCTTCGAGGACGTTCAGTTCGCCGTAGACATGGCTGCCTTCTTGGTAATAATCCTTCCTGAAAAACACATAAAGAACAAAAAAAAATCTTAACTTCCTTTCATCCATGAAAAATGGCTTTCTTTATCCTCATTACAATCATTACACACCCTTTAGAAGTTTTATCATGAGTCCACCAATGCCCAGTGTTGAACACTATGACGTCAGCATTCTTGTACTTGTCTGCTGATTGGCCTATCAAATCGAGGCGAAGGGTTTCTTTCTTGGCGCCGCTTTTGTCCTTAAACTCCCATTCTCGGACGAGGAAAGGCGATACGAAGAACTCCACCGAGCACTTGTAGTCCTGGGAAGGGAACACATTCTTTTTTAAGACATTCTTTCTTCCAACAAAAAACAGATACCTGAAGAAATTCTTACTTCGAATATGAACGAATACTCAGCTTCGGCGCGAAAATGGTGCTTCCCCGACGCTTCGTATACTTTGCTCTGATCTTTAACTGAGTTCCTAAGTATGCATATCAGAGATTCCCACATGTTTCTGTTGAGCGAATCGCCGACGAAAACAAGCCTCTTCCCCTTCAGCATTTGAAGCATGCGTTTCCCATTTAACCTGAATTTTTTTTCAAAGGTTTGATCTTTACTAAGTTTAGACAAAAGACAACCTTAAAATCAGAACTAAGAACATGCCCTTTGCCTTGATTTATTACCTGGGGAGAGTGCAGCCCTTTGGCTTCCATTTAAGCTTGTAATAATTATCATCAGGCCTACCGTTAAGGAAACAGTTGAACTGCTCATCGATCAAAGAACAAGAGCCAGGCTTGTACAGTGGGTAAGATTCGTCTTTAACCCAATTTCCGTCGAAGAAATCGCAGTTCATCAGAGACTTTATCAAATCATCGAACCCTTGCTTCTTGTCCGAGGCGGCGTTAGCGTTAGTACTATTACTGCTCTGTTTCTTTACGAGGGAAGAAGTTAGATTCTTAACCACGCTCTCCTCTGTGATGCTCTTTCCACCGTTTACAGTACTGTTCTTCATTACAGAAAGCTCGCCTGTGCTCTGATTTGCTTTCAAGGCTTCACCTTTGCTGTCCGAATGTTCTTCCCTAGTCTGATTCTTCGAATCCCACGACACTTTTGCTGGGATTGTGGCGTTTTGAACGGTGGGCGAAGTCTGAGGTAAAATCGAAGTACTGTTTTGGTTAAAGGCTTCACCTTTATGAGTTTCATCTTCATGGTAGGTCTTATTTGCTGCTAATGGAGGCCCTTTATCAAAATCAGGGAAAGCAGCATTGTGGGACTGTGAGGAATTTGGGAAGAAATAACTGTAAATCGATGAAAATTGAGATCCGTAAGAAGAAGATTCGTCTGAGAATCTCGGAGGAGATGGGCTCTCAGTAATGTTGCTTCTTCTAACACTTCCGAGGTTGAAGACGTTGGTATACCATGGCGTCGAAGAGTTTACAGAAGGGCTGAAGGCGAAGAATGTTGTGAAGGCGATGAAGAAGAAGACAGATGCGTAGGCGAAAACGGCGGTTCTATTTGCTCTGAAAGATGAGAACAAGTTTGATTTGTAGTCTGAGACGAGGTTTTCGCCATTGATGGGAGCATACTTTGTTAACCGTGACATGCTTGTTATTGTTGTTCTTTCTTCTCCAAGGCAAAAGTACTCACGGGAATTTTTTTTCTTGGGAAAAGTGTGTGTAATGGAATTTTGTATAAAGGAAAGGAGTGAGAGATTTTCTCTTTCTGGGCTTTCAAGAGATTGAATGGACATACGAAGATTGAAATAGATGGATGAACGAACGCCTGTTTAATGTGAAGAAGACGAAGGGCCGTTTTTTGATGAACTTCTTTCACCTACTTTGTGTTTGATGGTTGTGGAGCTTCTCTGAGGACTGAAAATGGTGAAAATAATTGTGGTGATTTCTTTCTTTGTTATTTTGTTCTAATAAGTGTGAAATGCTTCCACTCATTGGGTTGTGGTAAAGAGATAAGGAATGTGGTGGAGGAGCAAGGGAAAAGAATTGTAATAATCTTATTTTATTTCATTTGTAATAATATTGAAGTTGTCGAAAGTATGTTTCCGTGTGGACCGAAGATTGATGAATGTTGGCTTTGGTCTCTCCGTACGTTTAAACGCTGAAATTAACGTCAACGACGTCGTACGCTATGTGCTCCACCAATTCTTAAGGAATAGTAATTACTGTATATATTAAATACATTCATGAAAATACCCATTAATTAACTATGTGATTAACTGAATAACAACGACTTCTTGAAAGTTTATCAATTATAGATTAAAACTCGATGAGCAAAATACTGGCCTAGGCTCATTTAGGCTTGAGAATGGAAGAATCACGAAGCTAGCTACCAAGAATGTATCGTTGTCCATGGTAAAAAGATATTATCTATATATATTTGAATTTTTAAGAGATTGGACAAAGTGATAGTTCCCGTTAAATATTTGGGACCGTGAATAAGAGGAAAATATATCAAATAATATATTAAAGAGGGGCCCTGTCACATAAATGCTTCTGCGAATTATTTGAGAAGTGCCAACTATTTTAGTAAGTTCCACCGACGGCATAAAGACAAATGATACGTATAAAAAATCGTGCTACAAATCTTGAGCTGTCATGAGCGTAAGCAAATTACTCTTCTATCCTTGCTCTCAATTTTCACGAACCAACAAACACGTGGTTTGTGATTAATTCATAATTTAAGGCTGGGTTTGGTTTGTAGCCCACATAATAGAAAATACCAAGCCCGCTAAAATTAAACGTGGGTTGTCATATGAATATGATATCCAATGATTTTTGAGCGGTTTAACAAACACAATACAAATAAAATAACATTTTATTTGGTATAAAGTAACAAAATTTTCGATGGATCAGACAAAAGTTTAAAAAGACCCATTTGCCCCTTTACACAAACGCTGCAATTTGAAGAAGATAAACAGAGATACAAAAAAATCAACGCTGCAATTCTTCCAAGCCCTAAACTATACTAATTGCAGTCCTCTTCCGTGACATCTGAATCTACTTTCACTGTCCTCCTCTTCCACGTCATCTTCGCCGCCGCCGCGTTCTTCCTCAATCGCAACTGCCGCCGTCCTATTCTTCGTCATCTTCATCATGGCAACCGTCTTGCTCACCCTCCGCGACCGCGCGCCGACACCATTGGAACTACTCGGAACCACCGACATCGGCAAACATTCCTCCTCCGACGAAGTTTCATCTTCTTCTTCAACCCTAGCTTTCCTCCTCGCTCTTCCAGTCGTCTCCGGCGCCGGCGGAACCCATCGTTTTCCGGGTCAATCTCAAGCTCCAATCTGGGACATGAAGATTGAAGAATGTCTGAATCTGATTATAATAGTGGGCCGTGCAAACAGATGAGTTGAAAAAGAAAATGAGGAAATTTTACAATTGAATTTAGGGTTTCGTACATTGGTTAACGTATCCAAGGGTACAATTGTAATATACATATTACATAGATATTCTGAAAGTGTAAGATAAATTAATCATGGGGGTCCATTTCAGATAAATAATCTAATAGCCCGTTTAACAAATGCGGGCTTTTAATTTTTCATGGGCATCAACCGTTCAAACCAAACGTAAGAAAATGGCTTATTAATAATTTTGTAACCCATTTTCTAGGTTTATCTAGTAAACCAAACACTGCCTAAATGTTTACAGTGGTGTACAATTACAAGAATTCAATCTTAAATACTTAATAAATACTACGAAAAGCTTTATTCGAGCTCGGCTCGAGACCTGTAATAAATAATTCGTCTTGATTTACATCCTAGTGCATGCGTCTTTCTTCCTAAATAACAATATAACATTTCCACCCTTAAGTTTGAAATGAAATGATGAAACTTGCAGTTGAAGACTTTGTGGTACTATTTTCAGCCTTTTTGTCATTTGACTCTGTTATTATTTATTCAACTTAATTATTTACTTACATGTATAATATCCTAACCTCATCAATCATGTTAGTAGACAAAAGTAAGTAGAGATTTAACTGAAAGTAGCCCCTCATCACTAAAGCAGAGATTATCATCACATGGCATTCCATTAACTTCAAAAAGCACCGTCAATTTATTAATTAACTAATCGACCTCAGTTATCATGGGCTTACAATTCCAACACAATGGGCCCATCAATCTCAAGTTGGGCCTACGTAATTGGGCCAAGAAGCAGCCCAAATACTTGGGAGGCCATTATTAGGTAGACGTGCCACGTCAAGGCAAGCACGAAGCACGTATGGGGAATCATTTGTTAGTTTCAACGGTTAGAAAGCGTTGAACACGACTTTCCCGCTAACACAAAAACAGAGGAAAGGGAAAAGAAAGAGATTGAAAACTCACATTATTACATGGAGATTTATAACATAATACGCAGGCCTTCTTTCTACTCCCATCGCCTTTAATCATCTCATTCTTTGCCTGAATTTGGAACATAAGATTCATTGTGGTCGGAAAATTCAAGAATAAAAATCAAATAAATAAAATAAATAAATAATGTCGTGCTGTGGAGGGGCAGAAGAAGAAGCATTCAACGGTCCTCCGGCGAATCAATTCACCGCCCCAGCCAAACCGGGCAATGCATACGGCGGAGGTAATTTGATTACGACAGTAATTTTCTCCATCATATTTCGATAAAAATAGACAAATAAATAAATAAATAAATTACCAGGAAGCGAAAGAGGGGAGCCGAGGCAATCTGCTGCAAGAAGCGGGGCCCCCAACAAAGTCCTACCGATCGAAATTCCCGCCCTCTCATTGGCCGAGCTCAATAGGGCGACGGGCAATTTCGGGCAGAAGGCCCTCATAGGCGAAGGCTCTTATGGTCGAGTTTTCTTGGCTAAGCTCAGCAATGGAAAGCAAGCTGCCCTTAAAATGCTCGATACGAGCTCATCCACCGAGCCCGACGCTGACTTCACAGCCCAGGCACGTATAACTTTCTTGCACTTTTCATATGCAATTCAAACAAAAGGGATCGCTGTAATAACTTATTTTCGAGACTCAAAAATGCGCAGCTATCGATGGTGTCGAGGCTTAAGCACGACAACTTTGTGGGACTGACTGGGTACTGCTTGGAAGGCAACAACAGAATCTTGGCGTGCGAATACGCCACCATGGGATCCCTACACGACGTCTTACATGGTAATAATGGGTTTTTCATCCTTCCTTTTTTTTTTCCCAACAATAGGATTCTTTTTCGAGCTTTTCTTTTTATAGGTCGAAAGGGAGTTCAAGGGGCAGAGCCCGGCCCAGTCCTCACATGGAACCAAAGGGTAAAGATAGCTTCTGGGGCGGCGAAGGGGCTAGAGTACCTCCACGAGAAATGCCAGCCGTCGATCGTCCACCGCGATATAAGATCGAGCAATGTGCTTCTATTCGACGATTTCTTGGCCAAGATAGCAGATTTTAACCTGACGAATCAGAATTCAGACACTGCGGCTAGGCTGCATTCGACTAGGGTTCTTGGGACCTTTGGCTACCATGCGCCTGAGTAAACTGATAACAACATAACCCATCGTTATTAACATACACGAAAGAAAGAAATTGAAGGCTTACTACAATTCAATCTGATCGATGTTTTGCAGGTACGCAATGACGGGGCAGATTACTCAGAAGAGCGACGTCTACAGCTTCGGAGTGGTCCTCTTGGAGCTTCTCACGGGGAGGAAACCCGTCGACCACACAATGCCTAAAGGGCAACAGAGTCTTGTTACTTGGGTAAGCACAGAAATAGAATAGCTGACTTAGGGTTTCGCCAAGCAACGAAATTATTCATGAACCTTTTTTTCCTTTCCTCGATTGCTGATCGCTCGCGATAGGCAACTCCGAGGTTGAGCGAGGACAAAGTGAAGCAATGCGTCGATCCCAAGCTCAACGACGATTATCCTCCGAAGGCGGTGGCGAAGGTATGGTAAACTAGAATTTGGGCATTTTTGAAGCAATAAGCAAGGAAAATTTTGCGACTTATCAGTTAGCCGATCGCAGATGGCTGCCGTGGCGGCGCTGTGCGTGCAGTACGAGGCGGACTTTAGGCCGAACATGACGATCGTCGTCAAAGCTCTGCAGCCGCTCCTCAACGCAAAACCGGCCGGTTCGGAATCTCATGCGTGAACCGAAGTCCTCTCATTCCGATATCGTTAATAGCCATGGCGGCCGATATACTTCTTCCAATTCTAGTTGATTTCTTTGAATGATTTTCTTGTTACATTTGTTAATTTGTGGAATTTTGTAGCCTTTCTTATGATGAACCATTTATAAAAGGCTTAAATATATTTTATGGACACTATGTTTGGGTTTTTTCGTTATAGGGTCCCTAATTTTAGAGGATACAAAATACGGACACTAACTTCTGAAAATGACACATTTTATGGACAGTAGACGCTTTGTCAACGTATTTGACCCTTTTAGAGGTCACGTGAGTCGCACGTGTTCAACTTTTACCTCGGAAAGCTGAAGTGTCTCGCCGGATGCTTATGTGGCCCGTTTAATCTCACCACTTTATCCACGTCACAATCCACGTAAGAAATTAATTTAAAAAATTACAAAATAAAAATTTCTTTATTTTCCCTCCCCTTCCCCGTACATCATTCCTCTCTCTTTCTTTTCATTTCATCCAACACGCAAAACACTTCACTCAAAAACCATTTTTCTTCTGATTACACCCTAAAATCTATCTCTTCAACCCCTCCGTAGCCGACGTTTCCGGTTGTTGCAAGAAAACCCAAGTAATTTTTGAGAGACAGGCGACATTCTCCCGTAAAAGCCCCAGTTTTTCACCCTGTCAACATCGAGCCTGCTTTTCACGTTTGCAGTATGAAGAAACCTTGGCCTCCACCCTCCTACCGTAAGTTTAATGTATTGAGTGTTGTCTTTCACTTTGTTGTTTTGTCACTGTAGCCCTAATTTTGTCTTGTACCCTGCCCTAATTTTGCATTGTACCCTGCCCATTTTACAGATGAAGGTGTTGGGGGAAGTGAAGATAAAGTACAATATGGCAGTGGTAATGATGTTGGTGATCAAGCTGAACCATGTGGTAATGAAGATGTTTGTGGAAGTGATGGAGTGCAATATAGCAGTGGTGGTGATGAAGATGGTCATCAAGCTGAACCATGTGGTGATGAAGGTGTTGGCGGCATTGGTGGTGATCAAGCTGAACCAGCTGGTGATGAAGTGAGAGAGGATGAAATGTATTCCTCAGAAGATGACTTGATGGGAAGTGATTGTGAGTTGCATGATTACAAGTTATCTGATGATTATGGCAGTGAGTCAGATGTTCCTGTGTTCAACCCATGTACCATATATGATCCCCATTTCGAATTGGGAATGGTGTTCAGCAGCAAGGATGAATTTAGAAAGGCTGTCTACTCTCATGCAATTAAACATCGGAGGAATGTATGGATACCAAAGAATAACAAGATCAGGATGTATGGCAAATGCAAGGTGGTGAGTTGTAAATGGCATGTGCATGTACAGAAGAAAGATGCAGAGCTTACTTGGCAGGTTGTGAACTACAACCCTGTTCATGATTGTCCCCCTTCATACGATGTAAAGAATCTGAAATCTCCTTGGCTAGCTGAAAGATACTTGGCAGCATTTCAGTCAGATCCTAAAAGGAGTGTGAAAGGGTTTCGAACAGATGTATCCACTGAGTTGAGGGTGAAGGTTTCGAGAGCTTGTGCACATAGAGCTAAAAAAAGGGCTTTAAAATTCTAGAAGGGGAGCCTGCTGAGCAATACTCCAAACTATGGGATTATGCCGAAGAATTAAGACAAACAAATGGTGGATCAACAGTTATAGTAGGAACAGAGGAAGTTGATGGGGATAACAGGTTTGACAGGTTCTATGTATGTTTCAAAGCAGTAAAAGATGGCTTCAAAGCTGGTTGTAGGAGGATTATAGGGTTAGATGGTTGCCACCTCAAAGGTCCCAATAGTGGAATATTGCTAGTTGCTGTAGGAGTCGATCCTAACAACTGTGTTTACCCTCTTTGCTACGCAGTGGTGAAGAATGAATGTTTTGAAACGTGGGAGTGGTTTCTTTTGGTATTAAAGGAGGATCTGAGCATTGTTGATCAAAGTACTTATACATTTATTAGTGATAAACAAAAAGGATTGATACAAGCTGTTCAAGCTGTCTTGCCTCAAGCAGAGCATAGGTTTTGTGTTAGGCACTTGTACAATAATTTCAAGAATGCTGGATTCAGGGGTTTGGCATTCAAGAACAAGATGTGGAATGTTGCAAAAGCCTATACAGTTGGTGAGTGGAAATCAAGGATGAGAGAGTTGGCAAGTTTACAACAAGAGGCTGCAGATTGGTTTGATGATAAACCCCCAGATCAGTGGTGTAAAAGCTTCTTCAAAACAGAGACCAAGTGTAACATGCTGCTTAACAATGGATGTGAGACAGTTAACTCGATGATTTTGGAGGCAAGAGAGAAACCTATTCTGACAATGTTGGAGTGGATAAGAGAGTTTCTGATGAAAAAAATGCAACAAAATAGGGACCGAGCTAAGAAGTGGGATGACAATGGTATATGCCCAAGGATAAAAAAGGTTTTGAAAAGACATGAAGAAAAAGTGGCAGATTGCATTCCTTTAAAGTGTGATGACTTACATTATCAAGTGACTGAGATACATGGTGGCCAGTATGTAGTTGATTTAGCAAGGCCTACTTGTACATGTAGGAGATGGGATTTAAGTGGTATCCCATGTAGGCACGCATTGTGTGCATTATATGATCAGAATTTAGAACCTGAACTTTATGTGAATGAGTGCTACTCTGTAGCCTCTTACAGAAGAGCTTATGCACCTGCAATTATGGGAATTAGCTCAAGTATGTTGTGGCAGGAAACACCATTTGTACCTCCATTACCACCAAACTTTGGGAGAAGGCCAGGTAGACCTACGAAATCTAGAAGAAGAGAGAGTGGTGAGGCTGTGATGAATGGGAGGAAAAGAAAAGGTTTACGGCCACATAGATTAAAGCGAAGACAGACCATAGTGAAATGTAGCAAATGTGGTCGAGCTGGTCATAATTTAAGATCTTGCAAAGATGGAGAAGAGCGATCTGAACACATTGAAGACATTGCAGAAGAGCAAGGTATGGTCTATTTTATATTACCGTATTACATCTATATGTGTTTATTCTAATATAATTTCTTGTTATAGTGCACGATGGCGAACAGTTACCTGAAGCTGCACAAACCGAGCACCAATGTTCAGAAGCTGCACCACAAGTGAGCTACACCGCACCACGAAGAGCAAGTAAAGCACCTAGAATGAGTGATCAACTGCACCATTGGAGTTGGACCTTCAACTAGCTCACAAAAATGCAGTCCAACTGTTTTGGCCAGATCAAAGCTGATGCAACACATATATAACTTGAAGGAAGCCCATAAAGATGGAGCTTCCAAGAAAAGACTGTTTTTCAAGTGACTGTTTTTAAGTGACTGTTTTTGGCATGAATGTGATGAATGTGATGACTGTTCTGTTTTGAAGTAACTGTTTTTGGCATGAATGTGATGACTGTGATGACTGTTCTGTTTTGAAGTCACTGTTTTTGGCATGAATGTGATGACTGTTCTGTTTTGAAGACAATGCTCTTATGTCGTATGTAATGAACACAGTTTTGAATACAATGCTCTTATGTCGTATGTGATGACTGTTCTGTTTTGAAGACTGTGCTGCTGTTCTGTTTTCTCAAGCACAAGAGGCACTAAAGTACAACTTCATACAATACAAACTTACTACAACTTCATACAACACAAGAGGCACTAACGTGCAACATCATACAAATCAAATAGACTTACTACATAGCAAAACAACCGTGCAACATCCTACAAACCAAACCAATTTTCTACTGTAATTCACGAGAACTAATATACCTATTGGCGCAAATGTTACAAACAGACCAATACATGAACCAAAAAGCAACGACCCAACAATTACATTACGATAGATGTTAGCTTTCCTTTCGATTTTTGTCAACTTTTCAGACAATCTCTCCAACATCTTCTCCAAATCGTCTCTACGTATCTGCATCTTCTCTTTTTCTTTTGAAATCTCTTGCAGATTCCTCAAGCAATCAAGTACAACATCCTTCGAACGGGCCGGGAGTGGAGGATCCTCCCATTCAAAAAAATCGCATCCATTGTTCTGTTGAAACAACAAAAATAAAAGCAACACTCCCAAAATCAAGATTTTCAACTTCAAAGCCTCTAACATCACCAATCGACCTATGAACTAAACAAAAATTAACTAATAAAAGATGCCAAAACAACTTCAGTGCTCACCTTATAATCTCGACATGAATGAAATCGACGTCCAGGGTTCTTTTCAGTCCATGACGTTCTTAAGCAAGCTGGTCGGGAGCAATGACAGTACAAACCACTTTGTATTGAAGTCATTGAGATTGTTCCCTCAAAAACCCTAAAGTTATCCCCAAATTTGTCTTCTGATTTAAGAGGGAGAGAGAGATAGAGAGAGAGAGAGAGTAAATGAGAGAATGAGAGAGGCGAACGTTATTAAGAATTTAAGAATAAGGGAAATTTTTTTATTCTTATTTTTATTAAAAAAACAGACGTGGAAAAAGTGGTGAGATTAAACGGGCCACACAAGCATCCGGCGAGACACATCAGCCTTCCGAGGTAAAAGTTGAACACGTGCGACTCACGTGACCTCTAAAAGGGTCAAATACGTTGACAAAGCGTCTACTGTCCATAAAATGTGTCATTTTCAGAAGTTAGTGTCCGTATTTTGTATCCTCTAAAATTACAGACCCTATAACGAAAAAAACCAAACATAGTGTCCATAGAATATATTTAAGCCTTTATAAAAAACGTTCTGAAGAGTGAAGTGGAAAAATCACGTGATTTCATTAGAAATCCTTAATATACACTATTTGCACACACATGCGTGTGCATCACATTAATAAATTAAACTAGAATAATAATTAATTAAAACTTGTAATTAAACACGGTGAGTAGTTTCCTCTCAAATTTATAAATTAATTCTTTCCTAATAAAAACAGACCAATTTAATGGTTTATCCTAAGACTTTACCTTTAATAAAATAGTACATGTAGGTTTTCTGGACTTGTAATGTGACCTAACAAGAAAACTTGGTCCTATGAATTGTGAGCTGATAATGAATTTCTAATTCACTTCAAACTGAATTGGATTGAAAAGATATTTTTATATTAACCAAATAAATATGCTCTATTTGAACTAAAACCTCGAAAAATGAAGGGTAAATATACACTTGTTTTCCAATCGACAATTACCTCCGTGCGTTTTTCTTCGTTTCTATCTCCCTCGAATAAATATACGTTCCCTTCTTATCAGCGTCTCATCCTCGGCTTGCATCGAAACTCAGCCAAAAGTGCTATGTGGTCTGAAGACCATTGTGGAGAAGGAAGAGCAGCATCTTTCCTCACGCTATCCTCGTCGAGCAGTTCCAAAAGAGACTCCACCGTTAATGTGTCGGCTGAAACATCGTATATCATTAACGAGCACTAGTCTAAAAGGAGACGACGAAAAAAAAAAAGGAAAACGAGCATGGCATAGAATATATACCTGAGTAGAACATGTAGTCATGAGTGCCGATAAAATCTCTGGTGCAATTTGTGAAGAGAGGCTCGTTCGTAGAAGGATCGATTTTCCTTCTCTGCTCAAGGGCAAGGGCCGGCCCAGCTCTTGCGAAGGATGAGTACGCACTTACCTAACTCGAGGAAGGATAATTGGACATACAGATGATGAACTGAAAGATTTTCATTCAAAAAACATTTCATGATTTGAGAAGGTTTTAAATAGGTAATAATGAGATACCAATGGAAGCTGATGTGTTAGTTTTGAAGGAGGAGGGAGGATCCCGAGGGGGTCTATGCAAGGTCGGGATGAAGCTGATCAACTTTTCCCATCGCGAGGAGAGTATGAGGAGCACTGCATTGTTGAAAAGGAGACGAACTAAATAGTTTAGTTCGTTTCTTTTAAGAGGCGAGAAAAAGAAAATGATCACCTTCCAGGAAGTGAATTGAAATCGCCACACACTAGCATTGGGATGTCGGTACTAACAGCAATCTTTTCGAGTCCTTTCAGAAGAGTGTGAACCTGATAGTTATGAACACATAAAAACATCGACTTCGATTCTCGGGTAGGGAATATGCTGTGAGTAATAGGTAGTTGCAAACCTGCCAAAGCTTAACATCTTTCAGCTCTTGTTGCACATTAACATGGGTGTTCGCCTGCAATAAAGAGAGGAAAATCAGAGAAGAAAGAAACTATAAGCATTCAGCATCAATTTAAGAAGAAGAGAAAACTATCATGTGACAAAGGGAGGAGATCGTACGACACAGATGAGCTGGCGCTTTCCAGGGTTGTCGATACCCTGGTTACTGATCTTGGCTTCTAGGACTACGATTAGTGCAACATTATCCTGTGGAAAGCAAATTTATGACATAAACTATGTTATAAAGTGAGATGAAGCTACGCAGTTGAGAACCATGAAGCAAAACTCAATTCTGGAGAAGCACCTTCATCATTCGATTCAACGCATTTTTCTTCTGGGCACTGGGGACTAAGGCATCAGTTAAAGACTGAGCAGCTTTATTGAATTCGACCTACAAATGATGCATTTGTATTACTGGAAAAATGATAAGCCAGATCACACTCAAGAAGCAATTTATCACGATGATTTTTCCGTTGTTACCTCGTATTTTCTCACTTGAAAAAATTTATCACGACGGAAGAATGTAGCACAACCATCAGTGTTGCTGCCGGTTCCACCGACCTGAATAATAGTAGAAAATGTTAAAAAGTCTGTTGACATTTCCCGTCTGCTTAGATGGGATATTTAGACACACCTCGGCTGTTCTCATTTTATAAAGAGCTTGATAACCATGCTTATCCAGCTCAGGGGCAAAGAATTCCTCAAAATGATCATTTTGCACCTGACAGAATTATGCAGTCAAAAAGCGAGCAGCTTTAGGCAAATATGCAAAGAAGTTGTCTCGCACACCTCCTCATATAACATAGTTATAAAGAGATCTCATCAAAGGCAAAGCACATAAACGTTAAAGATATAGGAAATATTAATTCTCAACCTTCCATTTTCTCGAAGACCTTATAAAGAAGCAATTTTCTTCATCCTATATGCTTCATTAGATTACCAATTGATCACATCAAATCGATGAGTGACAAACCAGTACCTCTTGAAGACAAACAATATCAGCATCGTAGGTAACTATCTCTTGTAAAAGATTTTGCTTCCTGTAAGTCCATGAAAGAGCCCAAGTCGGGCAATAGCTATATGATTCACTTGTCGCGCATGAATCAGCTAAGATGTTGTAAGAAAGGACCGAAAATTTCCCTAAAGAACTAACACGACCATCCATATCAAGATGCCCTGTCCCATCAATTCCACTCACAGATATCAAACGCCGAGGACTCGGAGTTGGAGTTGGAATCACACGTGAAGTTACCAGGGTACTGGCAGCTCCCGTAGTTGACTTTACCTCAGCATCAACCACGGCACATTCGAATTTAAGGACATGACCAACATCATCAAGTGTTGGTGTGTACGTTTTTGAATATCCAACTTCATACCATATCTCGCCACCTTTTCGCTGACTAATTGCAGTAGGATACAACGTGGCACTTCCATTTGATTGAGATCCAGACAAGTTAAAGTTCACCATGCTAGACGGTGCATTGCTACTATTAAAGCGCCCAAAAACATCTGCCTCTTCATTTCCATTTTCTTTAGTAGCATTATTTGTGCGCTCATGAAGGGCACGATGATGCCGCCAGGCATTAGAAAAGCATTTTGAAGAACAATTGTAACCCTTTGCAGCAGGTATTTTGGCCTTAACACACAAAATGCATTGCAATGCAGCCTGCTCAGTTGGGTGCACACTACAAACAGGAACCTTTTTGTCACTTTGTATGCGACACCTACACAGAAACCAGTATGCAAGTGAAATCCATAAACAAATAACAAACTATTCCGCAAGTCAGCAAAAAAAGGTGTATATATATATATATATATATATATATATATATATATATATATTTAATCGGAGTCATTGTAAATGAGAAGACTAATGGCTAAACTGTGTAAAAAATACCTATGCAAGATGCTCACATCATACCGATACAAAACAAAAATCAAACAGCAAGTTAGAGCACCGCTTTTACAAAAAGAGCTTTATATTCTTCTATGACTAGTTGAGCGAAGCAGCAACCTCAATTATCTATCAAAACAGGATAAAGGATATTGACTGTAACAACACAATAATTCTTTACAAAGCTCCTTGGTTAGCATCAATTACACTGAAAGTTTCAATCTCACACTGAACGTTCGGAGCTGCACAATAGAAGCACTAATGCGCTACTTAATGACCATTATTAGTCACTAGTGGCTGCCAAACACGAAATTGCCTAGAAAACAAAACTACAGAGAAGCTCACCACTTTGATCTCAAGAAATAGCCATCGATTGGATTGGACTCGGGAACATCATCGGCGATCAAAGACGTATCGAAACGCTTCAAAAGTACGTAAGGGGTCAACTCACAGCCAACAATAGGTATATCGGACGGCAGGTGAACACGTAAAATACTCAGCATTTTACTGAAAGTCCAATATTCAAATCCACGCCCCGCGTCGCTCTGAGATCCAATGTAACAACGGCAAAACGAGAAAATTCAGTCGTTAATCCTTGGCAAACTTGCGGCTGATCCGCCATAACCTTTTAATTTCCCCACGCCAGCGTTGAACTGTTGAAAGCCCCAACAGCTAAATGTCCCAAACAATAAACACAGCACAATTTGATTCAAAATTGGGGGACGAGCCTTAGATTCCGAACAGAGACGTCAGAGAAGAAATTAACAGAATTCCTCAGCCAATTCACGGGATCGAGTTCAGGAAAAATATCTTAGAGCGAGTCAACAATCGGTGGCTTGGATCGGAAACCTGATAGAATTACAGGAGTTAGGGTTTTGCCTTACAGAAATTTGGGAAGAATAAAAATCCCTTTTCTTTTCGAACAATTTATATATTTATACAAGACTACGACGGCCCGGCCTTTGCTTAATTTGATATTTACAATTCATCATTTATTATCATTTTTTAACCCTTCCAAGTTGTACTAAATAATCTTTATCGTCGCAAATATTTTTTCATCTAAACTATAATTCCATCTGTCCCTTTTTTTTTCTTCTTGAAATTACAAAATGCCGACTGATTTCTCATTATTACCACAAGCCTACAAGGCACAAAGGATGAGAAAAGGATGAGCCCATGTGAAGAACATTGATGAGAAATGGTATATGCGTCGCCAAATAAACAAAAGGATGAGAAAAAATAGTTCTTTCTCATTTCCTCACCCCATCGAGCTAAAAAAAGAACAGAACTGAATAATGCAAGCATTAACGTAAAAAATCTGAAGCAAATCGAACATATAAGCAAGAACAAATATATCGAATGCAATGATTGATGAAGCTTCTCTCTATCCATGTACGGCTCAGGTGTAGAAAGAGAGTACGGAAGTTTAACCTGAGAGAGATCAGCGAAAGATTTCAGACAAAATGAGACAATTTTTAAAACCTTTTATCACGGGTGAGAGAAGAGAGACAATACAGCAGCTAGATACATAAAAAAAAAATCGGAGAATAAAGCGAAATTATAGTTACTATTACATACAATCTGATGATATGGTCAACAAAGTCGAACTAGGCGACTCACAGTAAGTAGACACTTTGACATGTCAACGACTTACATCACGGAGTTGTACTGTACTTGAAGAAAGAAGATGATGTCATAACATGATATCATTTTCAAAAAATAAAATAAAACGGAAATTCTTAGTGATCTACTAAGCGCCAACTACAATTCCATGAAGCTTCTATTGTTGATTAGCGCGTTGTTTGGCCATACCACTCTTCATAAATGTCTCGGCCCACCACAAAATTAATCAGCTGTGATTAACAAGAAAATATACAAGGCTTTTTTCTCTTTCGTTGATTGCCTTTTGAGGGAAGAAGAAAGAATTCTTGATCTGCCGCGTGGAGTTTTCAACCATTGACCTCTTTGGGTCTCTGATTCGAAATCAAATTTCTTGGGTTTTCTTCTTTTTCCTTGAAGGAGGAATCGATTTGCAAGAGAAGATCAGAGAACGAAAACGGGAAAAGAAATTTCGATGGAAACTATAGCTTGGTGGCAATTAATTTCGCTATGTGGGCTAGCATTGTGGATCGTGGTTTCTTCGCTTTTGAATGTGACCCAAAAGGTCAGATCTTTGACGCAGCCGTGGGTTTCTCATCGCGTGATTTCTGGCATTCCTCTTTCTCTCAGGATTCAGGTGTGTTCAATAGACGTGCTCAAGAGCTTTTATATCATTTCTTTTGATATGATTTTGAGTATTATTGGTTCCTTTTTTTTGCAGAAATACCAGCATAAATATTTGGATGCTTTCTTTTCTGTGCTGTCTTGCGTTGTTTCCGTACCTTTTTACACTGCCTTTCTTCCCCTGCTTTTCTGGGTACGATTTCTAACACCTTCTCTCTTATGCCTATTTCGTGTGTGTGTGTGTGTGTGTGTGTTAAATCCATGTATTTGTTTTTCGAAAAAACGTGTAACGATGTTGTTTATTTTCTGTTTTAGACTGGGCATTGCAAATTGGCCAGGCAAATGACTCTCTTAATGGCTTTTTGCGATTACATGGGAAACTGTATAAAGGTAACATCAATTCTTTCACCATTCGATAACTTAACGTTTCACTGTATCTTCTTCTTCTTCTTCATGTTGATGATATGCTCCTTTTTGTCCACGACTCGTTTTGTAATATTTCGATGGCTCGATCCTTAGGATGTTGTGTCAGCCCCTAGACCAAATACTCCACCGGTTAGAAGAATAACAGCTACAAAAGATGAGAAAGAGAACGCAATGGAATACGGATTGCCTTCTTCCCACACGCTGAATACTCTTTGCTTGTCAGGGTACGTATTTTCTTGCGTTTGTTCAATTAAATGCTAGTTAAGAAATCTATCGGTTTGCTATATTTTTGCCTCATGTGTAAACTCTTTAGATGATCTTTCTTCCCTGCTCAGATATTTGTTAAGCTACATTCTTGACTACAATGAAAGCAATAACGGGTTGCTCGCTGCTATTGGGATCCTCACGGTCTGTGTATTTGTTGGTCTAATTGGGCTCGGTAAGTTTCAATTTATTGCAGGGATTTTCTCGTCAGTTTGTTTTTTAAGGTTCATGTCCTAAATTTCTGTAACACTATCAGGGAGGATATACCTTGGAATGCACACCTTGATTGATATAATCGGTGGCCTAATTTTGGGATTCGCCATCCTTGCAATGTGGCTCTATGTGTCTGAAACAATCGACAATTTCGTAGTTTCTGGTCAAAATGGTAAGGAATGTACATGAAAAAAGCGTTTTTTATACGTTGTAACTCCATTACACTGCATTGAGTTATGTTCTTTTGTTTTGTTTCTGTCCATGTCTCTGCAGTTTTTACATTCTGGGCCATCCTCAGCTTCTTGCTACTCTTCGCCTACCCAACTCCCGAGTTTCCAACGCCAAGCTTCGAATTTCACACAGCCTTCGACGGCGTCGCCCTGGGAATCGTAAGTAGATAACAAACATCTACTTTCTTCGATTATGTTATCTCTTAAAACCTCAAAAAACGCATTCCATACATTTGCTTCTCCCTTCTAAAAACCAAAAGTTCGTATTTCTCCAGGTAATCGGCATCCACCAAACGTACGATCAGTTCCACCACGAAAACGTCCCGCGGATCTTTTCCCCTCAGCTCACATTTCCCGCATTTGTGTGCCGAATGCTTATAGGAATCGCTACGATCCTTCTTGTCAAGTACTGTAGTAAGGCTCTTGCAAAGTGGATACTTCCCATTCTTGCAAATGCTTTGGGAATCCCAATAAGATCCACTGGCTACATTCCCGCGCTAACCTTAGCCCCCGAGAAAAAGACCGACGAAATAAAGCAGTCGAGCTATCTTCATAGATTGCTATTCTTCTCAAAGCAGACTTCGTTCGACGTTGATACGGGCATAAGGCTCTTTCAATACGCTGGCCTTGCTTGGTCAGTCGTCGACCTTGTCCCTTCTATGTTCTCTCAGCTAGGTTTGTGATTGTTGTTTAGATGATTAGTAGCCATAAGGTATTTGTATTTTTCGGGCATGTATAGTGACTCAGCTTAATTCGTTGCAATATAGTATCCACTGTAAGTATGTTCTATCCTCTTACTGAGGAAATTTGAGTCTGAAAGATTCTCTTCTACGCATAATTTCTTGTCTCCAAATTGTGTCCTTTTTCTTGCAAACAAGTATGATTTCAGCATATACATCTCAGACTTCATTATTAGATAAAACCGAGGGCTGTTTCTACGATAGGCAGGAAAGAAGACGAAACCACAGCTGCTATAAATGATCTTTTTTTGCATAAATGGAGACGAATCAGTTGCTGTTCAACATCAAGCCCCGCCCCTTCATGACGTGCCTCCTCAGCCCAGGTATGTGGACATTGGTGATATAATCTTTCCAATCTATGCTTTCGACGTCGAGACCAAACTGTTGCCTCTCCTCTTCGGACATGAGTCCAATCAAGCTCTTCGTATTGCTGTTATCGAATCTGTAATTTAGCAGTCGTTGTTAAAATTTTAGTTATCCTCTGATGTAGCAAGTTATGTATGATAGAGATTTGTGTTACCTTCCACCGTAGAAAGTGTACGGTTGGTATATGGATGCCAAGTACTTGGCTTGATCCACTGATTTCTTACAGATAGATTCGAGCTTTTCGGACAGCTTCCCATCGAGATTGGTCAGAGCTCCGAGCCCAGTTTGATGTATGGCTTGTCTCCATAGGTGAGCTGAGTATTCATCCATCGAATTGATCAACTTCATTCTCGGGACATGAACTGGTTTGCCCGACGAATCGACCAACGGCGTGGAAGTGAAGTGTTCGTAGAGCAACTTGGCCAATTCCTTAAAAACTAAAGGGTTGACAGCAGAAGAAGCAACTTGGTAAACGTTGTACTCTGTTTTTGGGACAGCTCCGTGCTTGGCCATGGCTGCTAAAATCGCGTTAACGACCGTATCTGCTGGAACCTAAACTCAACACAAGACCGTTTATTATTTCATGTTTGGAATTATTACCGATGAAATAGAGATTGATTCTGGGCTACTTACTACATCAAGAACCCCGTTGGGGTCGACTAGGAAACCCGTGAGGTGACCCTTCCCATACTGCAGAATGATTGGATCCATCATCCTGGCATAAAAAAATACATTTTTTGTCGGCAAATTTGGTGATTTTATCTTTGTTCTCTTATCGATTGTGAAAACTGTGAGATAAAAAAGGAACCTATTTCCTTCCATCCAGCCTGGGAATGGTTCTTTATATGTGCTTTCTATGACGCTGGGCCTTATTACAACTACTGGTATGTCTTCTCTGAGACTGTCGATCATCATCTCACCCATTGCCTTGGTAAATACGTAAGTGTCTTGCCAGCCAAACTTGTTCGCCCTGAGATGGAATCGTGGATTAGTTCGTAGGATGACAAATGGTAGTAATTTTTTTTCTCCTTTTTTCTCTTTTTTCCGGGGATTGTATACATACCTTTGCATCCCTAATTCCTTCATCTTTTGAGCCACCGAACTGTCTTGGGCAGCTTCTTTCGACTCCATAGCCAGCTTGATTTCATCCTCGATGTTCAGGTTTGGAATTGAATGCCTGCTATTTCCATACCGATGAACCATCTCATCTGCTATGCTCTCTCCCATGCAGAATGGCTTCTCCATGACTGTGCCTTGTCTTTTTCCATTCACATAAGCTGATAGAATCGACAATAAATGCATTGAATATGACAGCAGTCCCATCATTTTACCAGCATTAGAGAAACTATCTGCTAAATTCTTTTTTTGTGTTTGCTTTCTGTACTTGCCTGTTGAGACTTGGAGGAAGAGTTTAAGTTTCTGGCATCGTTTAGCGAAGCTCATGAGACGTGTGGGCCCATTGGTGTTTATATCTATAGCCTTGTCATACCTGGAATCTTGGAAATGCATAGGTAAGTAAAAATATCTAGTTTTTGATCCTAAACAGAAGTGCGTAGTAACTAACCTTTCGTCGAAAGACGTATTAGCTGCAGAGTTTATGATAACGTCGACCTCTTCAGACATGGATTGAGCTACGTCTTCGTGGAGGCCGAGGTTTGCTTCGCAGACATTTCCAACCACGGGAATCAGCTTGCTCATCATGAACGACTGGAAAGATTTTCCGTGGACCTCCTTGAGACGCTTGAAGAGTTCTGAGTTGATTACCTGATAGTTGTTTCTATCGTATCAGAGCCGTATAACGGGGAATTATCGTTATAATAAAATGATAAACGAATTTACTTCGTTTTTCAGCCTCTCTACTGCAGCATCTCTGCTCTTCGCCTTGATCAGGACATAAATCTTCTGAACATCAGGAGAAGTCCTGAGCATCTTCTCAATGAGAACTGCAAAAACTCATTACGCAGCAGAAACGTTAAGTGACAAAGTTCTAAACAAAATAAACAGGGAGCTGTAACCAAAAAAAGCTTTACCTTTTCCCAGGAAACCAGTTGAGCCCGTAATAAGAAATGTTTTTCCCCCGAGAAACTTCACAATGCCAATACCTTCTTCGTGGGATTCAACAGTAAACGTAGACTGCCCATTAGGGTTCGCCAAATCCTTCTCATTGGGGCTTAGAACCGAGCTGCCAGGCTTGATCAAAGGTGACGACTCTGTAACAGCAGTCGAAATCCCACCAGACTTAATTGCATGGCTATTACCACTTTGGCAGTAAACCAACCTCTTCTTCCAAGTTTCTCCTCTGCTCGACATCTTTACAGCAGCGTTTCTCGGGACAATGGAGATGATGGAACTCATAGAGAGAGCTTCCATTGTTTCTCAGAGAAAAAGGGGAAATAGATAAACTAAATGCTTTTCTGCAGTATCCGGTCCACAGACTTAGATGATCAGCTTTTTTTCTTGTAGGAAAACAAGTAAACAAACTTTTTTGGTGATAAGATATGTGTTTGGTTAAATATAGGACGTGTGATGGAAGTTAGAATGAGTTAGTAAGGGCTTTTAAGGAGAAGGGAGATGAGAAGTAGGAGAATAACAAGAAAGCTCCCTTTGTGTTAAACTCAATCCACTCTCTGAACGGTTAGGAAAACGACTAAATTGGAGGAGGCAAGCCAACGCAGAAAGACAATCTTTACACAGGAGATCCAATGAATGAGAGCATATCAGTGTAAAGGGCGTGAGAGTTTGTGGCTTAATAAGAGATGTATAATCAAGAATTTTAACTCCCAACTTTATCAAACTGACACGTACATATCAAGCATACAACTGGGCAGATGTTAGAATTATTATTAATAAACCGAAAGATCAATCTTCATCGCGACTACATTTTGCCGCGTTAGAACGATCAATCTTCGATGAATTAAAGCGCCATAAGGCCAACACATGAGAACAAAAAACTAACACATTAAAATCTACTGTTCATTTTTCCATGAATCACTGTAAAAACCAAGGAACTCAGGTTAAGCTGATGTGTTCATTCAAACATCCAAAGGTTATTAGTCTTTTGACATGCATCTCAGGCAGTTGCAATGGAAACCAAACCCTTCGTACAGAATCCTTTGTCGAGCTTCATAATCCATGCTAGCATCAATATAGCATATTTTCAGTTCTTCCCCTGCAGTGTGACAAAGTGGATAAACAAAGACCACATGCCCTTGATTGAAAGAACGGTGGTAAAAGTTTCAGAAATGAGGTATGAAACTCAGTTTAACACTGATCAAGCCAGATATCAGAAACCTCAATTACCAGTCTAGGACACGTTTCCAGGAAAAGAAAAAAATCTAAATACACGCAAAACCTTAAGAGAAGAAAGCTGCTATAGAGAAGAACACACCTTTTTCAATGTCACAAAGAGCCATTATTTTGGCATCCGCATTTTCGACCCACACCATGTTTACATTGGGATCTGCAGTCAAGGGAATATATAATCAAGGGATGCTTCTTGTTGCCTTTTTTAACGAAACAAAACATGTGCCACATAAAGCAGCAAATGGGTAGACTTAACCCCAGCTTGCATTTGCAAACAGAGGGAAGTGACTGAGACTTATCGGCAAACGAGGATTCTTACCACAATCATGGTTATATAAAGATGGAAGAAGATAAACAGCATTTCCAACAGCAGCTTCTGCTTCGACTGAGGCTGATGCCATAGCAAGAAGATCTTCATAGGATCCTACAGCCAATTCTACGCGGAAAGCATTGATACGAATCCGTGCCAAAACACTCCCATACCATTCTTCATTAAAAACTAGAAAGTCAGGGAAATTATTTTCCAGATCTCAAGCAGAGCGAGGCATGAATGGTTTCATATAATTTTCTCAAGCAAGTAGTCAACATTGGAACTTAAACAACTTCAACAGATGATGAATTTGACATTTTAAGGATACATGCCATCCGGTCTCTTTCAATATCTGAACCCTCAAAAATGCTTTTCAATAGGGAATGCTCCATTTCCATCTGAGAATCAGCGACGGAAGAATTGCAAGCAGTCAGTCTCCTTCAAAGTCAAACCACACATATCCACCAGCAAGAGGTTTCTTTATGATGTTGAAGCTCATATACATGCAAAAGCATGGTTTTCCTATAACTAGGAATACTTACCAGCGATCTTTTCTCGGAAGATGAGATCTCTGGCTGAAGTATGTCAAGAACACTAGAAGAAACAGCACCAGATATAACCAGGCAAGCCAATCGCTTCATCAAGAGAGGATATTTTAGACCCTGCAGTCTTCACACAGTGTAGTAAATATTCAGCCTTTTCAAATAATACAAAAAATGACATTCTCCATACCTGCAGTAGTCGTGAAACCTTGACCAGTCCGCCTTCTTCTCGACTCCATAAAAAACCTAAATAATCAAAAGTGAAGATGAAAGACATAAACTCCTACTGAGTGAAAAAGAAAATGACGACACTGACTTAATTTTCGCTCCAACTCATACAGAAATTTCTTGATATAATCAGCCTCTCACAATGACTGTGAATATGATTACCTCTGATTCGTCTTCACACTGCCTACTGCAAAACGACACTTTCTGAGCATCCTCCGAGCTAATATTACGGCTTTGAAGTCTCCTTAGGCAGAAATAGCACACACTACGAAGCGAAGAGATAGAAGGATGAGCGACTACTGGTTTAGCTGTGTGGATGAGTTCGCCGGCTCCAATTCTCTGAGAGGCGAACACACCTCTGCCGGCATAATCGGTGATTCCGACGAAAATCGGAGGCGGTGATGACGGATTGGGCTTCGACTCAGTAGTTGTGGAAAATGACGGTTGAAATGACACAGCTTTCGATAGAGAGTGGTCGAGAGTTTTCAGTACGTTGACAAACCGGCGGCTAAAACGGCCTAACGGGGAAAACATGTCGGCGACTTTTAGTAAGCGATGAGTTCGGCGAGCTTCAGCGTAATTCTTCTGATTTATGACCGCCGTTTCATTATTAGCAATTTATAGGGTTAATTTAAACAAATGTAATTAATTTTAAATTGGATGGGTCTCAAATTAAATCCATTGATGAAGTGAAGTCGATTGAAATTACATTTACATTACATCACAGCGATAAAACGGCGAAGAAGCTCCTTCCTAAATATAACCACCGTTCACCCTAACAATTTGTCCGTTGACCCACCCGCCGGCGTCGCTGGCCAAGAAGCCCACCACAGGCGCAATGTCCGCCGTCTCACCGAGCCGTCCCAAAGGGCACTCATCGACTATCTTCTGAATGAACTCCTCCGATTTGCCGCTGTAAAACATCTCAGTGGCAACTGGCCCAGGCGCCACGGCGTTGACCGTTATCGCCGCTCCTCTGAGCTCCTTCGCCAGAGTCTTGACCATCGCCTCGACGGCAGCTTTCGACGCCGAGTACGCCGAGTAGCCAGGTTTTAGCGCGACGACTTGCGATGACGTGAAGCAGATGATTCGTCCCCCTCCGCCGCGCTTGATTCTGCTTATGAACATAGGTGCAATTCAAAATCAAATTGAAAGCAATTGCTGCCCTAGAAATCATTCGCCGTACCTATTTGCAGCTTCTCTGCAGCACAAGAAAGCTCCGCGAGTGTTGACCTTGAAAGTTCGGTCAAAATCCTCAACTGTGGTCTCGGCGAGCCTAGGGTACTTCGAGTCGAGTACGCCGGCGCAATTGACCATGATATCGACCGGCGATTGAAAAGCCGACTCCGCCGCATCGAATAGCGCCTTCACCTGATCCGGTTCCGACAGGTCCGCCTTGAAAATCACTGCGCGGGTGACGTCGGACCCCGAGTTTATCTCCGCGGCAAGCGACTCGGCCGCCGCCGCGCTAGACCCGTAGTTGATGACCACTCTTGCGCCGAGGCTCGCCAGGTGTTGGGCGACGACCCGCCCGATCCCCCGCGACCCGCCGGTGACTATGGCTACCCGGCCCGAGAGCGTATTCGCCGTGGCGCTGCTCGATTGAGCCATCTCACCAAATCTGCGATTTTCACTGGCCTTGGAATAAACGACGTCGCAGCGTATTTATAGTAAATCGGATAACGTCACTGCTTACGAAAGAAATGAGTACGCTGACGTGTTCTCCACAATTTGGGTTACATTTCAAATTCTAGTCTGTTTGCAATCAAAATAGTCCATTTTGAAGTGTCGTTGTCGGCCCAATTAGTGGATGTAATAAGCCCATATGTGATATTCTAGCCCAACCCAATTAGTATTCTGAAACCCAAAGAGAAATAGAGAGGAACAAACCTCTTGGCTTATTGGGCTATGGCCTCATTGTAAATTCCCTTGTCATAATCTTTCAATTATTTGTGGGTGATTCTATAGATTATTACCCAATTGAATAAAATTTTTACAGATAGGTATCCATGTCAGAAATTTTTACAGATAGGTACCCGATTTAATGTTTACCTGTTCTTCCGTCACGCCGTACCTTCATGTGTGTGTATGGCATACCATAACGCTTGATATAAGGTACCTAAATGTGTTTGTACGGCGTACCTTATGTGTAATAGTTGGCTTACCTAGGCGTACCTAAATGTGGTAATACGGCGTATCATTTTCTCAGCGTATGACGTACCACAATACGTTGATATAGGATACCTAAATGTGTTGTATGGTGTACCTGCGGCGGATCGGTTACCTATCTGCAAAAAATTTATTCTACTAGGTACCTACTTATAAAAAAAAAATCTGACAGGGTACTAAATTACCAAGTTTTTTTCCAAATGAGTATTTATGTGTAAAGACCCTTATTTGTGTGCAATTGAAATTCTTAAGAATTAGTCCCCCCAAATAGTCCAAAGCTCACTATGCATTTTAGATTCGCATAACACTGAATTTAGTTGAAGCCTTACACAGATGATAATGAAATTTATAATTGCATTAAATTGAATTTACTCAGTTACTAAGACTAAGGAAAAGTGTTTTAGGGGTTGCTTCAAGAAAAATCCTCAGGGGCGTAAGGTAAAGAAGACGCTATCATCTTTCCAAAAGTCAATTGAAGTATAATAATTTTCACTTCAAATGTCGCCAAAACCATGTGAAGAGCAGGCAAACGTAACGGAATGACGAGGCAACTTTATTTAGATAATGTTTACTTTTCATTTAATTATATTAAGTCACGATCAATAATTGCACCTTTACTATACAAAATGTCGAGTGGTTTCTATTGGCTGCCTTATATTAAAAAAGTACTCGTGCATTGTCAACTTCGCCTATTGAACCTTTAATGCTTATCCCTACTGGTATTATCCGTTATATCATAAAACGACTTAAAAATGTCTATGGGCTTTGTACTAAATTGGACAGTGTTATATATAAATTAATTAAGATAACGTTAATTCGACAGTTAATATATGCATAAAAAATACAAGATCAACAGTACAAACATTATTTAATTAATATAAGATAATTTGTGAAAATGGGGTGCATGTTTAAAAGCTTAAAGCCTATCTTTTATTTGTGGCCCTTGTCGAGTTGTTATCTTTAATTTACTTCGTCATCCCTCTAATATATCAAAGGGCTAGGTGGCTAAAAATGACGAATTTGGGATGTCATTTTATTTGCAATTTACTCTTGTAATTATATTCTAACAAATTAGATTTCACTTTATATAATTTAACCATTATATCATCTGCGTGTGTATGATTGGTTTTTATAAGTTCAAAATTTGGGTAAGGAATCTTTGAGGGGTGGCGGTGTAATGACGATGCCTTCTGTGTCGGTTAAAACTATAGAAATATATTACGTAAAAAAAAGGGAAACACCATCATATACTGTATATGTAAAATTAACAAAAATCTTGCAAAAGAAAGCAAAATAAAGCAATATGTAGTAGAAAAAACTAGAAAAATATTCCGTGTGGGGCCCAGTTACTAATAGCCTTGTCGAAGAAAGGCATCCTTTTTTTGGTTGTGCTGGAGCTTATCTAGTAATAAAAGCGATGGGCGATGATACATTTGTAATCTAATCCCATTGAATAAAGAAATATAATTTTTTTTCTTTTCAAAACGATAGCTTTATTGAATAAAGAAATATCGCTTGATTGAAATGTTACGATAAAGATCATTTAAAATTAATCGAATATCAACAAAATTGGGGCCCGCAGTTGTCACGTCGAAGACGATCGGACGAGCTATTTGTGGTGAATGGTGATCACTAATTGATTTAACAAACTTCAAAGTTTTTTTATATTTTATTAAGGGAGGGAGGCTTATAGTAACTGTTCCCAAATTGATTGGTGTGACAGACACAAATTGTTATTATACCCCTAATTTTAAATTTATCATCATTACATCCTTAAAATAATTTCAATTCCTAAAAATAATGTAAAATTAAATCCAACTAATTTCGCCTATTAAAAGTTAAAACATAAATTAATATTTCGGGTGTGCCAAATACTAGTTTATATAATTTACGAACATAATCTATATTTTCTTTATGTGAAAACTAAGCGGGTGCTACTATTGGCACCCCTTGAATAAAAAATACTAATTGCACCACCTATCACATTAAATACTTTACATAAATAGTGTAAATGACATTAACACATTAAATACTTTACATAAGTAATCTGTAATACACGATTAGAATACCAAAACTATTCCATCATTCTTCATCAGTAATAATTTTGTTTAGTTTATTTTTTCATTAAAACATTGCATCTAATGATAGTGTAAGTCTATACCTTTACACTTATCTAAAACGTATTATTGAGTTTTGTAAATAAATCTCAATAATTAATTTATTTTGATAAAATAATCATATAACATGATACTTTTTTTTTATAGTTATACAATAATTGAAAATTGTTTACAAGTTAGTTTAGCTGAATACTCATTATATATAATTAATATACAATAATAAATATAATAACGTGACAAATGAAAAAAAAAGGCGTATTTTATATATTTTGCTCAATTAAAATATAAAGTATATATTTATGAGATTAGAAGTCGTTGACTATAGTAAATAAATTATTCACTTTACAAATTTTACGTTACTTATTGGCAATAAATATGTGAAAGAATATATTTAAAGAGAATTAATCAATTTAGTAGGATTTATTTAAGTAATAAATAAGGAGTGTATTTAGTAAATAGTGGGTTGTGACTAGAATTACCCAAACTAATCTCATGTGGGCGTTCGTAGAGACTTAGTATTGGTCTTCTATAATTCGTCCCGCGGCTACACGCTCAAACGAGAGTGTTAAAATAAAATAAAAAAAAAAATAGTGAAAACTATTGGCGGTAGTAGAATAAATGAGGGTATTAAAAATATCAATTACGTAATTGATTGAATAACCAACAAAATATCATCCGTAATAAATCCACGGATAAAATTCGAACATTCTAAAGAAGTGGGGCTAATTTGTTGCTCGTTTTGTAAGGACGAGTTGAATCCCAAAACCGCCTCATAGAACGCATCAGCGGCCAAGCGTCACCCATTGGTTCGGTTCTTTACTTGGCGATAACCATTACATTAAACTGTTTGCGTTATCGATTTTGTCATTTCTCTTATTTCTCTTACATCGTATAAATCCTCCCCTCTATATAAAGACCTTCACCACTCAAGTGTAAAGATCATCATCATCATCATCATCAGAAAACTATCACAAACTATCACTGATCTCAAAAACCAATCCACAGACATAATCGAAAAGAGAGAGATATGAGGGAAGATTTTTTAAGGAAAGAAGATATGTTCGAGCAAGAAGAATCATCATCATCCATGGAGGAGTTTATCCCAGGTTTACCCTTAGACATAGCCCTTCTCTGCTTATATCGTCTTCACCCCTCATCGCACAAAACCTCATCACAAGTCTGCAAACGATGGCGTAGTCTAATCAAAAGCAAGTGCTTTTACTACCAAAGGAGGAAAAACGGGTTGACCAGAAAGACCGTCTGCACGGTCCAGATCCTCCCGGGTCAAACCGAGCCGTCGAGCTCGTCGAAGCCGTCGCCTCATCAGCACAGATACGGATTATCCCTATTCGACCCGGATATTGGGTCGTGGACCCGATTCGACCCGATTCCGGGCTACCCGGACGGACTGCCGCTGTTTTGCCACGTGGCGAGCACGGAGGGCAAGCTGGTGGTGTTGGGCGGATGGGAGCCGACCACGTGCAAGCCCGTGAGAGATGTCCACCTGTACGATTTCGCCGCGGCGAGGTGGAGGCGGTGCGCCGACATGCCCCAGACGGCGTCGTTCTTCGCCGCCGCCGCGTCGGATGGGAAGGTCTACGTCGCCGGAGGGCACGACGTGGGCAAGAACGCCCTGAAATCGGCGTGGGTCTTCGACGTGGAGAAGAACGAGTGGAGCGATTTGGGGCAGATGAGCGAGGAGAGAGACGAGTGCGAGGGGCTGATAATCGGGTCGGAGTTTTGGGTCATAAGCGGGTACGGCACGGAGACCCAAGGGTCGTTCAGGACCAGCGCCGACGTGTACGATATCGGGTCGGGTACTTGGAGGCGGGTCGATGACGTGTGGCCCTCGACTAACAAGGGTCCGAGGGGATCCATTGGGTGGGAAGAAGGTGCGGGCTTTGTGCGCTGGGATGAGATCCATCCCAACGTTGGAGTGGGGACTTGCGGGGCGGATCTCGGGGATCGGGTATTGGTTACCGGGTCGGGTTACCAAGGTGGGCCAACTGGGTTCTACATCGCAAGTAAGAAGAGTATTACTACTGAGGACCAAAGTCAAGAACCTGGGAAACTGGTAAAAATTGAGGATGTCCCCGACGAGTTTTGTGGGTTTGTGCAATCTGTTTGCTGCGTAGAGATTTAGAATGGGTTGCGATTTGTAAGTAAGGATTTTGTGTTGTGTGTACATTTAAATTCCGACAATCTTGTTTTCGTATTGTTTGTGTAGAAATGAACTGCAGAAGAACTTTTTATTCCTCTGCAATCGCATGTAAGTTCCGTAAGAAAATATGTTTTGCTGCCTACTTTGAGAGTTCTTGATTCTATTTAACCCTGTTTCCTTTTTTTCTTTTTCTTTTTTCCAACTCTTGGTACAAAATTCAGAGACTTAGATTTGGAAAGTAGACCGATAAGTGAATTATTGGATTGGATGGATGGAAAGAGAAAGTCCGAAAAGGTTATCTGCAATAAGACAGAGAGGTGTCCCAATGAGTAAGACTGACTGCAATCAATGGATGATATTTTTCCTTGGAGCTTATCTATTTATTATGGGTTGAATGAGGGCTTTTGTCACATATGGGCAAACTTTTCTAACACGTCCCACAAAATGGTGAAATAGTCCTAGCTGCTCTGATGTGTAAAGGCAAAAAAGCACTAAAAGATCCAAAGCTTTTGCCTATTTGCTTATGATTGAGCTCTTCACTTATGGCACAGTGTGTGCGTGTGTGTCAGTCAGTGGATAACGAATCGTTTGGAGAGACACAAGGCTTATCCAGAGATGGAGCAAAATTGTGAAGTCATGTTTGTGTGTGGAGGAACTCAATTCATTCCAACTTGATATGAAATCTATGTAAGAATATTACATCAATGGCGATTTTGACGGAGAAGAATCAAAATGGTGGAGATTTTGGATACAGATGAGAGTTATAAATGAAAGAAGGCCGATGACCAAAATGAAATCACACAAGTATAGCCTAGTTTGTGGGCTTTATTTGTCAGCCCCCTAAATTTACTAGGCTACAAATTCCCCGGGCTAAGCAAAACAAAAAAACACAACTAAGAACGCGAAAAGTTAGCTGTAGCCTGTATGGGGTAAATGAGCTCGGTTCCAATAAGAAACGAAATTTTACACAGGGCATTTTAGTAAATTGAGATTTACAATCCCTGTTTGTTTATTTTCTCAAGACGCTTTTATCAAAAAGTTCCGAGGTAAGTGTACTAATATAGGAATAAGAACGCGAGAATCAAAACAAAGAAGCTCTAGCATTGAATTGCGGATCTCCCAAAACGACCCAGTCGTATGAAGATATCGCCGGCGACGCCGTTTCAGAACGCCGATCACCGATTTGAGAGCGATTCAGGTAATCAATAGTGTATGTGGAGCCGATGATAATCGTTGCAATAATATGACTACTTAGTCGCACCTTCAGCTTTACGTAGCTCGTATAGAGGTTTCGTGATTAATGATCTTCCATTTGAGGCAATGCCGTAGAAAAAAAAAAAACAGAAAACACAGTGATCGTTTTCATTGGTCGATTTATAATCGGCATGCATTTGAGGAAATGCCTATGTTAAGTGGTTTTTCTCTATCGCAAGGAGTATATGAAATGACAACGGGTCGCAGTTTCTGATCTATGATGTTCTCTATTTTCTCGTCTGTAAGGATTTTGGTCATTTGATCTTTCACCTATTGCAGCATGAATCCGCCTCTTGACGAAATTGAGCTAGAACATAACAGAAACGACGGAGTCGTAAACGATGAAGCTGCTTCACACCACTGTGACCTTTGCGATGCAGATAAAATCCACAAAATAGCCGAAGAATTCTTGCCTGGATTGGCATCGGCATGTGTTGATAACACAACTGGCGGCCTCTTCAAAAGCCCTGCCTCAGTAGCCATCGACATCAGAAGAGAGATGGTTGATTACCTCGTTCAAAGGAGCGAGGCCTATGTGGCCGAGACTGTGATCCTCAACGATGGTGCAGATGAGATAGCACAAGCTGACCCTCATGATATTATCATGGAATTCATCGATGATTTTGCCAGTTCGAAGAGGAACTTCTTCAGTAGGGTCTCGGCATGGTTGTTGAGCGATAGAAGGGAAGATAGGATCGATGAATTCGTGCAGGAGATGGAGGTAAATGGTTTCTGGCTGTTGAATAGGAGGGAATCTGTTGCTCAAACCCTCCTGAAGAACATTGACTTCAGAAATTTGTACCATTGCGTCGAGAGATTCAAGACTAGGGATGATTTTGAGGAACATAGACCGCAGTGTGGTTTTAGGACATTGATCTGCGATAACGAGGGCTGTAATGCTAGGTTCAGCGCTGCTCAATTGGACCGTCATGACTCTCTCTGTCCCTTTAAGATGCTCGATTGCGAACAGAAGTGTTCGGCCATCATCATGAGGCGTGAGATGGACAGACATTGTATTACAGTTTGTCCCATGAAGCTCGTGAAATGCCCTTTCTTCTCTGTTGGTTGTTACTCTTCGGTTCCACAGCGTAAGGTTGACGAACACCGTATGGAGAGCCTTGACTCTCACATTCTATACGCCCTGGGAGCCATTCATAAGGAAGCTTCGGAGGAGGATCTCAAGGAAAGAGTTGAACTTCTCAAGGCAAGCAAATAGAATAAACTTTTTGCATTTGTTTGAAACTTCGTGTGGATATTATCATTTTTTTTTTCGTGTCGCAGGCATCGTTTCTTCAGCAACTCGAGACAGTGCGTGTTGCACGAGCCTTAACCTTTAAGATCAAGGACTTCGAAGCAAAGCTGGGGCCCATGAAACTCAAATCGTCTGCGAAATCTGACGAATTAGAGGCTGGTGATTCGTGTAAGAAAGACGAGGCTACAAAATCACCGGCGAAAAAGGTCACGTTTGAGGATTCTCGAGAGATCAAGCGGGAGAATTCCAGCTCATCCTCGGAGGGCGGCGATCACAATGAATCGGTGGAATCGCCCGAACAAAAGTTACAAACTCAGCATAACGACGAAAAGTTGCAAGAATCATCACCCCATCAAAGAGAAGACGACGATTTGGGCTTAACAGTCAAAGCTGAAGCACAGATGGAGAAGAAACCCGCCGAAGATGAGGCAAATGAAGCAAATGAACGTGGGCATATTAGTTCAGGGGCAAAAGTGAAAGAGAAGATGAATTACGTCGACGATAATCATGGCACCAAGTCAAACGCCTCCTCGGAATCTGAAGCAGAGGAACATGATAGCTCGCCGATAAAAGTGGAGCAGAAGATGGATTCGGTTACCAATACAGATGAGCATGTTGATGAGGTATCAGAGAACCATGGCAACGCCTCATTGGATTCTGATGCAAACAAACACGAAAATATCACATCGCCAATAAATGTGGGAGAGAAGATAGATTCCGTTGCCAACGCAGAAGAGCACACTCGAGGCATCATAAGCTCCAACACTTCCTCGGAATCCGATGAATAATTACTTGAGGGGTGAATTATAACGACATTCGTCCATAAGGTTTAACGAATCCGAGTGCAGAAGCCGTTAGTACCTTTCAGATACATAGTGAGAGTTTTGTCTCAAGTGGAACGTATCTCACATCAGTGGGCGGAGGCAGAACCTTGAGTTAGTGGATCAAGTATAATTGGACCCATACCCAATATTTTAAGAAAATTGCACTGGGTCCTTGCAGTGCAATTTTTTTCGATTTTTGACCTACCAATAAAAATTACACTAATTTATTAATAAATTTTTTGATCCCACTGGGCATCATGTGGCTCCGCCACTGTCTCATATTCGACGATAGTTGCCTTTCCATTCTGCTTGGTCAGTTTTGATAATCGATGTCTGATTGGTTAAAGCTGTAAGTTAAGATCGTCCCACAATTGAGACTAGTATATATGTTTCACACCCTACCCGTGTGCATGAAAATAAAAATTGATAAGAGTTTTCGTTTTAATTTTGATTTTAATATTTAGTTAGAAAAATAAGCATTTTACGAGAAATAGAATAGACAGTTTCATTAGGCTAAAGAGCGTGATTTAATATTTATTTTTTATTTTATATAAAAAATTTCTGATTGGTTATAGATACACAAAAAACAGTTTTTAACCCACCTCACCATTAATATAAGTATAGATTGAGTTGTACGTACATTCGATATGGGCTATGTAACCTCGGCTTTAGAAAAATTGGCTACAAGGCTATTTCTATTGTTCAATACTTAAGGGCTTATGCCGTTCGTGGGCCGGCCCATGATGATTCTGGCCCACAAGGTGTAGTGTTAAGTCCAACTTAGCCCAATCGTGACCCAAACCTTTTTATTAGCTTGCTCGAACTAGGGCTTTGGTGTTGTATCATCCACCATCTGAGTGAGCGGCGCATCTCTGTTCGTGTTAAGCCGAGTAGGATTTCGTAGCTTTAAGGTATGGCTCGTTTTCTATCCTCCTCGCAATTTCGATTGCAACGCGACGCATGTAGTTGTAGGCGATGCGAATCTAGGTGGTTTTTGAGCTTATTGATTTTTGTGTCTGTCTATTTTCGGTTGAGTGCAGAGATATGGAAGAGGTGGGAGTCATAACCGACGGAGAAAAAGTCAACAGCGGTGTTTTGCTGTTCAATCGATGGTCCTACGACGAAGTTCAGGTATCGCTTTCTAGATCGTTTGTCATTCTCTCATGTTTTTTTTCTTATTGAGCTGACTGAAGTATGATTAATGCTGTTGCTTTTTGAGCTATATAGAATAACTTTTATTTGGCTTGATCCTTTACGATGGTCATGGTCTGCATTGAGCTGTGAGATTCAATCAAATCTAACTGATCAAGTTATTTATGCGTGAACATATAGATTATATCCTCAGCTCCTGAAAACACACTAGAGTATTTCTATTAAGTGGACCTTGTGGGGGAATACTAATGCCATCAGTTTTTGAGTGTTCATGAGTTCATCCTTGTGATCCAGGGAGGTATGCTTATGCATTCGATCCTCATTGTTTCACTGTTTTTAATAGGTCAATGACCTCTCCGTGGAAGACTATATCACTGCAACTGCATCTAAGCACCCTGTGTACATGCCCCACACAGCTGGGAGATACCAAGCAAAGCGCTTCAGAAAGGCTCAGTGCCCAATCGTCGAGAGGCTGACCAACTCTCTTATGATGCACGGCAGAAACAATGGGAAGAAGCTAATGGCTGTTCGGATCATTAAGCATGCTATGGAGATCATCCACTTGTTGACTGACCAAAACCCAATTCAAGTCATTGTTGATGCCGTCATCAACAGGTCCAACACATCTACCATATCTGCTATCTTTTCCAAGTCCTTGATATACTACTTCTATGCAATACGCTGAATTCACCATCTTCATAAGCAAATGCAATAACTTGGTCTCAGTGAATTGGCTTGTGTTGTTTCTCCCCCTCTTTTGAATTTTTATGTAGTGGGCCAAGAGAAGACGCTACTCGTATTGGATCCGCCGGCGTTGTGAGAAGGCAGGCGGTTGATATCTCTCCTCTGCGCCGCGTCAATCAGGCTATTTATCTCCTCACGACTGGTGCTCGTGAAAGTGCTTTCAGGAACATCAAGACTATCGCAGAGTGTCTTGCTGATGAACTTATCAATGCTGCCAAAGGATCTTCAAACAGGTAAAAAAAAAAGAGAAAAGAAACTGTTCAGTAGCTTATGTTTGCATATCAAAAATTTCTGCCCTTGCATTGCTGATAATTGCGTCCTCTTTGTAGCTATGCGATCAAAAAGAAGGATGAGATCGAGAGAGTTGCCAAGGCCAACCGTTAAGATCGGAAGATCCAAAATTGAAAAAATTCTGCTCTTTCTCGGTTCAAACCAATGTTTGTTTTCGCGCCTATTTTCTTCTGTTTGGTTTCATTTATGTTGTGAACGTTTGAGAACAACCTTGCTTGTTTTATGATTCTAAATATTCGGCAGCCACTGTTTTCCTTCTTTTGAACCGAATACTATGAATGTCCTTGGCTTTGTTTCAGATCGTTCAAAATTTGCAGGACTTTCTGTCCCGTCAAATTTGAGTCGAACCGAAATATTCACTATCAATTATTCTGAATCTCATTGTCGCTTTTCACGAGTCTAACTGATCACCTTGGTCTACAATGTGATTGGAATCTGTTATCAGCTGTTTTGAACCTCATACGACTCTGAGTTCCATTTGGATTAATCCTCTACGCCTATTTCTCCCGTCAACCACAAGAACATCGTATGATTCTTGATTGTACGTTCTCATTCTTATTACAGTTACACCATCCTAAGTTGCTAGCAATCATCTATCCATTTTATTATTAAGCGTCACGGCCATAGTAACTATCTCTTAATTAATTTGATGTGCCGACTATAATTAAAATTTTATCCACGATATTATTAATACGTTAATAAATTTTCTTAGATACAATAAAAGTAATAAAAGTAAATTTATGATTTAATATATAAATTAACTTAAACTATAAAATTTATATCTATAGCATATAACGTACTTAAATACTAGTGTTAGTTATGCCTTATATACCTTATTACATCGTTGTTCCCACTTCCCTTCGAATAAATACGCTCGGGATTTGATATTGATTTATATAATGGGAATAGGAGAATGAAACATGAATGATGGATTGATGAAGCAAAAGCAGAAAAATGAAAAGAAGAAAGAAGAGATAATAAAGAATATTAGCATTGCATGCAATACATACACACGCAGGACAAGCGGAAATTAAATACCACAAAAGAAAAACCGAAGTGTACATGCGAATTAACACAGTGAAAGAATAACTAAAACATAGACCTCTCGTCACATCACAAAAAAGTAAACATAAGCGAATAACTAAACAAAGTGATCAAAACAAGTGCGGGGTTCAGAAAAGCATTCCGACGGCGATCGCAGCTACAGAGGCAATAACCGCCGGTACGAACGACGAAGCGCCGGATTCTGGGACTGGACTCGGCGCCGGCGCTCCGCCTATGGCCACCGCGCTATGTACTGACATCAAAGCTACCAGCATTGTCGCCACGACAATCTTCATCTTCAACGACTCCATTAATTTCAATTATAGGATGGAGGAATTGCCTGAGCTATTGAGAGAGAGAGAGAGAGAGAGAGAGAGAGGTTGAGAAGGAAATGTGGGGATTGTTTTCGATTTATAGGAATGAAAAAGGGTGGATCTTCTCAAGTTTTTTAGCAAAATATAAAATGTTTTGGGGCAGGAAAATGCTGACCGAAGATGATCAGCTAAATAATAGTTGCAACGCGCTGGGGATGCTCTGTGCTATGCTAACTTCATTCGCCTTCTATTTTAATAAATAAAGCTGCCCGACCGTCGTGCCCGTTGTTATTTTTACATTACATTATATTACACATTACAGCTTTGTGCAGTTAGAGAAACCAAAGAAAGAAAGATAGTCGTGTACAGCTGTCGCCAACGCTTCAGTGGGGACCACTCGACAATGGTTGGCTCGGTTGTCGCTTGTCGTCTACTTAACTTACTCTTTGATTAAATAAAATTAATTATTTAATTAGTATCTATTATTTAGCTCCGACAGGTGGCTTCGTTTAGCATTGTAACTGCGCGCTGTTTCTATCAAAGGGCATTTTCGAGATTTGAATCCGCCGAGAAGAGACGCAACAATGATTAAGTGAACATTCATAATAATAATGATTTGAAGGAATTATTCATCTCAGAGGTATATACACACATAACAGAGACTGACTATCTTCATTGAGCGGCTTGATGACTAGTTTTAGCAGCTTGGAGCATTTCAACAATGAGAGTCTTCACATCCCTGCAAAAAGACGTAAGGTTGTTATGTAACATAGTTCATTAATAAATGTTAAGGCATACGTCGTGAAGTTGATGATTATTGAATTCGATAACGCACTTTCTGTCCGAAGCACGCCTTGTAAAAGGGATACGCAGCTTGAAGGTGTTGCCTTGATACCCAGCCTTCAAGAAAGAGTAATACAAGTCAGAATGTCAGCAGTATATAGGAACCATTATAAGAATATTATTATGAGTGCTTCGATGGATTAGAGATGACGTCGAATATGAACCTTCACGTTAAAACCGAGACTGTCTACGCTCAACATGTACGCTGATTCCACCTGAGAAAAAAATATGATGTGTGATGAATTTTTAAAAGATTCAAAACTTATTTGTGCTAGCCATCAGAAGAATCTACAACCTCCAAGCATTTGCTCAACAATGTGTGAAGTTTCTACCGAATGGAGAAACGAAGAAGTCAAAAGTAAATCGGGTTGACATAGTGAGAAACATATACCGGGATAGAGGTGGAATGCTTCACAATTAGTTTAGTATCTTCTTCATGATCTTTATTCATATGGGACTGTACACAAAAGATTTGAGAGCAGAGGAAATCATGGTGTTAGATATATCGATTAGAAGACAAAAATTGAAGTATGTTTTTATTGCTGATTTCACCGTTATGGGCTTCGAGAACTGGTAGATAGGATCCACTTTTGCGGCTGCAAACTCATCTTTACTAAACTCTGATTATAATTTGAACATATATATGTCAAACTGAGAAAAGGGAATAACAGCATGTACATGCAAAGATTGTAAGATGTATACTCAATGTATGCTGGAACCTATTTCCCTCAGATTAGAGTAAGCATTTGAAAGTTAACACACAAACCATAATAAGCTAGCATACGAACCTCCAGATCCTAATAATGCGGTTGCAACACCTGAGACATACCGTACAACTTTTGGTTCGATACGCATGAATTGGAAGTCACCAAAATCAACCTTCATATGGTAAATCAACTATTAGTATCATCGGGTTGATTAGCAAAAGAAATGTATGAATTTGAGGGGAAAATAGTTGAAAATACCCAAAATGCATCAGGATGCTTCGCCAAATATTCAATACGGACAGCTTCCCTGTTTTCTTCACTGATCTATGGTATATATAATGAAAAAAGTTAGTCCCATTAGAATATAACATGGAATAAATGATGACTAACAAGAAGTTATCAACTGTCTACTAGCTGAATCTTGTTTGTGAGAAGGTAAAGTAAAAAAGGTGAAACGAACGGCTACTGCATCGCCATGGACTATAATCACTAGGTCAGTCCTATCTTCTGGGTCTTTCGAAACAAGCAAAGAGCACTTCGGATTTGCTAAAAGGTCCTGCATAATAGATAACAAAAGCTTCGAGTGAATTACAAAACAGAAAACTAACTAGCACAACAAAAACATAAGTCATAACTCATCTTCCATCTGTAATCATCTTCGTGAAAACAGTGTTTTCTTAAGAGGAAGGTGTAGAATAGCTGATGATTATATACAAACCTTGGTATGAACAGCCAGGCTACTAACAGCCAACAATGGAGATCCCGAAGCATCACAAGCAAAGTCAACCATGGATGCAGATGGATAACCTTCGTTCTTCTGATGTTAGTTAATAATGATAAAATTAATGAGAACCAAAATGAACCCGTTCGGCAGCAAAAAATAGAGTTTTCAAATAAGTCATCATAACAGAACAAAAAAGATCATATCATAGCGGATTCTTTATATGTGCAGTTATTAAGCATAAACTCATGGTTGGCTGGCATTCGATCCAAAGCCTATCAAGCAAGCATGAGACTTGATCAGTTCTCTTTGTTTATCTGATCGAAAGAAATTCCCTGACCAAAGAGAATGTAGAAAGAACCCCGCGTGTGGTGTGATGCAAAAGTGTCCTGACTTCCTCAATAGGAGGAAGCCTCGCAGCTTTCTCCTGAGTTACCAAAAATTCAATTCAAAACCACAATACTAATAGTCCTAAAAAAAAGAAAAAGAGGGGGAAAAAACGAAAACGCATAACGTATTAAATATATATCCATCTATTCTGAACCTGGTGAGCTTGGATGAGCTGATAGATGTCGAGTTCACCACTGGCATCGGACGCGGCCATATTCTAGGCGCAAAAAACAATATAACGAAAAATCGAACTAAGAACCACAAAAGCTAACAAACAAACAAACAAAAGAGGCGAAGCACATACCAGAAACCGACAGCACTAAATATACCAAGCGAAACACACAAATACCTGCGTCGACGAAGTCGATGATGCGCGAATGGAAGAAAAGCGAAGTGTGAAAGCGGAGGAGGATTGCGAGAGGACGAGAGAACGATTCGCAGCTTCCCAATTAACGGAATAAGCTTGAATTGATGAAGTAAAACGGCGATGGCTGATGAATTGATGTGAAAGAAGAGGAATCGAGCGAATATGTATTGAGGTAGTAGCGTAGGTTGGCGTCAAAGCAGCTGCAACACTCTTCGTCGTCAACATCTTCGCCCGCTTTGTTCGACACGCTAACGTTCACCTGCCCCTCGGAGTTTCTTTTTTTTTTTCAGTAATATATTATGCTATATTTTATAATTTTCTCCCTTTTATAGCACACTAACTTCATATAATATCTGCAATTTCTTAATTTTCAGAAAATATTTTCAGTGAACTTTCCTTCTTGGTGAAAACACAACTCAATCGCCTACCGAAAAAACAGAGTCAACTTCATCGTCGTAAAACTGATCTTTTGTATGATATGATGATGGCAATTTCTTTTCCCTATCTGACAGAAAAAGAATCTGTAAGCAGCTGCGCATACTCTATTAGGTTGCCGTTGAAAGAGCTTTTTGAAAACATATACATAAGCTGAGTAGAATAATCTCAGAATCAAAGCAGCCTTAAACGTAATTTGAAGAATTTGTAATACACAGCTCACAGATACACAGCATCAATCCACCAAGGGTTCGTGCCTTTTTGTTTGACCATCAAATTTACAGTAAAAATCGCCCAAATTTAAAGGGAAAAAAAAACAAATTTCTAACCACATGCGTGATGAATTCATTCCCCACAGGTTTCGCCGGCGATCTCAATCCCATTTCCGCACCTCAACAAATCATAGCTCGATGGATTTTTCTTTTTTACAAAAACATGCCTATGATAAGCGTGTAAACAAAAAAGAAAAGAATCAAATCGAAAATTTCAATCAGAGTGCCAATCTTGTTCGCCGAGATCGGATGGATCTGAATCTGAGGACGACGACGAAGACGACGATAGGAGGTAATTGCTGTTGAGAGGCGGGAAGCAAAAGAAGGTCCACAAGCAAAGGGCGAGCCTTCGCAATTGCTGGAAGGGGAAGCAGCAGACGAGGTAGAGAACTTGATCGCTGCTGAGACGCTCGGGGTTGCACGCGATGTACTGGCACGCGCTTGCCGACACGTTCGCCACACGCACCACCACCGTGCCGTTGAATACCATCTCCTCTCCTTCCTCTTTCTCTCTTTTTCTATTTGTCCTAGTTGTGGTTATTATTCAATCATTAGAGAGCATTATTATTCCTTTGGCGTGCGTTTAAGAAATCAACTAACTGAGAGGTCAAGCAAATATGTTATTTAATTAATCAATAAATAACCGCAAAATTGATATGGGACACGTTTTCAACTTTTGAAAGATACTTTTTTCCTCGACTCTGAATAAGTCTCGAACGTTTAACTAACCGGTAAACTTTTAATTCTTTATTTGTTTTTTCCGTTGCTCAAAATTAAAACCATCTGACTTGGGCCGAGTAAAAAGCCCATTAATCCATAAAGCCCAATAGAGTTCCAATTTTTCATCGCTTTTTTCATGCGGCTTTGACTTGTTCGTCAGCTTCGACTTTCGAGACAGCGTTATCCTCGGAAAAAATCCTCCAAAATAAATCTTAAACCTAGAATTTGTAATTTCATATCATGTTAATAACGGTATCGAGCGAGCTTCGGGGGTTTGTTTTTCGATTGGTAATCTTAAATTTATGAATTTCGGCTAGGGTTTTGAGCTCGGCGCTGATTTCAATTTTAATTATTAAATTACCTAGTTGTCTCTGATTTGAAGGATCAGCCTTTGAGGCATCTATCTACTTCATTCAACCTCTATCGGCGAAGTTTCGTCCTTTCCTTACCTTTTGTCTGGTAATTTTCACCTCTCCCATTTTTTTCCTTGTATTGTCTTTACAAAAATTTTCGCAGACAGAGAATAAGAATGTAGGTATTGGCCTACTCTGTCTGGGTTGTATTGTAAGGTATTGCTGTTTTCTTTCAGGCCGGCCGTTACATAAGATTCTTGTAAGACCTTCGTCGAGTTTTAGCGTCCTTGTGTTAGAATTGATATGGGTATCGTTAACGAGGACGAAAATAGTACAACAGCAGATGAAGAAAGCTATTGCATTGTTGAAGGTAGTAACATCGAAACGCCATTATTGTCCCCATCTTCTTCGATCGAAAGGAGACTTTCTACAGCACTATTACAACCCGAAACTCAGGATTCAGGCCGGGAGGAGCAAAAAGTGCGCCCAAACAGCTCATCGTCGCCGCTGCTCTCTCCTCACTCCCACACCAATTCGTGCTATGAAGTCCCTGTAAATTGCGTCTTCGATGCGTTTCCCACTGCTGGTTCTGATAAGATCATGGGATCTCCTTTTTGCAACAAGTGCACAAGTCAATCATTGGTTCACCCCGCGCATCGGCGCCTCAGCTTTCAACTTGGTGAAGATTTGATCCCAGAAATCGGTTGCATTAATGAGTCCGAGGAGCAGAGTCTGTTTGAGCTTCTCTATGATGCTATATTGGACTCTCTTGTTTCCGAGCACAACGAGCGACTTCTTGCCGAGCTGGCCGCCCAGGTTTCAGATTCTGATGAATATCAAACGCCTGATTCCGCGCCTCGAATCAATTGGGTAGCTGAGACATGTCCAAGAGCTCCACTGAGGGTAACTTATCGCCGCTGGCATTTTGACAAGGACATATGTAGGAAACTCGAATTCTGATTGTACTCGTAATCGTAATGGGTACGAAGTTGACTTTCGACTTAGTTCTGTAGTGCGTTAGCTAGAGCATTATATTCTTTTCTTTTTGCAGAAACTTGCTGCTGATGCTGTTGTAGTGCTAGTACTCAATTTTACTGCTTGAGTTAAAAAACGTTCTACGCGCCCATCGATTTGTTAGCAATGTCTTTTGAAATCTTTGTGTTGCAAATCGATATAAGTTTGCAGCATATTGTTGATTTCACGTTTCTGTTAGAACCCTGCAAACTGATATAGGTAAGGAGAGGAGGCGAATCAAGGAAAAAACTGCTACTGTCACAGCTTCGCCTTGTACCTACAAGAGGGATCAGACATGGAACGGTTGCCTATATGCACAACGACCTCACAAGTCGAACAAGTAACTACATGAATCCTTACGAACAAAATCCTAACCCTACCACTAATCCTAACATAGGTCTCGAGTGGCAATGAGCCCGAGGCAACGTCAGAATAGAATCCCCTGTCTGAAAGCAGACGGTCGGCCATCAAAGTGAGAGTTGCCCTAATATCCCTTTCCTCACGTGGTCCAATCCCATCCTCAGCTAAAGGGACTTCGCCAACGTCCTCCCCTTTGTACCTAAGGTAAGCGGTGCTGTTCTTGTACCTAAACCCGACCCTATTGGGATTTCTTACAGAGACTTGTACGTCGAGGGAGACGTTCAGCTTGAACCTCAGCTGAGGTACGTCGGCGTCGAAGTCTATGTCCCTAAGGGTCACTGACTTGACGCTTAGTTGAGGTTCCTTGGCCTTGAAGACGGTGAGTGCGAGGATTAAGAGCACTAAGCCGAGGATGATGATGATGGCGGCTGTGATTGTTAGGCATTTGCAGGTTCTGCTTCTCTTCTTGGCTTGGGATGATATGAGTCGGCCCTCTTCATCTTCGCCGTTTTGCCTCGGCGTCGACTCCGTTTCCATTGGTTGGTTCTTTCTCTTTTTGGTTGGTTCTTTCTCTTTTTCTTTCTTTCGAAGGATTTGAAGCTGTTTTGGTTATATAGAATGGCATTTGTTATTAACATTATATGGACTTTTGTAAGTCCACGTATGTGTACTTATGATCTCAGGGGGTTTGGCAGGAAGCTTTGAATTAGCATTGACTCTTTCTTTCTGTAGCTTTAGCTTAGTTTAGTTAAGGGCTAGTCTTGGACAGCCTCCGCAGCCTCCATCGTTGAATATTAATGCGTACGTTGGTTGTTTGTCTTTTTGTACTTTAAACCGTATGATCTATCGTTTACTATTCAAGAAGCTACTTCGGTACCAGTTTGTTGTCAATCGTACGATAAAAAGAAATTACAAGGAAGTTCTGAAAACTCGATTTCATCAAATTCGTATTGGGAGGAGTTCATTTTTTCGCCGATTCCTTGTTAATCAGGTAGATTAGCATTTATGCAACGTGCTTGCTTAATGGGTTCCAAAAGGAGTAGAGTACAATAATCCTTTTGTTTAAATCTTCTAGAAGGGAAGTCTATTATTAGCAGCTTAGTTTAAGCTATGAAGTTCAGACTTGTCGGGCTTTACTGTATGTGTTCTAGAAACGGTGACTTGTTTCATTCATACTTTTGTTGGCTAAAAAGTGATTTTAAATTCCACGAAGAAATAATTTCAAGAAAGAGATGGCAAGTCAAAATATTCCATATAATAGCAAAGCATGGTCTTTCGTACTACTAAAATAACTACTACAGCTACTCGAAATTCCATCATTTTCTAACATTAAACCTCACAAAAGCATGTCCGAAAAAAACCAAAAATAAAAAAACAAAAGAAAGCGTATGGGCCGGCGAGCGCATACTATAGAATAGATAGCACACTTGTCGGGGAGGTCGATGAGGTCTTTTAGTGCGCATGCATTTAACCTCAGATAAGACAATAAGCCTCAAGTAACTCAATCACCTGCAACATAGCTTTTGTCCTCATAGTATCTTCTCTCGCTTTCAGCCTTTTTCGCATTTCGTTTCTGCGCCAAACTTATTCGAATCACAAATATGTCGCCGAGGTTTACTATAGTCGTATTTCCTATCAAATAATGAACATAAAATACCGAATTTTGAAACGGTGTTAAGAGTAGTGTCCAACCTGGTAGGTTTCGTGATTTGAGACGATCCTCTTGATTATTGTGCTTGTTACTATGTCGATTGGACTTTCGACGAGCTTAAAGATATCCATGCTAATAGGGACAGCGTATCTCTTCTCCTGTAATATTATCAGTTCACCCCATCGCAGATATTACAAAACGACTAATATGCATCAGGTATGTAGACATACCTTATGATAATCGTTGTCCTCGGCTACAGTTCCATGAACTACCAAAGATATATTGAAGGTCGTAATCTGCAGTAAGGAGCATTTGTTTGTGAAATTTCTTTTGTCACCAGTCAAATGAGTACCGTAATTCTTCTAAATCTTAAGAAGGGAACTACCAATCCATTGGAAAAGTTTATTTATGATTTAACTAATTGCAAGGCTTACCATATCTTTCGACACCTCCCATGGAGCACCGATTATTACCTCATCAACGTATCTGCAGGCCAAGACGCTCAAGCTTCTTTCGTGGAGATTCATGATTGGACGATGCGCTCCTCTATGTGCACTGCAGTGGATGTCATAATGAATTTGCCACGTTTCTTTTCTTCTCTAACAAATATGTAATTATCTCGTTCTATAGTTCCACACTCGCGATGGCATGGATCATGAATATATTACAGAAATGAAAAATTCTTCATCAAACAGTAGAGCCATCAGCAAAAACTTTACAATCTGACTTCATAGTGGCACTATCGACATTTAGCTTATTTCGGAAAACTATGGTGAAACCTGATTCTGTTTACTATATGAAGCACCTGAAAGAAGCATTTATGCAAAATTATGGAATGCTACGACCCACTATTTGAAGCACAAGCATAAATTGTTATGAGAAGGAACAAGAATATAGGTATAGTGCGGTGAAAGGGGAGCGAGAAAACAAGCAAACGGCGAGAAGAACGCTCCCAACCTCACAATTTGATCAGGATGGATGCCAACAAGAAGAAAATCTCCAAGTCCCCTGGCAAGCCTGAGTATCTGCAACAGTAACTTTATCCATTCAAAACGAGTAATTGAAATGTATTATGTTGCAAGCATCATTATTCAGTGAACAAAAAAGTAAACTAAAAAATACAACTGCAATATATATATATATATATATATATATATATATATATATATATATTGGACACCGCAATATAATGGGCTAGCACTTGTACCTCTACATGCCCAGCGTGGAAAAGATCAAACGCTCCATCTATGTAAACTATTCGGGCATCTGGTCCAGGCCCCTATTGAAGAGAAATAACATAAATTCAGAAAGGGAATTATCTGAATGAGCATTTCATTCACAAGGCTAGAATATTCTCCGTGCAACCCTCATAAGAAAGACGAGAACGAAAGTAGAAATCACTTGAAAAGAAAGTGCTGAAAAAAGATAAGAATAAATATCCATAGGCGAGAATACACGCCTTCCCATTTGCAAACTGAACAATCCTACGAGAAGTAGGTAGGAAATGAGATATCCGTGTTCCGCTTCCAGAGCCACCATCCTCAGATTTGTGGCTATGTCCATGGCTAAACTGTCTTTGCAGAGATGAGTGGTTATGACTTTCTGAAGGCCTCTCTCTTACACAGAGAAGCATACGCCCTGTCCAAGAAATTTAATCACATGCTTCAGAAACAAGGAAGAAAAGGCTGATACTAATTCTCCGCCATTAAAAGCTTTTGCCTAGTCATACATGAAAAGGGTAAAAAAAACTGCTTATACATTTCCTAGAAAGTTGCTCATAGTTTTTCAGTAACATCATATAATCAACCAACAATCAAAAGAACAATTTAAATAGCAAGAGGAAACATTCTCTAACCAACGATGTCGGTGCTAGATACTCCTTCAGTACGCTTTATCTGTTTGTAACGCCCAACCTTCTTAGCAAGGGCATATGCATCAGTACCATCTGGAAGTATGCAGGGGTCGTCACCATGTATAATATAATCAATGTTATACTCGTTGAACAACTTTCTCATAAAATCGTCTGTGATGGCATAGGGAGCATCAGGGATTACTTCGTCCACCCATTTTACTGCACTGACCATGATCATCCTATACCACAAGAAACAATAACACATGTGTCAGAGATTTATACTAGGTACAATCTTTGACCTCTTTTATTTGCTTAGAGAGAAGAATGTGACTTGTTTACAAGACTAGATGCAAATACAACAACTCAACCCAAATCAACACAATCATAAACAAGCAAAACTAAAGCACGAAACTGTACTGGAAAAAAACTAAAAAGAATAATCAACACCAACGACCTAAATCTCCAACACAATCAATGTCAACATACACGCACACAAGCCTATCCGAGCTGCAAAACAAGAACATAAGGATGATAGCGACGGCCATGAAATTCATCCCTACAAACACAGGCCAATCAATCGAATAAAAAAGTAACCAAGCACCCCCATTTGAACAAACAAACAAATAACCAACGGTACCAAAAAGATAATCAAATCAAACCTCTCATCAAGAGGGGTAACGGGCGGCCCTTTATTAGCCGTAATCTCCGCATCACTCACAACACCAACAACCAATTGGTCACCTAAAGCTCGAGCTTGGCGCAGAGCATTGCAATGGCCGTAATGCATCATATCGAAGCACCCATCCATGTACACCCTAATCGGCCTCTTCTTCTTCTTGTTCATCGGCAGAGCAAAACGATAACCCAGAAAGGAAACTCCAATCACGAGCCCACCCACAATCCATGACGTCAGAATCCGATAGTTTTGCTGGGTGGCGCTTTCACCATCCACACCCATTTTTTTTCTTTATCTTCTCCTCTCTAACGATGATTTCGAAATTTCTCGACAGGAAAAAACTGATCTCCAGCCAGCAATTATGCAGACATGATTAAGCGTTCGATTGATGAACTTGGAATTTCTTGTTTGCTCCCTTCTGTCCCTCCTTTCGTGTACAGTCCCAGCTGGTAGCTAACGATCGTCTAGTCTAGAGAACGCTATTTCTCGTTCGAGCGAGCAACACTTGGAATAGTAGGTAATGGTGATTTACTATACTACAAATAAATAATAATAATATCTTTGAAGGTATACCAGATACCTACGCTTTATAATTTGATAATAGGGGGTTCTTTTTGTACAATTGGATAGTTCTAGGGGGCAATTGGGAGAAATAGGTTAACGTTAGGTGGTTATTTGTATTTCAGCATAAAAAAACAAAAGAAACAGAGAAAGATGAAACGTGAGATAAAAGAAACAAACAAACAAAGGAAGGATTGGTAAAACCTTACTACTTTTTTAAGTGTTGATTGTCAATTTGATATACTTGTCGGTTATTGCCGGCGGACGACAGCGTTGAAGATGGTATCGACGGAGGGTTTAGTTCCCATTACGGGGGAATTTTTGGCTTCATACTACGATAATATCCGTTTCGTTCCCTCTCGGATGACGTCCCGCGTCTCTCCGATCAGATTCGTGCGGTGGCCGACGATCTCCTTAGTGAATCTCCGCCGACAGAAGGTTTTGATTTTAGCCCTGTTAGTGTGTATCATTTATATGTTTGGTCAAATGAGCTTGATTCTCTTGTGAAATATTGTATTTTGCTTTAGAAAACTTTATTCTCTTTGGTCAAGGAAATTTATTTCGGCTTATTAGTGCTGCCATGTTGATTTTGTATCAGGAGAAAAGTTATTGGTAAAAGAAACTGAGGGTGAGCCACCCCATAAAGTCGATGAGAACATGTGGAGGAATAGGGAACAGATTGAGGAGGTTATTTTCTTGTTAGATGTTTCTCATTGGCCCGAAGCAGTAAGTAATACTGTAATGACTCCTATCAGATTTATTTGTTAATTCGACTTCTACCATGAATCTGTGAATTTGACAATATGCGTGAACTCATAGTAGCATCGGTCGTGGAAATATTTTTTATGAGCAGCTTAAGCAACAGACTGCTGGTGAAGACACTGAACTCGCAGGAGCTTTGTGGCGTCTCCAAGAGAAGTTCAAATCGACGTTGAGTATTTTTGTAATCTTATCAAGCTAGAAATTCTGAATTTATATTTAATACATGTTTCCAGCTTGATCCCTTCTGTCTTCTGCTATTCACTTTGAGTGTGTGCATTTTCAATTTTTTTCGTATGTGCTGGCTAGATATTCCCACCAATCCCAATAAAGATAAGGTAAGAGGAGAAAGATAAAAATTAAACCATTACGTGTTTTGAAGATTTTCGGTTAGATGTCTATATGAGTTCTTGGAGACTCTCTGATAGGCAGCTCATAGTAGGTTTTTAATCCTATATTCTAAATTTGAAGTATCTCAATTATTGCATTAATAGGTTGATAAAACAGATCGTGTTTTACAGTTATGATGACCTATATGCCAAATGACTTTCGGGGCACCAGCTACAGAAAGAGCGCTCGGAGAGGAACAAGCTGGCAGTTGTTGACGCCTTAGTTACCTCTGGTGGAAGCATACATGATAAATATATAATGTCATATGGCAACAACAGATGGAACGGTAAAACTGTTTTTGTTTCTGTAACATTTATTCACAAATAAACTTATTAAGAGACTTGTCTATAGTTCATGTATAACCTATATACAGAAGGATACAGTTGGCAGAGCTTGGTTCTGCAACAGGTGTTTACAAGACTCTTGTGGAATACTTAGTCGGTGTCCCAGAGGTACGTTATGCTACTATCGTCACTTATTTGTGCTCCCATTGAGGTCCATCTGATGTTCTCTCCAGCTTCTTCATTGCATGTGGTTCTTTTTTGTCCTATGTTCAATATTGTTCATAGCCTTCTACTATAGGTTCAAGTTTCTCTTTGCGTATGATTTACAATCCCAGTTTTATCTGGTTAACAGTTGATCTTACACTAAGGAAATTTTACAGGTGTTGCTGGAGTTTATACGCAAGATAAATGACGACCATGGGTATAGATATCATTCTAATGTGTAAATGGGAAAATAGTACCATATTCTATCTTTGTTCCCTAATCGAGTCCATCACCAGATCCATGGAGGAACAGCGACAAAGATATGGACCACCTCTGTCTATCCTTACGAGAATGGCATATCAGATTCGACTATATATATCGCTTCTTTGGAGTCGCCTCGAAACTCATAAGTTGTAAGCAATGATGGGAATGTTTCAATGATATTAATTCCATACTGTAATTTAAATATGCTTAGATGTACGCCTCGCAGTTGAGATTTTCCTGACATGCTAATTTTCAGGGAGAAATCCCATTTCCTCTTACTGGAGGAAGCAAGTGCGGTATATACATCTGAATTCGAAAGATACATCAAATTTATTGGGTAATGAGTCTATATCTGTCCGTCCCCTTCATTCACATTCACGATCATTGAGCTCTTCACTTCCTAATGGTTGATATTCGAATTTGCATGCCTACAATGCAGGGAAGTCATCACAAACTCACCTTTCTTTATTACTGCAGAAGATGCTGGTGCTTTAGCCGCCAGGTATGCCATTATATATACAGCTAGTGATTGGAAGGAGCCTTTTTGATGGGTTGTGTGAATTGCTTTTATGCACAATATAACAGGAACAGTGATGACTACAGGGAAACAAGCGTTGCAGCTGGTCAAAGTCACGAGGTTTGTTATTGAACTTGCTATGAAATTTGCGACTTTCTGACCCTAATTTATGATTTACCCAATGTGCAACTTTATATACCGAATGTCCTTTTATTTAGTGTAAACCATGAGTGAGGTGAACTTGCATACTCAGTTTCTCTGGCCTCACCTAAGTTTGTCTTCCCAGTCTTTTTGTTGATGGGTTCTGTATATTAAATCTGTTATGCTTGCAAAAGTTCTATCAGTTGCATTTTCTTAGCTTCAGACTACATTAATGTATTTCCTTGTAGGTTTCGTTAGACGTGGAATCAGTAAATTCATACATTGCTTGGGACTTCTCACTGGTGCAAGGCAAAATGACTAGGTATTTCTCAAGAAATTTATGTGATCGATCAAGCAAGAGAGCTGAGGATGGTAGGTACGAGACTACTGTTGTTCTTTTTTCTATAAATTTTCTTATGGCTCGGCCCGATTTGGCCGTCTGGCAGGAAAATACGGGCCGTGTCGTGTCGGTTCCCGAAATTCAGCGGGTCAAGGCCTTCACGGCCCGAGCCCGTGGTATTATGGGCCGGGCCTTCACGGCCCGAGCTAATCAGGCTTGGAATGTTTTATTTATTCATTCTAATTTTGAGATTCGTTATTTTATAATGTTTAATATGTAAAATATAATTTTTAACTATATAAACAAAAATAATGCATAAGGATATAAGTATCATATATAAAATTTAAAAGTAATATAAAAATTATTAAAGTAATTAATTAACAAAGAGACAATTAAATTATAAATAAGCAACACACCAAATGTGGAATTTTTTATCGGCACTCCACACTTTTTTATATAATAGAATAGATAATTATTGATATACATCAAGTTATGAATGAATTTATGCGCCTCGAATATTTTTTTCGTCATAGGAAATTGATTCTATAAACACCAAATATAATTTGAAGAAAAGTTAATAATAAAAGGGCCTAAGGCCCATGGACCATGGAACTTGTTGGACTCTTACCTTTATGACTTTTGGCCCATGGGCCTTTGTAATTTGTGGCCCTTTGACCTTTAGTTAAGACTTTATGGCCCGTGGGCCTTTCGAATTTTTTGCCCCATGGTTCGTTGGACCTTGTTTAATGGGCCTATGGCCTATTGAACTTTCTGCACGTCGAGACATTGGACTAATTGGCCCATGATTTGTTGGGCTTTACGGCCCATAAGCCATCAAACTTTATAGCCCAAGAACTGTTGTATTTTATGGACCACGGGCCGTTGTTCTTCGAGGCCCATACATCGTCAGGCGCTTGTTGGGCTATATGGCCCTTTCTGGACCGTTGGGCTTTATGTCCCTTTGACTGTTGGGCTTATGGCCCATGGGCGTTGGGCTTATGGCTACGGGCTTGGGCCTATGGCACATGGGCGTTGGGCTTATGTCCCGTTGGCGTTGGGCTTGTGGACCGTCGTTGGTGGGCTTATGGCCCAACTGAGTTGGGCTTGCGGCCCGATGGTGTTGGGCTTGCGGCCCGTCGGCGTTGGGCTTATGGCCGATGAGCGTTGGCCACAGGCCCGGACCAAATGGCCCGCTAACTTCTCGGGCTTACAAAAGCAATTTCGAAGGAATTAACTAAACATCAAACGGTATATTCATAACATCTACGCATAAAAAAGCAAATGGTTAGAAGAATACGCAAACTCCATTTACGATCACAAAGGAGAGAGGTATTCAAATCAAAGTACTAATTCATCTTCAAGAAAACTATACTCGAAGATGAAGTCGTTCTTGATTTTCTGCCTCCTGCAGAGAAAAAAAAAGAAAAATTTTAAAAAAATTGAGAAACTAATCATAAACAGGCCGCCTTCAGAGAATCAATCAACATAGGCATCTATCGAGAACTTCAATCACTAAGAAAGAATCACCGAAGCCCATATCATAATTGAACGCAGGCAAAGGAACGAATGAATCGAAAGTCAACATACCATCCATGTTCTTCATTGGCAATATTGTAATCGAAGTAGACATATGTCCCCTGCTCGTACTCCTCCGTCGTAACATGCGGCTCCACGTGCCTCTGAAACCAAGTGTTGTACTTTCTGTGGAATCTCCATGCATGCTTTTTCAAAGACCTAGCAGCCAGGTATTGCTGGTACGTATTCTGCACATGCATATATACCCCTTAATAAGGTGCATACTATTTCCAAAAAACAACCGAAAAATACATTAAAGTGATTACCTGTTGATAGTAAAATGTGAAGAACAACGTGTCAGTATCTCCGGCCAGCCTATCCCAAAATGCAGGATTGTTGATTATGGGTGCCTGTACTTGAGGATAGCTTGGAGGGGTCACGGCAGGGTGTCTCTGTGTCAATTAGTCAAATAAAAAACATCATAATACGTAGAAACGAATACATATGAAATACGATTTCTTACCAAGTTGATTTTGTCTTACCGGCATGTAAGTTGAACGTTCGGAATCTCTAGGTTGGGGAAGTCTATGGAAAGCAGCATCAAGCATCTGCACATAATGTAAGTGGTCATGCATTGCTCCGCTTGCAGTCGAAGGACTAATGCTATCCCCTATAGTGCCAAGGTCAGATACACTTTCTCGACCGATGACGCCAAGATTTCCAGATGATGGAGAAGCTTGCAGTGGTTGTTCTGTAGATAGATCGGTTTCTACGGTCACTTGCGAAGGTTCAGACATTGAAGGCGTTCCGGCAACACCAGCCTATCATGTGCACAAGTACATACCGAATGTTATGGTTGTCGCAAAGAAAATTTGAAGATACTGCCTTATGTTTGATGTAACAAGGGGATGGGTCTACCCTGCACCCTTGAGATAGGGAGGCAGAAACAAACAAATGCAAAATAAAAAACCTCATGCATACCATGGCATCCATAGCATAAGAAGATTTTGTATCATCCTCCTCAAGTAGATTCTTGCCAAGCCCAGAGTTAGACTCAGTAGCTACTGCTGAATCTTCAGGCAGGGGATGCTGCTGTTCCAAATCCTCATTTTTAGTTTCTGCAAATCGGGAAATATGTCAAATACCACATAGCATTTATAAGACGTCCTCAAACAATATTGTCATTAAGCTCTTCAGCTTGTACATTAAGGCAGCAGAAGATACAACAGAAGAGATATAATACCAGCATCTTTAGATGTCGAAAACATTGCAGGCTGGGTTGATGATTGGAACACAGGACTCTGTATCTGCTGCTGTAAAGGAGCAGATGTTGCAACGCTATTCCCACCTGAAGTTGGGATACCAATGCCCAAACTTCCAAGCTGAGGTGAGATGGATGGGCCTTGGGCATTGAACTGTGACAATTATATATCAAACCATATCGATATAAGAAGCAACAAAGAAGTGAACAGCTTCACTGTCACTTGCTTAATTGACAAAATCCATTTTTTCAACTCTCATGTGTTTGCTTTAAAATTGATTTTGTGCACAAATTAGGAGCTATCAACACATTGAATAGCTGGATGGTAAACTAACGGCAATGACTAAACGACAAGTGAATAACAAAGTAATCACTCAGTTTGGCCATGGTAATTATATTAGCAAGGCACCTGCTGCAATAATAGGCCAGGTTGCTGAGGTGTGTAGGGCTTTCCACCAGCAAGAGGAGGCATACTAAGAATATTACTCTGACCTTGCTGCTGCACTTGCTGAAGTCTTTGAAGAAATTTCTCCCTTTGATCTGGAGCAATCTCGGCCCTTCCACGAATTTGGCCCTTAAGAACAATTGAACAGTTTTCATGTTAGAAAAAACCTTTACTATCAAATAAGAGTAAATATGTATACGTACGTAAACATCCAAAGGTGATCGTTTGATTCCACTGTAAGGGCAAAGTAAAATGCACAATTCTGCACAATTTTGATGAGTACGACCCACATCTAACCATAGAATAAAATAGGAACACCACAAAGCTGAGACACCCGTTGTGAATTGGCTCCAATCTTGAAAGTATACATATTTTAAAATTAACTGCATTTTGAAAGGATTAACTGGAAATGCGAACATGTCATACTCCTACCAATTTCATCAAGGAATGAGTTACACCACCTTCGACATTTCCAAATAAAAAATTGCTCCCACGTCTCATATTCAGGTGATCACAAACATCAAGTTAATATTGTTAATTACGTATAAATGCATACCGTCTCACTCTGATTTTGGAAAGAAGCACCCGGTCTCCACTGCATGCCCGGTACCACAGGAGAAGTAAACACCCTGCTGCCCAAAGCTGCAGCATCAGTGTCAGCTGATCCCAGTCCATCATTAACCTTAGCTTGTGATAACAATACTCTATTACTTAAAGGCGATTGCACAATTCCAGGACTCCCTGCTCGATCATCAGATCCGAAAAGGTTTCTTTTTCCAACATCAGAAGGCGAAGAAATAGCCCCAAAGGTTCCATTACTCGGAATTGATTTTCCAGAAGTTGGTAGGATGTTGGGAGTTGACTGACCAGACACAACACCTCTACCGACAGGCTGAATTCCACTTTCACTAACAGCAGGTGAAGGTTTGGATATAGGAGATTTTGTTGTATCCTCATCCTTTGTAGCACTTGAAATAATTACAGACAGTGAAGCATTAGCAGCAACACCTAATTGTAACTAGTTATGTTTTAAGGCCGGAATAGATAGGGAATGGATATGCAGCAAAGTTATTGATCATGTAGCAATACCAGGGGTAACTTGGGCAGCTGGTGGTGTTTGTGTTGCAGACATACTGAGGGCCCCAATTTTCATCGGTGGGGTTCTTGGAGTAATATCTTCGTGGGGAGATGTGCCATCTCCTTGGTCAGAGGCAGCAGAAGCAGGCTGATGTATGGACATCACTGTTGTCGCCTGAAGTCAACAGAGCATAGTTAATATGTATGAACAAAGTAATGGGATATTAGGAAAAGAAAAATATTAGAAAACAAGCCTACTGCATGTTGAGTTGGTGCTGCGGACAAAGCAGGCTTCACAGCTGTAATGGAGGAACTAACGTTCTGCATATAAAAAAACATCATGTTTCTGGTCTACTATTTCCTTGTCAAGATAAGAGAAATAAAAAGAAACTTCTCGTGAAAAAGATAAGGAACAAAAAATTAATAAAAACGGAGTGTAAAAAGCAGCCCATTATCAGTTCACCTTTGTGATAGCAGGAGGGCCAACAGTAACAAGATCTTCAAGGGATTCCACCTTGTCTAGGGGTAGAGAGCTGTATAGCTCATCAACGTCACTGAATTCATCAAAGTCATCCTATATGTTGCACGCATAAGAAAACTAAACTGAGCATCGTCAGCAATTCGATGGTCCCCAATAAGTTATAAAACATTATAGACATATTAAACGAATATTTCGACTTTGAGTTCTAGATAGAATATTCAACATCGCTGAATTCGTCAAAGTCTTCCTAGCAATTGGATAGGTCGATAGGATAAGGAAACTCAAATTAAACCTAGTCAGCAAAAGCCTTGGCAATGCCTCAATATCTGATAATAATCTGATCACCACAGCGGAAGTTTTATTTTTCAATCGAATACAGACTAAGCAAATTCAATGATGAGATGGTACGAATCACAAAAACTGTCAACTGTTCACGAATATTTAGCACCAAAAGTGTAATAAAAACAGTACAGTTCTCTCTGACAAAAACCTGATTTCTCTCCACATAGTCATCCAAGAAGTCTTTCACATCGTTGACTTGCTCTGGACTCAGTTCGTCATTGTCCAGAAGCCTCAAAATTAGTTCTAACTTCATAATATGAGCCTTATGCCGAGCAATGGATGTCTCAAGATGCATCTAACAAAAGAGACAATGTAATTAATAAATATCAGTCGAGAACAGAGAATTAAGATCTCGTCTTTTTTATCTCACCAGTCTCGGAGGCCTTGTCTTCCCTTTCTTCCCTTGAAGACCCTCCATTTCAGCTTCGAAGCTATCAATTTGATTTTCCAGCTCGCTGACCTAAACAAAGGGAGAAACAGATAAAATTCCTTTGCAACAAAAATGAGAACTAACTAAAATATCAGCATTGGCCCGAAAATCACGTCGAACCAACTCTAGTTTTTCCAAGGTGCTTCAACAACTTTAATCTGATTATAGCAAAATGGCACGGCTCCAATAATGTATATAAGCAACTTGTGGCATTCACACCAGCGTATTCATATTTATAATTATCTAACTAGTAACTCCTCAAATAACTCATGGTTCTCAGCGTCGTATATTAAGAGTAGTGCTGATCAAGTTATATATAGGTACTCTTAATGAATTAGCAATTGCAAATGAAATTTCATGTCTGGTTCATGTGACAATATATACAACAAAATGAGTGGGAGACACACGAGATCACGAGACAGGTGAAAAATACCAAAATAAGGCAAAGCGCTATGAAACAAGGTTAATATAATGCAGACATAAGTTCTAAGAACGTACCACATTATTTAACCAATCTCTTGTCTCTGATTTAGCTTTCTCCCTTGGATCCTACAACATTGGCCAAAACACATGCTGCTTAGATAATCTCAATGTTATATATAAATTATAATATGCTGAAGAGTAAGACGAGTGAACGTGCTTCTAAGCATATATGTTAGATATAAGGACGCATCTCCTACTGCCTTACATGTTTTGCAGTCGCAAGTGTCCCCTATAGAGCCATAGAAATTTGAAAAAGAACAAAGAAAAAGTACTTCTGTACACCATAACACATAAAGGGGGTAATGATCTGACAAGGACATCAGTAATGGCCAAAAAGCACTTACTGTTTTGGGTTGTTGGCCCAGGCCTTCTTTTGAGAATGCCTTTGTCTTGGTCTCTTTCTCACATACTTTAAACCGTTCCATCTCTCGCTCAATAACTTTCCGAGCATCCATCAGAGCCTGCTCATAAGAGGCACTAACCTATGTCAAATAGTACGGAATGAGAATTCTAATCAAGTTTAAAAAAAAAAAAAAAAAGACCTGCGCAAGCTGTAGATAACAACAGTCTAGGCAAGGAAAGACCAGGGACGAAAACATGACAGAACTTCAAAACTTATCATCCCCATGATGACAGAAATAAAATGAAGTTCCTATGAAACCAGTGGGGTGGGGCGGGGGGTTTAGAGACAACCCTTCGATTGTTCAGGCACATAACACCATTAAAAATGAAAACAGGTCTGCATACATCAAACTGAGTGAAACACCCCAAACAAACTAAGAATTAAGTATTCACCTTCTTATCCTTGATCTCGCTGGACTGTATCCATGTCTTAATCTGGTCCCTGTATCTCTGCAACTTCTTTATCTCTTTCTTCAGATCCGCCTCAAATTTTTCCTTCTGGTTAATGTTGTCAGTATCATATACCTAAAAACAAGGGGGGGGGGGGGGGGAAACGTAGTTCATCATAAAAAAAATCAAGTCCAACGGCAAGCAACTAGAGCAAAACAACCATCGAATAAGGACCTTGTTCCAAATGCTGTCAAACACATCAACCCCCTCTTGAACCTTCTTCAGAACTCGATCTATTTCCCCCTGGAGCTTCCGACTGGCCCCCATTATCAGATTCCCTAATCAATTGAGAATTTTTCTAAGCAATTTGCTGATTTTAGACCTAATTTTACCAGACTCGTCCTTTTAAGGGCTTCGCGAAAGCGAAAGAAATATATCAAGCCTTGTTTGGCAGTTGCCGTCTAATAGGCGTTGAGTCAAGTTGACTAACTATTCTCCCTTGGGCGTTGCCCATCGACCAACTAATAGTAAGGCGAAAAGGGTATATTAGTCATTTGTCTTTTTTTTGTTATGTTTTTCAGGCAATATGTTGTTTCTTTCAGACATATAAGAAACATGTACGATAGAGAAGGCTCACTGATAGTGATAACCAAGCGTCTACTTTCAATCTGCTAACTAGTAGAGTACACAGCAATAACACGAGATATTTTTTCTTTCAAAAAGCTCTCCAGCCAAAAAAAGAAGTTAAATTTAATTTAAATAGAAACAAATCCCACATGGAAAATAAGTAAAAAGAGGTTCTCTTCTGAGGAGAGGCAAAAAGATAAAACGCCGACGCAAAAATCAATCCTCGTCCACGGCGGCGGCAGCAGCTGCATCCCTCCTCGGGCCACCAGCGGGTTTCGCCATTATAATCTGAGGAAGGAAGTTATGCATCGCATAATTAGGATGATAGGAAAAGCTAAGTATAAATTGTGAAATGGCAAGCTTCGAAGTTAATTTAGCACACACACAAAAGGACGTGGTTATTCAAAGTTAATTCCATGTCACTAGCATATAACTGCTTGAACTCTAGAATGTATATCAAAATTATTGGGAAAATTGAAGGAATGACAAGTAAGAAACGATATTTTCATACCTGGTCGACACGCAGGACAGTACAGGCAGCATCAGCAGCATACTTTAGAGCAAAGAATCTGAATCAAATTATATAATAGGTCAGCAAGCAACAATAGTTCAAGATAAGCCCCCAAACGTAATAAATATTCGACAAGAAACATCCTAAGGTCCATGAAGGAACATAGCATGCAAGAGATAACACTGGGCTCAGTACGGATACTTGTGAAACTAGGCAGGGCCAGAATGGAAGGTTTGGGGTGATATTTGAGAACGGCAAAGCTTCAAAGCTCCGAAAAATTAAGTAATGCAAGAAAATTAAAGTAATGCAAACTTTTAGAAGATGAGAAACTGTAAGTGAAATGAAATACTAGTCTAGCAACATTAGTCATGGAAGGATTCACAAACAAAAGCACTCGAAGAATCAGAAGTTATATTTTCAGTAGGCAAAAAATACTTTGAATAGAACAATCCATTATAAATATCAACTCACTTGGTGATATGAAGATCCCATATGTTCATTGTAGAGATATCTTTGCAAACACCTTCCTCTAGATCAATCCCAACTTTGGTATTACCAGATGCATGTTCAGCATATAAGGACGAGATAATTTCTATAGCATTCAGCCCAGCATTTTCAGCCAAAGTTTTTGGAATCATCTCAAAACTTTCTGCAAATTTCGCGATAGCATACTGATCTAATCTGGAAGATAAGAGACTACATGTCAGTTTAATAAACCCAGCAACAGAGAAAAAAAATAGTATCCATAGAATAAGCTGTTACGTAATTTTTAGTACACAAAATGATTTAAATTTCACAAAAGATCTAAGTATAAAGTCTTCTTTGTTTAAACATGTGATGAACTGCAAAAAGGAATTTATATAAGTGGCAAAACAATTGTTCTAGGTGATAAAGTAAAAAAAGGCAAAATTTGGAAAGGATTATTTTTCCCAAATCGTAAAAAAACACAATACCCTGTTTCTTTGAAAGAGAATTCCTTCAACTTTTTAGCAAGTTCAATTTCGGTAGCTGCTGCTCCAGGCACTGTCCGACTGTCCCTGCACATTGCCTGGTTGACACAAGAAATGGGAGAAAATCATCTTTATCTTTCCTTTAAAGTTACCAGAACTGATTGACAATTAAGCACAACATATCTCTACAAGTCCACGGTCGTCAATATTCGGATAGTGTGATTACGTTGCACAAAGATCATGACAATCATGAATCAAACATCAACAGATACCTTGTATGTGTTTACACCACCATTGACTGCTCTTTCAAGGTCATCAAGTATGCTGTCAGTGCTTCCTCGCAGCACAACAGTTGATACAGAATTTCCACCTTGTTCGTTTCTTACGACGGTAACCTGTAAAGAATTAGGCAAGCTAACAACAGCCATAATTATGAGGAATAATAGCAGCAACGGCATTAAGGCACCCTTGTTGTCATACCCTAGACCCGCCTATTTCCTCCACTGAAACAGAATCAACATATCCGAGGTCGTCTTGATTTGGTTGGCTGAGTTTTAACTGTTCTAACACAATAAATTGTTAACGGAAAGAGATACCTCAGTTACTTAATTCAATTAATCTAGCATTCTTACCAGAGCAACTGCCCCAGTGGTACGGCAAAACCGCCTTATTTCGAATTTCGAACTAATTTTCAAGACCATTAGCCTGCAAAGCATGTTTGTGGAGTTTAACCATATGCATATCATAAATGTGCAGCAAAAAAGGATATCTTCCAATGATGCCATAAATTAAACAAGAAACTCATTGGGAATGAAAAGAAAAAAGATACTGGTAAATCCATTTTAATCTAAGAAAATATAGATTTAGATGGACAACATGACCAAGCCGAGTGATAAGCATCAATGGATGCAATTGTTCGCCTCGGAGTCTCAACAAGAAGTAAGTAGTGGACAGAACCAAGGAGACAAAATTAAATGGAAAAAAGTATTTACTTGTAGCGCTCACAAAAATGCAATGCCATTTCTCCCACAGCGGCTCCACTGACAATCACCTTTGCACCAGAATCTGCAACTGCTTTGATAAGCTCATGAACCTTGTTTTCCTCAGTTTTTGAATAGTTCTCAAGCTGCATTGTGGATCACCACAAGATAGAGGTCAATTAACTCTGCTACTAGGAAAATGCTGATATACAAAAGAACAAAAAGTACAAGAGGTACCTCTTCCGCACTATGAATAAGAACAGTTCCTTTTGTTTCTGTGGCAGTGGTATCGACGCCCCCAACAAAAACAGCAACCTGATATGGATATCAAAACAGTTCACAACAAAATATTAAAGAAACCCATCCAGCTCGCTATCTTAGCTTATCAATAAATTAACACAAGAACAACCTGAATATAAGCCCTCAATCTTTTTAAGCTATTTCAGAAATACAATTATTCAATCATTGATAGAACAGACTCCTAACAAGCTCAACGATTACATATTTGGTGTTTGAAAAGGAGATGAGAATAACTTTCAGCGGATAAAGATATTAGCCACTTTTTCATGCGACCACCACCGACTAGCTTGGCAACACGGACATTAGGAGATAAGACAAATAATAAAGCAACGTTTACAGGGTTTGAATCTCACCTTGGCCTTCTCCATTCTTTTTATAGTTCCGACGGCGTCATTCTTTAACACCATACCTCGAACTACAGTTGAATCATGCAGACCACCACCGACTAGCTTAGCAACACGGACATTATCAACATTGAAGTTCGCAGGGTTCTTGGGGCAAACTTGAATGCATGCCTTTATTTGGAAAAAAAGTTCATTAGCACCAAAAAAGAATCAGCTTTAACATAACAATGAAATCGTAAATCGGGTCAAACTGACGTCAGCAATTAGAGGACATAATTTATCCTCTAGCCCAAATTGTTTGCTGGCCACTGCAGATCTCAATCGTGAAATGGCTTCATCTTTGTTTCTGACATTCATATTTTCAGAACCTGGTTCCACTAATTCCTCAAGGATCTCAATAGTCTTATTTATTGCCTTCGTGTATCCAATAATAATCTCGCTAGGATGAAGACCCATCCTAATAAGTTCTTCTGCATTCTGAAGGAGTTCCCCAGCAAAGGAAACGGTCAAATTCGCTCCATCACCAATTTCCTCTTGCTGAGCTTTCCCAGCCAAGACCAACAGTTTGGCAGCAGGATGCTGAACCTCCAATTCATTCACAATTGTTGCAGCATCATTTGTTACAAATAGCTTGTCCAGATGATTAATAACCATCTTATTCATACCTACAAGTTAAAAAAAATGCAAGAAGATGTTGCATGAGAAATAAGGCTATTGATCCATAAAATATAAGTCAGATGAAAGAGAAAGAAAGTAATAGTTATTAAGCGCAGTTGTTTTAGATAGTACCATCACTGCTAAGATCTAGTGTATCACAATAGTTTCATCAAAGATTATCATTACGAACTCTCTCAAGCAACCAAGGTTTCTATCACAATAAAAAGCTGAACTTTAAGAAATACTTGCCCGATATTATCTCCACTCACATTTAAAAAAAAAACGAAAAGCTCATTAAATCCTATATCCTAGTGATATATTTAGCACACTTACAGTAGATTCACAAAAATATTTGTTTGCATAGTTCTACTTCCTCGTTTCATCGTTGTGACTCCTATGCAGTCTGAAGAATCACCGATACTTGACAATAAGCCTAAATGTTTACCATGAACGATATCTGACAACCATTTTGGAAACGTCTCAACTGTAGAATTTCATATTGTTTCATCATAACTTCAAAACAGAAGCTGCGAGGGCTTCCAGGGAAAACATTGAGAAACTTCATCACATGAGAACAGTACATGTTCTAAATCAAACAAAACCAAACAATCCAGTAACAGTAAAGCTCAATCCTCCAAAAATAAAAGCAGAAAACATCGACTTTACCGTTAGGTCCGAGGGATGTGCGCGTAATCGTAGAGAGCTGTTTGCAGGCATCTATGTTCTTCAGCACAGCCTCGTCGAGCCCCGACAAATGTCGGTGACCTTCTTTAAGCATTGCCTGTATCCCATACGGCTGCATCGAAAACCCTACCATCTTTCCACCGATCGAACTAATGAGATCGAAAATGGGTTTTTGTGCTATGCAGAGATGACTACTAGCGAGCTTTTCAGCGGGATGCAAAATGTTATGCCCTAGAAGCTACTTAAGGGGTTTTAGTTCACTTACGAGCGAGTACGGGTCTGATCCAAACCCGAATCTCGACCCGTATGGTCCGTTTTACTTTGCTACTTCTTTTCCTTTTTATATTAAAGCGTGGTCAGGGAACTTTCGCTGCCACTGGCGACGATGTTGCAGTGATCCGAAGCTTGATTCAAGACCAAACAGTGTCTCCACTGATGAATATACAGAGTACGTATGAAGTCCCTTCATCGTTTCCCCCTCGATCTCTGCATCACAGCTCGAAAGAAAGTACTATCGCAACGTTTCAATCACAGAGCAGCCATGGATCCTCTACAGTTCGACCTACCTCAAGATTGGAGGCCAAAAGACGACGACGAAGCAATTGCGCTTCGAGTATCGAAATCCGCCAGCTTAAGCCAACTTCGGCAGATCTTTTGCCGCATGATTCAAACCCATTTTCTTGAATACTACCCTCATTCATTCCACTACAACAACGTCATTCGGACCTTCGTAAGGCTGGGCTCGCCGAGAGAAGCCCTGCTTGCGTACACGCGCATGCTTCGCGCCGGCGTCGCACCTGATAAATTCACATTCCCCATCGTTCTGAAGGCCACGACCCAGAATCTCGACGGAGCCCTGTCCAAGCAGGTAAACGCGACGCTGGTCAAGTGCGGCTTGGAAAACGATGCGTACTGCGAGAGTGCTCTTATCAGTTACCACTCCAAAGCCGGCCAGTTCGGAGACGCCTACAAAGTGTTTGTGAATAGTCCCAAGAGAAAGTTGGGATCTTGGAATGCGATGATAGGCGGGTTGTCCCAGTCAGGGAGGGCCAAAGAAGCCATAAACATGTTTGTAGAGATGATGCGTAGAGGGCTTTACCCCGACGACATGACAATGCTCGGCGTGACCTCAGCGTGTGGTAGCTTAGGCGATTTAACCCTCGCCCTTCAGCTGCATAAGTGCGTCTACCCCGCAAGAACAACATCGCAAAAACCCGACGTATTGATGATGAATTCGCTCATCGACATGTACGGCAAGTGCGGTCGAATGGACTTGGCCCACAAGGTGTTCGACGAAATGAAACACAGAAACGTATCGTCATACACCTCCATGATCGTGGGCTACGCTTCGCACGGCCAAGTCTCCGACGCCTTACACTGCTTCCATCTGATGATCGAGTCGAAAGTCGAGCCCAACCACATCACCTTCGTCGGCGTACTGAGCGCATGCGTCCATGGCGGGCTAGTGAACGAAGGGAAGCATTTCTTCGACACGATGAGAGAAGTTTATGGGATTGAGCCCACGCTGGCCCACTACGGTTGCTTGGCTGACCTGCTCGGTCGAGCCGGGCGGTTCGACGAAGCTCAATCGATGGTCGAGGGGATGCCTATGGAGCCCAACGTGGTCGTATGGGGGTGTCTAATGGGCGCGTGCGAAAAGTACGGGAATGTGAGAATGGGCGAAAGGGTCGCCGAGCGGTTGAAGGAGATGGAGCCCGACAATGATGGGGTTTTCGTGGCTTTGTCGAATATTTACGCGAATAATGGTATGTGGGGAGAGGTCGAGAGGATGAGGGAAGTCATGAGGGTAAGGAAATTGGCTAAGATTCCGGCTTATAGCTTGCCTGAGAGGTGATGCTATAGTTCGATTCTTTTTTTTTTTTTTTAAACGATAGTTGCATTGCATTGATAAATATATACGGGCTAAAGGACTCAGATGATCCCTCTGTAAATATTTCGACCATTTAGAGGGGGGAAAAATACTCCCATCAAGATTAAGAAATGCTAACATCTACGCTATGCTCCCTAAAGTAACCATGTTTTCAATGATTTTGGTATGTCATGTGTAATATTATGATCTTATCTAGTGAAAAAACAAGACAGATAATGAAAAATAAAATCGGTGTGCAAGAACATTTTGCTTAAATGGAGCTGTCCAAGAAATGATTGGAAATGCCGTCGATTCCAGTCGAAGAATTATTGTAGTTTTCAATAATAAACCCTCAAATCCAACAAGCATGCACCAATCATAGCATGCCACGTTGGCACTAGGTTGGGAGCTACCCAATCACGTGCGAGAAAAATTAAGGAAGAAAAGGGGAAGCGGTATTATCTGAAAGGGCATGTTCGTCATTTCTGAAGATATGTCCGTTCCCGTCCGGCCTCCAAAATTGTGTCGTAAACTATCAAAACAGAATCCCTCTCAGTAGTAGGTAGGAGTCTTGACATGACGACTCACGCAGACACACACTCACAGTCGCGCTTCGAAACTAACGTCCAGCATTTCGACAACGGTCGTTCGATGGCTGCTACAGAGAACGCAACTATCCGGCACGCATTCGGAAATGTACTGTCGTTCTTCGTTCTCCTGCTCATCGGTGTGCTGGCCTTCTCGATCCGTTTATTTTCGGTGAATTCTTTCTCCTTTCTTCGTTTTTTCTGTTTTGATTGCTGTATCGGATCTCTCTCTAGCTCAAAATTGGAGAATTATAAGGTTATTGCTATTCTTCTTGGATTTTTTTTTCGTCTCTTTGTTTATTAGCTGTTGTGATTGACAGGTTATTAAGTACGAGAGCGTCATTCACGAATTCGATCCATATTTCAATTATAGGGTGACGCAGGTCTGGCTTTTTTTCTCTTTTATGTTGGAATCTGCACCTACGCTTTCTGCATTACATATATGCATATGATTTGTTGATCAGTCGTGAGCATATAGTCGCCCATGTATGTGGAAAGTGTCAGCCGTGTGTGTGTGTGTGCACCTGCCTTTTGTGTTTGTGTGTGCAAGACGGCCGTATGTCACGTCATTCTTTGGAATGATTTATATCTCTCACTTTCTACGATAAAATGCTACAATTTTAAGATGGGAGAGAGGAGTTCTTTTTTATGTTACCTTTCTGTTGAATCATCATATTGCGATTCTTTTGTATCAAGGGTGATTTGTTGAGATTAATTACAAGTGGAGATATCATTTTGTCTGTTCGAAGATGAAGTTGGGATCATTGAAATGATACAATACTGGATAAATCTATAATGAAGCTGTAGCTGACTGTTCGATAATTCTCTGGCTAAGCTTCTATGGTTCAAGTTGTCTTGTATTATTTTTGTTAATGATTGCAGATTCATTTTATACATTCATTGCAAACCACCTCTTTTGATGGCAGTATCTTACGAAAAATGGAGTATATGACTTCTGGAATTGGTTTGATGACCGAACATGGTAACCTATTACATTGACACTAGCTGATTTTGTTTTGGAAATGGATACAATTTTCTGTGAGAAATAAAAAGAACGTACTCCCAATTTTGTAAAAGGTATCCCCTTGGACGTGTGATTGGTGGAACTGTTTATCCTGGACTGACGTTGACCGCTGGCACCTTATGGAGGTCAAAAAATATATCCCTGTCATTACTTTATAAATACTAAGTAAAGTATATTTCTGTTGCTCTTCATGTGACTGATTTAACTTCTAATTTGGCCCGTGTTGAATGGTATATAGCTTTGCTCTGTGGCTGATAAGAAATTTGTCATGTATTAGCAGGGTGTTGAACTTCTTGAACATTCCACTCTCTGTTGAAACTGTGTGTGTTTTTACTGCTCCAGTATTTTCAGCTTTTGCTTCTTGGGCTACATATCTTCTGACTAAGGTTAGGTTCTTTCTCCCATGAATATATTGGCCCACTAGACGGTTACCTTGTAATTTTCCAGGAGTTTTGGAGATTTGGTCTGCTTTTTGTAGGAAGTCAAAGGAATTGGTGCTGGATTGACTGCTGCAGCTCTTATAGCCATGGTACTTTAGTTAGTTATTGTTTCTGCAACCGTTGACCCTTTAGTCTATGAACAAACTACAGTTACCTTTGCCTTTACTCAATGAGGCCCGTGTCCATTTCCCGTAACATCGGTTACTGTAGCAAATTTTTAGTTTGAACCCCATACAACTGCTATTTAGTTTCTTGTCGCCATCACCGCATGCACCTAAGTTGCAAAAATGACTATCAAATTTGCTCTGCTATGAACCTTTGGTGCTTAAAATTGGATATTTGCAAAATTCGTATGGTATACCATCAGTTACTAATTACTATCATATACATAAGCCAGTAGGTTGACTGTTAAACAGACTGCTTAATATAATAGTCCATTTTACTTACAGGTTCCTTCATATATATCTCGCTCTGTTGCTGGAAGTTACGACAATGAGGCCGTTGCCATATTTGCTCTGATCTTCACTTTCTATCTCTATGTGAAGGTGATACGTTGACGCTTCACCATGTAATATCTTTATCATTAGCTATTAATAGAAATATTTCCACAACTGTTAATAAGTTCTCTTTTATGTCCAGTCTTTAGTCTTACTCTTGGGCTATTCTCGTGGTTCTTACTTCTACTTCTTCCGCAGACATTGAACACAGGATCTCTTTTCTATGCAACTCTCAATGCAATAGCTTACTTTTACATGGTAGGTTTATCTGCATCTTGTATCTTTGCCCATTTTTACCTTTTATGTGTCATAGTTATTAGTTAATGTAGACGGTGGATAATCATTCTTTTATTTCCAGGTTTGCTCTTGGGGAGGATACACCTTTATTATAAATCTCATCCCAATGCATGTGTTGCTATGCATAGTTACTGGCCGCTATTCTTCACGCCTCTACATAGCATATGCTCCATTTGTGAGTATTTTTATTCCAGAAGCAGGTGTAACTGTTTATTTACAAATTATATAGTCTGGGATAGTTTTATGAAGAAGGCAACGTCCCTTTATCTGCCAAATGGCTGTTCCCTTCCCTTACTTCTGAAGATCCAATTGTAATATTAGTCACGTTTTTTCGGGGTGGTCCTTCGTATGGACCCAGCCTCATGAAAAGGCAGTTTCTGACTTTGTCAGGCACATGGCTGTGTTGTCCCGGTGCCTATGGAGAGTTGTCTGGATGAATGGTTGGATTCTTCAGGTAGAATTTGTTAGGGTGATGCTAGTCATCTTGTGATGGACATCTGGACCGAGTTTGACAAACAGAAGAATTTTCCCTTTTCCCAAATTTGATACTTGACCTTATCAGTTATCCATTTTATTGTAGAAGTAGGGAAACTCCATGGGAGTAGTCTATCCAATATTTGAATAGATTATTGTAATAGTTTTAGGAAACATTTTGTCACTGGGTGCAGGTCATCCTGGGAACACTACTGGCAGCTCTTGTTCCTGTAGTAGGTTTTAACGCTGTAATGACATCAGAGCATTTTGCATCTTTTCTAGTAAGTTAACTTAAAGTTACCTAATCATTATCTATTTTGTTTTCACGATTTGGGAAAGTTAGAGGCCTATATTATTTCCACAAAAAAGGTTCAGAAAAATAAAGCTATTAACTTGTTCCTCTTTTGTCGAATAATAAGAAAAAATTACTAACCAAGGATTTTAGACTTGTTTTCATGTGCCAGTTCATACATACTTCGAAACATTTATGGTTTCATTCACTAAGATATGCTTACTATTTTCATATCTTTGGTTGCAAACATATGTTATAAATAACTTCAGATTTGCTGAGATGCATCAGATTGGATGTGATAAACTTGAAATGAGACATTTTAATGAATCTTGTCCCAGTGGAGGAATCACGTGCATTGTGACAGTGAATCAAAACATTTTTGTATGTGGTGGTACCTTGTTATTTTCTAGTGATAGTCTCTAAACGAATTAAACATTACACATCCTTGAAACAGGTCTTCATAATTTTACATGTCGTGGCTCTCGTTTATTATATCAAAGGACTCCTCTCGCCCCAAATGTTCAGAGTAGCAATGACACTTGTGGTCTCAGTGGGGCTGTAAGTTTGTTTCTCCTCTCTTCTCTATGTTTTATATGTTGTATCTTTGATTTAACTTTTGGTTCGACCTAGATTAACTCAGGTGAACACAAATTGAGCAGAAGATATTTCAGTTAGCAAATTTACGACATTGGAAATTTTCTCACTTTCCACTTTTATTTGTTTGTATTATTCAGAATAGTCTGTGGTGCTGTATTAGCTATACTTGTAGCACTGGTAGCTTCCAGCCCGACAAAAGGATGGAGCGGCAGAAGTCTAAGTCTCCTTGATCCGTAAGTTTGCATCATAAGATTCTTAGTTTATTATGTATGTAATTGAAGATATTTTATGTAGAGATAGTTTGCAAGAAAATGATAAGAAGAGAAATTCTCTTTCCGTCTTTGCATTTCCTCTTATGGACTTGTCTCTTGGAGATTATGCTGTAAACAACATTGATTTTCCTAACATATTTTCTTTATAAATCTTAATTTTAGTAGTACTTTTGATCTTGCTTATCTGATTCTAGTTTGTTTTTTTCCTTTCTCATTCTTGATGTTTGTTACATGAAAACAGAACTTATGCAAGCAAGTACATACCAATTATCGCCAGTGTTAGCGAACATCAGCCCCCTACTTGGCCGTCTTATTTTATGGATATCAACGTGTTAGCTTTTTTGGTTCCAGCTGGAATTATTGTAAGTTCTCAATCTTGATCGACCTATAATTGAACTTAACCATCTTTGCTGATGTTATATCCTACACTTCATTGCATTAACAATAGTCTTAAACTGGGATTTGCAGGCATGCTTTTTTCCACTTTCTGATGCAAGCTCTTTTGCTGCACTCTACATAGTTACTTCAGTGTACTTCTCTGGTGTCATGGTGTGTGCACGTAAAACTCCCATCTCATTATCTTTATGACCTGCTTCCATGAGACGTATCTCACCTTTTGTAACATATAGGTTCGCCTAATGCTTGTACTAGCTCCGGCCGCTTGTATAATGTCTGGAATTGCTTTATCCAAAGCATTTGATGTTCTTACGAGATCCATTAAATATCAGCTCCCAGGTGCAACAGAAGGAGCGCATGTCAATGTAATAACTACAATTCGTTTCTACAATATCTAAATGTTAAGTATGGGTGAATTAATTGCATATGGTATTTGAAGGCACAGGATACCAGCAATTCCTCGCAGAATGATTCAGTGAAGGCAGAAAAAAGTGAGGAGACACAGAAGGAAAAATCATCTAAGAGAAGTAAGAAAAAGGAGAAGGAAAGTGAGGAGAAGGTTTCTCTTGTGTCCCAGATTAAGAAGAGGCTTCTCGTCTTGCCATTCGAGGCTTCTCTGATAGCCATCTTTCTGTTTGTCTTGCTGGGGGCCTTTTATGTGGTATGTATGTACTATTAGTTGTTGAACTGTGATATTTTGACAAATTTGGATATTTGTGATCACGTGGTTTATTAGGATTAACTTGGATATTTGTGGACAAATGCAATTCTTTGCCTTTCTAAATTAATTCCTTTTTGAGGAATGAAGTGGCTTTCAATTGGTTTTGGCATGATTTCACATATAGCGTTGTAGCTTCCGAAGTATGCTGAGCAATATTTAATGATCTCGAATTTTTTTTATGTTTCTTGGAATTTGTTCTAGATGACAACACTGCAGCATGTTGTTCACTCATCATTTTACTATCAGCTGTAAAATCAGTTATTTTTTATTGATAAACAAAATGAGTTCTGAGTTGCTTTCTGAAAGTCTTAATCGTTTGTTCATGCTATACCATAATATGAGGCCTTAAAAGATGTTCTTATGAGCCAAAATGACATATCATTGGCACCTCCTGCTGGAAGATTCAACTTATGTAAATATTCATTGTTGAAGGTTCATTGTGTCTGGGCAGCCGCAGAGGCTTATTCAGCTCCATCGATTGTGCTAACATCTCGCTCTCGTGATGGCGGCCTCCATGTCTTTGACGACTTCCGTGAGGCATATGCTTGGTTGAGCCATAACACGGAAGTGGATGATAAAGTATGCTGCTCCCTTCTATTTTCTCTCTCAGTCGCTGAATTGTTAATTCTTTTAACAAGTTCACGTTGTAAAGTTCATACCTAATTTGCATATATTCATATGTATAATCCTCATTCTTAGAGAAAATTCTTTGGTATGGGCATAGTAGCCTTATATATCTGTTTAAAGTCAGCATCGTTTTACGCCAAGTGCCTCTTTTTGCCTTTCTAATAAATTCCTGTTGTCGAGTTTGCAGGTCGCATCCTGGTGGGATTACGGCTATCAAACAACTGCTATGGCTAATCGAACAGTCATTGTCGACAACAATACCTGGAACAACACTCACATTGCAACGGTCGGTACCGCCATGTCCTCTCCTGAAAAAGCAGCGTGGGAAATTTTCCACTCTTTGGATGTAAAATATGTCCTAGTCGTTTTCGGAGGTTCTGTATTTCTTTCCGACTTTTTACAATTTCCTTAAATAAGTTTCTGAACGCACTGGTATATACTTACCGTCACCTCTCTATTTCAGGTCTTATTGGATATTCTGGCGATGACATCAACAAATTTTTATGGATGGTTCGGATTGGTGGAGGTGTGTTCCCGCACATTAAGGAACCTGATTATTTGGTGAGTCAGATACTGAAGTATATTCTAACCATCATTTCGACCTGTGCATATTTCAATACTTTATTTAGTTTACTATATTTCATAGCACTCTTGTTTAAAAATGTCTTATATGTGAAGTGTTTATTGATAAACTTCACTTATGGTCTCTCAGAGGGATGGCCAGTACCGCATTGATTCTGAAGCAACTCCAACCATGCTTAATTGCCTTATGTACAAACTATGTTATTACAGGTGTGACTTCTCTTATTAGCCCCCCACCCACCCACACACACACAGTTGGTCTTGATTTGTCAAAACATTTATTCGTATTTTTTCGTTGCTTTTGGTGAAAGGTTTGTTGAGACTGATGGCGGTAGAGGCTATGATCGTGTGAGACGTACAGAAATCGGGAAGAAGTATTTCAAACTTACCCACTTTGAAGAGGTAATTCTAAATATATTATCATTAACTAAAGTTGAAAGCTTGCAAGCACAAAGTGATGTCATTAAACTTGCCAACTTTGTAGGTTTTCACCACCCATCATTGGATGGTTCGCATATACAAATTGAAACCCCCGAGGAATCGCGTTCGTGGAAAGACTAAGAAATCAAAATCTGTAAGCAAACTCATCTACTGACCGGTTATGATTGGTTCAGCGTACACCATGAAAGGCTTTCTTTCTCATTTTATGGCTCGATCGATTCTTCTGCAGAAAGGTGGCTCAACGACCCTACCAAAAAAGCACGGCAAGGAAGAACCCTTGGCATTAATTAGTTCAAGAATTCACTATACTTAATTTAGCATATACGTGCATGTCATGTGATCGGCTTTGGCAATTCTGTAAGTGTCCCATAGGGGACAGGGAAAAGGTAGTCAGTGGTGAAGTAGTGTGTTCTCTCCATTCTTGCACATCGAACCGAGTTTTGAGCTGTTTGAAAGTTGTGTTTCTTACACAGATATAGATCACAGATACGATCCCTAATGGTTCACTTTACTATTTACCTCAAATTTATACATCTTCAGCTTCGTATGATTTCAGTCACAGAGTAGAAAAAAAATGTCAGAAATCGACAATGATCGATGTAATAAGAGCCAATAAGTACCACAACCAATTTCACTCAAAGAAAAAAAAAAGGTTCAACTTTTCGTCGGCAAATCAAACATTTTCTTCAGAAACTTAGAAGCTACCTTATCCTTTCGATGACACAAAACCCTCATCACGGTATTCGGATCAGACGGGCCCCACCTACCCGTCATCTGAGGAATCTGAATCCTAGTCTTCGCCGAAACATCTCTCAAAGCGCTTCTAAACTGCTCAATGAGTTCCTCCGTGCTCGCCCGATAGAGAGGAAGAACTCCTCCTACGGTGGACGAATGCTTATCGATCAAATCGCTAGGCAAACCATCTCCATTCGACCAAAAGAGATCCTTTAGATACTTGAAATCCTCCTCTATTACAACGTAATCATTCGAGCCAAAAGCCCGAGTGGGCCCACCTGCCAGCAAAACCAACAGAAACCCTTCGAACGAAGCCTTCATTACGTCAGTTATCACTCGAGTTCGAATCCTATCGTGAACCGTAGAGGACAAAGCTTCTAAATTCTGTTCGAGTCCTTGGAGGAAAGGCTCGATTCTCGACGAAGAAGCTTCGCCAGAGTAAAGGTAATCCCACAGAACGTCGCTTAGGTCAGCAAAAACGATTTTGTAAGCCGCTGCCTCTGAGATTTGGGCTATCCCTTCCATGCAAGAACGTAAGGAGAGCTCGAATTTCACGTGCGAGGAGGCGCTTTCATCGTTTGCGAATCCTACGTTCTTCAAATTGGACCTTACTCTTCCCTCAAGGGCTTCTAACTCCTTACGAATGTAATACAACGTATTGATTCGTAGACAGAGTCTGAGGACGTTAAGTGAATCGTCGGGATTTCTACTGTAGACCTTGGATTTTCGGCCTGGGCCCGCGAGCGAAGGCTCTTTTCTTCGAAATGCGCCTAATTTTGAGCTGGGATTGCACCTTGTTAGTGCAGGCAGTGTCGGGACAAAGGTACTCCTAGAGCCTGTCAGTTATCTCAGCATTATTGACAGAATTTGCGTGAAGAATTTTAGGATAAAAGAATAGTGAAGATAATTATTTACCACAGCCAGATTTTGCCTTTATTACAAAATTTTCAATGCACCTATCGAAGCCACCGATCAACTCAGGAGCAAAACTGGGTGCAATGGTATTGGCAACAAAAAGAATGCCTCCAAAGTTTCGTCTATAATGCGAAGAACTTCGACGGCTGAAGGAGTAAAACGCCCTTTATTCACTTGAGGGTTCCATTTCTGCAAACAGAAGAAAACAGATATGCACGTTAGATTTACCTCTTCGTAATATTGGCTCTGCCATCTATATATATAATGTGGACCATGTTCGATAAGATAAGGCATATTTCCTGTTTTTTCTACAACAGATAGCCATGCAAGAAGAGATCAAGTTCAATATGCTTCTTTCAATTAAGGCCAAGGGTGTTCTTGAGATAGAGGTCATAAAACATTGACGAAAACTTAAAAATTACTACCTCTTGTTGCAAACTTCGGTCGACCCATTCTTTCAATCTGTCAACTCTCGTCTGTATCCAAGATTTCACCAGGTTGGTTATCACAGCCTCGGACTCGTAAGGAACCATTTCCTGAATTATCGACTTACCACCGTCGTCACTGTCCACTGAGTCAGCAACGGCCATTTCCACTAAATCTTTTTCGAGTTTCTCGGCGGCTAGAAGCACTTGTATAGCTTCGGGATTCAACTCGCTTATATTCGAAACGAAGTGATTCAAATCTTTTGCATAGCAAGCGTGAAGCGTAGCAACAGCCACGCCTGTGGCAAGAGGGTGCCATTTCTTAAGGAGAGGGCTGTATATTTCCTTCTCGTTGAATGCCATGTCACATATATTCTGGGCAAGAACGGAAAGAAGAGGGAGAGAGCTCGCGTGACTTTTAGATGATTTTCTGCTTGTGATTAGCCGACTTTTTTCCTGAAATTTTTTTTCCAGAAGTAGCAAACACAACATAAGAGTTAAAATTCTTGTTAGAAATCAGATATAGAATGACAGAGTAAAATATCGATAGAGTTTAACATACCTGAGAAAATGCACTGCGCAATGATGACCTGATAAAAGACTCAACTTGGCAACTAGACACATCGTTATCTTTCCACTTCTTATTGTCTTCTGCCAGTAACGAAGCAGCAGATAACCCAAGCGACAATACACTTTGCATCACATCTATGTTACCACGATAAAAGATATCATGGTAATGACGTAACATTTTCTCTGACCATTCCAACACAAGCGTTAACACAGAATTTAAAACTTTTTTGTATTCAGCATCGTGTGCTACTTTAGCATCTTTTGCAACTTGAGCCATCATATTATTAGCAGCAAGAAGAAGGTCACCTTCACTTTCACCAGAAACAATGTACCGATGGATCAAAACCCAAAAGAAACAGAGACTATGCAATGCCTCATTCATCCCAAGAACTACCCAGGTTTTCTTTATTTGTTCCAAAACTTCATCGACTTCCTCGATAACAGATCCTTCATCATTTACGTCAAAGCAAGCCTCTAAAAGTATTAGGTAAAGATGGAGATTTAATGGGATCCCATCTGCCCAGTGGCATGTACCAGATGTAGAACCATCAAACGATCTGCAAGCTAGAGACATCACGAGATTGTGGAAATTTTGCATTAATTCGCTGTTCTTTACCGTGTCTATAGATTTCTTTTCGACCGATCGTAGGGTTTGCACAAGCTGTTTGGGGGTTGTTTGAGACATATCAACGGGCAATTGTGGGTGAACGATAAGTCCAGCTTCAAGAATTTTCAGGTTTTTTTTCTGCCATGCCTCATATTCTTTCTGACTTGGAAAGTCTGAACCCCTCACTACTTGCAAAAGCTCCAAAGGCAAGACCACTGATTCGATTCTTCTTCCAAGCTGCTACGAGAAAAAAGGAAGGCAAGAATCCATATCATTAACACGATGAAATGAAACTGAACAGTTGCAGTTTGCTGCATTAGTGAGCATCTACATGTCTTATAAACTACAATGCCTTGTACCACCAAAAATTAAGAAAAGGCGTATAAGACTTAACGATTAATATATTCACGCCATTACCATCATAGGAACTAATGCAAACTTTCACAAAGATGTACACGGCTTCACATCATACATGTCAAACACTCATGAATGATATGCCCAAGCAGAAACATTACACTATCTTGCTCTCCAATTCAACGTTACGAAGAATACCAACACAGTTTACGTCCTTACCAGGATCAAACAGGGCTACTCATTACACAGAATCAACCATTAGACCCAATACTATATTATCACACAAAAGCATAACTAACTGATAGCACATAACAGAATGCAATCATACAATTGAATTACTCCCATTCTTAAACCAAGTCCAAGAATTATATTTCTGTTTTCTACTAAGCTGTCTTAATCCTTTTCGCACTCTTTCTCACCCAATGAATAAATAAATAAATAAATAAATAAATAAATAAATAAATAATAGACCTGCGCAGCCGCCAATCTCAAGAAGCCACGCCGGACCCTCGAATCAGTTAGCTCAGAAACCCTCATCTGAACCCTCATCAACTCCCCAATACCACCAACACCATTGCTCGTACTAGTGCTAGTTCCTGAATCATCTTTCTCCTCACTGCTCTTCGTAGGCTTCAGGCCCAGCGCCTTTTTCACCTTGCTCACACCTAAAGATGCCGACTTTTGCAACAACAAGTTCTTTCCCGAACCTCTATTACCGTTCTTCGAGCTCGAAACGTATGTGAGGGGTCGGCCGGAACCCGAGCTCCGGCAAGCTCCGACGAGGATTTCATAGGCCGTTTCTCGGAGCTCCGACGAAGTAATTTCAACACCCAGCTCGCCAAATGGATTCATTTCTTCTCAATAGCTGCGCTGCTAACTGTAAACAAACTCTGATGGCAAAGGTTTGAGCTCGCTATTCTCAAAATTGTGAAGTCAGCTGACAATTATTTATAAATCCCTTCGATCTGCGGTTAGCCATTCGCAGACGCTATCCAATTAGCAGCACCGCCGCGGAAAAAACAGCCTTACAGTAATCGAATGAAATAAGCTGATACAAAAACGCAGCAAACGGCTTAACCTACAGTAATTTCGTCGTGGGAATCTGAAGCTGTCGTGATTAACGAATCCAACTAACAAAGGAGGAATCGGTATACTATTACCCAAGGCGAAGCAAGGTGGCATCGATCAAGAAAAGGAACAAAAAGACAGAAAAAGGATTAAAGAAGGTGGTGTGGTGGGTTCCATTTTTGCTTGACTTTTAAGCAATGAGTTCATTAAATAATATGAACGAATACGTGTTGAATCAAGCCGTAGAATCAATCAATTCTTCGCCTTTCTTTCTTTATTTTTTTTCAATTAATTTTTCACACGGGTTTATCATTTGTGAGCACTCTGTGAACTGTTATCGTTGTATCACGCTCCAATCCCATCTCCGTTGTTGCCCGAAGATCGTATGTGGGCCTGACTTTGAAAACCATTCAGATCTTTAGGCCCAATATGGCCCAATAAGGCCCAATTAGATAGATATTGCCAAACACGTCATATTACCACTCGTGCCACGTAGGATCTTTTTATTACATGTCAGATCCCTATTTTTACGGGTTGAGATCCTCTATTCCACTATTTGTATTCCACTTCGTATTCCAACGAACGAAAATCGTTACACCTCCCCCCGACAAGTGTTAAAACACACGTAAACATCATTACACCTATGAATTTCATTACAACAAGTGTTTAAACAAAAAAAAAACCTCATTATTACGTATTTTTCTATTTTAATATATAATACTGATTTTTTCTACTCCATATTAGAAAAATACGTAATAATGAGGTTTTTTTTTGTTTAAACACTTGTTGTAATGAAATTCATAGGTGTAATAATGTTTACGTGTGTTTTAACACTTGTCGGGGGAGGTGTAACGATTTTCGTTCGTTGGAATACGAAGTGGAATACAAATAGTGGAATAGAGGATCTCAACCGTTTTTTTACTTGGTTTTCTTGTTAATAACATCATAATAAATAGCTCATCTATTGCTAACCTAAACCCTTCGATGTTGATATGAATGAGCTATCTATCAATCTCCGAGGAAACAGAGGTTAGACATTATAGTCAACGATAATATCTATCATATATATGTATACATATGCATATACCTATTACATGTGATGAAATGGTATGTAATATATTATTTCATGACATATTTCTAGTACTGCAAAAGACAAGGCCCTGGAAAAACATCTACTTCTTCTCCATAAGCATTTTCGCACTGTGCAGTGACTTCTTCTTCTTCTTCTTCTTCACTGTTAGAAGACGTTAATCGTATGGACTCCATCGATATTCCATTGCATGGCACGTTTTTACTACAGCGTAATGCGATTGCTACATTGGTGCTCGACGTCCCCGATGCTTCTCTGTATATTACATTGCTTATCTGTACGCCAGTTTTCTGCCACGAAAATAAAAATTGCTCGAAGAATTATATGATCGAATTCGATTAAATAGATGAAAATAGGGTTTTCGCTACTTACGGTTTCTTTGCAAGAATTTCTTGGGTAGCAGTAGTTTTGGTCTATGATTATAGGGTTTTGGACGTTGTCGAAACGTATATTTTCGAACGTCACGTCTCGGACAAACCCTCTCCCAGCCTAATTATTTTTCAATAGTCAGAGATTACATAATATATCTATGTATAATTTCATAATGATGAGTAGTGAGAAAAGGTTTATTACCTGCCAAGTCTTGATTCTTGCTCCATTTGTGGTTCCATTGAAGTATGCATCGCTTACACGAATGCTCTCTACCCTTGCATAGTTGCCTCTTCTTCCTAGGCTTCCAATGCTGTTATATCTTTTTATCATATATACTTACACAAATATTTATCGCACAACGAATAATTAACAATATATTATAAGTTCTGGGTTCTTGTAATAAAATACTATTTAACCTGATGCCGTGACCAGGTCCACACTGAATATTAGATATCCCAATATTAGAATTGTAATCACCTATAGAAATACAATCATCACCTGCATAATATACACAATCGAAAGGAAATGTATCATGTTTTAATTTGTTACATTACGCAGTTGAAATTTGTATATACAATGCTAATGTAAAGATATATATTATTACCACATCCTATGAAAGAATTGAAGATGACCACATCGCTAGAAGAATGAATGTGAACACCATCAGTGTTGGGAGTGTTTCCAGGAGAATTTATGACCAAGTTTTGGACGTTGAAGCTATTGCATCCTTTTACAAGAACATGAGTTTGAGCACTGTTTATTATGTTCAGATTGCTCACACTGCCCTCATTGCATGATATAAACCTCAATGCCTGTCATATTTTATTTAATTTATGTATCTATAATATAATAATTCAAATTTCAAACCAACCGTACAAATTACTTACTGTTGGAGCCAACTTTGTGCATGTACTCTGGAAACTTCATAGGAGGGGTCAAAACTTTTAGTTAAACCTCCGTTCTTGACTTATAATTACATGACCAAGAATAACATTTTTGCATATATATAGTAATAATAAAGATGATGAATAAGATGAATAGAACTATGGTTTTATTACCAGGTCAGGTTTGTATTTGCAAGATTGATCCCACCAAGCTTGGCCTTTTCCATCAATTACTCCAAACCCATATATTAATAGATTATTAACATTATTAAATGATAACCATGAGCTAGCATCTTTATCATCCCACGAGCTAGGTGATTCTGGGGCTATAATTGCTCCTGATATCTAATGCCCCCAAGAAAAAAAGTATGATTTTTAGTTCTCATAAAGTTCATTTTATATAATTATTTTTCAAACTTATATATACCCTTACCACAAAATGTAGGCTTGCAGCATTGCATGGTCCATGAAAAGTAATGGGACCTAACAAGAATACTCCGTTCTGTTGAATATAAATTCTTGGATTTTCACTTGAACTCCTGCATGCATCATTCCAAGCCTCCAAGAATGCCTGGAAAATGAATTAATAAAACCCAAAAAGGGAAATGAATATTTTTATATATAAAATAGTAAGAAAAAAAAATCATAGTGTGTGTGATTTTCACCTGTGAATCATCTGTGTAGCCATCGCCTACAGCTCCATAGTCCAAGACATTATAGACATCATCGTTGTCATAAAGCTGATTACAATACTCATTCGAGCAACCAAAGCTTGGAGAAGATAAAGCAATAAAGAATACTATGGACGATAACACTCTTAAGAAACCCTGGTAAAGAAAAAAGTATTCAAATGTCGAAAATTATTAATTCCTACTACATAAATATTGGGAAAATGGTTGCAATTATAATGTAATCAGACAGCAAATTGAACCTCACCATGCAATCACAATCCCTGCGAGGCCAGTCTGTAGGAGATGAACTTACAGAAGGACATATAAATATATCTCAAAAGTTAAATCTATTTAATAAGAAAAGCAGTCTATTTTTCCTTTTCTACGAAGAAATCGATTACGTCAACTGTCGAATATGTTGAAACTCGGCCATGGAATTAAATGTCTTCCAGCAATTCTTTAGTTCATCAAGTGAAAGGTAAGACTTTTTTTTATAACATTATTTTGATGCTCCTCTCTTTAAGACCAATAACCTTTTGACTTCTTTCCTTGAAAGAAAACAGATAGTTAAAATACAACATTTAACGCATCTTCATCTTCCATCGTGCAAGCAAACTATACATACGACCCACGAAGCAAAGAACATATATAAATTATCTTAAGACAAAACCATTTATTAAAAGACAAGAACGCCTTTTTTTTCCTACGAGAAATAAGACAGTTTTCAAGTTTCGAGAAAACACAGAGTAACTCACGGGGCTTTAGTTAGTTGATCGTTCAACTTCGAATACTTCTATCTAACAATTAATCTTTTTGTCTCTTTTTTCCTCCCTTTTTCCTAAAAAAAACAAAAAAAAAAAAAAAAATTGTGCCCTGCCAATAATTTAATCCATTGCAGCCCAAATGCTAAAAACAAGAACAAGCCCAAATGCTAAAAACATAATTAATTTATTGCAGCCCATAAGAAGCTATTTGCTGTCTGAACTAAAATCGTTTTCCAAAGAACCAACGAACTTAATCAATCAAATGGTATCTCTACTCCTCAACTCTTATCATCTACCTTCTCCATCTCCTTCCCCAAATAACCAAAACCCTAATTTCAATTCTTCAATCCACTTCGCACGAATCCATGTCAATTTCAAGCCCCAAAGCAACTCCAACTTACGAATCCATCGCATCAATGCCTCCAACAAAGAAACCACAAATACGACGTCCAACAAGAGAAGTCGCGATAGCGGCGGCGGCAACGGCGACGGCGACGGCGGCGGCAACGGAGACGAAGAGAACAGTTCTCTGTTGCCAGAATGGCTCAATTTCGACTCGAAGGATGCCCTAACTGTCATCGCAGCTTTGGCAGTCTCGCTCGCATTTAGGTCATTCATAGCCGAGCCGAGGTACATCCCTTCCCTGTCTATGTTCCCTACATTCGAAGTTGGGGACAGATTAGTAGCTGAAAAGGTATCGTACTACTTTCGGAAGCCATGCCCAAACGACATCGTAATCTTCAAAAGCCCGCCCGTTCTTCAACAAGTTGGGTACTCGGACGACGATGTCTTCATAAAGCGCGTAGTTGCCAAAGAAGGCGACGTCGTGGAAGTGCACAACGGCAAACTGATCGTGAATGGAGTCGAAAGAAACGAGGATTACATCTACGAATCTCCAAAGTATGAGATGTCGAAGGTTGTCGTCCCTGAGAATTACGTTTTCGTAATGGGGGACAATAGGAATAACAGCTACGATTCTCACGTGTGGGGACCTTTGCCTCTGAAGAACGTGATTGGGAGATCTTTGTTTAAGTATTGGCCACCGAACAGAATCGGCGGCACGGTTTCGCCCGAGGGCTGTCGTTCGGACGATAGTAGTAAGCAAATCCTCGGAGAAGCAGCTGATGCTCGATGATCTTTATTTTTCGGATGTCGAAAAAGGTTCCATTTTTTTTCTTTTTTATTTTTTTTTTTGTGGGATTGGGATCAGCGTTCTCCCTTATTAGAACCGAGCTGATGATTGATAACTGAATCCGATTCGATTTTTGCAGAGAGTTGGAAGTTGATATGAAATCTTGGTCGGCAATGTGTATTCTTTCTCCTTGTATAATGTGGAGTGGAGCGAAAGCTGAGGTACTACTTAAGAGAGACATTGTTGATTTATATTCGATGTTGTTGTGTGTATGATTCAATCAAATACAAACCCTTGCCAGTTTATGAACTCTGACCTCCTTATTTTTCTGCACAAAGTAGTGTCTTTGATCCTTCGCAGGTAGCATTGCTCAATAAAACAAAACAAAGCTGTCCGAAAATGAGATTAGTTAGTTTCTCTTCGTTCTAACTATTGCCAATAGACGTTTCCACAAAAATACTTCCAATAATACCAAATCTTTTGAACGTACGTACGCAGAGTCGAACGATTCTCTCTACTCCTATCAGCCCAGCTTAATCCTAAAATCAATCTACGTGTAAGCAATTAAAGGAATTCATATCAAAAATTTTATACAGTTTTTATTCGACGTTCCTATCGTTTATTAACAACGCGATGGACCATCGATCATATTAAAGAAACTTCAATGATTGGTGTAGTAATAACACTGAGCTGCCATTCAACTAAGCTGTCGTCCGAATATAAAGTTTATTATTTCTTAAAGATTCGTCGTTTTGTCATTGCTTCATCGAAGTATCGAAGAAACAAGAAAACCATACATTCATTTATTGTTGTAACTTGTAAGTAAACAAACCCAAAACACAGAAACACCGAAAAGGGACACAACCATTTCCACTCATGAAAGCAAGCACAAAAACCACAATATTATTGCAGAGCCTTTAGTATATCGTCGGGGCCAGAAACTGTGAAGTCTCCGCCCGACTCAATATTAGCGAGCTTGACCTTGAGATCGTCCACCAATAGAGCGTACCTATTGGACCTCACGCCGAACCCATGGTCTGTGGCGTCGAGCTCGAGCCCAAGCGCGCGTGTGTACGACGCCGAGCCATCGGCTAAGAACTTGATCCCTTTGCTGTTTGGGTAAGTCTTCGCCCACGCCTTCATCACATATGGGTCGTTCACTGTATGTACGGGGTAATTAATACTACAATTAGTCATACGATTAAGCTGTAATCGAAAAGAATTAGGGGAAGAGAAAAAGCGTACGTACCACTGATGCATATGATCTCATCGACGCCTTTAGATTTCAGCTCGTCTTGTTTCTCGATGAACCCAGGGACATGCTTCATACTATTTAGTATTTGTTTGAGGAAGAAACAAAGAGAGGTTGAAGGAATAAGTGTGGGAGTTGAGCTGAGGATTTAGGACAGGGTTTATTAGGTGCCTGTAAGAATTATTACCTGCATGTGGGGGTGAAGGCGCCGGGGACGGCGAAGATGACGACCTTTTTTCCGGCGGCGAGGGAGTGGACGGAGACGGTCTGCCATTTATCTTGGTCGTCGAGGTAGTAGAGAGTGCCGTCGGGGATGGCGTCGCCGACTGAGATTGGGGCCATTGTCAGAAATTTGAAGCTTTGTAATGATTCGTAATGTGAGTGAGTTTAGACGTGTGTTTATGTAGTTATACAAAGGCGGATTTGAAGTCGACGTCGAAGCAGATTTGAGAAAAACAGTTTGGCGTCCGTACTATTTTTTACAGGCCTCGTGCACCATGCGTTCCACGTGGTAAACCGATTAAGGAAAATAAAATGAGCAAAAATTGCGAAATGTCGAAATGCTTGTAAAGATCAAATCGTGTGAAAAAAAAAACAATCGTTTTACAAGAATTTGAAACCACATTATAAAGAAAAGCACAAGAATATGTGTGGATTTACCTTTAGTTCCTTGGGCGAGTAAACAAACCGTGTGTATATTTCATCCATGTTATAACATTCATAACTTCGTATTTTTAGTTCTTCGAAAAGCGATGCTTGCGGTGTATTTGTAGTTGTAAAACATATACGCTATAGCGATATCATTGCAAAGATTATATGGCAAATAAGAATAGTAGCTTTCAAGTATTCTGCGGAAATCGACGCGAAAAAGAAAAAAAAAGTGTGGTGGTACGCATCGAATCATTGTACATTACGGTTCACATGTCGTACGATCACGCTTTTTCTTTTCTTTTCCACGTCGAAATCCACGAACCAAACGGAGCCTTAATCAATTCTCAACCTTGGGATGAGACTCATATCTTTGCCCAAATATCATCTCCCTCTATTAAACAAATATGTCGATGTTAATTTCAGATAATTACGACACATAACATTATTAAGTCGAATATTATCACAGATTCCGCTGTATCAAATTTCTATTGAATTGAATGGTACAGCACAACTACACTACCATTCAATTTTTATGACTTCAATTTTTTTTATTTTCTTTAATTAATGGTACAAATACACTAATTAATGATATAAATATATTGCAAATTAATTTCAAAATAATAACTCGTGACAGAGAATCTAATAATCTCATCTGATAAGCATGAAACTCTTCACAATTCCAAAGAAGACAGCAGCTCTATCGTCGTCGAAAGTTTCAACACCATGAAATCCCCCACCGCCAAAATCGCCGACAACATCGACGCCTTCACCATTGAGCATCTCCACCAACTGCCTCTGACGATCCAATAACGGGTCACCGTCGCAGCCGGTCACCAGAACCCTCACCTTCTTCTCCTTCAGCTTCCCAAACCCACCGCCGGCGTAGCCGTCCGACGCCGCGAAGTTACAGTACCCATGGTCGCGGTCAGCGCCGGCGGGCAGAGCTAAATCCCACATCGCATCATTCAGATGCAGCGGAAGCACCGGGTCGTCGACCCGCTCCGTCTCCGATCGGGTCCTCTGGACTCCGCCGAAGTACGGCTGGTGCAGTATCAGCCCTCTGATTTTCATCCGACGATAGCCGGCGCTGTCTAGCTCGGCGGAGCGTAGGCCCACGTTGTACGCTATGTTCCCGCCTGCGCTGCTGCCCATTACGAAGCATTCGGACAGATCGGCGTACTTTTCCAGCCACTCTTCCTCCGCGGCGTCGATCCACCGAAGGGCCTCAAGGCAATCGTCGTACGCGGACGGAAGACGGTGCTCCGGCGCCAGGCGGTAGTCCAGCGACACCACCACGGCGGGGATCTGACTGGAGAGGTCTGAGCAGAACTTCTGCAGCATCGTCGAGGCGGCGCTGAACATCACGAAGCCGCCTCCGTGGACGTAGACCACCACCGGCAGTTTGCTATCGTTCTCAGGGCAGGTTTTGGGGATGTAGATTCGCGCCCAAGTTTGCTTCTCTTGGTTGATGGGCACGTCCCTGCTGAGGGCAGAATAGGGATTTCCATGGTCCTCGGAAGGCGGCGCGTCGGGGATGAAGTTGGGGACGCGCGTGACTGAGCCGTCTGGGTTTTGGATGAAAGGTTTGGAGGTTTGACTGATTGGTGAAGAAGAAGCCATTATCGTGCTAGTAGAGGAAGAAGACAACTCTCTCTGTGTGTCTTCGTGTGTGTGCTGAGGTATGATAAATAAAAGTCGTCAGTTCAAGTTGTACTTCAATTTGTTTGGACTTGTGATGTGACTGATTATGCGTAGGGGTCGTAAACAATCCGAACTTCAACACTGACCTCACGTTTTTACTTAAAAGGTTGAAATATCGTACGCTAGATCGATCGGCTTTAATCTAAATATAACCATTTAACCCGCTAACGCATTTAAAATTGAAAAAAGAAAAGAAAAATTACTATGTAATCAGAATTATAAAGCCAAATTAAATAAAACAATAAATAAACAAAGTTTATTTTTTTTGTATTGTGGATATTTTTAATAATTTATATTATTCGGGCTAAATGGGTTGATAACGGGGTGATTTCGCGTGGATTTCATGTTGAAAAATCGAATCCTAACCTGGCCCACTTAATATTCGGGTTGGGTTAGGGTTTACCCATTTACTTAAACATGTTGAAAATGTTAACCCAAATCTGATATTTTCTGGTGCGGTTCGTGTCGGGTTGGCGGGGCGGGTCGGGTTGGTTTTTAGCACCCCTAATTATGCCCATAGGTTTATATTAATATCGTTGACATTATTTATTATCTGTTAGTATATTTTGTTGGGGTTGAGCGGTAATATTTTTTCGGGCCAGCGGTAGTTGTATTTGGACCCCGCGACAATTTATCGGGATATTAATTAAAGTCGAAATGACACCGAAAGAACACCGAGATTTTTACGTGGTTCGGCCAATACCGCCTACATCCACGGAGAGCACTTGTTTTACTATATTTGAGAATATTACACCATACAAAATAACGCTCGTGTTTAAACCCAAAACCCGAGACCCTTTACCCACCCGGGTAATGTTTTTGTATCCACTCTCAACTACCTAGTAAAAACTATACCCACTCTCACCCTTATCCACCCGGACAAGATTTCCTTTCTTTCTTTTCTTTTTCCCTCTCATTTTCTCTCTCCCTCACTCGCTCTCTATTTCTCTCATTTTGGGGTGATCTACAAATGAAGGATCGAAGCCTTTTTATAGGCTAAGCAACAAACAAAGCTCCAAAAAATATTATGTCATTGCATACGTTTGTCATGAGAAGGAGAATTCAATTTGCTCTCCTATTGCTCCATTTTCAATGTTGAAAAATCAACAATTCTCCCCCTTTTCAACATCTGCGTCTTCTTCAGAGAGCACTTCAGCGAACCCGAGAATGAGAGTAACCCGTTCGTAAATACCACGAACGTCCATTGGCCTTCCTTTGTAGCACCTACACATAATCCGAATCAAGAGTTTCAGTCCTACCCACTTGATTCATTCAACAGCCAATCTTATGTGCAACTATGTTGAATCGACTTGACCCGTCGATTCCCGAAGAGGGACTTCGATGCAACCCCTTCTCCAGCAGGATTTTCCTTCTCACCATCGTCTGCTTTTATACCACGCTCGAGCGATTTTCGTGAACCCATCGGAGTCTGAGTATTATATACCATACTCATGTCCAGACGATACAAACCTTTGCACTCTTCTCCCTTCTGTAGGACCATTTCCACCATATGTGATTTCCCAGACTCCCCCTGCTATGAAACCCCATAGCCCTGGAATTTGACTGGCTCAAGAATATTAAATACTATGCAACTTTGGGACAACGTCACACCACCCAAAATGCGCACCGCTCCACCAACCATTTTAACGTTCCTCGTTCCAACACACCGAACAACACAACGATATCCGTCGGCCCATGGAGATCGAAAATCGTTCGCATCTTCCAGAATGCATCAAAATATTCTCTTGGAGCAAACTCGAGTTTAATATCCTTCTTCCTGAGAATGAGCGCCATCATTAGAGACTGTGAGAACGTCTTTAAGATAAACTGTGTGCTACCTCCGTTGTGGAATTTCCCTAGCCGCTTGTCCTTCTTCCTCCATGTTCGGACAATTTCTCCTGATGTGTCCTGGCTCACCACATTTGTGGCATCACATGCCCTTCCCGCCACCTGGATTTAGACCTGCTGCTGTCTCCAAATCCCCTTGGCGTATCATCTTCCTCTATGATTCACTTTGAAAAAATAGTCAATGCCCGACTATCACCATAATTTGACCGCCTTCTCTTTTCTTGCTCCAAAAGAGTTGACTCAACAATCCACCGTCTGCACTGTCTCGTACCGGATGGTTGTGATCAAATTATCACCATAATCAGGAAGCGAGGTAAGAAGCAAGAGGGCCTTACTTCTTCCTCTCTGACACATCTTGACCCCAAAATTTCCGTCATTTACTCCGACTAGAGCTGTCAAAATGGCGGGCCGGGTCGGGTTGGCCCGCCGCCCGCCAAAGCCCGCCACTTGGCGGGGCGAGGCGGGCTGGCCCGCCATCTAGCGGGCCTCCAAAATGGGGACTGGCCCGCCCCGCGGCGGGCCAGGCCCGCCCGCCTATATATATTATTTATTTTTTTGTATTTTTATTTTAAATTTAATTTATTAATTAGTTTTAGTTAATTAAGATATTTAATAATAAATTATGGATAAACAACTTATTAATTTTATATTTTTAAATATATATGTTATTAATTATGGTATAATTAATGAATCATTAACTATTAAATTAATATATTTAAACATAATATATAATATAAAATATAAATATAATTTTATTAAATTGGCGGGCTGGCCCGCGGGCCAGCCCGCCCCGCCAAGCCCGCGGGCCAGCCCGCCCCGCCAAGCCCGCGGCCCGCACGGGTTGGCCCGTTTTGGCCCGCCCCTTGGCGGGCCTAAAATATCCCAGCCCGGCCCGCCCTTTTGGGGGGCGGGGCGGGCCGGCCCGCTGGCCACGGGCCCAATTGACAGCTCTAACTCCGACTTTTCCTCGTCTCCCTTCAAAGCTTATCACCCAGCCTTGACAAACGAGCACATCCTTCACTCTTCTCTGCCGCAGAGTGAAACCTCCCGCATCAGCACATTGTCGCACTTTACTGTCATCAGTTGCTATTATCCTTGCAGAGATTTAACAGCCCGGCCCAAATAGTACTGATCAGATATTTCCCAGGAAAGGCGAACGACCTGCCTCACAGCACTATTGCAATAACTCGCCAAAACTCCACCGCAGCACAAGCTCCGCCCACACCGAGCATCCCATCAACGATAACCATCCTGTACCATTATTTCTTCAATACAAGGCATCACCTCGTTGAACCTCGCTCTAACATCGGCTCCCCCGATCCATATTCCCTTCTGATATCTTTTCTGATGTGGAAGTTCAGACTCAGCTGCAACCACAGAGCATACTCAGAATACCAGCAGAGTTTGGCTCTGATACCACTTGTTGGGGTTGAGCGGTAATATTTTTCCGGGCCAGCGGTAGTTGTATTTGGACCCCGCGACAATTTATCGGGAAAGTCGAAATGACACCGAAAGAACACCGAGATTTTTACGTGGTTCGGCCAATACCGCCTACATCCACGGAGAGCACTTGTTTTACTATATTTGAGAATATTAAACCATACAAAATAACGCTCGTGTTTAAACCCAAAACCCGAGACCCTTTACCCACCCGGGTAATGTTTTGGTATCCACTCTCAACTACCTAGTAAAAACTATACCCACTCTCACCCTTATCCACCCGGATAAGATTTCCTTTCTTTCTTTTCTTTTTCCCTCTCATTTTCTCTCTCCCTCGCTCGCTCTCTATTTCTCTCAATTTTGGGGTGATCTACAAATGAAGGATCGAAGCCTTTTTATAGGCTAAGCAACAAACAAAGCTCCAAAAAATATTATGTCATTGCATACGTTTGTCATGAGAAGGAGAATTCAATTTGCTCTCCTATTGCTCCATTTTCAATGTTGAAAAATCAACATATTTTGGGCCTCAATAGTGGGCTGGCATGGCATGGCGCATGCATGTTCTTTGAAAATGATGGGAAATTGCGCTAAAATTCAATAACGCATCTTTACTGCTATTGTTTTGTTTTATGTTCTTGAATCTTGCCATGTTCTTTGCCGTTCTTAGAAAATATGGACTTCATGGGCTCGCATTATCCTATGTGCATGCCCAAACAGAGGAACTAATTAAGCTGCTGGCAACATTTTAATTTTTACGAGGATAGCATGATATTGCTGTTATTTGTGTTTGATGGATGCCCTTTTCGAGCAATTTCAACTGTTCTGTATTGTGCAAAAAAGCGTATGAGAGAGAAGATGGATAGAGTAGAGCAGAGCAGACATGATTAAAAAATTCCCATTCCCCCACAAGAAAAGCAGATGGGTGCCCAAAAAAAAGCACTTTTTTTTCTCTCTTGGTACCAAATTGCTATGATTGATTGTGATGATACTGATGATGATGATGCTTACAGAATTCTCACACAGACAAATTCCCTCTCTCTCTCTCTCTCTCTCTCTGATTGCGAAAATCTCTCGCCCACAAAAAAGAGGAAATTTGTTCCCCAAGCATGGTAAATTAGGTGGTTCTTTTATTATTCTCCCTCCCATTCTTCTCTCTCCCATTACAAGAGCGAGATTCTTACTGAGAGAGAGAGAGGGGCTGAGAGAGAATTAATGGAGAAAAAGTGTGGCTGTTGGGGCGGTGTTCTTAGGCTGAGCGTCAAAGGGTCATGCAAGAACTTCGACGCAAGAACCTCAGCTAACAGTATTCCCAGAAGCAGCCTTGTATATGATGCTGGTATACTTTTTTCTTTATCTTTTCTGTTTCTTGATTGTGTTTGCAAGAACTATATGATCTGAACTGAATCGAAGCTTATGTTGTTGATTCTTGGCTCTAAGTTTGACATAGACAAAGAAAAGATCGAGTTGATGAACTGTTAAGATAAGACATGTCAGTGACCTCTTATGGTATGATGCTCCGTTATTCGTCTTCCTTACAGCAACTGAGGTGCGTTACCTAAACGCCAGCAACAGAGAACAAATGCAGGCGCCCGAAGAAGAATTAGAGGAAAGCAGACGAAGAAATCATCTGCTTCAGTTCACCTTCCAAGAACTGAAAGCAGCCACTGGGAATTTCAGGCCCGATAGCATATTAGGCGAAGGTGGGTTCGGCTACGTCTTCAAGGGGTGGATAGAAGAGAACGGTACGGGCCCAGCAAAGCCCGGGTCGGGAATTACGGTCGCCGTCAAGAGCTTGAAGCCCGACGGGCTTCAGGGCCATCGAGAATGGGTGGTAATAATAACCAACAGCTTCCTCATTGCCTCTGCTTTTTTTGAGTAATGGCTTCTAACTTCGTATGGCTTCTTGTTATTTGCAGGCTGAAGTTGACTTTCTTGGAGAGCTTCACCACCCTAATTTGGTGAAGCTCATAGGTTACTGCATCGAGGACGATCAGAGGCTGCTCGTTTACGAGTTCATGACTCGTGGGAGCCTCGAAAATCATCTCTTTCGAAGTAAATTTTATTTCACGAAAACAAAACGGAATATATATGATGTCTAATGGTGTCTGATGCATTGTTGTGCAATGGAAGGGACTGTGCCGTTGCCATGGTTGAGCAGAATGAGGATTGCCCTCGGAGCTGCTAAGGGCTTAGCTTTCTTACACGGCGGGCCCGAGCCCGTTATCTATCGGGACTTCAAGACTTCGAACATTTTGCTCGATTCAGTAGGCATTTCTTCGTTATGTCAACATAAGCGAAAATCCAAAAGTCGGCGTCGTTCTTCGCCTTCTTATTATTGCTAAGCGGGTATTCTATCTGCCCTTTTGTAGGATTACAATGCGAAGCTCTCGGATTTCGGCTTGGCGAAGGCGGGCCCACAGGGCGATAAGACTCACGTTTCCACTCGGGTTGTCGGGACTTATGGCTATGCTGCTCCTGAATACGTCATGACGGGTATGTGCACATATACAAGGACGGCGTATATGTGAAATTAGAACTTAAAAATATTGCTGATTAACTGTTGAATGACCACTTCACCTAAAATCTTGTAGGATATATATATATATATATATTATTTTTATACATTATATTTCTAACAAGCGTTCTCTTACGTCTAGGCTGATTTCGTAGCCTTAAACGTGCAATTTTCCTAAATGGATGGTCGTGTCGTGGAGATTCGTACTGGTCTCCGAACTCTGCTATCATGCTAAATAACCACGTTACCTAAAAGTTTAAGCTCGTAGAAAATGCATCGTTTTTTTATTTTTGAATATTATCTTTTCAATACCCCATCAGGTTTAGGCTGATTTCCTTATTATGTAGCATTGAGCGCGTAAATTTTTTAAATGGGTGGCCTGGGATTTGTACCCAAGATCTCGTTTGGTCCCTAAGCTCTGATATTATGATCGCTTCACCGAAAAACTTGATTCATAGAAATTATATCATTTTTTAAAAAAAAATTTCTATATTATATTTTCCAACACTAACTGATCTCTATTTGCAGGCCACCTGACGGCGAAGAGCGACGTATACAGCTTCGGCGTCGTCCTCCTGGAAATCCTGACTGGCCGGCGGTCGATGGACAAGAAGCGCCCGAGCGGGGAGCAGAATCTCGTGACGTGGGCCCGCCCTTACCTCTCGGACAAGAGGAAGGTCCTCCACATAGTCGACCCGCGCCTCGAGCTGAGCTACTCGGTCAGGGCGGCTCAGAGTGTGGCCCAATTGTCCATTAGCTGCCTGAACCGCGACACCAAGGCCCGGCCCACCATGGACGAGGTGGTTGGGACCCTCGAGCCCCTCCTCGAGCTCAACGACACGGCGGTTTCGTCCTACCACGCACGGCTGGCTCAGGCCGCGGGGAGGAGGAGTATTAAGAAGAAACAAGATTATTGTCGCGGTAATAATAATAATAATAATAATAATAATAATAATAATAATAATAATAATAATAATAATAATAATAAACATCAGTGTAGATGAGGGAAGTTTTGACTTCGTTTATGAGATTTTTAAAAGGGTTTTTTTTTTGGGATTTGTTGTTTTGTAATGAGATGATAGATTATATGGTTTATACATATGTTACCTCGTGCGGTATTCATAGCATCTATTTCGTCACCGTCGATCTTCATCACCATCGTCGTCAGCAGCGTATGTTTATAAAGCTACAAGTGATATTGGCACGGCTCAATCTGAGAAATCGGCGTTTTACTAATTTGATCATTTGTACGGAAACGTCCGTCTTCGGATTGAACCTTGCCAATATCGCTTTCCCGAGTCGGCTATTTATGGACATCTAGCAAATAAAACATGAAGAAAAAGTCAGAGAATGGCTGTGGATCCTGGGTTTTTTTAGGATCCTGGGTTTTTTTAGGACAGGTTATGCTAAAAGAAAAAAAAGAATATCATTCTTCCGATGATGATCGTATATGTGTGGCGTGTGGATTGTGATTGTCTTTTGAAAAATATAGAAACTAAATAAATGTGACGACCATAATAGATGGAGAAATATGTGCCATTGTGTTGTGTATGCTATGCATGCCACGTAAAAAATGATACGCTTTTAGGGTTCCCTCCCCATGCTTAATTTCTACTCAACTGGTAATCAATAAATAGGTGAACCCCAAATCAAACACTTTTTTTTTTTGCGCGTGCTTGATAAAATGATATATATTATTGATTTGATTTATTATTTTGGTTCGGACTTTCCGACCATTGAATCCACGTTTTACTGTGTAATCAATGTGCTAGTCGGATAATACGAGAAACATTGTTAAGGTCGAATTAAATAGTTATTGGAGTAATTTTCTTTTGCCGTCTCCGCAGTTAAGATCGAGAAAACTTTCAAGAAATGACTTGGAAATTAAAGAAATTAAAAAAAAAAAAACGGTTCGACCTTTTCACATACATTAAACAAATCTTATATATAAATAGAAATGTAGGAGGTCTTAGAGGGTGACACGTGTTCTTTCCCTTTTAGTTGTAATAAAATATTATTTTTAAAAACCACATTTCGATCCTATCCATTTTTAGAAGAAAAACAATAATTTCTTGAAATAGAAAAACTAACCCACGTCTGAAAAAAGCAACTGTAAATTAATCATGTTCGATCACGTTCCCAATTCAAACAGTTAACATAAAAGATGAAACCAAAACTCGAATTCCCAACTGAAAACGAAGAAGAGATCTCTACGAAAAACCTCAGAATCCCTTGCGATCGCCTTCCTCGCATCTCGACCATCTCAAGAACCGCCAAAAGAGAAATCGCGAGTGAATCTCCCTACATCTTCGCTTTCTTTGATTCGTCGAAGCAAACGGTGGGCGTATCACAATCGAAAATTCTGAATGATGTTGAGTATTCACAAAGTCCTCTTCACAAGCGATTGCAGGTAGTGTTTATTCAGATTGTGCGATCTGACTGGATGACCAGGTTTGCGGTCTTACTCTATTTGTTGTTTGTCTTAAAGATTATGCTTCCTCATGGGTCAGATCTACAGGTTGCTCGGCTGCCAGGCATGCTGTGAGGGGCCGTTGGGGCAGATATGTGGTGTGAGTGGTGGTGCTGGGCGGCGACGGGCAACAATTAGGCTCATTCTGTCAAGGAACACAAGGACGATACTTCTGTCATGTAACTCTTGGCGATTTCTAAATGCAGCATGTTAGACTTCTTTTTAGGCACATGTATGTTTGAGTAATTATTACATATTTGAACCTTCAATTGTCACCTAATATTGTTGAGGGACTCATTCTATCTGTCTTTAGACCCTTGGTTGAGGTAATTAATACTCTCCAAGAATTTTTATAAAACGTAAAATGCTTTTACACATCTTCAACTGTGAAACGAAGAGGAGGTTGATCAGGAACCCTGAACAATCTCGATGTTGTTATTCATGAGCTTCAAGCATTGTTGGTATGCAAATGGGGTTGATTTTGTCCTTAAGCTTCGTTTCTAACCAATATCTCAATCTGTGAGATTAATGTTGACCTTATGTTCATTCATTACTGTGCTTTTAGGATCCAACACAATAGTTACCGATACGAAATTGCTAGCTTCTTGGATGTTAAAGCATCTCATAGGTCTACATATTATGCTTGAAGTCCAGATAATCCTTTTGATTAAGCTTTATAATGATAGAGTAATACTTTTGTTTTCTGGAACATGATTAAGTTGACATGGCAACTTACATTGATTATATTAAAGACATGTGCTCTCCACGGGCAAAAATCTAGAATAAACAATTAATATCTCACATTTTTGGATATTAATTAAATAGTTTTAAAAAAATTTATAACCCGTGCATTGCACGGGCAATAAACTAGTACATAATAATCTACTAGTATTTTTGCACATCAAATGCGTGTACTATACTATATAAATGTATCCTAAAAATAGTAGGATAAAATTTGAATATTGAATAAAGGATGTAGTGGGTAGTTTTTTTTAATTTTAATATTATTATATTTAATTAATTTAAATTGACATGTCAAAATTTAACAGTTTATCCCAAGCCTTGAGGCTTAATAAAAGAGTATAGATGTTTGAGGCGAAATTGAAGCTCATCATCGGTTATAGTTAAGAAGATCGACTTCCAATGAAACTAATATCAGTTGATCTATGTTTTTCATACCGTATTTCGAGGACTAAGTTGATGGTGCAACTCAGATTGATTTTTTGGGGGGTAATTCCTTATCAGTCCCATTTGAGTGTTTAAACTTCCTGTAGTACCCATACGAAAAATTCTTCCTATTCAGTGTCCATCTGCGAGAAATTGCGTGTTCAATACCCAAACCGTGAACTGACGAAATTATCCTTTTCCAAATCAAAACTGAGCATTGTATTGTACCAATTGGTTTGATTATTATACAAATTATTACCATTAATTATACCAACTGTTACCGTTATTATACCAACAAAATTAAACACTATACCATTGTTGGTATAATAATGGTAACAGTTGGTATAAAAATTAAATTTTGGTATAATTGCAACAACAGTTAGTATAATTTGCAATTTTATTTACATAAAATTATAATAATATTATTTTGTTGGTAGCAATAACAGTTGGTATAATAATCAAAACAGTTGGTAATCCAATTTCGTTGTATAAAATTAGAAAATCATTATTTACTGGTATAATAACGAAATATATGTTATAATTTCCCCAATTTATGGTATAATAGCAAATCAGTTGGTATAATGCCTAATTTTTGGGTATAAACTTATAATAAGTTTATTTAATGGTATAATCAGATGGTACAATTTTTGTAACTTCTGGTGTAATAGCAAAATCAGTTGGTATAATGTCCAATTTCGTTGTATAAAATTCGAATATCATTATTTACTGGTATAATAACGAAAACAGATGGTATAATTTCAACAGTTTCTGGTATAATAGAGAAATCAGTTGGTATAATGTCAAATATTTTGATATAAAAAATATAATAAAGTTATTTATCGGTATAATAACGGAAACAGATGGTATAATATCTACAATTTTTGGTATAATAGCAAAATCAGTTGGTATAATGTCTAATTTCGCGTTATAAACTTTTAATAGTGTTATTTATTGGTATAATAAAGAAAATAGTTGGTATAATTTCTACAATTTCTGGTATAATTTCAATTTTTCAGTATAATAACGAATAGTGTGTATAATTCATGTGAAAATAGTTCTCACCTTTTTTGAATGTGTGAGACAAGGGTATTTCGTCTTTTCAACGCTGAAAAGACCATTTCATGTACTAAACAGGAAGAAAATTCTAAAATAGGTATTAAACAGGAAAGAAATAATTCGAGGGGTATTTAAGAGGACTAGGGGTATTTTTTCTATAATTGAATTAAATGGTTCTTTTATATCATGTTGGGGAAAAGCAATACCAGTTCTTGGTTTTACCATGAGGTCCATTTAATTAATTAATAGAATTTTGCTCTTGATACCATTTAATAACCCTACATTTCTATAATATTTACTTATACTCATACTTCTTATTCTGAAGTAATAATATATTATAGCTTAGTAATAGAAAAATGACGTATCCTCTTAATCTAACACTTTTATATTAGTATTTTGGTAAGATCAAATTTAAGGTCCTTATTAATAAGTTTTACAGAAACTAAATTGTATTTTCTTTTCGCGATAGGTCTGGGTTATATTTTGTAACTAAAAAATGAAATTGCATATAATGTATAACCCATGCTAATTACTACCCCTGAATTGAGGATTATAGTCTCGTTAGATTGGAATTTAAATATAAAAAATAGACTAACATGAGTCAATAAATAAAATCAAATTATTTACAGCTAACTCTCTTCATTAGATAAGCTAATATAGTATTAAAATAGATATATTCGCCAATAATGTTTAGTTGTTTTACAAGTATTTGATTACATCTATTTATATCCTTGTTCTGACTCGGACCCCGAAGATACTTCGCAATAGCAGAGAAGATGGGTTATGATTGGAGAAGGTACGCAATTATGGAAAGCATTAATTGAAGCCTCTTCAATCAGATCGTTGTTTGCAATCCCTTTTTTTGTTTTTGTGTTCGATCTTATTTGACGACGATTTTGTGTTAATACCTTGTGGATACCTGAAATACGACGTCTGACGTTTGCGTTTTGTGTATCTTCGTTGCAGCTGAATGTTATTTCAGGTTTTTATGTTGATTTTTAGCTGAATGTATATCCTTAGCTCGGGAATTATGAAGTCTCGTGAAGTGTTATCGATTATAGCTGTTTTTAGTAATTGTGATGGAATGCTTGGTTAGCGTTTCTGACTGTTTTGATTTGGTATTTGGAGGCAATTACCTGCGGCTAAGATTTGTTTTGATTAGTATTGGTTATTGTTGCACTTATCCTTACCTTTGTTGACATTGTTCTGCCAAGCTCAATGAATTGCATTGCTGTAGTTATGTGGCTCGTTGGGTTCTTAAGTTATTATATTGACTGGGAGTTTGTCAATCGTTTTTTGTTCCGATTGTACAAAAAATATGGGGTTGGCGTCTACTATTGACTTGGGAGCACTAGAGCTGTAATCTTTGTGGTTCTTTGCTGAATGCATTACATTTCTATTCTTCTTCTTGACATTAACACGATTTTCAGAGGTATGGGTGTATTTCTTGTTATGTGATTCATGTTTTATGCAAGATTAGTTGGAAAAATCTGAAGTTGCAATTTTTCGTTTCTAATGGAACTTTCTGAAACGAAGGTTGTCGATTCTTGTTGAGTCACGAGATTCCGTATTGGTTGATGATTCATGAAACTGGCGTTTTGCCTGATTATCTTTCTGGCCATTGCCTAACTCTAATCTGATGTGTCCCGACAAATCTCAAGTATATTCAACTAGTCAGCTGGTTGCATTTCATATCTTCTCAATACATCATTTCATCTTAGGTTCTTTTAACCAATAAACCCATGAATGAGTGTTTTTCTCTGATGATTCTCTTTTAGTAAGTTTCTCCATGGAGGGGCCAACTAGCATATGTTGGGATTTTCTGTTTATTTGCTTCAAACTGCAGCAAGTTCTCCAACATGAAGACAGGTATAGATCAACTATCTGCAGCAAGTTTTGTTTATATTTTGATTAAGTTGTATACCGTGGAAATCTTTCACCGATTTGCATTTTTATTGCCTCGTTTGCTATAAATTTGTCCTTACAAAACCCTTCTGTTTCTAAATTTGGTTGTGCATCGAACATACTGATGGACTTATCTCGTCCACTCTTTAATCTCGCAGGCCACGTCACCTCGAACAATATCCCAAATTAATCTCAGATTCGCACTAGATGCCTACCATAATAAAATGCGTCTCCAATTGCCCCGCCTCACACCCCCCAGACGTAAAAACCAACGTATGTTCCTCTTCCTCCTGGCTTTAGTCCTCTTTTCGGTCACCGTCATTACAGTCATCACCCATGGTCAGAAAATATCCTACTTCTTCCGTCCCCTTTGGGACAGCCCACCTCCCCCCTTCAAAATCCTCCCCCATTACTACGCCGAGAACGTCTCCATGGCCTACCTCTGCCGCCTCCACAACTGGTCCCTAAGGCCCGAGCCCCGACGAGTCTTCGACGCAATCATCTTCAGCAACGAGCTCGACCTCCTAGAGATAAGGTGGAAGGAGCTCCACCCATACGTCGCCAAGTTCGTAATCCTGGAATCGAACACCACCTTCACAGGCATCCCAAAGCCCCTCTACTTCGAAAAGAACAAGGAACGCTTCAGCTTCGCAAGGGACAAGATCGTCCACGACGTCTTCCCGGGTCGGGTCGCCCCGTACAACGGAGAGAAGCGCGACGACCCGTTCCACCTCGAAGGAGAGCAGCGCATGGCCATGAACAAGCTTATCCGAAGGGCGGGAATTGCCAGCGATGACCTCATCATCATGTCAGACACCGACGAGATCCCCAGCCCGCACACCGTAAAGCTACTGCAGTGGTGCGATGGAATTCCCGACGTTATCCACTTGGAGCTGAGGCACTACCTCTACTCCTTTGAGTTTCCCGTCGATTACAGCAGCTGGCGTGCCAGCGTGCACGTTTATAACGGATGGAGTTATTACAGACATTCTCGTCAGTCAGATGTGATTTTGTCTGATGCTGGATGGCACTGTAGCTTCTGCTTTAGGTACTTGAGTGAGTTTGTGTTTAAGATGACTGCTTACAGCCATGCTGATAGGGTTAGGAGGGATGAGTTCTTGGAGTACTCGAGGATTCAGAGGCTCGTATGTGAGGGGAAAGATTTGTTCGATATGTTGCCCGAGGAGTATTCTTTTAAGGAGCTGATTAAGAAGATGGGCTCTATTCCGAGGTCGGGCTCTGCCGTTCATCTCCCTGCGTATTTGATCGAAAATGCTGACAGGTTTAAGTTTCTTCTGCCCGGCGGCTGCATTCGTTCGCATGGGTGATGAGTTTTTTTCTGCTTCGCCTTTGTTTTTTACGATTTTTTTCCCGGTAAATTGTTGTTACCTACTTGTCTTGTCTCTATAATGAATGAGGCAATGGTGGATTTGAAGGATAGATGTTTCACAGATTTTACAAGCAGGTTTTTCTTTTCATTATGTAAGGTCATTTTGTGACTGGTAATTGGTATAGCGTAGCTTTGTTCTTTATATTTGGACTTTGAAGCGTTGGATCAACTATTTTATGTCTGTAATTTTAGCAACAATTCTACGCCAAGAACTGCTAAAAAAAATAAAAATTCTACGTTGGATTATTTGAATATGCAACTCATAATAGTCTAAACAAGTAGCTTTTTTAGACCAAATTCCTGAAACTTTTCAAAATAGGAATGTAATCTCAGCATGCAACGATAACACAAAAGCGAATAACATAAAAAAGGAGACGAAAAAAGACATCAATACCTTAATACGCAAGAACGAAGGAGCCGCAGAAGACGATTTAAGCCCGGGAAAACCAATGTCATAAGATATGGTACCATCGGGCTTATAAAGCCCGTAGTACTTCTCAGAACCAGCGCCAGGCTTCAAATTCTCATTGAACAGCGCAAAAACGTAAGCTTTCAACACATTCTTGGGCCGTAAAGGAGTCCCCTTTCTCTTCGCCAGCCTCTTACGCAGATTATAATTATACGTCCTCGCGTTGACCTGCGTGGCGCCGGGCTCGCTTTGGTCTCCGCGTGAAGCCCAGCCCGTTTCAGTTATCACGACTTCCATCTTCCCAAAGCCCGCATCTTCCAAAGCCACGTAGGCAGCATCTATCTGAGCATCGAGCAAGTTATCGTAATGCAGGCCAGTCTTGTTATCGTATATCTTCTCCGTAGGGTTGAAAAGGGCGTAGTTTATGTCGATCTTCCCCGGGTTGTAAGTATACGCAAGAAAAGGGTAAGCATTTAAGCAAAAAGGCGACTTTATCGCGTCGAAGAACTCCAACAAAGGCTTCATCAGCTGAGAAACGCCGTCCCTGAAGATGCATGAAGAAGGCGGGAAAGAGTTGTTGAAGACGCCCTGAGAATGAGAGGTGCTGATCTGTACCTTGTCGTCTATCCCGAGCTCCTTAGTTGCGTTGTGTATGTTTTTTACGGCTGCCAATAAGGCTATCGACAGGTCGTAATCGCTTCCTCCAAGGACTTCGTTGCCCACTGCTATTCCTACTATCTTTGTCTCGGGGAGGAAGGCTTCGACGTTGTCCTTAACCCAGGCGAGGGCGTGGTCTGAGCTGGCGCTCATGTCCTTTACGAATCCATTGGGAAGGCCGATTACTAATTCAAGCCCAGTTCCTTTGAAGGCGTTTAGAACGCTGTGGTCTGCGTCGTAGATTCTTACGTTCTTGATCTTTGCTGCTCTGAGAAGCGTTGCGACTCTTTCTGGGGAGGGGATGTTGTCTGCTATCCTACCGTAGTTGATGCCGTATGTCCCAGTGAAGGCTATAGAATCATCAACTGAAAGAAAAGTTGTATGGAGAAAGAGGTTAAAGAGAAAGGAGATTGAAATCGTCAACAGAGTCCTCGTGTAGTGCCCAATTCGTGAAATAGGGAAAAATGAAGAAACAAGATGCATATTATCAGATCTTTGTAGCAAACGAAGCCTAGAGAATCACAGATGAACGCAGTATTGTAGCAAGTACTAGAAAGGTGACCTTTAAGCGCCAATAAGCATAGCAAGGACAGAAATTGCAGCTGATTCTTCATCGCCTCGTCAAATTCTTGTCCTCCTCACTCAATCAGCCATAAACAACTTCTCAAATCCCCCGATTCAAACTTGAAAACTGTGCGACTTATCAGCAAGCAAGAAGAATAAATAATCGAGCAGCTCAACCGGGCGATTCGTTTGCCCAGTTAACCACGACTCAAGAGAGAAACGGTTCAGCAATCAATTCGATCGATAACGCAATGAGTATTCAGACAACAGTAACGTTGGTCTCCTTCCTACGGACTTTTGGTTTGAGTGAGCTGAAGCGTCGTCGTCTTCAAAGCTTTTCTATCTCTGTGCGTCAGCACATACTTTTTGTAAACGTGTTTTTTTTGAATTGGAAAGCAGTGGAATTGTTCCCTTTTCTTTTTTTTCGTTTCCCTTTATCTTTCCTTTTGGAACACAAGTCACAACCACGCTCGCCATACGCAGTGTTCCTCACGCGCCGGGGCAAATTTACCGTCGAAAGTTTCACACGTCAACGAAATCGAAGAATCGTACGGCGTCAGTACCTACAGCAGACCATCCTTCAGTTCGAGCTAATGCTTCATCACAAGGTCTGATCTTTCTATTTTGTCCTCTTACAGTTGCGATTTTACTGTTTGTGTTGAACATTTGTTGTCGCGATGATAAAGACCCTTCTCCCTTGTTACCGTTCGTGGAACCTGAGAAGAGTTTGACGTGTAGTTGGAGAATATCTTTAAAACGGTTGCTTGCGACGGTAAGGTGTTCGATAAATTGCGGACAAGAATGATGCAAACTGAAAACGAAGACAACTAACTACTGAATTGAGTCTCTTAGCAAAGGATAAAGCTATCTGCTAAGTATTGCAGTTAGTTATAGCAGATACTACAGTGCAATGAAAGAAGATACAATGCATGCACCAAATATCATCATCTTTTTCTATCTATGTTGACAATTGAAGGAGAAACCATAGATAGCTTTGAGCTTCCCTACATTCCATAAACCGTCTTTTGTCCTTTACTAATGGAGATATTCTTAATTCTGTCGTTACATTACAGTTGGAATTAATTTGAAATGATGTCTTCTCCCTCTATCAGCTTTACTTCACTTGGTTCAATTCTCTGCTTCTAGTGTGAAGTCATTCATCCTCTTAGGTTGAAGTTGCATTTTTACAGTTTGATAACCATCATCAATTATGTGAATTCTATTGCATGATTATCTATTGCAAAAGAAGACTACGTGTGATACCAACCACCAATGATGAGGATTATGCGCTTGATTCCTTGTTCTGCCTTAGGTACCTTCATATTTTCTCAGTCGTCTACATATATATATATATATATATATATATATACATTTTCTTGAGTTGCTATTCATCTTTTAACATACACACGTTAATGATGTATGAAATGAATCGTCTCGTATTTATTTTTTCTTTGAACAAATAATTTATTACTACATAGCGCCCAGTTCATCCTCACAAGTCATAATCGGTGACAAATAAGGGCAGGGAATAAAACGGCTATCGTTGCTCCGTGTCAAACACGGTATTGTTATTACATTACAATGTATAAAACTATAGACTAATATGTGAAAGAAGTCCCTTTCTTGAAATTGATACCGAGTTATTATTATTCATTTGACAACGAAGCATAACGAATTGCCCACCACAAAACAATTCCAGATAATCTCGGCCCCCCAATACTACAGCTAATTTTTTATTTTTATTTTTTAAAAGGCCAATATATAACGTATACAAACACATATATTATTCATAATTAAATATTGGCCGGCTGAGGCAAGGAGAGATTCGTGACCAAGTACGACGCGGTTATTACAGACACGGACTAAACACAAACAACGCCTCCCATCTCAGCAGTTGAAATTAAGCACTGCATTGATTTTCTTTTTATATATGCAATCATCATAGTGGCTTTTTCTATTATTTCATTTCGTCCATATATATTCTGTTACCCTCGGGATTATCAGCCAGCGGTAAAATAACCCGCGATTGGAAATGACCCGCGTAAAGAGAGGCGGGAGAGAAGGTAGCGTTGAAGCCCGAGTAACCTCGGCGAGAGTGGGGAGAGTCCTCCCGCGTCGGGAGATCCAGAGAGGCCCGAGAGAGTTGATCAGGGTGATCCGGTCCGAGCCTTGATAGCGGCAGATAGCCCGAATAACTTGGGCCCGAGGGGATCAGAACTCGACAACGTGACAAGCCCGACCAGAGAAGACCAGGATAGTAAGAAAGAATCGGGGAAAGAAGATGAGAAAGGAAGAACGTGGGTTGAGTGGGACGATCACGATCCCACACGACACCCGTTGCTGAGTGAGACGACCACGATCCCACATGACGCCCGCGAAAAATGCGGGTGGGAGGAAGACTAGGTCAGGGCAATGAAATCCAGAGTTAATATAAAAGGTAACGGTGGGATCATTCCCAGGTATGCACATTTAAGCTAAAACCATTTCCACTAAACCTAGTACCTGTCTTACTCCTTTAAAAAACCGAAAACTAACTTAAGCATCGGAGGGGCGTCGCCGGCAACCACACCGGCCCCCTCTAACGTGTTTTTCTGGTTTTCGAGTCGTAGGTTCAGAGCGTTCGTTGTCAGTTCGAAGAAGGCGCGCAGTTCCAGTGCCAAGCCAAGGTCGTTTTCAACAGAAGACATCATTGGCGCCGTCTGTGGGAAACGTATATTTCCTGTAAAAATTCATGATGGATTCTGTAAACGACCCCCATTCACCACCAACAGAGGAGGTACTCACGGCGGAGGAGATTGAGAGAAGGCTAAGAGAATCATTTGATGCGGAACTCGGAAAGTTAAGGGCCGAAGTTGAGATGTTGAGGGCGGAAAAGACCCGGAAAACCCGCTGTAATTCACCGCCACGCGACGAAACGGAAGAAGAGGAGGCCGAACGATTGAGGAGGGAAAAGGGGGTTCCAGACACTGAAGAGCAAGATAAAGAAGCCGAGGAGAGAACGCTGAGGGCGGAGATCGACGCCCTTCGAGCGGAAAAAAGAAAGAGAACGGCTGAACAAATGGCCGAATGGGAGCGTATAAAGGACGAAATCCGAACCCTGAAGGAACTAGCCGTCCCAAAGGTACCCCTCCCAGTACAAAGGGGATCCCCCTTTTCGGATGAAGTTTCTCGAGCCCCTTTGCCGAGTAACTTTCGTTTTCCCGACATGAGCAAATACGACGGCTCGGGACCACCCGAGGACCATCTGGCCAGCTTCGAGGGTAACGCTGCGCTGTATCAATTAGGAGATGAAATCAAATGCCGGGTCTTCGCCACCACGCTAGCCCGGGGAGCCCAGCAGTGGTTTACCATGCTACCCGCAGGGGAGATCCGAAACTTCGCAGACTTTACCCGTTCGTTTCTCCGACAGTTCTCGAGCAGTCGAAGAAGGCCCTGCTCTGCCGTGAATCTGTTAAACATGCGACAAGGTGATCAAGAGAACCTACGAGACTATTTAAAAAGATTTAACAAGGTCATGATGGAAGTACCTTCGGCCACTCCCGATCTGCTGATCGGAGCCTTTCACAACGGGCTGAAAGAGGGAGATCTCTTCAGGTCGTTAGTGAAGAAGTATCCGACCACCGTGGAAGAGCTGATAGTTAGAGTAGAAAAATACGTGCGGGTGGAAGAGGCGCACGGCTTCAAAAAGGCAGATAAGAAGAGGGCGATTGGGACGGTGGATATCGCCCGCGAGTTAACCCGCCCGCAAAACCTTAAGGAAGATAACCTCAGACGGGAGGAACCGAGACATGCTCCTGCCAACAATACCCGATGGAAAATAAGCAAAGCAAGGGCGTTGGAGATGTGTGAAGGGCGATATTTCTTGAAAAGGCCTTTTTCGAGTCGAGATGGACCGAGGAATCCAGTCTCCGGGGAATACTGCGAATTTCACCGCGAGTATGGCCATACCACAGAAAGCTGTCTCCACCTGAACGATGAACTCGAGAAATTGGTGGAAACCAACCCCGAAGCTCGGGCAGAATTCATAGAAGGAGGGGGAGGAAGCACACCCCCCAAACATCCCGGGAGAGAATTTAGAAGGGAGACGAACAGGGTACCACCCTGGGTGAATATCAGACGCCCTGAGAGGTACCAACGGCCCTCAGGACGATATCAGCGATCTCCCGAACGGAGGGAGGCCGAGCCACGGAAGGAAGCCAAAGTGGAGCGGGCACGAGACGACCACAGGCAGACCCGCGGGCGCGATCGTACGCCGGAGAAACCTTACGTGCCGCCTCGTCGGATTAACATGATATCAGGTGGGCCTACGATAGGGGACTCAAATAGGGCCCGAAAAGCCGAGACGAGGAAGTTGGAAAACTGGGAGATAACCCCAAGGAAAATACGGTCGGGACCAACCATATCGTTCGGCCCGGAGGACTTCCATGGCGGAGACAACACTCATGAAGATGCCTTGGTCATTCGGGCCGAAATAGCCAATCACGATGTAGGGAGAGTGTTCGTAGATAATGGGAGCTCGGTGAATATCATATTCAAGGAGACAATGAATCAAATGGAGTTAGGAGAGTATCACATGGATCGGGTAGAAACAGCTTTGTTCGGATTCACCGGACACGCCATCGAGGCTGTGGGACTCATTCGCCTACCGCTGACCCTCGGATCGGGAAAATTGAAGAAAAGTAGGATCACCTCTTTCCTGGTGGTTGATATGACCTCCTCTTATAACGCCATATTAGGCCGACCGGCCTTAAGCTCTTTCGCTGCTGTAGCTTCAGCTCTACATCAAAAGATAAAATTCCCGGTTGGAGATCAAGTGGGGGAAGCGCTCGGAGACAGAAAGGTAGCGCGCAAGTGCTATGTGGAAGAGGTGAGGATTGAATTAAAATCCCTCAAGAGCCGCCGAAACAGTCATCCTCGCAACCATGGAACTTCTTTCGTCATACATGCGGCTCAAGGGTTGACTCCGGAGGAAGAGATCGAAGAAGTCGTAGTTCGACCCCCATCGGGCGTGGTCAAAATAGCCCGGGACTTACCTCCCGCGTTAAAAGAGGATCTCGTCACACAGCTGAAAAAGAATCAGGATGTGTTCGCGTGGAGCGCGAATGAGCTAACAGTTATACCCCGAGAAGTGATGGAACACCGACTGAACATCTCCCACACCATCCGGCCTGTTTTCCAGAAGAAGAGACATTTAGGCGCCCAGAAAGACGCAATAGTGAAAGAACAAGTAGGAGATCTCCTTAAGGCAGGATACATTCAAGAAATCCAATTCCCGACTTGGCTTTCAAATGTCGTTTTAGTTCCCAAGCCGGGGGGAAGTGGCGAATGTGCGTAGATTTCAGGGACTTAAACAAGGCATGCCCGAAAGACTGCTATCCCCTGCCACGGATCGACCAATTAGTGGATTCTACAGCCGAACATGAACTGCTATGCTTTCTCGATGCCTTCCAGGGTTATCATCAAATTGGGTTGGCCAAAGAAGACCAGCCTAAAGTCAGCTTCATTACGTCGGAGGGAACCTTTTGCTATGTGGTTATGCCGTTCGGACTAAAAAATGCGGGAGCTACGTACCAAAGGCTGATGGAGCGAGTGTTTAAAAATCAGATCGGGAGAAACGTGGAGGTTTATGTAGATGACATCCTGATAAAGTCCAAAACCCAGAGCAGCTTTTCAGCAGACATCCGCGAAACCTTCTCCACAGCCCGAAGATACGGATTGAAGCTGAATCCAGCCAAATGCACGTTCGGGGTTAGATCGGGAAAGTTTCTGGGATACATGGTAACTAGATCGGGAATCGAAGCCAATCCCGACAAGGTGAAAGCCATTACAGATATGACATCCCCGAAGACTCTCAACGACGTTCAACGATTGACAGGAAGGATCACGGCATTGTCTCGATTTATCTCGCGGTCAGCCGAGCGGAGCATGCCATTCTTCAAAGTACTAAGGAAGGTTAAGGACTTTGAGTGGACACCCGACTGTGAGAAAGCCTTTCAAGAGTTGAAGGAGTATCTGAAGGAGCTGCCAGTATTGAACAAGCCCAAACCCGCAGAAGAACTCACAGTATATCTATCCACCACTCCTCGGGCGGTCAGCTCGGTTCTGGTTCGGGAAGAAGACAAGATACAGAAACCGGTCTACTTTGTTAGCCACATCTTGAAGGGAGCAGAGGCCCGATATTCTTCTCAGGAAAGGCTGCTCTTAGCATTAGTGATCACGGCGCGAAAATTAAGACCTTACTTCCTCTCGCATCCGATAGTGGTGTTAACGAATAGCCCGTTGGGAACGATCGTAACCCGACCCGACGTATCAGGAAGGTCGATCAAGTGGGTGACCGAGCTCGGTGAGTACGATATACAATTCAAACCTCGAGTGGCTATTAAGGCCCAAGCCTTGGCAGATTTTATCGTCGAGATGGTGGATGAAGGACCAGCGGAGATGTGGAAGATCTACGTGGACGGGTTCTCTTGCCAACAAGGGAATGGCGTGGGACTTGTGATTATATCGCCCTGGGGAGAGGAAACCAGCTTGGGCGTGAGACTAGACTTCCGAGCATCTAACAATGAAGCCGAGTATGAAGCGTTGCTCCTCGGGATGAGGACGGCCGGCAGAATGGGATTGACTCGAGTGACGTTTTATTCTGATTCGCAACTGGTGGTCCAACAAACGGAAGGAAGTTTCGCCATCAAGGAAGAAAGGTTGGCCGAGTACGCAAAGGCTTTCCAAAAGCTGAGGGAAAAGTTCGAAGAATTCAAGTTAGTACTTATCAACCGAAGGGAGAACGAAAAGGCGGACCGTCTCGCCAAGTGGGCTAGCGCGCTGAACCCACCCGAGGAAGGAGTTAGGACCGAACGGGCCCCACAAATTCATCAGATAGAAGCAAGGGAGAAAATAGACCCCGGGGACTGGCGATATGACATCTATCGATACTTGGATGAGAAAATACTTCCAGAGGACGACATACAGGCCCGGGTGACTCATAAGAGAGCAAGCCGTTTTACGCTGGTAGACGGAATCTTATTCAAAAGATCTTACGCGGGCCCCCTACTGAGGTGCCTATCTAAGGAAGAATCCGAGGAGGTTTTGGTAGACATTCACGAAGGAACCTGCGGGAGCCACATCGGAGGAATGGCACTGGCGCGCAAAGCTACGCTGGCAGGATTCTTCTGGCCGACTATGAAAGCAGACTCGATCAGGACAGTGAGAGGTTGTCATCGATGCCAAAAGCATGCGAATCTACAAAGGGCCCCCGCAGAGATGATGAAGGCGATCGTGTCATCGTGCCCGTTCGATCAATGGGGTTTAGATATAGTCGGCCCGTTCGAAGGAAATGCTACGCAGAGAAGATTCCTCCTGGTAGCTGTTGATTATTTCTCCAAATGGGTCGAAGCTGAGGCATTGGTTCGAATTACGGAAGCAGCAGTTATCTCTTTTCTCTGGAAAAACATACTATGTCGATTTGGCATCCTGCGAAGGCTGATAAGCGACAACGGAAGACAATTCAGTGGTCGCAAGTTAAAAGGGTGGTGCGCCGGCTATGGAATCGAACAAGCATTCACCTCAGTGGCCCATCCTCAGAGCAATGGCCAAGTGGAGGTAACGAATCGGACCCTTGTGCAAGCATTAAAAGTCCGATTGGATGGGTTGAAGAGAGCCTGGTATAACGAATTGCAAAGCGTGCTCTGGTCTTATAGAACGACACCCCGGGTAGGAACCCGCGAGACCCCATTCAGCTTAGTGTACGGAAGTGAAGCAGTGTTGCCAGTTGAAGTATGGCAAGGAAGTGCTCGGGTGATGGGATACTCAGAAGAAGAAAACAACCGACTCCGAGCAGATGAACTCGACCTGATCGAGGAAGAAAGGGAGAAGGCCGCTTTGAAGATGGCGGCGTACCAAAGGAAGATTACTCGCGCGTATAATCGAAAGGTGTGCTTGAAAAGGTTCGAAGAAGGTGACCTCGTCATGAAGGAAATACAACATAAAGGGGAGAGGGGAAAGCTCGACCCGAAGTATGAAGGACCTTACAAGGTAATCAGGAAGATTGGAGAAGCCGCATACTATCTGGAGGATATGGAGGGGAAGAAGTTGGAGAGACCACACAACGCTCGACACTTAAGGAAATACTATCCTTGAAAGACCGAGCACCTATCCTACTATACCGCATAATATTTGTTTCGCTTTTCAGTTCGCATAATTCTGTTATTTGCTTTGCTTCTCAATTCACGTAATTCTATTTGGTTATTTACTTTCGAACATATTATGGAAATGAAGATTATCTATTTTCCTTCGCAAAAATGAGTCAAGGCCTTGGATAAAAACAAGGTTAGTGAAAGTTCTCCATCGAGAAGATGTCTCGATCAAGACCTTGGATGAAAACAAGGTTAATGAAAATTCTCCATCGAGAAGATGTCTCGATCAAGGCCTTGGATAAAAACAAGGTTAACAAAATTCTCCATCGAGAAGATGTCTCGATCAAGGCCTTGGATAAAAACAAGGTTAACGAAATTCTCCATCGAGAAGATGTCTCGATCAAGGCCTTGGATAAAAACAAGGTTAACGAAATTCTCCATCGAGAAGATGTCTCGATCAAGGCCTTGGATTAAAACAAGGTTAATGAAAATTCTCCATCGAGAAGGTGTCTCGATCAAGGCCTTGGACAAAAACAAGGTTAACGAAATTCTCCATCGAGAAGATGTCTCGATCAAGACCTTGGATAAAAACAAGGTTAACGAAATTCTCCATCGAGAAGATGTCTCGATCAAGGCCTTGGATAAAAACAAGGTTAACGAAATTCTCCATCGAGAAGATGTCTCGATCAAGGCCTTGGATTAAAACAAGGTTAATGAAAATTCTCCATCGAGAAGATGTCTCGATCAAAGCCTTGGATAAAAACAAGGTTAACGAAATTCTCCATCGAGAAGATGTCTCGATCAAGGCCTTGGATTAAAACAAGGTTAATGAAAATTCTCCATCGAGAAGGTGTCTCGATCAAGGCCTTAGATGAAAACAAGGTTAGTGAAAGTCCTCCATCGAGAAGATGTCTCGATCAAGGCCTTGGAGGAAAACAAGGTTAGTGGAAAATGCCCATCAAGAAGATAATCTGAATGAAAAAGCAAAACTAACATTATCCGTTGCAAAGAAAAGAGAAACGACCAGGAATGCTGAAGAATGAAAATGACAGAGACTGACAAATTCTCTCGACCCACAATGCTGCTAAGGAAAGACATATAATGAAAATAAAATACAAGAAATTCACGGCCTCGGCTCCCGAGCATAAGGAGTGCCTAAATGCCTCATACGAGAAGGAGTAAAAGCTCCTTGAACGCCAGGGGTTTTTCGCTGTCGTGCTCCCGAAACCCCACCTATGAAAGGAGAAAAACTCGCCGTACGTGCCTCGAAACCCTTGCCCGGGTCCCTTTGCGGCCGGATCCCGAGCGAAGTTCCTCAACTTCAGCTCGGGAATTGGCTAAAGACACTTCCAACCTAGCAATCTCCCGATCTTTTTCACTTAAAAAGGTTGTCAATCGGGTGCAAGCATCCTCGTAGTATTTAAGCAGATCACGTTGTCGGGTGTAGCGCCGAAGCCCCTCGCAAGAGAGTGAATAGGACTAATGAAGGAAGTCAGGAAGAGATAAAGTAAGAGATGAACTAAAAGGTGGAGATCAGCGTGACTGACCCGACTCTCGCTTAAAGCCCACTGGTCCCAAAAATCCGAGTCCGAAAACCTCGCCAGACGTCGCTTCTCGTCAGGCTCCAAAAAACCCTCCATGAATTGACGGGAAGAGGTACCATCGACCTCCAAAAGAAAACGAGGGGTTGGGCGAAGTCTTTCCAAGGAAGGGACCGCAAGGACTTGGCCTTCCCGGTGCGGAAAATCCGCGTTCTCGTTTGGAGCAAAGCCTGCCGCCTCCTCCCATAAATCCCAAAGAGGGCGGGGTGGAGGGTTTGAAGGGAGGTTCCTCCTAAGCTGGGAGTGTGCCATCCTTGAGGACGTTAGCAAGCTAGGCAAAATAGGCGGAGTACGGAAGGTAAGGAAAAAACGAGGATGTAAGCTGTGAAGAAAAAAGAAAGCAAGATCTCAAGCTGGGTAGATGAAATAACCTGAGGGAAGTAGGTTTAATAAACCTTGAGAAGAAAAGGAGGACTAACCAAAACCGATTTTATAAGGAAGATAAACCCGTATAAGGCGGACAGTTATAAGGATTGGGTCTTGAAGGAATTCAAAAGTTTAAATGAAGGAACGTGGAATACAGGAATGAAGAGGACCGTTGGCTAACGCTCGAAAAGATACTTGAGCAAATAACGGGACATCCGAAGACGGTGCCCGAGAAGAATGATGATAACGCGACCATGAGGATGTTCGGCAGAACATCAATGCGAGGAAGATTATGGATTACATGACACTTCCATCTCATAAGTGGAAGAAAGAGGAGAAAAGGAAAAAACGAAGAAGATTTATAAATGCACGTGGGAAAGATTTTGGTATAGAATCTAAGGATAACAGAAACAAATATGATGAGCCGAGTGAAAACATTCGATTAAGATAGCAGAGTCAGAGAGGAAAGGACATATTACAATATTGTTCGAGAAAGAGAGACATAGTAGTAAAGCTTACAAAACAAAAGGAAAATGATTCGGGAAAACAGAGGAAAACTTTTATGGGGGAGCGGCCGAACTGGCCTGATTTAACTCCCCGACACCGGCTTCAATCTCAGTAACCACCGACCCGACCACTGAGGCGAGATGCTCTTCTTCCTGTGAGGTAGCTTTAGGAACCCCCTCGGCCGACTCATTCGGGATCATCTGCTCAGGTGGAGGATCCTCGGCAACGGGTTCAGAGATCTTTTCAGAAAGTTCGGGAGCATCCTCGCTCTCCTCACTCGAAGGAGTGGATATCATCTCCTCCAAGGCGACGTTGGCGGAAGTTCCTTGAGCTACGGGGTCGGGTGGGTACCCTCCTGGGGGGCACTCAACAAGAGCCCGATCGACGTCTAGCCAATCGAGCTTCCATTTGTAGCCTATACCAGCCACTCGAAGCTGGTGAACACATCCCCAAAAGCCGTGATGGAAATACTCGACCACCTGCTTCCCGTAGGAAGTTCGGGGCAAGTAGTCCCGAGCGAGGCTTTCCTCCAACTCGCGGAAATTGTTCTCCGCCTCCTCCCGAGCCTTTTTCTCTTTGAGCAAGTCCCTCTTTACCTTCTCTGACCCTGTGCGAGCTTCTCTGGACACCTTCTTCAATTCCTCCTCTTTCCGTTTAAGCTCCTCTTCAAGCTGGGCTACTTTCTCTTTGAGCTTCGCCTCCGACTGAGTGAGCTCGATACAATCCTCATGCATAAAGAGCATCCTTTCCAAGGCCTCCGCGGCGCAAGCAAAGCCCTGGCATGGAGACAGCGAAAGTGAGGGAGGAAAATGAAAGAGAAAGAAGAAAAAGAAAAATTATACCTGACCCATGTGTTGGGCAAAGAGTGGGAAAAACTCTCGGGGCTGCAACTCTGACAGATGTGAGCGGTTGGCCTCCGAGCGAAAGCCCCGCATGAATTCTACGCAGTGAGCCCCGCGAGGGCGATGAAAGTAGTCGGGCTGCTCGACGGGATCGCCAGAAGAAGGAGAGCCCTCGCCAATGTCCGTGCTCGCCTTAGAACTAGCTTTGGTCTTTTTGCTGGAAGGGTTGGCAGATGATGCAGGCGCCTTCCTCTTCGGGGCCACTTTCGGCGACCCCGAAGAGCTGGCAGAAGCTTTACCTTTGCCCTTATTCAGGGCCCGAGTGACAGAAGCTGAGGGAGGCGCTTGGGAAGGATCACCCTTCTTCATCTGCTCCGAGATCTTGAGTAAATCAGCAAGGTCCATGCGTGAATCTAGTATGAGGAAGAGAAAAATATCATCAGGAATAGAGAAGGCGAGAAAGAGAATTCAGGAAATATACCTAAGTCTTCTATTATTGCCCCTTTTGAGCAAAAGTTGAAATGACAGAGTAGATCGTCCTTTACGAGCTCGGGAGCACTGAACTTGCGAGACCCGAGAGCCCTTTGGAAGGCTTCCATCTCTAATTCGGAGACAGGAGGAAGGGGGGAAGAGATAGACACTGCTTTAGGCCAGTGGAAAACGGTGTCGTTTTCGGGGCTACCCTCGGGAGATCGAACGTAGAAAAATTTACTCATCCACCCTTTGTGAGAAGAAGGATTCCCGAGGAGGAACTCCTCGGGGGCGGTGGAAGAGAAAAAGAACTTACCCGGCTCCTTCTGGTTTATCTTGAGAAAAGACAAAAGAAGAGAGAGGGAGAACGGGATACGGAAGTACCCGATGAGGATAGACACGGAAAGAAGGAGGCTGTAAGAATTGGGAGTAAGTTGACTTGGGGATATTTGGAAATGATTACAGAGATCGGCTAAAAACTGGGGAAGGGGCAGACGAAGACCCATATCTAGCTGGTCAAGGTAAAAGGTGCGGAAGCCCTCGGGAGGCCCACTGGCTACCTCCCGAGGACCAGGGATTCTGACCTCGAAATCAGGGGTTAGGCCAGCCCGATCAATGATGGTCGGGATATGGGATGCGCGAAGAGTAGATACGTTTACTTCGTGCCAAGGAAGTTTGACACGCTCGCGAAACCTTTCCATTTGAGAAACCCAGACGGCTAAAGCTTGAAGATGCTCCTTTTCGCTGGAGTATCCTATAATCTGGGGGGGATTGAAAATATCCAGGTCAGGGAAGTCGTTTAGGGTTTGAACCGCGTCTAAAAAGGAGCCCAGAAAATCGAAAGAGGGGGAGAATATGGGAAAAGTCCGATCCAAAACAGAAAGGGGGCGATAAGAAGAGACACTGTCCGTAATCAAGGGACGCATCAACCCTAAAAAGACCTAGATAATCAAAGGCGAAAACAGAAGGAAGACGAATAAGAGGCGAAATTAGAACCGCGTTCATGGCCAGAAATCGGAAAACTCAGGTACGAAGAAAAAAAAAATAAATAATACGAAGTAAAATAAAGTTACGATTAACGAAACGAAAGAGAGAGAGAGAGAGAGAAGATTTACCGATCTTAGCAAGGAGGAATGCAAGGAAGTCTGGAGGGCAGGACGTCAGAGTGGAAAGAGAGCCGCCGCACCTTCAGGGATTCTGGGAAAGGAGACGGTAGAGAGGGATGGTGAGGGTTTTACGAAAAGACGGTGAAGAAGGTAAATAAAATAAAAAGGAAAAGGGGAAAGAGGAAAAAGAAAGGAAGGGGAAATGTTGGGACCTGCGATGATGGACACGTGGAAATCGATATGACATCGATGTGATAGGGCGGCCTTTTTTCCCGCCCAAGGAACGGCACGTGGGAGCAGATCCCGTGGTTACAATAAGGAGGAGTAGATAACAGCCCGAGAAGCTTCACCGAGGGGAATGAGAAAGCAGGCAAGCCAGTTATTTTACCGCTAGCACACGCCCAAAACTCACTACACTCGCTTTGGACTATTTTAGGGGGGGACTATTGTTACCCTCGGGATTATCAGCCAGCGGTAAAATAACCCGCGATTGGAAATGACCCGCGTAAAGAGAGGCGGGAGAGAAGGTAGCGTTGAAGCCCGAGTAACCTCGGCGAGAGTGGGGAGAGTCCTCCCGCGTCGGGAGATCCAGAGAGGCCCGAGAGAGTTGATCAGGGTGATCCGGTCCGAGCCTTGATAGCGGCAGATAGCCCGAATAACTTGGGCCCGAGGGGATCAGAACTCGACAACGTGACAAGCCCGACCAGAGAAGACCAGGATAGTAAGAAAGAATCGGGGAAAGAAGATGAGAAAGGAAGAACGTGGGTTGAGTGGGACGATCACGATCCCACACGACACCCGTTGCTGAGTGAGACGACCACGATCCCACATGACGCCCGCGAAAAATGCGGGTGGGAGGAAGACTAGGTCAGGGCAATGAAATCCAGAGTTAATATAAAAGGTAACGGTGGGATCATTCCCAGGTATGCACATTTAAGCTAAAACCATTTCCACTAAACCTAGTACCTGTCTTACTCCTTTAAAAAACCGAAAACTAACTTAAGCATCGGAGGGGCGTCGCCGGCAACCACACCGGCCCCCTCTAACGTGTTTTTCTGGTTTTCGAGTCGTAGGTTCAGAGCGTTCGTTGTCAGTTCGAAGAAGGCGCGCAGTTCCAGTGCCAAGCCAAGGTCGTTTTCAACAGAAGACATCATATTCTATTAAAGTGTTAAAATCCCAACTCACCCAACTATAGCTGGTAGCGCGTTGAATATTAATGTGGTTCAATTCAAAATGTGGACCCCACATCACGAGATAGAGAGAGAGAGAGGGACGAGAATGTGGTGCCCTCTGAGCTGTGTTATCGCTGTTTTAGCTTAGTTCTATTTATTTATTTATTCATTCCTACAATACAAATTACAAATCCCCTCATATTATCTAACATCAACCAAACCATATTTTTCCTCTCTCTAAAGTCGCAGTCTATACTATACGAACGAACATTTCAAATCAATCAAGAAGATCTCCCTCACATTCTCCGTTGAATTTGAAATTGAAGCTGAACTCTCTTCTGAGCTTCAGATGAATAGTTTGAGATGAAGACGACAGGCAGCAGTTGCATTTTGTGTAGTCTTATCCTTCTCATTTTGCTCGTTGCTTCTTCAGCAGCCGATGAAAATGGCGGCGGCTACCACGGTCAGAGGCGGCTCATGCGGTATTACTTGGACGAGTTCGGCGATCGCGGGGAGAACGTGACCGTTGCGCCGTCGCTGGCCTTCGAGAATCCCAGGCTTCGCAGTGCGTACATTGCTCTCCAAGCCTGGAAGAAGGCTATCCTCTCGGATCCGCTCAATTTGACCTCGGATTGGGTCGGATCCGACGTCTGCAACTACACCGGAGTTTTCTGCGCGCCGGCGCCGGGCGACCACGGAATCCGTACGGTGGCCGGAATCGACCTCAACCACGGGGATATCGCAGGTTATCTGCCTGAAGAGCTCGGCCTGTTGACGGATTTAGGGATTTTCCACATCAACTCCAATCGCTTCTGCGGTACCGTCCCTCACACGTTCAGCAGCTTGAAGCTTCTGTTCGAGCTCGATTTGAGCAACAATAGGTTCGCCGGAGGTTTCCCCCGAGTTGTGATGAGCTTGCCCAAGCTCATCTACTTGGACATTAGGTTCAACGAGTTCGAAGGTACGGTACCGCCTGAGCTCTTCGACAAGCCGTTGGACGCAATATTCATCAATCACAACAGGTTGGCGTTCGAATTGCCCGATAACTTTGGGAATTCGCCGGTCTCCGTGATTGTGCTGGCGAACAACAGATTTCACGGCTGCGTTCCTTCGAGTTTGGGGAACATGAGTAGGCTGAACGAGATTATACTGATGAACAATGGGTTGATGTCTTGCCTGCCGCCGGAGATTGGGCTGTTGAAGAACGTGACGGTGTTTGATGTGAGCTTTAACAAGTTGGTCGGTGGTTTGCCGTCGGAGATTGGTGGGATGGTGAGTTTGGAGCAGCTGAACGTGGCTCACAATATGCTCTCCGGCGTGATTCCAAAGAGCGTGTGTGAGCTTCCGAGGCTGGAGAACTTTACTTACTCGGATAATTTCTTCACCGGAGAGTCGCCGGCGTGCTTGGGTCTGCCGGAATTTGATGATCGGAGGAACTGTTTGCCTGATAGGCCGGAGCAGAGGTCGGCCCAGCAGTGTAAGCTGTTTTTGTCCAAGAGGATTCACTGTGGCGCTTTCAGGTGTCGTAAATTTGTTCCCAAGCTTCCACCTCCTCCGCCGCCCTCGGTGTTTTCCCCGCCACCACCATCTCCGTCACCACCACCGCCGGTGTATTCTCCACCACCACCACCACCTGTATATTCTCCGCCACCGCCTCCGTCACCACCACCGCCGGTGTATTCTCCGCCGCCACCTGTACTATCGCCACCACCTTCATCTCCTCCACCACCATCACCATCACCACCACCACCACCACCTGTATACTCTCCGCCGCCACCACCGCCACCTGTGTACTCTCCACCACCACCTCCGCCATCTCCACCGCCTCCTTTGTACTCGCCACCACCTCCATCTCCTCCACCACCATCACCACCACCTGTATACTCTCCGCCACCACCACCACCACCTGTATACTCTCCACCACCACCTCCGCCATCTCCACCGCCTCCTTTGTACTCGCCACCACCTCCATCTCCTCCACCACCATCACCACCACCTGTATACTCTCCGCCACCACCACCACCACCTGTATACTCTCCACCACCACCTCCGCCATCTCCACCGCCTCCTTTGTACTCTCCACCACCGCCTGTGTATTCTCCACCACCACCACCACCTCCACCATCTCCACCACAGCCATCTCCCACACCTTATTATCCTCCTTGCATCCGTTCTCCACCACCACCACCTCCCTCTCACCCCCCACCTCCTCCACCTCATTCCCCACCTCCTTCGAGTCCTTACTATTACAACTCCCCACCACCTCCACCACCATTAAACTCCCCACCACCACCACCACCACATTACTCTCCTCCACCACCACCACCACCACCACCACATTACTCTCCTCCACCGCCCCCATATTCCTCTCCACCACCACCACCAAATTCACCACCTCCTCCACCGCCTTGCGTAGAACCACCTCCTCCCCCTCCGCCCTGCATAGAGCATCCACCTCCACCGCCGCCACCATCGCCATCTCCTCCTCCACCATATGTCTACAAGCCTCCTCCTTCTCCATCACCTCCACCGCCTCCTCCCTATGTTTACAATTCTCCACCACCTCCTTCTCCTCCTCCTCCTCCGCCGAGCCCCGTCTTCCAAGGCCCACTGCCTCCAGTTTTTGGCATTTCGTACGCCTCACCACCTCCGCCACCATTTTATTGATCCATTATTTTTTTCCCCTGCTAAAAAGGAAAACTATACAATTATACTCTCCCCAGAGCACTACATATCTCTCACCACCCTCTCTTATTACCTCTCACTCTCAGACATGATTAGTCATGCCGCTGATTCTTGACGTCTGAAGATAGTGATTGGATCGAAACAGAGGGGATTTATACTTATCACCAAGCAGAGGAGGATTGATTGATTCATTGATTTCATTTTGTCCTGCACTTGTATATTTTTTTTACATTTGTGGTCTATATATATTTATGTACGGAATTCGAGTTGCGAAGAGTGAAATAAGTGTACTGTGTAGGTGAAGTTTGTATTGTATAAAGAAAAAGAAAAAGAAATCTTTCAAACAAAACAAGTACACAACAGTCTATAGACAAGTTTGCCTCACACCATAGTAGACCAAAGTTTTGTTCTAAATCATTCATCCCCTCCTTTCACTATTCAGGTATTCGATTCTTATAGCCCACAACTGCTCTCCGACGGCTTTCATGTCGGGACGATCGGCACGAGTGGGGGCCACGCATCGGATCGCCAGATCGAACATCTTCGACAGAATTACCTCGTCCACTGCCTCGTTCATCATGGGATCCAACATCTCCTTAAGCCTCCCTTGGCTGTAATTCCGAAACGCCTGGGCGCGTTTGTAATAATAAGTTAGTACCTTCGTTAACACTATAAATCAGTGTTAGGGGCATCAAACACCATCCCACATCGGTTGAGTAACACAAGCGTGCGACCTTCGTATAAGCTTTAATGTGGACTACCGCCAATTGGTTTTAGAATGGAATCCAAAGGTTTAAATCAAATTTTATTTCCCGACAAGTAGTTGGACACTGGGGCTTACCCATCTGATCGTGGACGTCTCGTGGCGCGGCTTCCTAATCTCCACGGGCCGACGGCCCGTCAGAATCTCGAGCAACAACGCGCCGAAAGAGTAGACGTCGCTCTTAGCGGTGAGCTTATACGTCTTCATGTACTCAGGGTCGAGGTAGCCAAACGTGCCCTTAACCTTGGTTATCACGTGCGTTTTCTCCATGTCGCCCCCGAGCCTGGCGAACCCGAAGTCCGCAACTTTTGCCCTCAGGCTGTCGGTCAGGAGTATGTTGGACGACTTCACGTCTCTGTGTATGATTTGCTTCCCTACAAAACAAAACACAATACAAATGGAATTGGTCTTTAGGTGTTACTCCAAATGCTGCGATTGGTACGCGGAATTCGGTCAGGAAAAAGAAAAATGAAGTTCGTGAAGAAGTATCATGATCTAAGCCAGTTTTCCGCCATACATAAATTCCGCATACCAAACGCAACGTAAATTCCCGACACGAGACGAACGATCACAAGATTACTATTACGAGCTACGTGCGAGCTAGCGAGTGGTTACCTGCATAGAGATGGAGATACGCGAGGCCATGAGCGACGTCGATGGAGATCTCGAGCCTCTGATTGAAGTCCAATACCTTTCCCTTAAGACCTACACCAAAAAATAAAAAAAAACGATAAACACTAAACCGATTATACAACGCTAGAAAAGTCGAGTCTATGAGAATTTCGTACCGTCTAGATGATCCCTTAGGGTACCGTTTGGCACGTACTCCGTGATGACAACTTGCTCGTCACCCCTCTCGATATACCCGAGAAGCTTGACCAAGCTACGGTGTTCGATCTTAGCAAGAAGTTCGATCTCGCTTCTGAACTCAGCCCTCGTAGTATCGAATTTTTCCTATTATATATATATCATCAAGCTTCTCAAGCCTTTAAGGAGTTTTCAGGACTAGACGACTACGAGGCGAAAAGGAGTAGTAATTACCTGCCTAGCCCGCTTGACCGCGACGACCTGACCGTCGGGCAGCTCGGCTCTGTAGACGGTTCCAAAGCCTCCCACGCCGATCATTAGCGAAGTGGAGAAGTTTTGAGTCGCCTTGACCACTTGGTCCATGGTTAGGTGGACCGACCCGAACCGTGTGAGCCTCGGTGACATGGAGAACCGTGACGGGCTGGGCGGGACTGCTCTTTGCGGGCTCGGCATGCCCCTGAATGGGCTGCCCGGGAACTTTTCGAACCTTAGTGGGCTGCCCGGGAACTTTTCAGATGAATGGTTTGCTTCTGAGGAAAGGGACGACTTAACTGGAGAAAGGAAAATTGACATGTAGTGTGAGAAAAAGAGCAGTGAAAACATTTAAAGGTTTTTGCGGAATTTTCGAACTCAACTCGAACTCGGATCGTTGTCGAGAACTCTGTGGTGAGTCGAATCCCTCTTTCTCGACTGAAAGCACGGGAAAAACATGGCGATCGATTGGTTCCTTACAGCAGCATCAGCTTCAGTACCTAGGGATTAATCGAAAGCTGTGCGAAATATCAGAGGAAGAACAACATCACCAAATCATCCTTCGAACGTAGCAGAAGATCTGAAGATTTAGATCCCCCTTTCTAAACGACGAAGTGATGCAAAATTCTCTTCAATCTGCAAAAGAGTGGAAGTAAGTATTCTTCATGGATCAATGATATAATAAAGCGAAACCCATGGTTGAAAAAGAGGAAGAGAGAGTAAAATACCACCTCGGAGCCACTGAAGAAGCCGATGACTTCGGTATTATGATTTCTTGATTCGTAGTTCAGGCGTTGACTTGGGAGGACACTGAATGAGTCAACCACTTGGCTTGTAGTGTACGTCCCCATCAGCAACGCTTCTGTTTAGTTTATGGCAAGTTGAAGAAAACGCTGTTGCCAGAGCAGAATTCGAAATGCCACACGGACTTTGAATACTTTGACTTTTATACCCGTAAGCGAAATTGGACTACCCTTTGTTTATTACAAATATGTAGTAATAGTGGCCGTCGACAATACACTCACTTCCGTCTTCACTAGTTGATAGATAGTTCACTCCTCTACTAAACACTTCTAGAAGGTCCTTTTATTTCGTATAAAAGAAAAAAGATTTATTGTGCAGAACTTTGTGGGCTAGGGTTTTGTTATCCTCTCTCAGTCTCTCTGTCATCAATCACCATATCTCTGCCTGCGCCACTATCCACCTGATTCCTCGGCTCGCCCAATTCGTCTTCAGGTTTTCAATATAATTTGATTTACCTGCAAAAGTCAAGTTCTCCACTCTCTTTAGGAACGCCTTGCCTAATTTTTCCAATTCTTATCGTTAATTGTTTTTCAGATAGCTCGTCTAGCAAGGAAATGGCAACTACACAGCTGACTTCTGCTGCGTCTTCGATTTCTTCGACGGGGTTTGCTTCGTTTGAAGGCCTCAGGGCATCAAATGCAGTGAAAGTACCGTTCTTTTCTCCCCTGAGGCAAAATGGGCTCTCGCTAAGGACTTTTCGCGGTCTTGTTGTTAAGGCTGCTACGACCGTTGCTCCTAAGGTAATAATTCGTCAGGAATCTTCGGATAGTTTGGAGGTTTTTAATCTTTTATGCTTTCTGTTGAAGGCTGTACTGATGTCTGTACTCATGGGTTAATCTACTAGGCCCAGTTGAATTATTTCGTGTTGCAGAGGCATATCCACTATCACTTATCATTATTTGGGATTGATAGCAATCCATAGGGGATCTTCGTTTGAGTATTTTGAGAATGTGATGAATTGTTCTTCATCATTCCAATAGCTAGAGCTTCATATCGCCCGTTACTCCTATTGTACAGTACACTTCTCTGAAGCCATTGGGGGATAGAGTGTTGGTAAAGGTCAAGGATGCCGAGGAGAAAACATCAGGTGGTATCTTGCTGCCAACAACCGCTCAGAGCAAACCTCAAGGAGGCGAGGTTGTCGCCATTGGAGAGGGTCGTTCTGTTGGTAAGAACAAGGTGGACATTAGCGTAAAGGTAGATTCAGTTCCAAACTAAGTGTTTCGTTGTTCAATCGCCTTAGGCTTATGAGATGTGTGCTTTTTCCTAGACTGGTGCACAAGTGATCTACTCCAAATATGCTGGCACAGAAGTGGAATTCAACGGTACATCTCACCTCATCTTGAAGGAGGATGACATCGTCGGTACCCTTGAGACCGACGATGTCAAGGACATGAAACCTTTGAACGATCGAGTCCTTATTAAGGTTATTTATTACACTGTTTGAATTACCAATGGGCTGATGTTCTTAGTCTCTAATAGTACGTTGTAGTGCCTTTCTGAACTATCTGTTTATTATTAGGTTGCTGAGGCTGAAGAAAGAACTGCTGGCGGTCTGTACTTGACCGATGCTAGTAAGGAGAAACCTTCCATTGGCACGGTATGTATTTCTTTCAATCTAAGAATGAATTACATGTAATAAATGCAAAGAGTTTGTTTCTTCGACGAGTTGTTTTATTTATCACTTGCGAAAATCGCGTATGATTACAGGTCATTGCTGTGGGTCCCGGCCCCCTCGACGAAGAGGGAAATAGGAAGCCATTGACCGTATCGCCAGGGAATACGGTTATGTACTCAAAGTACGCTGGAAATGACTTTAAGGGCAGTGATGGCTCTGAATACGTTGCTCTTAGGGCTTCAGATGTTATGGCTATCCTTTCTTAGACTGAGGAAATTATGCAAAGCAATGTTTGAGACCTTGCGTTGCTTTGCTTTTATATCAAGGAAGAGACTTGTTTTTGAAATTGGAAGCGTTACTGAGAATTTGCAATTTTTTGGGGTTGTACTGTAGTTTGTTTGTGGACTTTGTCTTTCCAACGTGATTCATGCAATGTTTAATTTAATCGGGTAATAATAATGAGAGCCAACCTCAAGTTTTGTTTTGTAGTGTTTGCATAATAATGTCTACCATCCATTTAGCCCCAAATTGGGATTATTTTAAGTGGAATAATATATGGAAATCCTTTTTGATATTCTGTTTACAATGACTTTTTTTTTTTCCTTTTCTCAAAGTTTTCAATACCAATCATTTTAGTAAAGGTAAAGTTCAAGTATATCCATGAGAAAAGCTCATCTCTAACCACAGGTCAATTTAACTCTCTTGTTCGCATCTTTACTACAGAGTACAGTGTTGAGTAGTTCTCATCCAATGATTATGTCAGATGTTTCAGACCGAAAACATAGTCTTGGACGGTGGTTGTGTGAGAATCTGATAGGCAAAGAAATTAAAGGCTTTGAATGACTTTTCAAACTTATAATACCAAAAAATGTATCTACAATACAATCTTCTCATCAAGTAATCTTAATCTAATCGCTAGATTGCGTCGACCATATACAAGTAAAAATTACAAGCTTTTCTTTTTTTGCTCGGTTTCACGCACAAAACTAAACTACCAACAACCACCGCCGGCCGCCACCTTCACGGCTGAGCTGGTGGGCCCACGGCGAACATGACCCCACAACCTTACAACGCTGCCGTCTAACACGCCGAGATCCTGCCACGTGTACCACCCAAAGTCACCCATCCTCGCCGCCGCCATTCTCTTCCAATCCTCACCACATCGCATATCCCCGCCGCAGTAGTACCTCAGCTTCCTCCTATCCTCATTTCTCCCGTTCTCCTTACAGTCGCCGTCGTCTCCTTCGCCGGCATCTTCTTCTCCTCCTCCTCCGCCGTAGTACACGGAGAACCTAACTTTTGGGCTGCCTTGTCCGTCCGACGGGTAAACCGGCGCCGGCGCCTTGGCAGTCAACAACCCACGCGCGGCGCCATCAGATTCCCTCGTGGGCTCAGCGGCTCTACCGCAGCGTGTCGCCTCAGGCGAAGGCGACGGCGGCGGCGCCAGAGCCGCCCTCATTCTCCAGAAACCGACGGCGGCGGTTAAAGCCGAGAACCAAGCCCATAAGCTGCTGACGGCGGTTAACAAGCCGTAGGTCAAGTGGTTAAGGTTGAGGTTGGGGGTTTCCGATGAGGTAGAAGAAGAAGAAGGCATGATATTCAGAGAACTCATCATCTCCATAACTTCTTTTTCTTTTTCTAATCCTTCTTTCTTCCTCTCTGTGTGTGGTTGGACTAGCTAGTATATATTGAAAATGGAGGGTGAAACGCCAGCCATACGATGATTGAAGAGTATCTGAGAGAGAAGATGCTGAGAATCGACGGAGAAGATGCTTATTTCTTCATGGTATATGCTAATTGACCTCAATCATTGTCAACTTGGAATTCAGTCGGACACGTGTCCAAAAACTATTAGTCTCCTTTGATTACCAAGTTGTCCACTATGCATTATATCTTGGTTAATCTCTATTTTGATTTTGTTAACTAGCGCTCCCCCAATTTTTCTTTTAAGAAACCATGAAAATACAGTTAATTCTGCATAATATTACAGTCGCTACAATGCTTTTACTCCAACTCCAAATTTTCACTCCAACCCATTAACTCTATTTTCTACTCTAAAAATCAAAATTCCTATATTAAACTTTATATTATAATAATTAAAAAGTCAATAAATTATAATAATTAATATTTAAAATTGATTAAATTATAAACTTAGCATATTATTTAATTATAATTTTATTAAATTAAAACGAAAATATAAATAAATAATAGGAAATTAATTATTTTTACTTTTATTATTATAAGAATATCAAATATTTAAATATAATTAAAATATTTTTATTAAGTAAATTATAAATAAATAGAAAGTACAACACAATTTTTGTGTTGAAAATTGTGTGTGCCCTAAATTTAGAGTATCCCTGCTAATCAACACAATATTAGTGTTAGATATAGAGTCCCATTGGAGCAAAGACGTACTTTATTTTTGTATTTTACGTAAAAATGAAGTATCGTTGGAGATCCTCTAATTAGCGACGTCACACATTAAATGACCTCTATACATAAAAAATTAAATTCTATCGTATTTCAATTTTATATACAACAAAAGGGCAAATTGAGGTTGGGTATGTCGATTGTTTTTCCCACGGCGGCGGCTCTCAAAGTGTAACGTCTCCAATTATATAACTTCGATGATGCATCCATTTCTCATTTATACTCTAGTATAAGGAGCTTTGGAGGTCTAAAAATTATCAATTGGTTGTCAAGTATTTTTACAAATTTATCCTTAATATTTCTTTTTATTACAATTTTACCCTTACTTTAGAATAATTAATAATATAAATTATTAAAATTATAAAATATTTTTGCGCGTACATTTGATATGCTAAAAATACCAGTAAATATTACTTCACGACCTTCATGAATTTGCCACAGGGATGATGACGTTGCATTAGGTATGAAAGAAAAGTACTCCCTCCGTCCCACTAATTTTATCACATTTTGCCATTTCGGGCGTCCCACTAATTTTATCACCTTTCCTTATTTAGCAAAAAAACTATCACAAACAACCAATATAATAATATTAAATATTGTTAAAAGACGTGTCAAAATATACACTTTATTACCTTTTCATTGTACTATATTATTATAATAATACCACCTTAATTTACGTGCCCGGTAACTTATGTGATAAAATTACCGGGACGGAGGGAGTACCATAAATAAAAGCCATACGAAATAGATATTTTATTTGCAATTTTGATTTACTTAAGCAATTGTGTTCTTGATGGATTAGGCGTATGGTCAACATTTATGCTCACTTGAGAGCAAAAATGCATATGACTTGGGAGTATACATACTACTGTGTGAGGTTATTGCAATTATATTTACTGAATTATTACAAAAAAATGCTCGTTCGTCGGCCCTCGGCGTTTTTTTCCGATCAGAAGCATTCCTTGCGAAAGTCGAACCTCGTCGACGTCTTGTACGAAGTTTCTCGACAGAGTTTCTTCAGCTCCTTCGCTAACGTCGGCGCTCCGCAGTAGAAAACGCCTGCCGATCGTCGTTAAAAGATAATTCCCCGTTAAAAGTTTTTCTTCGACGTATCGGTGTCAGAAAAGAGAAAGAAAAAAAAAAGAAAAAATTGCGTACCTACTGTGCATCGAGGGTGCTTCGAAGCCACCTTAGCGAACACATTTTTCCAATCTGGCCTCGCGAAATGCGTCCTAATCTGCGAAAAAAATGAATGAGGATAATTCATCGATCGACTTTCTTTATATAAAATTCGTCCTAAGTTTAGCGTTTTTTTTTTCCGTCGCATGGAAAACTTTATTATTCGCTTTGCATACCCTCGTCCCAGATAGTATATCGACTCCGAGCTTGGCGTGGTTTAACGCCTGCAACATAGCGATGAGCGTCGACCTTGCGTCGCCGTCTTCGTATACGCTCGTTAGGTAATTGTGCATCTCTATTTGACCCTATTTTTTCGTTACCGAAAAACTTTATTATTATCATCATATATGTAATTTATTCCGTCGTCGACGCAAAATTTATGCAGATTAATAATAATATATGACCTTGTGGTCGATCTCCGTTACTTCGTTCATGACGCCCTTAAACCACTCGAAAGATCCCAACTCCCTCGTGACCCAATAAAAGTACGCTTTCCTCGCCGTCGTCTTCTTCCTCATTACGCTGCTCGAGACGTCCAATGACGAAGAAGGAAAACTATTCGTACTATCGTCCGATCCAAAGCAAGTTTCGGCGTTTGCGTCCTAATCGAGCAAAAAAAAATGGCGAAGGATAATATTGTAATTCCCAACATGATCACATACACACGAAGAGATATACATATATTTACCAGTCGATCTTCGTATTGTTTGGTGTTGTTCAAGAGATCCTTGAGGATGCTTATGAAAGGCGTAGCTCCTATTCCAAGCCCGACGAGGAGTAAAACGTCGTAGTTCTGGTAGTCTTGCGCTGGGGCGCCGTAAGGCCCGTCTACTAACAACTTAGGCGCACTGTGAATATTATACGTCATATGAAATGCGCCAATATGTCGTTATATTTATTTGAATGAAATAATATGTATAGATCTAATATTCGACGGACAAATAATACCTCGTTTCACTATTCCCTTGCACGGGGAGCTTCTTTAATTCGCACGTCCAATCGCCGACGCTGCGTATGTGAACGCTTAGGTAGTTGTCGCCCGGCGCTGAGGTGAGTGAAAACGGATGCCTGAGAAAAATAAAAGAAAAAGCGCAATCGCTTCTGTTGGGAATAATATAAATTTAAAATATGATACGCTCCCTTTAAGCTGAAACTTTTAGCTGAAATGGTCATTCGACAACTTCTTAGTATTTTGTGCATGCACGCAGAAGTCGATTATTACGTGTTTCTGCGAGCGTTTGATTCTTACCACTCGAAGGAGGAGATTGTCGGGCATTGAAGAAAGACGTACTGTCCGCTTTTGTACTTGAATCCGCTCGGCTTCGACATGACCAAGCTGAAGACGTTCCCCGGGAGCACACATACCTAAGTCATGGGATGTGTCAACTATTTATTTTCCATTACATCATTGAAAAAATTCTTGAATCAAAGTGCTGAAAGGACCTTGTAATAACAATACCTTCAGAATCTTAACTGCGTAGCGCCTCGACCTGCGATTTCTTACGCCTCTTTCCGCTACGCATAGGATCAAGGGAACGGATATATACATCCACGTCTGCCGCATTTTTTGATAATATAAATCGACGTCAGCGCACCGTAATAACATTTTCAGTCGAAAACGAAAACGGAGCACAAATTCGTGTGCGCTTTTTTTTTTTATTAATTTTACTACCGTCTTTTGGTACCACTCGTGAACGAAGAACAAGAAGTAGCCGTGGATGAGCAGCAGCACATAGACGACGCCGAGGAGATGGTGAGAATACCAAAAAGCGTTGAAGCCAAATAATCTGTTGAAAGGCGGTGGAAGCTCCACGACATTTCTCCTAAATCTCCGCGTCGCCAATGTGAACGAAACGAGCATCAAACACAACATGGAAATCCCCGTAATTCCTATGACGCCGCTCAATAGGCTCGAATATGTAGGTTTTTCGCTCCCGAAATCAGATGCGACGAACTCAAATTTTTCGTTCGACGACCTAATTAATCGAGGGAAATCGCAAGACAAGTGTATCCCCGCGTGAACAACGATTCCCATCGCTATAGCGAATGCAATCGCCTGCGTTATTCGCGTTCAAGAAAAGGCAATGAAAACCGATATATAGTATAAATCAGTGTAATAATACGGAATTTGACCTTATGAAAGTTAATGTTGTCGTCGAAGGGTACGAAGAATCGAGCCCTAGTCGATCTAAGCCACGTAAGGACGTTTCGACAGACGGGCAAAAGTATGAGAGCCATGTTGAGTTTTAGGGTTTCGGCGGCTCCTTTAGCTGTGGTCAAGCAATAGCCCATTACGTGGAAAGCCGATCTTTTTCTGTATTGCATGAATTTCCAGGCGAAGAGCGAAGCCATGGCTAAGAACCATAGAAGCAAAACCCAAGTTCTTTGCCAGTTTTCCAAGAAAAAAGACGACATTTTTTTCGCAAAGTTTATGGGGTTGAAGCTGCTAATTATAGTACTGTTGCTGCTCGTAAAGCTCAGTTGCCCGCTGTGGCTAACGTAGTTGTCCCTTTGCAAGAGAAGAGATTCCAACTGCCATAACTGAAAATGAAAGAAAAACTTGAGAAGGAGATGGCAACGATGATTTAATATGTAATGATTTATTATGTTATGTAACTAATACCTCAATATAGTGGCGATGTTGAGGGCCAGGGTCGAGCTCTTCCATGATTAAGGAAGTGTATTCTTCTGCGTTGTCTTTGAAATGGGACAGTTTATTTGCAGAAGCACTTAGCATTAGCAACTGTTCATGCAAGAAAATGACCAAATATAGTATAAAAGAGGTGCAAAACCCTCAACCAAATGATGATGTTGTCCACTCTTGACTTAGGTAAATCAGCTAAATCGCATGCTTAGATCAAATATTAAAATCATAGTTACATGATATATAACATGTTAACGACCTCATTCGTAATAATATTTAGGTATATACCTCTTGTATTTCGTCTCTAGAGATTCTTCCATCTCCATCAACATCCGCCCTGCAATAAATAATGCAAAGGAAATTAATGAGTAATTAACCTGTACGGAATTTTAATCAGTTCAAATTAATTAAATGGAGTTCCATGTCATTTTCAATACAGAGATTTGTAAATCTATCAAGAAAGTTCCTACCCATACGCGCAAGAAAACAAATATCAACCAAATCCTTAAACGTGGAAGAGATCGATAACATTAGTCTTACCATATTTCAGACAATAAACAAACGTAATTAAATTAAATTGGTGTAACTAATCACCATTAACAAATCAATTAGCACACCCTATCATCGAAAACTCTTCCTTAGCAGACGTTTAGAGTTGGTTAAGACATCCTTTTCCATTGACAAATTCAATTAGCACACCCTACCATTGAAACTCTTTTAATTTCTCTCTTTTTGGGTATATGTAAGAAACGTAACTAAATAAGATTCAAAAAGAAATTAATTTCACGTGCTAACATGTCGAAGAAAATTTGCAGGCGAGCATCGAAGCTATCATTCGATATCTGCAGCCAAAAATCAAGAAGCTCCTCCTTCGTTATACGATCGCTCTTTATCATCCTCCGCCTTGCCAATGCGTCGAATAATCCCAACGCAAACTCCTTAGAGTCGTTCATCCCTAAATATTCATAATGCGTAATAAAACAAAAGAAATAATACACAATTAGTACTAGATTAATAAAACCACTAATTAATTTTAAGAAAACCCTCAAAATCTAACATGACATGCATGATCAACCTACTCCCCCCGCCCTCTCCCAAATAAAAAAAAAAACACAGTTAGTAAAACTAAAAAAAATAGTGACAAGTGTTTATTATCGCATCAAAATATTAATCTTTTATCAAAGGTACCTATGCATTCGCCGAAATTTTCCTTGAACAAAAGCCCATCGTGAGCCAATCGATCGAACCTTTCCTCGACCTTCCTCCAAAGTACTTCCTTTTGATCGCCGAAGCTCTTGCTGATGAATCTTAGGCCGCCGAGTGCCCTTTGCGCTCGTGAAGTTTCCCTCATCATCTTGGCCTTCGATCTCATCTCCTCCCAAGAAATATGAGCCGTTGGATGGTGATCATCATCCATGATGTGATGTTGATCAAAACCCTTATTATTTTTACTCCAAGAAAACAACCTTTTAAACCTCGAAGAAGAGGATGAGCTACGGCTTAAGACATCATCATCATCTATGTCTTTGTTTGCGGTGGAAACACTGCATAGAAAGACATTTTGATCTTCAATTTCTAGCGTTATTTCGACCATTTCTTGACCATCGTCGTTTGAGGGGAAATTGTTGTCGGGCCTTCGTTGGGTTAGGTCGTCGAGGTATATGGGAAGCATTGGTCCGAAGGGTTCGTGCGAGGACATTCTTGACATATTATTATTACCTTTGTTATCTATCTGTCTATCTATATATGGAGGAAGATATTAAAATTGAGAAGTTGGGCGTTTTCTGTGTTGTTTCTATGACAGTGAAGTGTGTGTGTTGAGAAAAGAACCTCTAAACCTAAAGCTAAACCGAGCATATATATATGTATATATATGTATATATTGTTTATGCTTATTAAATGGGAGTATGCTTATTAAATGGGAGATGTATAAATGTATATAATACACGCTTTTCAACGCTTTTCTGGCGTCAAGCCATGCATGAACAGAGAGTAGTTGGGGATTTGGAATGTATTACTAAGTTTATTAGTTTTGCACGAAGAAAAATCGATATTTTAGAAGTCTAAATTAATTATGTGAAGCAACTGACTGGAAATAGAAAAGGAGGCAAGAGTATCCATGTAATGAAAGAGTGTTTGCACGTAAAATGACAACTTTAAGCATGCAAGAAAGCGATTCCTAAAAGAGCAAAAGCCAGAAGTGAAGGGCAGAAACTTTTAATTTCGACGGTAATGGAAATGCTATATCTCTTGCAATGTGCAATAGACCAAATCTTATCATGATGTGTACTAGCTAAATCTTCCCTAACAAAGAGCAAATTCTCTATTCCAATTATGTAAATCTCATTCGAGTGTTTGGCTTTTTTGATCAGCATTATATATTTGTAGCCACAGAAATGTTTCTGCTCTTTTACTCCATGGAAAAAAAATAGCCCTTTGTATTGCATTTGTACTTCCATGGCGATCGTGATAAAATTGAAGGTGCAGTATAATTAATGGTTAGTATAAGATGTGTACGTTTGTGATGAACATATTGTACGTTTTGTTTATTTATTGTTATTATTTTATATTTTTTTCGTTCATGTAAACAAGGTCACTTGCTGATGTCCTTGCTTGCTCATTTCATATTCTTTTTTTCCTTACAATTTTTGTTTCTTTCACTTAACATCTTATGCTTTTATGTAAACGAAAATGACATGTTACGTTTGGCTTTTTCTTTTAATAGGAATTAAAATTGTTGCAGATGTACAAAGATTTGTTGCGGGAGAGACAAGTGTCCTAGCAAGTCCTAGAAACACCATTGATGACAAGATAATACATAAGAATAATTTCATGACTTAATTAAATAAAAAAACTTGGAATAAATATTTCTTAATCAAAGCCATGCGGGTTAATCTCACCCGCCAAAGATTGAGGGATATAAATTTTGATCGATAAATATTCTTCATTTTTTAACTTTATTGTGAAACACACTGCAAAACTTGGCGTGAAATAGAACTCAAAAATTTAAGCATCAAATTAAGTTCTTCAAACTCAACATAAGTTGAATTTTCAACATTATCAGTAGTTGAGATGTGGTTCAAAGGGGATGCTACTCGGCATTTTTCTTTAAACCTTGAAAAATTATTTATTTAATTTGACGAAGTGTCTCATTTACCTCGCAACCCACAAAGGGATCGATCTAGATTTAATTGGTTGTAATTTGTAAATAAATTTTTGGTAATACATTCACGGATTAAGTGACCGTAACTTGTGATCACTGGCAGCTATTAAATTAGCATAATATATGTAAGTCAAACCCATCTTCGTAACGTTTGTTAGAATTTGGTATACGTTAATTGTAACGTTATTACATCAGAAAAAAAAAATTAATAACGCAAAAGTATATTGTTGGTTGTTACGTGGAAGAACATCTTGTTAGTTATATAATATATCATAGCCATCAATTAGACTTTTTATGCCCAATAGTTGAAATGTAATGTATATCACAATACAAGATTTTAATGAGCGTAATTATATGTTTGAGTCACTAAGATATCTATGTTCTTTTTTAGATCGCTATATTTGATTGTATAAATAGGCCAATAACGTCATAATCTGAAAGTGCATTTTTCCAATAAAATAAGTCTGTTACTTGCATTATTCATGTATAGCATTATGTTTATTTTTCCAAATCAATGCCTAATACAAATATCATAAAGAAATAATTTTGGGCATTCCTATCATTTTCAATGAGAATCAACATAACTTCATAACTGAGAAAGCTAATTTGTGACATTGGAAGTTACATTATCTTTTATTAATCATATAATATAAATTAAAGGCTGCTTTTACTTCTTATACGCGAAACTCAACTAACCTGCGATACAATACAATAATTTCTTCTTTCTTTTGCTTTGCCGTACTTTACTTCTCGTACATATTTTGTTAGGTAAGCCTTTGTTAGGAGCTAATCAAATGGATATTATATATTTCAATTGTTCATTTTTACCAAATCAAGAAAAAAGGTGAGATGAGAAAATAACACGTCAACTGAAGCAAGAAAAGTAGCAATAGTCAATAATAACAATAATGTTGATGATAATAAAATGGGCCGACCATAGAATACACAATCCCAAATCCAAATGTTCTTTATTATTATTATGGTTTACATGTAATTAAACTCAACTATTGAATGGAGCTATTGTTGTGGTAGATCACATAAATTAATAACCAAATTTTTTTTATATAGAATAGGGCACAAGTAATTCGATTAGGGTGGAAGTGTATTGTTACCTTTTGGTCATGGGTTCAGACATCATACTTACATTATTGAGTGGAACAGACATTTTTACATGATGAATTTGAGACATTTTCAATATCTTTTAAGACTATTCTCATCCTCGAAACACAATATTGGATCATTCTATAATTGATTGGGTGGAAATATTTCAAAAAAGAAAAAAAAAACGAAAGTGGTTGGTCATAACGTTTTCAGCAGTCTTTTGTCCAATTTATGAGCTTAGTCCTCAAGTCTTCGTTTGTTATAGTTAATAACTATGTATAGTCCATATAATATAATATGTGTGTATTATATACATTGCCAAACAGCCTTTAGAGAGTCTTTTTAATTAGCTTCGGTATGTAACTTAAGAGTTAGAAAGTGCAATGAAAAGTTATGTCTTAACAACAAACCGAAGCATAGCATCTCTTCAACAACCCAATCATTAGCACTCAAGAAACTGTATTTCATTAATCACTATATAATCTTGCATTCACCTAACGTATAAAGGCATTTATACGTCGTCTAATGATCCATACGAACATGATTAGGTACAAAATTATGTTCGGTTAATTGAAGAAAATCTCATATTAATGTCAAATGTCAGCCAGCTGCATTTATTTATTTATTTAATTATATGTCACGTCGGGGAAAATAAAAAAATGCTGCGCGTATGTTAATAATAGTCAAACATTTATTCCGCAAGTTGACGATATTAACTGTCATACGTTGGACACCACACACACAACCAAAAATTATCCATGTTGTCTTCTCTTAAAATCAATTCACAACATTTTCTCAAAACCACAATCGTGTATATAAATTTTTATCACCCTCGGGGCGGGGCACTCGAAAATTACAATGCAGCAATCGAAAATCGAAATATGAATACACGTAATTAATCTATACCAACAGATATATATATATATATATATATATTTAAGAATAATCTAGCAAGCATAGTATTGAACAAGCTCGCCTAAAGGATCATCATCTTCGTCTTCATCGTTTGAGTTCTCCATCATCCAAAGCATATGTTCGAACATTACAACTTCGCAGTTTACAATAATCATCGTATTACCATCGCCATTATTATTATTATTATCCTCGCAGTCGTCTTCTGTTATTACAAGCTCACGAAAGAGAGGGTTTTCAATGACTTCCGAGGTGACTAAATACCTCCGGCGAGACTTTCCGACGTATACGGGGTGGATCCGGCGGTCGTTATCGGCGGAGGACGGCGGCGCGGCGCGGCCGAGTTTGAAGGACTGCATTTTCTTGAGGACGGACTTGAACTTGGTTAGCTTGTTGTTGTTGCTTCCTTTTGCCATTAATGACGATTGAGTTAATTGTAATTAAGGAATAATAAGGGCGTGTTTGGTTTGGGAGGTTTTTTGGGTTTTGGGAAAATGTGAGAGAAAAGAAGGTTTGCGTTGGGTGTATTTATATTGGTAGGTATTGGTTGGAGTTGGATTGTACCAAGAAAATATATAGAGAAAGAAATGGTGGAGTATTTAATGAAGTTGGAGTCTTTTAGATTGATTATTTGTAGGGTAATTCTATTGGCACCTACCTTTTTTCTATTCGCACCCCCTAATTAATATGTAGAGTAAACATTAATTACTTACCAATTACATACCTTATATAAAAAGGAAAAAAAGGTGTTCAATGTTAATAATTTAAGTAATATGTAAAGTAATATTAAATAAATACTTGCCGATTAAAAAAGGTAATTTTTTCCAACTAACGGGGATGGTAAATGAAGGCCCGCCCCGCCCTACTGGCGGGTAACGGGCCTGGTGGGCCCGGCCCGTCCTAAAAAATAAAAACGAAAAAATTATATATATATATATATATATAAGAAAAAAATATTATAATAAACTAATGAAGTTGAATTACACCTAATCAAATTTAAATTCTTTAATTAAAATTTATTTTTTATTAAATTTGATTAAATTAAAAGTTGGATTTCAAAAATATAAAAACCCATATAATTCATGTACATATTGATTTTTAAAAGAATATTTACGATATTTGGCGGGCCTGCCCGCGGCCCGCGCGGGCTTCCCGGCATAGGCCCGCCCTCTGGTGGGCCTGAGAAACCCTACTGTCTGGTAGCGGCCTAGTGGGCCCGGCCGGTCCTATAAAATAAAAAAGAAAAAATTATATAAAAAATTAAATAACATTAGAAGAAACTAATGAAGTTGAATTGCTCCTAATCAAATTTAATTTTTTAATAAAAATTTATTTATAATTAAAAATTGGATCTCAAAAAATATAAAAAACCTATATAATTCATTTATATATTAATTTTTTTTAAAAAATATTTGATATTTGGCGGGCCTGCCGGCGGCCCCCGCGGGCTTACCTGCATAGGCCCGCCCTCTGATGGGCCTGAGAATGGCAGCCCGCCCGTCACATTGGCGGGCCCACGGCCCGCAGGCCCATTTGACAGTACCAGGGTGGGGCGGGAGGGCCCGTGGGCCACGAGCATTTTTTCTAGTTCTAAATGTGTCGTTGGTTAAAATGACTTAATTAATCATTTTTTAATAGTCCCTGTAATTAATATTATTGATTAATGGAAAATAAGTTAATAAAATATTTTTTGTTGAATCATGTGATTATTTAAAATTATTATTACAAAAATCAAGTGTTAAGGCCCCAGGAGTGTAAAGAGTGGTATAGGGGGTGTGAATAGTAGGACCCTTATTTCTCATTTCTTTTTTTTTTTCAATTTTGGATAAGTAATGCTGATTAAGCATCTTAATTAGGTCTACTTGATGAACTTTTTGAATAATTAATACCTTTATACTATTTAAAAAAGTGTCGATTAGCAGCTCAAAAACTCGATCATGTTCGGTGCATGTAACTAATACATTCACTTTGGACAATCTATTTAAAAAAAGTAATTGATGTATGAAAATATATATTTTTTTATATTCATATTTTCATTGATTGGACACATGTCTCTCCAACAAAAAGGGTCATGAGTTTGAATTCGTCGTGATCCTTTGTGTAGATTTCAGAAGGATGGTTGTCCCATAAATTACGATAAAATTAAGATTCGATACGTATTGAATTTAGTGGGAACATGAATTATATTGGAGAAAAAAAAGTTATAGCGAAAGAAACGTTGTTAGGGAAAGCGTCACATGTGCAAGATTGGATGTTGATATATTCAAAAATTCAGTTTGCCCAATCTTTTTCGTTTTATTGAATAATATGTTACTTGAACCTTTTGTAATGGATTTAATTTAAATTCAGTAGGTGTGTGACTCGTCGTCTCATTATCATTCATTAGTCACAAGAAGACATAATTAACATCTTGTTTCTTTACTTTATCATTAGCTTTTCCGACAACTACCATGAATTGATACAATTAGCACATAATCAACTGAACCAATCCCAATAACCACAAAATATACATGTTTTCTTTTTTCATTAGACCTAGTTTTATAACTTGACAATTCAATTAAATTCAATCAACAAAAGCCTAATTTGGTTGAGAACCAAGAAAAAGCAATATCTCAATCGTCTCTTACTATGTCATGATCCTAGCAATTAACTATATCAATTGGACAATTGTATTGTCTCTTATCTATTCTATCTATTTTATATAAAGGGTGTGGGGTGGCTTTATTATACTTATATCCATACATATTTTTGTTTATATACTTAAAAATTATATTTTATATATTAAAAATTACAAATAATGAATCTCAAAATTAGAAGTAACATATATATAATTATATTCTAAGCACACGCATAGAGTCTGCGGAAACGTACTAGTATTAACTAATAAAACATGGATGGTTCCCTGAATCCATTTTATTTTCAAAGTCGGCTCTTTGTTCCCATATAAAATAGATGCTCGACATCAAAAGTGCTAAAAGTGACCGTAGGCCTTTTCTTTGTTAAATAATTCCATGACATAAAAACGCGAAAAACCAAATAAAATATGAAATTAATTAGAGAAACTCACCAATCAACATTCCATTAGCACGTTAGTTGTGTTGTGGGGGCAACTATGTTAAAATTAAATTAAACACGCACGTCACCGTGTTTTAAATTTTAGTTGAAGTATGTATGTCGTGTACTTGACACCAACCATAATCACATAAAATCAAGATCTTACCGCTGACAGGAATTAAATTTCTTGGCATTGTGTCATTAATTGTCTTAATTTGTAATCTAGTTTATTTCCTATCAATGTTTTTGTGGATCACACACAAACATGTGATTATGATTTTTCCGACATGGGACTGGATTTTGTCATGTGGGTTTGGATCATCACTTGTTCTTTCCATTAATCTGAATGTCCGTTATCTATTATTAATTTTAAATTAATAATCAAAGCTTAATCATCCAATTTCCCTGAGATTGATGTAATAACTTTTGGCCGCTGAATTGTAAGGTGCTCATATTTTAGCAAGACACAAGAATCTCAAGTTCACAAACACACACATCAATGGGGCTTTGTGGTAATAATAGACACTCCTTGTTTGATTGATAGAGAATCTAATCTTTGCTAAAATCCCTCACCAAAACAAAAAGATATTTTCTGAAGAAAAAAAAGCCCAAATTTAGGAACACATTACATATTCTCAGTCAGTCCTTGACATCAGTAACACCATCAGCAGTGATCTGAAATCTTGCCTCGGCTTCGGCCAAACACGGCGAACTCACCACTTTGCATATCCTCTCCTCTGCTCTCCCTTTTCTCAAAGCCAATCTGTTCACAACACATATCATTTTTCGGATAAATAATCACTTGTCTTATTCGAATTTCGTAAAAAATGCGAATAAGTATTCGCCATATTCGTTTACTAATTAACCTTGTAGTGGTAGCATGAGCCATGATGTTTCCACCTATGGGTTTGATCTGAGGACCAGCGAAGATAGCAGAGCCATCGACTTGTGCGACCACTTGGTTCGTTATGACCACAGCTATGCCAAACTGTAATTCCCAAAACAAGTCAGAATATCGAAAAGAAAGACAGACATGTAAGATAAAAAAGATCGATTTTTGTAGGTGGGTTTTCGACGTAACGATACAGAGAGTGTCCTATCTAAGACAAGACCTCATCTGCTAATTTCTGAAGGCTTCTCAAGAACTTTGCAAGGTGCATTTGCCGGGCTGATAGCTCTCCTCTCCCCGAGAAATCAGTCCTATAAAGGGCCGTGGCGCTGTCCACTATCATTAGGGCAAATCTGCATGACATGATGATCATTGGTTTTAGGAGATATATGTAAGAACTGCGAGTATATGGAGCATAACTGCTTTATTACCTAGTTTCCACCATCATGGAGGCAGCTTCAAGCAAAAGCCTGGACTGATGATCGGTGTTATATGCTCGGGCGTATGCAACGTTCTCCAAAACATCAGCACCGTTCAATCCAAACCTAATTTTTTTTTTCATAGAATTGTCAGCACTAATGTATGATTCAAGCAAACAACTTTGATTTTTGACAGTAGGGCTATTACAAATCTTGAAAAGAAAGCTGAGTTTGACCTGTCAGCTATCTGTAGTAACCTCTGAGGCCTAAAAGTACCCTCTGCATCGATGTACATTGCTTTCCCTTCACCTCCGCCTTGGTCTAATGGAAGCTGCGTAGTCATTCATTGCATTAGAAGTTAGAATAAAATAGCAAAGCAATGCCTATAGATTTACTACAATAAGAAAGATCTTTACTTGGCAGGTGACGCACAATGTGTGGCAGAGTTGAGTCTTTCCACAGCGATACTCTCCATACAGCTCTGTAATAGATCCAGTCTCAACTCCTCCTTTAATGAGAATGAAACAGAACACGTTAAGACATGGGGCTGCAATAAATTGATCCCTTGGCAACTACATCATTAGCAAATCAAAGACCTTCTAGTATTTTGTCAAGTTCCTTCGACCCAGAAGTTATCTGAATTATCTCGAGCCTCTGAGCGTGCAATTGGCTTGCACTCGTAAAGCCCAGTGGCACCAATTTTGAAGCTGTGCATATGTAGAAATATTATCAATGAAACACAGAAGTTGCTTGACGACCATATGGAAGGATAATCAGAACATCATACAGAAAGCCACAGTTGGAACTTGCCTGCTTCGATTATCTTATCGACTTTAGCATCGCTGATTCCTTTTATCTGCAGAAGCTCTTTCCTAGGAGAGTACGCCACCGATTCCACGGTGCATAATCCAGCATCTTTCAGCTTTTTAATGTCAGCAGCTGCAATCCCAGACGCCTGAAAGAAGAACCTAACACATTATAAGTAGAAGATATTCCAAGTATTCACTGCTAGTGAAGGATTATGATTAGGAAAACTAAGGACATCGAACAACATCAGGAGAAACCACAGTGAGTAATCAAGCATCGTATTTCCCATAACGAAATTTCTTTAAAACAGAAAGAAGCGAATAGCCTGACCTTCCGAGGTCAAAAGAAAAGCCTTCAAACATTCGAGAGAGCCAAGAAAGACATATTACGCATCTCAGGAGACCAAAGCAAGCTAAATTCAGGAACTTTAAGATATATAGCACAAAAAATGCATATGTCAAGCATTAAAACAGGCAGCGCTAAGAAATTCCACTTTCCAATCGACGTCGCTTGCCATCAATACCATCGGCCATCGCGACAAAATCGCGTGATGCAGAAAAGAAAAAAAAGGAATCCCAATTTACGTTAACGTTTTGTTCATCTTCACAACCGAAATTCAGATAAAGATACGGCCTTTTGTCTAAAGAAAATCCATACAAAAAAACCCACGATTAACAAACGTAGAAACCCGAGAAAAAGTAGCAAAACGAACAGAAAGGACCTGAAGATGCTCGACGGGAAACGGCCCTTGTTGAATATCTTCATTATCCTCGACCTGCTGCTGATTAATCGCCTGCTTTCTTTGTTGCTCCATCTGCGATTTGCGAACGAATGTTTTCTGCGCACGCGCGAGTGTTGAAGAGCTGAGACTTGAGAGAGAGAGTGAGATAGATTCAGAGGGAAAGAGATGATTATTCAAGAGTTTTTAACGAGGCGCCAAAAACTGAAACCAAACTTGGCTTCTCTTGTAAGCCTGAGAATTAAATAAATGGGCTTTAAGCCCGAATTAATTGCTTGGGCCTTGAAGAAACGGCTCAATTTATATAGGGAGATTCCCTTCTACCTTGACTAGGGTCGGTAAACAGGTCGGTCACGTTCGGGTTCAAATATAATTATGTTTTGAATTTCAATATATCAACTACTAGTGGATTTATAGTTTTTTAACCCAACTCAATTAACAAGATATAAATAATATTTATTAAAGATATTTAGGTTTTTCGGTTTTTTATCCTGAAAATCGAAACCGAACCGAAAAAACCAAATTTGAAATTTCAAAACCGAAACCGAAAAAAAAAAACAAAAAATTCGGTTGGTCGATTCTTTTGATTTTATCCAAACTTTGAATACCCCTAATCTTTGCCGTGTGATTGATCTACGCTCACACACCACTTATAGACTTTTTCGGACTCAATTCAAGCTAAAGCCCATATAAGCTTTTGGGGTTCCTCTATAAAACCAATTGAGAATAGATGGAGTTAAGTTAACTCACAAGCTTATAAGCTGGTCATAAGTTTTTCTAATTGACGTTTGACACCCAACAACCTCGGACATCGTATTGTAGCTAATCTAGTTTGTAGTATCGTTTATATGGTACAACATTCATCAAGATTCAGGGCTAATAATAATAATTATGATGACATGAGACGAAAACTTGAAAAAAATCCCATTGCTAGAAAGAGACAAACAATACAACCACCATTGTTCATATAAAGATTAACAAAATCCATAACCCTCAATTACAATACAACACGTGATATTACATCAAGAATCATCATCATCAATCCTTGAATAAGAAAGTAAATAAAAAAAATCAAGAAAAAGGGTGGTATTTGATATAGCGTTACAAATATAACTCGTGGATTGCTTTAGTAGTATGGAATCGAAGGAGGCGGCGGCGATGCATAAGAAACTCCTTTTATGGGAGGCAGTGGTATGCTCTGTTTTGGCGGTGGAGGCGATGAGTATATGTAAGGCGGTGGTGGCGATGACGTGGGAGGCGGTGGTGATGAGTAGAGACGTGGTGGTGGAGGTGATGAAGAGGGCGGCTGTGGTGGTGGTGACGTGTACAAGTATGGTGGTGGTGGTGACGATGAAGAGGGCGGCGGTGGTGGTGGTGACGTGTACAAGTATGGTGGTGGTGGTGACGATGAAGAGGGCGGCGGTGGTGGTGGTGACGTGTACAAGTATGGTGGTGGTGGTGGTGACGTGTACAAGTATGGTGGTGGTGGTGACGATGAAGAGGGCGGCGGTGGTGATGGTATTGGGTATCTGTACGGTGGTGGAGGAGATGGTGAGGAGTAAGCGTACGGTGGTGGTGGTGGACTCGAGTACATGTATGACGCCGGCGGAGGAGGTGTGGTCGGAGTCGGTGGCGGTGGTGAGGAGTTAATATTCGGTGGTGGAGTCGACTGTGGTGGTGAAGGTAGCGGCGGTGAATTTGCAGGTGGCGTTAGAGGGGACGGTGAAGATGAAGGTGGTGGCGGTGATAAATAAACGTAAGGTGGTGAATGTATAGGTGGTGGTGGCGGCGAACTAACATGGTGGGGCGGTAGAGGAGATGGAGAAGACGGCGGGGGTGGTGGTGGAGATGGGGATGGGTAATAAGCATGGGGTGGTTGCAGAGTTGGCGACGGTGAAGGTACCTGCGGTGGTGGAGAAGAATATATAAACGGTGGTGGTGGTGGAGCAAAGGAAGAAGACGGTGGAGGAGAATGGTAAACAAATGGTGGTGGTGGTGGTCGTGGACCTGACGACCCAGAAGACGGCGGAGGCGGAGGTGGTTCAAAATGCGTCCCCGGGGGTGATACCCTCTCAGGCGGAGACGGCGCCGGAACCCCACCTCCCGGAGAAACAGGCGGCGGAGAGTGAGATCTAGAAACAGACGACGACCCAGAAGGAGGAGATCTCGTCGGCGGCGGAGAAGAAGGGTTTGGCCCCTGACGTAGCGGCGCGTAGCACGACGACTTCTTACAGTCAAACGGCTGAGCCGCCTCAGAAGCACACTCTCCGGCGGACCTCTGCTCCCTCTCACCAGGAATACAGTTCTCTCTTCCGTCGACCACCGTCCCCAACCTCCTCCGACCACCACACTGCGGCGCCTCGCCGGTGAAATAATTGTAAGAGTAAGTGAAGTTCTGCAACCTCGGCAACGAGCAAATGCTCGCCGGAACTTCGCCGGTCAGCCTATTGTGCGCCACGTCAAGCTGCTCCAAGCTCCTCATACCTCCAATCTCCGCCGGCAAAGGACCCCTCAGACCGTTAAAGCTGACGTCAAACACCGTCAGCTTCTTCAACCTTCCGATCTGCGGCGGAATACACCCCGTCAGGTTATCGTTCAACAGTATAACCTCGTTCAACGTCTCCGCCATGTCACCGATGCTCGAAGGTATACAACCGCCGAGGTTGTTGTTCGCCAGGACCAAGACGGACACCGGCGAGTTGCCGAGGTTCGCCGGAATGCCGAACCTCAGCCTATTGTCGTTCAGAAACAGAGCATCCAATTCCTTGTCGAAGATCTCCCTCGGCACACCTCCCTCGAAATCGTTGAACCTTAGGTCCAAGAATTTCAGCGACGGCAGAGAGAGGACCACCGTGGGAAAGGGGCCCACAAGGCGGTTGTTGCTGACGTCGAGCTCGAACAGAAGCTTTAGCCGGCGGAAGCTCGCCGGAAGGGTCCCGCAGAAGCGGTTCGAGTTGAGGTGGAGCAGGGCGAGGTCCGTCAGTAGCCCGAGCTCGTCGGGGAGAAACCCGGCGATGTCGGCGTGGTTCAGGTCGATTCCGGCGACGACGCGGGTCGACGGATCGGTTATCGACGGGGCGCAGAAGACGCCCTCGTAGTTGCAGACGTTGGGTCCGACCCAGTTCGCCGTGAAGTTGAACGGGTCGGATAGTATAGCCCGTTTCCACGCCTGAAGTGCAATGTAGGCTCGCCGGAGGTTTGGGTTCTCGAAGGTCAAGCCGTCGTCGGCTGCTGGCGCGTCTGTGTCTTGTTCGACGGCGGCTGAGGCGGTGGTGCAGATTAGGAGTGAGAGTATGAGGGCCGCCGCGAGACGGCGGTGACGTGGCGGCGCCGGTGGCTGCATTGGCCTTCGTTTTTTGACTTTTGTTGAATGTGTTTAGGAGAGAATGGGTGAGCTATACATTCAAGAAATTAAAAAGGGCGATTTGTGTTTTGGTTTTGAAAGGGGACAGAGATGAGTGGTTTTAGCTGACAGCAAGTTATTTGTGAGATGGTAATATTAAGGTTATATTATTTTTACTTATTTATTTAACAAGGTGGTAATTAATTACATAGGTTCGTTGTATAAATGAGAACGAAGAGAATATCTAGATTTACCACAAGACTTGCGATATGAATTATTAATAAAGTGAAACGAATACTATACAATATAATTTGTACTGTAATAAAAAGGTTCGATACAGTGAAATTATGACATTGCAGCACGGTATCAGATGTACAATAATTTCAATTTTTGCATTGAATACTTTATCTTGTCGAGACAATGAAAATCAGTAAAATAAATGAACCTGAAATCGAGATAAGAATTTATTACGTTGTTTCGTATCCTATTCAATACTTCTCTTGAAAAAAGAAAAAACAAAAAAGATCTCAATAGGCCATAGAACTTCAATGGTGAAACCGATATACATATACTCTGAATCAAATTTATAATTTTACCCAGTAAACTTGCATATAAATTCAAACATTAAGAATGATATATTTTAGCTGATAATTGATTGAAGTAATGCACTTAATTTGTACATATTTAATTATATCCAAAGTCAGCCACGTCTTAACCTAACCAGTTTGAAGACAGATATTCCCTTCATTACTAGAAATCTATGTTTTGATGTGCAAGTTCAACACTGTTGTTATTATTATAGCAAGTTTAACTTTGAAATCTTTGGTAACAGTTTGCTACCTTATTAAAATATTGAATATATAGTTTAAAATATTACATATATACGTGTGTATAATTAAGCATGAAGTATTTTACTCCAACTCCAACGACATTAAAGACGCTAAAGAGATTCAATACACGCGTAGAAAGTTGTCTCCCATCCATATTAATACCTAAAACTTTTAAAATAATAAACCAAATAAATAGCTTCTGATTATATTTTCAAATATAAATAACATCTCGGATATGTTGGACTCCTTTATTTTATTTGCTATGATGAGTTATTCACATGACAAACATAAAAAAGGGGACATATGTCAGATTGGAGTAAATAAATTGAACGAATAGCAATGGGACCTCCTTTTTAATATATTCATCTACATTTATTTTTCTTTTTCTTTTAGGAGTATCACTCATTCTCTCATAATTCACAGCTAAGTTAGTTTTAAAATGGTCATTTGTCAATTATGGAATGAATACGGTATGACTAATAATCCCTGATTCATAGGAGTATGTTCTATTTCAAGTCTATCATGAATTCTCACACATAACCTCGATAATTTATCAAACACACTATGGCATATATCATACACAAGTTATAGTTATAAATAAATAAAAAATGACCGACAAGGATTACATATAGATAAGAGCAATAAAAGGGAAAGACGTGTGTTGGCCGATTGGTAAAGATGGGACCCACAACTTCAGTGCATGCACGTTGATTCGGTCTTCAGAAGACCTTTTCAGCTTCGAATCTCTCCATAGTCTCTTACACTACACATAATATATAATCACCGAAAGAAATAGTTATTTTAATATACCAAATCAAACAATAGGTTCGGTATAGAAATAAATGAACACATAATGATTAATTGATCATCGAGTCGCAGTCAATTGGTGCTAATTAATTAATTAAACTAATCACTGCTTCTACTATGCTAGTGATATAGACAAAATGAACGTATTTTCACCGAGAAAACGACGACGTTTTCTTCTATTTACCTGCTATTTTATCAAGGAAGAGCACGTTACTAGGGATCGTAACGGGGCGGGACGGGGGCGGGGATCTAATCCCCGTCCCGCGATGCATTCGGGGACGAAATCGTCCCCGTCCCCGCGGGGATTCTCCGCCCATTAATTTTTTTAAAACAATAACATTTTTAATATAATATATAAATTTGAATATATTTTCGGTTATAAACATTATATAAATTATAATTTTATATATTATTTTTATTAATTTAATATTATTTAATCTATATATGATATTATTTTACTATTATTTAAAATATAATTTAATATTATATATATTATAATATATAAAAGGGGGTTCGGGGACGGGACGGGGATCCCCACGGGGAAAAATCATTCCCCGTCCCCGCCCCTCAGGGATAAAATCTCGGGGATTCCCCGCCCCGTTTGGGGCGGATCTTCGCGCCCACTGCCAACCCTACACGTTACGTTAATTGTTACTCCAATTTGGTATGTCAATTCTATGGTATATTTTATCATTGAATGCCTTTTCTTTTTTACTTTGATTTTTTTTTTATCAAATCTAATTGTTAAATCATAAATTTTTTTAAATACAAAAATTACGTATTTATGTATCTGGACACACGCATTCGAGTGTGCTTATTTCTTCAACGCAACTACCCTAAACTTAGACTAGACCCACATATGTTTTTTCCATCTTCTCTACCCTATAATCGACCGCTTTACCCTGAATCGACCAATCTTCACTAGGCGCGCCTCAAATAACATTGGGTTGGACTCCTATGTATGTATGTTAGTACGATTTTGTACGGACAAACGAGGTTGGAGCATGAAAATTTTGCGACTTTGTTGTGTTTGAAATAAAAGTTGTAAAATTAAAATATGACACATTTCTTTATGAGCTTAAGCTTTTAGCGGTAGAGTGGTCGTTCAAAATGGTATAGGTCGAGAGATCGTACTGAAATTCTCTAAAGAAGAAATAAATGAACATATACGTGAGGGAACGTTGGAAATAGAATCGTAACATTCAAATATGATCACACTATGTTCAAATTCAACACTAGACCTGAATGCCGTGTTGGTAAATAAAACTTATAAATTAAAAACGTGATGCACTCGAAGCGACATGTCATGTTGACGATTAAATTTATTTACAAGAGGTGCCATGCTTGACCTCCATTCATGTTGAACTTCTTAAGCCTACCAAACAACATGACTACAACGAGGACGATTTTGCCCTCGTCGCTCCATTTTCCGGCGAATCCGTACCATTTGTCCTCGCACTTAGCCGCTCTGTCTATCCGGCGCTCGCAACTGTAACCAGTCGAGAACCCTACGTTTCCATACGCGCTGCGCATTCGTTTATTAAAACATACGGTTAAGAGAACTAATGTAGATAATAATCCGATTTTATCGCATTATTCAGTCGATCGACTCCTGCGTACCTTACTACTTCGAACACGATGTTGAAGACGTTGAAATTGATCGGATCGTTCTTAAGGCTCTTCCTCTCGACGACGCATATGAGCACGACGAACACGACGATGTAAGAGATTTGCGAGAGTATAAAATCTTCCGCGAATCTCTTCCTCCTCTTATTACATCCTTTGACTCCTTCATTGATCTGCTTGTCGTCTCTGATTGGTCGAAACGACGTATACGGTGGAAAGTACCTATAAATGTACTCTCGCGTCAAGAATTGTAAGAGAGAGAGAGAGAGAGAGAGAGAGAGAGAGAGAGAGAGAGAGAGAGAGGTACTAACATCATGACGACGAAGAAGACCAAAACGGCCGGTGCAACTTTTGAGAGATCAAGAATACTTTCGCCGGCATGCCTTGCATTAGTGCACTGAAACGCCAAACCAACGAATTTTTGATAAACGTTCAATCCGTCTAATCCCTCTGATTCCCAATCCACGGCGAAGAACAAGATTAGCCCGACGATGATAAACCCTAAAACCGTCGGGAAAAGCATATTCGAATGCTTGCTAGGTAGCAAGTGATCGTATCCCACTTCGTCCGTCTTCTTCGTCAAGAACTCGACTTTTTCTCGCTTATCGTATCTCTTCCCTAAGGCCCACAATAACAACCTCAAACCGCATGGAAACAAAGTGTTTCCTAAGAGGAGTAGTGGGATTAAAATAATCAACATGCCCGAGTTCTTACGAAAGACAATCATGTTCTCGTTCGTCGGTATAAAACCACAGCTAGCAAACGTCGAGACCACTGTGAAGAAAACAAAGGTGGAGACTTTAAGCCCTTTTCTCCTTAGAACGTCTCGGGCGGTCGAAATAAGATACATATAGGTAGGGATGGTAAACAGGTCGGGTTGGTCACCTTCGGGTTCAACCCGTTTAATAAACGGGTTGAAAACTTCAACCCTAACCTGACCTGTTTACTTAAACAGGTTGAAAAATCAAACCCAAACCCAACCTGCTTTAACCCTAACCCAACCCGCCAACCCGCCAACCCGTTTATAATTAAAAAAGAAAAAAGAAAAAAACAAAATTGACAGAATTATAAATCCAAATTAAACAAAAAAGGAGAACTAATGCAATTTTTTTCTAAAAACATCGCGTGAGAGTGGATAGAGAATTAGGGTTAACCCTTTTATTTTATTTATATTAATAATATTTTAATAATATGTATTATTCGGGTTAAATGGGTTGATTTCGGGTTGATTCCGGGTTGATTTCGGGTTGAAAATCCGAACCCTAACCTAACCCACTTAATAATTGGGTTGGGTTCGGGTTTACCCATTTACGTAAACAGGTCAAAATTGCTAACCCGAACCTGCTATTTTCGGGTGCGGTTCGTGTCGGGTCGATTTTTAACAGCTGTACATATAGGTGAGAATCATAGCTATGCCTAGAATGTGCATCGCTAGAAGAAACCCTAAAACTACGAAGCCCAAAAACCTAATCGAATCGCACTCGATAGAGTCGATCCCAGATTTTACAACCCTTCGAACTTCACCTAACTCGATTCGATTGTTCTTGTCGAAAGGCCCTTCGCTTTTCCATGTTGTTCTTACGATTTGGGACTTTTTCTTCGAGTGGAGAAGCCCAGCCATGGAAATGAACACCTCGCCTCCAAAGAACATTAAGAATGTAATAACTATGAGTTGGGAATCTGAGAAAACCTCCATTTCGATGGCGGACATGCTCGAGGCAGTGGCCGCCGAGACTGAAGTGAAGAAAAGGTCGATTTTTTTAGGTTTTAAGGCTGTTTTTGGCTTTAATGAGCTGAGGAAACCATAGCCAATGGAAGAAAGAAGGATGAAATAAAATATGCGAACGAAGAAGGAACTACTAAAAAGACGCCGTAGTTTCTTCCTACTATGTGTTTCAGAGCTTCTCATGGTCCTCTCCTCTTCGCCGGGAACTCAGACATCCTAACAATAGTATGTGCTTATGTAATAATAATTTTTAGCATAAATAGTTACCATCGCCATGAAACTGGACAAGAAATGAAGGTAATGTATATATAGCTCAGTGACTGACGTTGCAGATAGATCATATTTATGACACCCTCGTACGAAGATGTCGAAGTTTTTCTGCTAGTGACTCGGAGATTACATATGTATATTGTTGCTGTTTAATTCATCATTATTACAGTTAATGATGGATTCTCTTTCACGAGGGAATAGAAGTTGGGCACTTGGGCTGCATAGAACAAGCTCCACTAAATCACTATAATCTTGCTTGTGCTTCGGTCATTCTTTGACTCGAAGCTAACACTATAGCCGTTAGATCTCCGCTCGTATTGTACGATGTGGTCGGACGAGCTCTATTATTTCAAATCGTAATTAAAAATTGTCATGAATTGAACTTTTGTATAGACCATCTATGTGCGGTAGCACCAATTTATCTCCAATATAATGTAAGAACTCCTAGGGAAGTTTTCGTTGCTTTTGATAGTTCGGTCGGTGGTTGATATGGGCCAATGATGTAATATTGGGCTTTAGAAATTTAAACATCAAAGCCCATTGTCGATAGTACAGTTTGGCCCAATTTACAGCCCAATTACAAGCATCGACTTCGATCCTTCGGCAACTTCCAGCTTCATCTACAATAGACTAACTCTGTTCTGTAGATTGATCTTGGTTTCGTGAATTTTAATGGCGCTGAGGTCGGTTTTTGGAGGCTTGAATAAAAGGTCCAAGTTTCTGTTTCCGATAGGCGATTCCTGCGCGTATCTTCATTCGCATTCCACGAGCTTCGGTTAGTAGTACAATTTTCGTGTGATTCGTTTGGTTCGGCTGATTTTCCATGTATGTGGCTTATGAATTTTTGTATGAATGGTAATTTGGATGAGTTTTCTATGTGTGATTTAGTGACGCAATAACAATCATCGTGAGTTTTTTTGTTTTGTTTTGGGGGTTAGGGTATAGGGAAGTTAAAGAAGAGGAGAAGAGTCGACTAGTTGGTAATGTCTTCACGAACGTAGCCTCAAGCTATGACATCATGAATGATCTGATGAGCGGTGGTTTGCACAGATTATGGAAGGACAGGTTGGTTTTTTAATTGAATTCTTTTGTTACTTTCTCGATATCTTATTTGAAAAATGGATCGGTGACTTACTGTGTTCGTGGCGATTGATTTTGAAGGTTAGTCTCAAAGTTGAATCCATTTCCTGGGATGAAGCATCTTGATGTGGCTGGTGGAACAGGTATGCTACTTAATATGTATTTTAAACTAAAGTCGATTCCAATGAACTTAAAGTGGTAAATGATTATCCTCTTTGTTAGTGAACATTTAGCTGTTAACGTATCATGTCGATGTGAATCAACTATTTTTAATGTGAAGTCTGATGCTGAAGTATAACGAATTTATAATTGAAGTTACTGTTCTATCTTTGAAGTAAGGTACTAGTTTGTAGTAGTTAGAATTTTATGGTACTATGCTTGTCTTTAATGTTAGTGTCACTTTCAACTCTTCTCGTCTTAAGACATTATGTATTTGTGTATCTGTAGGGGATGTGGCCTTCAGAATATGGGAATCTATAAACAGTGTCCGTCGTAGGGCTATGAGAGATGTTCAGGATGATAATATTCTGGAGGAAACTAAAATCTTCGTCTGCGATGTTAACCCAAACATGTTAGCTGTTGGGAAGAAGAGGGCTCAAGACAAAGGTACGCATTTGGTCTAGTTTGCTCGTGTATTTCCCTGCAAATTCCACCGAAACTGATACATGCATTGTAAAAAAGCTTCAACTTCTTTTGACCTGCTCAGGTCTAGGAGATGACAAATCTCTTGTCTGGGTTGAAGGAGATGCAGAAGCATTACAATTCGAAGACAATTCGATGGATGGTTATACTATTGCATTTGGTATCAGAAATGTTACACATATAGAAAAAGCCCTAGCCGAAGCCTACAGGTAACATAATGTTTTTTTGGGGATTCATCTCTTAACGATTTCTTAATATAGTTACCCATCGACTTATAATCATACAAAGATTTCGTTCAAGCACAATCAGACTGTAAAAGCTAAGGTCCAGACACATAATCCAGTTTGGCAATTTATAGGGTACTTAAACCGGGAGGAAGGTTTCTTTGCCTTGAACTGAGCCATGTGGAAACTCCAATTTTCAAACAGCTGTGAGTGCCTATCAATTCCTAATGCCTCCGTATCTCTTATACTATCTTTGATGCTGATTTTTTGTCCCATCAGGTATGATGCCTACTCGTTCTCGATAATTCCAGCTATAGGAGATATAATTGCTGGTGACCGTGACTCCTATCAGTATTTAGTTGAGAGCGCTCGGCGCTTCCCACAACAGGTTTACCATAAATTTTATACATTTTCACCACATCTTTTCGAGTTTTTCTTATTTACGTATACAAAAACGGTTATTTGTGGGGGTGATGCAGGAAACATTTGCCAGTATGATTGCAGAGGCAAAGTTTCAGAAGGTTGAGTATGAAAACCTTGTTCAAGGAGTCGTGTCCATTCATTCTGGGCTCAAGTTTTAGAATCAATCAATCTGTTTTCCTTCTACGGTTTGGTCTATGTAGACATTAATAAATAGCCAAGGAAATATAAATGTTATATCGGATATACGGCTAGCTTATGACAGTTAGATTTTTCTCTAAAATTCCTTTTGTATCAGTTAATAAGGTTTATCGTTTAATTTTAAAATCTGAATCGTCACTAGTAAACTGATTGCCCATTTGTTTTATTTATTGTCAAAATGAAACCCATTTTTAACATTTACAATCAGTGGAAGAGATTGCCCAGGTACACATAAGTAACATATCACTGATTATTAGTCGAACTTAAAGATTTTTGGCACAAGACGAAGTGGATTCTTCTTGTGCATAGTTATTCCAGTCAAGACCTCAGTATCAATATCATCGACCTTCATCCCATGTGGCAGTTCCCAGTCGAACGAGTAGACGAGATTGGCGAGGGCAAGCTCTGTCGAGACTAGCCCTATCGCAATCCCTGGACAACCTCGTCTTCCTCCGCCGAAAGGTATAACCTTGAAACTGTCTCGCCCTGTGATATCAATGTTATTATTACCTTGATCCATGAATCTCTCGGGCTCAAACTCATTTGTACTTTCCCAATACTCTTTCTTTGTCTCTCGCAATGGCCCATGCGTTTATGTACAATACTGTTCTGGGCGGTATGGTGTACCCTTGTATTGTACATTTCTCTAACGTTTCTCTAGGTAGTAAAAGCGGAGCTGGAGGATACAGCCTTTGCGTTTCTCTTACTATGCTTTGAGGTAAAGGAGTTGCGGCAAATCTTCTTCCCTGACCCTACCTTTCGAACCCACGATATGTCTGATATCACTTTGAAGCTTTCTTATTACGTTTGGGTTTTTTTATCAGTGCAGTCATGGCCCAGGTTATCGAAGCTGCCCCCGTGTCTGTTCCAGCGATGAATATATCCTGCCGAAGAGGAATAAACACGGTACGTATGGTTTTGCTAAAAGCTTTTGTCATTTTCCGGATGAATGAAGATATGATTACCGAGAGCATAGCTTTGATTTGATCAAAACTGAGATCGATTGAGCCCAACTTCTCTTCTTTCAACTTGATCATATAGTCAAGAATATCAAGCTCAGTCTTGGACGTTCTTCTCCTACGATTAACCAAATGGTCATCAATAATTTCTTGGTAGGACTCATCCAATTCTCTGCAAACCTTTTCAAGCCTACCCATCATCCCAGAAATCTTATACACCCAACCACCAAATAAGGGAAAATAGTTGGAGACAAAGAGCCCTCCTAACATAGCCTGAGATTCGATCATCACCTCGTCAAATCTCCCCCTTTGCTTTGACCCTTCAACCCTAAACATCTTCCCAAATGCAGTTCTACAGATTAGGGCGCTCGCCAAGGACATCATCGCCGAACTCAGATTCAATGGTTGGCAAGAACCCGCCTCATATGCTATCTTATCCATTGCAGCAATAACTACTACTTCCCTGACGGGTTTCGAGGATTGGACCCTTTTGTTGCTGAAGAAGTGGACGATTAAGAAGGTTATGATCGTGGATATGAACAGCAGTGTCATCTTTGTGGGATTTTTTTTGTTGTCCTCTTTTTGTTGTTTGTTTAATTCTATTAGATTGCTGTGCTGATGCTGAAATATATGTTGTATGGTTAGATGTGATTAGGATAGGTATTGAGGTTGGAATCTTTCAGATAATTGAAGCGTTTTCATAGGAAGAAAATGAGAAAATATTGATGTATTAGCTTATAGATCATGATGATTGGAAATTAGGAAAGTGCTTAATTTGGAAAGGACACGTTAGGATAGTATTTTCACACAACGCCATCTTGGTTTTGATTTATTGCAAGTACAATGGCGTGTTTGTTGATAAGTTGTAATTTGATTTTGTCTTGGAGCCGAGGGAATCATCGAAGAGAAAAAGAAAATATATATTTATTCGAAGCGATAGCAAATTAATTTTACTGGAATATTGAGGTTAGCCCGATAATTCCTTTTTGCGAATGAAGCTAAGCCCAATAAAACCTAAAGCAGCCCATCTCGGCCCAGTGAAGCACATTAATGATAAAACATGTGGGCCCAAGCCCAATTAAAACCCTAAGAACGTGTCTCTCATTATAAGAGCAATTCTATTCTACGGCTTCCTCAGGCGACCACTTCTTCTCTCATCAACAATCGCGAAGCGAATCGACCTATTCGAATAAGGAAAATGGGAGTTTTTACCTTCGTATGCCGCGGATCAGGCGGCGATTGGACGGCCAAGCAGCTCAACGGCGATCTCGAGGCTTCGGCGGATTCGACTTTTGACCTCCAGCGCAAGCTCGTTCAGGTCGCTCTCTCCGCTGATTCTTCCGGCGCTGTTCAGTCCTCTTTCTCCTACGTGACGCCTTCGTCAGCTGTCATTCAGGTTCTTCTTTGCACTGATATTTTCTCCAATTTTTTTTATTTGGTTGGGTGAAATTTCGATGTGGTTGTAGTTCTCTGTTTAATTTTTTGTTCTGTGATTTAGTTGTATGTATTTACAATGTTGTTTTGAGGGAAACCGTGTCACGAAAAGGTGATTGGTTGGTAGCGTAGCATTAAGGAAAATGATGTATTCATAGCTTATGAATGTCCACCAAAGTTCGATTTTTTAGGCATTGGACTGCTTGATGCTGCAGTGGGGTTGTAACTATATTAAGTATCGCAAAACAATTATTGCAGGTTATTATTGGTGGCAGCGGTGGCGGTGGCTTCGTTGGAGGTGGTGGAGGTGCTGCTCCGGCAGCTTCCGGCGGTGGCGCTGCAGCTGAAGCTCCGCCGGCCGAGGAGAAGAAGGAAGAGAAAGAGGAGAGTGATGATGACATGGGATTCTCTTTGTTTGATTAGGTTTATTGAGCCCTATTTCATTTGGGATTGGTTTTCTATGTTTGCTTTCGTTTTGATGCTGAAGTTTGGATAACTATGTAATGACTCTTTTGTGACTTGCAATGCAATCTACCTTTTGTTTAAATCTTAAGTTACTGCTTATTGTCTGTTTGTTAAAGCTTGTATCTGCTTCATTGCTGAGTTATGATTCAGATTTCGACTTCAACCGTTATTCAAATTGCAGTACTCAGCCGAGTGGCATTATCCTTACGACATATTATAACAGAACTATTTCTAACATGTGCCGTTAGACATGCCAGAAAAGGCGGAGCCCAGCTAGCTATCACATATCTGATTATTAGTTATGCTTATAGATCCTTGGAACAAGGCAAAGATGATTCTTCTTGTGCATAGTAAGCCCTGGCAAGACCTCAGTATCAATATCTTCAGCCTTCACCCCACGTGGCAATTCCCAGTCGAAAGAGTACAAAAGGTTGGCAAGCGCAAGCTCTACGTTCACCAGCCCCATGGCGAGCCCCGGGCAGCCTCGCCTTCCTCCGCCAAAAGGTAAGACATGAAAGTTATCTCGTCCTGTAATGTCCAAGTTATTACCATCGTTCATGAATCTCTCGGGCTTAAACTCGTTTGGGTTTTCCCAGTAATCTTCTTCTCTTGCAATCGCCCATGCGTTTATGTACACGATGGTCTTGGGCTGTATGGTGTAACCCTGTAATGTACATTTCTCTAACGTTTCTCTGGGCAGTAAAAGTGGCGCTGGAGGGTACAGTCTTAATGTTTCTTTTACTGCAGCTTTGAGGTAGACGAGTTTGGATAGGTCGTCTTCCGTGATTCTACCTTTCGAACCTATGATGTCTCTGATTTCACTTTGAAGCCTTTTCATTATCTTTGGATTCTTTATAAGTGCAGTCATGGCCCAGGTTATTGTTGCAGCAGCAGTGTCTGTCCCTGCTATAAATACATCCTACATATATATGCATAAGCTAATATTTTAAATAGCAGGTATGGCTACGTTTCGACAAGAAAAATAATCTTGAAAATGGAAGACATATTACCGAGAGGATAGCTTTGATGTGATTCCAGGTAAGATCGATGGAACACATATTCTCCTCTTTCAACCTAATCATGCAGTCGAGAATATCAAACTCAGTCGTGGACTTTGGCCTGCTTGGATTCAAATGCTCGTCGATGAGTTCTTGGAAGAAAACGTCAAGCTCATGGCAAACCTTGTCAAGCCTGCGTATCATCCCAGACAACCTATCCACCCAACCGAACAAAGGCAGATAATCTGATACAAAATACCCTCCTTGCATGGCCTGAGCTTCAATCATCAGCTTGTCCAGCCTCATATGCTGCTTTGAGCCTTGCCCTTGAAACACCTTCCCAAACGCAATCTTACAAATCAAGGTGCTCGCAAAAGCCAACATATTCGTACTCAGATTCCAAGCCCGGCCCGACCCCGAGCCCGCTTCGTCTGATATCTTGCCCATCATTTCGAACACAAGCTCTTCCCTGACGGGCTTAAAGGAATGGACCCTTTTGTTGCTGAAGAGGTGAATGACTCCTATCTTCCTCAGCTCTCTCCACGTATCGCTGTAAGGAGAAAAGGCTATGTCTTGGCCGTCGTAGAACACCCTATGCTGTCCTAGGAACTTGGGTCGGCTGCTGAAGGCTAGGTCGTGGGTTTTCAGCACTTGTTCTGCGATTTTTGACGAGGTTACTATTATTACGGGGATGGAGCCGAGCTTCATGTGCATTAGTGGGCCGTATTTCTTGGACAGCTTCCATAGGTAGATGTGAAGTGATGGTCTGTTGAAATCATGGAGGTTTCCTATTAGGGGTAGGCCTTTAGGGCCGGGAGGATTCTTCTTTCCTCGACGTTGTCTGATTATGATGATGAAGAAGATGGTGAAAGGTATGATTATGGTGAGCAGCTGTATCATCATTTTTTGGGAGTTTTTTGTGTTTTTGTTTTCCTTTAGTGTGGAGATATACTGCAGCAAATTCTTGTCAAGATTTTATGTGTTCCTATGTTAGATGAGTTTAGGATAAGTGGTCCCATTGAGCTTAAGACAGTTTCATCACGCTGTTAGAAAATCTGCTAACTGCTTTACGCAAGAAAGTATGTCCATGCACGTATTTGATATTTGGGGAAAGTGTGACGCTTCAATTCAACGGAATTCGTCTCTACTCTCTCTGTTTGTAAGCATGCGAAAAAATCACATGCAGCCACATATTACGTGGCTGAGCCACGTAGTATGTGGGCATAAGTAAAGTTACTACGTAAAAAAATTATATGTACAGAAAGAAAAATGATTAAGCTACTTCTTTCAGTTCAGCCCAGCTCCAGCCCACCCCCATCTTCAAATAATAATCCAAGACATATAATATAACAGCAAAAAATAAAAAAACCGAACTTGGTATCCGGCGATTACGTGAATTTAATACCTCCCTTCCTGGCAAAGTGGCGTGGGGGTTGATCACTAAGCCTAATGAACTCTGGGTGAAACTGCTGTCTAATAAATACCCGGGACGGTGGTCAGTTGGTCACTACGAGTTAAAGTGGGGGATTCTTGGTTCTGGCGTTCCATGGCGACGTCGTGGAATGAGGTGCGATCAATGATGGGATGGGGTCTCGGGGACAGATGGATACCGGGGCTGCGATCTCCGCTTGAACACTCGCCTATAGCTAATATCCCACACACAGATTTGAACAGACTAGTTCGAGATTATATCAATACGTCCGGAAACTGGAAATGGGGAAGCATCTCGCCGATGCTAAACTCATCCACTATACTTTGAATTGCAAGTATTGCCCCACCTCGACAATCACGGAAGTCGTCAGATCAGCCGGTATGGCTAGGGTCGACGTCGGGTCACTATTCGGTAGCTTCCACGTATGCCGAATTGACTCGTAACAGTAACGCAGATAGTACAAATCCAATGTGGCGGGTTATTTGGAACTGGGAAGGGCCTCAACGGATTCGCTCCTTTTTGTGGCTGGTGGCTCACAACAGAATTCTTACTAACCAGGAGCGTTTTCGTCGCCATCTTTCAGCAACTGCAGCATGCCCGTGCTGCCCCTATTTAGAGGAATCTTTGCTACACGTCCTTCGAGATTGCCCTAGGGCTCGACGAGCATGGTCTTCTCTAGTGCCTGTGATCATCTCATCTCGTTTCCTTTCATGCGAGCTCACCGAATGGTTGCAACTAAACCTCTCTCAACAAAATTCTTCATTGTGGAAGACGACATTCGCCACAGGCTGTTGGCTCTTGTGGACATGGAGAAATAAATCCATCTTCCAACCGGGCGAGACTTTTCCTTTGAATGCTGCTTCGATAATCTACCATACTGCAGAGAATTTTCAGCGCTCGTGGCAGCTCTCTACGCCATTTTTGACGAGGCATCAACGCACTTGGAAATCGGTTAAGTGGTCTAAGCCGCCCTCCAATGTCTTGAAGCTTAATACCGACGGGGCTGCTCGAGGAAACCCAGGTTAGCAAGTGCTGGTGGTCTCATTCGAGACGAGAATGGAAATTGGGTGGTAGGTTTCATGCATAATATAGGCCATTGTTCCTCTATCACTGCCGAAATGTAAGGAGTCCTAACGGGCCTTCGCATGGCTTGTAATACGGGTTGTCGGTCGATCATTGGTGAGGTCGATTCTCTTATCGTCCATGACATTCTCACCCACAAGTCAGAGTGTTCGATCCTTTTGAGACCAATGGTGAATATAATAGAAGACATGCTTGCGAAAGATTGGTCGGTAACGCTATGCCATACCTTTCGTGAAGGCAATACATGCGCCGATTGGTTAGCTCGACAAGCTGCTAATAAACCATTAGGGGTTCACATTTGTAATGTCACTCCTAGGTCTTTATCCCCTCTTGCTACGGGATATTATGGGGGTTACCATACCCCGACACGCCACATCTGTAATTTAGGGCTTTTGCCTGGCTTCTTTCCTTCCGAAAAAAAAAAAAAAACGCATCCTAACATGATATATACTATTCACTAGAACACATTTTGTATATGTAATCTACTTCCATGCCTTATTATTACTTCCATGCCTTATAACAGAGCTATAAACTAACTACTACTCAAACAACAAACAAACATCAAAAAGAAAAAAAAAAAAAAAGTAAAATCACCCTTCACCCAAAACTAACTGTGAACTAACTAACCTCCCATTGCTTCATCAAATCTCGGTATCCCTCGGCCGAACTAACCGAAAACTCCGTCAAAGAACTGACCGCCACCGACATGCCAGCGCACACCACCCTTATCGCCACCTCAGCCATCTTCTCCGCCGACATCATCATTACATCATCATCCTCGTCATCAAATTCATGCCCCGCCTCGACCACCTCCATAATTCTTTCCCCGCCCCCCTTATCGTGATTATAATAACGACGATCCTCCCTCAACTTCCGTGAATTATACATCGACCCCACGCCGGCCGCGAAAAAATCCAGCCCGTCGAGGACCGGCGATTCCCTAATTTCGTCCAAGAACTTCGACCACTTCACGCAGACCTTGAATATCGCCGGGGCCCACGGCGACCTCCGCGGGGAGAACGGCGATTTCGCGGCGGGCCCCGCGTTTGCGCACCGTAATAGCCATTTAGTTATGGCTCGGGCGTAGGCTCGCTGGGAGGTGACCCACAACTCGAAGCAGTTCTTCCAATTTCTGAGCTCCGTTTCGAGGTTGTTAGCCACCCGGGCTAGCCTGTGAGGCTCGGAGGGCGACATTACCGTGTATTTCTTCGCCTTCGATGGGTTCGACGTCGTCCCGGCGAGTAATATCTTCGCCTCGTCGAGCGTGCGCTTCTGAATTTGGTGGCATTGCGCCATTGCGCCCCACATCCTCGATAAGCTGCAGCAACGACGACGATTGTTTTTTATCATGAGAAAAAAATGCGCTTTTTTTTTTTAAAAAACTGACCCTTGGACTAGTTCGACGAGCTGAGGCTCGAGCTCTTCGTCGCGTAGGGTTTCGATCCTTTTCGAGATGGACTCGACGGTGTGGATCGAAACCTTTATTTGGGTGTCGAGTGTTCGTATCGCGGCCCTCGTCTTGTCGACGAAGGAATGGTCCTCGCCTTTTACGTCTTGGTTCCTCAGCTGGGAAATCTTCCTTTCGTACGCCATTCGAATGCGCTCGCCGGCCTATTGCGATTAATCAAAGCGCTTTCAGCGTAATCGCTTTCTTTCGATGTATTATTTATCAAAAAGGCGTACCTTAACTTCCTGGTAAAGTTTCTTCTCCCAAATGTACAGTCGGTCCAACGTCGACTGATGGCTCCCCGAAAGTGCGCTCGAATCCTCGGAAAATTCGCCGCTTATTTCCCCACCGCTGCTCTCATCCCTCGAAGAAGAAATCGAACCGTCGATCAAAAATCTAGTCGACGACGATCGAGATGATCCCGACCTGAATAATGTTATAGGGTTGAGCATCTTCAACGCTGCAAAATTAAAGGCGTAACCCTTTCAAGTCAATGTAATAACCAAAACCATAAGAAAGAAAAGCGCTTTTTTTGCGAATAATTGTTAAAAAAAAAAAACCTGTGAGGTCGCCCGACGAAGACGAAGCGTATTGCGCCCGCCTTGCCTCCAAAATCGACGAAACTTCGCTGGCGGAATTACAAGCGGCTAAAAACTGATCTTCGAGCTCCTTAATAACCTCAGCCATGCTAGTCGGCCTCTTATTTACATAAACAGTAAATCCCGGCGTTTCTTCGCCTTTCTTCTCTTTCTCGGCGACCGCCGTTTCCTTCTTACTCAGCTGACCCAAACTCTGCGCTTTCGTAATTTCGCCTATCCTTACATTTTCTCGAGGCTGTAATAACACCTGGGAATGTTCCTTCCCCGAATGATCATCATCATTTTCTTCTTCATCGGTTTCATACTCGCTATCTCCATCTTCATCTTCTTCGCGCTCATCATCATCGCTGTCATCAACATCTTCTACGACAACTTCGTCCCTATCGAACTTCACCTCACGCGCGTTCTTGAATTCCTTTTCGCTCTCAATATCTTCGTACTCAGTCTCTTCTTCCAAGTCGGGAATCCCTTCTTCCTCACGAACTTGCTGAAGCTCGTCGCTCTCATCATCATTCGACCCCGTTCTTATTGAAGGGTAACCGTAATAATCGAGTGACGAAAATGGATTCCAAAAAAAATCCCACTGAGGCGCACGCTGAGGGGACGGCGGAGGATAACTGACTCGCCTGTTATTCGCCGGAGAATATTGAAAGACATTTTCCATCCCAAAGTGAGAATAAGCATCTACCCTATAAGTCTCGGGCGACTGAGGAGGCCTTTCTTCGAACACCTGAGAGTTATTACCACCGCCCGATTTGTAATAATTGATTCTGTAAGAAGGGTTCGTTTTTTCGGGCTTCACAGATAAGGCGATTGGAGATATTGAAATAAAGTTAGGGTTGGCGTTCTTCTTTATGGATGGAGGAGTGAATCCATCGAAGGAAAATTCTCGAGGGTCGTCGCCTTCTATATATTCCCTGAGCGCAATGGAAACTCTTTTCATGGCGTGGATGTAAGCTAAGTGCCCGGCGGAGAACTTAGTCCTATTTTCGACGGCTTCTTTGATGAAGTTCTTACGGTCTTTGCATAGCTTGACGACCTCTTCGTCGTCGAGCTTCGAAGTTGAGCATCCCATTTTCTTCCTTCCTTTCTTTCTGTTTTTTTTTTTCTTCTTCTGTGTTGCTTACTTCAGATGAGGCGTAAGGATTCTTCTTCGTAAGGATATAGTCGACGTTTTTCTTGGTTGCGGGCGATTCATAAGGAAATCGTATCCCTGCGAAAATAGTAAGCTGATCAAAACAGAGAGATGCTGTGAATTCGATTGAATTCTTGAATCGAAACGTATTTAATCGTCGAATCTATATGAGAAAGTCAAGGATTCTTCTTCTGTGTTGCTTCTTTTTTTTTCTTTCAGGCAAATCTACAGCTAATGAGGCGATGACATGGAATTTTCACGGATCATATCAAAGGGGGAATATAACATGAAATTAAATTGGGGAAAGAGCAAAAGTTTCCTCAGGAGAGAAAGCGCATTACAATCAATGATTGGCTTATCTAAACACACACACGCAAGCAATCATCAATGGTAAGAAGCTCAACACAGTCCAAGTTCATGCACAGCTCTGAGGTAGGAGATTATGAACAGATACTAAGTTATCTATCGCCCTTTAATCTTCATTCTTAATAACCCACAAATTCACAAAAAACATAAGCTAGACATTTACTACAGCAAACTTCAAACATCGTACTACAAAGCTCAGGCGCCAGTGAAATTGTGAAGAGAATGTTTATACAGTACTTACCTCAATGTACGAGTTGTTCAGCTTGTTTCCATCATCATCGTCATGAAAAGAGCTGTGAAGAGAGAGAGAGAGAGAGAGAGAGAGAGAGTTTATTGATAATAATAAATGAAATTGTTAATAAGAAAAAAAAAAAAAGAAAAGGGCAACGGTCAAAAGATTTGTTTCGTAACAAAGGAGATGAATAAAGCTTCATCAATAAAGCTTTGTGGAGCGGAAAACAACTATATAAAGCGAAAGCACAATGCGAGTAGCTCAGGTTTATTACCCTCATGTTTAAGACTTAATTACATCAATGCCATGGCGCTGTAATAATCGAAGTTTGTTTATTACATTGATTTATTATGAAAATATATAACTTTATGTAGTTCACCACAGCATCTTTTGTGGGTAACTACGTGTTAATGATGATAATTAATACTTACTAGATTTGGATTCTGCTCATTACGTGTTCTCCAAAAAATTTAATTTAATCTTAGTTTATGGTGGTATCATATATACATGCATATATTTGGAATCTAAGTCGGTCTAGAACATAATTACCGTCGAACAGAAGTGTGTGTTGACTAGAATGAGAGATGCAAAAAAAGTAACTAAATAGAAAATTGGAAGATTAAATAAGACACGAAACTGTTACGGAAAGGTTAAAAATGGAAACTGAAAGTGGGCCATTTGCAAAAAGGAGTAACGAGGGCCCACAAAAGGCCACATGAACTTCTGGTTTGACGAATTTACCCTTATACCCGAAGTGGAACAAACCACCGTGTTCTTGGAATTTATTCTCCACTTATTTCCCAAAGTTCCTAAGGTCGGCCTCGATTAAATATGTGGATAATTTTTTTAAAAAAAAAAAAAAACATACCGATTTTTATCTATAACGATGCGAGCTTATGTGTCGAGATTATATACATACATTATGACTTAAATTAGGAGTGCTTTTATATTCACCCAAAGAAAAGAACAATGTTCTTTCAATTATTTTTTAATCGAATTTTAAATTGTTGCTAAATTGGGCTAATGGTTAGGCCCACAATGAAATTATCAATTTGGATCAAGCCAAATATTTGGGCCTGAGCTGATCCGCTTATTTTTAAAGCCCATCGAATCGAGGAAAAGAAAAAGCAAATGTGAAGAGAATTCAACTCTAAAATACGGAAGTCTGTCTACATTAATAGCCATTATTGTAGCTGAAAAATTTATGGTTGAACTTTATCATATTTCATCGTCCACGAGAACATTAAGTCGACAAACATATGCATTATTATAATTACTTTCGGGCATGTCTTTTTGACCATTATCTTTATAATATTTGACCAATCATTTACGCTAAAGTTTAGTGCTGCAGTGTCGTATATCTGATATCTCTCTTCTCCACTAACGATTTTGGGTCTATCATCGAACCTTTTTTTTGCAATTGGAAAGTTGAATCAGCGTTATCATGTTTTTTCGTGGGCTTCACACTAGGATACTTGTCACCTCTTCAATTTATTATTACTATTTATTATTTTCCTAGAAAGGTAGGCAGTAGCTTATTGCACTACTAGTCTACTTATTTGTCCCTTTCTGTATGCACTTGTGATCTCAATTTGAAATTTATCGATTTTATGATAATAATAATGGAACGACTTCTTTAACACACTTATACACTCGCACGAGCGTGTGAGTCAACAACGACTCAACGTTTCGTAGGATAAGAAATTAAAAGAGATCTATGACAAGTTTTTTTTTTTAAAATGATACCTATAAATTAGAAACAAGTTGAAGTTTTTTTATGATCGACCTAAAACGAGGGTGAAAACTTTAACGGTTGTATTGTGGACGCTAAATTTGGTGACTTACGTGCGGGACACTTTAAGTTGGAATGCAAAAAACATATCTAGTCTATTATCTATACTATTTTATTAAGGGTGGGGGTGGCTGTTAACTGCTAATTTGCTCTGTAAAATACTTACAGTTTAACCTCTCTATTTTTAATTTCATTACTTAAATAATTATCACATTTAACCCCTCAATTTTTAGTTAGTATACTTATATCCCTAATCATTAGTTTCCTTTTTTATATATAAAAATTATATTTTTCATCTGCTAAACATAAATTATAAATTTCAAAATAAAAAATAAAAAATATATTTTTAAGCACATGCATAGAGTGTGCAGATAGTACTAGTATAAATGGTGTGATGTGGCTATAAACTGCCACATTTGGTCTGTCACTTACTTGCAATTTAGTCCTCTCTTTGTCAATTAATTAGTCTAATAATTTTTATATTGCTTTTAAAATTTTTTATTTATTATACTCATATCCCGACATTACTTTTATTTATATAGTTAAGATTTATATTTCATATATTAAACATTACAAATAATGATCTCAAAATATGAAGTAATATAATTATATTCTTAGCACACCAATTATATATAAAGTTAGTGTCTCTATTTTCGAATTCTACCACCGCTTATATTATTAATTAATGTGCCAAAAGTTCAACCCTTCTAAATTGAAGTTTGAAAGGTCACACTTGCATAAAAGTACAACTCTTTTAGTTTTTGTTAATTTAAATATGAATTTTGCATGATATGGCACCAAAACCATAATTATTATATTTCCTTTTATATATGTAAAAAGGTTAAGGAATCATTTAAATAAAAACAAGATCGTATCAACTGATCCGCCAAACTATATAAATGTAACGAGCATGAAAATTGGTGGGCGGCTGCATTCTATAACACGATAAAGGTTTTCAGTTTGTTAATTATTATTTTTATTTCGGTAACTACTTTAATTTTTTATTCTTTAGTAGACGCTTCAACGGAAATCCTTGTCAATGACTTTTACGCTCTGTAATATTAGATAGACGACGAGGAGGTAAAAAAATAGCGAACGTTTAATAAATTTCATCAAGTACTCATAAAAGACGTAGTATACTTTGCAATGTCTATCGAACAAAAAATAAAAAGAATTATATCAATAATTGTTTCATAAATCGGGGACCATGTTGGAGTTGTATGAGAATACACGCGACAAATAAAGAAACAAGAAATAATAGGGGTATACTGACGTAATTATCTCAATTACAATTATCATGTATGTGTAAGAAAACTACAAAAACTAATATGCGCGTTGAATTGAACGTATATATGCATTGACCATGTGGACTGAAAAAGAAGTACATAGTTATGAAGTCCTAGAAAATATATTTAGTAAGTTCATCAAAGAAATTAATCTTGGACTATTCCCTCGTAAATTTATTATTATCATCACCTTTGGTGCCTTATTAATTTTTGGTGCTATACAATTGTCGTCGGGCGAGTATAATTTTGATTCCCCACCCTAACAGCTACTTATTAAATTTACCCCCCTTTTAACTTATATATAACCATTTAAAACTAATTCAACAGTTACTTATAGTCATTACATTCTCCTCGTTATATCTTCAATATTACACACCACCAATTATCTACCTCGCTGAGATATCTCTCCCGCAATAGCAATATAGGCGAATGATTTTTTTAATATATAATTTCTAAATAACATATCGATTTATTTTACCCACCAAGCCAAAGCCAAAACCCACACGCACATAGACCTCAATATATATGCATTTAATATTATATATACACACATATGCAATTTAATATAATATATATATATATATATATATATATATATATGCCGCCGTGTATTCCCTAACCTTAGTGCAGTTTACATGTGAATTCCAATACGCACGACATTCATTTTTCCTTTATGTTTCTCTTTCACGCCTTTGCTTCATACTGTTCAGTGTTCATGTCCTTTATTGTATTGTAAGTAGCCACACACACGCACACACACACACACACACATATATTCACACACAGTCGGCATCGAATATAGAAAGAAAAACTCTCATCGTTCTTCACACGGTTTGTCTTCTTTGTGGCTTTCCTTTCAATGAAATGAAACTCACATAGTAATGTATTAAGAAGCTGAGGTATTATTATATGCTGTTTTTCTATGCAACTGTTTTTCCCTTTATGAATGTGCAGAAGGATTCAACAAAAGAAAGATCGAAAACATGGAAGATAAAAAGAAGCTTCAGAAAAGCTACTTCGATGTATTGGGCCTTTGTTGTCCATCTGAAGTTCCACTGATCGAAAGTGTCCTGAAACAGCTCGACGGTATCAACGATTACTCAGTTTTGGTCCCAACTAAAACCGTAATCGTCCTCCACGATTCAATCGTCATTTCCCAGAATGAAATCGGTAAAAAAATCTGATCTTTTTCGTTTAAGGTCATGTTTTCATCTGTTCTTGAGGTTTCTTTGTTTTTTGCTCAAAGGGTAGCTTTTGCCAGATCAAACAATATTGATTGTGGGGTGCTTTTTCTTTTTTCCCTTCTTTTTAATTAGATATTACTATTTTAACTACATGTGCCTGCGTTTGAGGTTGAGCCGATCGACAGACGTCAGTTTCCTCATTTATTTAAGAAGGTTAGATTATGCAATCAAATGGGCGATTTAAACAGTAGATTCGAAACCAAATGGGAATTCGAAGCTTCGTTAATTATTACACGTGCTACGTGTATGTCTATACATAGCTACAGATAAACGCAGACATGGCCGACGTTCATTAGCTCAGGTTTGTTTAGGCAGCCAACCCCTTTATGCTAACTTTGAGAAAGATCAAACGTCATGTCTCAGCTCTTTTGAGCTGGCAACCCACGTATGATTCTTCAAACAGTTTTTGATATGATTAAAAAATTGATTCTTTCTTTTTGGTTGGGGGAGAAAAGAAAAGCAAGAACCCTATTTGGGTTTTGATTTGATTTTGATTTTTGTGGGCCATTTTTTTTTTCTTATATGCAGTGAAGGCGTTGAACAGAGCAAGGCTCGAGGCCAACGTGCAAGTCCACGGCCAACCTAATTACAAGAACAAATGGCCGAGCCCTTACTCCATCGCGAGCGGCGTTTTGCTCCTCCTCTCTTTCCTCAAGTATTTCTACGGCCCACTACGGTGGTTAGCCGTCGGAGCCGTCGCCGTCGGGATCCCGCCGATCGCGCTGAAAGCCGTCGCTGCCGTGCGCAGATTCACGCTCGACGTCAACATCCTCGTACTCATCACTGGTAGGTAAATGGGATAACTTTCAATTTTATCCGATGAGTAATTGCTTGTGCCCAAGATTCTTAGCTTCGGTAAGAATTTATCTTCAAAATTGGATGCTGTTGTTCGGAAATCGACACTTCTCAACTAGTAAATAGAGTTGCTCATAGCTTATGTCTTGAAATCTGACGCTTTGAACTGCCCATTGCTTATATCTTACTCCAAGAAATCGACAGTTCTGCGTAGTAAATTCAGCTGCCCATTGCTCGAAATTCAAGTCTAGTTCTTGTTTTTAAACATGTGTTCTTAGTCCTAACATTCTGTGTAATAACAACATCTCAGTTGGTGGCTCAATCGCACTACATGATTACTGGGAAGCTGCGACTATCGTGTTTCTGTTCACCATAGCAGATTGGCTCGAAGCAAGAGCAAGCCATAAGGCAACTGCTGTTATGTCTTCGTTAGTCAACGTTGTACCACAGCGAGCCACCTTAGCAGAAACAGGCGAAGAAATCGACGCAGACGAAGTTAAGCTAAACTCCATCTTAGCCGTTAAAGCAGGCGAAGTCATACCCATCGATGGAATTGTCGTCGAGGGCAGCTGCGAGGCAGACGAGAAGGTCTTGACTGGCGAATCTTTTCCCGTCCCTAAGCAGAAAGATTCCATCGTATGGGCAAGCACCATCAATCTCAACGGTGAGTAGTAATAATAATAATAATCTTCGATCTGTATTTTCACATATCTGCTTATCTGCTTTTGCGAATTTATTAGGATACATAAGCATTAGGACAACAGCCGTGGCCGAAGACTGCGTAGTGGCAAGAATGGCGAAGATCGTCGAAGAAGCTCAGAATAACAAGTCGAGAACTCAGCGCCTCATGGACAAGTGCGCCAAGTACTACACGCCAGGTTTCGATTCGATTACTTATCATATCACATCATACGAAAAGCGTAAGTCGATTATCTCGACGGGTTTTTTTTTTCTCAGCGATAGTGGTGATATCTGCTTTAGTAGCGATTGTGCCATTGGCCTTCCACTTGAAGGACAAGAGAAAATGGTTCCATTTAGCGCTCGTGGTGTTAGTCAGCGGCTGCCCTTGCGCTCTTTTGCTCTCTACGCCCGTTGCTATTTTCTGCGCGCTTTCGAAAGCTGCTACGCTTGGCGTACTTTTTAAAGGAGCAGAGCATCTCGAGAATCTTGCGAAGATAAAGGTCATGGCATTCGACAAGACGGGGACGGTGACCAGGGGAGAATTTCAAGTGGTGGATTTTAAGTCCATATACGATGATGTCAGCTTCGAACAGCTTCTCTATTGGTGTGTGGATTATCTATCTATATTTCTTGTTTTTTTTTTTCGATCGATTTTCTGCGACTGAGAGATTGTGATGCTGTAACTTATGATAGGGTTTCGAGCATAGAATGCAAGTCGTCCCATCCAATGGCTGAAGCCCTCGTCGAATACGCCAGGCAGCATTCTATCGAGCCGAGGCCTGAAAGCGTCGATCGATTCGAAAACTTTCCCGGCGAAGGGATTTTCGGGGAAATCGAAGGCAGCGAGATTTTTATCGGGAATAAGAAGATCGCGTCGAAAGCACGCTGCAGCCAAGGTAAAGAAATTTCGAAATTAAAGATAGCATCTTTCTTTGCTATCTCTATGATGGTTGTAAGATTAATCTCTCCCTCTCTCTCTCTCTCTCTCTTTATATATATATATATATATATATATATCTCAGTTTCGTCGTTCTTCGAAGGCCGAGAAATGGACGGGAAATCGACAGGCTATATCTTCAAGAACTCGTCCCTCGTCGGCCTTTTTTCACTCTCTGACATGTGTCGAACTGGCGCCAAAGAAGCGATCAGAGACCTAAAATCGATGGGCGTTAGGACTGTAATGCTCACCGGCGACTGCCGAGGAGCCGCAGAAAGAGCCCAAAATCAGGTAATTTAGTAATAAAAACGCAAAAAAAAAAAAAATACGCATAAAGAATCGCTTAAAAAAATCGTGCGCTTATTTTTTGTTCTATCTATATACAGCTAGACGGATCGTTAGACCAAATCCGAGCAGAACTCTTACCAGAGGGCAAAGCGCGGGCCATCGAAGAGCTCCGAAGGGAAGGCGGGCCCACGGCCATGATCGGCGACGGGCTGAACGACGCGCCCGCTTTGGCGGTGGCCGACCTGGGAATCTCGATGGGCGTCTCGGGCTCGGCCCTCGCCACCGAGACGGGCCACATCGTGCTCATGTCCAACGACCTTCAGAGGATTCCCCGGGCCTATAGCCTGTCGAAGATGGCCCGAAGGAAGATTTACGAGAACGTTTTCCTGTCGATTTCGACCAAGGCGGGCATATTGGGCCTGGCGGTCGCGGGCCACCCCCTCGTGTGGGCCGCCGTGCTCGTCGACGTGGGGACTTGTTTGCTGGTTATTTTCAACAGCATGCTTTTGTTACGAGGCAGTAATAAGGAGACGGGCCGAAGATCGACCCATCACGGGCACGGTCATCGAGCCAAGTGCGGTTCGATGGGCTCGTGTCATTCTTCTTCTTCTCACAAGCACAGCCATGGGCATGAGCATGAACACTGCCATGGCCATGAACACGGGCACGTGGGCCATGGCCGTGAACACGAGCATGTGGGCCATGGCCATGAACACGGGCACGTGGGCCATGGCCATGAAAACGGGCACGTGTGCCATGGCCATGATGAAGAGGGGCACGTGGGCCATGGCCATGAAAACGGGCACGTGTGCCATGGCCATGATGAAGAGGGGCACGTGGGCCATGGCCATGAACACGGGCACGTGTGCCATGGCCATGATGAAGAGGGGCCCGTTGGCCATGGCCATGAACACGGGCACGTGTGCCATGGCCATGATGAAGAGGGGCACGTTGGCCATGGCCATGAACACGGGCACGTGTGCCATGGCCATGATGAAGAGGGGCACGTGGGCCATGGCCATGATGAAGAGGGGCACGTGGGCCGTGGCCATGAACACGGGCATGTGGGCCATGGCCATGGAAAGGGGCATGTGGGTCATGGCCATGATGAAGAGGGGTGCGTGGGCCATGGCGGGGAGGTTGTTATTATTACATCTACGGTTCGAGAAAACAAGTGCTGCGATAATGGTAAACGGCCCGAGGAGATCATCGCTAAGGAGTGTTGCGGTTCTTTAGGGAAATGCGCTTCGAGAGCCGAGGGCAAAGATTTTTGCGGGGAAGATTTGCATCGCCATGGAAATCGCTGTGATGAGAACAAAGGAGGAGGTGGGGTCCCGCACGAGGGCCACGGTTCGAGCCGTTGTAGGAGTGGGCTGCAGCCGCCGTGCGGTGGTGTGGGTCCTATGAAGTGCTGCGGTGAGAGCTATCGAAGGGAGTGCTGCAGAATGGATGGAGGTTCTGTGGGAAGATTGTGTGAGATTGTCATTGAATGAGTGGGAGTGGTTAGTTATTACGGTTAAAAGAGTGATTTTAGAGCATCATCGTATATACACTTATGTGGACAACAGCTTGTGTGGCATGGCATGGTCTGGTTTTTCAAACAGGCTTTTAATATGGGATTTCTGTGTTTTGTTTTTATGTATGTATATATGATTAGCTGAGAAAATAGATCAATAACTTCGTATATTAGAAATTGGACTCTTTTTAAATCATCTTTACGACGAAGAGTTCCTAATTGGATGAAAATAGGGGAGTATTTTCAGTTCGTCTGGATGATGACGTGCAATATTTTCAACGCATTTGCCTATTGATGTGAATAATGTTAAGTATGAGTTTCGATTTATTTCATCACGGAGATGTTTGTTTTATAATTGTTAAATGTATAGTGATCCAAAATTGAACATTGATACGGCGAGTGAGACTACCTACACTAATGAACCGAATGTTTCAAATGTGTTGAATTATTCGAAATAATGAATATGAATACATACACATACAAAGTCGAGGATAGCCAACATCTGATGTCGAAACCGTTTAGAAGACTAAGTTCATTCATTTCATGACAATGACAATAAAAAAGAAGTCTTTCAGTTTCGAGACATATAGTAATAATCCTGCCTGAATTCACAATAAACAACCCATCAAGAAATGGACGAAAAGCTTGAATATTAATAACGATATGGTGGCAACGAAAAGCCTTGGACCGAATTTCCAGAAATCTTTCAGTATCTTGTAAAAGAAAAGATGTAGAGATTATCTACGATGTGAATATTAATACTCAGTACCTTATATTTGTAGACAAACTTCAAGATCGAAATAATGATACTAAAACTTTCCTATGCTGTGCTTTTGACAAAATAGGATTATACAATATGCTAAAGCTAATGCATGCGCCTCGAGATATCGAATTATCCCATCCAAGAATCTTATAAATTTAATTGTACATTGATCAACTGTTTAATAATATATGAACAATTTTTCTTACATGGCATCTTGTGGCAAAGATTGAGTTTTAGCATAAATACAGCATCTTTAAAAATTCAACATTCATGAATAGTTAGTTGCTCGTGGCACCGACGATATCATCATATTTATTGAGAAATAATCACAATTACGACGTTCGCAAAACGCCGCCCGAGTTGAATATAAAAAACTAATATTAGGTAAATTACTGTCGCGGGATAATATTAATATAGTACTATTATGAATAAATCATGATTCATCAATGAATCATCAAAATTAAGACATGATTCATCATAATGAATCATCAAAAATTTTGTGATTAAATGTGGATGTTTTTGGAATATTAGTGACTCATGAATTATGATAAGATGAGGTGTATAAAAAAGATTGTTTTTTTGTATGAGTTGTATAGATGATTAAATTGTATTTTAGTGTATGATTTTAGTATAAATAGGTGTATTGAGTTGCATTGTAAAGATATCACAAGTATAGAAAATATATTCTCTCCCTCTAAATTCTCTCTATATATTATCAAATAATCATAATATAAATTAAAATAATCTTAATATAATAATAATAATAAAAATTTCATAACACGTTATCAGCACGAGCGCTCTCCGGTAACGATCAACCTTCATCGAAGCTCTCCTGTAGAAATCAACCTCCGTTCAAGTTTTATAATCAAGGTATGGTAATTTTATTTTGTATACGGTAAATTTATTTATAATACTCGTACACGTGGCAAACCATTTAAAACTATATAAATTTAATATGTACACACCAAAACGCCTTAGCTCGACTGGTTTCGCGGAATATCGTCACTACAAGTGATGAGAGGTCCAGATTTCGAATCCCAGTGGTGGCGAGTTGAAATTTTTTTTACAACATTTACAAAATGTAAAATTCTTTTTATTTTATCAAATTTATAAATATATTATGATTTTTATTATAGAATCATATGCTAGAAGAACATTTGATTATGTGTATAATTATTATGTGGACAGTGTTTATTTATTGTTCTTATTTTTTTTTAGTAATATGCATATTTTGTATTTTATAATAGTATGGCAAATCTGCAAAACCTCGAATTTGTTGCCCTTGACACTTCTGGATCAAATTACTTAGCATGGGCACTAGATGCAGATATTCATCTGAAAGCAAAAGGTTTGGGTGACACTATTGTCGCCACACAAACAACGACGAATGCAGGTGATACTGTTGTTGCCACACAAATACCAACAGATGCAGGTACCACCACTGATGCTGCAAAAGCCACACTTACTCAAAACAAGGCAAGAGCCTTGATAGTTCTCCGTCACCACATTCATGAAAATCTGAGAAACGAGTATGTACATGTAAAAGACCCTGCTGAATTGTGGAAAAATCTGAAAGATCGATTTGACCACATGACCACGGTTATCCTTCCACGCGCAAGGTACGAATGGATGCATTTACGTCTACAAGATTTTAAATCTGTGACTGAATATAACTCGGCCGTCCATAAAGTTACATGCACACTAAAATTGTGTGGGGAAACGGTCACTGATGCTAGTATGCTTGAGAAAACATTCAGTACTTTTCATCCATCAAATATGGTATTGCAGCAACAATATAGAGAGAGGCAATTTACAAAGTACTCTGAATTAATCTCTTGTTTATTGTTGGCTGAACAAAACAATGAACTGTTGATGAAAAATCACGAATCCCGACCAACCGGTGCGGCTGCGCTCCCTGAAGCGAACGCAGTCAGAGGTAATAATGATAACAATCGAAACAATGATCGTGGACGTGGTCGTGGTGGATATCGTGGTCGTGGACGTGGACGTGGTCAAGGTCGTGGTCAAAACCGTGGTAATGGCAGAGGATATTACGGTGGTCGTTATCAACACTTCCGTGGTGGTTATAACAATCGTGGTGGACATCAAAATCTTCCACAGAAGAGAAAATCTTATGATAATAAAGATGAGAAGAGGCCCATTGAACAAAAGGATAACGACGAACGATGCTATCGTTGTGGTGGTATGGGCCATTGGTCGAAAAATTGTCGCACGCCCAAGCATCTTGTTGAGCTGTATCAGCAATCTCAAAAGGGAAAAAAGATTGAAACGAATTTTGTTCAAGGTGACATTGCATCTACTTCTGGTGTTGATAAAAATAATGTGTATTTGGAGGCTGCAGATTTCGTCGCAGATGAGGAATGATGTGTTATAATGTTCTATATGTTATATATTTTGCTATTGTGTATTTATGTGTTTAAAGGTTGTTTAAACTTATATGTGCTTGTAATATATCGTTCTGTTTCTTAAATAAATATATGTTTATATGAAAAGGATATTTATCTGATGGATATGGGCGTATGCAATGGAGAACTATGTCTTGCAGACTGTGCAACGACTCATACGATTCTGAAGAATAAGAAATACTTTGATCATCTCGATATGAAAGAAGCTAGTGTTATCACTATATCGGGTAGCACAAATATAATTAAAGGCTCCGGAAGAGCTAGTATCTTATTACCCAGAGGAACCAAATTGGTTATTGAAAGTGCCTTATATTCTCCTGAATCACAAAGAAATCTGTTAAGCTTTAAAGCTATTCGACATAACGGATATCATGTCGAGACAGCGATAAAATGTGGTGTCGAACATTTATACATCACAAAGATAATTTCGAATGATAAACGAATTGTGGAAATATTACCTTCATTCGAATCTGGGTTATATTATACATATCTGAGAACAATTGAATCGTATGTTATCATAAACCAAAAGTCTACTGATGATAGTATATTTAATGTTTGGCATGACCGGTTGGGCCATCCCGGTTCAAATATGATGCGAAAGATAATTGCAAATTCACGTGGACATTCGATAAAGAATCAGAAGATTGTTCAATCTAATGAATTAGCATGTGCTGCTTGCTCTAAAGGGAAGCTAATTATTCGGCCATCACCAATGAAAGTAAAAAATGAATCTATTGCATTTTTGGAACGCATACATGGTGATATTTGTGGGCCGATACATCCATCGTGTGGACCATTTAAATATTTCATGGTGTTAATTGATGCTTCAAGTAGATGGTCCCATGTATGTTTGTTATCTACGAGGAACGTGGCATTTGCAAGATTACTTGCTCAACTGATTCGTTTAAGAGCACATTTTCCAGATTATCCTATAAAGAAAATACGCCTTGATAATGCTGGTGAATTTACCTCAAAGGCATTTAATGATTATTGTATGTCTATCGGAATTGATGTTGAGCATCCCGTGCCACACGTTCATACGCAAAACGGTCTTGCAGAATCATTAATTAAACGTCTGCAGTTAATTGCAAGACCATTATTAATGAAAACGACTCTTCCCTCGTCGTGTTGGGGACATGCAATATTACATGCAGCAGCACTAATTCGCATCAGGCCAACAAGTTATCATGATATCTCCCCGTTGCAAATGGTTTATGGTCAGGAACCAGATATTTCTCATCTAAGAATTTTTGGATGTGCGGTATATGTTCCAGTTGCGCCACCACAACGCACAAAGATGGGACCTCAAAGAAGGTTGGGAATATATGTCGGATTTGAATCTCCATCAATAATAAAATATTTAGAACCTTTAACGGGAGATTTATTCACGGCTAGATTTGCCGACTGTCACTTCGATGAAACAAATTTTCCGACATTAGGGGGAGAAAAGAAACAGCTGGAAAGGAATATTAGTTGGAATGAATTATCACTAAATCATTACGATCCTCGAACAAAAGAATGTGAACTAGAAGTTCAGAAGATAATTCATTTACAAAGCTTAGCGAATCAATTGCCAGACAGCTTTACTGACCCAAAGAGAGTGACTAAGTCACATATACCAGCTGTTAATGCTCCTGTGAAAATTAATGTTCCTGCCGAACATAATATTGAGCCTAAACCACAGCTAAAACGTGGTAGGCCCTCGGGTTCCAAAGATAAAAATCCTCGGAAAAGAAAAGGAGCAAATAATAAGAATGGTCCAATCGAGGATTTATCAACCAGAGAAGAGTCGATGGGCTTAAATGATGATAAGAATGAAACTCAGGTACCTGAAGAAATTGAAAATGAAGAGATCTCAATCAATTACGCCCAGAATGGAATTAGATGGAACCGAGATAAAGTCAACGTTGACGATAAATTTTCATTTAACGTAGCGCTACATGAGATGAATGAAATAAATGAGAATGAGGATCATGAACCAAGGTCGATAAATGAATGTAGACAACGAAAAGATTGGCCAAAGTGGAAAGATGCAATCGAGGCAGAATTAAAATCACTTGAGAAACGAAAAGTTTTCGGACCTGTAGTACGCATACCAGAAAATGTAAAGCCGGTTGGATATAAATGGGTTTTTGTCAGAAAGAAAAATGAAAATGGCAAAATTGTAAGGTATAAAGCACGGCTTGTCGCACAAGGTTTCTCGCAGAGACCTGGCATTGATTATGAGGAGACTTATTCTCCTGTGGTGGACGCAACAACTTTTCGTTATATAATTTGTCTGGCAGTACGTGAAGGACTCGATATGCGTCTAATGGATGTTGTCACTGCTTATCTATATGGCTCACTTGACAGTGACATTTATATGAAGCTTCCAGAAGGATTTCGTTTACCTGAAAATTCAGGGCCACGAAATGAGTACTCAATTAAACTAAACAAGTCACTTTATGGGTTAAAGCAATCTGGGCGAATGTGGTATAATCGCCTAAGTGAATATTTATTGAAAGAGGGGTATAAAAATGATCAAATTTGCCCGTGTATATTTATGAGGAGATATGAAAACGAGTTTGTCATTATAGCAGTATATGTTGACGACATCAATATAGTTGGAACTCCTGAAGAGTTGTCAAAAGCGGTTAATTGTTTGAAGAAGGAGTTCGAAATGAAAGATCTCGGTAAAACAAAATATTGTCTGGGATTGCAAATTGAATATTTAAATAATGGGATATTTGTGCATCAAGAAAATTACACTAAAAAGATATTGAAAAGATTTTATATGGATGAATCTCATCCATTAGATACTCCGATGATTGTTAGATCTTTAGATGTGAGTAAAGATCCGTTCAGACCACGCGAAAATGATGAAGAGCTACTTGGTCCTGAAGTACCATATCTTAGTGCTATTGGAGCACTAATGTATCTTACAAGTCATACGCGACCTGATATAGCATTTGCTGTATATTTATTAGCAAGATACAGTTCTTCACCGACTCGTAGACATTGGAATGGAGTTAAACGAATATTTCGATACCTTCAAGGAACAACTGATATGGGATTGTTCTACTCTAATGAGATAAAAGCAAATTTAATTGGGTATGCAGATGCTGGATTCTTATCCGACCCACACAATGCACGATCACAAACGGGTTATTTATTTACATATGGTGGAACTGCTATTTCATGGCGGTCAGTTAAACAGAGTTTAATTGCACTTCATCTAATCACGCTGAGATACTAGCAATTCATGAAGCTAGCAGAGAATGTGTCTGGTTGCGATCGATTATTCAGCATATACAACAAACTTGTGGATTATTATCGGAAAAGTTACTTCCAACAACATTATATGAAGATAATGCTGCATGCATTGCCCAATTAAAGGAGGGATATATCAAAGGTGATAGAACAAAACATATTTCACCAAAATTTTTTTTTACACACGAACTGGAGAAAAATGGTGATATTGATATACAACAAGTGCGATCTAGCGAAAATTTCGCAGACTTATTTACAAAAGCACTTCCTCCTATAACTTTCAGAAAATTAGTATATTCAATTGGAGTTCGGAAACTTCGAGATTTAAAATGATGTTATCATCAGGGGGAGAAAAATACGTGTTGCACTCTTTTTCCCTTAACTGTGGTTTTTCCCATGTGGTTTTCCCAGTAAGGTTTTTAATGAGGCAACAAGCTAAACGTATCATTTGAAAACATCCAAGGGGGAGTATTATGAATAAATCATGATTCATCAATGAATCATCAAAATTAAGACATGATTCATCATAATGAATCATCAAAAATTTTGTGATTAAATGTGGATGTTTTTGGAATATTAGTGACTCATGAATTATGATAAGATGAGGTGTATAAAAAAGATTGTTTTTTTGTATGAGTTGTATAGATGATTAAATTGTATTTTAGTGTATGATTTTAGTATAAATAGGTGTATTGAGTTGCATTGTAAAGATATCACAAGTATAGAAAATATATTCTCTCCCTCTAAATTCTCTCTATATATTATCAAATAATCATAATATAAATTAAAATAATCTTAATATAATAATAATAATAAAAATTTCATAACAAGTACAAGTTTTTGCAATAATTCTAAACTACCAATACTGCAACACACGTCTTCGCGAAGTAGACATTTCATTGACTGCTATCAAACTTGGTCGTTGCTCAGCGACCCCGACCCCAATTAATTATATTATAGGGCAAATTTCTTATCAGTCTCAATTGAGTTTTAAACTTCATGTTCAGATCCCTACGACCGACAATTTCTTCCTATTAAGTACCAACATGCGAAAAATTGTGTGTTTAATACCCCAAACAGTGAACTGACAAATTACCATTTTCAAATAAAAAATGGACATTGTACCAACTGTTTTGATTTTATACTAATTATTATCACTAATTATACGAACTGTTACGTTATTTTACCAACAAAATTGAACACTATACCACTGTTGGTATAATAACGATAACAAATGGTATACATCTTAAATTCTGGTATAATTGCGACAACAGTTGATATAATAATCAAAACAGTTGGTATACTCCAATTTTGCTGTATAAAATTAGAATAACATTATTTTCTGGTATAATAACGAAAAGAGATGGTATAACGTCCAATTTCGTTGTATAAAATTCGAATATCATTAATTAGTGGTATAATAACGAAAACAGATGGTATAATTTCCACAGTTTCTGTATAATAGAGAAATCAGTTGGTATAATATCCAATATTCTGGTATAAAAAATATCATAACGTTATTTATCGGTATAATAACGGAAACATATTGTATAATTTCTACAATTTATGATATAATAGCAAAATCAGTTGGTATAATGTCCAACTTCGCGTTATTAATTGAAAATAGTGTTATTTATTGGTATAATAACGAAAGCTTTGTATAATTTCTACAATTTCTGATATAATTTTAATTTTTAATAACGAACTTTGTTGGTATAATTCATGTGAAAATAATTGCTCAGCTTTTTCGTCTTTTCAACGCTGAAAAGACCGTTTTAGGTATAAACAGGAAGAGAATTCTCAAATAGGTATTAAACTGGAAAAAATAATTCGAGGGGTACTAAGTGGAATTGTTATATCTCAAATGGCACTCATAAGGAATTAGCCCTAAATTATATTAGCTACCATGATTAAGACGTCAATAAGTTTAGAGTGCGTTTTGATTCGCGTATTTGAACGAAATCACTTGATTTTAAATTATGAATTTCAAAATCGTAATTTGAAATCCAAATTCACTGTTTGGCAAACATTAGGATTTCGAATTCGGATTTCAAAACAGAGCTCGACTCGAAGTCGTGAAGCTCGTCGAACTCGATTTCTAACTTTTTCTAAAATACTTTTAAAAAGTATAAAATAAAATAAAATAAAAATCATGAATAGTATAAAAAAAGCTCGTGAGCCGGCTTGCGAGCTTTCGAGTGCCCACGAGTGAGCTCGAGCTCGAGCCGGCTCATTCGCGAACCCGTGACGAGCTCGAGCCGCTCATTCGCGAATCCATGACGAGCTCGAGTCGGCTCATCGAGCTTGCGAATCTGCTCAACTCATCATCCACCGCCTAATATTATTATTATTATTGTTATTATTATATTTTTATTATTATTATTATTTAATATTATTATTGTTATACTATTATTATTATCATCTACGAAAAACTCGTTACGTGCTCAGCTTTGGATTTCGAAAACGGACCATTTGACACGGAATTTCAAATCCGGCGAATTATAAGAGTTTGAATTTCCCCTCGGATTTGGCCGAAATCGAAATCCAAATCGGTGCGATTGCCAAACGGAAGATGTGGGCGAAATTCGGATTTCAAATCGAAATTCGGAATCCAAACGGGGCATTTAACTAATTTTAATTACACAATAAAACTAGCCACGATAATAATAATGCGATTCATATACGAGTCAAAAAGATTGGGCCACGCTCAGATTCACTATCTTCACCACAAAACAGCGAAGATACTTACACACAACCTCATATCACATTGTCCCCATCAATCAACAACTTGAGATATTTACACTTCAGTCCTCATATTATATTAACTTTTCCAACCCCGTCCTTAATGTTTATCGAATTTACTGCCACGACAACGATCGTTCTTAAAGCAGCTTAATATGGAGGACCTCGTGCTTCGTACCTTTTTCATAGTAGCTTTCACTAATTTTCCCCTCAAGCAAGAATAACACATCACGGGCAAATACATTTTTTTTCCCTAAAAAGAACAAAAGAAAAAACGAAAAAAATGGGCTGTACTTTCTCGACCAAGAAGAAGCCACGATCCTCGCAATCATCGTCTTCGTCGGCGCAAAAGATGATAAAAATCGTTCATTTCAGCGGCGCTATTCAAGAATACGACAAGCCAGTCACCGTCGCCGACGTCACCGGCCATTATCCGACGAAGCACTTTCTGTTCACCCATTCTCAGCTCTTAGCTTCTTGCTCGACGCCCCTAAAGCGGGGCATGGTCTTGGAGCCGGGTCGGGTCTACTTCTCCCTCCCGGGCACCCTATTCGGCCCGAATGTTTCGCCGGTGGATTTGGCTCCGATAGCTCGGAAATTGATGTCCAAAGCACAAAGCAATAGGAGAAGGTCGTCCAAGCATAAATCTCGAAAGAAGAAGGGGAAAATCCCATCGTCGGCGTCTTCGTCGCCGGCGTCGTCAGTATCGTCGTCGACCTTTGGTCCTCGCACTGAAAACCCTACACGGATTTCGCGGCCTGCGGCGGACATCGTGGGATCTTCTTCTTCTCACAGTAGGAGTGTTAGAATGGATAACTGTCAGGTTATGTACGATATGAACTCTTGCAGGCCGAGATCTTGGAAGCCCATTTTGGATACGATCCGTGAAATTTCGCTTAACAACAAGTGAACTATTTCAGTGCACATCAGTTTTTTTTTGTATGTGCGTGTTTGTGTGTAATCATATATAGTATTGGTTGATTATGTTTAAGCATGTATTTGCGTAGTCTTCACTATCACTATGTAATCCATCTTCAATTTGTTGGATTTTGAGAGCATCTCCAACCGAGCACCAAAACACAAAATTTGGGGTAAATTTACTCCAACCGAACACCAAAACTCAACTCAAAATGCGTTTCATATCCTCTCTCTCCTCGTTTTGACGCATCTTTGCGTTTAAGACGGTTAGTATGCGATGGATTTTCTAATTTGTAATGAAGTCCCTATCTTCTTTCGCTCTGTCATGTACCTCTGTGTCAGAAAAGGGAAACCGAAGTCAGGTCAAGAAATAGAGGGATTGATATCGCTTTTCAGAACCTACGGCTATAGCTTATCAGAAAAAGGTGATAGCGAACAGCTAGGCAAAAAGTTTCGGCTTCAGCGATATCTCACATTAGTCTAATTTATAAAATTATAAAATACGTGGGTAGTATTAAAATTTGTAAAAGTTGGTATGAAAGTAAATATTACAAATTAGTCTATTGAGTTTGAGAATGAGTTGATCGGTTGGAGAAAAATTACTGCATTTTGAGTTTGAGAATGCGTTTGATTTTGAGAATGCGTTGGTCGGTTGGAGATGGTCTGAGTCTCGCTTAACTCACCTCTTGTAAGCAAATATAAAGAGATTTCTATTAACTATCAAATACTTTGAGCGGAGCCACGTCACACATGGATCTATCCTAGTGTGGGTAATTTGATCGGCCTGATTTCAAAGCTATCGCAACTTTGTCACGAACATTTGTAACTTAGAATTTTTCTCGTCTAAGTTGAGGTTCGAGACCGGCAATAGCTCGGCTTGGCCCGTCCCAAAGCTCGTTTTGCTCGCCCCAAACCCTACGTAATCGGCCTGTTTGATAAAGGTCTCGTGTTTATCTCACTCAATCTCACACCAACGAGAAACGAACAAGACAAAGGACACAAGATTTACGGAAAACCCACTCTGTCAGCTCTGGGGATTTACTTGATATATAATGTGGAAAATTCACATTAAGCCTACATAAGTTCGAGAAAATGCCTATTAAGATTGGACTAATGATCAGATTCTTGAAGTCTTTGGAGTTGTTTGTCTCTTGTTACCTTGACATAATTGCCGAGTTTGCAGGCTATAAACATATCCAAGGTTCTCATAATCCACTCCACCGTACTAACAACAATCCCCCACAAAAGTACCAACAAAGCCGAAAGATCTCATAACAAAATTAACAAAGGAAAGAAGCCAAGAAAAAAAAAAGAAGAAACTCCCAAGAACACACAGAAGAAAACTATACACCATTCCAACACTTCAAGGAAACAAAAAAAAAAAGGCCGAATCCTCCCACGGGTAGGTAAAATTTAAAAAAGAAAAAAAAAATAAAGATTACAAGACGATACGAAATCCCGGGCGGTCGTCCTTAACTCAAACGGGTATAACGTCGACCTTCGAAGTGTCCTCGCAGTTCAAAACGATTCCCTCGAGGCTCGCCGGCAACACGCACTTGCCCCACTGACAGCCCGTCGAGAACGCCTCCGCCGGGGGGACGATCATCAAAACGTTGTCGTTCCTCTGCACGACGCCCATCACGCTCACCGTGCTTCCTTCCTTGATGTACCTTTTTCCATAACAATAAAGGGTTATTATAAACAACCGAGCGAGCATATCGGTGAAAGGACATCGATTCAAATCCTGGATTTTTTGAACTGAGATTCCTCGCGAGGGTGTATGTAAAATGACGGGATTACCCTTCCTTGAGCCTCATGACGCGGTCATCGCTCGAGAGGTTGCGCTCGCCGAGCCACCGGACGAACTCGGGGGACATGTCTCTGTTCGAGGGATTTACGTCCACGACGATCGACTCGTCGACGTAAGGCGTGACCCTCGCGCCGTAGCCCGTCTTCACCAACGCCCTCAGCCCCGATTGGAAGTCCGAGATGTAGAAGTCGACCACGTGCCTCTGCAATAAAAACATTCGGCGGAAAAAAAAAAAAGAAAAGAACCGAGCATTTAACCGTAATTATCTTCGGCTAATCGCTAATTGCTAATCGAATGCATGAGAAACGAGAAAAAAAAATGACTGTTAATATTATTATTAGGGTTTTTCGGGGGAACCTCTAATGTCCTGAGGCCCCAAGTGAAGCGACGGTGAGTGGGATTAGCGGCCTTAGAATCCCATCCGCGGTATTCGTACAAGCTCGTCGACGTATATACGCATCGAGGAACTTTCTGGAAGGACGATTCTAGAGGAACGTTCCCGCACGTGACGACCTTAAAAATCGACAGAAAGGAGGAAAAAGTCACATCACTCGTCGAAAATTGCAAGTAAACTTCGCAAGTTAACGCTACTGAATATGCAATTTAATGACGAGAGAGAAGCAAGTTTATAACCTTATATGCCCCCAAGAAGGTATATTTTATCTAGAATAGACATATATGTTGTAATTTAGGGGTTGCATTATAGGGACAACGAATTTATGGGGCAGCTTATACAAACAGTAACTTTCAAAGTAAAGCGATTTTAGGACAAAATCTACGATTTCGGCGTATAATGTCTCTGATATGAATTGATTAAGTTTTTTTTAAATTCGCGGTCCCTATTAATTCCACCCCTCTGAATTACAAGACTGAAAATAATTAACAGAGTAAGAACGTACCCCCGAAACCTTAACGAACTGTCCATCCTTGGCAGTCCTAAGCTCGGCGTCGGGATAGCTCACTATATACCCAGAAATAGCGCTCCTTCCATAGCAAGAATTCCAAGCGAACACAGCAGAAACAGCAAAGAAGAGAACGACGACAACCACGAGGAGAATAGGGTTGTGAACGGCTCCGAGAATAAACCCGCCCGCGATAAATCCCATCACGAACAAAAGCACAATTCCCCAAAAAACGGGCCTCGGAAATCCCTTCTTGAACGAATACTCGTCGTCCCTACTCAGGTGAGTCACCGCCTGGTTGTTCACCGCCGACGGGCCGCCGCGCAGCTTCATCGAGCCGTTCGAGTCGAGCGGGCCTGACGCCTTCCTCGGCCCGCCAGAGGAGTTCAGCGGGCCCGACGTGATGGGCCCGGACGTGATCAGGCCCGTCGTGGGGAGGACGGGCGGGGGAGGCATTGGGCCCGAGTTCTGGCGGGATTGGGCCGTCTGCGGGCCAGAGGACTTCTTCAAGGGCTCGCCGTGCTTGTTGAGCGGGCCGGAGTTCGTCTTCTTTAAGGAGGTGGAGCCCGGGCCGGAGATGGGCCCGCGGACCGATGGGTTCAGCTGGCCCGAGTGGGAGGAACCGCCGAACGAGCCCGTTCGGGCGGGGGCGGTGCCCGTTATTGGGCCCGACTTTCTAGACGTGGGGATGTCGAACATCTTTCCGAGCTCACCGGACTTCTTTATGTCTCCGCCCGTGTAGGGCATTGCCACGGAGGACATCGTCGGGGGCTTTTCTTTGGGCTGTTCGGGCCGGCCCGAGACGTAAAGCCCGCTGCTGAGCTGGTGGGAGGGAAAGCGCGAGCCCATTTTTTTTTTCTTTTTTCTTTTTGGTGTGTTTGGTTTCGTAGGGAAAGATTTGAGCTTTGCGAAGAAGATGGAGAGGCTATGTGAGTGGTGCTATAGTCAGCGGAGATTCGACCTAGCTCGGGAAATTCTTACAGAAGACACCATAACTGCGAAGAAGACAGAGGTAGAAAGAAAGAAATGTGATAACATATTTCGAAGATCTATCTATAAGAACGATAAGTTGACATAAAACGCAACACAACATTTATCAGGCATTTGTATGGATAGCTGCTGCATAATGGGCAATCGAAGATTCGTGTACTAACTGAGAACTCAAAAAGCTTACATTAACATCTCAAATGACAGATAGAATGTGTAGTAAACTCAAAGAAGCCTTTTATAGAGGTCAATGGCAAAATGTACAAGTGATATCAAACTTTGATCCAAGCAAGAAAAGCTAACAAGAAATGGTTTGAAAGACTTGAAGAACAGCACATTGTGAGGAAGAACTATTACACAGAGCCCAGATCTGAGAATTAAGTTAACTGTACACAGTTGAACAGAATCATAAATTGCACTTATCTACTCACTGATGGACTTGAGAGTTGCACAAACATTCGATCAGACAAGATGATAAATGGAAAATAAGGTATATTTTACAGATCCAAAAGGGAAGAAAACGGGGGGTGAACAATAACTGATAAAACCTTCTGAAAATTAAGAAAACCCAAAGAAACGCGAGAGATCGCTCATTTTCCGAAAAAAGAACACAAAGATCCAATTTTTACCCGACGAAAATGGGAAAAATCGCAGCGATCCAAAAAGAGATAAATGAAAAAAGCTCAAATCTTTTCAACACCAATATACCAGAAATCCAAGAAAAACTTCAAACAAATGGCTTAGGTCACAAAAATAGCAGAGCCCACATGCGAGATTTCCATTTTTCATAGAGATTTACTGAAATAATACACCAAAACCGTCGCCGCCAGCTAAAGCCAGAAGAAAAAAAATGGACATATGAGTGTAATGCGTATACCTCGACAACAGAGCTAATATTCTGAGAGATGGATATATGAACAGCAAGCATCTAAATTCTGAGAAAATGTTGAAGAATAGGTTTTCCTGAGAGTAGATTATGATTTTTTATTTTGTTTTAATCTTTTTGCAGAGATATATGAACGTGTGACAGAAGGACAAGGAAATAAAAGAAAAGACAGTGAAGATGAAAACACACACTTCACCTCACCTCTCCTACTTTCTGGTCTTGTATCAGTTTTCTATTCTACTCCTCCAAGTGCATTTACCTTTTTACCCTTATTCCAATATTGATTTGCCTGTTTGCCATTACGTCTTGAGTTTTTTTTCTTTACAATTACAAAACATCACTTTTTTTTTATAGTATGAATGGAAAAAATCCTAGTTAAAATTTGCTATAGGTCTAATATTATTTTTTTCTATTATTATACAAGTACTTGTAGTACTTCTACTTGCAGAGAAATATAGCGATGAGATCCTTCAATAACATGGTTATATTAATAATATGCTTAACAACCTGTAGAGAATCAAATGTTGCTGGCGATGACTAATTGGTGTATTTTGAACGAATTGCTTCGCATTTCCTTTTCTGTCTATGAATTTCAGAATTAAATACACCGCCATCTTTAATTGGTTTTATTATTATTGTTGTTGATTATTCTTATTACTTTATTATTACTATTACTTCCCATGACCAAGAAATATATATTTAAGGGGCCCAATCAGTAGCTCAAGGAAACAAGTATAATCTTTTATTATAATATCCTCAGCTTGACATTTTATATAAAGATACTGTGTTGTTAGTTTGGAAAATATTGAAAGTTGAAAAAGGGGGAAGGAAACATACATACGTGCAACAGTATTAATGCGATAATTTTTTAATAGAATATTGTAGACTTTTACCAAATATGAGAACTGAAATGACGTGATATTTGTTTAGGAACATTACATGTGACTTGTTTCCGCTTTGAGTTAGATTTGTAATATATATTAAGAAGAAAAAAAACTAAACCTCAATTATATTAGAAACTAAATGCACCTTCATTCCAAGTTGTATATATCAAGTGGTGGAATTCTTGATATTTCAAGGTAGATGTTAATGATATTCGATTTCACTGAAGCCCTTAATTATCGTATCTGTTGGAAATAAATTATATAAAATTAAAAAGTGATGCACTTCCTTCAGGGTTAACCTTTTAGGAAAAGTGGTCACTTAACATGGTATCAGAGCTTAGGGACCTGCAGGTCCTGCGTACGAATCCTCACGACAACCCATTTATGAGAGTTACACATCTAAGACTAGATAAGTGAAATCAGCCTAGACGTGAGGGAGCGTGTTGGAAATAAATTATATAAAATTAAAAAGTGATGCACTTCCTTCATGGTTAACCTTTTAGGAAAAGTGGTCACTTAACAGTATCTACACGAATTTGAGAGCATGTCAATGAAATTAGACCCGCTCTCGTTTCATATGCGATGAAATTCAAAATGAAATTATTTAAAATGAACAAAATGTTGTCAAATCATTGCATTATTAATTTTTTTTTCTTCTCATCATTATTATTGTATATTACTTGTTGATCATGTAGTATTCAATGCAACATCAACAAGTAAAAACGACTGAATAGGAACTCACAACAACTCTGCTATTAACTTATAGGTCAATATTTAATTATGTATGTGTCGATATCTAAATTATTATGCAAAAACAAAATTCAATTTTTGAGTAGAGCCCATCTTTGGTCAAACTGAGCAGAGACATACATTCCTGTAGAAGACAAATGTAATGTAGCTAACATCGATTAACTAACTAACTACTCATCGTCGTAGATCTCAAAATGACAAAAACAAAAATCATAAATGACGAAACGACCCATATTATTTCGAAATTTCAAAAACATTTCATTTCTTTTTAATAATAATAAAGAAGATGATTTAGTGAATCCGTGATTGAAATGAAACCCTTTCATGTGACGAGGTAGTGCGCGTGTTTCTGAAGTGTGAAACGAAGGACAGTTTTTTATTACCTTTTATACATAAATAATTTACGTAGGAAAACAAATGAGCGGACAGTTTGTATGGGGAGCCTTTTTTTTTTTTTTTTTTTCTTTTCTTCGCCTTAAGAGAGTAAGACTTCGCTTTAATAGAAAGTTACATAAAGCTGCCATCATTATGTCAGAAATTTAATTTCATCTCATTCATTAAACAATTATTACCAAGTTAGTTAGTCAGTTTGGTACATTTGATGTCTCAGTCGAGTATAATTGAGACGCCTCACCTGCAACACTTCTAGGTTCTAACGCCCGACCCGACCCGCCACAATGATTTAATTGAAAAGTGGGCCAAATATCTACTTATTGTGGATTTCAACCCAGCCCATAAACAAAAGAATAAAGCCCAATATCCTACAAAGCTCTTCATTGAGAGCTCGGAAATAGAATCCAACTCTTTTGTCGGAAATAATTGTTTTTGTTTATTACAGCTGAGGAAAAGCAATTGATTACTAGATACGATAGAGACTATAGGGCGTATTAGGCTCGTGTGCTAAAATTAATTTAATATGTTGGGGTTCTGCAATAAAAATAAAAATCGTAACTTTGAACTTTCCTTTCTTTTTTCTTTTAAAAAAAATTGATCTTTTTTTTGTTTTCTGATGTGAAGTCCGGATTTGCTGGAGCACCCACCACTTAGCTTCGTCCTTTGCTCTGTTTTTCACATCATTTAGTAATCAGTCTTTTGTTACGGCAAAAACTTGGCCTTATATCTGTAGCTGTAAACGACCCGTGATTCTGGGATTTTCCTTTCTATTCTTAGATACTTTGTTTGTTCTCCCGAGAGATATACCCTTTCATCTCCATTTACCCTTTTCTAGTTTTATTATTTTTTCTATTTATGTCGTATGACTTTTTTTCTTGCTCTGAGATTGTGTATCTGTCTTTTGGTGAAAGCCCAGGTATCTTTTTCTGATGCAAGTGAAGCCCTTTTCCGCCGAAATACATTTTTCGATGTATTCGATGATAATCTTCTGTTATGTTTTCTGTAGATTCTTCCTTGTTCTATGTGGCTTGTGAAAGTTTCGTGCTTTCTTCATTTTGAGTGTTGAGATGAATTAGACACTTTATCTATTAAAAGTTCTGTTCTTCTTAGTGAAGGTTGAAAGAATTTGGGATTTGATCAGTTGAAGAAAAAGATGTCTTCTTGTCTGAGTGGCGGTGGAAGAGCATTTAGCTTAGGCCATGAGATGATTAAGTCCCCATCTTCTTCTTGGGTTTCGAACTCATCTTCTACAGATTCAAGCAATTCCTCTGTTTCTGTAAGAAAAGCTCGAACGCCTCGCAAAAGGCCTAATCAAATCTACGAAGAAGCAGCTGCTATTCTTTCCTCAGCTTGTCCCAAAATCTTCCCCACGAGCCCCAGCAGTTTCACTAAATCAATCAAGAATCATATTCCATTCGACTCTGGTGAATTATTCATGCCTTTCAGATCGATCGGTGTAGGCAGACTCCGTTCCTCTAAGGAGGGCTTCATCGAAAAACAGTGCAGAAGCCCTGAAAAAATCAGTTCTCATGGATATTATACAGATGCCTGCGATGAGCTTGGGAAGGATTTCGGCGATGAATCGATATTAGACGATGGTGCTGAAGAGAGTATCGACAGTATAATGGGAAAGTTAAGCATGGAAAACAAAAGCTGTGGTTCGTTTAGTACCTTCTTCGACAGTACTAATTCAAGTTTGGTGCTCGGCCAAGGAATAAGAAATGGATTGAGAGTGATGAGAAGTGCCCGCGAAGAAGATGATTGGTGGAAGTTTCCCACGGTTGAAGCTGCTCATATAAAGCTAGACAGAGCTTTCAAAGCTCCCAAGGAGAAGAAAAAGAAGGTTCCGAGAAAGGATTCAACTCCAACGAGTTGTAATAACAAGTTGAAAGAGAGTTCTTGGGTTAGAAAATCTACTAGCAAGAACCCTCCTAAGTCAAATGCAGGGCTGCTTCTGAGGCTTAACTACGAATCTGTCGTAGATTCGTGGGGCGAAAGGGCTTCTCCTTTTCTCGGCGATGAAAAACATGTATGAATTCCTAAGGCTCCGTTTGGTCCGCGGAATTCGACGCGGAAAAGAAAAGAAAACTGTGATGCTACGCATCGAATCATCGTACATTACGCTTCACGTGTCGCACCATTACGCTTTTCCTTTTCTTTTCCACGTCGAAATCCGTAAACCAAACGGAGCATAAAAGATATCATCACATCATGGTTTTGAATGCTTGGCTGTTCTTTTATTACAAACTTGCCTTGTCGTTTGACTTTGATCTCTGGTTGATTTCGTTGCAGGCGAGGTTGGCGAATATCGATTTGTTCTCCCCTGTGGGGGAAGAATCGAAGGTGAAGGGGCAAACTAAGAATTATCCTGTGAAGCAACGGCTCAGAAAAGTGAATGCTACTGATCAAAGACGAAGGCCACAAAGGTATGTGCAAGCTTTTTTTTTTCCTAATATTCACCAGTTGTTCTTGGATTAATTGGGACAAGAACTGAGAATCTTTGGTCTTTTGGGTTATAATCATTCGAGTGATCGAAGAATGTTTGTATATTATTTCAAACTCGTGGCTGCATATTGGTTTTGCAGGCACGTTTTGTGAATGATGGCTCGAATCAAAACAAACTGAGATTCTCTGCAAATTGTTGGGTCGCTGCTCATTTATGCTCTGTTTTTATGTTCTTATTGAGATGAAACACACATTGATGTATATCAGCAATAAATTTGCTTCCACGCGCATAAAAAGGGAAAAGAAAGCCCCCAAGAAAGATCAGACAAAGTACATTCCCTTATTAAGAAAACCAAACTGTAGAAAGAAACAAGAAAAAGGAAAAAAAGACTATCTTTTTATTCAAGGGAAGAATCAGTCTGACGAACAGCCCTTGAATAAGCCAAGACATCGTCAGGTTTCTTCGTTTTGCTGCTGTGGTCTTCTTCTTCATCAGAACTCTTTACTTTGTCATTGAATTTCTGATGATTGTCCTTTCCTATTATAGCTTCTTGAATGATTTCTTCTCTAGTTTTCGCGTCTGCTCTCGGCGGAGGTGAACTCACATCTCTATCCATCTTCTCTCTAAAAAATCTCTGAAGCCAAGTTTTTCTGTGATCTTCGAACCATATTATTATATATCTGTATTCTGTGCGTGTGAGTGTGTTTTCCTTTTTCCACGTGTTGGTTATGTCGTGGAGTAGAAAAAGGATAGACCTTTGGAAGCTTTCCACGTTCAATCTTTACAGTTTACACGTATCAGCATATTCTTGCTGCACACAATTTTTTGTTTTCGTAATTATATTTTTAGAAAATTTAATTTTATACATAGTGCTTCTGAAGCTGTTCTTTTTTTCCACATCAATGAAAAAAAAAAAAAGCATAAGCACTATATTATATATAGACACTCTTTGCTACTAAAGCTTTTAGCAGAAGCAAGAAAAGGCAGGGTGGGTTTTTTTGGCTATGTAAGAAGGTATGTAATCCTCGGCAGAATCTGAGCCGTCCATCGAAGGGAAAAAGATCCTCGTTTTCCCCTCGCCGATCCTTTTCCCCACTACGCCAGCGTAGAATCTGCTCTTAAACGCTGGGACAAATACGTCGCCTTGGACGCACATGTAATAGTCGACGTACTTTTCGTAATCGTGCGCCTCCGAGTTTAGGTACATTGCTTTTCGATCGGCCGGCATTATTGCATCCTAGTATATATTGTAACAAAAGTATAGTCAAGATGAAGTTTTTTTCAAGTCTTCAATTGAATTCGGGCTTAATGATCCATTCGGTTATGTATATTGGGGGTGGTGGCGTTATAAGCAAATTTAGGGCAATAAGTTTCGAAACCGTAGGCAGTTTAATGACGCTTAAATTAAATGTTGCTATTTCAGGACCGTAAGTTTCAAGGTTGAAGCAATTTGAGGACAGTTGATGCCAGAATTTAAAATCTACTGGCCTCAATTGCTATAATTTTTAAAATTATTATCAAAATTGAAGTAATTTTAGGACGCGTATACTAAAATTTGCAAGTTTTAGGACGTTAGAAGTTTCAAAATCGAAGTAATTCGATGACAATTATTGCCATAATTGTGAAACTTGTCCTCAAATTGCAACTACATTTTCGAAAAGTATAATCCTTAAATCGACAACCCTCAATTTAGCTGTCCTTAAATACCACCACTCAAGTAGAGTTGAAAATTTGGGGCCGAGTCCGTGGCCAGTCCGATCCGACCCTGAAAAACATCGGGCTCGGGTCTTAATTTCCAGAGCCCGAAATGTAATTTGACCTATTTGGCCCGAGCCCGTGCTTGTTGGATCTAAGAATCTTAGACCCGTAGGAACTCGGGCCAGTCCGACCAGCCCAAACTTTCAGCTCTACCCTCAATTATATAAAGACGAAAAAAATAATTAAGCCTGAAAATATTACCATCAAAGATATAATGCCATTACATACCTTAGTGAAGGTACTTGGGAAGCTCCTCCTAAGTGCATCCAAGCTCTTGTCCCATTTTCCCTGAGTTACATATACAGCAGTCTCAGGGTAAAACCCAACCTTGTTCAAGAACTCCGCCATTTCCACAGCGTCGTAGCACCGTTTGTTTGTGCCATTTATTTCCCGAGGACGACAGCTTTTCCTCGCAAGCATTTCGACCCTTAAGTCAACGGCGACGAAACGCCCGCCCGTTTTCCTGCTCAAGCCACGCATGGTCGCCGACATCGAATCTACAGTCTCTCGGAGGTCGGGCTGAAGCTTAAGGCTTTCGAACGTAGCTATGCATTCGTCGTTCGAATTTTTTTTCATGTAGTAGTTTCTTGTCAGTGGGCTCGACTTGTTGAATTCGGTAACGATCCTAAGGTTTCGCTTTGTGAGGAAAATGGGCTCGATGTTCGAAGATATGTACTCTTCGGAAACCCTGTCGGGAACCCTAACGATGGCGGGTTTTTTATTCGATGGGTACTGTGAAGGTGGGTTCTTGACGACTTGTACGATCCCCTCTAGGGTTTCTACGAAGTTTTTGGCGTCGTAGATCTCTTCGAACGGCCTGAAAATGGGGTTTTTTTTTCGACGTACGATCTAAGGTACATTACTTATTAGTAGATAGTATTGAGATAATTAAGATAATCAAATCACCTTTCGCCGCCGCCCGATTTTGTTCCTCGGATTCTCGGAAGGGCGAGCTTGGCTCGGAGATGCTTAGCCACCGTTACTGCATTTGCCACCTGTCGTGTTTAGTTAATTATTATTATTACCGTAAAGAATGTGGTTCGAAAAGCCCGTTCGAAGTCACAATACTCATACAGAAATGATAAAAAAAAAATTATTTCCGAGGATCGAAAAAGAAAAACCTGCGAGGCGTGAAACTCGGGGCCGTGGCTCAGCGTGAAGAAGACGTAACCGTCGTCCGACGACTGGCGATCTTTAGCTCCGACGTCTACTGCTAATATAAAAAAAATCATCATACGGCTTGAAATTAAATGTGGAAAGTAATTGCAATAAAATGGTCGTATGATGACTTGCTTGTGATGGACGAGTGTGTCCAGCAAGGCTTTGGTGGCTTATCAGCACTGTCTTGATTCTTCCACGGCCCATTTACAGACAATCCCCGACGAACCACATGGTCGGCCTTGGCCTGGGCTTTGACCACTTTGACTTCGGCGGCGGAATAAGATTCCTTTTTTTTTTTTTCGGGCAAGAAAATTACGAGGTAAGAAAAATGAAAAAGATGGTTCTGAATAGAAAAGCTGAAGAAGAAAAATCTTATATATACCCAAAGTGGGTCAATATGATCTCTTTTCACCATATTTCCCAGCATCAAGAACATGGAAACGGTGAGGAATGCTCCGAAGACTTGCCTAAGATCAACTGCTGCCATTTGCTTTGTTGCTATAGTTTTTCTTCTCTGATTTCTTACTATGAACTGCCCGTTGTTTATTACATATATACTAAGAGAGGTTTTTACTAGGCATCATAAATTGTTAGGTGGGCGAAGGAGTTGAGGCTTTTTGTCTTTTGTACGTATTTAGGTCGTCGTCGTCGTCATAGGCACACCGCTTAAACGCTTAGAAGGAAAAATTAAAATGGAGTGTTTTGAAGGCATGAAAACAGCGTAAGGACAGCTCGACAGCACGATTTCTTTTCGACGATGATGCGAAGGAAAGCTCCAAAAGATGAGTTTTTTATGGTTTTTTTTTTTTTTTTTTTGTATTTGGTTCTTTCTACCTTTGGCTACGTCATGGAGAAGAGAACGCTCTGCCTTTATTACTCGAACTTGTAACGTAAGGTGGCGTTTTTTTTTTTTTCTTCTCAGAGCAGAGTTAAAAAAGTTGTTCATGGCTTTTATATCGTCTTGTTTTTTTCTTACCAGCCATGGGCTTGGCTTCTTAGTGTCAAAAAGCTTTTCATGTTGGTAATAGCATCGATCATTTATTTGGAGCATTTGCGGTGAACCGTGGGACAATCTCGTGAAGCTACAAATATCTTTACATTTTTATTAGTATCTCAAGATCGGCTTAACTACTCTACTTTTAATTGTATAAACAAAAAACAGAATCATTGAACATATTTGTTTTCTTTTGTTCAACAAAATAAAAATATGGGCGTCTGACGTGAAATATTTTCTACCACTTGCGTGATTTTGGTCTTCGATTATTTTTCCATGAAATAAATTGGAAATCTTATTTGGATGGAAAAGAAATATTCTCTAAGGTGATGAGATGTAATACTATACTATCAAATATGATTTTTGATTTATTTTATGAAAATAAAAACTACATTAAAACTCTATAAACTAATACTCTATAAATTAATAACTCTTTAAAATAATAAAATCTCCAAGTCCCGACTTGAGCCTTTGTAAAAAATCATCGAATTCGATAAGTTAATAAAATAATAATCCTTCAAAAAAAATTCATTTATAAATATTAGGCCCATTAAAATTCTAAATTAATAATTCATTAATATTGCAAAATATAAATATTATGATAATTTGCTAATGAATCTATTGTTAATAAATTTTTTCTTAAAATGTAAATCTAATTTGATTTCTTTCCTAACTTTTTAAAATGCGGCCAAGAGTTTTCGATGTCCATGAATGTAACTGTTAATTGTATACAATGAATTAATATTACACATGAATATATTTAATTAGTTACAAACAAATTGGTTGGAGGAATATAAATAATAAAACATATATAAGTACTAAATTAGTTGAATTTAAAAAATTTCTCTTTTAATTAATAAAATATTAATTATCGATATATTAGTATCTCTCTAAATTAATAAAATTTAGCGGTTCCAATGTTTTTAATTTAGATAGGTTTTTACTGTAAATTTTTTCCGACTATGACTATGAGTATGACCTATATTTGTAGTTAGCATGCTACTATGCTTGGTGATCCAAATCATAATTTTGCCAACAAAAAGTATGTGTTTACTGAGTCTTCAATTTATTTCGCTGCATGTGCATAGTAACGCTTCCTTTTCACTAGGACGAAAGTCGAAAAGTATTCTGCCAATGAGAAAGATAAAATATTTATTTGACTTCACGCTTACAAAGTTCCTCAAGATCCGTAAATACGCACAGAAAGAGAGACATAAATTAGAGATAACTAATCGGATATACATAAGTATACTATATGCATTACAGATGGCATACTAATGTTAGCAATTCGGAATTAATGGATAAAACACGTAGAACACTAAATCCAAATTGCAACCTCGTCGACAGTCCTTTTGTAATAATAATAAACTAAGACATCATGTCAACAAAGCCTCTTGTACAATAAACGTATTAAAGGGATGTGATTATAGAAGAAAAGAAATATTCATCTTGCCCACCTCCAGAAAATAACAAGGACAACAACTGTAAAAATCATGCCTGCATATTTGATCCATTTATCGACGCGGTTCCTTCTTTCGATGAGCCTCAGAACGGAGTTCGATAGCCCTAACGTGTTGAGAACGTCGAGTGCTTTTCTTTGAGCGCTCTGCATTAGATGTATGAATATGTGATTATATGCATTTTGCTGGATTTGTAGATGAAGTTGTACTGTGAACATTGTTGTAACTCGTAAAAAATTTGCCTGTGTGTGTGCAGGGATAGGGAAAAAAGGGTACCTTCAAACGTTCCCTTTGTTCGCTGTATTTTGATAGGATGGCCACGCCATTTGCGAAGGAATCCTCGAGCATTCTGGACGATCTGCGCACTGAATCCATTGCTTGTGCTTCCTCGTCAAAGATCCTCAAAACGTGTGAATCCCCATTCTATGACGAGAGGGCGAGAGAAATAAGTAAGAGAGCTATGAAACAGACAAGTAGATTAGTTGTCAAAGAAATCATTTTTCTTTCATTTTGAAGTATTAAGTATGGTTCATACAGCTCTTCCGAGCAACTCTGCTCTTTCTTGGGCTTCTTGTATCCGCTTTTGATGCTTTGACATGTACCTATCAAGACTAGCTCGAAATGACTCGGCCTCCTCGGTGACTAGATCCACTTTTCTGTGCAAGCAAAAATTTTAAGTTCTACATCGGCGCCTTATGAAAGAGCACACAACCAACTGCTACTGAAAGGAACTTCAGCATGTTTTTATTACCAAAGCTTGAAATGCTGCAGAAAACAGCTTAAAGGCTTTTTGGCGGACATAAAACACACAGTTGAAATTATAGATCAAGAAAATCAACTGTGGAGACAAAGTCGTCATAGCACATATATATGATACCCAGGATACTCATATCACTACGTGGACATTCAAAATAGTTAAGCCCAGTCGCTATTACTAGTTCAACAAATAAACTTTCCCCAACAAGGAAATATGCTGTGAAGCAATCCTTCCAGCAAAGTACAGCGATCCAAGTCAAACAAACTCGTCCTCACAAACAGAGATAGATGGGATACATCATTCATTAATCATTATCCGATCACATGGACCCAGAACACAATATATCCCTAGTTGATGACTCAAAGGTCGATCTTCAACGGTCTAGCCAGTTTTGGAGGATAGTATAGTCCAAATAACTGAAACTCTAGTTTATAAAGCATATCAACTCACAATATTCTGAACACGAACATCCGAAATTTACTTATTACATCTGCTCAAATTCACAACTCAAGTATTGAAATAGATCGATATATCCATTAAAATAGCCTAATATTAGGCATCAAACTGCAAATCAGCCCAAATCCTGTTCACTGAACTTAACAGAAACTGCAGAGCAGTGATATAGAATAACAAACTTCAACTAGCAATTCATATTCAGATCAGCAACAGTCAGTAAAAGGTGAGAACTAAAACCACAACAAAACCCAAAATTCAACCATACTATGAATTCTCCCTAAGCAGCCTGAGTTTTATGTTCAACTTCAGCAAAATTCCAGTAAAAACTGCGATTAACGACCTCAACTCGACAAGGCACGATTTCCAAAAGCTTCACCAATCATGTATAGAACTAACACATTCGCATAGCAATCTATCCAGGAACACATTAAAACGTCACAACCAAACATATAGCAGCACGAAATCGAACCTTTTCCACAGATCGCGCTGAGGCTTAGACGCGATTGAGCGCCACAGTCGATCCATATCGGAGCACATGGTTAGGATCTGGCCAACGTCTCTCCGAATCGCGGAGGCTTGATCGTCCATCGAAACGACGGCGTTCGAGGATAAGGAGGACGCGGAGGAGGAAGATGACGTGTACTCGAGCCGCTCGAGACGTTCCAAAGCGTCTCTGATCTTCAGACACAGTCGCTTCGAGCTCGAGTACAGCTCCGACAGATTCGCCCCGCCGCTTACTTCAGCTGCCATCGGTGTTTGCTCGGAACTTCACAAATTCTGCCGAAAAGAAAATTGTGTGAAAGTATAACGAGGCCTTTGATGTTATCAGTTGAAATAGTATTCAATTACTACTGCTAATTGAAACTTAAATATATAAACTTATTAAATTAGCGAAATTCTATTTAAACCTTAAATCATATACTCGGGCTGGCCCATTATTGTTTGGGCCTCAAAATAGTGGAAACAAGGGTTGGTAAGCTCACCAACTCCCATAGTTCTACACGCGCCTTAGTTCGCGCGTGGCAGCAGCGAGTGCCACTCACCAACCTACACCCAGCTGCAAATTTATATGATAATAATAATTATTACTTTCCTAATTTCTGATATAAATAAGCATTCCTACTCATTGCCTGAACTTGCGTCTAGCCATTAACGTTTCTGCATCTCGGACAAGCTCTCTCTCTCATCGTTTGTTGTTGATCCTTATTTCTCGTTGTTTCTAAGGTACGGTATGCGAATTGACTTCTCTTTATTAATCAGATAGACCTGTGGATCTCTGCCTATTCGTGCGAACACCATCTGCTTCTTTGCATCTTGTTGTTTGTTTATTGCTTCTTCGAGTTGCGCTGCTGTATTCAGTTTCGATCTAGCTGGTAACGTTTGAAGTTGTTGCTTGCTGTGTTCTCTTATGATTTCGTTTATTACTGGATCGGCGAGGCAGTGTAGTGTACTTGTTCAATGGTGGTTGACGAAAGTAGATCTGTAGTTGTGGCGCTTTGGTGTCGTTACTCGTTAGTTCTGATTTGAAAGATGTACTATGTGCCTTTGATGTGTTTCAGATAGACTGATACTGTAATTTTAGTTCAGATTGTGTTGTTTTGTTTAGATCTGGAGATTTCTGCTCATGGATCCAAGTTTTCACGAGTCTGCGATACTTTACCTGCTTGCATTTATGATGTTATCTTACTAGTATTGTGTCGATGAAAAGTGAAAGTTGGCGATTGTATGAAACGATCATCTGATGAATGATATTGTGATACATATATGATGCCATTCTTGTTGAGTATGGATCAAGACTGAATTGCTGATCCATACGAGCTTACTCCTCCTCTATTGACTCTCTGTATTTAGTTTTCTAGTCATGATTGTTGGATAAAAAAAACAGAGGGAAATATATGTCATTTATAACAACAGAACTTAGCTGCACGTGTGTCTTGACAATATATACGACTCGACTGTTTTATGCTCTCTGGGTTTTAATAAATGACCTGACTTGCAGAATTTTGAATTCCAGAAAAAAATGGCTTCTCACATTGTTGGATATCCACGTATGGGCCCCAAGAGAGAGTTGAAGTTTGCTCTAGAATCCTTCTGGGATGGAAAGAGCAGCGCGGAGGATCTGGAAAAGGTTGCAGCTGCTCTAAGGGCATCGATTTGGAAGCAGATGTCCGATGCTGGAATTAAGTACATTCCCAGCAACACCTTTTCATACTATGATCAGGTGCTTGATACCACGGCAATGCTAGGTGCTGTTCCTCTGAGATACAACTGGACTGGTGGTGAGATTGGTTTTTCCACTTACTTCTCGATGGCCAGAGGAAATGCCTCTGTCCCTGCTATGGAAATGACCAAGTGGTTCGATACCAACTAGTAAGTCATCTGATCGATCTAATCTCTCAGTTAAAATTGTTGGATTTATCGATTCACTTCCTGGTGTATATGTACTAATATATCTTATTTGTTCATCAGCCATTTCATTGTGCCTGAATTGGGTCCAGATGTGAATTTCTCGTATGCCTCCCACAAGGCTGTAAACGAATACAAGGAAGCCAAGTCGGTATGAATTTTTCATTCTCCAGCTATTTGTAACTTGCTGATGGTGCCTGCTAATTCGACCTGAAGTGTTTCTTGTTGGCTCATGCAGCTCGGCGTTGATACTGTCCCAGTGCTTGTTGGCCCTGTGACATACTTGTTGCTCTCCAAACCTGCCAAGGGTGTTGAGAAAACTTTCACCCTTCTTTCTCTACTTGACAAAATCCTTCCCATCTACAAGTAAGAGAACTTTATGAATCTTGTTTTCCTTATTCTGAGAGCATTAAGAATTGCGATCCCATTTGACATATTATGGCATCCTTATAGGGAAGTCATTGCCGAATTGAAGTCTGCTGGTGCTTCTTGGATCCAGTTCGATGAGCCCACCCTTGTTTTGGATCTCGAATCTCACCAGTTGGAGGCATTTACCAAGGCCTACACTGAACTGCAATCATCTCTGTCTGGCGTTAATGTCCTTGTGGAGACTTACTTTGCTGATGTACCTGAGGCTGCATTCAAAACACTTACCTCGTTGCCTGGAGTATCTGGTTTCGGTTTTGACTTGGTCCGTGGAAGTAAGACCCTCGATTTGATAAAGAGTGGACTCCCATCTGGAAAGTACCTCTTTGCTGGAGTTGTTGATGGTAGGAACATCTGGGCTAATGACCTTGATGCATCTCTCAGCACCTTGAAAGCTCTTGAAGGGGTTGTTGGTAAAGGTATGCGTCTAATGCACATTCACGTGTTTTTTTCCTACACGAGGACCCACATTTTTCTTCAATTTGTTTCTGCAGACAACCTCGTTGTGTCCACGTCTTCCTCGCTCCTTCACACTGCTGTTGATCTAATCAATGAGACCAAGCTGGATGCCGAGATCAAATCCTGGCTTGCATTTGCTGCACAAAAGGTCATTGAAGTAAATGCTCTGGCCAAGGCATTGAGTGGACAGACGGACGAGGTAATTGTCTTATCTTGTGTGATTTATAATCATTGCCTTAAGGCATTGGAGGTTACCACCTTTTTCCACTTGGCCAATCTCTGAACTCACTTGCGCATTTGCTTATACCTATCCTATCAGGCATTCTTCTCTTCCAATGCTGCTGCTCAAGCCTCTAGGAGGTCCTCCCCTAGAGTGACCAATGAGGCTGTTCAAAAGGCTGTAAGTGATTGGATCTAATTTTTACTGATGTTGACTTTTGACTTCTATTGTGCATCTAGCTCTCTTTACTGACTATCCAATCTTGTTGGATCTTCCGGTTCAATCAGGCTGCAGCATTAAAGGGTTCTGATCATCGCCGTGCAACCAATGTCAGTGCCAGACTTGATGCTCAGCAAAAGAAGCTTAACCTTCCCATCCTCCCGACAACCACCATTGGTTCCTTCCCTCAGACCATTGAGCTAAGAAGAGTGCGCCGTGAATACAAGGCCAAGAAGTAAGCTGTTTTGGATTTGTTTACTCTGTATAGTGTATATACCTTTCATCACCGTGGGTATAAGTGATGCCAATTTTCGATACCATTATGCAGGGTTTCTGAAGAGGAATACATCAAGTCTATCAAGGAGGAGATTAACAAGGTCGTCAAGCTTCAAGAAGATCTGGATATTGATGTCCTTGTTCATGGAGAACCAGAGGTATGTATGCTAGTTAAAAAGTTGCTCTATATTAGTATGTTTGTCAGCTTACCATCAATTATATGGAAAATGACTTTCTTGGGTGGCTAAACGAAAATTGTAGAGAAACGACATGGTTGAGTACTTTGGTGAGCAATTGTCTGGCTTTGCCTTCACTGCTAATGGATGGGTCCAATCATATGGTTCCCGCTGTGTGAAGCCACCGATCATCTACGGTGATGTGAGCCGCCCTAACCCAATGACTGTTTTCTGGTCCTCGGCTGCACAGAGCATGACTAAGCGCCCGATGAAGGGAATGCTTACTGGCCCTGTTACCATCCTTAACTGGTCTTTTGTCAGAAATGACCAGCCCAGGTAATTTTTTATTTTTCTTTTGCCTATTCCAATAAACCTGCATTTTTCATTGTGTTTGAAATGTTATGAACATTATTAATATCTGTTTTCGTTTCTTAGGTTTGAAACTTGCTATCAGATTGCTTTGGCCATTAAGGACGAAGTTGAGGATCTTGAAAAGGCAGGCATCACCGTGATACAAATCGACGAGGCTGCATTGAGGGAAGGCCTACCTCTTAGGAAAGCAGAGCACGCTTTCTACTTGGATTGGGCTGTGCACTCTTTCAGAATCACCAACTGTGGTGTTGAGGACACTACTCAGGTACGTATTTTACATTTTCCTATATATCTTCTTACAAACTTCTTCCGTGATATATCGAAGCTTAGCTTACGGTAATAAATGATGTATTGTATCAGATTCACACCCACATGTGCTACTCCAACTTCAACGACATCATCCACTCCATCATCAACATGGACGCTGACGTCATCACCATTGAGAACTCCCGCTCTGACGAGAAGCTCCTCTCAGTTTTCCGCGAAGGAGTGAAGTACGGCGCTGGGATTGGACCTGGCGTGTACGATATCCACTCCCCGAGAATCCCTTCCACGGAGGAAATCGCCGACAGGATCAACAAAATGCTCGCCGTGCTCGAGACAAACATTCTGTGGGTCAATCCCGACTGTGGTCTCAAGACCCGCAAGTACGCTGAGGTCAAACCCGCCCTCGAAAACATGGTCTCAGCCGCCAAGCTACTCAGGTCCCAGCTAGCCGATGCTAAGTGATGAGATTATTATTTTTTTAAGTAAAAGGACGCTTATGTTATCATATCTATGCTTTGAGAAAGTCTTACACCCATTACAGTCGAATGATCAATGCATAATCTGTCATTTCGTTTTAGTTTGTTGTTTGGTATGCTCTCTCTCTCTCTCTCTCTCTCTCTCTCTCTCTCTCTCTACATATATATATATATATATATATATTGTTTTTGAAATGTTATCCGTGTATGGATTTGTGGGCTGTGGCTGATTGGTTAGTATGTGTATGGGGTCTTTAAGAAAGCCTACTTTTCTGCAAGAAAGCTTCATGATAGGGCATTTTCTGTCTTGGTTTCGAGTGGGGTTATTGTTTGCCTTTCTTGACATAAGAAAACGTTGTGATGCACACTTTATACAGAGATGCATTGCGTATCAATAGTGAGGTTACATCTCAGAGCATCTCCAACGCAACGCATAAAAATACAGGTAATATTACACAATAATACAGTTGCTATAGTGCTTTTACTCCAACCCATAAACTCTATTTTCTACACTAGTTTTCACTCCAATCCATTAACTCTATTTTTACACTAAAAATCAAATTTCGATATATTACTATCATAATTGACTTATTAAACTTTATTATATAAAATTAAAAAGTCAATATATTTTAATTATTAATATTTATAAATTAAATAAATGATAAAATTAGCATATTATTTAATTTTAATTTTATTATATTAAATAAAATTATATTATTTTTAATTTTATTATTATAATAGTGTATCAAATATTTTAAATATAATAAAATATGTATTATTAAATAAATATAATAAATATAATTAAAACTCTAGTTTTGTGTTAAAAATTGTGTGTACTCTAGATCTAGAGTTTCTCTGCTGATCAACACAATATTTGTGTTAAATATAAAGTCCCATTGGAGTAGAATAGTACTCTATTTTTGTGTTTTACACAAAAATGAAGTACCCGTTGGAGATGCTCTCAACGACATAAAAATACAGTTAATTTTACACAATAATCAAGTTTCTAAAGTGTTAATTCTACCCATAAACTCTATTTTTTACATTAATTTTTACTCCAATCCATTAACTCTATTTTTTTACTCTAAAAGTCAAATTTCTATTTATTACTGTCATATTGACTTAATAAACTTATATTATAATTATTAAAATGTCAATATATTATAATTACTAATATTTTAAAACTAAATAAATTATAAAATTAGCATATTATTTAGTTCTAATTTTATTAAATGGTCAACACATTTCCAGAAAATTAATATACAAGCTTGTTTTCTTATTATTTAGTTTTTTTGTGGACTTTTGCTTTATCTAGTTAAAGGCAAGTACATCATTGTATGGTAGTGGAACACGACATCCCCACTAACTCGTTCAACACTTTGTAAAATTAGTATTTTGTGTTGTTATTACTTAATTGGTCTCTCATGTTTCGCAAGTCGAAGTCATACATATTACCTCATTCAACTACTATTTTACATTGCACGAAAACGCACGTCCTTGTGTTGTATATGGAGTATTTCGTCCAACTTTATTATATTGTCCAAAGAAAACGCTTGGACGGGCCCCACTTACCTACTAATCCCAACTAAGATCCATCAATATGAGACTTTTAGCCACTTATAAATTATAATATGACGGCTAATGACATGTATTTCATAATTTTTTATAAACTAGAAGTAATCAACTTACGCAATGGGAAAAATAAAGAAAATAGAAAGCATAAATACACTCGGAGTGAGTGGGACCCATATGATAGCTCAATCTCCCACCAACCTCAGCCACCAACTCTTGGTATGTAATAGTCACACCATAAATTTCAATCCTTACGTAAATTACCCCCGAAAATCAAAATTAACCAGCTACGCGTTTGAACAAGCGCGTGCTATACACGCCTTTTCAGCATCTCCACCTGCCCTAGATGCCAGTCGAAATTCATGCTTAACGGCTTATAATGCCATGATCGAATATCCAAAAATAACTTTGTTTAATTTATTTTAAAACTATCGAACATTGTTTTTAGTGGCAGAATTTATTTTCAAAATACTATTTTTTTATTATTATCTAAAACTAACTTGTACGCTCTCAGTTTTTTTTGCTAATGTTGGATGTGTAAGTTATATACCCCTAAAACCATTACGAGTGCAATTAGGGGTGGTTCGGTACGGTATACCATACCAAAACTGTGATACCGTATACCGTACCGAAATTCCGGTATCGAAAAAAATCATACCAATACCATACCAAAATTTCGGTATACCTTAAATTTCGATACGGTATCATACCGAAATTTCTGTATGGTATCGGTATCATACCTTCTATACCATTCACACGGAGGATTTTTAACCATGCGTGTCTCGTAACTCGTAATTTTGTTGTTTTCGAATTTTTAGTCAATTCAAACTCCTTATGCTCCAATAAGATGGATTATTAATACCAAATTTTCCAAAATAAAAAAAATTATTTCATAAAATAACCTTATGAAGATCCTTATAATATTTTTATCCATTTTATATTTTTTGAAATAATATAATATATCTAAGTGTGTATATTTATATATATATATATATATATATATAATATTAAAAAATTTTGTATTTCGGTATAATCAGTATACCTAATTTTTAAAATTTTCATACCTTTACCGTGCCGAAAATTTTCGGTACGGTATCATACCTTACCAAAAACTTCGGTATACCAAAATTTTCGATATTTTCGGTACGTTACGATACGATAAGGACGGTATATCGGTATTTCGGTATATTTCCCCAGCCCTAGGTGCAATGCTAAAAAAATGAAGAGTTAATTATGATGCATGCCCCTTCAAGTTTTAAAAATCGGATTCAGGCCATGTCAGTATAAAATTTAGTTTTAAGCACCCGATTTTTGCAGTACCACTTCATTGTTCTGCAGTACCACTTCATTGTTATTCAGTATCACTTCATTGTTCTGCAGTACCACTTCATTTGTTCTGCAGTACCACTTCATTGTTCAGCCGTAAAAAAATGAAGTGGTACTGCAGAACAATTAAGTGGTACTGCAGAACAATGAAGTGGTACTTCAGAAATCAGGCTAATTCTTAAACTGACATGGCCTGAAATAAATTTTAAAACAGTAACAAGGCCTGAAACGAAAATTGCCCAATATAAAACAATTAGGTTGACTTTGTGCATTCCAGGTGGTAGTAGCACATCTAGGGGTGGTTCGGTACGGTATACCGTATCGAAACTGTGATACCGTATACCGTATCGAAATTTTGGTCGAAAAAAATCATACTAATACCACACCAAAATTTTGGTATACCTCAAAATTTTGATACGGTATGATACCGAAATTTCGGTATGGTATCGGTATCATACCTTCTATACCATTCACATGGAGGGTATTTTATCATGCGTATCTCGTAACTCGTTAATTCGTTGTTTTTGACTTTTTAGTCAATTCAAACTTCTTAGGCCCCAATAAGATGGATTATTATTACCAAATTTTCTAAAATAAAAAGATTTTTAATTCATAAAATAACCTTAATTAATTTATATATTTTAGTCAGTCTCCTTAGTAAGAAATAACATTACATAAATATGGTTGGCCTCAATAATCTTAGAAAGTTGGTATAGTTAATAATTTATGGGCTAAATAGATTTATGTAGTTCCTTATAATATTTTTATCCATTTTATGTTTTTTTGAAATAATATAATATATGTACGTGTGTGTATATATATATATATATATAATATTATGAATTTTAGTATTTCGATATTTCGGTATAATCGGTATACCTAAATTTTAAAATTTTCGTACCATTACCGTACCGAAGTATCATACCTTACCAAAAACTTCGGTATACCAAAATTTTCGATATTTTCGGTACGTTTCGATACGATAAGGACGGTATATCGGTATTTCGGTATATTTTCCCACCCCTAAGCACATCAACCATTTAAGACACCGACCTGTTGAAAAATAGGTTTCTTTCATTTAATTTGCTGGTCCTCCCATGTGATCACCCCATGTTTTTCGATGCTTAAATAATGGTCCGTTTGTAAGTATGAGTTAAATGAGAAGATATCACATATCGAATCTATTAGTACCAAATCAAATTGAGGGAACATGTTTACCCATCAACTTGTTCCAACGTGGATTACTTAACCTATGTAGTTTGTAAACAAGTGCAATACTACATATTGGAGTGAGATTCTCTATCCCACTTTTTATCACTTTTTTGTCCCACTGCACGAAATACTTGACAAGTGTCAAATCCAATGGTTAAGATTTTTTTATTTTGGTTTTATTTTAATTTATAATTTTCTAATTACATATTCCACCAAATTTTAAAATCATCCTTGTTTCATTAGATTGATATAATTAAATAAACATATGTAATTTATTATTTGCTTCGTTACGATCATATTGATATCCATATCATATATTTTTCGATATTCATTAAGTATCATTTTATTTTGTATATTCTAAAATATGAAAAATAAAATGAGATATATTTGTGAGAGGATCCGTTCCTGGCAGAGTTATCTAGTTCCACTTGGGGCTCCCAAGGATTGAAAAAAAAACAATTCTTTTAGCACTACTTTATAATCGCAAAGATATACTCCCTCTGTTTCTTAATACATGTTGTTTTAGAATTTACTTTTCTTTTTAAATACATGTCGTTTTACATTTTTCAAGATAAACAGTATTTGACTATTTCCAGTTTTACTCCTTATCTTTTATCTTTAATAGAACTTGTTAAATTAAATTAGATAACTTAATTAATTAAGAGTATAATGGAGATTTTACTTTATTTCTTAATATGCGTGTAATATCCTTAAACGTCATGGATTAATTGCTAAAACTCAATTGGTAATAAATTCACGCATTGCAGGACGAATCATGTTCTAATTAATGAAAGTCTTTTATTATATTGCCTCATTCAAACTATGCACCGACAAAAAAATGTGCGGCGTTGTATTTGTAATTAATATTTGCATAAAAAGTAAGAATGAATAAAAGTTAGTCGATTAATCTCACAAATGAATGATATTCTCAAAATTAGATTACGGCTATTTAATTTATTTAAAATGAGATGAGCATTCTCATCAAATCTCTAAAAATAGAACGTGACCACCCAACAACGACGACCTTGAAAGTTGAAGCAAAGCAAAAGAGTCGGTAAGATCAACAACCCTCGCGTGGGGAAGACGTGCCCCAACACGCGCGTGGGACAAACACGACGACTTGACTGCCTATCGGCCAAACGATTTTTACTTTCTTAGATCTACCCGAGAATTGTAAATTAATTACTAAAATAAATACTTTTTATTGATGATTTCCATCTATAAATAGCACTCTTACTCACCCATCAAAAATCGCGTCTGCCCTTTCACTTCTCTCTGTGCTATAACGAGCTAATTGCAGAGCTCATTGCTGCCCCGTTTCTCTCGTAAGGTACGGTCTTCGTAATGTTGATGTCCTCGGCCTCTCATTTTGTGCGGTTGTGCACTTGCCTTTGATGTTTCATGCATTTATAGACTGTTTCTTCGCATTTCTTCTACTGCTTCTCAGCTGTAATTTTATTGGTCTCCGCAGATCTATTACGGTATGATGTAGAGAACAGATCGTCGTTGCTAATTTCTAGCTGTGTTCTGATTCATTGTGATTGCTATTAGATCGACGCGTTAGTGTGCCGACGACGTATAATTTTGATGTGTGTTCTGAACTGTGCTTAATGGAGCTATAGATCTGGAAATTTTGGACTCACATGTCGTTAGATCTGATGTGAATAGATACTCGTGACCTTTTTGTTGTGATTTAATTGACTTTCTGATTGAGTTGTCTATAGTACTAATAACGGAGATCTCCTGCTCATCGATATGTTATGGAACTATGATTATAAGAATGGGATGTATTGCTTGACTGTAGTTAATGATCCTGCTTAAGATTATGAAGCTTCTAGTGCTCGTATCAATGTCTTGTCAATGAAGCTAGTTTCTAACTGGTAAATTTAAAGTCGTGATTGTGTTTCATCTCTCCTTGAGCTTCAGATGCACCTTTGTGTTGATCGTATGGAGTGATTGTGTAACATGACATTTGATTAGTTCCCATTGAATGTTGAAACTGGTAAGTGAAACTCTGTTGAACTACCTTGGCTGTCGTGGTTGCTCCGTTTTTAATCTGGAAGTCATTTCTTTTGACAAAAACTATCATGACAAAAACTCTCATTGTAAGATGGGAAAAAAATTAGCTGAACATGAAGGGTAGCAGGGGACAGTATAGACGGTTGACTGTTGCCTCACATTCATAAGTTAACTAATATTGGAATTTCCTATTACAGAAAAACATAATGGCTTCACACATTGTTGGATACCCCCGCATGGGCCCCAAGAGAGAGTTGAAGTTTGCTCTCGAATCTTTCTGGGATGGTAAGAGCAGCGCAGAAGATTTGGAAAAGGTTGCAGCTGATCTCAGGGCGTCGATCTGGAAGCAGATGTCCGATGCTGGGATCAAGTACATCCCCAGCAACACGTTTTCATACTATGATCAGGTGCTTGATACCACAGCAATGCTCGGTGCTGTTCCCCCGAGATACAATTGGACTGGTGGTGAGATTGGTTTCTCCACTTACTTCTCGATGGCCAGAGGTAATGCCTCAGTCCCTGCTATGGAAATGACCAAGTGGTTCGATACCAACTAGTAAGTCATCGGATGGATCTGATCTCTCAGTTAAAATTGTTGGATTTATCGATCCGTTTCCTGGTGATATGTACTAATATCTCTTATTTGTTTCATCCAGCCATTTCATTGTGCCTGAATTGGGTCCGGATGTGAATTTCTCGTATGCCTCCCACAAGGCTGTAAATGAATACAAGGAAGCTAAGGCGGTACGAATTTTTCATTCTCCAGCTATTTGTAACTTCTTGATGATGCCTGCTAATTCGACCGTGTTTTTTGTGGGCTCATGCAGCATGGTGTTGATACTGTTCCAGTGCTTGTTGGCCCTGTGACATACTTGTTGCTCTCCAAACCTGCCAAGGGTGTTGAGAAAACGTTCCCACTTCTTTCGCTACTTGATAAAATCCTGCCCATTTACAAGTATGAGAGTTTGAAAATTTCCGGTTGCCTTTAATATGCCAATTTCAAGAATACCAATCCCATTGGATATATATGACATCCTTGCAGGGAAGTTATTGCCGGGTTGAAAGCTGCTGGTGCTTCTTGGATCCAATTCGATGAACCCACCCTTGTTTTGGATCTCGAGTCTCACCAGTTGGAGGCATTTACCAAGGCTTACACTGAACTGGAATCATCTTTGTCTGGACTTAATGTCATTGTGGAGACTTACTTTGCTGATGTACCTGAGGCTGCATTCAAAACTCTTACCTCGTTGCCTGGAGTATCTGGTTTCGGTTTTGACTTTGTCCGTGGAACAAAGACCCTCGACTTGATCAAGAGCGGATTCCCATCTGGAAAGTACCTCTTTGCTGGAGTGGTTGATGGTAGGAACATCTGGGCTAATGACCTTGATGCATCTCTCAGCACCTTGAAGGCTCTTGAAGGAGTAGTTGGGAAGGGTATGCTGCTAATGCACATTAACCTGTTTTTTCCCTACATGAGGACCAACATTTTTCTTCAATTTTTTTCTGCAGACAACCTTGTTGTGTCCACGTCTTCCTCGCTCCTTCACACTGCTGTTGATCTAATAAACGAGACCAAGCTGGATGCTGAGATCAAATCCTGGCTTGCATTTGCAGCGCAAAAGGTCGTTGAAGTAAATGCTCTGGCCAAGGCATTGAATGGACAGAAGGACGAGGTAATTGTCATCCTGTGTCATGTACAATCATTGCTTAAGGCATTAGGGGTTACTACCATTTTTTTTGCCAATCTCTGAACTCACTTGCGTATTTTCTTATAACTATCTGATCAGGCATTCTTCTCTTCCAATGCTGCTGCTCAAGCTTCTAGGAGGTCCTCCCCGAGAGTCACCAATGAGGCTGTCCAAAAGGCTGTAAGTGATTGGATCTAATTTTACCGCTGTTGACTTTTGACTTCTATTTGTGCATCTAAGCTCTCTGTACTGACTATCCATTCTTGTTGGATTGGTTCAATCAGGCTGCTGCATTAAAGGGTTCTGATCATCGCCGTGCAACCAATGTCAGTGCCAGACTTGATGCTCAGCAAAAGAAGCTTAACCTTCCCATCCTCCCAACAACCACCATTGGTTCCTTCCCTCAGACCATTGAGCTAAGAAGAGTCCGCCGTGAATACAAGGCCAAGAAGTAAGCTTTTGTGGGTTTGTTTACTCTGTTTATATCCTCGTTGGTGTAAGTGATGCCAAGTTTCTGTGCCTCTATGCAGGGTTTCTGAAGAGGAATACATCAAGTCTATCAAGGAGGAGATTAACAAGGTCGTCAAGCTTCAAGAAGATCTTGACATTGATGTTCTTGTTCATGGAGAGCCAGAGGTATGCCAATTTGAAGCTCCTTTTTCGTGCTCTATGAATGTTTTTTTAACAAATCATCATATAAAAATTGTAGAGAAACGACATGGTTGAGTATTTTGGTGAGCAATTGTCTGGTTTTGCCTTCACTGCTAATGGATGGGTCCAATCGTATGGTTCTCGATGTGTTAAGCCGCCGATCATCTACGGTGATGTGAGCCGCCCTAACCCAATGACTGTTTTCTGGTCGTCGGCTGCACAGAGCATGACTAAGCGCCCGATGAAGGGAATGCTTACTGGCCCTGTTACCATCCTTAACTGGTCTTTTGTTAGAAATGACCAGCCCAGGTAATTTTTTATTTTTCTTTTGCCTATTCCAATAAACCTGCATTTTTCATTGTGTTTGAAATGTTATAAACATTATTAATATCTGTTTTCGTTTCTTAGGTTTGAAACTTGCTATCAGATTGCTTTGGCCATTAAGGACGAAGTTGAGGATCTTGAAAAGGCAGGCATCACCGTGATACAAATCGACGAGGCTGCATTGAGGGAAGGCCTACCTCTTAGGAAAGCAGAGCACGCTTTCTACTTGGATTGGGCTGTGCACTCTTTCAGAATCACCAACTGTGGTGTTGAGGACACTACTCAGGTACGTATTTTACATTTTCCTATATATCTTCTTACAAACTCCTTCCGTGATATATCGAAGCTTAGCTTACGGTAATAAATGATGTATTGTATCAGATTCACACCCACATGTGCTACTCCAACTTCAACGACATCATCCACTCCATCATCAACATGGACGCCGACGTCATCACCATTGAGAACTCCCGCTCTGACGAGAAGCTCCTCTCAGTTTTCCGCGAAGGAGTGAAGTACGGCGCTGGGATTGGACCTGGCGTGTACGATATCCACTCCCCGAGAATCCCTTCCACGGAGGAAATCGCCGACAGGATCAACAAAATGCTTGCCGTGCTCGAGACAAACATTCTGTGGGTCAATCCCGACTGCGGTCTTAAGACCCGCAAGTACGCTGAGGTCAAACCCGCCCTCGAAAACATGGTCTCAGCCGCCAAGCTGCTCAGGTCCCAGCTTGCTAGTGCAAAGTAAGGGATGAAAAAACTATCCTCAAGGTCTTGAAATCTCTTTACTTCTAAGAATCCTCTTATCATTACTAATTATTATTATTCAAATAACTTTGAACTATGTTTGAGTTGTCTGGCCGTTTGAGTTGTTTTTGTGTTGTGTTCTGATTGTGTTGGGATCTTTACCATTAGTAGTCGATTTGAAATGTTGTACTGTTTTGTTTAGTATTACTGCGGTGTGATGCAATGCAATGAATGGTTTATGAAGCAGCTCAGATCTGTTTTTCTGTAATTTTTAATCGATGCCATTTAATGCATTAGGATGATGTTGAATTCTGAACTGTGCCTGTCATGAAGTATGTGGGCACACCACCAATCTCTTTATTGCTGAAAACTAGTTTTCAACTAATTATTTTTACCTGAGTTCTATTCTACACATGTGGTTAACGAATTTGATCCTACTTGTGCTCCTTTAGTTTCTCTTGTCTTTCGACCCATACATAGTTGATTGCTCAGAATCAATTGAGAGTCTAGGGTCATCCTAAAATTGAGATTCGCCTCAAACTTAATTTAGTAACAACGCTGAGATATGTTGAGATTGCAGTGCTTTGTGGGAAACCTCGTAAAACAAAAGATTGGCAACGGATGGTAAGTATACATGAAGGACGACGATGTAAGAATTTGATAAATGAAGACAGCTGTATGTACTTATTTAGAGTGGTATCGCTTTTATCACGAGAGTAGCAGTTTGTTTTTTGTTTTTTTTTTTTTTTTGGGGGGGGGGGGGGGGGGGGTTTATTGATATGTGTAATAAAATAATAGAAAATTCACTTTTCACCTTTTTTTTTTGCCTGTTATAGCAACAAAAAACTACGACGAAAAAGCTCATTCTCGATCAGCTTTAATTAATTGGCCTCATCGTCGTGACTTCCTGTGCATATAAATAAATAAATAATGTATTCATATCATATCATGAGTTCAATATTGTTCCACGTCAGTCAACAAAAACCCAACGTTAGGAAAGAGAGATCCCATAAGACAAAGAACAAAACTCCAAAATCTCTGTAATTGTTAGTCTAAGAGCATCTCCAACGCAACGCATAAAAATACAGGTAATATTACACAATAATACAGTTGCTATAGTGCTTTTACTCCAACCCATAAACTCTATTTTCTACACTAGTTTTCACTCCAATCCATTAACTCTATTTTTACACTAAAAATCAAATTTCGATATATTACTATCATAATTGACTTATTAAACTTTATTATATAAAATTAAAAAGTCAATATATTTTAATTATTAATATTTATAAATTAAATAAATGATAAAATTAGCATATTATTTAATTTTAATTTTATTATATTAAATAAAATTATATTATTTTTAATTTTATTATTATAATAGTGTATCAAATATTTTAAATATAATAAAATATGTATTATTAAATAAATATAATAAATATAATTAAAACTCTAGTTTTGTGTTAAAAATTGTGTGTACTCTAGATCTAGAGTTTCTCTGCTGATCAACACAATATTTGTGTTAAATATAAAGTCCCATTGGAGTAGAATAGTACTCTATTTTTGTGTTTTACACAAAAATGAAGTACCCGTTGGAGATGCTCTAAATGAACTGTCCACCCATCATGTGCTTCACTTCATTATGGACACATACATTTCATTTTTTTTTTATATAAACTTTTCTTCTTTCCTTAGAGCCACCTAACCACTCAACTAATGCCTCTCTGTCTTTATACAATAAATTGTGGGATTGCTAATTATTAGCAGCTTTATCTGCTTATTATAAGTTCCCTTCTAGCTAGGGTTTCATTGCTCAATCATCACAAGATATACAGAACTAATTCACATCACACACACCTTTACTGAGAGTACTCTTCCAAGGAGAAAGATTGTAATTAGAAGAATGGTGTTTGTAGTGGAGGCTGTTCCAAGATCTTTAATTCTTACATATCATCCTATATATATATATTATATATATATATACAAAACATAAATATACATACAATTTAAGATCTCGGACCAGGCTTCATTCCACACACCCTGATTTCTGGGAGTCATCAGACAAAGGTCTTTTGCTTCTCTTTTTTTCCAACATTTTTGAGTTCCTTTTGTTAATTTGAATCATCGATTTATGTCTAGTTATTTTCTTTCTGCTGAAAGTTTAACAGGTTATGCTTGAGGTTTAAATTGAATATTATATTCCCTTTGTACGAATTAACGAATATAGATCGTCTGAGTTTCTTTTTAAAGTAAATCTGCTTGGAAAAAAAATATTTATGGACTTGATTCTTGAAGTTTGTATATTATCTATACATCGTCACGATTCTGTAACATACTCGTGGGCTGTCACTTAATGGGCTTGGCTGAAATTGGGTTTCGCTTGTTTGGGTTGGGCTTAGTTAATTCATTAGTCATTTGATATCTTAATATTAGGTTAATATAAATAGCTGTAAGATGCATTTGTGGAGAATTAAGCAAATGAATACAATTCTAATTCTCGCCTAATTACTCTGTCTCTCTCGGATTATCTCTCTCGGATCATCTTCTCTAACAATCTCCTCTCTCAAACTATCTGTAATTCTCTCCATCTCACTCAAACCTCTCAATCTCTCTCTCGATTCTCTATCAATCTCACGTTCGATCTTCGATCGCTGTCAATCTTCTCTGTGACGTACTCGGAACACGACAATTGGTATCAGAGCATGTTTTCCTCGGCTGATTACACACGCTTGAACGATCCTCGATCGGACAACTTCATCACTGGCATAACTCGTAGGGAGGCCGAAGTCACCATCCAACGGATGGAGCTTATGAACAAGCTAGATAAGGTCCATGAAACCACCAATAGCAAGCTCGACAACCTTATGCAGCTCATCAAAGGTCTACAGTTCCAGCTACACGGGAGTAACGGCGAGTCGGCGTTGGATGATGTTGAGGCTGTCGCGTTGGAGGACGAATTGGTATTGGTTGACGAAGAATCTATGCTGGTGTTGGATGATATGGAATACATGTCAGTGACTTCGGTTGATGAGGTAACCATCTCAGACTTTTGTTTGCTTAAAGAGCCTCAAGTTGTTAGCAATGAGTCGGTGTTGGTTGATAAGAAACCTATGCCTTCAGCGTTGGTTGATGTGTCTATGACGAAATGCTATGTGGTAGAAGGGGAATTTGTAAATGATAATTCTGCATTAGGCGACCATGGTTTCGTGATAGCTGCAGGTGATGACTTAGAGCTAGTGTTCGTTAGTTCTCCTACGTTCGACCACGTTACAAGACGTAAGGTGGAAGGTAAAATTGACGATAATCTTGTGATTTGTATGATCGGCAATGAGCAACGCATGATTGTTGAGAATGCGAATCATGAGCAGTTGATAGACGCTCAGCTGAAACTCCTACAGTCAATATGGGAGATTGGGGAAAATTTTCGTTTGAGTATAAGGATTCTACCTCTTGATATCTTTCTGGTTTCATTGGCTGCCATTTTTGAAGAGCCGAAAAGAGATTTCCATGGTCAAGGTGCGTCTTTCAATCGAGAACAGTGGTACTTGGTGCAGCCACATGATGGAGAGCACCGCCACATGCCGTTTGATCGAGGACAATGGTGGGTTGTCGATAGGATCGAAGTGTGCCTTCCGGTCAAGGAAATCTGCCGGCATGTAGAGCTTTAGCACGAACCTACCAACCTTTTGACCGAGGAAAATGTGATGCGGAAGTGGCATTTCGACTATCGCTGTGTGCGATTTGTTTTAGCTGCTTGAAGATGGTAATGCGCACGTTTCGAAGCGTGGAGAAAGTTGTCGCCACAGAAATTGATAAAGCTCATGAACATGGCGCTGGTTTTAGGAATGACACAGGATTTACACATGCCAAATGTCCAACCTACATTCTCGAGGACGAGAATGTCTCGAGGGGGGAGTATTGTAACATACTCGTGGGCTGTCACTTAATGGGCTTGGCTGAAATTGGGTTTCGCTTGTTTGGGTTGGGCTTAGTTAATTCATTAGTCATTTGGTATCTTAATATTAGGTTAATATAAATAGCTGTAAGATGCATTTGTGGAGAATTAAGCAAATGAATACAATTCTAATTCTCGCCTAATTACTCTGTCTCTCTCGGATTATCTCTCTCGGATCATCTTCTCTAACAATCTCCTCTCTCAAACTATCTGTAATTCTCTCCATCTCACTCAAACCTCTCAATCTCTCTCTCGATTCTCTATCAATCTCACGTTCGATCTTCGATCGCTGTCAATCTTCTCTGTGACGTACTCGGAACACGACAGATTCATGGGGGACCTAAGTGTCATCTTCAATGGCCCTTTTTCTTTAGCTGCAGCTAATACAAATTTTTTCTTCGGCCTATTGTAATTTAAGTTGATCATACATTTGGGGTATGCAGAATTTAGACGACCGAATATGTACATATAATGTTATGAAATATTAGAACTTACTAAATTTAAATGCAATCCCACGTCAAAACTCGGAACAATTATAACATGAGAATTTTACGTGATTCCAATTGATGAATATTTAGATATTGTTCAAGTCAGTTGTTCCCTCGCATTTTTTCTTTTCTGGTAAAAATTATGGGACATTAAAAGGAAAAAACGTCTCAAGGTTTTTTCTTTTGTGATGATAACCAAAAAAACAGAAAATATTGATCTAAAAAATTCATGTTCTTAAAGTCTAGCGAAGGATTTCTATGGATCAATAAATTCTTAATATCTCGAGACTAGCTGTGTAATTAAAATTGCATGGAGAATAATCCGAATGATATAACGCATTCCAAATTTTTCATTCTTCATTGCTATCTAATGTATAATTAATTTAATACATAATGTGACTGTTTGGATATTGGCCATGAACTGAAAGGTAAATATTAATCAGTTACAAAATGACGATATTTAGCAGTGTGATGATGAATCTATATCAAGTGGAATCGTTATTTGTTTGTCACATTTGTATCACAAGTGCAATTATTCACATTACGTGATTATTTAATACGAGTAACATACATTATATATACAAACCATTGCAATATCCCAGGTTTAACGTTTCGCCATGCTGTTTGTTAAGTATGTTGACATATTTTCAGTTTATCGTAAGGTCATCCTCTGACAATATGGTTCATATAGTTCTTGTTGGCGTGGCAGTGGATCAGTCGAATAACATCGCGTGTAATATTTGAGCAATTAAAGATAAAATGAACACCAGAATTTTTACGTGGAAAACCCCCAAACAAATCGGGGTAAAAACCACAAGCAGGAAGAAGAAGTTTACCATAGGAAATAATTAAGAGTTCCAATCTCTCGAACTATAAAGAAGAAAACCTTCAATATCTCTTTTTTATAATCGGAGAAAATATCCGACAAACTCTCTATTATTTTTCTTCCAATAAATCTCTCTCTTTCTCTTCTATTCGATGGGATAATTTTCATCCGATCGCTCGATGGCCTTTTATAAGGTAAATCTCCCAAGCATATGTCACAATCTATGCATAAGCCATAATTATTGTGAACATATGAAAATATTTATCATGCTGCGCACCTTTGACTACAAGTCCCACTTAGATATGTGAAGAAGAAAAAATCATTTTGTATTTCTTTCCTAAGCCGATTCTGACAGTTCGAACATAATAATACACCTTTGTATCTGTATCTGCCATTGATCAAAAACTTTTTGGTATTTTAACTAGATATTTATTTTATATTTATATATAGTGATTTGAAGTGTTTCTACTTCTAATTATCGTGTAAGCTCTTCAACCAAAAGTATAATTGCGGGTCGTATGATCGTTTTTATATTAAAGAAACTTAATAATATTTAACAGCTTGAAAATAATGCCTGGGAAATTAAATTGACTCATCCCATGTGTTCGAGATTTTACGATAATCAAGGAAATGAATTCACATTAGACCGTTATTTAGGCGTGTACTTATCCAAAACTCATACAGCAAAAATAAGTCAAAGTTTCGTAAAAGATCAAATAATAGTCATTAAATCATTACTAGAACCATCAATGGGTATTACAAGACAAATCCCATTCTCGTGGTCCTAAATAAACCAACACAACAATCCTAAAATTTATATGTGGGGGCTAAAACTTATAAAAAAAAAAAGACAAAGTCAAATTAGTCAAATGGATAATAATCTCGAAATATATACCAAATTAACGATCCGAATCATCAAATAATCCCAAAAAAATCGCCCATTGTGGGTGCCAGCCAAAGCAAAAATATTAAAAAAAAACTCTATAAATACCTCACAAATCCCATACCCTCTCAAAAAACACAGTTTATTTCCTCCCTAAAACCAACTCATAAATATATTCCCTTACAAAAACAAACCCTTTCCAAGTAAGCTTCTTCTCTAATTTATTACGAATCAAACATTCCATAAACTACATTTATTTATATGATAATACAAGGCTATAACCAATCATTTTTACTCCTTAATTCCTTCAAGTTATTTTCTCCGACAGACAGCTCAAAGCAAAAAAGCATGGCAAGAACGACGACGACGGCGACCCACATATTATTACTCATCGGATTCTTAGCAGCGGCGGCGCTATGGCCTACCTCGGCGGCGGCGGCGGAGGAGTACGCTCCGTACAAAGACCCCAAAAAACCCGTCGGCGAAAGGGTTAAAGATCTTCTCAAGCGTATGACTTTAGAAGAGAAAGTCGGCCAAATGACACAAATCGACCGCTCCGTCGCGTCGGCAGAGGTCACGAGAAAGTACTTCATAGGTCCGTCGGCGGCGCAGCATTCAACAAGAAAACAAACAAAAAAAAGATAAATAAAAATCGCACCTTTTTTTAAATAACCCCTCGCACTCGTTACTGCAGGCAGCATACTGAGCGGCGGAGGAAGCGTCCCTGCGCCGATGGCCTCGCCGGAGAAATGGGTCGACATGATCAACGGTTACCAAAAGGGTTCGCTGTCGACGAGGCTGGGAATACCTTTGATTTATGGCATCGACGCAGTTCATGGGCATAACAACGTTTACAACGCCACCATTTTTCCCCACAACGTTGGCCTCGGAGCTACTAGGCAAGTTGATAGATTAATAATCTTGTTTCAAAACAAAATAAAAGTCCTTTCTTTCCCAAGTTAGAATTCAGAATATCTTGTAATAAAACGATCCTATGAATTTGACTATCATACAGAGATCCTCAGCTGGTGAAGAGAATAGGAGCAGCAACTGCTAAGGAGATTAGAGCAACTGGGATTCCTTACACATTTGCACCGTGTATTGCGGTAATAAATTATAACTTCAGAAACACGCACTTTGATCGTACGTTCTTCGTCGGCCCATGTAATGAATAGAAGCAAAAATCGTCGCCATTCTTACGCAGGTTTGTAGAGATCCGAGGTGGGGAAGGTGTTATGAGAGCTACAGCGAAGATCCAATGGTGGTTCGATCGATGACAGAGATGATCCCAGGATTGCAGGGAGACATGCCTAAGGATTCAAGAAAGGGAGTTCCGTATCTTTCTGGGCAGTAAGTTTATGCATTTTTTTTCCAACTCTTGAAAGTAAACTGCTGTTTCATTGCGTCTTCTTTTGTTGGAATTGTGTGTTTTTCTTGCTGCGTGATTTTTTCGTCATGGTATGGCTCGAGAAGCTCGTCAAGCTTTGTCTGCTTCTGAGGGACCATTTTCCAAAAAAACGAAATGGAGAAGTGGCAGCTTTTTTCGTGGAATTTTCTTGCCAAACTTGAGTTGATTTCTAAGAAAGGAAAAAGACACTCCTTTTTGTTTTCTTACACACGTGGTCTTTCTTGTCTGTGTGTACATTTCTTGATTAAACAAAAAACTTGGCAAGAACTACCAACAATCATTTTTCTTGAAATTTTTCTTTCCACACAATACGATAATCATGAGATTCGAATTGTAAACCGATATTACGCCAACCCTATTGGGACAATTTCTTGAGACTCAAATCAAAGTTGATGATTTTTTTTAATTTTCTTTTATATATAGGGACAAGGTGATAGCATGCGCGAAGCACTACGTAGGGGACGGGGGAACGACGAAGGGCATAAACGAGAACAACACGGTGGCTACGAGGCACGACTTGCTAAGCATACACATGCCAGCTTATTACAACGCAATCACAAAGGGCGTGTCCACCGTAATGATTTCTTACTCGAGTTGGAATGGAATCAAAATGCACGCCAACCACGAGCTCGTCACTGGCTTTCTCAAGAAAACGCAGCGTTTCAGAGTATACACACACACATACATACATACATACATACATACATTCTCCCCTTGATTTCGTCATATGCATCGATCTTTCTGAGAAAATGTAATAAAATTTGGGGTGGATGTGTTTGTTTTTTTCAGGGATTTGTGATCTCAGACTGGCAAGGGATAGATCGAATCACTTATCCTGAACATGCGAACTATACGTATTCGATACTCATGGGAGTGAATGCTGGGATTGACATGGTTTGTCTGCCAAGAACTTGAAAAAAAAAACTTTTGTATCTGCTAATCGTTAGGTTTTCTGTCTAAACCATCTATACATGTAATGAAATCAGATCATGGTACCTTACAACTACACGGAGTTCATCGATGGGCTTACTTACTTGGTGAAGAACAAGCACGTTTCCATGGAGAGAATCGACGACGCCGTGGCGAGGATTTTACGGGTTAAGTTCACGATGGGATTGTTCGAACACCCTTTGGCTGATTACAGCATGAGCAAATACCTCGGAGCTCAGGTATGTTATATATATAGCCTGCAATAATCGGCATTTGAAAAATTCATAGAAAAAGATCAGCAAAACAGTGGTAAAAGATCTTTAGCTATATGGGATTGCGCCTTGTTTTCAAGACCACTAACATGAGTTCATTTTTTTTTCCATGAACTGAATGGCAATAGGAGCACAGGGAACTAGCTAGAGAAGCTGTAAGAAAATCAATGGTGCTTCTCAAGAATGGACAATCTGCTGATGAGCAATTGTTGCCTCTCCCTAAGAAGACACGCAAGATTCTTGTCGCTGGCACGCACGCCAACAACATAGGCTATCAGTGCGGCGGATGGACGATTGAATGGCAGGGAAAAAGTGGTAACATCACAGCTGGTAATAAATCGAGTAATCAGCTAAACCTAGTACAGTCGAAGTCTAATAACAAACTCACTAACCTCTCTTCTTCTGACGATTCTCAGGCACCACTATCCTGGCGGGCATCAAGAACACGGTGGACCCCACCACGGAGGTCGTCTACGCCGAGAATCCCGACCAGGGCTACGTCAAGGCCAACGACTTTTCGTTCGCCGTCGTGGTGGTGGGCGAGCCGCCGTACGCCGAGACGGCCGGCGACAGCTTGAACCTGACCATCCCAGAACCTGGGCCGAGCATTATCACAAACACCTGCGGTGCGGTGAGGTGCGTGGTGGTTCTCATATCGGGCCGGCCCGTCGTGGTGGAGCCGTACCTAGCCCAGATGGACGCGCTGGTGGCGGCGTGGCTGCCGGGATCGGAGGGCCAAGGCGTCTCCGACGTCTTGTTCGGAGATTACGGATTTACGGGAAAGCTGCCGAACACTTGGTTCAAGACGGTCGATCAGCTGCCGATGAACGTCGGCGATAAGGATTATGATCCTCTGTTTCCGTTTGGGTTTGGGCTGACGACGAAAGGTGCCAAGGAAGATTGATTTGTTGACGTACGATGATGTATTCTATTCTTCTTTTAATAAAGTCCCCTGAGATTTATTCCGTTATCAAATGCGCCCTTAGATATCGAAAATATCAGTTACACCCTAATTCAGGGGTTTTGATACCAAAATAAAATCAATAAAACTACCTAATTTTATCACACTTTTCCATTTCGAGCGTCCAATAATTTTATCACATTTCCTTATTTAGCAAAAAAACTATCACAAACAATCAATATAATAATATTAAATATTCTTAAAAGACGTGTCAAAATCTACACTTTTTTACCTTCTCATTGTACTATATTATTATAATAATACCACCTTAATTTGCGTGCCCAGCAACTTATGTAATAAAGTTACTGAGACGGAGGGAGTATATCAAAACAGAAACAGCTCAACTCTCTTTGATGATTCAATAATTTGCAGAATCGTCATACTTTTGAGAAGCCATTTAAAAATAGGTTTAATATGAATTCAGACCCCTTTTTTTAAAATATGTTTCAGACCTGTCACAAAAACTATTGTTTGAAGGACCCAATTTTTGTAAAATTTAGAGATAATGACCTAAACTTAAAAAAGTGTTATCGGATGATCGTTTTGTGTTATTCCAGAACAATGAAGTGATACGGCAGAAATCGGATCCTTAAAACTAAATTTTTTCCAGCAAGAATCTTAAGTGAAATTTTCGACGGGCCTGAAATAAAAAGTTCCCTTAAAAAGATGCAATTAAATTTAAAACGATGGATTTGCAATAGTTGATACTTGTGACTTCAAAGCGAAATCTGTTGTAACTTACAAAATTACCTATGACCTCTTTCCATAAAATACACCTAAGAGTTTCCCATTTTAAATTTGTCCTCTTAAAGCAGATGCAGCTCTTTGAATTGCCCTAGCAACCCTCCATATCTCATGCCTTAAACTTTCATCCTTGCCGTTCGTTCTTCTATCCGATATCGCGTTGAATATTCCCGGGAAGAACGAAATCCCGCCCTCTGTATCCCCAATAGGCCCATAAATCTGTATTTATTCAAAAACATCAACACCCTTCGAAACAGTTTTCGAAACACGATAGAGATATTAAACCGAAAAAGGTTTGAATTCTTTCTTACCAAATGCTTGAACCATTGCTTCCCATGAAGGCCATCAGTGTCTAAAAAGCCTCTCTCGGCGAGGATGAGTCGATCGTTTAACATTCTTCGTCTCAGTATTGCAGATTCATCGTGCCTCAATTTCTAGCGAGAGTATGTATTGAATACTAATTGTCATAATCTCAATAAAGATAGGATTTTCTTTATTTCGTCTAACCTGAGCTTCTTCCTCTGTCTCCTTTGCAGCGACCGCAAAATCTTGAACCGCTGCTGTAATGGGATGCAATGAGGATTTCCCTTCTAACACATTTTTCAGAATATTCGTATACTTCTGTTTTAATTGAGATCAAAATTTTCATGTCAGTTTCAGACGAAGAAGCCTCAAATCGAAGCCAATAATATTACCTGCAATTCGTAGGCATAAGACGTGTAGTTGAAAGGCAAAATTGGATCGTCGGCCAAGCGAAGAGCAACAAGGCCCCATATGTCTGCAGCTGAAAGATCCAAATATTGAAAAAAAAAAGGTCATATCCTAGGGAAAAAAAAAAAGAAGATTAAAACATCGAGAAATACTGAAAGAAAATCGTAGTTTTCAAGCATTACATCAACACACTGAAGTCAACAGATTAAATTGCATACCTGCGACGTGGCGATGAAACAAGGGGTCTCCATTCTTCTCCATCCAATCATACGTGTCGAAAGCTGTGTGATAAACTGGAAAATCTGCAACGGGGATGATGTTTGATCATGGAAAAGATTATCATTACAACATAAGATATGCACCATTAATTTAAGGCAGACACTGATATTGCATTACTACCTCTTCCAAAGTACAGATCAATAGATGGAATCCCAGCATGGTGCAAGAACGGAACAAAATCTGAATCAACTCTACTGAGTCTCTGAATCTGTTAGTCAGCCAACAAAAGAAAAGTAATACAAATAGAACTCTTTCTATATAACGAAAAACTTAAACTCACATCTATGGCTGAATCTACCCACTGTTCATACAAGTTCCTATTCCTTACATCGGGGTCTCTCACCTAAATCCACCACACAAATAAATAAAGAACATTATCATCATCAAGATTATGCCAAGAAGAGTTAGCTTTTTTTACCTTCTTCATCGCTTCGATGAGAAGATTATCGAGCTGAGGCGTAGCACTGAGAAACAAACCAGGCCCTTGAACTGCGCAATCCACATTGAAGTACGCCACTGCTTTCGATCTCAGATTCAGAGCGTTCTGCTCAACCCATTCAGTGGATCCAATCTGTTAACATAATGATTCCCATTGGTTAAAACTTAAATCAGCTCACAGAGTAATACAACGTCTCAAAGATGGATAGAACAAGGCACATATGTATGTATACAAGGAGAGATTATTACAAACCATCCCAAATTCTTCTGCATCCCAGCTACACAGTATGATTGTTCTCCTAGGTTTCCATCCTCGATTCAATAGAACGGAGAATCGACGTGCGATGTCGAACATAGCAGCTGTTCCACTGCTGGGATCAACAGCACCATAAGTCCACGCATCTCTGTGATTGCCTAAGAGAACGTAACGGTCAGGTTCTTCCGATCCTTCTATTACAGCAAATACGTTGTTGATGGTTTTTTCTGTCAACTCTCCCTGCAAAAATGGGAGCAAATGGAAGAAAAGGAAGAGATAGAATCAGTTCTTGCCACTCAAATCGTTTGATTTCTTTCTTCTATCTTTTTGTTTCAGTCCCATCCCAAACCCTACGAACCTTGTATGAAAAATTGAGCATCGATGGGCCGGGCCCAACCCGTTTGACCCGATTCATGATCCGGGAAGTTGTGCTCCATTCCTCAGGCGCGGCGGCGCCTTTCAGCCCCATCAGCACCGTCTCAGCCACTCTTTCAGACACTGGCAAAGATGCAATCGCCGGAAATCTCTTCGAATCGTATGGTTTTAATCTCTCCCCGCCTTCCACGGCGGCCCATCCTGGAGTAAGTGGGTCTCCTACGCCGTTCATCACCGTGCCCCTCTCCACGCCGCCTCTGAATTCCACCTCATCGGATTCTGTGTACATTAAGACGGCGGCGGCGCCATTCTTGGCGGCGTTTCGCACCGCCTCGTACCGGGTTAAACCTCCGCCGCGGCGGATTATTCCTACACATCCCTTGGCGCTGACGTTGAGGGAGCGGAGTGTGAGGAAGTCCTTTTCCGTAGCGTGGTTGAGGAAGACGGCGGGGCCGTACACGTCGGCATCGGGGGAGTAGGCGTGGTACGGCGCGAGGGATGGTGAGACGGCGTCGTTCAGGGGGAGTGGGGCGGTGTCGTTGTCGAGCGTGACGGAGGAGTGCGCGTGGTATGAGAGTAGGGTTTGGAAGGTAGTGGTGTGTGTGGGCAGAGATAAGGAGAGTAAGTGTGAGATGAGGATGGAGGTGCTCGCCGGAGCTAGGTGCGGGTCGACGGTCAGTAGGCGGAGGAAGTCGGAGATGGTGGCGTTGTCGGAAAGGGAGATGAAGGCTTCGCGGTGGTTGAGGGGCGATGGAGCGGTGGTGGTGGTGGTGTGGCGGCGGCGAAGGGTGAGGGTGAGTACGGTGATGGTGACGACGAGGGCGAGTGGGAGTATGACGTTGCGCTTGGCCATGGACGGAAGCGTTCGCATCGCATCGGCGGCGCGTCGTCGGCGTTCTTCGTCCCCTTCACTTAATTCAGCTGAGAATTACACTATCTTTATGCGATGTAGGTATAAAAAAATCAACGTTTTTCATCCCAGAAGAGGAAAAATATAGCAATCTTTCTTCATAAACGCCAAATGATCATTCTTGAACATGATGACGATTGACATCGATCAGACCTGAAAAAAAATCTTGTTTTTAGACAGAGTACTGAAAGTGTCTTAGTTCATGATCGGGACTCAAAGCAACATTACACTATATCACATATAAATGCAAATTATAATTTAAAAATTATTTATACCAAATATACAATACATGATTACAATACAGTGGCATGCGAAAGGTTGTTCACCTTTTTCTTCAATTTTGTTTTTTTGTTTTTTTGTAAATTGGATCTGATGCAAAGTTAGAGTTGGATTGGAATAGCATTTCTTTTTCGGGATAAAGCCTAAAATGGTCCCTCATGTTTACACTGCGAACCAAATTGGTCCCCGATGTTTCGTTTGGACCAATTTAGTCCCCGATGTTATAAAAAATGAACCAAATTGGTCCACTCCGTCAGTCCGGCGTCAATTTAGACGGTGCAGGTGTTAGCGACGGAAATAGCGACGGATTATCCGTCGCTAAATAAAAAAATTAAAAAAATTGATAAATTAAGCAAAAAAAGGAAAAAAATTTAAAAAAAGAGTAAAAATTCAAAAAAAAAGAGAAAATTACTAATAAATTAAAATAAAATAAGAATAAAAAATTAAATTAAATTAAAATAAAAAATAAATAAGAATAAAAAATAATAGTAAAAATAAAATAAGAAAAAAATTAAACAAAAATATCAAAAAATGAGGAAAAAATTCAAAACAATTACTAACAAATTAAATAAAAAATTCAAAAAAATTACTAACAATTACTAGCAGTTACGGAGACCGTCACTGCTAAGTTAATGAGGACATAACCGTCCCAGTTCTGTAATTTTTTTTTAACAAATACACTGCGATGATTGCATCCCGTAAAATATACTGCAATCATCGCTGTATATTTGTCAAAAATTCGAGAACTGGGACGATTATATCCTCATTAACTTGGCAGACGGTCTTCGTAAAACTTTTAGAGGCATTTTTTATCATTATTTTGTTTTTCCTTCTTTTTAATTTTAAATATGTAAAATATTTTTATTTTTATTATATTTATTTTTATTATTATATATTTTTATTTAATTTGTTAGCAATTGTTTTGAATTGTTTTGAATTTTTTATTTAATTTGTTAGCAATTGTTTTGAATTTTTTCCTCATTTTTTGTTATTTGTTATTTTTTGTTAACTTTTTATTCTTATTTTATTATTATTATTTTTTATTTAATTTATTAGTAATATTCTCTTTTTTTTGAATTTTTTCCTCATTTTTTGTTATTTTTGTTTAATTTTTTATTCTTATTTTATTTTACTATTATTTTTTATTCTTATTTATTTTTTATTTAATTTAATTTAATTTTTTATTCTTATTTTATTTTAATTTATTAGTAATTTTCTCTTTTTTTTTGAATTTTTACTCTTTTTTTAAAATTTTTTTCCTTTTTTTCTTAATTTATCAATTTTTTTTAATTTTTTTATTTAGCGACGGATAATCCGTCGCTATTTCCGTCGCTAACACCTGCGCCGTCTAAATTGACGCCGGACTGACGGAGTGGACCAATTTGGTTCATTTTTTATAACATCGGGGACCAAATTGGTCCAAACGAAACATCGGGGACCAATTTGGTTCGCAGTGTAAACATGAGGGACCATTTTAGGCTTTATCCCTTTCTTTTTCTTTTTCCCTTTTTGCACACCCTCATAATCATATAACTCTTCTAATATCAAAATGACTTTAATCAAGAGGCATCTCATTCGTTGCTTTTAACTAAAGCTAGAGAAAACTACATTAACAATAAAAATGTTAAATGATGAATTGATAACGCACTTGCTTATTATTTAAATCAATGTCAACATCAAAAGACATATATACATAGATGTACAAAAATTATATATAATTGCTCTTTGTCGATTTTCATCATGTCCTCCAAGTTATATATTACCAAGTTTCCTTGAGTCCATATATACGAATTAATGACCATTGCCGTCAAACGAGTCAAAAAATCAACTTAACCAAATCAATTGCGTTTAATTAGTACGAGTAACTTTTGCACACTGAACGAAAAAAGTAGTTAATTAAAATGGGGTCTTTACACATAAATACCCCTATGTAAAAAAAACTTGTAATTAGTAACTGTCAGGAATTTTTTATATGTAGGTACCTAACAGAATAAATTTTTTGCAGATAGGTACCCGACCCGCCGCAGGTACGCCATACTATACATTCGGGTACCCTATATCAACACATTTGGGTACCCTATATAATAGAAAATAGTACGCCGTATTAGCACATTTAGGTACGCCCTATTTAAAACATAGGTACGCCGTACGAACACATTTAGGTAATATCAACATGTTATGGTACGTCATACACACACAGGAAGGTACGGCATGACTGAACAAACTGGTAAAAATTAAATCGGGTACCTATCTGTAAAATTTTCTGACATGCGTACCTATGTGTAAAAAATTTATTCAATTAGGTATTTGTGTAGATGTCCGAATTAAAATTATGTAGTGGATAATTTTTATTATTTATTTATCTTTTAATTACCTTAGTGGAGAGGAAAGAATATTAATTTAACTAAAAATAGATAATAAAAACTAGTTTAGTTGGCTATATGAGTGCACAACATTCCTTATCTTGTGTAATGGGTAGTTATTTTTTAAAATAATTAATTAAATACTATTTTTTATTTTAACTAAGATCTTGGGTAGTGGGTAGTTATTTTTAAAATAATTTATTATAATTAAATTTGATTGGTCGATTGATACATTTAACTCCTGGTGAACATTAATATAAGATTATAGATGTTATAATGATAATTATCCTATATAATAAAAATTCGCATACCACTGAGGCCTTGGGTCTTAAGAAAAATAGAAAGATACTTTTTGAGATTGAGACTAATTAATGTTGTATTTATATTAGGGTTAATTTCAATTCAGGCTCCGTTAGAAGTTTAATTTAAGATTCAGCCCCTGTCAGAAAAAATTTTAGTTTAAAGGACTCAATTTCTGTAAATTTTAGAGATAATGACCTAACTAAAAAAAGTGGTATAAAAGTTATATGAATAGGTATATGATGATCGTTTTGTGTTACAAACTTTCAACATATTGTTATTTCATAACAATGAAGTTGTACTGCATAAATGAACTGGTAACAGATCATTCTTAACTGGTATCGGATGATTGTTTTGTGTTACAAAATTGCCCCTTTATATTATGTGTATTTTATTTGAATTATGGGAAATAAAATATATAGGCTTTGTTGGTCTTTTCCGAAGTACACGTACGCGCCATGCACAGGTAATTGCCCTTAGTCGCTCGCTCTTTAATGATAAATTCACATTCATTCGTTCGTTCGTCATCCAAACCCTAAAATAAAGGGTCAGATCAGAGCGACATCTTATAAATCTCAACATCTTCCGTAAAAGATCTGAGATTCAAAAAAAGCCAGAAAATCCATTCAACAATTCATACGCGAAAATCTTTTTTTTTTTTTCGTTTTCTGAATCAAACGAGGAGATATAATATGTGATTTTAATGACACAGGAAAACCACGATTTGCTCTTACGTATTTGGTGCCGCGAGAGAATAAATATTCGAGATGAAGTTTGGGGAAACGTTCACGGAATATTTACAGACGAATCAAGAGAGGTTTCTGGAAAAATGCTGTCACGTTGAGTACAAAAGGCTCAAGAAAGTGCTGAAGAGCTGCAGAAAATGTAGGGTTCTTAAGGATTCGACGTCTTCGGACAATAATAGCAACGTTGACAGTGGAGACGACGATACAGAAGCGTCGTCTCTGATCTTGTGTCAATACGAATCATGTCCTCGTAAGTAAAATTCCTTTTTGATTTGTAATGTAAATATTGGATCAAATCCAAGATTGGATCCACATTTTGGGCGGATATAAGAAGGATGAATAGAGATGGCTGGCCAGGCGGTTATCTGATATTGGCCAATGTGGGTTTGTTGCACTATAATCAATTGTGTTTGATGATGGATGGAATTAGAAACAGATGATATTTATGGATACATAAAGCATATTGGCTTGTTGATCCGTTCACCAGCTAAACTGTTTAATGCACAATTTAGTCCCATAATGTGCATATGATCCATCTATCGAACCTACTCTGTTATGCATATCGATTTTCCGAGTAAATCTTAAATTCATACGGTACATACACACATCTATGATTCGCAGTGTGCGATAAGAAATTCTTCTCGGAGCTAATGAAGGAGGCTTCTGACATAGCTGGTTGTCTGAGTTCAAGGGCCAGACGCCTTCGTCGATTTCATGTTCACGGTGGAATGCAGAAATACCTCACTTGCGTTCGATTTTGCTTTGCGAGCAGCCCAGAGAAGGCCACAGCCCAGCAGTGTAGGATGCTTATGGAATACGTAATGATGAACGCAGTAGCCATGAGAAAAATCCTCAAGAAGTATGATAAGGTAAGCAGATTATAGTTTGTATATACCTATAAAGCACTTCGTAATATGAGTTTGATGGCTTTACTGTATTATCTGTAAAGGTTCATGGCTCTGTTAATGGGAGGAAATTCAAGTCCAAAATGAGAGAAGAACACATAGAGATACTTCAGTCCCCTTGGCTGATTGAACTAGGGGCTTTTTACATCAACAGCAATGAATCAATTTCAGACCAAAACAGTCCCCCTGTTTGCTTCGATCTCGACGAGTCTGAACCTAAAATGACGTTGTTGCTCCCTGATTCTGTGAAGCTAGAATACAATCTGACCTGTGCAATTTGTTTGGTGAGTGATTGGAATCTCTCTTTTTAGAATATAAGTTTTTAGGATATTTGAATAATTTTTTCTAACGGTTTTTCTTATCAGGAGCTAGTTTTCAACCCATATGCTTTGAGCTGCGGCCATCTCTTCTGCAAACTATGTGCTTGTTCTGCAGCTTCCGTAATGTTCTTTCAAGGCCTGAAGGCTGCAAGCCACGATTCGAAATGTCCCGTTTGCAGAGAGGTAAGGTTATCTCTACCCCTGCGAGCCCAATACAATAAATCACACCATGGATCAAACCTTCTCTGATGAAACCAATAAGAAATCGAATGAAAAGTCTCATGACATCCATGTTTGATTCGTAATTACAATATGTTTTTATTGTTCTTGTTCATAAGGTGGGAGTGTACGGAAATGCAGTAGAGATGTTAGAACTGGATTTGCTCCTCAAGAAATAGTAAGTCGAACATTGATTCTGTATTTATGCCTGTAAAGAAAAAAACTGAGCTTGGGGTCTGAATTTTTTCGCAGTTGCAAGGATTATTGGAAGGAGAGGTTGGTCAATGAACGTATGGAAACAGTGAAGCAATCCAAAGCCTATTGGGATCTCCAAGCGAGATACATGATTGGATATTGATTGATTTAAATCTTAGCTTTCATATTCTCTGAAAAAAAAAAGAGAAACAGATCACAGCAGCAGTCTTTATTTAATCTATTTTCTTGCCCTGAATTTCCAGACAGTTGTTCTTATTTATGAAGAAACGTTTCAAAAAGCCCATCAAAGATAGTATCTTCAAATGGTGGGTGAAGACATCATTACACCGCTGGTTTTTCGATCCCATATAGGAGTTGTCTCTATGAGCTTGTGAGGCACGAGGCGTTTCTCACGCTTAATGAGCTTACGAAAATTGTGTACCTTCAATTTGGCTATGTATGCCTCTTCTTCTTGGTTTATCTCTCGGAGAACCACAGTCAATCTGCACTCGGGCCTCACTTTAATTCCACATTTGCCCTTCGCATGGAACGATAGCCTTTTTCTTGAACAGCCCCTTTCCTACGAATGCTTCAGCTGCAGAAACATAGAAATATAAACGAAATCAATGATCACAGTTATAATGGTTAGGAGAAAGAAAAAGAAACCTCGTGTTTTTACCGACGAGCAGGCGGTCAGGGTCGAATCCGTACCGTAATTGTGCGATGCATTCGCACGAGCAGAGTATATAACCTTCGGATTTGTTACATGGAAAAATATCATCTTTTGATAAAGTAACAGAAGATATAATCGTATTGATAGAGCGAAATGTTATTATCACCTGGTAAACAGTTTTCGCAGCTCTTTTAACAGTCACTTGCAGCTGCAACAATGCATCTTCGACGCGCATTCCATGGACTAATGCAGCGACCAAGTTTACCTTCTTAGGGCTCTGAAGGCAAAAAAACATATTAAGGCCTCAAAAAAAAAGGGAATCAATGATCATACGCTCAAAAACCTGCTTTATACCCTTTAAAATTGCTTGAACGTTCGAAGGCTTTGAAATGAACTTTTGAGCATTCGTGGTTGTCCCGTTAATCCCATGGCCCGAGGGTAATGCAGGGATTAAAGGAGAAGAAATTAGAACTTCCTCGGGTGACTTTGCAAGCAAGGTCCTCGAACTCGAGAATGCCTATCAAGATTTCAAATGAAACGAAATGGTTCGAATAGAAAGAAAGACAATATATAAGCCAACGTTCTCAACCCCTTCCTTACGAATTTTCGAAGTGCAGTTGCAATGGCGTAGAAAGAGCAGGCAATAGGTTTCGAAGGGGCGACGAGGGCTGGGCGTTGCCTGAAGAAGAATATTCATCGCAAAAGAATATAGCTATGGTGAGTAAGGAACTATGAATACAAGCATAAAAAAGGATTCCATGTTAGAGAAGGTCGAAATTACCAGACAATATTAGAGAGGATTTCGCTTGATTGATGGTAAAGAACGAAGCACTACGGTATCTGCATTCATATCTCTTTGCTGCTAGACGCAGCAGCGATGAAAGTAAGCTACGCTGCCCGTCTATCATGATTCGAACGATGAATTCTCTGCCCTGCATTTATCTACAAACATCAGTGGACAATTTCCAGTCACTTCCTTGAATATATGCAATGCAAGCACAGCGTAGGTATGAAAATTGCCAAACAAACTTCCATAAAGCTCAAACTTTTTAGCTGGGAAAGCAGAAAGACTGAAAGAAAGTGGCTGATGAAAGCTCATAAGTGAACAATGGTAGTGAACATATGATTTAAGCGGTTGAACACCATTTCCACCAAAAAAGAACAAAGTTCCCAAAAGCTCACATCAATTTCGATTCAGAATTACGTATAATCTTTTCGTCGAACATATCGCATGCACATAAAGAGAAAAAAAAAACTCCCACCTCAAATTCGCATTAGAAATTTCGGTGACCACCAAAACACGAATAAAAGAAAATAACAATTGAATTTGCATTTATGGGTTACCAGAAAAAAAGTGTGGATGTTCATGTAGCACAGAATCCTTCTACCATGGGTTTATTGCATGCTATTCCAATTCAATTGCAATGTAATTATTCGAATGTTCAATTGCATTGGCAACTTAAGCCCAGTAGTTATTACATATGGGCTTGGCCTTTAAATCTTTTTATTTATTCATTCATTTCGTTCTATCTTACTCAACATAAAGCTCATCATAGAACATGCTTTTGATGTTAAAGAGAAATGTCTATGGAATTTAGAGGTATGGGATTGTCAGTGAATTCATTCTCTTGTAGCTTTCCGAGTCGACAATCAAAGAATAAATGAATAAATAAAACATTATAGATAACTAAATAAATGAATTTGGATATAAAACATATTTATGTGGACTTGTAGAAAAGAGAAAAATAGTCCCCACCAACTACTAATAATTTCCCCTCCTGGGATTCCATGTGAAGAAGGCAGCTCATTTCGTTTCATTATGATCTGTTGATTTGATGTAACATTAAATAAATAATAATATAATACTATGGCTTTCAATGGGAAAAATTATTTTTTTATAAGCAAATGCGCTTCGGACTTTGGCAAACTAATCTGACAAATATATCGTCCATCATACATATATTGCTTTGCTGTCCAATTAAGATATATCACATTCCACGCAATAACCACTATTGATTCTTGCGTGCGTTGCAACTATTAAGTAACTACATAGTTAACAATATTATATCTCGCCTTTCCAAATCTTCTTTTAATTTTAATTTTTTATAGTTATGTTTGTAATTATGATGGCCGGCTAAAAAGATTTGGTATGTAATAATCAATCGTTACCTTCCCACTGCTCTTTATTGTTTGTCATAAATACACTGTCGGTGGAAGCGAACTTACTAAAAACAACACAAATTTGTTTTTTTGAAAAAAAAAAAAAATTGAGTGTACGTAATTATAGTATTTATATAATACCAAAACAAATTAAGGAAATAAAAAGAAAAGGTTAAGCCAAAGAAAAAAAAAGATGAGAATTCTCCTGTTATTCAACTTTCAGTGCAAGCATCTCCACCACCGTTTTGTGCCGCCATAGAAAAAGAAAATAACACTGCCATAAAATGAGGTAAAAAGAGATCATTATTTCAATAAATAAAAAAAAATTAATCAATGATTGACTTACAAGTTTATTAATACCTACCCCATAGTTTGCATCATCGCACCCTTTTTGTTTCTTTACATACACTATTTCTTATATAATTCTCCAAAAAAAAAAAAGAAACAAAATATTAATGACAGCTAGAGAATTGAGAATCATGCCCAACAGCTCCAAGCATCCTACATGCCATCTCCATCAATTTCCCTGCAAGATATTTTAATAAATCATTAATTTAGCTATACAATTTAAAGACAAATAGTCATCTAATATGGTATAATTTACATATAGATCTTCATAAACAACAATGGGACAACACGCAAGTTAAAGATATATGAAACCTAGCTGTACAAGGCTGGAAAATATTAATGCAAGCCACTGCTTGCCTCAACAATATATAATAAACATACACCGAATCAATTAATAATTACACAGTCAATCAAATTTCCCACCATCTACATATATCATTGCAATTTATTAAATTAAATTAAATGATATGCACCCAAACACTAAATCTAATTATGTATGGTGTTAAGTAATATAGAGAAAGCGATATGTAATTGCGACGGCCTGCCTAGTAAGTTCTTCTACCTAACCCCAACACATTACACAATGCGTAGCAACACAAAAACAGAGCAAAAACAAACGCAGATAATCTCTGTAATCAATGTCTAATACATGTAATAATCCTACACAAAGCATATTAATCTTGCAGAGAGGTGATCGTAGGTTGCAAATTGCCTTCCAAGAATTGACTAACTGACCATTATTAACGTTTTATTAAGTAAAGAATTACTACATACCTCTCCTCATTTTCGAGACAACCTTAGGGCTTTCCTCAGCCGCCGTCTTCTTCTTCTCCGACAAACCCTTATTACTTGTCTCCTCCAAGGGGAACAAAACCCCATCGATCCCTTGCACGGAGATCCTCCCGTCGGTGTAAATATCCGGGTCGAACAAATAGGCCGACCCGTCGCCCCGCCCGAAACGCACCGACCCATCTGCCTCCTCGGCAACCACCTTGTGTGGGACCCTCAGAGTATCGTACCTAACCTTGCCGAACCTTCTTACAGCGTTGTACATGCTTTCCTCGGTCTGATACTCGGGGATTAAGTGGTAGTACATGATCTGCTCCGGCGAGCCTGGCTCGCTGAGGTGGTCGGCGCTGAGCTTAGCCATGGCTTCGTCGTTGGGGGCTAAAACGGTCAACACGTATCCTTCTGAGACGAGCCGCCCCATTTCTGTGGCTAAGGAGGTTAGGTTTACTAAGATGTCTGCAACTTCGTTGTAGCCGCCGTATTTCAGCATTGTTTGGATGAAGTCCTTGACTTGTCTCTCGCCGTCGAAGTGGTGGTGGGGACCGCCTGGGCCGGGCGCCGGCGCCGGAGCTAGGGATGGGCCGGGTGCTAGGGCGTCGGAGATGGGTAGGAGTGGCGGTGCTCCGACGGGGACTGGCGGCGCTGGTTTCTTCAGCCTGGGGAGAGATATAAAACGTTTTGAGAATCAATAAGTGAGTTCCCGGCGAAGTTTCAGTTGATTCCTACTAAATTGATCCAATCGAGTCAAAACTCACCGATGGGTCCTCGGATCGACCTCCGGCGCGCCTTGAGGGTGGACGGCGGAGATGGCCGCGAGGCTCCGCCGCGCATTGAACTCTTGCTGAACCGCCTTGGGAATAAGGACCTTCTCGATGCCGTGGATGACTCCGTCGGGTCGGATAATGCTATCCGCGCCCACGACCCGACTCGAATCCACCGTCTTCTCCCCCTTATCATCGACGTGGAGAAGCACGTGCTCTCCGCCGAACAGCGTCGCGTGCCTCACGCGCTTCTTGTTCTTACAGCAGCCGCCCGCCGCCGACGAGTACTCAATGCGGGCGGGAACGACGTGGTGGAGGAGAAGGCTCTGCAGGGATCTGAGGTTTCCCGGTTCGAGCAAGAACCGCTTAAATTCCGGGTCGATTTCCCGGTCCAGGGCTTCGTTCATCGGAGCGAAGACGGTGATGTTGTGCTTGGAAACTGCTTCTTCTAGGGTTTGGAGTAAAAGAGCTTTCTCTATGAGCTCGGCGAGCTCTGTGTAGTGCGAATCTAAGAGAGCCACGAGGACTGAGTTTGAGTTGATCTGTGAGCTCGCCGGCGGCTGCAATGCGGCGTACGGAGAGACGGCGAAGAATGCAAGGATGAAGAAGGAGAAGACGCCATAGATCTGAGAATCCATGGGCGGTGGTGGTTTGTTTTTCTACTTTCTCGCTCTAGAAGAACTCAGATGAAATGTTTTTATATATTGTTGTAGTTATTCCTCTCTCTCTCTCTCTCTGTTTTGGGAGAGGAAAGTGTTTGGGTGGACTTTGCTTGGGGTTTGGGGTAGTGGGAATAAAGAGTGAAGAAAGAGAGATTAGTTTTTAATTATAAACTAAAATGGTTATTACATAATGATCTGTGAGCCCATGTGCGTGCGTGTTATTACTACACTACAACGTTGCGTGGCTAAGATTTGTGTGTGTAATTAATAAACATGGGATGCATTCTCATATATTTTTAATTTGAAAATGACGGAAGAACGACTATATACGAATGCAATTAAGATCATTAATGGGAAATGATTGTATTTGTTAGTTTGTGATGATAAAATTTGACATGCAAGAGGTTTGGTGAATTAGTGTGTGAGGGGTAGAAAGGGAATTTTAGGGGACAGGCTGGCGTGGGCCCACGCGGAGTTTCACACTCTCTCTCTCTATGTGCCGTCGGTGAATGAAAGAAAACATGTGGGCTGAAGCTGAGCTGAAAACATCATGTTCATTTTAGCGCGGCGAAAAAGGTGCGCCATGAATTATATTCTTTTTTATTATTTTTCTTTCTAATCTATATATTTTTATTAATAATACTTGCTTGTATACGTTAAGAAAGCTTTTACAATGTTAGTTTGACCGGCTAAATGTTTTCTAGTGCTTGTGCAGTTACAGTTGTGTAATAATTGAGCGAGTAAAGAAATATATGAGAGTGGGTGACAATGGATATTCGCTCAGCAGTTGTATATGAGAGCACGTTGACTTCTCTTTTTTTCGGGTCTCAATATAAATATAAAAAAAGTCAAAGCAGTGATATTAGCATATATTAGGTGGTACATCATATGCCCGCAACATGCCCGAAGTAATAGTACTGAGATAACAAGTAAAAAGATTCATATAAAATCAAATAAAAGAAAATGGGAATACAAAAAGATTGAACTTTAAAGTTTACCTAAAACGCAAACAACTTCAGCTAATAGTAACGGCTAAGCTAATTTAAGCCGAGCTGAGATTGAGTCAAAGCTCAACGTACGACCAAAGCTAAAGCAAACTCCGAAGCGCAGATGTCATTTTAGGACAAGTACTTGCAATTGCAATACACACACAAAAATCCACCCCAGCGCGTGCGACGCGTGAACCTTCTAGATTATTTGGTTTCGTTGCTCTCACCTCACTCCTCATCATGTCTTACGCTCACGTTCTGCTTCAGACATCTCTCCAAATTTCTTTATTTTTTATTATTATATAGTCTCTGCGCCAGAAATACATGTAAAAGTTCACATTTTATTGGACTTTAAAAATAATAAAAGCACAGCAACAGCGTTGGCCTTCTTACTGGGCCATGACTCGTACGAGATAACCCAAATTACTAATTGGGCCACAAATCGTATAAGTGGGCCGGCCCAAATTTACTAGATTAGCGAGCTGATACGTAGTATAGAAGACATTTGAATCACGTGCTTAAATGCGTACGTAAAGAAAACAAACAAACGTACGACAGAGAGAGAAGAAGCTTTCCATTATTAAATGGAAGGTCAGCTCACAATATACAGAAAGTTGAAGCTAACAGAGTATCAGTCTAAATCATCAAACAAAAACAGAAAAACAAATGAACTCCTTTTTTTTCTTCTCTTACACATTATTATTATTATTAGTAGCATCTGCTGCCTTACGCCTCCATTGCCTTATCCTCGATCCTCTGTTCAAAAGCATCAGCAATCCAGCGTTGTTCGGCGATAATCCAAACATGTACCTTTAAGAAAAAAAAAAAAACCAATCGTAAAGTCACCTAAGATGTTAGAAGATTCTTTAAAAGCTTGCTTGACAGTGATAACAAGTTGCTCAGTGCAGTCAAAGGATTCTTTGCATGATGGAATATAACAAAGAGTTTTACACGATTAACTCACCTGCACCTTCGTGACTTTCTTCTCCAAAATACGAAAGAGGCGATCCACTGAACGAACACAGAATCGTATAAAAAGTCAGCGGTTATCTTAACATGTTTGAACTGAAAGTCATAACATAATTACTCACTTACCCTGAACAAAGCAGAGCTCTTAACCGCCGATTGCTTCCTTGTGGTAACTCCCTTTGCAGGCGGCGTAATGTCTTTGCATACGTTCCTAGCGATCTCCTTCAGCAAAACGAGCTGCGCTTTATCAGTTCCCATGGACATAATCGTTTGCCTCATCGATTCTCGATCTGCCTCGAGCGCACGAAGCCGAGCATAGAGCTTTCTGATCTCTAAATCCCTTACATCATCAGCAGCCTCGTTTAGTGAATCTCTTGGAGTTGTAACATAATCATCTCTGCCTACAGAGTCGATAGTGTAAACCCTATCGCTCATGTCATCTCCACCTTCTGAAGCATTATCCACCTTCCTCAGCTTAGGATAAGCTTCTACATGAGATAGCTTCGACTTCCTAAAGCTGGTTACAAACCTAGGAGAATCTGGGCCAAGATCTTCCTTATTTCCCGTCCCAAGCAGCGAGCCCGAGCTTTCAGTAGAGAACTTCCTTAAATGTCTGCTCCTTCTCGGGGATTTAGCAATGACGACCTTCTCATACACGTTCTTGGCTCCAATGGGTTCTATGTTTCTCGGGCTATTCTCCAACTGATTAATTCTGTACTCCAAGTCCCTCAAGTGCTCCCTAGAACGAGGTGTTTCCCCAAATGCATACTTCTCTTCCTCCCCATCGTCTGGGTAGCCATTGAACTCGTTTACCTTGCACTTGAGAGGGGGATAGATCTCATAAGGAGGCATTTCGATCTGCTCGTCGAAATTCTCCATGGTGCTGTTGTTTCTGCTTATGATGCCCTTCGACCCATCTGCCTCAGATTCTGTGAGCCCATAGCTCATCATCCTATGTTTGTACGCATCGACTTCGCAAGAAAGGGATTGAATGGCCTCCTCCCTCTTGTAAAGCAACTCCTCCATGGCAGACAATTCTTGCTGATCGTGGGCCATTTTTTCCTCTGCGAATCGCTTGAACTGCCTCGACTCCATCTGTATCTCTGCCTTTTCTCTCTGAAGCCTCAGAATCATAGACATGGCTTCCTCTGCAGCTGTAGAAGCGGCGTTCCTTTCCTCTTCGAGCTCGGAGATTAGGTCTTGAATGGTCTGGTGTTGGCTGCTGACTGTTTCGCGAAGAACGTTGCATTCATTTTCTATTTCGACACGGGCATTCAGGGGCAAAACTGCTCCCTGGATGGTGAGTTTTTGTCGATCTGCATTGGATTCTACGTCGTATTTACGCTTCGAGGAACGAAAGTATGTCCCTGAAAAGGACCTGTTCATCGTCGAACAGCTGCAGCCACATTCGCAACATTTGGGAAAGATGACTGACGTTGGAGAATTCTCAGTGCCCATTGAATTGACAACAACAATCGATTTATCAATCAACCCTTTCTACGCAAATCTCCAATAAGCATACAAAACCACAACCTTATGAATCAACTCTTCCTTTATTTCCTCAAGCCTTGGCCACAAAATTATCAAATCTTTTATCGCCAATAACTCCCTGAAAAAAGGATAAGCAAAAACATAAATTTTCAAAAAAAAAAAAAGGGTGACGAACGAAGATGAATCGTTATCCGCAGCATTGCGTAGAATAAAAGCAAACGTTTCGAATCACCTCGAATCAACTCTGATGGTTGATTAATCACCGAAAATTGATCTCTGACTCGTATTTCGAAAAACATGCGACGTCAATTTTCCAGGGAAAATTGGAAGGTGCCCTTCAGCTTCATAACAATTTTCCCCAGGAAAACGAAATGTGTTTACGAGCAAAGATCGAGGGAGAGGAAATAAATTTGAAACCCTAAGGTAGCTTCTTCTTCTTCGTGTATTTCGCCTGCTTATATACAATATATATGTATCTATATTTCTCTTGTTTATCTTTGTTGTCTCCTTACGTTGAGATTTTCTTTTCTTTTCCACAGAATTATTAACTGTTGGTTGTAGGGGTGGTTCGGTATGGTATACCGTACCAAAACTGTGATATCGTATACCGTACCGAAATTTCGTTATCCAAAAAAATCATACCAATACCATACCAAATTTCGGTATACCTTAATTTTGATACGGTATCATACCGAAATTTCGGTATGATATCGGTATCATACCTTCTATAGCATTCATACGAAGGGCTTTTTACCATGCATGTCTCGTGACTCGTTAATTCGCTGTTTTGGAATTTTTAATCAATTCAAACTCCTTAGGCCCCAATAAGATAGATTATTAATACCAAAATTTTCAAAATAAAAAGATTTTTTAACCTTAAATATTTACATATTTTAACTAGTCTCCTTAGTAAGACAAAAAACTTTACATAACCACAAAATACAACTTTATATACAGATTAAGTAGAACGAAGCGGCTTTATTTAAAAAATTAGTGAAGATTAACAAAAAGTAATTGCATTGCATCTTCACGCTTTCAAAAATCATGAAAAAAAAACATTAAAAAGGAAAATTTAAACGTTACTTGAGTTACATAAGTAAAATATGGTGGACCTAATATTAGAAAGTTGTGTATAAGTTAATAATTTATGGGCTAAATAAGTTTATGAAGATCCTTAATTTTTCATTTTATATATTTTGAAATAATATAATATATATATGTGTGTGTATATATATATATATATAAAATATATAAAAAAATTTGAATTTCGGTATTCGGTAGAATCGGTATACCTAATTTTAAAAACTTTCATACCATTACCGTACCGAAAATTTTCGGTACGGTATCATACCTTACCATAACTTCGGTATACCAAAATTTTCGATATTCTCGATACGATTTGATACGATAAGGACGGTATTTCGGTATTTCGATATTTTTCCCCAGCCCTAGTTGGTTGGTCGATTCGTTGGAGAGAGAAGGGTGAGGGGTATATTTGGTATTTCCCGTGGGGAGCGCGCGCGTCTTTTTCTTGGATAAGCGAAAACATGACGACGCAGCATTGACTAGTCGTCTATTATTGGATAAACTAAAGCGAAACTACCCTAACTATTTCACAAGTTTTAGTTAGTCCATACATATTTAACAATCCCAATTATCTTTTATTTATTTAAAACTTATATTATAAACATTTTGTTGTTATTCCTACCAAGACTCTGACACCGGATTTTCGAATCGGATCGAAAATTTTAGTGATTTAAGGTTTAGTGGTTTAACAGGTATAGAACCGGAATCAAACCGGAGTAAAACCGGTATCTTAAATATAATAAATATATGTTTTATATATTAATCAAATAATATGAAAAATATACATGTTTTTATGAACTTTTTTCTAACTATATTTATATAAATTAAGGGGTAAAATTAAAGAAAAGTAAATTGTGTGGGTTGTTATAAATTAATCGTATGTCAAGTATTAAATCTATGAGTTGGGGTCAATTTGAATAAAAATAAAATAGTGAGCTAATAGGTTAATTATAAATTATAAAAATTAGGGTGTGTGGATTCCAAACCCGCCCATTAAGTAAAATACTCACAACTTAACCACTAGACCAAACTAATTTATTGGTTTTCCTATTTTGTATAAGTTATTTAAATCACAATTTTTTATTTAATTTTAAATTAAAAAAAGAGCGGACCGGAACGGTTCGGATTTTTGACCGGTCCGGTCCGGTCTTCACAACCACGATTCCCTACATGCTCAATCAGCCATTGACTTGCACAGCACACATCAATTGGACTAACCCTCGTGACGGGTGAGAATATCTAATTTTCGCCCGACATTTAAAAAAGGTTCCTTAATGAATAGGAAGTTGAAACACCCAACTTGAACTGTCTCGCGCCTAACTACTAGGTCGTGCTCTTACAACAAACCGATCTAAGGTACTGTAAATACTCAAATTAAATACTCAAATTGTAGCAGAAAGTCATTTCTAAAAGACGCGATTGCTAGCGGGTGAGACTTGACTTGGTCGTCAGAATGAGTCTCTCAAAAGTTTTTTCCGAGGGAAGATTTAACCTCCCCATCTACCAAATATTATGAGTAGTCCTATCATATATTGACATGTTTTAGTGCGATTTACCTAATTGTCATAGTTTGGGATGAGGGTGTAAAACGAGCCGAGGCGAGCCCGAATGCGGATCAGTCAGGCTAGACTCTATTAAAGTTTTATCGGGCTCGGGCTTGAAATTTTCGGCCCAAGAAGATGGTTTAACGTTACTAGAAAAGAGAATCAGGCCCAAAGAGAATCATCGCCACTCTTTCTCTATCCGTTTATTATCTTCGGTTTGTGAATTCTGACCAATCCTATTCTTTCCTCACAAGTCAGAATCACAAAATCATCGCATCACCCACTTTTGTCCGCAAATTCAATCAGACAACACTCAAAATTCAATCGAAGCTTTTGGAATTCGAAGGCAAATAAATGGCTTGCTCAGCTGCTGCTGTTGCTTCCGCCGCCGCTCTCATCTCATCCACTTCGAACAACAAACCTCTGTTTCCGTCCAAAAACGCCGCCGTTTCCCTGGCTTCATCTATCTCGGCCAAGGCATTCCTCAGCCGCGTGACGCGTGGACTTTCCTCGAGCAATTCTCAGTCCACACGGCGGCGCAGCCTCGTCGTACGCGCTGTAAGTGACTCGAACATCCGCTGAATGAAATTATCGCTCATCTAACAGTTGCGGTAAAGAGATGCGAATTTTGTAATAATTTGTTTGATTTTGTGGTTCGTGGGATCAGAGCGAAGCTCCGCTGGTCGGAAATACTGCTCCTGACTTTGAAGCCGAGGCTGTATTCGATCAAGAATTCATTAAGGTGATAATGTGAAACATTCTATGTATTTAAGCTTCTTTCTGTCCGACAATGGTGGGTTTTTTTTTTGGTCTGAATTCTTCATTCTTCATGTCCAAGAAGCTGTATTGCATCTCAAATTTTCTAATTACACTTTGTTATTTCCCATTCAGGTTAAGCTCTCCGAATACATTGGAAAGAAGTACGTTATCCTTTTCTTCTACCCCTTGGATTTCACCTTTGTATGCCCCACAGGTATCATCGTATCATGAACTTATCTTGGCCCTTTCTATATATCTCCATATGTTACTTAAAAACTTGCATTTTTTACGTCCCTTTTTTCGCAGAGATTACTGCCTTCAGCGACCGTTACGAAGAATTTCAGAAGCTCAACACCGAAGTTTTGGGTGTTTCCATAGACAGTGTGGTTAGTACATCGAATCTGAATTTTTTTAAAATCCTACCAATGAAGTCACTCTTAGACTAATAATGAGTTTGTTCGTCTAATCCCTTATAGTTTTCCCACCTCGCTTGGGTGCAAACCGACCGAAAATCTGGCGGTTTGGGAGATTTGAGCTATCCACTGATTTCAGACGTGACAAAGTCAATCTCGAAAGCATATGGAGTTCTTATCCCCGACCAGGTATATGCAGTTGTAATCTTTCTGTGGTGTAATAAATAACCTCTAACCTTTCTTGCCTGTGAAATTTATTCGCCAACTACTCCAAAAGACAGAAAAAATGCACATGCATAAAATCGCTGCTAATATGTGTTCTATAGGGAATTGCACTGAGGGGACTATTCGTCATCGACAAGGAGGGAGTTATACAACACTCGACGATCAACAATCTTGCCATCGGACGAAGCGTCGACGAAACCCTAAGAACGCTTCAGGTATTAGTCCTTTTATCGATTCTTACAAGCTATATATCTCCACAAAATAAAGGAATTGTGTGTTATGTTAGTGAAAGCCATTTGTTTCGCGTTTTTTTTTCTTGTTTAGGCTTTGCAGTACGTGCAAGAGAATCCCGACGAGGTTTGCCCCGCTGGGTGGAAGCCCGGGGAGAAATCCATGAAACCCGACCCGAAGCTCAGCAAGGAATACTTTGCCGCTATATAAGTAGCTGATACTTTTTTGTAATGTAACGTAATCATTGTTTTATTCAAAATTTACTGCGACTCTTATGTTGAATTATTAAATGTTTTCGACTATTTATTACTATTGTGACTCTGGGCGTGACGAGTTTGCTGATATAAAAATGGGTAATAAAAACGACGTCGGCGTCGAGCGAGCAGTTCAGCAGCTTAAGTTAATAGTACTTTAATAGTGGCATGAATAATGTTTTTATATTGACTATTATCTACTTCAGATAGTGTCAATCACCTTTCGATGATAATACTATAATAATAATTAACAGCAAATACACGAAAAGAGAGAGACCCGTAAAAAAAAGATGAGCTTGAGCAAATTAGGAACAGCGTTAACCGTAATCTTCGTCGTATGCATCTTCGCACTCGCAATTGAGTTCCACTACGGCTTCCGCCGACGACGCGCGCTCTCCGCCGCGTCTCCACCGCCGTAGAGGATATCTCGTTGTCCACCTCGAAGGAGCTCCTCTACTTACTCTGCGTGAACAAGTCGTCGTTATCGTCGTCGCCGTCACCTCACTACGACAACACCGCCGCGGGCGACGCTGCGAATGAAGAAGAGGAGAACATTTCCGAAGCGATCGACGTCGATTTGTACGAGATTGGAGGCGCGATTGGGCCTACACCTAGGTTTTTGTTCACGATTAAGGAAGAGGAGAGGGAAGGATGGGATTCGCCCAAGGAAATTGTGAGCTGTGCTGATGCTGCTGCTAAGGTTTCTGCGGAGCTAAAAGGTAGGATGAGCTTGACGGAGTTTTTTACGACTGTTGAGAGTGACGGCGCCGACGACGAAGCTGATTCTGACGTCAACAGCTCAGCGACGCCGATCTCGACGCCTTTAGCTTCTTCGCCTGAGTTTCTGACGCCTTCGGCGTCTCCGATTCACGAGGATGTGTAATGTAAGTCAATACGTCGTCGTTGACTTATAGCTGAATTTACTTGGACATATATAGATAAATACCCAGTTGAGTAAAACATTTGCAAATCAGTACCTATCAGAAATTTTTACAGATAGGTACCCGTTTTACTGTTTGTACCAATTTCTCAGTCTTGTCGTACCTTTTTATGTATTTGCGTACCACGTCACGCGTTTATACGGTATCCTATACGGTTACTACCTTAATGTGTTATATATGACGTACCATTTTCTCAACGTATTATGTACCACAATACGTTGCTATAGGATACCTAAATGTGTTATGTGTAAAGACCCCTACCTTGTTTTTTAATTGGGGAATTTTATATTATATCTATTGTGTTCTTTTTTTGTTAATTGTCTTATATAATATTTATGCTATTTTATATTTCGAAATAAAATATACCTTTCGGCTCATCAGAATCTCATGGGCGTGTCCAGTTATACGGGCCCAAGCCCAATTATATAGCTCTTATCGCTCTTATCAAGCTCGGGTCGGGTCCTAACACAAGCATAGCATAGCATCAGTACGATCCAACGATTTGGGCCGACCCGTTAGATCATCAAGAAAGAAGGTACGTGAAGAGATATTCGTTTGTCCCTCGTTTCTAGGTGGCGATTGTCATTTCTATTTGATTTTGTGTCTGTTTGTTGTTCGTCTTTCCCTGTTTTACATGTTCCGATCGAGTTTCTGATTGTTGGCTCTCGGATTTTTCTTTTAATTACTTAAGCATTTTCTACAAAGAAGGCGATTTTGGTTTCGTGTTAATTCCATTCTACGAATTGTTGGGAAGATGGGGAAGCTGATGGATTGTTGATTTCAGATTTTGTTTTTGCAAAGCCGTATGTTCATAATTTTGGAGAGCTGCATATGAAGTTTCTTTTCCGGTGTAGAAATTACCTTTACATTCTATGGGATTTACTCTTTCAAAAATTTCTTACCGGTGCTCTAACATGCCATTGCTCTTTCTTTGATATTGATTTCTCTATTGGCTTTGTAGCTTTTCCGTTTTACTTCCTTCATCCTAGAATTTCTTCAGTATGTACTTTTACCCTAACTGTAACACTTCTCTGTAGCATTTTTCTTATTCCTCGATATCCAACCACATAATTCGTCCGTTTTTACAGGTGTTGAATAGTGTTATGGGGTCCTCCACGCCCATGGAAAGCTCCCCAAAGCACCACCGTAAATGGAGAAAAGTAGCTTACGGAGGCAGGCAACCTGGCTATGAAGACAACTACACCGATGAATCTTTCTTGGAAGGCATGATGATGAATGCCAATGTAGTGAAAAGAAACTTAACCAAGGTAATCTTAGACGCAGTAGTGATCTCCCAATACCTATGCATAGTTTCCCTAGTTGTCTTGGTTTGGACATACACTCTCAGAGAGGCTCTGAACGAAAGGTTCCTCCTCTCACTAGACGCAGCCCTCCTAATATCGGGTTTCTCCATCGTCCTCTTAACCGCAGATACGCTCTCCTTCGAACTGCTTCTAAACTACGTTCTCAAGACATCTTTCTTCATCACTGGCTTATACCTCTTGTCCCCTATCTATCACACTCTTACACGCTCCATAAGCTCAGACTCCATATGGGCTCTCACTGCTTCCCTCATTACGCTCCATCTCTTCTTACACGACTATTCTGGGTCCACCATGAAGGTCCCAGGGACCTTCGAAAGCTCGACCTTTACTAACAACATCTCTCTGAATGCTTCCATCGTTGCTTCCCTTTTGATAGCTTCTAGGCTGCCTTCTAGGGTCCACGTCTTTGCCGTCGTTCTGTTTTCGTTGCAGGCATTTTTGTTCGCCCCTTTGGTTGGTTACTGTGTGAAGAGGTACTCTTTCAGGTTGCATCTCGTTTTTTCGTTCGGTTTGATGGCTGTGACTCTTGTTTTCGTTTACGGGCTTCATCAGCTGCTGTTTATCTTGCTGTTGAGTAGTTTAGTCTTTGTGAATGTTGTCTGCCCTTATTGGTTGATTAGGATTCAAAAGTACAAGTTTGAGATCAATGGTCCTTGGGATGAGGCAAAGCTCTGTTTTGACATAACAGAGTAGTAGTAATTCATTTCATGTGTATATCTTTTCTCTCCCTAACTTTCTGCTGAGCATATTGCTTCATATTTGCTGCTGCTGATATATCATCCTAAGTTGTTTTCTTACAGTTCTTCATGTAATGTGATGTCTGGGAATGATTTCCTTGTCTATCCATGGATATATGTTATAGCAAAAATTTAGAGGGGATGAAATGAAATATGGCATTTGTTGCTGAACTTAGCATACGACATTGTCACAAGTACCATAAGAAAAGGGCTTAATTACACTAATATATGAATTTTCGTTGCTGGATACATTTGGTTGATTACTATTGATAAAAATGGTTTGGTTGGTAGTAGTTGAATTTTTATATTATTTTTTTATTTGTTAATGTGTGGGATTAAGTAAGCTTCTGTACTTTTAAATGAACTCAAGGGAATCAAAAGGAAGTATATCCGAGCTCTTTGAATTATAGTTCCTTCGATAATGTTCCTAAAATACTAATATATTATTTCAACATCACTTCATCATCTTATTGAGGCAAAAGGCCTATATGTAATATTCATAATTCACATGGACACCTACGACAAGAATTTCAAGTGAAGCAAATTATGAAGATACTAGCTTCATCTTCATTATTTATAATGCGAGTAATTAATTGTCAACTTGTCCGTCGCTTTCAAATTGTGCAAATTGCTCATTTAAATAATCGAATTGACAAGACGTACATACATAATCCCATGGTTTACCTTCTATTCCAATCCACCTCCTTATGTCTGTACTTCACCAAACCAATTTAATATACAATACGTTGCGTCAAATACACTATACAATATTAATTAATTTATATGATCATAAAAAAGATGAATATGATCGTAATACAACAATAATATACCTAAGAATCAAAGTGCTACCAAAAATCAAGAAAATAACACCAACTCAAATAATCAGAAGCTCAAAACATACAAAACAATGTGCTCAAATGATCTCCTCAACGCCAATCAAAACCACACCTCGTCGGCTCAAAAATAGCACCGCTTTGACCCGACCCATTTGACCCGTTCAACGGTATCTTCAAATCACAGTCGATCTTGGGCTTCACCGTCGTCGACTTAACGACCCAAAACTTCAGTCGAGCCCTAAGCCTAAGCTTCACATCTATCTCATATACGCCGGAGCTCTTATCTCTTCCGTAATCACCCATCTCTTTGCCGCCCAAAACGACGACGTTTTGGCCCACGAACTCGGCCCTCAGCTCCGTCGTGTTCTTCTTCCCCTGATAGAACGGCGGAAGTTCGACGGTCCTAAACCTCTGACCTTCGTAGTAGGCGTTCGCCTGAATAGCATCGTAGTAGATTCCTATTCGCTTGTTGGGGTTTCTCACGGTGAGATTCAAGGCGAGGCTGTAGCGGAGGGTGCCGTTGGTGAGGTCGAACTCCGTCAGGGAAGCGTCGGCGACGTGGAACTTGACGGTGGTCGGTCGGAAAATGAGCCATAGGACGAAGATTAGGATTCCGAGGATGATTAGGATGGTGATGAGTATTTGGCATATGCAAGTGCATATGCAGTTGAGAAGGCAAGTGAAGGGGTTGCAGCAGCAGCAGCACGAGCCGCCGCCGCGGCCTGGGCGGTGGTAGGATTTCGACGTCGGCGGCGGGATTGGTGGGCCGTAGTAGGAGCCGTTGAGGTGGTGGTCCGCCATGTTTATAGAGAGAGAGTTATTAATTAGGGTTTGGAGTTCTTGTATTTATTTTATGTGTGTGTATATATATAGAGAGGTGTGTGTGGGGCCAACGTAAGATCGATTGATGCTTCCCATTTGTGTTTGTTTAGTATCAGTTGTAAGAAGCGCGTGAGCTTGACTTAGCTTATTAGATATGATGATCTAACGAAAATATTTTTCCTTTTTTGCTTTTATTTCCTACACGGCAATAAATAATGCCACGAAAATTGCAGATTACTTTTGCTCTCTATTCGACTTTAAAACTCTACAAAGGTTATTTTTCTAGGCATTTATTGTTGTGGCATTTTCAACGTTTTTGTTTACGTAGATATTAATATGAATTGTTGGTTGTAGATGTCGATATATATGGTTTAGGACGTTGAACGAGTAAAAGCGTGTTTCAGAGAGTTATTGTTCTATATTTAAATTGGAAATGAGAGGTGGTTATGTTCATATTTGGAATGATTTCGTATTCCATTGTTTTCATAGATGACGAATATGTCAAGCATTGCTTCAAGTGGGAATGGCATTTATAATAATATCAATTGATGAATTGAATAAATATTTGGCCATATAAATATCCAGCAACATGAGAAAGGGAGGAGTTAGTCAACTCTTTTAGATAAAATAATAACATTCCCAATTTATCAATTATATTAATGGCGTAAGATAACCTACGGCATGGTGGAGTAGGTAAGAGGACCAGATGGAAGAACAATATGTTGCTAATATTACAACAGCCCCAGTAGATATAGATATACATTCTTTTTCTATATATATATTTTTATACCTTTGAATCTTAGCTATAATAATAATAACCTATCGTTTTGATTCATTCCATGTCTTCCCTTCGAAAAACTCAGTCAGCATTCTTTCAAGATCCTCCGCAGTATATCGCATGTACTTCGACGGATTCTTTCCATTCTCAATCATAGGCCTATAACATAAACCATAGGAATAACAAAATTTTCGACATTCTTAAATCCAACAAAAAAAATAAAATGAAACAAAATACTTACGAGAAACGTTTGTGGAAGGATCTATACGCTGGTAATAAGACCTCAGCAACAGCAAGCCTCAAAGATTCTCTCAACTCACTGTCAGGGACGGTCCACTGAGATTGTTTCTGATGAATCTCTTCGAACAATATATTGAAGTTCTTGAACTTGTCTTTGATCGCCGCCCTCGAAACGTTAGCCGTCCCACTTCCCCTTTCGTCGAACGACCCGCTGCCTATAACATGTCCTTGCTGATTTTGAACGGTGAGGCACTGAAGAATCTGCGAAAAAAAAAACGATATATCTTATGTGTTATAACCATGCAAGAAAAATGTTAAAAAAAAAGAAAGTTTGCTGTAAAATGGTGCCTCACCTTAGACCAAGCGATTCTCTTGTACTGATTGGCATGTTGCTGGACATTCCTTCTCTGTATCTGAACCCAATCCTCACCTAATATATCCTTTGCCTCTGACCTAAATTATATATTTCGTGAAAAATCGAGTCTTGAAATGAACTTGTGGAAAAAAGGGCCTCGAAATATACCTTCGAACGGATCTAACGATGTAGTGTATATTGTTCATTAGGAATAGCTGCGATAAAGCTGCATCTTTGTATTGCTTTGCTTTTCCGTCGAGGTTGTTCATGAGAGCCTGAAGTACTAGTGCTGTTATGGAGGCTAACTGTTCGTCGGGATCTTCGTCGCCGAACTCTTTGAAGAGCAGTTGAAGGGTTGAGTGATAGCTGAAAAGTTAATTCTTGTGAGAATGAATAGAGAATGCATACTCAGCAAATCTAACTAACAAGAGATGAGAATGAACTTACTCGAAAAGAAATTTCACGTAGTTTATGACGTAGCTAGTCAGGGGATGAACTGTCCCATCGAGGACTGCTGTTTTCGTGGCGTCTTTCTCAACTGCTTCCTGAAAGTCGACAAATGTTTCCTGAGATGTCTGAGCCAGGCGTTTCGTCAGTACCGAGGTAGCTTCCCTCATCTCGCTACACAGTTTACTACTGAATATTGTCTCCACCTGATATAGATTTAGCAAGATCTTTCAGGATAACTATTTCTTTCTCTTTTTTTTTTCTGTGACATTGAATACACATTCTTGATATTGTTCGAAGATGTTGTTCTTAATTTCAGCAACATCAAGAATCATGCAATGAACAGCGTACGCAATGTGTACGGCTAATGTTAAGCACGGGCAAAACTAACCTCGGATTGAAGTTCTCGCAACAGTTCGTACATATCCAGCAGGACAAACAGCTTTTCAGGCGATGTTTTGCTCTTAGCGACGGCTTCTCCAAAACTGAGAAGAACAGATACGCTGTTTACCGTGACTTCGACAAAACATTGGTCACGAAGCGTTTCTTGGCTCTCGAAGATTTCATCGCACACTCTTTTCTCCCCAGAAAACAAAAGCTTGACCTGTTTTCAGATGGGATATTGATCTAACCAAACGAAAGAAAAATAGGTAAAGAACATCGTACAGCGATTCTCATGTAAGTTATCCAACTCCCTATCTTTGCTTCGAGAACTTCCCACTGCATCTTCTGTACCTCCTCTTTACCAAGCCTTTCAACACCTAGTTTCTTGAGAGTTTGCTCGATAAATGAAGATCGAGCTTCCCTATATTGAGATGGTCAAATAGCCACAACATCAGCACATAAAGCTACTGCACCGTAAAGCAAGGAATGTTCGTCAAAATCTTGCCTGTATATAATAAGTAGCTGCTGTTGGTGTCCAGCTTGAATCAATTGCTGCGCTATTTCACGAAGCAAAGGAAGAAGTCTAGGAGTAATTAGTGGCAGCGGTTTATAGACAAGCTCTTCGGGACTTTTATTTTGGTGCTCATTAGCTAATCTCATCCCGTCGACTTGACCGTCACGAGGTGATCCGCCTGATGGCCTCATAGAGTTTGGCAAGCAGTCGTACAAAACGTCGGGCTCGGTTGGTTTGCTGAAAACAAGTTGAAACGTAATTACCTACAAATCGCGATATTTTTAATTAAAAAAAAAAAAACTAAGATGGTCTCATCCATAAAATGACACCAGAGCCACGATCTCCATCAGTGCTAACTGGTAATGAGCTAAACCTGTGTGACGTAAGCAGCTGTCGAAATTCTTCTTCTAGTTTGAAAATCGCCTTTCCTAGTAAGCCGTTGGCTTGATTTATTACCCCGACGCTACTTTTGAATCCTTTGTTTCCGCTGAAAAAGGAGACGATACCCCCTTAATTGATCCACTGCTTCCAAATAACTCTCCAAATCTTCATGAGGACCCCTCAATATCTTCGCCTCAGCCTGGATGGCGGTTGAGATCAACAAACGATCAATAGAGTAAACAAATGATCAACCGATGCTTTTAAACAAACTAGAAAATTCGAGGGGAAACTGACGATCAATCGATAATCCCACATTATTCGTAGTCAGAACAATAAAGGCAGAACACAGAGAAAATCATGTACCAGACCTTCCGTGACAGATCAAATTGACCCAAAATAACTTCAGCAGCCTTAATCGTCTTGTCAATGTTCTCATGAGCTCTCCTTATCGAATGCGTCTTGAGCTAAAATCGAAATACACAAACAAAAATAAACCTCCAAATCTCAAATCGATCGAACGCATCGAAACCCAATCGATTGCAAACCTGCGTGGGACGCATTGCCGTCTCAAGCGCCGATAATCGGTGATCAAACGATCCGAGAATGGAGACCATACTGTCCGTAATAACCTGATTCTTCTGCATTGATTCGCGCATCAATGCAGCTCTCTCGCTCAGCGTTTTGATCGCCGCATCGTAGGCGACCATTTTTGTGATGCTTCGTTTCGTGCTCGCCGTCGCCATTTGCAAACGTAGACATTTGATCGATTGCTGTTACCATCCTGCGGGAAAATTCACGTGTTGGCTATTTATAGTTTTTCGTGGATCACTTCGCACGCGAGTTTTATTTCTTTTCTTTGGCTTACATTTTAGTTTCATCTCTTGGCATCGGAGTTTTATTTTTTCTATATTTAGTTTCAAACACAAGAAAAAAGGAGATATAATTTATCTTGAGATAATATAGCTTCACATATCTCGTTCAGTATCCATTTAAGCATTGTTTACATTATGAGATAATAAAAATAATAGTATATTAGATTAACTTGTTAATTTACCATTCTAACCCTGTGGTAAATAAAAATATCAATATAAAAAATTAATTTTTATGAATATTGATAAATAGAAGATATCATTTTGATCGCGATGAAGTAATAAATTAGATATGCTTATTTGTTTCCATCATAAAAACACATAAAAATGAAATAATTTTATAATTTGGTGGAATTGTCATTTCTAAGGGTATTGTGATCACTTTATGTCATTAGTAGCCATAAGATCACTAAATTTGGCCAACCATTTTAGATAAGTTATCCGGTATTCATTAAATTATTAGTGGAGTTAAAATTGTCTCTGAGCTTTACTTATATTTGGAAAATGAACTGGATAGTTTTGGATAAATCATACCTTATCGTGCCTTATCCGATAAACCAAAGGCATTCTATAATTTTTAGACGCGATAAAAATAATAATTAGAAAACGAAAAAGAAAACCTGAGATTTGTTTATGTTAATAATGACGAAGATTTAGGAGGTTATATTACATCACAATCAGAACACAACTCGAAACAAAGAGAACGAATGCCCATAAGCGTAACATAATGAGGCTATGCAATGAATGCATGGTTATTTTCTTTTTGTCTTTTTTATATCTAATGTAATAATAAATAATTCAGGGTTAGCTTAGTTAAGAAATGTAATTACGAGTAATAAATTTTTAAAAAAACGTTGGCTTGTCCGTTAATTACTCGATGCACTAGCTTGCTTAGTCAGGAAATGCAATATTCATAGATAATTTAAATTTTGGATTGCAGATTAATTAATTCCCCAAATCAATAAACAAGATGAAGCAATTTGAAAGTATAGGGATCAAAGTGAGTCTCGCCTTGACTAAAGGTCAACTTGAGACTATTAGCATTAACAAAACTCAAATTTTGTAATATTATATAAGAGATATAAAAAAAACACTAAATATATATGCATAGGCGAATTAGAAAATGTAAAGTAACTGATAATTACACGTTTATTGCCAATCTGCCATTGATTCCACTTATTCAAAGCGGGAATCAAACGACTATGACAAAATAAAAGGAAAAAAAAAAGACCAATGGCAAATTTCTATATTCTGACTGACCTAACAAAAAAAATAACAAAAAATCAATTCAACGAGAAACTATATTTATTCTGCTGACTGAGCTAAAAAAAAAAATCAAAATCAACTTCTGAGGAACTCCTAAAATGTCTTATTCCATCCAATGCCTGAGAACTGCAACAGCAAATATGATCAATTACCAACACATGCATTTATAGCTTCTGCCAAACTATGAAGCTGAGGTATATATATATATATATATATATATATATATATATATATATATATATATCCATGAAGGGTAGAACAGATTCGAATCGAACTATTTCAGAGCTCACAGATTTGATCCTAGCATATATTTTGACAAATCTTATATACATCCTAACACGGGATAACATTCAAGAACGACGATCATCGAGAAAAAAAACAACAGAAAAACGATGACGATGAACTTAGTGACGTTAACATCTTACCTCGACACTTACTACAAGTATGAAGAACGTACGTCCATGAAGTTCGATGTTTCCCTGAGCGCATCTGAATAGAACATAAACTGAAAACTAATTTTTTTTTGGAGTATTTATTAGCAAACAAGGCCCACGCATGATTCCCAGCTCCTACAGAAAAGACACAAGATAATATCAGTCACGCAGTCTTAGTTCATAATCAAACGTTAACCGTATCTTTTAAACTTCGAAGAAGCAGAAAAGGAACAGTTTTGCCGTTATGGCCTTCGCCAGATTTAGCAAAACGAACGAAAAAAATAAAAACATGATTGGGCGAAAGTCATCGTCACACAACATTAAAGTCGCGACATACTCCTTAATAAAGTAAACTTCTAAAGTCGCAACAGAAATCTTTAGCATGGTTATATAATCTTCCCAGGTTCTACTTTTGTTGTCTGCCTGTGATTTGAACGGTAAATTAGCAATTTATCACAATAACGAACTAACTTAAAGTTGCCTCATGATCTTCAACAGAAAACAGAAAGTTTAAATCACAACTCACAAGTACGCCTTGCATGGACAGGCGAAAGTAAGTAGTTATAAAAATCTCCATAATGGCAATCGTCTACGTTTTCATTTCAAGCAAAGAACTGCCACACGCTAACTACAGATTCCAGATTGCACAGCATAAGTCGTCTGATAATTCACATAAAAAAGGACAGGATTGGATAGCATTTAAAAACAAAACGAAACCGAAGAACATCACACATAATATGCCTTGTTCACATTAGTTTGATTCCATGTATATCAAGATTCAAGAAACACACTAGAAAAACCAATACAGATCAATAATCCACCTTCACATTCAACTTGGTTGTAGACATTTAATGACAGCATGGATAATTTCCATGTACCTTATATACTTTTACTTTACGCATATTGAATAGATGAAACCTAAGCCACAATCATTACTAGGTACTTTACAAGTAAATGCTATTTGCAGCATTTTCCCGATATCTATAACTTGAGGATTAAGATACGACGGGTGAGACTTCAGCTACTTTATTGTTAGTGGCCGTTTGAACTGAAAATAATCAACATTAACACGTATACCTCGTGAATTACTACTAATTCCTGACAAACCGTTAGCCACGACAAAAATATAGACGTGTTGGAGTCTCGAAACAGCTCTATAGATCCGTCAAAACCACCTTGGCTCAAAATCACGACAATTTATCTTTCAAACCGCATCTTCATCTTGAACAAACTTCAAAATCAATAATTCTTAACTTAAGAGCTAAAAACGTTTGTTAAAAATCGCTGTGCCTGTGATTAAACTTGTCCTAAATCCAACCAACACATTTGACTAGAATCTTTACTTTGGATTTCATCAGCAAAGGCTAACGTATGGACTCAAGTTCGTAGGTACGAAAGTATATGAGAATTACGCAATGGCACGCACAGTTATATTTCTTAAACAAGCACCCATCCTTTCTTCATATGAGGTAACCAAGGTAGTTCTTTTACACAGAAATAAATCTGTTAATGCGAAACTAAACGAACCCCAATTTCCACCATAAAACCTAATTGAATTCAAATTGCAAAGGAAGTTAGATCTCTAACCCATAGAGCACTCCAGCATATTTCCCAGGCTGAGGATCAACAGCAACACCATTGTCTCTGAAGTACACTCCCTTGATCTTCTCAAAGGCGTGCAACGTCAGCAAACTGTCTGAGCCCGCCTGGTGACTCTTACCAACCTCCCTCTTCAGATTGAGCGACTGAGCCACACGCTCCAACCCACCATAGAGCCCTGGGCAGAACCTTATCAGATGCTTCACATCGTAAACTCTCTCCCCAAAGACAGCCCTCATCAACCCCATGAATTCAGCCAAAGTCCCAGGGAGGGGCTTCCCAGTTATAGCCTTGATGAGGTACCCAAAGTCATAGCCGCTGTGGAAGGTGACGTAGGTGACCTCATCGTTGCAGACGAGGCCTGACGACATCATGAGCTCAGCAAAGCGCGTGGCCTCCACTCCCTTCTGTCGCGTGACGGAGAAGTCAATCCCCTGTGCGCGGAGGAGGTCGATCGACTTGGGCGAGTGGATGTCGCGGTCGACGTCGAAGTCGCGGAAATTGAACTCCCATATGAAGGCGCGATTGGGAAATCCGAGGTCGGGGAGGTTGCCGCCGGCGTCGGAGAGAGTGATTCCGACCTGAATGAGCTTGAGAGCGTCTACGTTTGACTTGAGTGTCTGGTAGTGCTCGAAGGGGCACCGTTCCTGCTGGCGGAGCGCGGAGAAGACGATGCCGGGAAACTCCGTGTCCATGGAGACGTAAGGGTAGCTGTCGATTACGCGGCGGATGATGTCGAACTCCGATTCGAGGTTGTAGTTCCACACCGAGCGAACCCCGATCTCCTTGTGGGGCAGCGGTGGGTCCTTGGGATTTGCCATTTCTTTTTTTTTTATTATTATTATTACTTTTTTTCTTGATAGGGATGGGTGTGGATTAGGGCTGACGGGGAAGATGGTGATTTTTATAGTGACGTGAGATATGATGAGATGATAGAGAGAGAGAGAGAGAGAGAGAGAGAGAGAGAGAGAAAAGAAAAAGAAAAGAAAAGAAAAGCGTAACGAATTACGAAACGCCTGGCAAATTGCGTGTTTGCGCCGAGGAATTGGATTTATTTCTTTCATGGTCCGTGAACGAATTTGACCGAATTGACCCTCAAGTTGGGGTGAAGTGAAATAGTATGACGCGGTAATAGAATAGCATATTCCCAAGTAAAAAATATATAATCGACTTCTCTTACCACGCCGATATCATTACTTCATTAGCACTTTTCCTATTAATCCTTGAGAACTTTTATTTATCTTACGAGAAATAAACGTGACATTCAAAAGCCGTACTAATTATAATCTATCTTAAATACACTCTGCGTGTACTCTATAATTCAAAGTTTAATCAGGATTACATAAAAAAAAAAACATACTTCATGAGGATATGATTAAAATAAATAAAAAAAAAACACAAATCGTAATCACATATGATAAAATTGGCATACCAATTAAATTGACAGTACTTTTCCAATTATACAACGGAAGTAGACCTGGGCTTTGGGCCGGATTGGGCCGGTTCCGGGCCGGTTCTACCGGTTCCGGTTCAACCGGTTCCGGTTAACCGGTTCCGGCACTGTTCCGGTTCCGGTTCCGGGTCCGGTTCCGGAACCATTTTCCAGGGACCGGACCAGAACCATACGAAGAACCCCCGGGCCTCTTTTGGGCCGGTTCCGGTTCCAGAACCGGAACCGGCCCGTTTAATTTTTTTTTTTTTGCTATGAAAAAATTCTTTAGAAAATATCCAAAAAATTTATTCCAAAAAAACAAAAAAAAAAGATAAGAAAAGTACAAAAAATAAAAAAAACTACCTAAAAAATACAAATAAAAACATAAAAGAAAGAATTACCCAAAATACAAAAAAGGAAAAAATATTCGAAATAAAAAATACAATTTATTCGACTTGACTATTAATTAAAACTATGTTAGAAGCCTCTTCGTCTTCGTCCGAACTGGAAGAACGGAACTCGTCGATGGCGTTCTCCCGTCGGTTCTTCGATTCGGCCAAATACCAATCCTTCAATAATGTTAACATTGCGAGGGAAGTCGGGTTAAGGCTCGCGCGTCTGTCGCCGATAATTCGCCCGGAGGTAGAGAATGCGGACTCGGAGGCGACGCTAGACGCTTGCACGGCTAAAACGTCTCGAGCGACGGCGGAGAGGGTCGGATAAAGAGTCGCGTTCGACTTCCACCAGGCCAAACGTCGAAGTCTTCGGGAGCCTGGAAGTTGTGGCTCAGGTAGAGCTGGATCTCATTCGTGTTCGACCCCGATGCACGCGTTTTGGTCTTCGTCTTTTGCGCCTTCAATCTTCGTAGTAGTCCCATTGCGCCGCCGCCTCCTTCCGACGAACCGGCTTCGCTCGCTGGTACGGGTTGCTCCACACTATGTCCCTGCTCAGATGCATAAAAAGAAAAAAGTTCTTGGAGAGAAGCGTGAATTGACGCCTTTTGGTCGTCCACTTTCTTTCCAAGAAACTGAGCATAATATTCGAAAAAAATATCAAATGTATCAACACTGCAACTAGGGTCGAGTAAGGCCGACAAATCGTGTACTATTGGGACTTCTTCCCAATACTTCTTGAACTTCTTCTCCATATTTTGGATGAAGTTACACAAGTATGGATTGTTGCGAAACTCCACGAACTTGTAGCACATCGCGAAGAGGTTCGGGACGAATAATGGGGACGTCGGGTAGTGAACTCCGGAAAATTTCTCCGTAGCCTCGGCGAACACTTCAAGTATAGACACGACCAAACCTACAATATCCCAATCAAGTGGTCGTAATTCATACCTGGAGGTGGTGCCGACTGCGGCCTCGTTCCAAAAAGGCGTCAACAAGTCCTTGTAACGCATGAAGGTGCTGAGGAGGTGGTACATCGAGTTCCACCTAGTCGGGACTGGCAACGGAAACTTCTTGTACGGGAGGCCGGCGGCAAGGACGGTTTGCTTCCACGACGTTCCGATGCGGCGTTCCCGAAGTAACTTACCTATTACCTTAAACTTTTCTACAATATCTCCCAAAACTTCGTCAAAAGCACATTGCACACACAAGTTAATAATATGGCAAGCGCACCTAGCATGTAATAATTTGCCGTCTAAGGGTAACCTAAGTTGCCTACGAAGGATCCCTATCGCTACGTTGTTCGCGCTCGCATTATCTAAGGTGATAGACATAATCTTATCTTGAATACAATATTTATTAACGACATTCAACACATAGTTCGATATCGTAGTGGCATTATGTTGCGAATCTAGGGGATCTAGGGAAAGAATACGTTTTTGCATGGTCCATGTTTCATCTATCCAATGGGCGGTGACGACTAAATAAGATTGCGACGTAATATTAGTCCAAATATCGGTAGTCAAACTAATCCTACACGTAATGTTGGCTAAATGACTAATTAAGCTAGTTTGATATTCCTTAAAAGTTTCTAACACATATTTCCTAAGGGTTTTACGGGTCACGTTATGGAATCCGGGTTGTATCGTACTCGTAAATTCGATAAACCCTTCACTTTTCGCAATGCAAAAGGGTTCTTCACACATAACTACGAATTTAACTAATGCTTTTTTAGAAATTTCCCTAGTAATAACAAAATTCTTACCCGTACTTACGTTTATTTGTTGTTGTCGGGGTTCGTTTCCTACCGGCTCTAGATCGTCCCCGAAGTTATGCGCCCTCTGGAGGTGTTTTTTCAGCGAGCCCGTCCCACCTTGATTCGGTCCGCTCTTAAATGTGTAGGGGTGGCGGCACATTTTGCAATAAGCGGTACCTGAATTGGGATTATTTTTATCCATTTCTAAGTCGAAAAAATTCCATACTTAGACCGCCGACCACGCGGTTGTTGCTTCCTTCTTGTCGTCGCCGTAGAAGCTTGGCTCGGTCCCTCGTCGGTCGCGCCGTCGGATTCGTTTCCGGTGCATCGGTCTCATCGTCGGTGTCGGCATTTCCCCGAAATGTGTCGGCGTGACCTAAAATCATAAAAGCATCTTCGTCACGAGGGTTAGGATTTCTCGATGACGACGCCATTAGTGCAAAATAATAATTCAATTATTGGTAATAATAAAATAAGTGAGTGTGTGTAGTGTAGTAGTGTAGTGTAAATAAAATAATTATTAGTGTTAATAATATTAAATATTAATAGGATGATTTTTTGAGAGCTTTTTGAGAGAGTTTGGAAGAGATTTGGATGTAATTGTGAGTTAAAATGGTTAAAATGAGGTGGTATTTATAGATTTTTCGTTTGGGGTAAAAACTGTAATTTTCCAGTGTTTAAAAATTAAAAATAAAAAATAAAAAACAAACAGACGTTGGCCCAACGGCTATATAGCCGTTGGGCCGGTTTCCGGTTCGGAACCGGAACCGGAACCGCCGATCCGGATCCGGGAACCGGTGAACCGCGGTTCCACGGCCCGCTAACCGGCCCAGCCCAATTTAAATGGGCCGGTTACCGGATCCGGAACCGGTTCTATCGGTTCCGGTTTTGGGCCGGGTTAGCGGGCCGGTTCCGGGTTGGACCGGCCCAAAGCCCACGTCTAAACGGAAGATAGATAGATAGATAGATATAATTTATGGGGTGAAATTCACCGTATTACGAGATGCTGTGAATTCACGCGGTGAAAAGAGACAGATAAACTACTGAATTGCTATTCACCGCCCCCTTTTTCCTAGTCACCGCCCCCTAAAGGGCTGGAAAAAGACGATTTTGCCCTTATGATTTTTAAATTAATTTAAAAAGAGAAAATTATAATAAACAATAAAAATATCTATTTAAAGCTCTCTTCAGACAACACTTTTCAAATCACATATCGAAAATCAGACAAAAACAAAAAAATACTGAAATCGCAATGGATCGCCGACAGGGACTAGGAAAGGGAAAGGGCCTATTTTCACGACTGGTAAGCCAAATTAACGTAAAACATTGTTCGAATTTCAACTCGATCGAAAGAAAAAAAAAATTCGACCGAAATCAATTTTCGGTCAGTACTGTACTGACCGAAATCAATTTTCGGTCAGTGCTGTACCGACCGAAAATCGATTTCGGTCAGTACAGTACTGACCGAAAATTGATTTCGGTCGGTACAGTAGTGACCGAAATCAATTTTCGGTCGGTACAGTAGTGACCGAAATCAATTTTCGGTCGGTACTGTACTGACCGAAAATTGATTTCGGTCGAATTTTTTTTTTTGATTATTTATTTATATTATTTATTTGGATTATTTATTTGGATTATTTATTTGTATATTTTATTTGGATTATTTATTTGTATTATTTATTTGGATTATTTATTTGTATATTTTATTTGGATTATTTATTTGTATTATTTATTTGTATATTTTATTTGGATTATTTATTTTTATTATTTATTTGGATTATTTATTTGTATTATTTATTTGGATTATTTATTTGTATATTTTATTTGGATTATTTACTTGGATTATTTATTTGGATTATTTATTTGTATATTTTATTTGGATTATTTATTTGTATTATTTATTTGGATTATTTATTTGTATATTTTATTTGGATTATTTATTTGTATTATTTATTTGGATTATTTATTTGTATTATTTATTTGTCTATTTTATTTGGATTATTTATTTGTATTATTTATTTAGATTATTTATTTGTCTATTTTATTTGGATTATTTATTTTTATTATTTATTTGTATATTTATATTCGAAACGGAATAAATATGCAAACAAATATTGAAAACATATATAAAATCCGTCCGATACAATAAAAGATATAAAAAACAATAGCAACAGCGTCAAGGGGCCTGGCGCCACCGGTCGTTGATGTCATTCAGCCTGTCTCGGAACTCGTCCGTACGCGTCGTTTCTCCACGATGCAGACTGGCTAGCATGTCCGAACTCAAGCTGTACATCGTGCTGTCCGAACTCAGCAGAATCCACAACCAAGCGATGGCCTGCAACCCCGCCGGCCGCCTCTCCAACATCTGCTGCATCACGTTGTTAATCAGAAGCCCACCGCCTCTCCAACCCTCCCTGAGCGCGTCCGTGGAGATGCCCATAATCTCCCTCGCCGCCATCTTCTGGTCGCCGGCGTCTGGTGTCCCCGATACCGTCGTCCCATCGATCGGGATACGCAGGATCTGCTCGACGTCGTGGAAGGTGTTCGTGTCTGGATGCCAGCGCTCCACAAAAGCGCTGAGTAGAGGCTGGTCCAAATGACCCATCATAGCATCCGTGAGGTGCGCAAGCCCCGTGCCATCGATCTGGATCTGCGTCTCCGGCGGGAACTTGGAGTACCAATTCTTCAGCTTCCCAATCACTAACGCCCGCTGCTCGCACTTCAGCAGGGGTCTCTCCTCACCCGTCCAGATGCGGGGCGCGATGTGCCCCAGATAACTACGGATCACCTCGTCATCATATGGACCACCGGGCTGTGGCCCCTGCACCCTCCACGAATCGTCATCTGTGACCCTGGAGCGCTTGCTCCCTATTTCATTTTTCACGAATAACGCAAAAATAAATTTAATTTCTTTTACGTATTTTAAGACACGACATCGCATGTCAGTTTATAGAGGAGAATGGAATTACCTGAGGAGGCCGGTGGCAGATCGTCGCCGGATGACTCAAACGATGATCCATCATCCGGCACAGATGGAGGGGGTCTACTGCTTCCTCCGGGTAGGGTCTTTCCACCCTTGGTCTGTAATTAAAAAATAAATAATACAAATAAATAATTCAAATAAATAATACAAATAAATAATCCAAATAAATAATAAAAATAAATAATCCAAATAAAATATACAAATAAATAATCCAAATAAATAATACAAATAAATAATCCAAATAAAATATACAAATAAATAATCCAAATAAATAATCCAAATAAAATATACAAATAAATAATCCAAATAAATAATACAAATAAATAATCCAAATAAATAATAAAAATAAATAATCCAAATAAAATATACAAATAAATAATACAAATAAATAATCCAAATAAAATATACAAATAAATAATCCAAATAAATAATACAAATAAATAATCCAAATAAAATATACAAATAAATAATCCAAATAAATAATACAAATAAATAATCCAAATAAAATATACAAATAAATAATCCAAATAAATAATATAAATAAATAATCAAAAAAAAATTCGACCGAAATCAATTTTCGGTCAGTACAGTACTGACCGAAAATTGATTTCGGTCGGTACAGTAGTGACCAAAATCAATTTTCGGTCAGACCGAAATCGATTTTCGGTCGGTACAGCACTGACCGAAAATTGATTTCGGTCAGTACAGTACTGACCGAAAATTGATTTCGGTCGAATTTTTTTTTTTTTTTCTTTCGATCGAGTTGAAATTCGAACAATGTTTTACGTTAATTTGGCTTACCAGTCGTGAAAATAGGCCCTTTCCCTTTCCTAGTCCCTGTCGGCGATCCATTGCGATTTCAGTATTTTTTTTGTTTTTGTCTGATTTTCGATATGTGATTTGTAAAGTGTTGTCTGGAGAGAGCTTTAAAGAGATATTTTTATTGTTTATTATAATTTTCTCTTTTTAAATTAATTTAAAAATCATAAGGGCAAAATCGTCTTTTTCCAGCCCTTTAGGGGGCGGTAACAAGTAAAAAGGGGCGGTAAATAGTAATTCCCATAAACTATCATTACCAAACAAACATTTTAACATAAAAGAAGACAGCATCAGTTTTTGACTTGTTCTGTTTCAGTCATCATGTAATAATAATTAATCTTATAGACTCCAAATACGACATCGTTTTCCCCACACTCTAGAAAAAGGTTCCCTCAGGGGGCTGAACGAGCTTGCGATTGTGTGCAGAAGCCATCTCCTTCTTCAGCTGTGTCAATATGTCTTCCATTGTGTATTCCCTCTGCCAATTCGCCAGAATCCCGAATTTCTTAGGCTCCACCTACAAAAATAGATATATCACATTACTTCAAATCTGTAATAACTTCGAAAGTTATGATGTAATAAATACATAATATCAGCGTAAGATATCATACTGTTCCATTTTCATGATTTACGCAGGTCATGTTGATGCGTGAATGGAAGCGAACGGTTGGAGGCTTCTCAGGGTAATCCTTGTCGCAGAATAGCTTCAGCTGATATATGCGTCCCTCATGAACAGTCTAAAGCATAAAAAGAAAGAAAGAAAAAAAGAACACGTTTCATTTGCTTAACGCTATCACAATTCAATAATCTTGTTAGATTTTCCGGGTAATAACAGTGGATGCAATATAAGAGTCGTCAAGAGATGACGTCAGCTGCTCGATAATGGAAGGTAAAGAGAGGAAAAAGAAAAAAAAACAACACAGAATAAACTTTCCACTCAGGTGGGAAGGGAAAGCACATAAATGGGACGAGTCAACCAATGACGACTGCAAAATTGACTGTTCTGACATATTCGTGTAACAAGCTATGGTTAGAATCGAAGATGTCAAGCCTAGGGTTCCGAATATCAAGGCAGTGACGAATTGGTTATAGTCAAAGGAGACTCACATTGTGAGGACCTAAAATGGTGCCAGTCCAAGAACGCATGTAGATATCATCAGCATCATCCATTCCATAGCTTACGGTGCCATCCCCAATTCCCTTTTCTCCGCGTTCAAGTTCCTCCAGCAATCGGAAATTTCGAGGGACTGCAATGTATTATAGAGAAGGGTTACGATTATCTTTGCAAGTTACCATTCAATCGCTTATGCAATCAGTTGGAATGAGCTCGGTAATCACTTGCACATGATACAGTACATCTCATTTGTTGTCCAAAGAGAGGAGAGGACAACATTGAAATGAAAGAGAAACTAAACAACATGGAAATCATGTCAAACAATTTGCATGAATTTAATCCTCCATAACCAAAATAATCCCATGAAGTGCAACAGATTATACGAAGAAGCGAGTTCGATTTTACCTAAATTTGAAGCTCACACAACACACCAAGTTCTCAAATTTACAAGGAATCGTGATTAACCAACGATGCAAAAATCAGCCACCAAAATTCACCACAATCAGTCAGCGTACATGGTGGAAAAGAACTGCAGATCCTAGATCACGACGCAGATGAAACTTCCACGACATAATCATAAAGGAATTGAGAAACTTAAAAAAAAAATTGAGATCTAATAGATACTCTCATCTACGAGAAACCCCCTTCACGTAAAGCCGAGATCAACAGAAATGCAATGAAAGATCAGCAAAGTAACCATCAGAAATATGAAAAACAAACAACGAATGGCAAAGAAAACGAGAAAGAAAAAATAAAAATAGAGGTTACAAATACAGTGGCGGAATGATTACCCACAACGCTTGATCCTCCTGAACCAAGAGTCATGGTGCTGCGGAAATAGTATCAAGATTGGAATTTCGAGCGAAGAGAGACAAAAGAAAGAGAATTTGTTCGCTGTGAAGGGCGGGGTACAAACTATCTGGTGAGGCTAGGGCTTCTAAAAAGGCCGACTCTTCTTTTCAAGCAAGTGGGGGGCAGATATTGTATATTAATAAAAATGGTGGAGCTACTTACAATTTACAGCTGCTATGCAATACTATACTGTAGTGTAGTTATAGTTTCAGTTAATTGCAAAACCAAACATATTTCTAGTAAAATTGCAGAATCGATAATCTTTTCAACTATTGTTATCAATTTAATCTAATAATAATATCTGCACGACGTCAAGATTCAACAAGAACACCCTTGGGAAAGCATCCGCGGCGCTCTTCTCTTGCTCGCGCACTGCAAAGTGAAAATCCTTATCGTCCAGGTAACAAATAATCGTCGTTTTAATGTTAGATATAATGTAGTAATTCTTTTCTGTTTGCGATACTCTTTACATTCTTTGGAAAGCACACCTTAGCAAAAGTATTATGTTTGGTTGGATTTGATTCAGTTTATGACCTCATCGTTAGTAACATGGAGTCGATAATCGCTTCCTTCTCTTTTGTTTTTGCCACTAAAATAGTCACTTTTCGGAAGCTTCTATGTTCAATTGACGGGAAAATCTTGCTTGAATCGTGCAAGACAAGTGTTCGATGAAATGACACATGAGCAGTAATATTTAAAGATCTCACTCATCAGCTCCTCTCTTGTGTGCCTGGTTTTACAGGTGTTGCAGACTTGCGTCTGATTAACGTCTTAGGTTATCTATTTTCAAGCACAAAAATTTTTTGATGCCCGAATGACTGCTAGTGTTAGCTTGTATAGGGGTATGAGCACTATTGGGATCTTTTGGACTTTCTTGATGAACACTCTCAGTTTATGACATTTCCGTGGGTAACTATTGGGATCTTTTGTTTTTTGCCACAAAATAGACCCTTGTCAGAAGTTATCCCCGTTCAATCGACGGCAATATCTTGCTTGAATCGTGCAAGGCAAGTGTTCGATGAAATGACATCTGTACAGTAATCATTAAAACTCACTCATTGGTTCCTCTCTTCTGTGCCTGCTTCTATATGTGCCAGATCCTGATGCTGTATATCCTATTCCTCTACAGATGTCTTTGCATCTTGGAAATCTCTCCTCTCGTGTGAGTAGAGACGACCTCGAACGTGTTTTCCGAAGGTTTGGCAGGTGTACCATACAAATAAAAGACAAGTATGGATTCGTAGTCTACGATTACCCCGCCAGCGCCGAAAAAGCCCTGAAGAAACTCCAAGGCACAAGAATATGCGGTGAAGCCATAACAGTATCATGGTCGAAAAGACAACCCCAACACAAGCCAAGGCCCGCTAGCAGAGGTGGCCACCAATCCTACGACCCGCCACCGCACAGAACCTTCCCTAGAAGAGAAATGCGCGATGAAAGATTAGACTTAAACAGCCGCCCACGGTACGAAACGCAAGCTGATGAAGAAGGTCGAGAAAATTTGACTGATAATGCGGTGGACGAACCCCCAGCTAGGAATCGTCAGAATGATTCGAAGGACATCGAAATCGAACAGCGTGTTACTCCTTCGCACGATCAGCCTGGGATAGGAGGAAGTGATGGTAAGAACGAATTGGAAGATGATCGGTGGGAGGAAGATGTTGTAGATTACTCAGACGAGAAGTATGAAACAGGGGCAGATTTCGATCGCTACGAACCAATCAACAACGAGGAGGAAAACGAGCTCGACGATCTGCAAGACTACTCTCCCTTGACTGATTCGATACCCGCTGCAAAAAAATCCCACGAAGGACCAAGTAATTCTCCCCTCACCAAACCTCAGAGGAGCTGCGATCGTTGTGGGGAAGTGGGACACGAAAATGGCAAGTGCCCTCTTCAAGGAACTGTTCAGAGAGTTAGTTATTCAAGTAAGGAACCCATCGATCTCAACGAGTCCATTGTCTTCGAACATGTTGAACACGTGGGCCCATCTGACGTCGTGGAGGAAAAAGAAACAGAGAGGAATCGATCGAAAAACGATGATAAGCATTCTCATCAAGTCGACGACGTTGCTAATCCTTCGACGTCGAACTCAAATGTCCCCTTAAGGTTGTCTTCAGATGAGATTTACAAAGTTCTGAAACACTACGGTCTCCCATATCCCGACGAAAACGAAAGGGATCTGCCAGTCGAGGTTTACTTTGGCTCAGCTCGTTCTTGGCCGTGGGAGATAATATACTATCGAAGGCTGAGAAAGGGCTCTATATCAGCTGAGAACTACTCGAGGAGGACTACTCAGAACAGAGAGTTTGGCATTGTCGATAAGTACATCAGAGGAAGTAGCGGCTGGGCAGAATCGAACAAGGATAGTTAGTCCTTCGTCTCGCTCGATTGCGTAATGTTTTCTTGAATTCGAAAAAAATCGAGCTTTTGATTTGTGGCTAACCCTAATCATCCTTGGATTGTCTGTTCTTTAGGTTTTTGATCAAACTGTGTTATTGCTTATGCAAATCCATGTCTGCGACACTTGAAATACATTTCTCTGTTCTATTTTGTTCTTTTTATCATTTGAAAAAAGAACACTTTTTTTTAATCATTAGTAATGGTATTATGTTGGTTCGGACATTATCTTTAATTTATTTCTATTTTGTTATATTCTATCCTATCCTCCCTCGCTTAATTTCAGTCCTAGGTACGCTTTGCAAGAGAATGGAACAGAATCAACTGAGGATGTAATAACAATCCAACTTGGGTGAAAAAACGTGCTATATGACATCAATTTATGACTAATCAGTTATCGAAATTCATACGAGGAAGTATCATACGCTAAAGAATAATGAAAAATAGGTTTCATTTTTGAAACTATATAAATTCAAAAATAAGTTCATAATTTGTGTAGTTACACACGCAGACAATGAAGCTTCCACCCCCACCACCATGGCCGGCCGACGAGCGACCCCTCTCCGCCCATCACCACCACCGCCCACCACCACCACCTACCGGAAGAAGGCCGCGGTTGTCGGTGGACCCCACCGGAAAATCTCAGGTAGTAGAAGTCGGAAAGCATGCAATCATGAGAAAAACAGGGATTCCAGCCCGCGATCTGCGCATACTCGACCCAATCTTATCCTATCCGTCAACCTTATTGGGGCGAGCAGTCGTGATTAACGTGGAGCACATCAAGGCAATAATCACCGCCCAAGAAGTTTTACTGCTAGATGCTAAGGACCCTTTGGTGATTCCCTTTGTGGAGGATCTTCAGAGGTTGATCTCAAGGCATCATCAGTCTGTTAAGGCCCAGGTTTTTTTTTTTTTCTAAACTGTTAAAGCTAATCCCAAGAAAACAATGAAGATATCATACAGAAAAATGCGTCTAATATGATTTGGTGACCATGTTTTAAGGAAGCTGGAGAAAGTGAAAATGGGGATGGCCCAAAGCTGCTCCCTTTTGAGTTTGTGGCGTTAGAAGCATGCCTTGAATCTGCTTGCAGCAGCTTGGAAAGTGAAGTTTGCAAGCTCCTTTTTCGACTATCTTTTTGTTTCTCTTTCTGACTTCATTTGTAGACAGTGTCTTTTTCCACCGTTATGGTAGGCGAGGACTCTCAAGGAAGAAGCCCATCCAGCTTTAGATAGACTGACTTCGAAAATCAGTACGCTCAACTTGGAACGTGTGAGGCAGATAAAGAGCAGGCTTTTCGCTATAACTGGGCGTGTCCAAAAGGTAGCCTTTTTATCGCCTTAAATATTCCATCGCCTGCATTTGATCTTGTGGGACGTAATCCCTGCGAAAAGTTTCCCCTTTGTATCTCAAATCTTTTTCACTCGAGTGATTTTATCAGGTAAGGGATGAGTTAGAGCATCTGCTCGGTGACGACGAAGACATGGCAGAGATGTACCTAACCGAGAAACTGCAAGAAAATTCCTCAGTTTCATCCCTAAACGATGATGAAGATCTCGGCGAACTAAAAACTGATGACAGGCAAGAAAATTCGACCCAAGAAACACGTAACTTGTATATAAAAATCCAATCTTGAAATGTCTTATTTGTTCAAAGTTACAGAACTGAAGTACCCATAGAAGGCAAAGAGATATCCCAGGTTTTACACTCCACAGATGATCCAATTGGAGACAGCATGAGAACTCATCACATTACGACACACAGTTCCATAGGCAAAAGCATCGACGTCGAATTAGGGTTGCAAACGAATTGAACTTTTTTGGTTCGATTCGCGATTCGATTCGAAATTTTAATATTCGAATTCGAATATTTAGAATACGAATCCGAATAAGAATACGAATATGAAATCACAATATTCGATTCAAAAATTAATCGAATTATTCGATTCGAATAATATAACATAAAATATAGTATAATTAATATATGTTCACATATAATATATGATAACTCACTTAAACAATTAAAAATAATATGTTATAATTCAATATATGTTTAAATATAATTTATTATAATTCAGTATATACTTAAATATAATATTGTTTATATTTTATTAGATAAAAAATAAAAGATGACTTTGAATACAGATATTCGATATTCGATTCGAATATTCGAGAATATATTCGAATTCGAATAAGAATCGATTTTATGATTCGATTAAATATTCGAGTATTCGTATTCGTATTCGATTGTCATCCGAATACGAATAGAATATTGCGGTATTCGACTCGATTCGATTCGTTTGCAACCCTAGCTCGAAATGCTGTTAGAAGCTTGCTTTGTTCAGACAGAGGACAGGGGATTGCTCGATTGATTAATTGGAGAAATTTTGTGGTTAAATATATTAATGTAGCATAGTTGGAGAACCAATTAGTAATAAAATAATCGCCTTGATCGATACGACTCTTCTCATTCCCACCCACAAGAACAGTACCTCTTTGCTCGTTCCTTTGCGTTGCTAATCTACGAATTGCAAACTGGGTTGAAGTTTATTCATCGCCAGGTTGAAGAAAAAAGTAATCTTTCTATGGGCGCTGTGTTTTCCCTTCGATCTTCATGGTGGATGCCTTCTTTCGAAGCTCAGACAAATTTTTTCTCAGGAAAATGATTGACTAATTAGCAGTCGAGCTTGCTTGTGTGTCATCGTACTGTTTGTTGTATATACAGAGACAAAGAGAGATGATTCTTGTTTCTGCCGATCATATCTTGCTTTTTCAAAGGATTTGCGGCGATGCTACCTTGTCTAAAGCCGCCGCTAACACCACCGCCTTCGCCGTCGCCGACCAGCCGCCGCCGCCCTTCATCCCCAGGTAAACAAACCTTCGAGCAAGAACCCTTAATCGATTATGCCTAATACGAACCTTCAATTTTCAGGCCATTATTCAGAGAATCCTTCATCTCCAAGATCAAGCGCCGTACAATCCCCACCAATCGACCTAACTCAAGAATTCAGCCTCACAACTCAGACAAACTCATACGGCGAAATCCAAAGAACTTTCAGCGAGCCCATCGAAGAAGAAGAAGAAGAACCTCCTCAGTTTCTCCTCCTCGACCAAGTCCTAAGACCAAGCCGCGAATTCGTCCAAGAAACAATCTCAACCATAGCCACAGAAAACTCCATCTCCCCACTCATCGCCTCATACTTCGAGCACAGCGAACACATTTCCCGCCTATGCCTTCTCCTCTACCAAAGCGTACGCCGCGCTCGTTCCCTCTACAGGCCCATCCACGACCTCCTCGACGACTTCTTCAACGAAGAAGACGACTCTAATTCTTTATCCGAATCTCAATCCACGTTCGCCCACAACCTCTTCGTTAAATTCGACGCCCAAGAAAATCCCTTTCTGGCCTCAAACTCAGACTGCTTCGATGAGCTGAGGAGCTGCTTTTCTGACCTCAGCCAAGAATTCGATTCCCGCGTAAGAAAACCACAGTCGAAATCTTGTCCTAAAGGTGGGCTTTCCTTGTGCTTGGTGGCGAATAAGGCTAAGAAGGGTGAGTTCGACGTAGCTGCTCAAGGTATGTACGTTCTTCGTAGGGAGATAGACACCATAGATCGTGTGATAGCTCGTTTGAACGTTGTAGTTGAGAACGATAAGCTTCTGATTAAGCTGGGATTAGAGAGGGGTATGGATAGGTTTCATGTTATGGAGATTCTTAGGCAGCTTCGAAGGAATCGCTCGAGCTTCGTGGAGAGGCTATGCCACGTCGAGGAGAATCTTTTCCTTTGCTTCGTCGCCATTAATCGGGCGAGGGCTTCGTTGCTTCGAGAGATTTGTTTGCAGTGCCGTGAATCGTGATGGTCGATCGATGATCGCCGTTAATTTTTTTCGAATTTTTTTTTTAATCTTGGAATTATGATGGTAGAGAACTTGCATGCATGTCTTAATGTTTGCTGCAGCATCATTTGGCTTAATGATTATTGTTAATATTCTTTTAAAATGGTTGCAATATTAGGACGATAAGTTTTAGTTTTGCAATTTTAGGATAGTATGTTTCGAAGATGAAACGATTTGGGGATAGTTAAAAATCAAAATTCCAAAACCTAATTTTCACCCGACTGCTTTAATTCTGAAGCTGTCCCAAATTGCGATGTTCATTCAAATTACATTTAATTTTGAAGTATATTGTCCTACTAAAAGGGTGGGGGTTAGGATGAGATTGAAAAAATTAATTAATAAAATTAAAAAAATTATTAATTACTTTTAATTACTATATTTAGTTTAATACTATTTTTAGTTAATAACATACAAATTCAATTTAAATTATGATTTCTATGAAATATTTCACCCTAAAATAAATTTAATAAAAAATATTTATATAAAAATAGCACACGCATTTGAGTGCATAAGTTACTAGTCTATACTAACGTCAAGCTGGCTATAAAGTGTCATAAATTGGTCTGTCTATTTAGTTTTACTAAAAAATAAAATAATTAAAAAAATCACTCACCACCTTTAGTATGTTGCCAACCCATTTTTAGTTAAGACTAACACAAGGTATTTACTCGATGTAGCACACAAGTTGATGTGAATGACATACTAGTTTAAAATTGCCACACCTAATTTGTGTGTTTTTAAAATACCGATCATCGAAATATAGAAAGTTATTAAGCTAAATATCATTTATTTGCAGGGGATGCACCATGGATCATATATATATATATATATTTTCTATTCGTACAATATATTAGAGATCAACGCCGCAATCCATCGGTCGATCGAAAACCCGCTCCAAACTCGATCACCATCGGTATTTCAGAGCGAGCTTCTTCGGAGGATATTCTTTCGAGAAGTAAATCCCGCCTGCCTGCATTTCCCAGTAGCAATCCTTATAACAAGTAGCCTTCCTAAATAGGCCGCACTTATAAACGTCGAACGACTTGTCCAGACCCTCCCAATACACATGGCAGAAGAACAGAGTCGAATATAGGTTCGTGCAGAAGTCGAATTTGAACTCTTCGTTCACCGCCAGTTGACGAGTCCCGTAGTCCTTGTCCTTGGATTGGCACCGAAACTTCAGTATTGAGTAGCTGAGCGGTAACTTGTTGACTATGTGGACGGTGATGCGCTCCGCAAAGCAGCCGCCAGCCTCGGCTGACTGGTCGCCGAGGAAGAGGAAGCTCGAGAATACGATGAGTATGAGGAATGGTAATGTGTGTTTCGCCATAGCTAGGGGTTTTTTATTTGCTTTGAAACTAACTTGTATTTCTATTCTTGAATGCTTAGCTCTTGTTTATATGTGAGTTTATGATAATATTGTTTGACTAGAAATGATGTGTTGCATTGTATAAGGAATGGTGTTTAATAAATAACTAAATATGCGAGATTATGTTGATATTTTGTTTGACTTTTTTTTTTTTCTCTCTCTCTACGTAATCTTATTGGTAATAAAAGCGGATGTTCCCAAAAAACTCAATCTTAGAAAAAGGAAGTGAATGGTTTTACATTTCTTTTTAAAAATCAATCAGATATGATCTCACGCTACACATTATTGTTAATTAAATTTTGTGAACTAACCAAGAGTGGTACAATGCCCAGCCCACCTTAGCCCAACCCGTGTCTTCCTTTCGAAAATAAATGAAAAAAAATCCCACAAGCAATCAAACTCCAAATAATTTAATGCTCCGTTTGGATTTTCGAATTTCGATTTGAAATCCAGATATCATCCAAATTACCCGTTTAGCGATTTGGATTTGGATGTTCAAATCCGAGGATGATTTGAACCTTTATATTCTTTGGATTTGAAATACGATGATATTTGGTCCTTTTTCGAAATCCAAAGCCGAGTCCGTTAATATAAATAATAATAATAATAATAATAAAATAATAATAATAAGAAGAAGAAGAAGAAGAAGAAGAAGAAGAAGAAGAAGAAGAAGAAGAAGAAGAAGCTTGCGAGCAAAGAAACGCTCACAAGCCGGTCACGAGCTCGAGCTCGACCAATATGAGCTCGAGCTTGGCAAACATGAACTTGATCTCGAGTTCGATTAATATGGCCCACCTCAACTAATATGAGTCCGCGTTCGATTTTCACGATCTCGAGCCGGCTCACCGAGCTCAGGAGCTGACTCATCGCCCATCGGACTCATGAGCCGACTCGATTGTTCATCTTTCACCCATGTGTACCTACTCTCAAAAATCCCAATTGTGGCATAAATTCCGCCCAATTAACCCAATCAATCCACAAATTCCGCCCAAAATTTAGCAAGTATAGTAAATCCATCCAAAACCAATATCCCGCCCAAAATTTATCGAAACAGTCTGCTAAAAAAAATACCATATCAATATTGATGAAAAACAAAAGCAGATCATAATATACCACTTCAGATATCCCAAGTAAAGCTACGATTTCATGTAGTAACAGTTCTATGCCTAATTATCGAAACATGTCTGATAAAAAAATACCATATCAATACTTATGAAAAACAGTAGAATGACATAATATACCACTTCAGATATACCAAGTAACGCTTCAATTTCAGGTAGTAACAGTTCAATGCCAAAAATTAACGAAACATGTCTGTTAAAAAAATACCACATCAATACTTACGAAAAACAAAAATACGTCATAATATACCATTTTAGACAATCCAAGTACCGCTTCAATTTCATGTAGTAACAGTTCAATGCTAAAAATTATCGAAACATGTCTGTTAAACAAAATCCCCATCAATACTTATGAAAAACAAAATTAGGTACCAATTAATCGACGAAGAAGTCGATTATGAGTTACCCCTTGTATCATGACCCACTTTGTTCTTAGTACCATATGTTGGACAAAAAATACCACATCTATACTTATTATAAACAAAACGAAGTCAGAAGATACCACTTTGTCGGACAAAAAAATATCGTCTAAGAGTAATGAAGATACTGTTATAATGTTAAAACGTAACCTAATAACAATAATGCATGAAATAGTAACACGTATTCCAGATGAATCGATGACTGCCATACGACCTGCTTCACACAACATATGTTTTAGAAGTGATGAGGTGACGATTGTTTCAAAATTCACAGAGCCTATGAAACGCCCAAACTATGGGTACCTCGAATTCACGTAGATTAACTACAATTGCTGTGAAATTCTAGTTCGATTTGGCCAGATTTTTCTCGAATTTGAACCGTATAAAAATTCATTACAATTCTTATATCGTACTTCGTCAATACTAGAATAAATCCTACGTGACACACTGAAATTGATTGGTTGATGGGGCAGTCGATTGTGCTCGATTCATTGTGAAAAACAGGTTTCGATTATCCGAAGAAATAAATATAAATCTGTTAAAAATATTTTACTATCGATAAGTAACACATTATCAGTTTAAAGTAACGCTTATGGTTTTTACGGTAACAAGTCGTCGTAACTCTAACATAAATCTGGCGTCGAATACCCCTTCAGAGAATGAAGGGTATTTTAGTCAAAACATAGTTTGGGTCTTCAGCTTTGAATTTTTCAAAAAATAGGTCCTTAAAACTAAAAAAAATCCTGACAGGGTCTGAACACTAATTTTAAACTTCAGTAGGGCCTGATCACGAATTGCCCCTAAAATAAAACGTCTTACAAAAAATTCTTAATTTATCGTTATTCATATTAGATAACGGATTACACGACGACAATTACTATCATCGATCGATCGATCAATCACAGATCTGCTCCGATTTACTACATTCACCAGGTGTACTTCCGACTTACCTTCTTCGGAGGATATTTCTTCGAGAAGTAAATTCCGTCTGCCTGAATTTCCCAATAGCAATCCTTATAACAAGTAGCCTTCCTAAACAGGCCGCACTTATAAACGTCGAACGACTTGTCCTTATTCTCTCAATACACGTGACAGAAGAACAGAGTCGAATATAGGTTCGTGCAGAAGTCGAAATTGAACTCTTTGTTCACCGCCAGTTCAACAGTCCCATAGTCCTTGTCCTTAGATTGGCACCGAAATCTCAGTACCGAGTTGGGCGGTAATTTGTTAACTATGTGGACGGTGATGCGCTCCGCAAAGCAGCCGTCGGCTCGGCGGATTGGTCGCCGGGGAAGAGGAAGCTCGAGAAAACGACGAGTAGGACCAATGTGTTTTTCACCATAGATAAATTAAATTTTAATTCTTCAATGTTAGTTAGTTCTTGTTCTATATGTGTGTGTGTGTGTGTGGGTGCATATAGTCAAATTGTAATCTTGGTGTAAAAATAGAAACTGGATTGCTATTCACCGCCCCCTTTTTCCTAGTCACCGCCCCCTAAAGGGCTAAAAAAGACAAAATTGCCCTTTTGAATTAAATTTTTTATTTAAAGTCCTTTTCCAGACAACAATTTTCATATAGCAATTAAACATTCAAATCAGACTCAAACAAAACAAAAAAAACGTTCAAATCGCAATCAAACATTCAAATCAGACTCAAACAAAAAAACAAATTAACGTAAAATTCGTTCGTACGAATGTGAATTATCGAACTTGATTCGATCACGCGCGAAAAAAGTCCGACCGAAAAACAATCTCGTCTTTTCGGGTCGGACCGAAAAATAATTTCGGCCACATCAAGGTAGGACCGAAACAGTATTTCGGTCGTACCTTGAAGAGGCCGAAAAAACATTTCGGTCGTGATGGTCCCGACCGAAATTGTGTTTCGGCCGTGACTGTTCCGACCGAAATTGTGTTTCGGTCGTGACTGTTCCGACCGAAATTGTGTTTCGGTCGGAACTGTTATGACCAAAAATTCATTTCGGTCGTATCCGCCGGGCCGAAAAAAATTTTCGGCCGGCACCTATAGTGGCCGAAATTTCTCTCGGCTATGTATAAATATATATATTATTTGATTATTTAATTAGATTATTTAATTAGATTATTTAATTGGATTATTTTATATTATTTAATTCGATTATTTAATTGGATTATTTAATTAGATTATTAATTGGATTATTTAATTGGATTATTTAATTAGATTATTAATTGGATTATTTAATTAGATTATTAATTGGATTATTTAATTAGATTATTAATTGGATTATTTAATTCGATTATTTAATTGGATTATTTAATTAGATTATTAATTGGATTATTTAATTAGATTATTAATTGGATTATTTAGTTATATTATTTAATTGGATTATTTAATTATATTATTTAATTGGATTATTTAATTGGATTATTTAATTAGATTATTTAATTGGATTATTTAATTAGATTATTTAATTGGATTATTTAATTAGATTATTTAATTAGATTATTTAATTGTTATTATTTTGTATTATTAATTTTTTTTATAATTATTTTGTAATTTTACGGGTCCTAAAAGGCTCAACCCGGCCAGGTCCCGGTCGGATCTCGGGTCCAGCCAACCCCGGCCCGATCCTCGACCCGAAACCCGTCCCGGTTATTTTTTCGTTATATATTTATATATATGTCATAATTGTTAATAAAAAGCTATGTAGTCCAATGGATAAGTACTTTCTTTATCAAGTAGAGGTCATGGGTTCAATCCCTAAATACTACTATATATGTTGAGTTTTTATAAATTACAATAAAAAATAAACAAAACGAAAAAGTGAAAATTAATGGTGGGCCGAACTGGAATTTCGGTCGGGCTTGTGCGGGCCGAATTGGAATTTCAGCCCTTTAGGGGGCGGTGACTAGTAAAAAGGGGGCGGTAAATAGTAACTCCCAAATAGAAATTATAGTCAAAGAAGAGGATTATTATATATTGTGATAATATGCAGAAGGATTTTTTATTTTGTTTGACTTTTTTTCCTCTTCTAAGTAATAGTAAATTAGTAATAGATAAGCTATAAAAAAAGTACCATCCTAGAGAAGAGAAGATTATGCGTGTTAATGTTGTGAAACGAGTAGAGCTGGCAATTGGGCCCGCCCTGCCTCAACAAAGTGGCAGGGCGGGCTGCCATTTCTCAGACCCGCTAGGGAGCGGGCCTAGGCGGGCAGGCTCGCCATGTATAAATAAAATAATTTTTATTAGATATTGATATATAAATAGATTATATAGGTTTTTAATGTTTTTGACCTCCGATTTTTAATTTAATCAAGTTTATAATATAAATAGATTATTATTAATGAGATTAGTTTTAATTAGAAGTAATTACAACCTTAAATATTTAAATTTTTTTTACTCTCTTTCTCTCTAAATTTTGGGTGGGCCAGGCTAGCCAAGCCTGCTACCCGCCTATAAGGCTGGGCGAGCCTTCTTTTTTAAGCTCGCCAGACGACAGGCTTACCCGCGTCCGGCCCGCCAAAGTCGGCTTTGGAGGTCTACGGGCCAGGCTGTAATACTCGTAAAATTTAATACGGGATTTCGGTGCAGGTAAAGCTGTAACTTAGGAATTTTGATAAAGAAAATATAAGTTTTAGAAACTTGAATAAATTAAGTACTTTAATAGGAAAGAATCCAAAAATAGAGATCACATAATATTTTCGCCAAGCATAAGATTTTGGCCATTGGGATAATTTTTGGGTGAAATGAAAGTTAGGAATTTTCGGACAACTTGAAAGGTAATTTCGAGTAGGATCAATTTTCGGGTAAGGCACGGCGAAAAATATTTTCGGGCTTTGAAATTGATTCTCGACCAATAGCAATTATTTTCGGGTAGTACACGAATTTTAAAGGAGATTAATTTTCGGGTAAGCTTTGGAGTAGTCAAGTGATGTCAAAATTCGGGTAAAGCACATGATTTTCGTGTATTGACCAAAAATCGGATGTAATGTAAATTTCGGATAACTTATTACAAGATTTCTTAAGCTAGAGGGAAAAATCTTTAATCACCAACTTGTCACATCTCACCTTGCCCAAGGTTCTATTATATATCCATATATCATTATACCATTTCGTAGAAAACACTCGTTGTTAGTAAAGTAAGAACAAGTACAAAAGGAGGGAAAACCCTCAAATGTCAAACGTGAGAAGGAGACCAAAGCAAAGAGAGGATTCGGCCAAGCTTAGGAAATTTAATTTTAAGCTCGAATTTGGACGTGAAGTATGTGAATTTTCATCTACAACACGTAAATATTTATGTGATTTAAAGAATTCCGCAATTTATGTGAACTTGTGATGAGATATGTGATTTGTGTGAAATTCTCTGTATGACTGGCTATTATGTGTTTAAACTGAATTTTTGGGTCTTAATTGGTATCCATATCTTTAGTTATGTTTTGGGGCATGTGTAGCTACGGTTATTTAAGAATTCTTAGTGAATTAAGGTTTTCGATATATAAACATGGCTGAAAATTTTGATTTCTATTCGCCATGTATAGGTTTTCAACACTTAGAAATAATCTAAGTTGTTACATACTTGCAAAACCTAGGAAAAGCGGCCATATAAACTATTCGGTAATCTTAGACTTTAATACTTTAAGCTCACACCTTTTGACATTGAGAGTTCTTGGGATTTGAGTTAACAAAATTATTGGTTTAGTTAAATATAAGCTTTGAAGACATTTCGGGAGTCTTTTGGGTTCTCTTGATTCTCGAGTATTTGGGACCTCGGCGAATTTCCTAAATTCGGATGTAGTAGTTGAAATATTTTCGGATAAATGCCAATTTTCGGACAACTTGAGTTTTTGGGATTCACATTTCAAGGCAATTTTCGGCTAAGTGGGGGAAAATTTTAAAAAAGAGGAACGATTCTATTTCGTTTTAAAAAAAGAGGAACGGGTTCTCAAATGACTGAAATACCCTTACTAAAAAACTGGTTAAGGAGGCTAATCCGTTTTTTAACAGTGAAAAGTTATTCGAGTTTTATTCGAGTGACACAATACGCGAATAATGGACTCGAATAAATGCATTTTTGACTTATTAAAAGCGAAAAATTATTCGGACTTATTCGAGTAAAAGCAACACTCGAATGACTTACTCTAATAATAAATCGAAGAGATAAGGTGACTCGAATAATGTGCAGAAAATTTAAACGAATAAGCTACATTATTCGAGTATCATATCGAGAGTTCTTTTCTAGTAAACACTCGAATAAAGAACTCGAATAATATACTCGAATAAGCAGTGTTTTAAAAAGCTCGGAAAGAAAATTAGACACAAATCACTCGAAAACCATAAATCCCTCGCGCTCTCTCTTCGAAACCAAATCACTCGAAAAATCGTACACAAGCCCAAGCATAATCATCAATGGCGAAAAGAAAAACGAGATCATCGGAGCCTTCCGCGCCTGTTCGTAACCGGGTGGATGAGCAAATCGACGGCGGTAGAGCCACGGTGAGTTTTTGGTCGCATTTTGGGTTTTTGTTAAATTGAATTGGTTGAACGAATTTCTTGGTTAGATCTTTTGTTATTAGCGTTAAATCGATCGATTTTGATGTTAAATCTTTGCGTAAACGTCGTAATCGGTCGGATTTTTGTTAAAATCGTATTCATCGCCTTTTCGAGTATTTATTCGAGTAATTGGGGTTCGAGTAACTGCTTGACGTATTCGAGTGATGTTTTACTCGAATAATGTACTCGAATAACAGTGAATTTTGCTTTTTGCGTTTTCAGATCTATTTTCCGACGAAGTTGCCGGCGGACAATTTCTACCATGCCACCCTCACTCTGAACGCGCAGTACATGTCGGTATGCGAACGCATCCGTACGCTTTTGAACGAGGAGGAAATGGAGGAGATGGTTAGACGGACTCAGTTCGGGAACCTGATAAAGGTGGCCCGAAACCACTACAACTCGAACATGATCATGTGGTATTGATGAGCCGGCAGGTGGAGTACATGCCGGACTCGAAGGAGTTCTGGATGGTCGTTCGTGGGCAACCATTACGATTTTCATTGGTCGAGTATTGCCTACTCACGGGCCTCGACTGCGGCGCTAACGAGCCGGAGATACCGTCATCGAACGAGTTTGCGACGAGGCATTGGCCTGGTATTAATTCTATTTTTTTTTATCTTTTTGATTCGTTTTTTTACTTCGATTTCAAAAACTAACGTTTGTTTTATGGCTCGCAGGCAAGCCCGTTATATATTTACACGATTTGGAGAAGAAAATCACGGAAATGATCCGTGACGCCGGTGGAGCCTCGGGCGTTCGTCCCGAGAAATTGAAGATCGCGGCCCTTTATTTTGCCGTCGGGGTGCTAGGGGAGCGGAGGGTAAAGAAGGACTTGAAGGTCAAGGAGGAGTGGCTCCGTCTGGTGGAGGACTTCGACCGCTTCAACGAATATCCTTGGGGAAGGATATCGTTCGAGGAGGTCATTTATGGTCTGAACAAAGACCTCTTGGGGAGGGCGATGGAGATGGCATCGAACATATCGAATAGAAGGACCCAACAACCTTCGATATCAGCGGCTTCGTAATGCCGCTTCAGGTAATTAAATTAGTTTTGTATTATTATTTAAGACATATTATATTTATTTTAACTTACTTCTACTCTCTTTATCAGGTTCTGGCATACGAGTGCTGGCCGACCGTCGGGCAAGAATTCACTGTGAGAAGAGCCGGCGAAGGGCTCCCGCTACCCGTATGTGCCATTGGAAGACGACATTTTACGGCAAGAGCTCTGCTCCGGGATGGCAAGCGGTCGAGCGTGCATTCGGTGCCGTGGCGATGGATGTAAGTATATTTATTTATTTATAATATGGATTTATTTAGATTGCGTTTTCTAAATTGTACAATACACAGGACGTGCGGTGTTGCCTTACACCGACCGATGCTGAAGCCAATTCAAGGCACTTCCGCACGGTCGCCGGATTTTGTGGCAGCCGGAATGATGCCGTGGCCCAGAGGATAGTGGAGCATCTTCTAAATGGGCTGCCGGTCTACTGCACCGAGCATCGGCTTGCTCCGTCTCCTCCTCGGCCGTCTCCTCCTCGGCCGTCTCCTCCTCCGAGGCCGTCTCCTCCGAGGTCTTCTCCTCCGAGGCCGTCTCCTCCTCCTTCCGGCTCAATCATCGCCCATTTCGATAGAAGAAATGGACAGGCTGGAAGGCGATGTACGGGATTTGCGGACGGAGATTAGGGAGCTGCGCTCGATCGTGGTCCAAGGTATGTCTTACTTAATGTTTATTTTATAAAATTATATTGATATTACGTAAATCTAACGTAATACTCTAATTTTGTAGCCCTTGAGAGCCTGACGCCGAGAACGGTGCGGGATATTACGAGAAGCTACGATCAGGACATGCCGCCTCCTTCGCCTCCTCATTCGCCGCCGACGGGGAGTCGGGAGCAGGGGGGCGAGAATGTGGAGATGGAGGCTGAGATGAAGGCCGCGGCCGTGGCGGCGGAGAGGGCCGCGGCGGAGGCGGCGGAGAGGGCGGCGGCGGAGAGGGCCGCGGCGGAGGCGGCCGCGGCGGAGAGGGCGGCGGCTGAGAGGGCGGCGGCGGAGAGGGCCGCGGCGGAGAGGGCAGCGGCGGAGCAGGCGGCGGCGGAGAGGGCCGCGGCGGAGAGGGCCGCGGCGGAGCAGGCGGCGGCGGAGAGGGCCGCGGCGGATAGGGCGGCGGCGGAGAAGGCCGCGGCGAGGAGGCCGCGGCGGAGAGGGCCGGCGGCGGCGACGGCGGAAGCGGAGAGGGCGGCGACGGAGGCGGCGGCAGAAAGGGCCGCCACGGCGTCGAAGGCAAAGAAGGCGGCGTGGGCGGAGGCGCAGAGGGCCGCGGCGTCGAAGGCAAAGAAGGCGGCGGAAGCGGAGGAGAGGCGGCCACGGACGGAACGTGCGAAGAAGAAGTCGAGGTTGCTTTCGAGTCCGTATACGCCGACGCCCTATTCGACCCCTCGCGTTGCAATACAACGCCGCGCGGACATAGAGCATATCATCGGCGAGAGGGCGAAGAATTGGGATGCCGTCGCGGCGGAGGTGGCAAGAATGGGCGCAAAGGAGGAACGGCAAGGAATCCTCCAAGCGTACGACAAGAAATTCTTTGCCGACCTGTCCACTCCGAAAGTGTGGCTTTCGGATGAGGTATGTGTGTTTTTTGCTAAATATGTTCTAATTATTTCGTTTAATAACATTATATGCTATTATTGCAGCACGTCAACGAGGCATTTAGCGGGTTCACGGCGATGCAAGAAAACTGCGTGCATGCGGAGCGAATCGCGTACGTGAACGCCAACTTCGCACATGCAGTCAAGATGGAGTCCGCCAAGCCGCGACCGTGGAACGTGTCCTCGTTCGAGCTATTCGCCACGGGAGAGATCAATGCGTTATACGGCGGCAAGCCGTCACTTCACTGGAGCCAAGCGGATGTGGCCGTCATCCCATTGGCGTTTAACGCGCATTGGGTGCTCCTCGTCGCTCGGTTCAAGGAGAGGAACATCCTCGTTTTGGATTCCGACCGCAGCAGCGATTCGGACTTGAGGTTCATGAAGCCGTTCCTCGATCCTTTGGCCGAAGTGATACCGCTGATGCTTCAACACGTAGGTGCGGAGCAAGAATCAGTGGAGAAGTTTGCTTGGGTGCGGTGCCCCAAGTTCCCTCAACAAGTCCTCAGGTAATTTTCTTATTTTCTCACTTTCTTATTTTCTTATTTTCTTAAACCTGAAATTGTTCTATTTCTCGAACAGCGGAGAGTGCGGTACGTACATGCTTAGGGCGGCGATGTCTCTGTTGATCGGTAACAGAGATGATCTCTACGCTTTGGACGATTCTAAAGTTTTGTCGTTTAGAAAGTTTTTGACGGTATGTATTTATTTTAACAATTGGGATATTGTATGAACCGTTTTAGATATATTTGTATAGATTTTTTGATTTGGAATTGTTCTGTGTTATGGTTGGTTGAGTTGCTGTTGAGGTTGTTCAGAGTGTTCAAGGTTCAGTGTTGTTTTTTCCAAATTTCACTGTTATTCGAGTGAAAGAGCTTATTCGAATAATGATAATTATTCGAGTAACCTAATCGAGCATAATTCGAGTACCTCATAGCAACTCGAATAATATTCACTGGATTAGTTGTTTCTGTCGAACTTCACTGTTATTCGAGTAAAAGAGCTTGTTCGAATAATGCTACTTTTATCGAGTTGCATATTCGAGCGTATTCGAGTATAATACATAACTCGAATAATTTAAAAATCGAAAATATTGTTTTTATATCATGAGCATGAAATGTTAAATAACATGAAAACATTTCATGTTAAAAATCATTTCATGTTAAATAACATTTTCTTTCTAAGTAATAAGATATTATAGAGATTCTTGAAAAGAAAGAAAATCAAGTTGATATTTCGATACATGTTATATATATTGTTGATGGGAATGTATATACTAAAGTCCTATCTACCAATGTATTTCATTGTATGTTATGCAACGACTTTTATTAAACATTGTTAATCTTCATAAAGCGACTTATTAACATCATGAAGGCCCTAAAACATCGAAATATTGATATTATACATCTATGTATCGAGATAATTAAAATTCAATAATTCTGAAAAGTACACTCGAATTACAAGATATTATTCGAGTACCGTATTCGATTTGTTTGTAATTATTCGAGTTATTCGGTTACTCGAATAAGTTCAGGTTTCGTTTTCGACTTTTTATTGTTACGTTATTGTTCGAATAATGACAATTATTCGAGTAATCTAATCGAGCTTGATTCGAGTACCTCATAGCACTCGAATAAGCTTCACTGGATCAGTTGATTTTATCGGACTTCACTGTTATCCGAGTCAAAGATCTTGTTCGAATAATGGGAATTAAACGAGTAAGCTACTCGAGCTCAATCCGAGTGTCATACAGCACTCGAATAAACTTCACTGGATTAGTTGTTTCTGTCGAACTTCACTGTTATTCGAGTGAATGAGCTTGTTCGAATAATGCTACTTTTATCGAGTTGCATATTCGAGCGTATTCGAGTATAATACATAACTCGAATAATTTAATAAACGAATATTGTTTTTATATCATGAGCATGAAATGTTAAATAACATGAAAACATTTCATGTTAAATATCATTTCGTGTTAAATAACATTTTCTTTCTAAGTAATAAGATATTATAGAGATTCTTGAAAAGAAAGAAAATCAAGTTGATATTTCGATACATGTTATATATATTGTTGATGGGAATGTATATACTAAAGTCCTATCTACCAATGTATTTCATTGTATGTTATGCAACGACTTTTATTAAACATTGTTAATCTTCATAAAGCGACTTATTAACATCATGAAGGCCCTAAAACATCGAAATATTGATATTTATACATCTATGTATCGAGATAATTAAAATTCAATAATTCTGAAAAGTACACTCGAATTACAAGATATTATTCGAGTACCGTATTCGATTTGTTTGTAAATTATTCGAGTTATTCGGTTACTCGGATAAGTTCAGGTTTTCGTTTTCGACTTTTTATTGTTACGTTATTCGAGTGACCTATTCTAATAATATTCGAGTTGTGCATTTCACTCGAATAACAGTGAAAAAAGCTACAATCAAGCCAAACTCACAGTAATCCATCAATCTCATACAACCTCATACAAACTCATACATCAAGATTTACTTAATGTCTACGACCAAACTCACCGACGGACGAAACCTCCTTTCTTTTCTCCGACCACGCCTTGCTACGAACGGAGGCGGCAACACCAATTGATCCGAGGTATCCCACTCGGCTTGATCCGGAACCGGCGAAACTCGTCCGTGATAAGCAGACTGCCACGTTAGGACAGAATAATATTCCGAACACAACGGGTAGAAACTCATGTTCGCTCGTAGACTCGCCGCGATTGCATGTGGACAAGGAATCCTGTCGATGTCGAATTGGCGGCACGTACAAGTCTTCGACCGCAAGTTAACAATGGCACGACCCCCCGAGATCGGACATCGTACTCATGCGGAGCGATTTCATGTACTTCATACCCTTGACTTAGCTCATACCTCTCACGGAGCTTCATTTCCACCGTCGGGGTAAACCGCGTGGTTGCTTGTCCAGATTGCTGTCTGTATCTAGCAAACCAATCCGCCGTCAGCCTCTGTATCGATTCCAGAAGCGCAATGATCGGTAGCTTTCTTTCTTCGCGGAGTCTTGCATTAATCGATTCCACCCCGTTCGTAGTCATGATGTTATAGCGAGACGTCGGAGAATAGGCTCGACTCCATCGTTCCTTAATATCAGTCTGTTGCAAATACGCGTATGCGATGGGAAACCTATTCTCAAAATCACCATATTGTGAATCAAAGTCGCATTGCTTGTATATTTTAGCAATGTGTATGAACGTCTCGGTCGCACCCTGCTTCTTACACCTGCTTTTCATATTTTGTGACAGGTGCCAAATACAATGACCGTGGTGCGCACGACCGTAGACGGCTGCAACGGCGGCTTTGATAGAAGGAGATCTGTCGGATACGATGACAAGATCGTCCTCGTTGGGCACGACTTGCAAGAGCTCGTTCAAGAACCACGACCAAGCTTCTATGCACTCGTTATTGTCGATTATGCCCCAAGCTAAAGGAAACTGATGGCGGTCGCCATCCTCCGCTGATGCAATGAGCAACGTACCCCCATACTTTCCTTTCAACCAAGTACCGTCTATGCAAACAACCTTCCTCATGTGACGGTATCCCGCAATACAAGCACCAAGGGATAGGAATGCGTGCTTAAATCTCCGCTCGTCGTCCAGATATACACTTGCTATGGTTCCCGGATTCACTCTTCTCAACGTCGACAGGTACGACGGCAACAGCTTGTAACTCTCATCGGGGTCACCCTTCATTGCATTTTGTGCTAAAATGCCTCCTTTCCATGCTTTGAAGTACGAAACTTCAATCCCACGATTTCTCATCATTGTTTGAATGAGTTTAGGGGCCGGTGTACTTGTTGAACCCTGAAAAGATTCAAGCAGCATATCACTCACGGAGGTTGACGATGCTTGAGTGAGTCTTGCGTTCCGATTTGCAAGGTCGCACGTATGTGTGTTGCAATACGTACGAATCGAGAATACGGATGTATCCTTAATCTTCGCCGTCCATATCCTCCAAGTACATCCATCCTCTTTGCATCTCACGCCATAGTACGATCGGGAAGATTTTATAATCTTGACCTCGAAGCATGCCTCTATAGCAACTCTTTGGATCCTATTCTTGACGGCCTTCTTATCCTCGAATTCATCACCGACCTTCATGGTGGAACCGTCGGTAAAAGAATACCGATCGCTAGGAATAGTTGCATTTTCCTCTTCCTCCTCCTCCTCCTCATCATTCCCGTCTGCATTTTCTCCGTCTACGCCATCAAAATTGACGTGCACGTTCTGCCGTGATGCAACATTCTCATCACGGTCGTTCGCCTCATTGTGACCTTCACCCCCATAATTCACATCTTCGCATCCGCCAAAGTCGATGATACGGTCAAAATAATCATCGATGTAACCACCTCCATCGCTACGAACCTCAATTGGAACGGGACCAACTTCATCATCCGCGAGAGTTTGACGGTGGAGGGTCGTAGGGAGTCCAATCTCCACATGGAGAATCGGTCTATCCATTGGACCCCCTAAGTATATATAACCCTTCAACTCTCGATCATTCTTTATATACAAAGGAGCACACCCTTCCATACCTCTCATAGATGGCTGATAACTTAGCTTTAACTCCGGCCTCCCGCTTACGCCAATAGTCTCGTATATTTCGTTCCGCAGATCGTCCAGCAAACAACAATCGACATCGAACCCAATGGGCTTCATATTTGTTCCCATCCTTGGAACCCATGTCCATTTATTATCATTCCCAATTATCCATTCTCCATCGTAATCAATCATGATGCTGGTCGGCATAACCTGCATATGAAACAAATCATTGTTAATAAAATTTAATTGCAATACGCATTATTCGAATAATTTCAATATTCGAAAAGTTGAAATTAACCGAGTAAACAATTCGAGTAGTAAAACAACTCGAATATAGTCTTTGAGTATTAAGATTTTGAAGACACTCGATAAGTTGTTATCGAAGAAATAAATGGAATAAATCAACTTTTATTGCAAACGAGTTATTCGAGTAAATAAAATATTCGGAACAAAAATTATTCGAGTATGTCATTCGAGTATACGTTTAACTCGAATAACGTATCCGAATAATATGTAAGTGTAAAATTTCATAAACAATAGTATTAATCGAGTAAAGTTTCCGAGTTTATTCGAGTTTGATGTCCGAATTGTATGTTGCCAAAACAACTTATCCGAGTGACTTTTCGAGTCAACGTAAACTCGAATAACAAACTCGAATAATCGGAAAGCGAAAATTTTCTGCAAATTCGCACAGATCTAAGGTTAAAATGCTACCCATAACTACCCAAACCTTCGAAAATCTAATACCCGATGCTCGAAATGTAAATGTCATTAACATGAACGGAAATTACAATGCCCGATAATATATACTTGTAACCGGCGTTAACATGAACGGAACTTACTGTATATGCGTTCAAGAACGAAATTGGGATTCTTGGAGCTTGGGTGTTTCGATTTCGGCGGATGCTTCAGCTCGTTTTTCCTTCAAGATCTCGTTTTGGTGCTTCGTGGGTGCATTAATCAATATGGTTGGTGCGTTTTCTTTTTTTATTTTATATATATATTTCTTTTTTTTATTTAGGTATTATTAGGGGTTTAGTTAATTAAGGAAACATGTTCCTCTTTTTTAATTGACTCGGTCAAGTTCCTTTTTTTAAAAAGAAACCAAAAGTAATCTTATTTTTTAAAATACCCCCTAAGTGGGAATGAAGTAAATTCGGATAGTTGAACTGTTAGAGTTTGAAATAATTTTCGGGTGATTATATTTCGCCGAGTTTGGGTTTTATCTTAAGTGGCATTTTCGGATTTAATTTTCGGATAGGTTGAACATATTTTCGGGTAACCTAAGGAAAATTTTCGGGTGATACATGTGGTTTCATCTAAAATTTTTGGGCAAGAGTAATTTAGACTTGAATGAATTTTTCGGGCAAATAACTTTCGTCGTGTCATAGAATTTTCGGATGACCTTCAAATTAATCAACTTTCGGGCAGTGAGTAAAATTAGCCGAATTAGGGTTTGGTTTAAGTGTAGATGTTAATATTTTGGTCGTTCAATTCGTATGTGAGTTAGCTTGCATTTTTGGGTAACTCCAATTAGAAATTCGGGTGTTGACTTATTTAATTAAATTTTCGGGTCAAAGTTCTAGACCTGTAGGAATTTCGGGTGGATGGAATTCGGGCAATTATTATTTCTGGTATTGTGAATTCGCCGAACTTAGTGTAGTTTTGGAAGTTGACCATTGACTTAATTTTCGGGTGTGACCTAGAATTAATTTTGGGCGGCTAGGTCGATTTTCGGGTATTTAAAATTCGGATCTTTATTATTTTTTTGGGTAAGGGAAAATTCGCCGTTCAGTGTCAAATTCGGGCGTTGACCTTAAATTGGGCCTTGTTCCGAATTTTGACTACAAACCGAATTCTTGTGTCTTAGACATTATTATTGGACTTTAGGTATAATCTTCAGGCAGTTAGACGACTTGTTCGGGTAGAACTAGAATATTTTCGAGGAAAATATTTGTTTATATAATGTTGCATTTTTTATTTGCAATGCATAGCATGTGCACAATACATCAATGCATGGCCGGATCTACGTTGTGGCCCCAGGGGGCCACGGCCCCCGTGAAAATTTTTGAAGTTTTTAGTACTATATATGTACTATATTAATTAACAATGTATATGTAGACGTCGAATATCAAATGTGACTAATATTACGAGTAGCACAGTGGTTAGAAATGTGACCTCTTGTGGAAGGTCATGGGTACCCACGTTAGATTTTTTCAATTCTTTTTTTTTTTGTTTTTTTATTTGTTTAGTTGCTTTTTTTATTATTATTAATATTCTTTTAGTTTAATTTATGCATTTTAGTTTATTATTATTATTATTGCTTTATTATTATTATTATTATTATTATTATTATTATTATTATTATTATTATTATTCTTTTTTGTTTTTTATTCTTATTGAGACTTTTTAGTTATTTTTTGACACTTTTTTCTTTTCATCTTAATTCTTTTTAATTATTTTCATATACAAATTCTTTAATATATGTAATTCCTTTTTTTTTTCAATAACTTCTGTAGTCCATTGATACTATCTTTATCTTTCAAACCGGTCTAGTCAATAATGTAGATATATTTCAAGAAAAATACTCTCACATAATTAAGCTCATCTTCGAGTGTGCGGTGGAAGACCATAGTCGATTACGTGAAAATGACTCGGAAAAAAAAAATTTACGGCCCCCCAACTAAAAATTCTATATCCGCCCCTACATCAGTGTGAATAAGGGCTGGCTGTGAAGATACGGTGACACCTTAAGGTGTCGGCGCGAGCCGCGTGTGGATAGATGTGATCGATTTTGGTCGTCGACTCGTAGCGGAGTCTGAGGATAGTACTAGTGCACCTGGCATTATTGTCGACGCCACTTTCGTATGAGATATGAGTGGGTCTGTTTGGCAAAAGCAGCGACCTAGTAGAGTTAGCTCAGGGAGATCGCTACTAGCGTGGGCATCGCCGGGGCAAGAAAATGTTTTAGAAGGGGCGACCTCTGAGACAGCATATGCTACCCGAGAACTGATTCTTGACCCCTTCCTTAAATGAGTTGCGCGAGGTGCCTAGTTCTATGCCTGCGGGCCCTGTGGTCGAGGTGAGACCTTTGGTTGAGATGAGATCTAGGTTGAGACGAGGTCTAATGGTAGGACGAGCGTGCATTGCATGGTGAGGTGTGAACACCTTCATATGAGATATGAAAGTGTTGGTAGCGAGATTGAGTCAGGGTTGCGTGCGCATTGCATATCATGCGTATTTCACCTACTGAGCATTCTCAGGGTTTATGTGTTGTAGGTACTGAGTCCGGCACGGATACGCATCACATAGGTGTTCCACGGACTTTTGAGTGTGAGGCGGTACATGGATGAAGACCTGTGGAGCGACGTTAGGGTTTTGATATTTTGACATTTTGATATTTTGGGGCTACGGCTCTTGTATAATTGTGATGATGTAGACGATATTTATTGTAATATATTTTAATTAGCAAAGGTTTTTGTTAGACGGGTCTTTCGCGACCTACGTTGCGAAAGTTCGTTACTAAGTATGATTAGAAAATGAGGATCGTCACACGAACCGGCCCAGCGGCCGTTTTGGTAGCTCTAGAACGAGGAAGGTTGAAAGATTATGAATTTGGGATAAGCTTGACACGTTTCGAATAGTTATAAATCTTAATTGTCCTAAACATTTTTAGTTTTTAAATTATTACAATTGAGGACTCTTTGCTCTTTTTTTCTAAATGAAAAAATAAAAAGGTAAAATGTTACATAAAATCTATATTAATATGATCACGGTTAAGATTAGTATCAAACAAAATCGATTACTTTTTACATATCAATCATTGTTGAAATTAAGTTTGTGAATAAGATTAGTACCGAAATTGAGTTAATTTTTATGATGGATTATAATGAAAAAAACCAATTAGGGTGTGCATTCAAATCGAATCGCACCGAACCAAAGCAAACTTTCGGTTTATTATCTTCAAAACCGACTCGGTTCGGTGTACGGATTTATACCATCTTTTTTAATAGCCGTTCGAACGGCTAACTGATATTTGAAATTTTTGAATTCTGATATTGGGAAGTCCAGCTTTATAATAAAATTCGCAATTCGATAAAAAATTATAAAAAGATTATTCACTAATCCGTCAACTATATAGTAATAATAACTAAAAAGTCGATAATTCGGTATAATTATTCCAACTCAATAAATTTTTATAGCCCCAAACTACCGAAATTTTCTTTATCTTAGAAACCGTTAATTTTTCGAAATATAACTATCGATATACCGAACTCTGAACATCCCTAGGATCGATTCGACAAAATGTTTCTAATCTATGATAGATTTATCTATATCAAATCATCAAAATCATATCAATGATATTAATAATCCAGGACTTTACCACAACTATTACATAATATAATCTAAACTCTTTTGTTTTCCAGCAATAATTTATATCACCCCAATCAAAATAAGGGATGAAGACTCGCAAAGTCGACATAATTTAACAGAAACACAAAAAGAAAAAGAAAAAAAAACCCAGTAAATAAATAAAAATCTATTTACTGTAGAAAACCTGTTTGTTTCCAAACAGCGTCTCTCACCTGCCACAGATCTCTGCCCTTTAAAGTCCTTCCTTCGCCTTCGAGCATCGAAAACGACGACGTTCCTCCCTTCAGCAACCTACGCCTCACGATTTCGTGCGGCGGAAGCATCTTGCCGCCGTCGGCATCGACGTTGGCTTCGTCCGGCGCCGCTTCTCCTCTACCCGCCTTCATCGGAACGCTCATCGGATTCGATTTCTGAAACCTCCTCGCCGGAACAGACTGAGAGTACCTCGGATTGTTAAGATCCAGCGTCATCGCCGGCTTCGGAATCGTAGGCACGGGCAGGGCGGTGAGGATGCCGTGGTTTTGGTTGCGGTGCAGGCGGTGATTGGGCTTGGAATCGGGGGAATCGGCGGCGGTGTAGAAGACGTCGGCTTCGTCGAGCTCGTGTTCGTCGTCTCCGTTGCGGGAAGGAGAGAGGATGGAGGCGGAGAAGCGGGGGTCGGATGAGGACGATCGACGGTGGGAGTGGCCGCCGAGGAACACGGCGAGGTTTTGGTGGTCCATTTGAGGTCGTCGTCAGCAGCTCTTTCCCTTTTCTTTTCTACTGAGATGTTGAGAGTGCTGAATGAATGTGGACTACTAGTTTGTCTGTCTACTAGCCTGATTATTTTATTTCTAACCCCAAATCATTTAAAAATATAAAATAATAGAAATAAATTTTTTATTGTTACAAATAAAAATTGGGACAATAAACAAATTTTAATATAATCATTAGAATGTCCCAATTTTTTTTTTTCTAAAACGTTATGCAGATAATTACACTAATAGAAGGAATTCTATATTGATTATTTTATTTTTTGACAATTTAAAGAAAATTATTTGAATTACACATTATGAGTAATGATTGAGATGTCAATAGAGTTAGCATCTGACTGTAAATCCGCGGCGAGTAGACATTGGGAACGTGAAGTGTCCTAAGTTGGAATATTATTCCTTTTTGAGAAATTCAAGAGATTATTAACTTAAATATAATGTCGACATGGGCCCATTAATGGTGTCGTCATTATCTTTTACTATTTTCCTTTTAATAGAACTGTAGTTTCGTTTCCAATTTATACGGATTTTAAATTCAAACGTTCTTATCCCTAACAAAGAAACTAACGTGGACGGTGGACCAAGTTCAATATCGACATCATCATAGTCATAGATGTATATACAATACATACGAGTAATAGTTTTCTCGTCAGTCGATGAGACCATTACGTATCTCTTTCATTTATTATGAACTTTCTTTTGAATACTAGATATATTTTTTATTCAAGCGGGTAAAAAAATTAGTCAAAGAATTTCCTCTCAATTAAGAAGAGGCTTTACTATATATATCATCACATTGGCAAACAAATAATATCACGTCAAGATAATGGGACCATTAATCATCATTAGTTTAGAAAATGAGAAGAAAGAAAAAAGCCTTTGTCCCCACGAAGTTGACGTCACCGTCATCATCATTCATCACCAAAATACCTGAGAATGTTTGGGCCTATCGATCGTCCCAACTAATTGGGCCGTATACAAATGTCGTAAACCCAAGGCTACATAAATTGTCTAGCTTCTAAATGAAATTATATGTTTATCTGATATTTATGTGGCTTAGTTGGACACGAACTATAATGGATCTATCTATAAGCTAGCAACAAACATAAATTAAAAACGAACGCAATTCAATCCTAAAGATTATAATATATAAGTGAATAGAGATGATGATGTACATGTCTCAACTCTCTCAACACCTTTGCTTGAATCAAACTCCAAGCATTCGCATTTCACATACGACACATATACATAAGATATAAATATATCCCTTTTAAGCCCTCTGCTATTAATATCATCGCCTCTCACCAACCCCATCATCAACAAATAACAAAAAAGCCATGCTATAATAAACAGAAATCAAAACCTGAGAAAAATAAAAGAGCAGTCTTCAAGCTCACACAAACCACACCAAGGACAAAAAAGAAATCCAAATCATATAACGAGGCAAAGCGTAAGATAATGACTTATATACCTTCGCCTCCAAGCTCCAATGATGCGCTGAATAAACAATCTTTTGTGTCAATTATGATGCTTCCATTATTAACAGTAGCAGCCTTGTAGCTTCGAAAGGGAGAAATAATAGCATAAGTAGACGAATACAAGGAAGTTGAAGGTTGTGACCGTCAATCACTCACAACTAATGGAGATTGGGTTGCCCTCGAATGTGAGACATGTTGTTCATGTCACCTTTGATAGGTTCAATGGCTTCCTTGGTCTCCCTGTCGAATTTGAACCTGATGTTCCGAGGAAGCCCCCAAGTGCGAGGTTAAAAAAAAACCTTCCTTTTTTCATCCTTTTACCTGCTTTTGTCTTACACTTCTGTTGAAATTTACTTCGACCTCTGCAATACGTTTGTCTTTAGCACACGGGTTTTTGGAGTCTCAACAGAGTCCATGCAGCTTTATTTTGATTCGAGAGGGAATTGCGTGCCCACGATTCTACTCATGATGCAGAGACGCCTATACTCTCAAGGTGGCCTCGAGGTAACACAGCTCGAACCTTTGATTTCTTCTGCAATCTGTGAGTTGAATAAGTCTTTGGACAGTAAGTTCGCAAAAAGAAATCTTAATGATGAATGTATCCATGATAAACATGTAGTTTGAAGGGATCTTCAGAATCAATCCAGATAATAGCCAAGAGGAATATGTTCGAGAACAACTAAACAACGGTGTGATCCCAGAGAATATTGATGTTCATTGCCTAGCAGGCTTGATAAAGGTACACACATTCGCACAACCTTCATCATTCCGGGTTTATTTACAGTCCATTCCATATCTTCATCAGACAACATTGGAAGCATGTATAGAAAGTAATCACATCTTTGGATTAAGGAGATAAAGATAAATTTCCTTTTGTGTATTGTCTTAAATGTTCGTGGATAATTCGTAGGCTTGGTTCAGAGAATTACCACATGGGATATTGGACTGTCTACCATCAGAGCAGGTGATGCAAGCTGAATCTGAGGACGATTGCGTTCATCTCTTGAGACGTCTCCCGCCGGCCGAATCTGCACTTTTGGACTGGGCGATCAATCTAATGGCCGACGTCGCTCAGATGGAGCACCTAAACAAAATGAATGCACGTAACGTTGCAATGGTCTTTGCACCAAATATGACCAGGGTTAGCAAAGAAACCGAGATTTCTTCTTCCTTTTTTTTTCAAGGCCATGAAAAATCCTAAGGGGAATCCATTGACAGTGCCAAAAAACCACCTCGTTTACTTACATTCGGAGCTGGATTCTGATACATTATTTTCAAACCTGTACAAAACGATCTATCGGGCAGTTTGACGAAATCAAAATGATTGTTTTTTTTGCTGCAGATGTCGGATCCTCTCACAGCCCTGATGTTTGCAGTACAATCCATGAACTTCCTCAAGATACTGATAGTGAAAACCCTAAGAGAAGAAAAGATTGTTTAGCAGACAATGTTCCAGTGCTCAACTCAGAGCCTTCAGACAAAGACAGCAAACACAGTGCTGCAAGAGCAGAACAAACCAACACAGAAGCCATTGAAGTGAGTGGGTCCGAAGAAATCTCAGAAGCAGCAGTCAAAAACCCAAAACAGAACGAGCTCAATACACCTATTTCTTCTCTGAACAAATCAGCTTCAGCTAAGAACAGTGCAACTGCAATCGACAACTACATGCCTGAAGAAAATGGCGATTCTGTCGACTGTTGCTCAGCAGATATTCAAAGTTCTCTCGACGGAGGTTGTAAGAATACCGAGAGAAGAAATAAAACATCGATCGCAAGTGGCCAAAGAACCAATATCGTCAAGCCACGCAAAGGAGACGATGATAAAGAACGATTCGGTAGACAAATTCAGCACGCGGAGGCATATGAGAAGAAGAAAGGTCTTGTACCTCATCATCCATTTCAATCTACAAGCTGCAGATGGAATTGAGGAGTGGAGGTGAACATCCATTGAACTGAACCCACCTAGCAATGATTGTCGTAATATTGAACACCATATATAAGCTGCTGAAATTATCGGTTTTCTTCTGAGCGTCTCGGAGCTCACAATCATCTGCCGAAGGAGATTTACATTTAGTAATTATTCACTGCTCCGAGAAACCATAGATTTGTTATCAACAAATAGTGCAAGTCCTGGTTTGGGACTCTCATCGAACACGTTATGTGCATGTAAACAACTCTTTACTGCTTTGTTCTCGGGTCGGGTTGCATTGTTACTGAAGTAGTAATATAATAGTTTATAATTCGGGTCGAATCGGGTATTGGTCTTTGTTCGACTTTCTAGCCAATTCGTAACTATTGGATGATCTTAAATTTACCCACACGTATGATGTATCCCTCCCTACAAACATTTCATTTTGAGCAATTTTTCAATCATATCCAATATTTACTTGTAATTAGACGTGTTCCAGCGGTTTGAAAAACCGTAACCGAATCATAACCGAACCGGCGATTAACAGTTTGGTTAACCGTGGTCAACGATTACGGTACAAACCATAGCCGAACCGTTATTTAATACGGTTCGGTTACGGTTACCGAAATTTCTAACCGTAAACTTCCGATTATAACGGCCGGTTCCAACCTCCGCTTAACCGACGGTTTTATCTAATAAATAAAATTATAAAATAATTATTTCCTTTACAGATGGCTTAAACTTTGGGTTGAGCTTGAGTTTTTTATAGTTAATTTTTATTTTTTATTTGTGTATTACATTGCTAAACGGATTTTTTTTACTGTTGATTCCATGCTTCTTTTTTTTTTTGTTTATTCTATGCTTCAACGACACGGAAGAAGGAGGAGATGGTTGTGATGTGTTCGTCGAACACTCCCGGAAGCGAAAAGTGAGCGATCGTATTTTTTTATGGTGTAATTATGTTTTTTTTAAGATGGAATGAACTTTTTTAATTATTAAATAAAATTAATTTTATCTTTTTTATTTAAGTCATTTTTTTGGTTTTTTTGTGAAAAAAATTGAAACAATAAACCTGCGGTTCAAATCGTAAGCGTAACCGCTCCTCCGATTACAAACTGTAACCATAACCGCAGTTACCGCAGTTCGGTTACGGTTAGATATTTTCACTAACCGTAAACCAGCAGTTATAACCGTGAATTGTTTGAACACGTCTACTCGTAATAATCAGTTGGAGAAACAAAAACGATATATAAAATTAATATAAAATAAAAAAACCCACTGTACATGGATAGAAGTTTGACAAATCGAAATTCAACCGAACATCATTGTTATAATTTCGGTTCCAGTTTCTAAACAGAAAATTATTTGACCATAATTAACCAAATCATTGACCGATTGTACTATTTTTCAACTTGTTGAGCATCTCTATTTAGAGTTGGCAAATGCCACAGATAAAAGAAATGTGATTTGTGAAAATGATGCCTGAGTTGATTGTGCATCTATACCCACTAATATTATAAGAAGGGGACTTTTCATTTCATACCCCCATAAGCATCATTTAGGATTCAGGCCCTCCTAGCAAAAAATTTAGTTTTAAGGACTCATTTTCTTCAGTACCACTTCATTGCTCTGACATACCAGTATGTTGAGATTTTGTAACACATAACGATCATCCGATACCAGTTTACGATCATCTGATACCAGTTCATTTCTGCAGTACCACTTCATTGCTCTGACATACCAGTATGTTGAAGTTTGTAACACAAATCGATTATTTTATACCACTTCATATATCTTTTATACCACTTTTTTATACCACACAAAATGGATCATTTAACCTAAAATTTTTTCAGACAGGGTCTGAAATTTATTTTAAACATCTAGGGGGTCTGATTTCGAATTGACCCTAAGAAGACAGCATTCAAATCAAATCACCACATTAATCACAGACTCTCCCCCTTCTTCTCCCTCCACTCTCTAAAACCCTACTTCCTCACAGACGCCACCACCCTTCTTCCCCCTCTTCCGTTAATGGAGGTAGGGGGACCTATTTTTCTGTGATCTCTTCTCTATTTTTTTTAAAAAAAGATTCTACCACCCGCCACCGCTTCTTCCACCCGGATGCCGACCTCCGCCTACGCCAGCCGAGCCCGAGTTCATCTCCGCCTCCGCCTCAGCCAGCCGCGCCAACCGCGCTTGCCTCCGCCGCCACCAGCTGCGTTCGAAGGCCCTTTCTTTCCACCTTGACGCTCGGCTCGCCTGGCGCCTGGCGCCAACAACCCCACCCACCGCTCGGCCGTTCGTGTTGGGCGGGTTCTCCACGGGGGAGACACTCTTTTTTGAAATTTTCCCCCCTTTGTAGGAGTTTGTTTTCCCCTCGTGGGAGCCTATTTCTCCCCTCATGAGAGTCCCCTTTGGGTTATTTCCTCGTCTTTGGGGGTTGAGAACGGATACTATACTATCACCGGTCATCTACGCAATAAAATAGTCAATTATGTTGTAATATTTGATTATTGCTTTATTGTATCTTTGTATCCTTTTTGGATTTATGAATGAAATCCTTTTCAAAAAAAAAATCACCACATTAATCAAATCTTTGATTCTTTCTAGCATACCACGTAACTCTATAGGTTGCATTAAAAGCTGAAAGCATATATCTAAATATACAAACACACACAACGAATAATGTTTCAATGTTAAGTGAAATCAAGCATTATAAGAATATAACGGTTCCATCCAAAGTGGTGGAACATTATCTATTCAAGAATTGCCAAACAGTACAAATCTAACTACAACAAAACACATACATATATATATATATATATATATATATTATATATATATATGTATATATATATATATATGTATATATATGTATGTATATTATAAATTGCACTGTCACGCTCATAAGAGAACAGAGACCATGTGAAATGGCTTTATGGAAACATCATCAAGTGAAAGATAGAATAATAGCACACTAACGCACTTTAAGAAGTGCCATTACTGTAAATTTTATCTTAATTACAAAACAATCAGTGGAAGACCAGCAAAGTTGCTGCACAACCTCGGATGGATGACCAACAAATGTTATCTGCGCAAAAGCTTAAAACGCCAACAGCTAATTGATCTATTCAGCACATCATCATATTTGGATTTTCACTTTCAGTTCATTCCTATCCATAAGCCAGCAAAAGTTTCTGATATGAACAGCCCATTACACGTCGAAGATTCCTCCAAAACAGCATAAAATATTCTATGGATAAGAGAATCTCATGATATTTTTTCAGGAAATTGTTCTCTACTGAAAACTTACTTATTCGCAGAAACAATCAAGGGATAGATAGATACAGGTAATGGCAGATGCCATTGGTAGTTTAATCATTATTACCTATTTTCAAGGAACTACATATGAAAACTCGAACGATATGCTATAAGGTTCTATTCTAATTAGAGAGGAAAGGACAACATCAAAACACATGAACAGAACAAATCAAGGCACAAAAATTGTAACTAACACAGTAATTAAACGATCCCAGGAGTTTATTACACAGGTTTACGACGATTTCAAAGGAACAAGCAAGTGATGCTCATCTACACCGTGACTTTGTCATTTTTCTAGTTGATGCAAGTAAGTACAACCCCTTTAGGATTTCTTTTTTTGAAAGGTTCCAAACGGCATGGTACCGTATTCCATATGCCATTTGAAAACTTACTAAAGATATAATAAATATAGGGCCCTCGAGTAGATCTCTATGTTAATTCTGTCTAGACTGAATAAGTACCAAACTTAGTGAAGGAGACAAAAAAGGAATGTATTCATTATGCCATTTTCAAACTAAAGTGACGGAGAGGAATTGTATCCTCAACCCCACAAAGGTAATCTCTTTTTTTATGTGGTGTATTCCAGTTAACATACAGAAAATGATGAAGAGCATATCATGTGTGTATAGCATCTCAAAAGTAGATTTTGCCAACTACAGGTTAAAAAAAATTATGAACAGGTCTTTCATTAAATGTAAAATAGTAACAAGATATATCAGGGAAAGAGTTGCACTTGGTACCTTAATGCTACTTTCCTTCACTATTCTCAAGCACTCTTCACCTTTCTTTCTCTTCTATGTTTGCGTCAAACACATGCCAAATGCTCTAGTCAACAGAACCTTCAGAGGTAAAGAAAAAATAAAGATAAAGAAGAAATATAAAGGTACAATTTTCCATGGCTAGGAACATCACAGATAGTGGATTCCTCCAATTTTTAGAAAAGGAAAATTCTACAAATGATTCCAAGAATATGGTTCCTAAACTTTGCAGATGGCAAAGCTAAATATTCTGAAAGAAAAATATTAAAGACACTGGTGGATCTATTCTGATACCAATATTGCAAGGTGTTAACCGTTCCAATGAATTTTCAAGGAAAGGAACTTTCGCATGGGACGCAATTCTGATTCGGAAAGGGACTGGTTGGAAATAAACTATAAACCTAAAATGATAAACATATCATCGAATTAAGATCTTGAAAGAAATGGTCACTCATTATGGTATCAACACCAAACCCCTTATAGCGCTATGGGTTCAAATCCTCACGCCACTCAACAAAGGAAAATAAACGTAAACGGTTAATTGGAAATAATATAAACGAACAAGATGATACAACATTATATCACCTTAAGCTATTTGAAGTGGTGGAAGTCAAAAGGATTCAAGCGTCGAGGGAGAACACGCAAACGAAAAAATCAAAAAAAAAAAAAGAAAGATAATACAATTGAAATTATACGAAAAATGGATTGGACCTGAAATTCTTTGAGAAGTCATGGCCCTCTTCAAGATTCCATACCTCACTTGTATCTCACTCTCCTCGTGTGCTATATAACATCCTTCACTGCCCAATTTTTGCGTAACACTGGTCAAAGACAAGTCACATATTAGGGGAAGCATCAAAATGCAAGATTGCACCATACAGAGTACATAGAATCCTAATTCAACAGAAGTCAAACGTAAGGCATACAGACTGTGGCAACTCATTTAGAGAGTGCAGAAAAAAATGTATCACCACCATCCTCATCACCATCATCAAGGCAAGAGTATTCAACCATCTTCAAGGATGATTCCTCACGAAAGAAATATGCTCATTCAAGGAGTGAATGGAGCGGGAGATTCAGGTCTTGTTCTCTCTACCGATGCAAAGCCAAGACTAAAATGGACGACTGATCTCCACGAGAGGTTTGTGGAGGCTGTAAACCAATTGGGCGGAGCGGAAAGTACGCAATGGTTTTTAGTTAAAGTAATTAGCCAAAAATAATAACACAATAGCTTCGTCAAGCTGATCTTATGTACTTGTAATGCAGAAGCTACTCCAAAATCGGTACTGAAGCTTATGGGAATTCAAGGATTAACATTATATCACTTGAAGAGTCACCTTCAGGTTTAAACAGCTTTGCCATAATAGATGTACGCAACGTTGATTCATTTCCTCTGCGTTCTGTCTTCTGATACTTTATTTGCTACAGAAATACAGACTGAGCAAAAGCCTTCATGTGCAAGCTAATAGTGGGAGCACCAAACCTCGTAATTCTCATAAAACCTTCGAGGATCGCTGACCTACTCTACATCATAGAATAAAAGAAATATTTATATTGAACACTTACAAGTTGAAAAATATTGCAGCCATAGCAGACAGAGCACCAGAGTCAAATGGAGTCAGCATCAGCAATTCAAACATAGCAACTGTCACTGAAGCGAACAAGTATCAACTGCCACACTCAAGTCTTCCTTTTCATGGAGTTTTAGATCCCAATGGAATTACCTAACAGATTGTACTTTTGTCAGGAATATACATCTGGGCGAGACAATACAAATGCAGATCGATGTGCAACGAAGATTACATGAACAACTAGAGGTAAGCAGCATTAAAAAAACTTCCACATCAGTTGCAACAATAAAATTCTTTTGGCATCTGCAAGCATATAAACTATCATTCAAATCAGTAAGAAGTTTCTGCAGTGATTGCATGACAAAGAACGCTTGATTTGCATACTAGGTACAACGCCATCTACAGATGCGCATAGAGGCTCAAGGCAAATATTTGCAGAACGTGCTAGAGAGAGCACAAGAAACCATTGGCAAACAGAACTCAGGAACAATAGGCCTCGAGGCTGCCAAGGTTCAACTATCAGATCTTATGACCAAACTGTCAACACAATCCCTGAACTCAGCATTTTCCGGCATGAAAGAACACTCAGATCAGTGTTTTCACCAAATGCAAAGACACCAACTAACAGATTATTCAACGGAAAGCTGCTTAACTTCGTGTGAAGATTTTGTAAGGGACCAAGACTTGAGTAACAGCCTCATGTGCATAAATCCCGTCAACTATGAAGCAGTTGTAGACCCAGCGGCTAAAGGAAACAGACTGAAGAATCAGAGCACAGAACTGAGATGGAATGATGAAACCAGTCATGCAAGACAATTTCGGGCATTCAACAATGATGAGGCAATAATATTTTCAACAGAGACCAACCTCAACAACTTAACAATGAGCATTGGCATTGAAAGCAGTAAATGGAACGACAGAGTTAGCAATTCAGATGGAAGATTTAATACACAAAATGATGACAAGGAGCCCTCAAAACGCCAGAAGCAGACTTCGCCGGAGCTCAACTTACCTTTCCTTTCAACAAAACTGGACCTTAACACCAACAACGCCGACAACTATGTAACTCCAAGCAGCAATCAGTTGGATTTAAATGGGTTCGGCTGGAGCTGAATGCAAGTTTTTATGAGCTTTTACTAAACCAAAGAAAAGTTTCCCTGTTCGTTCTAGAGACCCGTTTCACTCATTTTCCTACATACGGCAGTTAATCATATTACTGTTTTATTTCAAAGCATTTTTAACAAGATGACTCTCTTGGGAAGGAGAAGGCATGGTATCAAAAGAAAACAGGAGAGAAATCTGATCTTGCCAATACATGTCTACAATAAATGTTATTCACTTAATACATGGATTAAGAGTTCACACGACAAAGATGGATTATCTTGCATATGTACCCAATTTCGAAAATGCCATATAGAACGACGTGGTTGCTCATTCATCATATGCAAAGAACTACTAACAGCATAAATCTCTTAGCATTAGCTGCATCAACATAACCAAGGATTTCCGATTTTTAACATAACTGACAAAATATCTGACTTCATCCAACGTAGAACATTACATGTAAGGCTTCAATTAACGATTTCACCGTACTGATGATAATCATAATCACTTACCATTACCACTCCTTGCAGCTCGATCGATTAGAAAACCCCAGCTTTCAAGTTCCAAATAAAAATCCACAATCTCCGGCGAATGAATTCGCTCACTTTCGAGGTTGAATTGAATTGAGTCGATGAACAAATGAGGAAACGACACTACACTACTACTATAGCTTTAATGGTTCGATCTCCCAACGTCTTAGATAAATGCCTAGTTTCAGTTTCAGTCTATCCTTATTTTATTTGATATTTTAATTATTTTCTATGTAAGAAATTGCATCAAATATTAAATTCTACCACAGCAAAGGCAAACTACTATTTTAACAAAAAATTTATTATAGCAACTTCAAAGGATAGTCACCATCGGCGAGTCGACCACACTCCCAGTCCACGCGGCGCGTACTCGACACGCTTCAGCGAAGCAAAGCTCAAGAATTTCGTAGTCGCCTACGAACGAACGATGGATACTTCGGACGGTAACGTCGAGCTACGAGAAGTTCAGAGGCTCGAAGGACACACGGATAGGGTTTGGAGCCTCGCCTGGAAACCGGCGACCGGCGCAGACGGTATTCCGGCTGTTCTAGCTTCGTGCAGCGGTGACAAGACCGTACGCATATGGGAACAGAGCACGGTGACCGGCGAATTCCAGTGCAAGGTTTGTTTACCTTAATTGTGTTCGGTCTAATACCTCATTTGTTTTCTGTTTAGGTATGTACGAGGTTTTTTTTAGATGGAAGTTTTTCTGTTTATCTTCGGCTTTCAACTTTTTAACGGAATCTTTGCTGTGACATTTAGGTGATTCTGTAGGTTATGATGATAATTGATTACATTTTGAGATCACTGCTTGAGGTTGGCAAGAAGAGATTCTTGAAGATGCGATTTCTTGGGTTTATGAGTGTTCCAAATTCACCTTATGTTTGAATGTTCATTACTTCGTCGTGGGACAGTACGATTTCCACTATTGAAATTGTGCAATTCCACGTTTCCGCTCGGCATTGTATAATCTCATCTCATTAGTTTCCATTTTACTCCAAATTGGTCTACGGTATTTCCATTTTGGTGACTTTGATTGGCTCCTTAGTGGCTTTTCATTGATTGATGATATAACACGTTTTCTGACAATTTGAGGAGGATTGAATGGATAGTAGTTATAGGTATAATGCAATCTGAACATACTTTTGATAATTGATTTACCAGTAGTTCTAGAATCCAATATTCTGCACAACTGCATTGTGGCAACATTAGTCATGGGTATCTAATCTTTCGACATCCCACTTCATGGATTCAAATACAGTCACGCCACATACATAGTATGTAAACAATAAAATCTGCCATTATATATGTTGAGCTATTTGTAATGATTCAATTTGTACAAGTAAGATTATTCCTTTCATAATCTCTCGTCTTTGAAGACCCATTTATATGCGGTGAAATCAAATGTATGAATTGGCTGTTAAGAGCGTTGCTTGGTGATGCTACTTTTTCAGGCAGTTTTGGAGGATACACATACTAGGACTGTGAGATCCTGTGCATGGTCACCATCGGGTAAGTTATTGGCGACAGCAAGTTTTGATGCCACCACTGCTATATGGCAAGAAGTAGGAGATGATTTTGAGTGTGTTTCGACGCTAGAGGTAAATATAGTTAAAACCTGCTTTTCTGATGTTCGGTGTTCGAAGATTAAACCTCGGGATGTTTCTTAGTGTATGCAAAATGATGTCAGGGACATGAGAATGAAGTGAAAAGTGTTTCCTGGAACGCGTCGGGCTCGTTGCTTGCGACTTGTGGGCGTGACAAATCAGTATGGATATGGGAAGTACTTCCACATAACGAGTTTGAATGTGTTTCAGTTTTGCAAGGACACACACAAGATGTTAAAATGGTTCAGTGGCATCCATCATTAGATATTTTGTTCTCATGCGGCTATGATAATACTATCAAGGTACTAATGGCATGATGTATTGCTTTTTATCAATTATACGCGGGGGACTGATAGTGGAAACTGATAGTGGAAGGAACATATTTGTTGAGAATCGTCATTTTTGCCACAGGTGTGGTCTGAGGATGGGGACAGCGATGATTGGCAGTGCATTCAAACATTGAATGAATCGAATGGGTAAGTTAGTTTCCATATGTTCAACGACTAATCAAGAAACCTATACTAATACCTGCGACTCGTGTGTTGCATTGCATCCTTCACTTTAATTTGAACAAGTGTTGTCTTTGTAAGCCAAATAGGTTCTTGATTAAGCTTAGCGATGGTAGTTCACATTTTATAGATAATGTTTTGTGGAATATTCCTATTTTTTTTTTGTCTAACATCAGTATTGATCCTTTTTCCCAACCTTCATGTTTGCTGGGCCATATGAGCATTTCTTTATTCTACTGAATAATTGCACCGGTTAGCTCAAGTTTAGGACAATACCGATAGATGTTGTTAACGAGTCACACTTATATGGTGTTCGTATTTAGGTTACCATGGTTTGCATTATTTCTCCATGGAATCGCTGCAATTCCTTTTGCTATGTATTAATCTTTTTATCAGATGAACTGTCTGTGGCTTTATTATGTTACTTTGAATTCTAATAAAATATTTTCCCTTCTCTTTAAGTGGACACACATCTACGGTTTGGGCCCTATGCTTTAACAATAAAGGGGATGAGATGGCTTCCTGCAGGTATGCATGAATCTCCTTTCTTCGTCGTCCTTCCACGTTTGAATTTAGTAGTTGTGATCATTCAATCGTGTCCAATTATTTCCTGAGCTGAGGGTACTTCAATGGCTTGTAACGCTACATGATTTGGCAGTGATGACCTGACCATCAAGATATGGAAATCTGATATTACAAGGATGTACTCTGGGGATGAAAATGTTCCTTGGTGAGTCCAATATCCTTTTATTTTCATTGCTCAGTTTGTTTGTTTAGCCTCTTCTATGCCCATGCTTTTGCAAGAGGGATAACGTTTGATATCGGCTGAGCTATCTTTCATTCACTTCGATTTATCGGTCACTAACCTCGACACTATACTTCCTTTGTTAAGAATAAGATAGAGAGCTTTCTAGTTGTATGTAACAGTACATCGGTATTGACAGAGAAGATCCATTTTTTTTTTCTAATTTCGTTCATTCATTCAGGTTTTACATTAGTTAGGAGGAAAAACACCATGTCGACTAACATTTATAATATGTCATCTTGTCTTTTGCTGTAATTGATATACCACATGTAAGTTGGTTCGTACCCTTTTCAGGACACACAAATGTACCCTCTCTGGTTATCATAACCGAACTATCTTTTCGGTCCATTGGTCGAGGTAAAAATATATGCTTTTTCTTAACCATATTTGTTGCAGCTTATGATTATCCATTTTTACACTACTGTGCTTCTCCTCAAATTGCAGGGATGGGGTAATATCCACTGGAGCAGCTGATGATGCTATATGCTTATTCGCAGAGACCGACAACGCCTTGGTAATAATTCGGTTACACTGTTTTCTTCTATTTCTGGGCTGTGCTTTGACATATTGTGCTGAAAACATATACGATTTCCTTAACATACCTCCAAATAAAAGAACAACATTGTAACACATTCTAATCATGCATTCGTGTACCATGTACGTGTGACTATTAGACTGATGAACCTAGTTACAAAATGTTGCTCAAGAAAGACAAGGCCCACGACATGGATGTCAACGCCGTCCAATGGAGTTGCAAGGTATTTATTATTCCCCTTGCAATTCATGCTTCTCTAATGTCGATTAATTGCAACGTAGTTCGTCGCTAAACTTGGGTTTCATTTGATCGTCGCAAACCAAAAACAGGATAACAAGCGCCTTGCCTCCGCTAGCGATGATGGGACGATAAAGATATGGGAATTCGAAAAGAATTACGATCTTGCGAATCAATCTTAATATGAAGTTCACTAGAAATTTTCTCGAGCTTGTTTCATGCTATTTGTAACTTATGATAATGAGGGAGAGCAAAAACCATAGATATTTTGCAAATGAAGTACAATCAAAGTGTTCTTTCTTATATTTGTTTTCCCTTTGAAACTTTTTGTTCTAAAGAAATGGGTTTTCTTACACAAGGGCTGGGCTTAATTTGAGCAGTTAGCTTACTCTTTAAGAGAAGTGAGCCCACTACATTCCTTGATTGGGCTTTGTGATATACGTTTCTATAATATATTGTAGTATTATTTCACAAATTTCTCTGAAGATACATTAATAAAATATACAATGCTGAGCAAGTTCGAAGCTACGACAAGTTATTACACTATTCCGACGGATTTGGCAAGAAAACGCGGTCAAATAGACGTAATTTAAAATTTTTAGTACAAGTGTTCATGAATGAGCAATATTGCCTCGAAAAGGAAACATTTTTAATGCCCTATTTTGAGTTAATCTTTCACTCGATGCAAATCGATCGATCCTTATTAACAGCCTATTAACTCTCTCACACTCCCTCTTAATAGCAACACCACATGAACGGCGCATATATTTATATATTGAGCACATTTCACATTTTCACTCTATACATCTCCGTAAGATAAAAAGAGCCATGAAGCTATGGGCAATACAGAATACATTATTCATTGCATTTTTATGCGTATATATCACAGTTATTTCAAGAGTAAGAGCCAATGAGGCCGATCGTAACAATGAAAGAAAGGTACCTTCTTTGTACTTGCATTGCATTTTATTTAATATTACCGTTGTTGAATTCGACAAATCCAATCCATTATGTTGGGATATGGCTTGAGATCCTATTCCACTAGGTATTCCAAATAAATATTTTATGTATTTATCTCTCGTATTCATCAAAATTATATATTCCTTTTTGTGTTTAAACACTCAGTATAATGGTATATATATGTGTGTGTAACGATATTTACAGGTGTTTAAACACTTGTTTAAGGGGAGGTGTAACGATTTTTTCCTAAGTTGGAATACCTAGTGGAATAAAGGATCTCATACCGTTGGGACATAGACATAATTAGTTGGTTGTTCTTGTTTAATCCTTGATAATTTACTATTTAATAGCTTAATCACTGAAGCCCGCGTCCTGCTGCACAAAGTTAAAATCTAGGGTTTTGTTTGTCATTATAAATAGATGTTTGCCCTCGTTCTATCATACGCATTCGCTCATACAATCACTAAAAAATCTTAAGAGAAGCACATTGAGATTCCATCTCCTTTCGTATAAGTTAAAGAGGTGGAGACCGTGTTTCGAATCATGCCGACAATCTGCCAATAATAGAATTACATGGGCTGATCGCTGGCATGATTCGGGACATGGCCTTCACCTCTGCGAGAGAATGTGGAGTCTCGTGTGCTTCTTTTAGGGTTTTCATCGATCGCATGGGTGAACGTGTATAATAGAATGAGGGTAAACATCTATTTATAATGACAATCAAAATCCTAAATATTGACTTTGCATAGTAAGAGGGGGGATCTGACCCAATAAGAATATTAATCATTTGTTCGGCCGTCGAAAGGCTTAAGGATGACTGAGCTTTTAAATAATTAATTATCAAGGATCAAAATAGAAGTAATCATAACTGACTATTTCTGCAGATCAACATAATGGATTGATCCCCTCGAAATATAATCCATTTATTCTTTATATTTGTGCTGGCTACATTAATCCTAGTATAATGCATGCAATGTCGTCGATGTCAATAAACGACTAAAACCCTAGTTAATTTATTTTATTTTCCTATTATATACGAATGTAATATATATGTGACAATATAAAACAGACATACATCGTGTACATGGGAGGCCTGCCTGAGAACAAAATGTCCTTGGCCGACTCACACAACACACTCCTATCAGAAGCCATTGGAGAGTTCAGTAAATAACTTGACATAGCTACATAGCACAATACAAAAATAGTTAAAAATCCACCCACGTATTTACGTCAAATTCACAATCTGGTCCCCGATATTTTCTCAGCGATGCAATAGTTACTTCCTCCAAAATTCACACCTATGAGAAGAGCTTCAATGGATTCGCCGCTCGACTACTTCCCCGCGAAGCCAAGCTCTTATCAGAGAAAGAAGGCGTCGTCTCGGTATTTCAAAACCAAGTTCGCCACCTCGTCACGACGAGGTCGTGGGATTTTATCGGAATGCCTCTCAATATTACGAGAAATCATCAGACTGAGAGCGACACCATTGTCGCCATCTTTGATTCAGGTTTCGTTTGAATATATATATGAATCACTACTAATATGTATATATGTGTGGGCCTGCCCCCAAGACGAGGGTTTATTTTCGCATCTCTATTGGCTATTTTTCATGTCTTGGCAGGCTAACCCTAGTACAAAAAATGTTATAGACGACTGTTGTTATGGGTTATAGGCGATGACGCTTTATTAGCGACGCCCAAATACCAGTTAATAGGCGGGAGTTGTTCAGCGTCGCCAATAAATAGGCGACGATTGTTTGATAAATTGATGCTTATTCTTATGACGTGGCCCCCTTTTCATTTGCTATTATAGGCGTCGGTTTTTGTATAACAATCGGCGCCCATTTGGCTCTTTTTGGATTGCTCTATAGTGGTGCGCATGCTCTTTTTCGTGTTAATCTTACTATGGCCCGATTTCGATTATAGGAATATGGCCCGACTCCCCGAGCTTCGACGACAAGGGCTTCGGCCCTCCACCGAGCAAATGGAAGGGCAAATGTGACCAAGGACCAAACTTCACTAGATGCAACAAGTATGTATACGATCTCTTCTAGTTACTACATTTAGGGTGGGTTTGGTAAGCAGAATTTGGTGCGGAAAATAAAATAAAACATGTAATGGCACGATAGGCGAAGCGTGACGTACAATCCCCCAATGCGTATCATTACAGTTTTCTTTCCTTCTTCCGCGTTGAACTATGCATATCAAACGCACCCTTAAATAATCCCAAATGGCAAAAAATTTAGTTAGCATAAAAAAAAATTATTTTTTGTTGCTTAGCAAGGTTATCGGCGCGCGGTACTTCAACGTCGCCGAAAACGTCCCCTCGGCCATTGCCACGCCGGGCGACACGGAGGGCCACGGGACCCACACGGCCTCCACCGCAGCGGGTGCCTTCATCAACGACGCCGAACTCTACGGGATATCCCGAGGCACAGCCCGAGGGGGCGTCCCGTCAGCCCGCGTGGCGAGCTACAAGGTGTGCTGGGGACCCAACGGGTGTCAGGACGTCGACATTTTGGCGGCCTTCGACGCCGCAATTTCCGATGGGGTCGACGTGATATCTCTCTCCATAGCGGGTGGAAGCCAGAACTACCTCGACAACTCCATCACCATCGGGTCGTTCCATGCTGCCAGGCGCGGGATTCTGAGCGTGTGCGCTGCCGGGAACAACGGGCCGGGCCTTTGGATGGTCGCCAATATAGCACCGTGGGTCGTGACCGTGGGCGCGACAACGGTGGACCGTAGGCTCGCGTCAGACATCGTGTTGGGCGACGGACGGAGGATTTTGGTCAGTTAGGGTTTTTTTTTTGTCCTTTCGAAAAATTACTGACTTTATAATTTTTGTTTCTGTGTAAGGGGACTGCGATCAATGTGTACGAGCCGAAAAGGCAGCTATATCCCTTGACTAGCGGAGCAAAAGCACGAAATATCACAGCGGATTTGTCTAACTATGCGAGGTGAGTTTTGCTACTTAAGGTCATCTCCAACTCCAATCCACAACGAATATATGGTCAATTTTACACAACAGTACAATTCTAATTGGAGATTCTGTTAATTTCCAGAAGTGAGTAATAGATAGCTTTTGCTTTGTCTTTCTTCGTCGAATGGCAGTTCATGCCTCGAAGGGACGCTGAGCAAGGATAAAATCGAGGGCCGAATAGTGTACTGTAGGTCGTGGTCGGGGGAAAGCGCCGTCGATAAACTATGTGGGGCGGGCATAATTGTCGCCCGAGGCTATAATTTAAGCGATTTTGCCATGGCTACTGTTAAAGGACCCGGGACTTCTGTCACCGAAACAGACGGAGCGATAATCGACATGTACATAAACTCCACGAGGTAACAATAAGTATTGTAAAACCTAAATTATCCGATTAGAAGGGTTTGTTCGACATTTTTTCCCTCGTATATATATGCAGAGCGCCACGGGCCGTAATTACGAAGACGTTTGATGTGTATACGAATTATGCGCCCGCTGCGGCGTCTTTCTCGTCCCGAGGTCCTCAGACCATAAGCCCTCACATACTCAAGGTAATAAATTAGTAAACCTTTTACTATTTTTTCTGTATGTATTGTTCGAATTTACGTGCGACACATTAGCCCGATATTGCCGCGCCGGGAGTTAATATATTGGCCGCCTACACGAAACACGCTACGCTTACTGGAGAAGAAGGGGATAGAAGAATCGTGAGATTTAATATACAGTCGGGAACGTCGATGGCTTGCCCTCACGTCGCCGGCGCAGCGGCTTACGTTAAGACGTTTCGCCCGAACTGGTCGCCCGCCGCGATAAGATCCGCGCTCATGACTACGGGTAAATTTACTTGGTTTTTTTTTTTGCGATTTTATTGGAAAGAATAATTAAAATGGGCAATGATTGTTCAATGCATGCTGTTAGAACAACTTATCACTTCACCTAAAACTTAAGCCGCGTTAGATATCATAGGATCTGACTCTGAGTTTACGTAGTTTTGCAATTTTGTTAGAAAGGATTAAAGTGCATAATAAATTAATAATCTGCCGAACAATTTATCACTTAACCTAAAGCTTAAATTATTAAGATATCATAGGGTATGTATGACATGCGATATATTGTAGAGCCATGCAGTTTGCCAAATAGTTTGTAGTTTACCTGGTTTTTAAAATTTTGTTAAAAATAACTCCAGTGCCTGACGCGTGATTAGTGCGTGCCGTTAGGACGATCTCGCTTCACCTAAAACTTAAGCGGTCAGACATCACAGGGTTCGAACTGTGATAATCGAGCCACTTTACCTAAAAGTTTTAAGCTGTTACGCAAAATAGGGATGCGTTATTAATTCCATAATGATTTCGATATGTTTGAATATCCAGCGGAAGAGATGAAGATCAAACCCGAGGAGGCCGAGCTTGCCTATGGCTCGGGCCTCATAAACCCTACCAAAGCCATAAATCCCGGGCTCGTCTATGACATAGACACGAACGCCTACATAAGCTTCCTATGCAAGGAAGGCTACACAGATCGACAAATCTCCATTTTGACCGGCGACAGACAGCACAGATGCTCGAACGTGCCCAAGGCAATGGGCTCGGACGGTCTGAACTACCCTTCGATGTACCTACAGCTTGCGAGGAGTGTCACCGATTTCTACGCCGAGTTTCATCGCACGGTGACTAATGTAGGAGATGACGAAGGTGTTGGTAATGATAATAATGAGAAAAATAATAGTGTAGTGTATTATAGGGCGACAGTCGATAGCACTAAGGGGCTAACCATTACGGTCGAGCCTAACGTTCTGACGTTTTGGAAGAAGGGAAATGAGACGGGGTCGTTTAGGGTTGTGGTTAAGGGAAGGTTCGAGCCGAGGAGGAATGTGAGGATTCTCTCTGGCTCGGTGACGTGGACCGATTCCGTGCACATTGTGAGGAGCCCTATTTTAGTTTTCCGTACTAATTTTTGATCGATTTGTTTGAACGAATAATTAAGGGTTTTGTAATAAAGAAAGGAAATTTATGGATTTTCGTATCGTGGGCCGATATATTTTCTCCTCATTAGTATTAAATTTTATGAGATACTTATCTAAATAGAACCATGTCGGTGGAATTAATTATGGTGCTGATAGTGTCAAATATTTTCAGCTAAGAAGCGTCACTTTCTTGGGGGAAAGCCCTGGTGAAAGTGACGGTTCTTTCTGCACTTCTGAAAATTGACGTAAATATGGGTAAAATGGATTAATAGGACCATCTAATATCTATCTCGAATATATTTGATGATTCTGAAAATTGACTTTGTGAAATATGGGGACCATTTGTGAATTAAAGGAAGTATAGCCCAAAAGGTACGCTGGACCACTTTGATATAAAAAACAAGTTTTTGGCCCAAATGGTATTTCCACATCATCTTGATTCTTGATGCATCAAAGAATCTAATGGGAATAATTAAGGTACTATAATTGAGTAATTAGGAAGATTTCCGCACGCCGAAGATTAATTTAATTCTTTAATTATTATTATCTTTCTGTACGTCCTTTTCATTTTGATTAAGTTTGGTTAATGATGTTAATCATAAGATTTGGTGTACCAACCAACTAGTAAGAGTATTTATGTAGTTTAATTTAATCCTAGTATTTGTCTTTTAAAAAGTCTTGTGGTCCTAATTTTAGATATCGGCGTGGATTTAATTTAAAGAAGTTTATTCGAAATGATTCGCCACTTTTGAAATAATAATCGAGTTAGGTATAGTATATTTTAATGGTAAAGATAAAAAAAAAAAATTAGTAAACGATGGCCTGCTTTCATATTAGGAGCTATCTCACACAATGAATGCTCACATGATCTTAATACATATTAATTAAGGTACTGTTTGAATCGAATTTGAATCACATAATCGACTATGAGATAACATCCGATTTCCAATTGAACTAATAAACAATGAATTTGAACTCATGACAAATGAGATTGACAACTCTTCTTCAACCACTGACACTCTATGTAGATTGTAGAGTGTAGACCCAAAATACTACTAGTTGAAAATTATTAAAAAAAAAAGGAACATATCTCACATGTCTTGGATAAGCTAAAAATGATTGATTAAGTCAAATAGCTCGTTGCACTATTTACCAATTAAGTTTTAGGGTGATAATCGAATTTTTATATACTAGGAGATCGTGTGCACAAATCACACGACTATCCCCCAGTAAAAAACTCACGGGCTAGATACGAAATAAAATTATCAAGAAATTAATCTTTTGGAAATAAATTAGATAGATTAAAAATATAAACTAAAGTTTGTCTAGGTGAATTGATCATTTAAAATTAACTTTATTTTTTCTTTCTGTAAAACATCGATCTAGTTTATGCAATCAAAGTCAGTTTGTTCTCCAATATTATGTCTTTAATGTAAATAAGGGAGTGATTTATCACATCAAATGTAGAAAAGGTCCAAATTTGTGTATGGTATAGTGTATATATATATAATATATATTATCTATTCTATTATATTAAGGGTGAGAGGCACTGACGGAGCCAGCGTTGGGCCAGTGGGGTCCATGGACCCCACTGGAAAAAAAAATTTATTACTAATTTAGGTATAGAAAAATAATTATAGGACTAAAATTGAAAAAATATATACTATTGGGACCCCAGTGAAAATTTTTAAAATTACTGGGTATGGGGTCCAATTAACATGGACCCCACTAATTTGAAACCCTGGCTCCGCCACCGGTGAGAGGTTGGGATAAACCGTCAATTGGTCTATATCAATTGACCAATCAGAATTTTTCTACATCTATTAAAAAATAAAAAAATGCTTATTGAACCATGGACCTTCCATAAACTCATAATAAATATCAAATGCTATTTTTAATATATTACTTATTAAAATTATTTAATAATAATTAACTTTATTTTATTGCACACGTACGGTGTGCATACTAAGTGTGCATACTAATATATATTGTGCCCAATGTTTTAAAAAGCGTGTAGCGTAGTGTGTCGCGTTTTAATGCCGGTAGCGCGTAGCGTAAATAGCGTAGCGCATTGCGTGAGTATTTCGGATAATCTATATATAATGTAATAAATTATATATAATATATAATAAATATAAATATGCTACGTTCGGTTATTTTTATGTCATTATTGTAGTTATGAGACTAAATAAACAATATTTTCTCAAAGTATTTAATGAAATAAAAACCATGGTTCAATTAATTGATTAAAATAAAAAATTCAATATATATATGAATAATATATTTTAAAGTTTATATAAGCCCACAACAAAAAAAATAACATAAAATATTGTAACACGCTATATGCGCAATTTGGCACGCTATATCGCAATTTGGCACGCTATTTACGCTATTTCTCAAAATATTCACGCTTTTCAGGACAAAACGCTATATTTTTTACGCTTTAACGCGTTTTTCTGCAAAATTGCGCTATTTCGCGCTACGAAACGCGCTACATTACGCTATTTAAAAAACTGATTGTGCCCCACAAATTTAAATTAAACTGTGGAAAATACGCCAAAACTCTGCCATGCTTTTGTCCGAGGCGCTGACATTAGTTCTAACGTCTTCAATATTTACACATATGCGTACATTTTTAAATTTTACTCCACCCAAGCATAAATAACTAAATCAATCTGACTCAAATTAGTATATTTAAATCTCAATAATTGTCAAAAACCTAAACATAAGTTTATTTTACGGGACGTGTCTGGTCGAAGATGGCCATGAATTTTTAGTGATTGTCCATATTAGTTTGTTTAGGGACGATGGGAACAAAGATCTAGGTAATAAAACGGAGATAAGAATAATAATGATAAAATGTTTATTTAATTACCGATATTGGCTCATGGAAGAATGTGGTGGCCTTATTGTGTATGGCCAAATCTGCCGACAAGTAGATTCTTCTCTATAAAGATTGAATCGAGTGATATGCTTCATGATTTATTATTATAATTAGGGTTGCAAACTAATCGAACTTATTCGCAATTCGATTCGAATTCAAACTCGAATATTTAGAATACGAATCCGAATAAGATTATTTTTTTGATTCGAGAAATATACGAATACGAATATGAAATCACAATATTCGATTCGAAAATTAATCGAATTATTCGATTCGAATAATATAACATAAAATATATAGTATAATTAATATATATTCACGTATAATATATGATAACTCACTAATACATTTGAACGTAATATATTATAATACATTTGAACATAATATATTATAATTCAATATATGTTTAAATATAATTCATTATATAACAATATATATTTTGAATATAATATTGTTTATATTTTGTTAAATAGAAAATGAAAGATGACTTTGAATACAAATATTCAATATTCGATTCAAATATTCGAGAAAATATTCGAATTCGAATAAGAATCGATTTTATGATTCGATTAAATATTCGAATATTCGTATTCGTATTCGATTGTTATCCGAATACGAATAGAATATTGCGGTATTCGACTCGATTCGATTCGTTTGCAACCCTAATTGTAATTAGTATTATTATTGTTATTGAATATAAATTAATTTTCATAATAGAATGAGTAATAGCTTGGTTCTTTTTGAAGCCAATAATGATCTGTAGGTATGTTGATGCGGCCATTCTAGACAAGTTATCACCTAGCTAGTCCATAAAGAAATAATACATATATAATTAGTCGTACTTACATAACAATTAATGATTACATTAGATTATTGCACTCGTTTATTTTATAACGCTTGCAATAGTAAAATCACAAATATAGATAAAGTGGTTAACAAATAAAACCAATTCACTTATCGTAACGGTCGAATATCACTCTCACCGACGTCAATCCCATTGATTATCAATAAATTATAATTAAAACATCGTTAGGTGTGCAATGAATTTAATGACATTTCTAGATGTTTCACCGTGAGGAGGAAAACAACAAACTGAATAGAATAAATAAAGAAAATAAAAGTAAAAAGAAAAGAAGCTCAAATAATAATAATAAACTCAAAACTCGAATCCTAAGTCATCTGTGCTGTGGGGCTCATAAGCACAGTTTAGTGGGGACTCTGACGCAGCTGTGTAATAAAGAAATAACGAAGAAGATTGAGAAATGGTAATAATGAAAAAAAAAAAAAAAGATACTGATTTTTTGAGAGAGACATTATTGATTTCTCATCGCTCGTTCTTCCCATCATTGCTCTCTCTCTCTCTCTCTCTCTCTCTCTCTCCGTAGGGTTTTCTTTCTCTCCTGGTTATTTTCCACCTGAGAAGTTCTTCAGTTTCTTGAATGTAATAGGCGTTGTGTGCTATATAGATCTCTGCTTTCCAGGTAACATTTTTACCTTCTTGTTTCTGTAGCCGATCTGTGACTGTACTGTTAAAGTTTTAACCTTTTTCTTGCCCACCGTGCATAGTTTCTTAAATCATGAAGAAATAGTTATTACCTCATTCTCATCCTTAGCTACTTATTTTTCTGCATTGTCCTCTTTTTTCAAAATTAATGGTCTTTAGCTAAGGTTGAAAAGGAGTAGTACCTTCTGTTTTTTGTAGAGCTGACTTCCATGGACTCTTTGATGAAGGCTGTTATGATTTTTGATAACCGATTTGACTGTCTAAATCTGTGAGGTTTCTGCTTTGTATTGCATATAAAGCTTGATTAGTTCATGTAATTGATGATTATGTTGCTATAATCTAGTTGAGTGTTAGCCATTTTGTTTGTCTTAGTTTGCAAAGCTACTGCGCTCATACTGTCTGTTGATCTTCGTTCAGGCACAGTCAGCATTTGTAAGAAAAAGGTTTTTGAAGTTTGTCGAAGTATTGGAGCATTTTGGGAACTAATTGCTGCGTATATGCGATGGCCATGCTTCAATTTTTCGGCGATTTAGACTCTTTATGAGTTGCTACGCTGAAATAATACAAATTAAAGGAGTTCGATCGATAGTCATAATGGCGTCGTCCAACTGCGAAATAATCGAAGTAAAGGACGAGCAAAGTACGATCAGACAACCCCACAACCATCTCATTACACAACTAAGATCGAAGAAGGGTTCTAACAAATCGTTAGAAGAAGAAATCAACAAGCTCTTCGAATCCATCGATCTGAAATCAGCCAACAAGAGTTTAGACCTCTCAGACTCGAGAAAAAACCCGTCGAAGAAGCCCATGATGAGATCCAACGGTTCAAATTCGCCCGTCGTGGGATTTTCCCAGCCCATCTCCCTAAAGCAGGCGTTGAGAGGAATGTGCGTCTCCCAAGCCGCTGAGATGGCGGCCATTAAGAGATCTTCGATGCCCTCTTCTCCTAGAATGTCAGAGGCTGGTAAGATCACGAACATGTACAGATCTGTAATGGTTCGAGAAAGTAGTTGTTCGAGTTCGAGTTCTTCTAAATCAGCTGTTGATAGCTCGTCTTCTCCTCCTCCTAGTTTTAGCATCAAGGCAGCCATTAAAATTGCAGAACAACCCTGTGATAGTATGAAGATGCAAGAGAAGGATGGAAAACAGAGCCTAGTTATGGTTTCTGTGTTGACTTGTAATGATAAATCGAAACCCTCTTCGCCAGAGAAGGCTGCTAGCTTTCTTACGAATTCTGTAAGAACGTTCGAAGAATCGAACACGAAGGCGAGGAGAAAATCAAGGTTGCAGAGCGCATCTGCGTCCAATTCCGTAAAGGGCAGCAGAAAATATCCTAAAAAAGCCAAACCCATGAGAATCAATGTTCGAATCAGAAACAAGAATTTGGTCATAAGGAGAAATGTCCCAAAGCAGTTGATTTGCGAGAAATGTCAGTGTTCTATGAGGGATATGGGTAACAATAACAATCCATGTAACGATGCTCGAGAAGTTTCGAACAGTAGGGAGAAAAGAGGCGAATTGGCCGTCAATTCAAACAGCAACTTAGCCTCGAAATCTTCGAGCAGCTTCTACGATTTCAGCAGCAGCACCAGCATTAACACGAGCCTAAGCGAAGAGAGCAGCAGATCGACGTGCGCTTACAAGCCGCACATGTCTAGAGATTCGAGGTGGGAAGCGATCGACGATGTAAGAAAACGTTACGGTTTCTTGGGATTGAGCCACTTCAACCTTGTGAAGAAGCTCGGGTCGGGCGACATTGGGACCGTCTATCTTGCCGAGCTCGTGGGCACGAGTTGTCCCTTCGCGATAAAAGTGATGGACAACGAGTTCTTGGAGAGGAGGAAGAAGATGGCCAGGGCGCAAACCGAGAGGGAGATTCTGAAGACGCTCGACCACCCTTTTCTCCCGACGCTCTACGCTCAGTTTACGTCCGACAACTTGTCTTGTCTCGTCATGGAGTTTTGTCCCGGAGGAGATTTGCACGTCCTTCGCCAGAAGCAGCCCGGTCGGTGCTTTACCGAACAAGCTGCTAGGTATGTTGTATTGTATCCGAGGGTTGATTATTTTTTCAGTCCTGTAATTTAGGGGGTGTCTCGTTAACGTAGCTTTCAAAATTAAACAATTTTGGGACATTATACACCGGAACCTACATTTCGTCCCGGGATTGCTTACTTTATGAAAGTTATGGTACGTATGATGTCACCCTTTAAATTCGTCGCCGGAAACCTGTCGGGGGGTGACATCATACGGACCATAACTAAAAAGTAAGCAATTCCGGGCCATTATACGTTGGTTACCTAAATTTCCTCCCAAAATTGCTTAATTTTTAAAAGTTATGGTCCGTATGATGTCACCACCTAAATTTACCAGAACCCTACGAAATCCTAAAAGGTAGGGTACAATCTAGGGTTCTGGTGTATAACGTCCCTAAATTGTTTAATTTTAATGTATTGTTCGTATTATGTCATTCCTTAAATTCATCATAAGCCCTTGATTACCCGCCGAAATCCTGGGCAAATCTAGGGTTCTGCCGTATAATGTTCCGAAAATCCTTTTTTGAAAGTTATTGTTCGTAAAATCCCATCTGCTAATTGATTGTAGCCACACGTATGATTTGAACAAGATTATAATTTATATATCATCGGTATAACAATTGGAGTCAGAATATGCTCGTTCCCTTCTGACGTAATTTCTTCGTTGAAGCAGATTCTACGTAGCGGAGGTGCTCCTGGCCCTGGAATACCTCCACATGCTCGGGATCGTCTACCGAGACCTCAAGCCCGAGAACATCCTCGTACGCGACGACGGCCACATCATGCTCTCCGATTTCGACCTTTCCCTCCGTTGCTCCGTGAGCCCAACCCTCCTCGTAAACCCGTCCCCGCCCCTCGAGCCATCCAGAGTCTCGGGCCCGTGCGCAGGCTCCAACTGCACCGACCCCTTCTGTGCGGGGCCCTCATGCAAGTTCTCGTGCTTCGCCCCTCGAATCTACGCATCAAGAAAACACAGGGACAACAATAGCAACAGAAACAACATTTTATTACCGCAGTTAGTGGCCGAACCCACGGAGGCTCGCTCGAACTCGTTCGTCGGGACCCACGAGTACTTGGCTCCCGAGATCATCAGAGGGGACGGGCACGGCGGGGCGGTGGATTGGTGGACTTTGGGGGTTTTTCTTTACGAGCTTTTGTACGGTAAGACGCCGTTCAAGGGTGGTTGCAGTGGTGGAGGTAATAATGAGGAGACGTTGGCCAACGTTGTGATGAAGGGACTCAAGTTCCCGGATAGTCCCATCGTGAGCTTTCAGGCTCGGGATTTGATTAGGGGGCTATTGGTTAAAAATCCCGAGCATAGGCTCGGGTATGAGACGGGGGCAGCTGAGATTAAGAGGCATTCATTCTTCGAGGGCTTGAATTGGGCTTTGATTAGGTGCCTTGGCCCGCCCTGCGTTCCCGAGAATTTCGAGGTCGGTTGGTTTTTGCCGAAGAAGTTTGAGGTGGAGGATGGGAATAGCTATGGGGGGAATGTAGAATTTGAGTTGTTCTGAAAATTGTTATGATATCTATAGATATATGCTTCAACTCTGAGCTCTAAGATTACGGGTTTAATGATGTTAGAATCTTGAAACTCGTCGAAATTCACATGGAAGCGTACTTTCAGTAAGCTTTTTTCTTCACGTGAAAAGTCAAAGCTAATATCTCTTTAATGAGCACTTGGCTCACGTATTATTACAGATAAAAGGCTGCATTTATTTTATTTTATATCAACATTCCGTCCCAACTTTGATCACCAATATAATAATGATTTAATTAACACTCTATATATATATATAAGATATAACGGATTAAATGATGCTATAATCGTAGGACTCGTGGAGGGTGAAAAGAACGTATATCCAATGGGTGCTGAACACAGAAAGCATCATCAGAAACTGCAAGAACTTCTGAGACAAGAGCAAGAGCCCTTTCATCTCAGCTCTTACATCGACTCAAAGCGTTCGAATCTTCGAAGGAAAGAGATTAACTCGGCGCCACGTCAGCTTGTCGGAGGTTCGAAGTCCACAAACGGCGCCGTTCTGATCAGAATCCCGCCGGAAACTGCTGCTCAAATCGCCGAAGCTGCTGCGAGGATTCAAATAAGGCGATCCAAGAAAAGCAAAGAGGGATCTTTGGGCTCGTTTATAAAGAGGGCTCGCGCGAAAGATCGAAGAAATAAGAAGATTGAATGGTTATTGAGAAATTCCGATGGTGATGAAGATGATGATTCGAAGGCTTGCGTTAGTAGTCCTTGTAAGCCTATCGGCGACGTCGTTTTTGACTTGATAGATAAACGCTTTTGCTTGGGACGTTTAGGGTTTTCGTCCGAGAGGAGAAGCACTTCGTCGTCAACCTTTGATTCGTCAAAACAGGTTAGCTTCGTTGTTTTCTTTTTCTTTTTTCTTCTTAAAATAAAAAACAATTGTTTGTACTTCATTTTATCCCCTAAATGAGATAATTAGTTGTTATTTTTCGTCCATGAATGAGTGAATGGGGAAGTAGTATTGATAACATGACATAGTTGTTTTGTTTTGATGATATTCAGAATTAATACGAGTCGATCATATAGGATGAAATTAAATAATAGGGTGAAATCGTTTAGGTATCGGCATGAGTAGGATCGCTTTATATGGGTCTTATATGATCTGATGTTATTAGTTGTCAATGTCGACTATAATAAATATTATGTTTCCATCTGAATATATATATATGTCCCCCCTCATTTTTTTATCTCGTCACAATCACAAGAGGACATGTCCTAACTTTGTTTTATTAATCGGATGTACACTAAGGATCATTATTACATATATCCTAATCATGAATATTAAGTTATTTTTAAGTGGAGTCTGTGATGCATGAGAATTTTTGTCGTAGTATAGTATAATTTACATCATTTTGCTAGTTTGTATAAATTTTCTTTTGCATATGCGCCGTCGACAGAAGATTTCATGTCGGAAAACAAATTGTCCCCGAAAAATAATTTGCGACGAATATTTCTAATTTTTTGTACCGCATGTCCTTTAAATATTTTCGGGGGCTAGGTAAAATGGGACGTAAATGGGACGAAAATTAATTTGCGACGAATATTTCTAATTTTTTGCTAGTTTATTCTCGACCAACTATTCCGTCGAAATTTACTTATTCGATGGATTTTCCCGTGATTTTTTTTTTCATAGTGAAATTTAAGTGCATATTATTATTTAAAAATATTATAACAGGAAAAGAATATTAATGCGCAGAAGAGATCGAACGACGTCGAAAGGGATAAATCGAAAGAACAAAGCAGTCCAATATCTGTGTTAGAACATTTCTTCGAAGACGATGAAAGCAATAATGATGCAAAGGAAGATGATTATCGTTCCTATTTCGAGAGAAGCAATGATAATATTCAAAGTACGCTCTTAATTTCCCTTCAGTTCGTAAATCTACATCTTCTTCATGAGGTATGATTGCTTGATTGATTAATTACGGATAACTTTTTACATAAGGTAAATACGTAACTTGTTTTTATTATAGGTATTCTAAGTTCATATGTTGCCATGTCGTTTTCGTTTTTTTATTTTATTTGGTAATCACCCTTCTTGTCCATATTTCTTTTATGACATGTAGTTCGTTGCCCCATGTCTCGAATCTCAGGTTTTCTCTAATACCGATCTGTCTTACATGAATTAAAATAAAACAAAGCCATTGAATTAATCATTACCTATCCTATGCATTAAGTCTAATAAGCAGCGATATATCTTATTGTAGCTGATATAATTGAATGTTATATTTAGCATAAATATATAATAGGCTACTTTCATTGAATTTATATGTTGTGAGTTGTCTTTTCAGAAATATGTTAGACATATAATCATATATAATATATTATATTATATATGTTGTATGAGGAATGATATGGTACTCACTTCATGTGAGCACCTTATATGGGCATCTGCTGATTTGGCACCGATTCGTGCCATATCAGCATGTCACTTCAACATCAAATGTGATGTGGCATTAATCAACACATTTTACGCGTCATATATCGACACATATGATGCTGATGTGCCATGTTTACTTGGTATATATCAAGGCCACACAACAAGTGCCACATAAGACGTGAATATGGCACATCAGCATCACATGTGTCTATCTATGCCACGTAAAATGTGTTGATTAATGCCACATCACATTTGATGTTGAAGTGACAAGCTGATATGACACGAATCGATGCCAAATCAGCAGGTGTCCACTTTATCATTCCTCTATGTTGTACGGTTGTAATAACTTAATCGTGCAATAACCTCGCAGGGGTAAAAGAACAGCTGGTAAAAAGGCTTCGAAGATTCGAAGAACTCGCCGAGTTAGATCCGTTAGAACTCGATCACGTACACTTCGTAGAAGGTAATAATAATACAGATGAAGAAGAAGGAGAAGCGACGAGCCATAACGTGGACCAAGATGAAAATATAGGAAACAATAACAAGAATACCAGCTCTAGCAAAAAGCTTGTGATTGGAGGAATATTTAAAGTAAAGCACGATGCAATAATTGATATGGAAATAGAGTTAGAACTGAAGAGTGTTAGCAATAATCGATCGTGGAGGAGAATATTTAATGAGCAGGTGGAAGACATTGCAGAAGAGATTGAGCTCCACATATTTAACCTATTGGTTGATGAAATTATTCGCTAAGTAAATAATTTTTTAAACGCATTATCTTATTAGGTTGTTGATAATTCTTCGTATGTAGTGCCTGTTTAAGCTTAGTTAATTCAGATTATTTTTAGCACTTGCTTTAAATTAGAAAACCAACCGACATATAATATAAGTAGCGTCTTTAAAAATTTGATTCGACAGTTAAACCAGCCCAAATAGGTTGGTACTCTATTAGGGTAAGGCATGATCTGTAGTTATTTCATTATGGCTCACATACATACCTCTAATAACATAATGAAATAATCAAAAGGATTGGAATTATGTAGTAGATTGATTTATACGGTTCAACCACCACGCCTCGAAAGCTCAACTTCTCGTAACTACTCTACTCTCTCTTCCCAACCTTATAATTATTAAAGATTTTATAAGTTTTCAATCACTAAAATCTCATACTTCTCTCAAATATATTTTGCCACCGCGCCTAGCAAAATCAACCGTGCATGATCATTGGCAACTAATGGACAGGGCCAATTAAACCCAACTAAGCCCACTTAAGTTGGGCCTAATTAGGCATATACACAGAAAAGAAGAAGAATTCATATTAAAGAAGACCCAAGTCTGATTTATGACTGACAACAACGCAGAAAACAAAAATAACAGCAGATCAAACCGCAGAAACAACAATCACAAATTTTCGAAAACCCGAAACACAAAACAACCCAAAATTAAGAAAAAACCACCAAAAACTCACCAACAAAAATACCTCAGTACTTGTAGTCCTTGACGTGTAGACTCTCAGACGCGCCCTCGCCCAACGAATCCCCGCCCTCGTAAATCCCGAGGGTCGCCTCGGAGTTCGCCTTACACCTCGCAAGAAAAGCCGCCTGAGCCTTCGGTATATTCCCGTCCTTCCCCGCCCAAGCCCGGAGCGTACTCTGCTGCAAAGCCCTCCCAAACGAGAACGTGAGCGACCAAGGCTTCTTAGTCGTCCCCTTTGTTAAGAAATGAGTAAAAGAGACACAGGAATTTACGTGGAAAAACCCCTTTTTACTTGGGGTAAAAAACCACGGGCGAGGTAGAAATTTATTACTGGGGTAAAAACATACAACCTCTCAATCTATAAATGAGAAAACACACACTATCTCTCTTTATAGTCGGAGCATATACCGAACAAACCCTCTATTTTTCTTTTCTACCTCTATCTTATTTTTCTCTCTAATTTTGGATACCATTTACAACATCAAATGGCATGTATTTATAACAAACTCTAGCATGCCATATGAGAATAGTTTTAGCACTCCATTTTATTTATTTTCATGTACCACATGTTACATGTTAGCACTCCATTGTAATATTATTATTTTTTTTTTTCATTTATCACATTTAGGATACCTAGGTTGACAATCTCCCACTTGAAGATTTGATTGAAGCGCAATCAGATCTTCACACCATTCTCCTAGCTCACCTTTGCATGTTACTTTTGTTCTGTCAATCCACATGAGAAACGACACCATACAAACTTGTCCACAGGAATTGTTTTGGTCATGTAGTCTGCCAGATTATCTCCAGTGTGAACTTTTTGCATGTCCACTGTTCCCTCTTCCACTTTTTCACGAACAAAGTGGTATTGGACCCGGATGTGTTTGGTTCTTGAATGATATGCTGGATTCCTTGCAAGATGCAACGCACTCTGTCTATCACAATAGAGAACAATTTTCTCCTATTTGTGGCCGAGTTCTTCCAGCAACATCTTCAACCATATTGCCTCTTTACTGGCTTGCGTAGCTGCAACATATTCTGCTTCCGTTGTTGACGTAACAACAATGGACTGCAGTTTTGAAACCCAGCTTACAGCACCGCCAGCAAGATTGAACACATATCCGGTTGTGGATCTGCTTTTATCAAGCTCACCTGCATAATCTGCATCAACAAAACCATGGACAGTAAAATCTGTACCTCCATAACATAATGACAGATCAGAGGTTCCCTTGATGTATCTGAGAATCCTCTTAACAGCACTCCAGTGCTCCCGACCAGGGTTGGACATGTATCGACTAACAACTCCCACTGCATGGGCAATGTTTGGTCTGGTACAGATCATTGCAAACATTAGACTTCCTACCGCCGATGCATATGGTAGTCGAGACATCTCTATCTTCTCATCTTCATCGGTAGGACACATCTCGGATGATAGCTTGAAATTAGCAGCAAGAGGGGTAGATATTGGCTTACTATCTTGCATGTTGAACCTTCGCAGAATTTTCTTCAAATAATTCTTTTGGGAAAGCCAAATCTTCCGCTTGCTTCTGTCTCGAGAAATTTGCACGCCAAGGATTTTGTTTGCTGGTCCCAAGTCCTTCATTTCGAATTCACTGGCCAGTTGAGTCTTTAAGTCGGCGATACGACCTTTGTTGGGTCCTGCCACCAGCATATCGTCGACGTACAACAGCAACATGATGAAATCGTCATCGCCAAATCTCTTGAAATATGCACAAGGATCTGAATATAGCCTGTTGTAGCCAAGACTCATTATGAAGGAGTCAAATCTCTTATACCAGCATCGAGGTGCTTGTTTGAGCCCGTAGAGAGATTTGATCAGTCTGCAAACCAAATCTTCTTTTCCTTGTTCCTCGAAACCTTCTGGTTGAAGCATATATATTTCTTCATCCAGGTCACCATGGAGAAAGGCCGTCTTCACATCTAGCTGCTCAAGATGCAAGTCGAATGTAGCACACATTGACAAGACCACCCTGACTGTTGTAAATCGTACCACCGGTGAGAAAATTTCGTTGAAGTCAATCCCTTCTTTCTGAGCATATCCCTTTACAACCAGTCTAGCACGGTAGCGCTCTACCTGGTCATCACCATTCCGCTTGATTTTGTACACCCATTTATTACCAATGGGTTTCCTTCCTTGCGGTAATGGCACCAACTCCCATGTCTTATTTTTATAGAGAGCTTTCATTTCCTCTTGCATTGCTGAAATCCACTGACTCGCATCTGAATTATTCAGTGCTTCTTGGAAAGTGGTTGGCTCTCCATCCTCAGTTAGAAAACAGTATGCAAGATTGCTCTCTATCTCATAATCTGAGTGCCAAGTTGGCGGCCTACGCTCGCGTGATGACCGCAAGAGTTCCGGTACTTCATATTCGACTGGGTCGAGCTCTTCGTGCGCCGGTTCAGCTTCAGAAGAATTATATTGCTCCAATTTTCGTTTCACCGACGTAGTCTTTGTCACACCTTTTGAACTGCTATCATTATCGACTTGCTCTTCATCGCTATCTTCGAGGAAGATAACATCTCTGCTGATAATCACTTTGTGGTCAGTGAGATCCCACAAGCGATACCCCTTTACTCCTTCAGCATACCCCAAGAATAGGCATTTCCTGGACTTTGGATCCAACTTCGTCGTTTCTTGGTTGTGGTACATTGCGTACGTTGAACTTCCAAATATATGAAGGTTTGAATAATCTGCAGGTGCACCAGTCCACATTTCCATCGGTGTTCGCATCTCTATAGCAGTAGATGGAGCCCGATTCACCACATAACAGGCAGTACAGATTGCTTCCGCCCAGAACTTCTTTTCTAGGCCCGCAGTTCTCAACATAGCTCTTGTTCTCTCCAACAAAGTTCTATTCAACCGCTCTGCCACTCCATTCTGTTGTGGAGTGTAAGCCGTGGTAAACTGCCTTCTGATGCCCGCACCTTTGCAGAATTCAGTGAATTCTTTGCCAGTATATTCTCCTCCATTATCTGACCGGAGACACTTGATTTTTCTGCCGGTTTTTTCAAGTTCAACTCGCGCCTTGTATGTTTTGAAGACAGGAAACACATCGTCCTTCTTCTTGATTGGATACACCCAGCATCTCCTGGAGTAGTCGTCTATGAATGATACGAAGTAGTTGGCTCCTCCCAGGGATGCAATCGGTGCTTGCCATACGTCAGAGTGGATCAATTCTAGAATTTCTTTGCTTCTAGAATTTGAAGTGGAGAACTTCAGGCGATGCTGTTTGCTCACAATACAATGCTCGCAGAATGGTAGCGTCACCGTCGTGAGACCAGGAAGTAGATTCTTTTGCGCAAGAATTTTCATGCCTTGTTCAGACATATGACCAAGTTTCTTGTGCCAAGTCATCGTAGACTTTTCATTTGAACTTGTCGTGGCAACAGATGCCTGCCCTTCTTGCAGAGTCTCTCCCTTCAGCATGTATAGATTTGCAGTTATCTTTTCTCCCTTCATCACCACTAGTGCTCCTTTGGAAACCTTCATTATCTTGTTCTCCAATTCAATTTTGAAACCAAGATCATCAAGTTGCCCCACGGACAACAGATTTTTCTTCAAGCCCTCCACATGTCGGACAGCATGGATGGTACGCACAGTGCCATCGTACATCTTTATTTGAATCGTACCGACCCCGACAATCTTCAGCGCTTGGTCATTGCAGCTGTAGACATACCCTCCAAAGGCATGCTCGTATTGATGAAACCATTCTCTTCGAGAGGTCATGTGAAAAGTAGCTGCTGAGTCCATGAGCCACACGTCGTTGAAACTTCCATTTTCAGCGATAGTGGTTGCGGCTTCACACATCAAGACAATTCCATCGTCAGTAGTGTTGGCAGCGTTTCCTTGGGCATTTGGATTTTTATGTAGAGCCCAACAATCTTTCTTCATATGACCTTTCTTGCCACAGTGGTAACACTTTATAGCCTTCTTATTTTTTGTAACAAAGTTTTGCCGTTTTTGACTCCCACTTGATCCAGACTCTCCGAGTCTTGTCCGTTTTCGGCTCACATTTGGATCACGAGCTCCTGATCTTGCCCTCGTCACCGTCAACGCTTCCGCCTGTTGGGACATTATCAACTTGTCTTCTTTGTTATTGCGCCGACTTTCTTCTTCGAGAACCGCAGCTGCAATACTATCGAAGATAAGTTTTCCCGCAGTTTGGTTGTTGCTCAAGTTGATGACGAGTTGATCGTAGGAGTCTGGCAGACTTTGTAGTAGAAGCTCAGCACGTTCACTTGGCTCTATTTTGTAGTCCAAGTCTTTAAGTTGAGAGAATAGAGTACTCAACTTGTTGATGTGCTCGGTCACTGAAGAAGATTCTTCCATTCGTAGATGGTATAATTTTCTTTTCAAGAAAATTCGGCTGTGGAGTGACTTGACTTGATACAACTTCGCAAGATGGTCCCAAATGTCTTTCGCACTAGTTTTCTCTTCGATGCTTGACAATATGTCATCTGCTAATGTCAGATGAATATTGGCGATGGCCCTCCCATCTATCTTCTTCCAGTTGGTGTCGCTTGTGATTGTTGTTGGTCTGCCAGTGATCGCCTCCAGACAATTTTCTTTGAGTAAAATTGCCTTAACCCTCATTTTCCACAGTGAGTAGTTTCTCCCGTTGAATTTCTCAATTTCATTTTAGCTGCCATTTTTTTCTCTCTCTCCAGAAACTTTAACGGATGAATAATAATAATCTAACAAACTTTCTGATGTGGAGGATCCAATATTATTGGCAACCACAGAGCATACGGTAAGTAGATTTTATAGACACCCAACCTGGCTCTGATACCACTTGTTAAGAAATGAGTAAAAGAGACACAGGAATTTACGTGGAAAAACCCCTTTTTACTTGGGGTAAAAAACCACGGGCGAGGTAGAAATTTATTACTGGGGTAAAAACATACAACCTCTCAATCTAAATGAGAAAACACACACTATCTCTCTTTATAGTCGGAGCATATACCGAACAAACCCTCTATTTTTCTTTTCTACCTCTATCTTATTTTTCTCTCTAATTTTGGATACCATTTACAACATCAAATGGCATGTATTTATAACAAACTCTAGCATGCCATATGAGAATAGTTTTAGCACTCCATTTTATTTATTTTCATGTACCACATGTTACATGTTAGCACTCCATTGTAATATTATTATTTTTTTTTCATTTATCACATTTAGGATACCTAGGTTGACACCCTTGAGCTTATTCATGGCATTGAGGTTCAGAGTCGCCTCTTCCTCGCTCTGCCCGCCCGACAAGAACACCACGGCTGGAACCGCGGGCGGCATGGTCCTCTGCAGGGCTCGAACCGTGTACCGAGCCACCGCCTCGGGCCCCACCTTGGCCGACTCCGAGCCAGGGGTGACCATGTTGGGCTTGAGAAGGGTTCCCTCTAACAGCACGTGGTGGTCGTTCAGCGCCTTGTAGCAGGCGGCAAGGACCCGCTCGGTTACGTCGGCGCACCTTTCGATGTCGTGGGGCCCGTCGACGAGGATCTCTGGCTCGACGATGTGGACCAGCCCGTTCTCCTGGCAGATGATCGCGTATCGGGCCAGACCGTTTGCGTTTTCTTGGATGGCTAGCTGGGATGGCTCGGTGGGCCCGATTTTCAGGACGGCCCGCCACTTGGCGAAGCGGGCCCCGGCTGTGTAGTACTGCTGGCAGCGCTGGGCTAGCCCGTCGAGGCCCTGGGTGGTCGTCTCGCCGTTGGTCCCGGCGAGCTCGACTGTGCCCTTGTCGACTTTGATCCCGGGTAGGACTCCGCCTTCTTTCAGGACGTCGACGAAGGGTTTGCCTGGAGATGGAGTTTAAACGAATCAGTTCGAATATATAATATACATCAATGATCAACGCAAGCACACAAATAGCGAAAATCTTGTCACTATTTGTGTAGGGTATGGTATACCTGAGGCTGTTTTCTGATAGAGAGTTTCCTCGAAGAGGATGACTCCGCTGAGGTACTGAAGAGCGCCGGGAGTGGTGAAGAGAAGCTCGCGAAGGGCTCGCCTGTTCGACTCGACGTTCTCGACGTTGATGCTCGACAAGCGCTTGCCGATGGTGCCTGTGGATTCATCGGCGGCTAGGATTCCCTTACCGGGCGTGCCGATGTAAGTAGCATTGGCAATGAGTTCGTCTAAAAGATAAAAGAACAGTAAGCAATCTTCTTTGTAATGTGAGGGAGAAAAATAGACAAATGCAAATTGAATTTGAGAAAATCGAGAGATCCATATCTCAAGGCGCTGAACAAGAAGAAAAAAAAAGGTTGATCTTTAAGGCATATCATATTATTCCAGAAATAATCAACCTGCACACGAAATCTATACAAGAGAGTGCTAAACTAAAACTAACTGAAAGAAGGGAAGATCTGCTACGAACAGATATGGTAATCGTAAGAGCTACAAAAGATTAAATTATTACAATACAAGCAGTATAACATTTAAAAATATTAGAATCATCACAAAAACATCAAAATGCTATAAATCGACCCAAGCCAACCTCATGAGTCATGAAGGAACGAGATCTATGTGCAAAAAAAAAAACGCAGATTCGAGCGCATTATCACGTACAATTAATCAAAACGTAACACACCACGTCTACCCTCGCTTAAATCAGACGCAGAAAAACATTTCAAAATGAGAAAAATGAAAAAAAAAAACAATTACCAGCGTACTTTCCCCTGTAGCAAGACATCGTTGGTACCGATCGACGATGCAAAAGGAAAGAGGAGAGGTTTGGTGGAGAAGTGATGAGTGAAATGAGTTGAGTTTTCAGGTGGTTTTATAGTGAAATGTTTCGCTTGGAGATGACGAAATAACCGCTTAATGGTCATACATAGCAGTATAGCACTAACTCAGTTATTTTACCGTTTTATTGCTAGCAACTAATTGATCTCGTCTTATTGCCAGAATAATTAATATTAGGACTTTTTAGCACACCCTAGCCCAAAAATATAAAATTAATTATCCGTGGATGATTTTAATAAATTATATACTAAAAATAGAATGAATTAGTTATTACGAAAAAGCTACGTAATTTTATTATGATTTAATAGATTTTTTTTTAATAGTAATCAAAGTAAAAAAATTTGGATTGGCCACAAGCTAATTTCCATCAGAATAGATGAATAACGCGTGTGAAGTGACGTCTTTCATAAACTTAGTATCATGTGAATAATCTCATAATTAATTTGAAGAGAAAGGACAGGGGACCAGGACCACATGGCAAAACACGTCATGTGTCACGTTTCACGTGCTATATGGAAGGCACCACGATTATTCTCGTTGAATAATAAAAATATTTAATAAATGCAGGCAAACGTCAAGATCCATCTGCTATTATTGGCATTGACCTTCGACTAAAACCAATAATGTTATTATTAACTTGTGCCAATAATCAGTTCAGCAGAGTAAAGAAACTGTAGAACAAGATCTGTAAGTTTTAAAACCATAGATGTAATAACAACCCAAGTCTTATATGGAGAGGGAGAAGTAAGGCAATAACTAGTAGGTTCACAGAGTAACAAAAGCAAACATCATAGAAAGTAACTACACAAAACCCCTGAAAATCACTCGCTCCTAATGAAATCCCATGTAATAACTTGACCACGAGCCATGTTGCGTTAAGAGACAGAAGAGATAACTAGAAAATACCTAAAAGAGAACGGACGAAGGCCAACTATTCAGCAGAGTTGAACGAAATGGCTCAAAGTCAAAAGAGGAGAGGGTAAAACAGCTTGAAAGTGCCACCACCTTTTCTCTGAAGAAGGCTTCTTGCATATTTAGACCTGTTCATCAAAAGAGGTTTCAATGAAAAAAACGCCCATAGCCCTAGCAGATATATCTGGCCCTGCAAAACTAGCAGAAGTTGTGTTTATCAAATGAATATGGTAAGAAATAAATGCTGTATATATTTACTTTTCCATGGTGTAGAAACTAACCTGGCATAGGTATGTATAGAATAGATTCCTACAGTGATGATTTGAGCTCTAATGTGCTATGCTAATCAAGTGTTAACAGGTTTGGTATAACGATCAACAGTAATTATCAAGAACAAGTATCAGATAAGGATACATCCTGCATACACCTAATAAAAGCATTTAGACGATAATAAAGGGAGATGCAAGGCCGCTCAGGTCAGGGGTACGAAGAAGATAGTCAGATATTAAAAAAAAAAAAGAAAGAAAGAAACGTTATGCAAATGAGTGCAGATGACTTTTAATTCGAGCATCAGTTCATTCTTTTGAAATAGTTTTCGATGCAGCTGCAGATCACATACCCCATGGTTCATGATTTGCATCCGCAACTAAAAATTTTGAGGTGCCATGTATATCTAAATGCCTATATGCAATCATGTGCCTGTAACTTCACCCTGATTCGGATGTAATTGAGATAAAAACACGGGTTTTTTGCACACAATACCCCACCTGCACGGTGTAAAAGAGGCTGTAAGCCTTTTCTCCCCCAAGAAAATGCATATCTTTGACAGGAGAAATTTTGCAGAGAAAAAGGCTGCACATACGAGCAAAAAATAAAACTGAAAGTTAAAGGACTAACCACGACGCTGACAACTTCAGAAGTCAGAATCTCCATTCTGCCGACGCGGAGGATGTGCATTGTTGTCATCGGGCGTGCCACCACTACGTTCAAGACTGTGATTATTAGCTTCATCAGCTCTAACATCCTTTTCTTGCTTCGGCTCAGCCCCTTCTCTTTCCCTATTCCACTGCTCAATCTTGGCCCTTCTCTCAGCGCTGCTCTCCCTATCCCTCTCTGAACCTCTGCCTCTTCTTCCACTGGGAGGACTTCTGCTTCTTCCACTTCTGCGACCAGGGCTTCTACTTCTTGGCCTTCGCTCTCTATCGCTATGATGATGGCGATGTTCTCTTCTCCCAGAACCACGATGCTCCTCATAGTTACGGCGACGAGGGCTTCGGCTTCTGCTCCTGCTTCGTCCATGTCTACGCCCGCTCTTTCGGAACAATTGTTGACGAAGCTCTCTTGAGGGGGAAAAGAAGACCTTGTAAGTAAATTTAAACATGAAAATACAACACAAAAAAAAAACACTTTCCATACACTGCAGACCTGCTAATCTTCTTCAAATGCATGAAGTTACAGTACCCGCCTCGACTGCATACGTCTTCTTCATATTGCCTACAAGTCGCCTCGCGAAAATCCGTCACAGGCGAGAAATCAGCTATAATGGGGCGCCCTGAAAATATAAAGTTTGCAAAAAAAGTTGTTAATATAATATAATTCAATTCTGACGAATGGACATAAAACAGAAGGTCATATCAGTATTAACATCTGACGAAAAAATGCACATCCATTTTAAAATAAGAAATCAGATGGCTATATTATTTCCTTCAATTAGTAATCAGGAACTTTATAAGATTTTGGATGTAAACCAAAATCACCTAAAGAAAAAACGTTAGCATGTAAAAAAAGGAAAATGACCTTCATATGTCCTCCCGACAAGATTCTGAAGTGCAGCTTGTGCCTGATCTTCCTCCCTGAACTGGATATAGACATTACCCACCATGTGGTCCGCCAGATTATCACAGATATTGAGGCTTTGAATATCCCCATACTTGCTGAGCTCCTCAAACAAATCCTCATAGAAATCCTGTTACTCATGCCAAAGGTATTGGTATTTCAACAAAGAAAATGCAAATTCACAAAATGAGAGCAGCATACAAAGTAGTCACCACTAAAACACAGTATTATATGCAACAACAACAACAAAAAACAATTAATTATTAAATCCAAATACCATATCGAGCAACCACAATTTCATATCAAAATTTCCAAAGTATTTTACTAAAGACATAATCCAAAAAGATATAAAACATGATTATACAAAGGGCAAAGCCAGAGGCTCTCAGTCATATCGACTTCTATGAGCTTAGTGTGATGTGAGAATTGACAATGTTTTCCACCAAGCAAATCAGTGCGTAAAAATTTAAAGTCACAACAACAGCCAGATGCCAGAGCCAAATAATTTAAGCAAACTTTTAAAACCCAAAACAATCGCCTTGATGATAAAAGTAGAAAAGCAATGATCAAATTAACATTAAATTTGTATCGCAAAACAAAGAAAATCATCAAATCGAAACGATAAAAAAGAAACCACCCGAACATATCTCGCGAACCATCCCATCTATCGAAAAAAAATTTCCTCAATCAGAAAAAGTCCAATACGTAGGAACGTAGAAACTGACCTCGAAGTGAGATTGGATCTTCTTAGGATCCAGCGGCTGACCGTTGGCGTCAACGCCGGGCGTGATGGAGTCCGGGCGCTGGTACATGTTCGAGAGGAGGAGCGTCGGGCTTATGCTCGGCTTCGTGTGGAGCCGCGAGCATCGATCGCCGTGCCTGCACGCGCCGATCTTAAAGTAGAAGGGGCAGTTCACCCTGTCCTTCTCCGTGCCGAATATAGATGCCAAGTGCTCCGCCATATCGCCTTTGTTCTCTGTAGGATTTGCTCAATTTAGGGTTCTCTCTATCTAAATTGTGTGAGATGAGATAGAACGGTGCTAGGGTTCGAGAATTAAGACCAAAGACGATGGTATTTAAGGGGTAAAGCAAAGGCGATATGTAGGTGCCCTAAAATCCTATATGTTAATTAGTATTAATTAGTCGAATAACTTACAAATATAACCAAATAACCACATTAAATATCTTATATGTTATATATATCTTATAGTATTATCCATATGTAGGTGCCCTAAAATCCTGTCAAGTGTCCCATAAAAATTAATAAATTAAAAAACTATGAAAAACTACCCACTATAAAGGGTTATTTATTAATTCGTAATAAATTTAATAAATAAATATAATAAAATATGAAAAACTATCCACATTTCGACTGTGATTTACCCACTATACTAATTTTTTTATTAATATAAAAATAGTTAACACCATGCAATACTAGTATATATGAAAGATACTAACTAATTCATTAGCAGTGTCATATATGTTAATCTAACCTTATTTTAAAAACCAAGTGGATGAGTATTCGAGGCGAACTTGATTTTTTTTTTCCTTAGACGCCTAATTTAAACTTATTTCTTGATCCGAGCTCTTTTTCAATTTAAGATTAAAACATTTAAAAATACAAAGAAAATTAAGAAAAAAACTCGCGAGAGAGCTCAATTTAATCAAACAGCCTCAAACTCATCCTTCACCCTTTATCTACGAATTTTGTTGATGACATTTACGTAGACTAAATAAAATAAGCATCAACAAATGAAGAAACAAGCACCACCAACACATCCAAAATGCATAAAATCAAACTCAAAATGGGCTCTTAACAAAATACGTCGATGAGCTCAGCCACTGAAACTACAAAGTTTATCAGATCTTATCTTAGGACAAAACATGTCATTTATTTTGTTTTCATGTAAGATAAAAAAAAAGGTCACCTCACCACCTTTTCCTAACAGAACAACTTATTATATGGCCACAAAAAGACCATAAACGAAAAGCACAACTCTCTCATCACTCTTCAGCAAAAACAGAAACAAAACACAGGTGTTCTATAATCAGTAGGGCTCAACAGGCGTACGGAAGTTGGCTCCTGCATATACAGCCTCAGAACCAAGCTCCTCTTCAATCCTCAAAAGCTGTGAAAATACATACTAGGTTAGAAAATTTTCATAACATATCTATCATTAAGACATATAAAATAGAAGACCACAAATAGTCCTTCGCAAAATATGGGAAGAAGAAAGTGTAGATTAGATCCATGCCTGGTTATACTTCGCAAGACGTTCTGATCTGCAAGGAGCACCAGTCTTGATTTGGCCCTGAAAGATATTATCATCCACAAACATTAAGTAACGTTCAGAACGATAGATATTTGCATGTAATAACAAAAGCATTTCTTTAAATGATTACCGTGGCCAAACCAACAGAGAGATCCGCGATGAAAGTGTCCTCAGTCTCTCCACTGCACATCACAAATTGATGGTTTGGGTCACTTAACGAAGATAAATTTTTTACCTTCGGCGACAAAATGCAAAAGTCCACATAATTTTTTACCTGCGGTGACTGGCCATCACACCCCATCCAGCTTGCTTTGACATTTTTACAGCTTCAATACTCTCAGTCACAGATCCAATTTGGTTAACCTGGTAATTACTATAACAGTTAGCGGAGCTGTTCTAACGTAACTGCTGAAACATAAAGCAAAAAATTCGCCGTTACATTGTATAAATAAAGGTAGTACCTTGAGAAGAAGAGCGTTGCAAGTTTTCTCTTTGATAGCCTTCTCGACTCTCTGACAGGAGTAGGCAGCACAAGGAAAGTTGTAAGGACAAAACACTAATTTGGAAGTTTAAACGTCTTATTGCTATTAGAGGACGGACTAGGTAGTGATGATTAGTTCTTGAATTGTCTATGCGCAAATCAATAATCACCTTAGGGTTTGTGACAAGGAGATCGTCTCCTACTATTTGTACTTGCGCACCAATCTCTCCGGTGAGCTTAGCATAGGTCTCCCAGTCGTCTTGATCAAATGGATCTTCGATCGACACAATTGGGTACTCAGACACGAATGACTTGTACAGATCCTTGAGCTTATCGCCAGGGATCTTCTGCGATCCATCATTGTTCTGGAAAAATGGGGAATTTTTATTAAAGTTAATAATTTACACTTGGGTTTAATTTATATGTCTGACGACTCACGTCTTCTTTGAAGTTCAGATCATAAGTCTTGTCCGATCCATAGAATTCAGATGCAGCAACATCCATTCCAATGACAACCTACGCATTATCAACAATGGCAAATCGTTAGCAATAATTAAACATACACAATGAAGATGGAGTTGAAGCATGCAAAACTCACTTTTCCAGTGTATCCTGCTTTCTCAATAGCCGTCTTGAGGAGTTCAAGGCCTTCCTTGTTCTCCTAAATATCACAAGACACGGGACAATGGTGATTGTTTTATTACAGAATAGAAGAAACAAAAAAAAAATGTCTGATGTTGACAGTATGTACCTGAATGTTAGGAGCAAAGCCACCCTCATCACCAACATTGGTGGCATCTTGACCATATTTCTTCTTGATAACAGCCTGCAAAAAAGAAGACGACAAGAAGTTAAAATCTGCCACGAAATTGAAATGCAGTGACCATCATCACGATAGAGATGAAACTCAACATGCCTTCAAATGGTGATACACTTCGACGCCCATCTTCATGGCTTCTTTGAAAGAAGAAGCCCCAGTAGGAAGAATCATGAATTCCTACAAAGAAAAATAGATAAAAATAGATACGAAACTCATTTTGGAAAAAAAGAAAAAGATAAAAGATGAGAAATTTACTGTATACACATACCTGCATGGCAAGTTTGTTTCCAGCATGTGATCCACCATTGATAACATTGAACGCAGGCACAGGCAACACGAGCTTCTTGTTACCAGCAAGGTTTGCAATGTGCTGTAAGAAAAAACCAAAACTTGATCATTAGTCAACATTCGATTTACTGTTATTCAGAAAATAATATATCATGTTATAAATAACCGCGCCATTACCTTGTACAGAGGGATATTTAGGACGGTGGCTCCAGCTTTACACACAGCGAGAGACACAGCAAGGATGGCATTTGCACCAAGCTATACATAAAAGATTCACAAGTTTAGTTTAAAGACCGATACTTTTTGCACCAAGCTATAAATAAAAAAATTCAGGATTCTATTTAAAAGCTAGGACAATCAATAACACAATACCTTTTGCTTACACCAACCCCATTCATTCTGAGTTCCATCAAGCTGTTGAACCATGAAATTGTCGATTCCAGTCTGGTCAGTCGGGTCCTGAAAATAGTGAACAATCTTTAATTGTTGAGATGATGCCATATCCAAAGGCTACTACTACATTGGAGCTGAGTTCTATCAGCTCAATCATTAGATAACATACAGAAGACAACCATTACAAAAAAAAATGTTATCACCTTTCCAACAAGCGCTGGTCCAATGATCGAGTTCACGTTGTTAACAGCCTGCAGAAAGATGATAAACCATACAATTGTCAATCGAAGCAGAGATTTTTCGTTGAAAATTGCAAATCATAGACAGAAAACTAACCTTGGAGACACCTTTTCCAAGGTAGTCTGAACCCCCATCTCTCAGTTCGAGAGCCTCGTAAATTCCTGACATGAAAATGAATCACAGAAGTATCGATCACACAAACATTGGCATTTGGCACAGATAGATATGCTTCATGTCTCAGGTAATGCACATGAAAGTGATCCATAAACTAACCAAATAAAACTCGCACTACTATAAGTTAAATAATCTAAAACAATGACCACCAAGCGTAGGCACTATACAACATCAACAGTTCATATAAGGCTACGACAAGAATCCAAATCATCTAAGAGTGCGTTTGGATTCGCGTATTTGAACGAAATCGCATGATTTTAAATTATGAATTTCAAAATCGTAATTTCAAATCTAAATTCACTGTTTGGCAATCGTTAGGATTTTGAAATTCGGATTTCAATACAGAGCTCGACTCGAGCTTGTGGAAGCTCGTCGAACTCGAATACTAACTTTTTCTAAAATAATTTTAAAAAGTACAAAATAAAAATAAAACAAAAATCATGAATAATATATAAAAAAACCAATCTCGTGAGCCGGCTTGCGAGCTTTTCAGCGCTCACGAGTGAGAGCTCGAGCCGGCTCATTCGCAAACGCGTGACGAGCTCGAGCCGGCTCATCGAGCTTGCGAATCGGCTCGACTCATCGTCCACATCCTAATTATTATTATTATTATTATTTATTATTATTATTATCAGTTACGAAAACCTCGTTAGGTGCTCAGCTTTGGATTTCGAAAATGGACCATTTGACACGGAATTTCAAATCCTGAGAATTATAAGAGTTTGGATTTCCCTTCGGATTTGGACGAAATCGAAATCTAAATCGGTGCGATTGCCAAACGGAAGATTTGGGCGAAATCCGGATTTCAAATCGAAATCCGGAATCCAAACGGGGCATAAATGAATATATAGTGCCTACGTTCCTCTGATAACCTTCTATATATTATAACCCAGTATAAACATCAACGGATCAAAACGATATACGTTCATACGCAAAAAAAAAATCCTTCAGATCTTACCAGTAGATGCGCCACTAGGTACAGCAGCTCTAGCCCAGACGCCATTCGATAGATGCACGTCGACCTAATCATACAAAAACGTTAAGAAAAAGCAGCAAACCAAACGCAATCCTCATATATCGAAAATGGAATAAAAAAAACAGATCGAATAGACGAACCTCGACGGTAGGATTACCACGGCTGTCGAAGATCTGACGAGCTTTGACGGACTTGATGGTTGCCATTCGAAATCAAAGAGGGAGAGGAGATTAGATCTGAAGAAATTGTTGAAATCGAAGTTATCGAGAATGGGTGTTGTGTTTGGAGTTTTGGACACGAGATACTCTTATAAGCAAAAAAGAGTGAGCTTAATCACAGCCGTCGATTTATTACTATTAATTATTTATTTATTATCAGATTAGAGCCGTTGGCTTGGCTTGGCCTCGACTGCGTCGAAAGCAACTGTAAGGAAAACTTATTTCTTCGATAATCGAAGGGTTAATTAATTGAATTATAAAAAGTAAAAAAAGTAATTTAATTTAGCATCGGTGCTAGAAAGTAGCAAAATCGAAAAAGCATATTCCATTTCCAATAATTAAAAGAGCATATTCTCTCGTATAAACATCAACGGCGCATGGTCTTGAGCCGTTGAGCGTCATGACCACCGCCGGCCGTCAACGGCTCAGCAAAGGGGAGGCGATTCAACATATCAACTCAAAAGCTTCTAGAAGCTTCCGAAAATATGAGAGAAAGTAGTAATTGTTTTAAGTCTAAACACATTTTATTTCTTTCTTATAATCAAACTAAGACACAATTCGCCATTTGTACAATCATTCACTAACCTTACGAAAACTATAATAAATCCAGCGTTCATACGTACGAAAAAGGTACGGCCCTGAGCGGAACGGCCTTCCTAAGAGTAATCCCCATCCTCTCTCTCATATCCAAGCCCTCGGGCTCCATCCCGTCGGGCAACACCCAGTCGAACTCATGCAGGACCGACCCGAGAGCCATCGGAAGGACCCGAGAGGCCAACGGCACGGCTGGGCACATCCTACGCCCCGAGCCGAACGGTATGAACTCGAAGTGGTGCCCCTTGTAGTCCGTCGCGCCGTCCAAGAACCTCTCGGGAATGAACTCGTTCGGGTCCTTCCAAGTCTCGGGGTCCCGACCGATGGCCCACACGTTCACGAGGATCTGCGTCTCTTTAGGGATGTGAAACCCGAGAAACTCGCACGAGTCCATGGCCATGTGCGGGACTAGGAAGGGGAGGGGCGGGTGGAGCCTTAGGGTTTCCTTGATGACGGCTCTGAGGTGGGGGAGTTGTTCGAGGTCCGATTCCTCGAGCTTCTTGCCCGGGCCCACGGTGGCTCGTAGCTCGGATTGGACTCGCCGGAGCATCCGAGGGTTGTGGAGGAGCTCCGCCATGGCCCATTCGAGGGTGCTCGTCGTCGTGTCTGTTGCTGCTGTGAACATCTCCTGAAATGAAAGACAAATGAGCATATTAGGGGTGTAAATGAGCCGAGCTCGAGCCTTACTTTCTCGATTCAAACTCCAGCTTTTTACTAAACAAAATAAAAAAGGGTAACAAGCCAGTTCGCGAGCTCGAGCCGACCCTGCTCATCTTTCACACTGAACATATGAACTAAGGGTTACTAATTAGGAGAGTCGTTCTTACAAAGACGATGGTGTTGACGGTCGTGGAAGAGAACGAGGCGGGCCCCTCGACGCCGTCGCCTCTGTACTCCAAAAGAACGTCCAAGTAGTCTTTATTGGCCTTCTCCTTTTTCCCCGGGCCGTCCTCCTCGATGTCCCTCATCCTCTCCCTGAGAAACTCTCCGGCGATCTCAAACGCCCTCTTCACGTGGAACTGAGTCCTCCTCCTTATCCCCTGGGGGTCGAGCCACCTCAGTGCCGGGAAATAGTCGGCCATGTTCGGCCGCCCGGCGAACTCCATCGTCTTCCCAGTGTGGTAGAAGAACGACGCGCCCCTCTCCGACTTTGCGTCCGTCAAGTCCTTCGACAATAGTAGGTTTCCGATGAGGTTGAACGCCATCAAGAAGAAGAACCTCCCCATGTCCACCGGCAACCCGCCCGGGCCGGGCCGGTCCGCCTCCGACCTTATAGATCGAACCATCTTGTCCACGCAGTCGGCCCGAACCTTGACCCGTGCGTCGAGGGCCCCGCCGGAGAAGAACTCGGAGGTGCAGAGCCTCCTCAGCATCCTCCAGTGGGGTCCATACTGGGCGGTGATGAGTGACCCTTCGTTGCTGATGCCGGCGTCGCCCTTCATGGACTCGTAGATCTTCCGACCCGACAGGCTGGCGTCGAGCCCGCCCTTGAACATGGCCCGAGCCGCCCCGCTCGAGGAGATCACCACCGTGGTCATGGACCCGAGGTGGAGGGTCATGATGGGCCCGTGCGAGCGGGCCAGACGTGCCAGGGATTGGTGGGGCCCGTGTGAGCGGGCGGCTCGGGCCAGCTGGTGGAGGTTGCCCATGACGGGCCATGGTCGCGGACCTGGAGGGAGGTTGTGCGGGCCGGGCTTGAGCTCTTGCCTTAGGTAGTAGCGGCGGTGGGTGGTGAATGCCCAGAGGGTCAACGCCAGCAGGGCGACGATTATTCCGGCGATTTCGTAGTCCATCTTTTTTTTGCAAGTATTTGATTTTGGGTAATTGATCTAATTGTAGGACCTGCGCAAGAGCTTGCATATGTTTTATGTATATACATAAGAAGATTATGGGACTTCTGATGTAATGAATGAGTTGGCTGCTTATTACATGCAATGTTAATGATCTAAGGAAAAGACTTGTACTCAAAAGGAAACCCTAACGATATGGTTATATATATGGTCTATTGGACAAAATGTCCGAAATGCTTATGCTTGCATAGTCCTTACGTCTCAGTCATAAGTTTGTTAGCATTTGGTTGTTAAAAACAGCATGCAATATTTTTCCCGCGCGCAGAGGGAATATTATACATAGAAGGCGACAAATATGTTATTACAACATGCATATAGATATGTTTGTCTGCTTATTATCATTTCTTGAAGGGGACCGAAGACGTCATCGCGCAATGGCAAATCATTGATCGATACAGATCAACCATTCATAAATAAAATTTTCCTTTCCGATGGAACATTATTTAAGCTTGAAGTTTTTGTCTTTCATGAATTATCTGATAATCGACATCCGTCCTTATACCTAAGCTTAAAAAAATCACGGATAATTCTATACAGACCCCTACGTTCTATTTAGGCCTCATATTAATTATAACACAATTAAATTCAGCTTTAAAAACTATGTTTATGACCAAATATAAATTAACTAAAATTTTTTGAGGACTTCTTCTGTTTGAACGTGCTTGAACAACACATTAATCAAGTTCCTAGCTCTAACTTCTTCGTACATGTTTGAATGACTATTAACTAAATATACACGTTATAATTTTATTACTTTGTATACATGTTCTTGTATAAATTGAAGAAAAACTAATGTTTAACAAATCTCCACTTTCCATAATATTTACTTTTTTTTTAAATTTTCAAAAATGTGATAGGAATATTATTTTTTATATTGGACTAATAAACTCCGAATTCATTTTTCAAATATTTATTTCTTACCTTTAACTAAACAAACTAAATCACTTCGATATAAACTTATAAAGATTTTCAACCATAAATAAATAAAATTTTATTTACAAAAAATATAGAAAAAATCTATATATTACGTAATATAAAAAAACACATACAATAAAGATTGCAAAGCCTACCAATACTAGTTATACAGGTATTTGATAAATTAGAAATTGATTTATAGTATTCTTTTTCTTCATGTTAAATTTGTACTTATTTATTTTCCACGTAATTTGTTGTGTATATTTTAGGAAAAATGACTTCTACAGAAATATTTATATCATTATTTTTTAAATAAGTTACAGTATTGATATTGATATTTTTACTGTCAAGCTTATTTTGGTATAAATTAATATTGATAAATTTATAATATTGAAATGACAGTCGTGGGCATTCGTATTTCATAGTGAGAGGTGAAATTCTTGGATTTATGAAAGACGAACAACAGCGAAAGCATTTGCCAAGGATGTTTTCATTAACGAAGAAGATATATAAATTGATGAAAATTAAAATATATATAAAAATAAATTAATGGTATTACATTCACGCGCTAATAAAAAATGAATTAAATAATGATTCTTGATCCCAATGTTGTAAGAAAATAAATAAATAGTATTTGGGCATTCCAAGGTTTTTTTCACCCCTAAACCAAAATTCACATGTAATATTTTTGGAGCATCAAAAGATTAAGTAATACAATAGATGCGGTGGTTGGCTGGTAATTATTAAATGCTTCGTCATCTTTTGCTAGACACAACACGACGATATTAATTAGGACAGTTATATAGTTAAAATTGAAATACATATCTCGCCTTATTGCTACTGTCTGAATGCGAACGCAGATATAAAAAGTAATAAAAAAGGTTATTAGATCGTCTCCAACATCGATCGATATCTATGAAATCACCATCGAACATGTTGAATATCACGTGTGATGGGAGAGTCCCACACCGATCAACCACCAAATATTAAAGTGGGTTTAGAAGCTTGATGTGTCACTCCTCTTAATACCAATTGGTTTTAAGAAGGAACCCCGTCAAGCTTATACCGGGCACCGATCCTCCGTGTGACGTGTGTGCGCGGGCCTCGATGACGCAGAGGCTCGGCCCGAATTTCTATTGATAATTCTACATGGTATCAGAGAGGGCAGAGATCCGACTCAATTAAAAGTATCAGAGGGGGCAGAGATCCGACTCAATTAAAAAAGACATGGGCAGACAAGCCCGATTTAAGACATGGGCTCACACGTGAGGGGGGAGTGTTGAATATCACGTGTGATGGGAGAGTCCCACACCGATCAACCACCAAATATTAAAGTGGGTTTATAAGCTTGATGGGTCACTCCTCTTAATACCAATTGGTTTTAAGAAGGAACCCCGTCAAGCTTATACCGGGCACCGATCCTCCGTGTGACGTGTGTGCGCGGGCCTCGATGACGCAGAGGCTCGGCCCGAATTTCTATTGATAATTCTACATGGTATCAGAGAGGGCAGAGATCCGACTCAATTAAAAGTATCAGAGGGGGCAGAGATCCGACTCAATTAAAAAAGACATGGACAGACAAGCCCGATTTAAGACATGGGCTCACACGTGAGGGGGGAGTGTTGAATATCACGTGTGATGGGAGAGTCCCACACCGATCAACCACCAAATATTAAAGTGGGTTTATAAGCTTGATGGGTCACTCCTCTTAATACCAATTGGTTTTAAGAAGGAACCCCGTCAAGCTTATACCGGGCACCGATCCTCCGTGTGACGTGTGCGCGCGGGCCTCGATGACGCAGAGGCTCGGCCCGAATTTCTACAGATAACTCTACAGAACAATGTACGTACATAAATTATTTATTATCTTATATCGATATGCATGTCTATATGTATGTGTGTACTTGGTGGTCCTTAAGTTTTTTTTTTTTTTGGTGTATATTCGTGCATCTACTGTTTTTCTTACATCATTGGCGAAAGATTGATACTACCCATGTCGATGATGCAAGAGATATTAAGGTTGATAATGAAATAATTCTCGAATAATGACGAGTTGATGCCAACATTAACGCTAAAATATGAGCTTGATAGGTTTTTTAATATTATCTTGTAATTTCTGTTGTCGGGCTATGAGTTGAATAATTTTAATTAGATGCAGATATATACTTACGTTGGCAGTCTTCACCGTAGATACTCCTGTATTTCGGCTTCATAAATTGATATGAAAACTTAGATGTAAGAAAGTGAAAAATAAAGATAAATTCAAAACATAACGAAGATAATGTTTAAACTAAAAGGTGCTCCATTTAAGGTCCAGCCCGTACGACGATATATGGTCAATTTCTCATCGGAGGCCTATATTGGATATTAAGACTTAGGAGGTCCTATTTCAAACATAATTTATTGATTGAAAATAAAATATATTTAAAAAAAGGAATGAAAAACAAATTGACAACTCGTCGTGGGGCGGCTATTAATTTTTTTTGTATTTTATTGTATTTGTTTTTAATTCAAGATGAATCGAAAAGCCATTTTGCTAAATGGCCCTTACGTAGAACCAAGTAGCTAATGTTGCCCCAATCGGTGTTACAATATTATTCGATTTTTCTTTTAGATGCAATGGGACGTGATCATGAAAAGCATGTGAAGTAAAATATGTGCTTAGAGGGGTGAATTAGGCTATTAAAAACTTTTTGTTTCTTCGATAAAAAATATCTTTAAAATGAGAACAACAGATTAAAACGTTTTGATGGTTATTCCCTTAAAAGCAGTTTCCTGGTTTTTCTTAAAAGTTGGTCGAGTGGAACCTTGTGAGTGCAACTGAACTGAAAGGTAAAGAACACCAGGATTTATAAGGTTATATTCCCAAGTGGGGTTTAATCCTCTCCCTAAGGTTATGTACCTCAAGAGTTGGTCAATCCACTATTATGTTACCGTAGTTGATTACAGAAGTGATCGATCGCCCTTACACAACCGAGACCAAGACGAACACTAGTCCTCAGCTAGGGTAGGGTGCCTAACGCCGAGTTTCGTTCCACGTCGTTTCCTGAGAATCCCTATTCTCCGACCGGAAACATCTCGCTCCCGAAGGTCAACTGTATCTCAAATCCTCCCTTCGCGAAAGGCACGCTTCACTCTCGTCTCCTTGTGTGGTTCTCACGCTCAGATTAGGATGGTGGTTTTCTAACTTGGGGTGCACTCAACTATCTCAAATGAAAGCTCAAGCACTAACAGAGAATACAATAATTTGCAAATAAAAAACTCTCGGTCTTATATCTCTGTTCTTGCTATTTCGTATGTTTGCTCGTTCGTTGATGCACTCGATGTAGAAGTGTCGAATTATATAAACATGTTAGCATCATACACTTCATATGGAATGTTAATCACAATACAGGTTCAGCACATCATTCCATCATGCCAAAATCAAACTCCAAGTATCACAGCGATCATATTCATTAATTTGCCTGAAATCTTACTCTAAATACCTTTTCAATACCATATTGGTAAATTTCATCCATATTAGCACGTTGGTACTTACGAAGATACCATAAATAGTTCCACTCAGTATCTTATCAAATATATAGCACATTAATCACGAACTTTCCATTCAAATAAATACCAAAGTCGCATAGGGAAAGAATACATGTTGATCAACCATTTAAGATGCAATTCTTAGTAATATGGGCATGTTTCGTCCTAAAAATAGACATGTTCGAGTGGATGACGTATTTTCCATGTATAGCCCACGTCCTTTTCATGTATAGCACAATGCGAGATCTTAAACAGATAAGCACGAATTAAAATGTATTCACATCATATAATTCCTATTTTAGCATATCTAAACGGATAAAGGATTTATGCAAGTATATCCTCAAAACATATAATATCCATATTTAGCACATTCAAGGATATAGTCATGATCACATTTCATATGTAAGTAGGTTCCAACAGAAATATATTTACCAACTATATCATAGTGATCCTTACTCTAATTAACACAGTCACAGCATATTAAGGATTAATCACGTGTTATTTTCGACAAATAGTTTCAAGTTCACAGTCAGTCATCATTCCATATGCATATACTTTCCAAATTCCAAATATACTTTACAATGATATCATGACGGTGGAATCAATGATCACAGTGGTATCACATAAGTCACGTTGCAATGGAATCACAATGTCAAGGTGCAATTCACTCAATATAAGCACATGATACGTACAATTCGAATTGCTAAATTTTGTGGTGCCTATCTCATATTAAGTAAATGAAATCATCAAAACTCAAATACAGTGCCAGACCAAAAAGGTCAACAGCATGCATATGTTACAAAGATAAAAAAAATATAAAATTAGGGAGAGCGTGGTTTATGATGCCTAGTTTTTCTTCCATTGGTGAACGAGAAAATATTTACGTAGTGTGGTTTGTGAAGGCCATCTTTTTCTCCTATCTTTAGTTACAATAATTAAAAAATATTTCTCCTATCTTTCAAAAAGATGTGTCCGGTCAGGCGTCAACGTCACGCGAGATTTGTCTACCACGTGAACCACACGCGCCTTAATAACGTGGAAAATATTCACATCACACGAACCATAGTTTCTTGTGTAAGAAGAAATCTCAAAATAAATGTCTTCATTGAATTTCCTTAATAATATTCACACTGCACGCTCAGCACAGCCTTGAAAATTCGTGTATCTAAATATTTATTGTATATGTGCGTGGTCGTTGGTTTTATTATAGTTGAAGCTGATGTAATAAAGAAAAGTTGCCGAAAGTAAATTCCAATATTTGAACATTTGTACGAAATCCAAAACCCTATAATATATGTGGAATATTTTCGCTTTTGTTGAGCTCCGATTTAGTAGTTCAATTAAAATTTCTTCCTTTTCGCTGTATTTTCTTCTTCTTTCTCACTTTGAAACTTCGAAGAACTAGAAAAAAGAAGAGTTATTTCCTTCGTTCTGTTTCTATTCCTTTCAATCTCTATTCGCCAAGAAAACCAAAAGATGCAGTCGACTCACTTATTGCTGGAGGAGCCAATACGTATGGCGACGATCCTCGAACCATCCAAAGCGGTAAAAATGGGTTCTTTCTCTGCCAAAGTTTATTAATGTATCAGAATTTTATGCTTATTACGACTATTCTTTACAGGGTTTTCTCCGTGCAATGACGAAGATTGTTGGGACTTTGGGCCCACGCTCTCGATCCGTCGAGGTTATTTCTTCTTGTCTTGACGCTGGGATGTCTGGTAAAGAATAAAGATCCCCTCATATGATCAGTCATTGGCCCTTGTTTTTTCGATATTGGTATTGAATTTCATGTCTTTTTGCTTGTTTTTTCCTTAGTCGCAAGGCTCGATTTTTCGTGGGGCGATGCTGAGTATCATCAGGAGACCCTTGAGAATCTGAGGACTGCTGTTAGGAGCACGAAAAGGCTCTGCGCTGTAAGTGTTTGTGTTTTTTCCTCCTCCACGATTTTGAAAGGATTGCATTTTAGTTTTATCATTCCCTCCGCAAGAGATTGGTCTGTTGATGCTTCTTTAAGTGTAATTCTTGCCATGTTTGTTGGATAACAGGTTATGCTGGACACAGTCGGCCCCGAATTACAAGTGTCCAATAAGAGCGAGGCGGCGATAACGCTCAAAGCAGATGACAAGGTTACCCTAACACCTGATCATGGTCAGGAAGCAACATCTGAAGTTCTGCCTATTAACTTCTTTGGATTATCTAAGGTTTGCAGATTCCCACTACTTGTCCTTCTTTCCTTATTTCTAGTTTAATATTGATATTCAAGTAAAGGGCAAAGCAATCATCGGTATATTCTATTCATTGTTTGTCTGATTATGATGTGGCGATGACTTCTTCGTGCTTGTCTGCTTATAGGCTGTTAAGAAAGGGGACACCATCTTTATGGGCCAATATTTGTTCACTGGGAGTGAAACTACTTCTGTTTGGTTGGAGGTTTGTGACACACAGATACTTACGGTTAAATCAGTTTGTTTACTTAAAGTAACATTTGATTTTTGCCTGTTGTCGCTTTTTTATTATTTATTTCCAGGTCGATGAAGTAAAAGGCGACGATGTTGTTTGTGTGATCAATAACTCTGCGACTTTGGCCGGTTCTTTGTTCACTTTGCATGCTTCGCAGATTCACATAGATCTCCCGACTCTATCTGACAAGGACAAGGAGGTGAGTTGTAATAAAAAATTCGAGCCAAAATCTTATGCTTGATCATTGGCTCATTGGTTTCTTACTTCAGATTATCAGCTCGTGGGGCGTTAAGAATAAAATCGACTTTCTTTCGCTGTCATACACAAGGCACGCAGAGGATGTTCGTCAGGTAAGAAACACGACATAGAAAGATCTTCTTTTTTATTGGTTTTAATTTAAGCCAATGACGAATCATCTTATAATCTGATGGTTTTTTTGCCCGTCTTTAGGCTCGCAATTTCCTGTCCAAGCTCGGCGACCTAACTCAGACGCAAATCTTCGCTAAAATCGAAAACGTCGAGGTGAGACTTTTTACTTTCTTAATCAGTCTACGCTTTTGTGCATTCACTAACTTGGGTTAATAAACACCTCAAAACATTTGCAGGGTTTAACCCATTTCGATGAAATCCTTGAAGAAGCAGATGGCATCATCCTATCTCGGGGAAACCTAGGCATAGATCTCCCTCCCGAGCAGGTTTTTTCCTCATTTCCTTTCTCTTACAATTTATACTGACAAAACGTCATCAGTTTCGTCCCCTTGTCTTTTTCCTTTAGGTGTTCTTGTTTCAGAAATCTGCTATTACAAAATGTAACATGGCTGGAAAACCAGCGGTGATCACTCGAGTCGTCGACAGTATGACAGATAATCTCAGGCCCACTCGAGCTGAGGCTACTGATGTTGCTAATGCTGTTCTTGATGGTACTAAATCGTTTAATTTTTAATTTCTTTGCTAGAAATTGACGAGAATGTATAGATTTTGTTTGTGCTAACCAATCTTATTAGGATGTGATGCCATTCTTCTCGGCGCGGAGACACTGCGTGGACTATACCCCGTCGAGACAATTTCCACCGTTCGAAAAATTTGCGCCGAGGTAAAACTTTCTTACCCATATTGTTGTCTGAACTGAACAGAACTGAACAAGACAAAATCAAATGTGATTATTAACCGTTGGTAATAAACAGGCGGAGAAGGTTTTCAATCAAGATCAGTTCTTCAAGAAGACGGTGAAATTCGTAGGCGAACCCATGACCCATTTAGAGTCCATCGCTTCGTCGGCGGTAAGTTCGCTAATCAAGAAATTAAACTTCCCCAAATATATATATATATATATATATATATATATATATATTGTAATAGAAAGATTCACACAGTTTTTCGTTTCCCACAATTGCAGGTGAGGGCAGCCATTAAAGTGAAGGCATCTGTCATCATATGCTTTACTTCGTCTGGGAGGGCTGCAAGGTATTACCATGAACCGTTATATCGATAAATCAAATTTCGCGGGAATCTTTTTATTACACCAAACGTATTCGATTTCGACAAATTTCTTTTGGTTTTATAACTGCAGGCTGATTGCAAAGTACAGGCCGACCATGCCCGTTTTATCAGTAGTAATCCCTCGCCTTAAGACGAATCAGTTGAAGTGGAGCTTCAGCGGCGCATTCGAGGTAATAAGAGCATATACGCTGTAATAACAAAATAAGTTTTCGATTTTCTTGAAAAAGAACCAACCTTTTTTTTTTCCTACACGCTTACGCAAATAGGCAAGACAATCGCTGGTAGTACGAGGGCTCTTCCCTTTGTTGGCTGATCCTAGACATGCAGTGAGTTTCTTTTTTTTTTTTTTTTTTCTTTTCGATTACGCTCTGTTTCGGTTAAAAAGGACGCTTTTTCTTACAGGCGGATTCTGTGCATGGGAGCGAAGAATCGGTCCTTAAAGTGGCGCTCGACCATGGGAAAGCGTTGGGGCTTATAAAGTCGCACGATCGAGTCGTCGTTTGCCAGAAAGTTGGAGATGCCTCCGTGGTTAAAATTATCGAGCTTGAAGATTGATTTCTTCTTCTTCCTTTTTTTTTTCTATCCAAATTCCCATTTAAGCCATTTTTGTAAGAGACGTGAAAGAAAAAGAGGATTCCATTCCATTAAGACAGTTGTTGGAAATTCAGTGGTTTATGCCTGAAATTTCATATTTTGTGGCTTTTTTTTTTCAACTGTTGAAGATCATATTAGGGTGCAACTTTTACATGTAAACTTAATTTTGCTACGAGCTTTACTGAGAACAAACAGCGTTGATCATATGTACATATATACATCACATATGGCCGTGAAAGGTTGTTCGTAGGTTGATTAGTTTCACAAAACTTTGTCCTTGGTTAGTTTTAACTTCTGCCCACGGAGCGTTGAAGCATTTAATGATGCATGTGATAAGATAAAGAACAATATCGGCCAAAGAACAGATAAAGAAAATAAATTTATAATATATGGATAGATAGATTGTCTGCGTAATTTATGAATGTAGCTGTTGGTGTTTACTACTACAGCACATAACTAATACGGTGTGTGGGTCATTTCATTTATATAACATTTAATAAAACACACAAAGAAGGGCTTGGCTCTGTGTGTTGTTTTTCCATTTATTTTGCCAGTAAATATATTTTTCTCCTCGTATTTATTGATTTATCTATATTTGGTTCTAGCTCAACTTTCCTTCCAGGGAAGAATTTTTTTTTTACTTATATTGTTGTAGTCATTCATCAATATATAAAACTGCTCCCCTCCCATTAATTGAACAGTATATAAAATTTGAATCAAACACAAACACGTACTTCACTTAAATTATAAATAGTAATATTAGCACATAGGTATCGGCGCTTAATTGAGCTCTTGTGCTAATAATAGTGTAATAATTCCAATCTATTGCTTCTTAGTGCCTTAACGAGGTCATAATATTACATCAGTATTTGACTTTTACTTTTCTTGTCTGTCCCAATTAATGAAGGCGTTAGTCTTTGGATTCTCATTTCAAACCTAATCACGAGATCTATATTTAGATATCTAATCACCAGATTAACATCGTATTAGCATAAAGATTAAGGAAGTTATCAGTGTTATTTAGGTGCTTAAAATCTCAAGAGGACCATATATGATCTCTCTCTCTCTCTCTCTCTCTCTCTCTCTCTCTCTCTCTCTCTCTCAAAAGTATATAATAGTTGCATCCAAAGTTTAGGGGCATGCATATTAGGCATTTGCATGTTACCATTGAGAACAATCTCTCTTTCACTTGCAACCAATCCCTTTGCTCATGTTTTGAAAACCAAACCCTATTTTCAGAAAGAATATTTGTCTCTTCCTTTGCATTTTCTAAGTTTCTGTCTTAAAAGGTAAGATATATATAAACTAGGGTTTCTATACCTCCACAGATATAGAAATGGATCAATGGAATGGTCACAATGCTAGTAGGGTTCCATACGTTCCTCCTCGACCAGCCGAGAGTTCTTTGCCATGTCTCTACAACTACAACAACTACGACCATTTTCCAGGTAATAATCGACATACGTACGATATAATTTGAATGTAATAAAAACATATCTTCAAGATCTAATTTTGCGACTATTTTTCAGCGTCATCATCGCAGCCTCCCATGTATCAAACCCTAATAGACAAGAACTACCACCACCTCGAAAACCCCATGACGTTGATGGATCTTAACAGCTATAACAATAACATAATCGGAGATATGATCAGTTACTGTAATAATAACAACGAAAATGTCGAACGCCATAATCATGATTCGAAGAAGAAAAGGCTTAGCAACGAGCAGTTGGAATCTTTGGAGAACAGTTTCCAAGAAGACATTAAGTTAGACCCAGAGAGGAAGCAGAAGCTCGCCAAGGAGCTCGAGCTTCAGCCCAGACAGGTGGCGGTTTGGTTTCAGAACCGTAGGGCCCGTTGGAAGGCTAAGCAGCTCGAACGATTGTACGACGTGCTTAAGCAAGAGTACGACGTTGCCTCCAAGGAGAAGGACAAGCTTCAGAAGGAGGTATGTGGAATTTATTTTATTATTGTAAGGCTGATTATTTTTTCGTCCTAAAATCCAGGGTGTCATGTTATAGGGATAGAAAATATAGGGGGTGACATTATTCGGGCAATTTACTTTCAAAATTAAAATAAATGAGGGACAGATACGCCGGAACCATATAGTGTTTGTCCAAAAAAGTTATTGCTCGTATAGTGTCACCTCTTAAATTCGTCGGAACCCTAAATTGTCTGTCAGAACCCTAGAAATTATGATAGAATAAGGATTTCGGGGTGTGATGTCCCTAACTTGTTTTCATTTAAAAAGTTATTGTCCGTATTATATCACACTCTTAAACTACGAGACAAACAAAATAATTAAAGACTATTAATCACGATTTATAAGCTTCTGCATTTATTAGAAAACACGCATCATTTAATTCTTCTTCAATACTAAGCATTAATGGATTGGACTATATATACTTTCTTACGTAGAGAGTATAGTAGTAAACAATGTCCTCCGTGCATCTATCGTGCGGATGTTTTTGGCCCTGCTATCTCATCGCTCGTGCTCTTCAGAATTCAAATTCAGTGTTAAAAGCATACATTTTCATTAAAAAATTAGATAATAATGTAATTTATTTTGATTATTATAAATGTAAGGTATTGGCTTTGAGAGCTATGGTGAAGGAGCAAGTTCTGATCACAAGCAAGAAGCAAGTCTCCATAGAGGTTTCCAACGATGAGACCGTTGAAAGCACTTCAGTTCCAATAATGATGAATAATAATACTACAGCAGCTGATCATATTACCAATAACTATAATAACGATAACAGTAATAATAATAACACTACGCAAACTGCAGAGTTAAGCGTATATGCCTTCGAAGACGTCGTCGAGGACTACAACGATCACACAATGATGGCTCATCCTCCTTACAGCAGCTGGGCTTGTAATAATTATTAATTAAAAATCACCTAATGCATTCTAAGACTGTGCTCTTCCTTTTAGTAATAGTTTGAGGTGGTGTGAGTATTAACTTTGTCCTAATCCTTGTCAAATTTCTAGCTAAGATAGGGTCAAATGTAATGTAGTTGTTGTAGGCAGAAAGACATCATAGGTTAAAAGACTTAAAAAAAAATCTCATGATGGCTTATGAATAATACTATGCTTTCCTTTTCATTAATCCAAAACAAAAGAACCGTCGTAATAGCCACAGATATAACACAAACACTGCTGCAGAGATTGTAACAACTCATAACTGTAATATAAATAAAGCTGATGATGAAACACTCAGTTACCTTTTCTTGAGCCTCGACCAGCTATTGAGACGATGATAGAGTCAACGGCGCTCGCTTGTTGTGTGGAGAAGAAAGTTTCGGCGAATTTTGTTTTCATCTCATTAATAGCTGGAAAGCTTCATTAGAGGTTTCTAATTCGTACTCATAACCGAGGCTATCCGCTCGACTGCGAAATTCGTCCATCTCACTGTCTGCTACTTGGATACCGACCAGCACATTTGCACCAGTTTCTCCCTGCGATTGTACGATTGTAGGGTGAAAACGATTGAGACATTGAAGACATTTGATATCGTACTAACACGGCGTGTAAGAATTTTTTGGATAGATTATTAGAACCTGGCCTCGGTAATGGAACAGAGTTATATTCCAACGTGGGCTCAAAGCATCCAAGAACTTCATCAAAGCACCTGGCCTCTCGGGAAAAATGAATCGGCAGAGAAGCTCGTTTTTAACCAGAGATCTTCCTCCCATCTGAAATATATATCTATAGCATGTCAATGCATGGTCTAAGTACCTAATGAGTACATAATTTACAGGAACTAAGCTGTTGATAGATGGAAGAGAAGGTATTCATAAACAGGGCTCTCTGCCTCAGCAGTTAATATTATCTGAATCCATAAGTTTGAAACCTATTTACCAAGTGCCGCAGATGATCCTTAACCAAGTCATTTTCCGTAAGGTTGACTGTATCCAATTGAGCTGATTTCATTCTCTCCACCATTGCATCGAGTTCTACTTCTGTGTGAAGGCCAACACTGAAGAAGAAAGCCACATGGTAACGTTTTCTGTGTACCATAGGAATCATTGCAAAACCACTAAATAATACAAAAACAGCTACTTTAATACCTGTATAGAACTAAAGCTTTTTCTTTATCCGAGTTGTATCTGTATCTAAATTCAGTTATATTCATTGGTCCAACCTGAGAATCAAACAATCCAAAGAACTTTTCAGAGTAGTGCCACCTCATAAAAATGGGAATGATAAGCTTCAGGTGCTTCAAAAATCTACCAGCTCACAAAATTGTTTAAAGCTTCCACATTCCTCAGCCATATACGTTGCAAGTACAGCTTCCCTTCGCCTACCGACATTTGCCAGCTCAGTCACCAATCTCAATCTGTCAAAATTCATATTAGCTCCAGTGGTTAGTGCGACCACATTTTCTCCCTTGAGGCCATAGTACTTGCAATAAGCTTCAGCTCCAGCTAGAGCAAGAGCACCAGCAGGTTCCAAAATACTCCTTTTCTCCTCAAACATGTCCTATATTAGATTATATGATCCACTGATTGTTATCTTGTTTACACCACTAAGTCTTTCGACAAATCCATTACTTGAGAAGTGCAACGATGAAATTGTCAACTCACATCCCTACGAACATATAGAAGAACATATGGGTCTAAGCATAGATGTAGAACTACTGACCTTTATTGACGCACAAATGGCATCACGGCCAACAAGAACGACCCCATCAACCAATTCCCTGCAGAGGCGGAAAGTCTCCTCGCCCACCACTTTGACAGCTACTCCGTCGGCAAAGCCTCCCACTTGATCAAGCACTATGCGTTCCTTATGGTGCAGCGAAAGTGCCATTGCATTTGCATCGAATGGCTCAACGCCAATGATCTTAACTTCTGGACAGACCCTTTTCACGTAGGCAGCAATACCAGCTATCAGCCCACCACCACCGACGGGCACAAATATGGCTTCGATTGGACCTTTCATTTGTTTCACAATCTCCATTCCAACCGTCCCCTGCCCTGTTATTACATCAGGGTGATCAAACGGCGGTATAAATGTGCGACCCTCATCTTCTGCCCGTTTCTTGGCGTATGCTTGGGCTTCATCGTAGGAATCACCTACGAGTACAACAGTGGCGCCCAGTCGCTCGACCGATTTCCACTAACAGTACCAAGGAACAAGCTTTAGGAACCACGTAAACAGTGACAATGATGATAAAGATGATGGATAAGAACAGACAGCATTAAATGAGTTAACCTTAATCTCTGGAGTCGTAACTGGCATAGCAATCACTGCATTGCAACCTAATTTCTGCGCAGACAACGCCACGCCCTGCGCATGATTACCAGCAGATGAACATATTACTCCCTTTTCGAGCTGTTCTTGTGGAAGTTTAGCCATCATATTGTAAGCGCCACGAAGCTTGAAAGAGAAAACCTGTCAAGCGAGCAGCTCATCAGCATCAATATATTAAAACCTCAGGAGTCAACTTAGAGCCAGTGTTACACAGAAAACAAATGGTTCGCCAACTGAAAAGACACCAAATTGCAAATCTTGAATCTTTTTGAAGAAGAAATACACAAACATATGAAAATCAAACCCTGTTCTTACAACTTAATTGATCATACAGAGGCTCACAAACTTTAACTACAAAGAACAAGCACTAAAATACAAGCCCCGTTATGCTAAGCTCAATAACCACGCCCTCATTAACAATCAAGATATCCAAAAATTCAAATGTTAACCCAGGGAATTCCATCATCTGCAGCTCCAATCAAAGCAAGAACACCACTATTAGGCATATAAAGAAAATTCAGGCACTTCCACCTAACACGCGCAAACGATAAAGTTGATCAAAATTACATACAGGCTGCAAATCCTCTCTCTTGAGCCAAACGTGGACGCCCAGCCTCTCCGAGAGCTTCGTGGCGAGCTGCAACGGCGACTCGTACGCCACGTCGTACACCTTCGACGACAGAATATTCGTCAGGTATTCCATCGCGCTCAAATTCCCTCCCTCGAAAACGGGCACGCCCACGCCCTCATTCCTCAGCAAAAATCCGCTCTCGCACTGGATAGAAGCAGGCGAAACTCTCACCATCGGCTTCGCATCGGCCTCAAAATGCGTCGCACTAGGATCGGCGTCCTTGACCTGCAGGACGATCTCAGCCGCCGACTTCGACAGCGTGGCGCGAATTGACGGATTCGCGCGACATTTGACGGAGGTCGCGGACCCTACGGCGGCGCCGGGAGAGGCTTTTGCACGTGTCGGAGGGGGTTGGATAGGGGCAAAACGGAGAACCTGCATTTTTATTAATCAATTTTTGTTGAATTAACGTAATAATTATCACCGTTTTGCCGCCTTTGGCTGCGAATAGGGGTGGGCGTTCGTGTTCAGGTATTCGGGTTTTTGGGTTCGGGTAGTTCGGGTTATTTGTCGGGTATTGGGTTACCCGATACCCGATAATTATTAATCGCTTCTGGTATCGGGTAGTAATTTACTATCCGATCGGTTATTCGGGTACCCGATATATTATTTTTTTTAAAAAAATATTAGTTTTGTACATAACATTAAAAATATATAATTACATATATCAATATCTAATTTGAGTGATGTTGAAGTTTTAAATAATATTTCGACTAAGTTCTTATTTTAATTGTATAATTAACAAGTGCAATTTTATATCAATGCATATATAAATATTTAAAATATATACTCAAAATTTTATAAATAAACATATAAAGATATGTATGTATTATATTTATTGAAAACAAAATATCCAAATATTGTAAGTGATATTAATATATAACATGGATATTTTAATTTATATATTGAATTATAATATTTTTAGTAATATCCAATTAAAAATCGGGTACCCGAACCCGATATATACCCGACAAGCGGGCACCCGCTGTAAATCGGGTCGGGTTCGGGTAGAGAAAATCTTAATCCGAACCCGAACTATCCGAACCCGAATTACCCGATACCCGACTACCCGACTCGATGCCCACCCCTAGCTGCGAATGCGATGGAGAAGACCGACGGATTTATCTCGCGGGTTTAACCTAATTACGATAGAAATCGCCACGTCAGCTTTCTGGATGCTTTTGTATTAGCCGCCATGCCTTTTGTTTATGTATTGTTAATTAACGGTGTGATTATTACTACGAGTGCGTGGATATCCACTTAATGACAAGTGCGTTATGGGTTTTTTACATTTTTAATTTTAAGTTGTGGTTTTATTTACTTTTAATTGTCGTATAAACAAAACTCAATATCTTTATTTTTTCATTTCTAGTTTTTTTTGGTCCCGAGGTATCCCACACAGCCCGGCTATGGGCTAACCGCCACACACTCCAGAGGTAGGACTAATCCCCGGGGTCAGATCGATACGTCCCAAACCCACCAAACAACGATAGTCATGGGCATTAGGATATCTTTATTTTTTTCATTTCTAGTTTTTTTTTAGCTCCCGAGGTATCCCCACACAGCCCGGCTATGGGCTAACCGCCACACACTCCAGATGTGGGACTAATCCCCGGGGTCAGATGGATACGTCCCAAACCCACCCACCCAACAACGATAGTCATGGGCCTTAGGATATCTTTATTTTTTCATTTCTAGTTTTTTTTAGGTCCCGAGGTATCTCCACACAGCCCGGCTATGGGCTAACCGCCACACACTACAGAGGTGGGACTAATCCTCGGGGTCAGATGGATACGTCCCAAACCCACCCAACAACGATAGTCATGGGCCTCATGTGGACTTTCTCAAAGTCATGTGGGAGGTAGGGTTCGAACCCCTGATCTCCTAGTCACATGAACTTTGAATGCATCAGCTTGGCCACTAGAGCCAGCCTCATTGGCCATTTCTAGTTGTTGCAAGAAGAGTCGAACTCGAACCATCCAACTTAATAAAAATCTAAATTTATTGCATGCCAAAAATATGTCTGGTTTCATTCTTTACTTTTTAAATAGATCTTACGCGTCCACCATATCGCAAAACTTAGATATCTATCTTTGTTAGAGATGGATACGTAGTCATGATCATGAAACTAATCGTTTTTTTTTGTACAAAAACATTCTAATGCTATTGACAAAAAAAGAATGAAAGATATACAAGTCATTAAACAAATCGTTGACGATAATCTTTTCCCTTACGCCACACAAAAGTATGCAAAGAAAACAGACGAAATGTGATCGTATGATATCACCTCATCCTTCCCAAAAAAGGAAAAAGAAATTACCCTCGGGACAATATGATACTGTCATGGGTTGTACTTGTACCTTCTTCAATCCATCTCTATTATAATCGTTTTCTTTCGCCTCCATCTCCATTTTTGTTGTACGTAATAATTACAGTCATCTGCCGACCATGCTTGCTTAATTTGCTTAGCTTTTCTTACCTCCCACGTCACACAAAGCTCCCTCTTCAGCAATATATATAAAACAACGGGATAAAACCTAAAATGGTCCCCGATGTTTACCCTATGAACCAATTTAGTCCCTGATGTTTCGCGTGAACCAATTTAGTCCCCGATGTTATCGAAAATGAACCAAATTGCTCCCTCCGTCAATTCGTCCGTCAATTTAGACGGAGATTGCATTTGCGACGGCTTTAGCGACGGAATTTTCGTCGCTAATTGAAAATTTAAAAAAATAATAAATTAAATATTAAAAATGAGGAAAAAATGCAAAAAAAAAGGAAAAATATTCAAAAAATACAGTAAAAAATTAAAAAAAAAGAGAGAATATTACCAAAAATTAAATAAAAAATAAATAATATTAAAAAATAGAAAATAGTAAAAGTAAAATAAAAACTAAATTTAAAATAAAAAATGATAAATTAAACATTAAAAATGAGGAAAAAATACTAAAAAAGGAATAAAAATTCAAAAAATAGAGTAAAAAATTCAAAAAAGAAAAATTCAAAAAAAAGAGACAATATTACCAAAAACTAAATAAAAAATAAATAATAATAAAAAAAAATAAAAAGTAATAAAAGTAAAATAAAACTAAATTTAAAATAGAAAATGATAAATTAAACCTTAAAATGAGGAAAAAAATCCAAAAAGGAAAAAAATTCAAAAAAAAAGAGTAAAAATTCAAAATAAGAGAATGTTACTAATAAACTCAAAAATAAATAATAAAAAAATAACAAAATAATAATAGAAATACGTATTTTATTTTTTATTTCTTAAATCATAAATTAATTATTATCATCTTTTTATTATTATTTTTTTTAATTTATTAGTTTTTCTGAATTTTTATTCTATTTTAAGATTTTTTTTTCCTTTTTTTGGATTTTTTCCTCATTTTTAATGTTTAATTTATCATTTCCTCTTTTAAATTTAGTTTTTACTTTACTTTATTATTTTGTAGTTTTTATTATTATTTATTTTTATTTAGTTTTGGTAATATTCTCTTCTTTTTTGAATTTGTTACTCTATTTTTTGAATTTTTATTCCGTTTTTGTATTTTTTCCTCATTTTAATGTTTAATTTATCATTTACTATTTTAAATTTAGTTTTTATTTTACGTTTATTATTTTTGATTTTTTATTATTGTTTATTTTTATTAATTTTTGGTAATATTCTCTCTTTTTTTTTGAATTTTTTACTGTATTTTTTGAATTTTTTTCCTTTTTTTTGCATTTTTCCTCATTTTTAATATTTAATTTATTATTTTTTTAAATTTTCAGTTAGCGACGGAAATTCCGTCGCTAAAGCAGTCGCAAATGCAATCTCCGTCTAAATTGACGGACGAATTGACGGAGGAACCAATTTGGTTCATTTTCGATAACGTCGGGGACTAAATTGGTTCACGCGAAACATCGGGGACTAAATTGGTTCATAGGGTAAACATCGGGGACCATTTTAGGTTTTATCCCTAAAAAAAACTAATAGCATATCATCCCAGAAAAAAGATTCAGCTCAAATAAGAGAACGATCTTTAGCACTAATGGACACCAAAGTTGCTGCTGCTGCTGCTGCTACTGTCTTTTTCTGGCTCACAACCTTCGCCATTGTCCTCATTTCTCACCACTATTCTAACTCTTCATTCGATCTCAAAATCTTCGATGATTTGGCGAGCAAATTAGGTTTCGAGGACTATCGAATCTCAATTTTAGATACGATTTTCTCGGGAAAAAGGCATCACCATCATAACCATCATGGAGAAGGAATAGAGCATCGTGTAATGAAAGCTTCATATCGAGGAGATCTGATCTCTTGTCTCAGTATAGGGTCGGCCTTGTTCTTACAGTCGATATGAGAGGATGTGCGAATTTCAGCAGCGTTCAGAAAGCGGTCGACGCCGCCCCTAATTCCAGCGATTCTTGGACGTTAATTAGGGTTGATTCGGGCACGTATTGGTCAGTTTTTTAGGGTTTTAGGGGATGCATTATATTGTAATTTTATTTTTAACACGCCCTCACGTCTGAGCTGGTCTCTTTCTTTTCTAGCCTTTATTGTTTTCAAACGACGTGAGGATTTTGACATTTTGATTTGAATCCCGATACCGCGTTAAATGATGATTGCTTTACGTGAAGGCTAAAAAAATTAAGAAGTGTATCATATTTTAATTTTATTTTCCAGCGATCGTGATAAACTCTAACTTAATTTTACATGATTTATTTTCCAACGTCATGGACAGGGAAAAGATCGTGATAAACCCTAACAAGAGTAATCTGATCGTCGAAGGTCAAGGCTACCTTAACACTTCCATCACGTGGAACGACACGGCTAATTCGACGGGCGGCACGGCGAATAGCTACACGGTTTTCGTTTCCGCCCCCAACTTCGTAGCTTACAACATCAGTTTCGAGGCACTAGTTTTTTTTTCTCTCTCTCTCTCTATTACGACTGCTTTTTATAATATTCGATCGATAAAAGAAATATTAAAAAAAATCAATCCGCCTAATTAAGAACACAGCTCCGGCTCCAGATCCTGGAGAGGCCGGCGCGCAAGCCGTCGCCCTGCGAACGACTGGCGATCGATCCGCTTTCTACGGGTGCGGATTCTACGGTTCGCAGGACACTCTGAACGACAATCAGGGAAGACATTATTACAAAGAATGCTTCATTGAAGGTTCCATCGACTTCATTTTCGGAAACGCCAGGTCTGCTGCTGAATACTTAATTACCAGTTGACCTAAAATATTAAAGAGATTGTATTACGCTTATATATAAAATTTTTATTTCTGACAATCAGGTCGCTCTATGAAGATTGCGTGATCAATACGACTGCAAAAGAAGCGCCATCGTCCAGCAATAGGGTGACAGGAAGCATCGCAGCTCATGGTCGGGATTCGCCGGATGACAGGACAGGATTTTCGTTCGTGAACTGCCACGTCATTGGAGTAGGCGGAAAGTGTGGCTCGGGCGAGCGTGGGGACACTACTCCACCGTCGTATTCGTCAATACATACATGTCCGAATTGGTCGCTCCCGAGGGTTGGAACGACTGGCGGGACCCATCTCGTGAACAGTTAAGCCTCGACTCAGCGCTTCTTTTTTTGTCATTTTTTTCGTCTAGTTCGTCGCCTTATTGCACGATTTTTCTTTTCTTTGCGCTTTCTTTTTCTTCGAAGAACGGTGTACTTCGGAGAGTTTGAAAGCTACGGTCCGGGCGCGAACTACACAAACAGAGCACCGTACTCAAGGCAGCTAAAGCCTTCCGAAGCGGAGGGCTTTGTCGGGATTTCTTACATCGATGGAGAAGATTGGCTTGTGACTGGCAATAGTTACTATTCGTGAGAGATTCAACGTATTTGCGAAGATTCGGTCGACCGATCGATGTTTACGAGGTTGTTCACGCATCGGATATACTGACGTTGTTGTATTGACGAGTCGAATTTTACGTACGACGATTGATTAAACGTATTAATAAATTATACTATTGTAAGCACCACAATCCTAAAACATAGGGTAGAATCGAAAAAAAATCCCTAAAGTCGAAATCCATGTATAGTACGGCCCGACGAACGAGCCCTATCGATTACCTTTTAAGAAGACGGGCCTTCATCTCGGCTTCTCATAGTCTTCATCCTCCTCCTCCTTCCCAGCGGCGTTCGAACTCCCGACTTGTTGTGTTGAACCTAAATCCCAAACGTCCGATAACAATCCAATCGCTTCCGGAAAATCATAACTGCTTCCGACGACATTGCCCCATAGCTCCGGCGACTCCATAGATCCCATGCTCCACATTCCTTCTGCCACTGTTGTTGCTGTTGTTGTTGCTGTTGTTACTGCTGGTGCTGCAATATTTTCATATTCAGACAGAGAATACTCGGCGATGCCCTTCCCTTTACCCAAATCCTCGGGAAAAGGCGTGGAATACCCTGGAGGAGGCTCCGCGACGCCTTTTCCCCTATCGAGCGGTGGAGCGTTTTGCTCCGAGGTTGCGAGGAAGTCCTGTATCATCGCCATGTCATCGATCCCGACGTCCTCGATTCGAAAAGGGACGTTTTCCTCGATGCTTTGCGAGGGGTGCTCGACGGCGAATTTTCCAGCCGTTCGCGGCGAAGTAATTACGGCCGTTCTTTTCTCCTTGGCTTCGCGGAGGCGGGAAACGAAGGCGGGATTTTGGAACAATTTCCCGAGGAAGGAAACCATCTGCTTGTGCCTTCGCTCGGCTTGTTGAAGCTTTGCACCGACGGCCTCCATATGCTGGACATCGGCCCTGTGCTGACTCAGCAGTTCGGAGACTTGTCTCATCATTAGCGCTCTCTCTTTCTTGAGATGTTCGATTTCGATCTCCATTGCGCCTTTTCCCGAATCTCCGACGAGCGCCGAGGAGGAGCCGCCCATCGTTTGGTGGGGCGGAGATTTACGACGCCTATGAATGTTTCTGAGGAGGTGCCTTTGCCCCCTTACGAATCCTTGGTTCGCAAATTCGTATCTATCAGCGTCGACTTTTCGAAATCCCTGTAAGGCGTAAGGAGATATTATAGACTGAAAAAACGAAGCAAATTTTCAGACAAACATATGAGGAATAAAACCAGAAAGAAAAAAAAAACCAATCTTTGTCAAGGAACTGCTGTAGGCTGTAAGAAGATCTGCATATCAGAGCATCAACTAGAACATATGGTGATAGCAATAAAGCTTGAGAAATCTTGAAAATCCTCCATTAAAGCTCGAAAAATCTACCTCATCAGCGTGGAAATTTCCGCCTCTTTTTTTCGGACGTTGGGCAAGGAAAGGAAGAGATGTGTATCTTCTCGGCCTTTATTCTAAATTCGATTTAGAACAAGGGGGATGTACATAAATCGAACTTACAGACCCTCTCCAATTACTACAAGTTTCCAGTTCCAAAATTACTTACAAGCATTACATCGACCTCTTCTACAGTCTAGGAATTCATCACACAGCAGAAACATAAGCTTACAAGAAAAAGGATTACACAGAGTGGACAACCGAGGAATTACATACAAGGAAAAAAGAAGAAAGGAGATGACTTTTTACAACCCAAAAATGAATTGAATTGTATGTACCCACATATGTATTGAGCTGGCGAACAAAGCTTGAGAAATTGCTGTGCTTGAAATTCCTTGGCAAGACAACCCTCGAAAACTCAGATGGGTCCGAAACTACGAAGCTATCGCCTCTTACACCCCATGAGATGACGTTGTCCAAAGAAGGGTCGTCGACCAAATCGTAGGTCTTGGAAAGGAACGGGGGGACTGGCGCCTCGTACAGCGCCTCCATGGGCCTCGGCGGCGGCGGCGGCGCGTCGAGCGCCGAGCTGTCGTCCTCGTCGTCGCCGAAGAATGGGAAGATGGGTTGGTTCGATTTGTCTTCGTTGTCCATTTTCTTGGAGGGCGGGGAAGATTGAAAGCAAAAAGGAGGGCATTTTTTGTGCGGTTGAGGTTGGCTTTCTTTATATAAGGTTTGTTTCGCCGACTGAGGGAAGAAAAATATCGGTGTGTTTAGGTCGGCGGAGGGAGAGTATTATTACAGTACAGTTGCTTGGCCGACCGGCAATTTCAGGGCACAACACAAGCTCTAGCTAGTTATTACATTTATAAAATAGTTTTTGATGTCTAGGAATTGTTTCATTGGTTGAAAATACGTGGAATTTTTTCTGGATTTCCTTTTTCATATATGGTATTTTTTTCAGGTTCGAATACCAAACCAACTGTAGATGTATGCAGTTCTCAAGGACCGTGTAATGCAAGGAATCCGAGTTTTATTTTTTAATTAATTCAGGCGCGGACCAATGAAATTGCAAGACCTAAGATTTGCTGAGTCAAGTAGGTTGGATTTCTGACAAGATCTTAAGTTTCAGATATTTTTGTGTGGAGCCCACAATAGGTAGTATAGTAAGTAAACTTCTTGATTAAGCATGTAATAAAATTATGTGATCGTGCATTTCATAGAAGAGAAGCGATTGTATTTTGTTTTGTTTTACTAAATAAATATTAGGACAGAACACAATTTTGCTTTCTAGAAGAATGTAATAAATCGATGTACAACAATTTATTAAGCTAAGCCCATATACATGCGGCCCATGATGCTTTGCTGCGAACAGAACAGCTACAGTAATTTGATTTTGAGTTTCGTACACAAAAATTTAAACTGAGAGTCTTCGTATGAAAAGGAACTTGAAAAATGGAACTTCAAAGCAAGATCGATTCTCTTTTCAAAATTCGAAGCCATTCTTTCAAAAGTTCAACTAAACAATAACACGAGTCTAGAAAACCCTTTGCCTTCATCCCAAGTCGAAAGAAAGAATCCATCGAGTTTGGAATTTGGGTCTCAAAATTAATATCAATCACACAAGAGTCTTAAATATAAGTAATAAAATACTGTATTTTCCAGCTCAAAATTACCTCCATCTCCATCGTCCCTGTAATAGAAACTTAACCAATGGCAGCAGTGGTGACTAGTGAAGGCACTTTGCTCCAAAGGTCAGATTTTTATTACCAATTTTTTCTCTTTTACTCGATAGTTAATTACATGGTTGGTGGTTCATTGGTGGGTTAATACAATAAACGATGTTGCCATCTCAAGCTGGCGTGTCATCTACTCAGCATTCGGCAAAAAGCTTAAGTCGAAATCCAAAAAAATTGCTTGTTTTGTCGAGAACTGAAATAAATAGTATTACACAACACGCTTCCCATACATACTCTTTTCTTACACTAGAGCTTAAGAAGAAGAAGAAGATCTGATATACTCTACAGATTAAAGGGTATGTCGCAGATCTATTCTATTCATCCCCTTCATTTTTATGAAATTATTTGGGTGGAAAGTTTTGATTTCCTACCTATTTTCCCCAGGGATCGATTTTTCCAGATCGAATCTCGATATTCTTTGCCTGAAATGGGCGATGTAATGGAAACCCATGTAGTTCCGACTTTAAATAATGCCGTTGATGATTCCCTGAAAGAGACTGGCTTAGGGCAATATGGGTAACTAATTCTCATCCTCCTTTCTATTCTATCTGTTTGATTTTTTTTTTCTTTTCTTCCATATATCTTCACATATATCCCTTCAGTTCTGATTTTCAATGTCATAAGATAGATTCTTGCTAAAGGAAGGATGTAATGATGTCTTAAAACTCGATATGTCTGATGAAATCGCAGCTGCTCGCATTATCGTCGGAGGTGCAAGATAATCGCGCCGTGTTGCAGTGAAATATTCGATTGTAGACATTGCCACAATGATGCTAAGGTTCGCCTTTTTTTTTTTTATTAGCAGATTCTCCGTATGTTCGGTCATTCTAACGATATCCATTTTTCGATAGAATTCGATCGAGGTCGACGTGCGCGAACGACACGACGTGCCACGTCATCAGATCAATAGGGTTCGTTCGTCGTTGTCCTTCCTTTTTTCCTAATAATCGAATGCGCTTGCAGCGTTATGGTGGCGAACTTATGTGTATCTTATTGCATTGTTGGTTTGCTTTCGTCGAATGTTCAATCTATTTATTACACGTGTGTTTTCGTGTCTGCAAACAGGTTATCTGCTCCATATGCGACACGGAACAAAACGTAAGCTTTTCGAGCACAAAAGACTGGTTATTTTTCGACTTTTTTGCGCAAAATGAAATTAAGGTATCGTTGATGTATAGGTTCGACAAGTATGCATCAATTGCGGGGCTTGTTTGGGGAAATACTATTGCTCGAAATGCAAATTCTTCGACGACGATGTAAGTTTTCATTTTTTTTCTTCCCCATAGAATTGAAAACCGTCGTTACTGAAAGCTCGATTTCTATTTCAGACATCGAAGAAACAATATCACTGCGATAGATGTGGAATATGCAGGTATGATTTTGGTTATCTCGATATACGATCTCCCTAATTCCCATACGGTTTGTGATTATTCTTCTCTCTTTTTCCCCCCTCTTTTGCTACAGAACTGGCGGAGAAGAGAACTTCTTTCATTGCGATAAGTGTGGTAAGTTATTACAGCATTTTTGGCTATTTCGACATTTACATCTATTTCGACATATACATGAAGATGTAAGAGCTTATTTAAGTTAGCAAATACGTAATCTTCTGCGGTTTTTTCAGAATGCTGCTATTCGAATTTATTGAAGGATTCTCACGTATGCATCGAGAAAGCGATGCATCACAACTGCCCCGTTTGCTTCGAGGTATATATATGTATATATACATACATATTTAAAGATAATTTTACTTACCATATTTGATCGAAAATCATTTCGTTTTATTTCGACGTATATAGTTCATATTCGACACGACGAGGGACATTACCGTTCTCCCATGCGGGCACACGATACACCTCTGCTGCGTCCAAGAGATGCAAAGCCATTTCCAGTTAGAGATCTCTTATAACTCTTCTTTTTTATTTCGACGCTTTTTTTTCCTTTTCTTGATTATTCGTTATTATTTTTCGGCGTAATTCACAGATCTTTATCAATACAGATATTCTTGCCCCGTTTGCTCGAAATCGTACTGCGACATGAGCTCCGTGTGGGAGAAGCTCGATCATGAGGTAAACAAAAATACGCATACGAATATCATCATCATTTCTGCTTTTGCTAGAAAAGAAAAAGTTTTTTAGGTTTTTTTTTTTTCGGGAGTTTTGTTTAGGTCGCTTCGACGCCAATGCCTGCGATGTATCAAGACAAGACGGTGAGAGCATAGCGTGAAATGTCGATTTATTACGTATTCAATAGCTCCATTTTTTTCTCTTGACGATGAATATAAAAACATTGTGTATGATAAAAGTAAATGTTTTTAGGTTTGGATACTTTGCAACGACTGTGGAGAAAACTCTGAGGTTAGTTACCACATCGTAGCTCACAAATGCCTGAGCTGCAATTCTTACAATACGAGGCAGACACAAGGAGAAGGAAGAAGACAAACAACGTGTGTGTAAAATAGTGTAATAACATGATTTGGAATTTTGATTTACTGTATTATCAGGATTATCCATCCATTTGTTCGTTTATTTGGGTCATTTTCCCGGTATCAATTCTCTGCACTACAAAGGAAAAGAAAAAGGATTACATAATTATTTGAGAAAGTTAAAAATATTATATTATACATAGGGAAAGCGACAGCGAATTAGTTCAAGAGAATCGCGACATAGCAAGAAATGAACAACTCAGATCTCAGTTCTCAGATAGTAATAGTATTAATTAGCATAATATTTTTAATCATAACCCTAATCAATTAATCAGCAACGCCCCCTCATCTTCCTCCGAACATCCCCTCTGTAAAACTCCCAAGTCCTAAACGCCAACAACACCGCCGCCGCACACCCCACCAAAGTCGCCGCCGTGATTATCAGAAACGCCGCCCTATAACACTCCACCCCCACGCAGCTCAGCCCCTCCTCCTCCCTCCTCCTCCCCGCCGCCGACGCCTGCCTCGCCGCCGCCCTATCATAAAGCCCGCCGGCGACCCTCACGTTCAGCACGTAGCTCCCAAGCGGGCTCGCGCCGGCCCCAAAATTGTACAGCGTCGAGTAATACTTGAGCCCGAAAACCTCCGATATCACGGCGAAGATCAAAGGCCACTGCGCGCCGAAGCAGAAGCCCACCAACGCCGAGGAGACGTACAGCGAGTTTTCCAAGCCGAGGGCGATCGACAGGTGGGCCCCGCACGACAGTAGGAGGACGGCCGCGAGGCCCGCGGGCCGGGGGAGGCCGTAACGGGCCAGGAGGTGCTCGGAGAGGAAGCCCGAGGAGACCCGCCCGAGGTAGTTCCACACACTTACGAGGGAGACGAAGGTCGCCACGCTCCTCGGCGGGTAGCCGAGGGACTTCCCGATCTGCCCGAGGTTGTCGATTGCGGTCAGCGTCCCGCCCATGCCGAAGGTCGCTGCGATGAAGAGGACGAGCATGTCGACGCTCATTAGGGCTTGCATGATCGTGTGGTCCTCGCCCCGTCTCGGCCAAAACGCGCCCGGCTTTTCTTCGACGGCGACTGCGTCGTCGGGAAAATTACTATTGTTGTTGTTGTTGCTGATGCTGCTTTCGAAGGCGGTGTCGTTATTACTGCGGCGTCTGAGATTCAGCTCTTCTCTCAGGACGATCCCTATAGGCGCGAGGAGCAAGATTATTACGACGAGAGCGCTCGCGACGTACTCGATCCTAGAAAATGGAACCGTAGTCTGGACGATTATGACCGCCATGAGGAACCCGGCAAGGCCGAGCGAGACGTACAGAAGGTCGTAGAAAACCCTAATCTCCCTCTCGTCCCTCCTTTCAGCCTCCATGGTCCTTACCTGTTGGAAGTAAACCATATGAATTTTTAATTTGATGCACTCCGTTCGAACTCAACCCTTTATGTGGATTGGTCACTCGTCAAGGCATCAAATTCTGGACCTAAAGATCGTAGAAGTCCGAATCCTCAGAAACAGATAAGAAAAGAAATCAGCCTAAACGTAAGACGGAAGTGTTGGGAACAAAGTACACTAGTCAATTATGCACACTTTATGTGTGTGCAATGAATGCAACCGTGAAGGAAGCGGTTTTATTCAACTTATATAGTATGCAGTTTTTTAAAAATAATTTTATTGTTTATTTTATATTTTAATTGACAAAATGACTTGAGCTAGTGGGTTTTTTTTTCTAACAAAATTATCAAATTTTTTTTATATAAAAGTAAATTGAGTAGGACACGTCCATTTTGTTAAGTGGGAAGAGAGAATATTACTTGAACTAAAAATATAAAATAAACTAAGGGTACAATAGTAATAAAATTAAAATTGACATACCATGGCAGTTTCTATAAGGGTCTGAACCTTAACAAAATATAGAGATATTAGTATGATACAGCCCCTTCAAAGCTTACACTTTTAGCTAGACTGGTCATTCAGCATATTACGTACCGTCCTAAGAAACATGCAAGAGACAGCGGTTGGAAGCCACGCTATCATCAAGATGAGCTCGTCGGCCTCACTCCCATAAAAAGCATGGTAAATCTGCGTAATAATTGCCCCGCTAAGCCCTACGAAACCCTTGAGCAACCCCAACACTGCGCCTCGGCTCTCGGGGAAGCTCTTCACGCAGGCGACTAACGCGCCCGTGTTTGCAAACGCCTGGGAATTTGCGCCGACGCAAATGTATAGGCACATCTGCCACAGGCGAGGGGGATTCTTCTTCTTTTTCCCGAGGGCGACCCTTTGTTGGGATACGGAGAGCCATATCATGAAGTACCCGAAGAAGTTCATGGCGGACCCCACGGCTAGGCTAGCCCACGGAGGGGCTACCTCGGCGATTAGGCCCGAGATTAGGCCCACGTTTGCGCCCAAGTCCTTGAAGAAGCTTAGGAGGTTTAAGGTTTTCTGGTCGTAGCCGAGGGATGATTTTATGAGCGATGAGTAGAGGCCGAACATGTACGTCGAGCCCGCCGTGGACATTATGAGCGTCGAGGCGAAGGCCATGAAGTATCGGCCGGCGATGAGTTGGCGGGCGAAGGTCTTTTTGGTCATTTTTTTTGGGAAAAAAATAGGGTTTTTTTTTGTGTGTGCATGAATGGATAGTTTGAGGTGAGATGAACAACCTCGTATTTATAGTGGGAGTTCGTTGTATGTTGTGAAAGGTATATGTGAGGAGATCATTGTGTATTTCTGTCCAAATTGGTAATGTGTTCTATTGTTTAACAGAAATGAGGAAAAAAATTAAAAGGGTTAATTCCATTAGGGTAAATTTCGACCCGTTATAATATGATTTTGGGATCACCTTATATATATGATTTTCAGTGCATGGCCAGGCTCTCTTCAAGTTGAATTTAATAAACTAGGAGTTCAGAACTGAAGATTCAAAACGTTGTATAGAGTTAGCAATCTATTTTCAGTATCAATCAATTATACAGCAATATAGAGTCAATAATCAGATATATTTAGTGACCCAAATTCATAATTTTTGCCTCGTAACGTCAATTAATTGATGCTATAAGATGGAACAACATAGAAAATAATGAGAAGTGTTGGGTATTGAGGAGGAGTGTTTCAAAAGATTTACAATCACAACCACGGTTATATTTGGAGCATGAGTATATTTACAAACATTTATATATTAAGGAAGATATGACTCAAATTTAAAAGGTTGGGATGAATTGATGCATGATTGCTAAACATTGGCATCAATCATCGGATCATCATATCGATAGTGCGCATGCGAGACAAAAAGGATAAATTGGGAGTTACGACACGTTTGTTAAGACACTTGCTTTATCATTTCATTACACGAAAATGGAAATAGTATTTTAGAAGAAAATGCTTGAAAAAATGAGGACGGTTGGGGGTTATTAAGTTCGAATTAAAGCTGCAAGAAAGTAATAAGAACCAAAGCAGGTAATATAACATGGCGGCTTTGGGACTCACTATCATTATATAACTTCCAAAAGGGAAATTTTATTGTACTTTCTTATCAATCTACTCTATCATTATACGTGCTATAATGCCTGGGACTGGGAATTAACTGAAGTAGTGGACGTCCATTTGGGAATCTACTCTAACTTGTCACAATGTGGGGATAAATTATTTTTTATGATTAAGGATGGTAATATGCATCATTTATCGTGATGTGTAATAAGGTAACTATAACCAAACCTCGAAAGAAAGTTCGTAAGTGCAGTATCTTTTTTGTAAGAAAAGCATGTGGCTACCTTGAAGAATGATAAGAAGATCGATGGACCAATTTCTTAAAACGTCAAATGACATCAAAAATAACAATAACACCATTTAAAAAGTGTCAAAAACAGAACACACAGAAGTTAATTTCATCCATCAAATACAAGTCTTGTTTCTAAGCCAGAAACTGCCACAAGAGAAAGCAAGACAAAGAACATCCTCACAACCTGGGCAGTATGGTAAAGGCATACAACAGCAAATCTAAGTCTGCTACCAAATCAGTAACCGTTCGACGTCCACAAGAATGAGAAAACACAACTAATTTACAGTTATAACGACATATTTCTGCTCGACGACTAAATTATAAGAAGCAGCCATCGATGCACATACACTGGAACAGGGGCGAAATACCTACAAATACAAAGGCGTACGCCACCATCCTCAACTAAGGCATTGTGACTGGTTTTTGGCTTTTTCTCATGGATACATTGGAACATCATCCATCGATGAGGACAAATACGTCATTTGTACATCAGTGTCCTCGGGATTGCCCTTGTTAATACTAATCTTCCCTGGATCACCTGGTATATGCATAAATTACAAGCAAGTGAGGATGTTATAAGTTAACGCAGAAAAATACGCTATAGAACAGACAACTGTGACAGTTTCTGTGCTTACTGTGTTCATAGTCAGTAGATGGCCTGCTTGGGGAGGTACTCCTTGTATGATCTGAAATGTTAGAGAATATGAAATGCCCATAATATATATATATATGTGTGTGTGTGTGTGGTGTGTGTGTGTGTGTGTGCGTGTGTGTGTGTAATAGGTGTATCTTTGGAAGGGAAAAGCGTATATATATGATGCTACCTAAATCAGTCAACTCCAAACAACAAAAGTATTACCTGATGAATTACGCAGTGCCTTGACAGCATCAAAGTTCTTGTAAGTATAACCCACGAAACTCAGGTCTTTTGGAGTGAGATTTATCTGCTTGAGTTAAAAATTGGAGCAATGTTATCAGTTAAACTGAACAATTCAGTTAAAATCTGCTAACTGAATCTCCATTTCTGAGGAAACGAGGTTGTCAAAGCAAATGAGTTCATGATCAATCAATCGGAACGAATAAAGCCCGAATGAGTTTCCAATCAATTTCGTAGCAGCTAGTAACTAAGCATACGAATATACGAAAAGAGGAAGGAATACCTTTCTCGAAGACGCTGATCCAGATTTTGATGGAGTTGGTGGATCCAACTGGTCAAACAGAGTTTTTTTTTTATGTTAATAGGCTACTTAAAGCGGAAAAATGATGGATACTGTATACTGACAGAGGATAAACATTACATGAAAAAATTAAATTATGTGAATGACTGAGAAAGGTTGTCACATATCTAGTTGAATATCTTTCAGGGCAATAACAATCAGGGTCCCGAATGTCACTTACAAATAATCCTGAAGAAAATTATGCCACATACATACCAAAAAATTAAAGAAAACAAAGAAGCTATTGTGCAGTCCGTTAGGGTATTATCCTAATATAGGGTCAGCAACACCTTTAACATGACAATTGCCGGACATTAAATATTAAATAGCACAAAGGTCATGAACCAATTTCACTGTTTATAGGTCAGACCTCATAGATTAAATCACTGGACTAAAAAATACGTACTTCATCAAACTTCATGAAGTTTTGGGTGTCTAGCTCCCCGTTGACCTCTGGTTTGAAGGCTGCTTCCATCTCATAGAGTTTATCCCACTCAACATCCACAAACCAAGGGTGAGCCTGCACATACATTCATCTAAGCAAACAAATAACAAGCGGCTATGCTATAAAGCTAGTTTGCAAGAAAGAAAGCAAAAGCGGAAGTTGTTTGTTCTTTGTAGTATGATCTGACTTTTATCTGATATGCTCCACCAGTTCCAAGCCTGTGTTCCACGTCACAGAGCAACCTACATATGAGATCTTTCGCTTCTGGACTTAGTTTAACATCTTCCGGGAATCTTAAATGATTTCTCCAATGGACAATCTGACAATTCATGTAGTTAAAAGATTAATCGTCTACCCTTAACTCAATATACTACAAGAAGCACAGACATAAGAAATTTAAGATGGAAATTTTTAAGACAGCATAGCCCATATACCTTCCTGCAAGTGGTCATAGGATCATCAGAATAAAATGGAGGGCAGCCAACAAGCATCTCATACATAATAGCTCCCAGTGACCACCTGCTCATGTATTCCATGGTTAGGGAGAGGATAATCTATAAGAATAAGTGAATGTGCTTCAGAATTCCTTACCATTCACGGAAAGATATGTCAATTATCGAATATTGTGCCATGGCATAGTTGAACAAAAGATGCATTCTATAGAACTTTGTAACTGGAAATCGAATTCACTAATATTCACATATTGAAGAAGAGTTGTTTGACAGAGAAATAAATACGAAGAGGCATTCTTACTGACCAATCGCATTCCATGCCATAACCCTTCTTCAGCAGCACTTCTGGAGCAATATAGTCTGGTGTACCCACAGTTGAAAAGGCCTATGAATGTAGAAAGCTGAAGATCATTAAACAATGTTTAAACAGAATCAATACAGCACGAATTGGTTTACTTTGACACGACAATGACTATGTAAGCAAAGAGATGAGAAAAGCAATTTTTCAGTAACATACGCAACCATGTTCAAGATATATAAATCAGCTATGCTAAATGAGCATCAAGCAACAGCCAATCAGCATTATTCATATTGTGTGCAGGGTCTTTATTGCTGTTAAATGACCATCATGGCCGATAATAGTGGAGAAATATAACTAATAGAGAACAGACATTACCAATTTTCTCCTATTCATTTGCCAGTGCTGGAGTTGTTCGCGGGGACTCCTCCAATTACTACCATTGGCAGCATCTGGAAAGCCGCCATCGATATCCATCGATTCCCTTATGTTCTCATCATCCATTGCCTCGTTTTCATCGACCGTCGACAAAGTTCTACAATCAAGGGGCTTGCAAAGACCAAAATCCGAAAGTTTCATATGACCATTCTTATCAAGGAGAAGGTTGTCTGGTTTTATATCCCTGAAGCGAAATTGGTGGGTAAATTTAATAGGGAATGGCAGGATAGGGGAAATAAAAGAAAATGCAACAAATTTTTTTTGTCTCTAATAGATTGAAACCTGTGAATATAATTATGCTTGTGAATGGACTCAATGGCCAGCACACTTTGAGCAATGTAGAATTTGGCAACACTTTCAGACAGTGTGTCCTCTCTCATCAGGAGAGTCATTACATCTCCACCAGGCAAATATTCCATGATAAGATATAAGTATTCCGCATCTTGGAAAGAGTAATACAATTTGACTATGCAGTGGCTGGCAACTTCAGCCAATAAATTTCTCTCTGCTCTTACATGTTCGACCTATAAAGCAGGAAATATTTGTCAGATATTATGCGGTCACAAACACTATATCTCCTTATAACTTTATAACAAATGACAAATAACAGTAGTAGATTCAACTAAGAGTATCTTTTTTCTTTTAAACTTGAAAGGGCACAACATATCTGATAAGTGCACCACCTGTCCCCTAGATACCATTTCTGATTTCTTCAGCTTTTTCATGGCATATATATTACCTGACTTTTTCTCCCGACATAAACGTACCTGAAGTCATAAAATAATGCAAGCCACAGGAATGAGTAAAGATAGAAGAAAAAAATCCGAGGATCGATAGGTATATTTGCATGATATTAGCACAGATGGTAGCTGAGAGGAAAGATCTGAACAAATCCACTACCTCGCCAAAAGCTCCACGCCCAATTATTGTAAGAAGCTCAAAATCATCTACACATATCTTGTTCCTTCTCAGTCTAATATATTCTGTTTCCTTTCTCTCTAGATCTTTAATCAGATTTATCTGCTCCTCTTTAGGTACATCAGAAGATGCTAGCTTCCTTTCCAATATCCATCTCCTGGAGAACACAGAAAAGTTAAAAAAAAAAGAAAGAAATTGCTTTAAAGAGGATCAGAAATGAAGCAAGATAGAAATCAAGTAAATCATATGCAATTGCATAGTAGTTTTAGTTTAATGGAGATCTACCGAAAGGTGAATAATTAGGTCATTGGCAACTTCTACAACTAACAAAATCCCCAGAGATAACTGTTTCAGCGGATGCCACTTGAGGTACCATTACTCACGAGACGCGTCATATTCCCCACGAGTCGTTCTAAGGTCAACATATTCCTTATGACACCTATAACTAGTTCATACATAACGAGTCCCCTAGTCCTAACAATTAGCACGAGAACAGTAAAATTTTCCGATAAGGTCCGCCATTTAACTCCTTTCATCCAACATAGTTGACCATTAGCTCATACCACACATTCTATTGCACATTAGACAGAGTGAACCATTTTCTAGTTTACGTCAAAAGCTAAGAATGAACAAATACTCTAACATCATTATCTAAGCTGCTAACTTTGAAAAATCTTAAACTTTCATAAGTTTACTTCAAATTTCAAAAGTCGGACAAGAATGACACAAAGTTGTGCCCAATTGGTGGTTTAAATAACTTGGAACTTACTATCATAATCGAGAAAACACAAATTCATAAGCTACATACACCCAAACCACAAATCCACCCAAATCAAACGAAGATCCTATTCCACTAGAACCTAATCAGACCACCAAGTGTACCCACCCACAAAATGATTCAAAAGAATAAACAACAACACCCAAAACTTCAAGAGTAAAAAAAAGGCCGAAGCAAAATCAATTACTGAATTCAACCAAAGATAGCATTGAAGCTTCGGAACAACTACTAAGATACTTAAATCACAACCTCAGCTGATCAATCCAACACATCACCACCTCATTCCCCAAATAAACAGAACCACTACTAACAAGCAACTAATCACAGTCCTACATCAAAAATTAGATAAGAGTTACTGCTGTTAGAACCTCTCCTTTCTCTCCTGTATGCTCTTCATCTGATTTTTGTAGTGATTCTCGATATACTTCTTAGCTGCTGCAACTTTCTCCATCGTCAAGCTCGAACCCAACACTTCTTCTTCTCCATTCGCACCGTTGAGCTCCTCCATTCTCTCCTTTCTCTGTAAAGTTGTTAAATATGTGGGTAGTATTGAAATTTGTAATAAATGGTGTAAAAGTAAATATTACAAAATAGTCTTTCGAGTTTGACAATGAAGTTGAACGGTTGTAGAAGAATTACTGCATTTTGAGTTTGAGAATGCGCTTGCGTTTGAGAATGTGTTTCTCGGTTGGAGATGGGGTTTTCGAATCGGACCGGAAATTTTAGTGGTTTAAGGTTTAATGGTTTAACCGGTATAAACCGGAACAAACCGGAGTCGAACCGGTACCTATAAATATAATAAAATATATATTTTATGTAATAGTCAAGCTAATAACATATAATTATATAGATGTTTATTTATAAACTTTTAGCAAACAGACATTTTATAAATTATGGGTCAAAATTAATTAAGTCAATAGTGTTGGTGGTTAAAAATTAAATATACATGGGTTGATAAAAAGTAAATCTTTAAACTTGGAGTCAATGTTAAATAAAAATAAATATTGGGTAATGGGTTAATTGTAAAATAAAATTAATATGATAGTATGGAGGTTCGAACCCAAACCTATTGGGTTATAAGCACAATACTGCACCACTATACCACAACGAGATACCCGTTATTTTCTTTCGATTTCCCATCTTTGCAATATTCGTTTTCTTTTCTTTTTTTTTTAATGAAAGCACAGACCGGACCGGAACCGAACCGGAAAACCGACCGGTTCACCGATTTCCGGTCGGAACCGGCCGGTCCGGTCCGGTTTTCAAAACCCTGGTTTACTAGTCGACTATTAAAAGTGTTGCTGTACTGTAATTTATCGTTTTGTTTATATTCATTTAATTACTCTTAATGATGTATTTAATTATTATATAATGTCAAAATACTTTATATCTGAATTCAGCGCTTTCGGTGTTGCGTTGCAGCGGAGTACTATTAGCTGTGCTGTCATTTACTCTTTTATTTAGTATTTAATCATATCATTATATATGTTGCATATAGAAATTTGGAGCTGTAAATTATCTAAGCGTATAAGTTTAATTCAAAATTAATTAAATATCCACGAATGAAATGTATTTAACAGCAGTTTCTAGGGAATTGAGACCAGCTCATTTATGTCTGCACCAAATGACAGATCAGCCACTTCTTACTTGGCAACTTGCTTTTTTACAGCTTTGCCTTAGATTTATTTTTTATTATTTTAAAAAAAAGGTATCCCATGCAAGTTGAAGATATGGTCCGCTTGATAGTGTTACAAATAGTCAAAAACTGATTTTGCACATAATATTGAGAATTTATTCAATGAATCGTTTCTTGGAATTTTGTCAAAATAATGGTGTGTATTTATTCCCAAAAATATTTACAATGGAAAGGAAGTATTGGGCCTAGCCCGTTTGTACACACTCGGCCCATATTTACTAAGCCCATTAGAAACCCACCACAAGAAGGATTCGATACGACGTCGTTAGTCGATCGTATACACGCGAAGGGGCAAAAGGGTCATTTTCGCGTATTCCCCAATCCAAACCCCTACAATACAAGAGACACGCAGTTTCTCGTTCGCCCTCACTTTTATCTGTCCTTCAAACTCCGCGGCGCAGATCCGAGGAGTTTTGGAGAAGATTTTACCGTCGAAGCCGAAGTTAGTTTCTGATTAGCTCGCTCTTTGCTATCAGATCTTTGTTTGAATCGAAGTTTCAACTGCTACAAGGTATTTTTCTTGGTGCATGACTACAATTTGGTTTTGAACGGCCTGTTTGATTAGTATAGACAGTTACGCGTTCTAGATTTGTTTATGTATCATGTTGTTTTTTATGCTTAAGATCTGATGATTGTTTGATTATCTATGCTCTTGACAAGGTAAAGTTTTTCTTTTTTCCTACTTTCTGCTGGTCTGCTTTGTCGGTGATTTCATTTTCTCTCTTTGTTTTTGTTTTCTTCCTATCGAAGGAACTTTACGCGATTTATAACTTGCTCGATTAACTTATCGTAGGTGTCTACAATTTTTTGTTAAGCCTTTCGATATTTATGCGCGTCTTTGCACGTAATTGGATTGATACTTGTCATCTTGAAGAAGTTTATGTCCGAGCTTATGTCTGCAGCTGTGTTTCTCTTATGGGTCTGCCCTTTTTGAAGTTTTAATGACATGAGTTTCTGTAAGATCCCGGCCGTTCCTACGAGGATTTGATAGGAGCTTACACTGAACTTCTATCAAACAGTTGATGTGCGGGCATAAAACACTCGAGGGACGATCATAGAAGAGGATCGAAGGACGATCGAGAGGGAGGGAGATAGAGAGAACTGAGAGAGATAGAGAGATTAGAGATGAAGAGATAGCAGAGAGGATGACGAGAGAGAGATTAGAATTAACTGGTTTTGCTTAATGAAAACTGAAGAAGGATTACAACTTATATACCTATCAAATTAATAACTAAGCCCAATAACTTCGACAGCCCAATAACATCGACAGCCCAATACGATCCCAATATCGGGTCCTGACATTATTCCCCCGTTGAAGACATCCTCGTCCTCGAGGATGATTGATAAAATTCCGACAAAGAAACCACGATCATCGTTAGTTACTGTCGACGAACTTTTTCCACGATCAAAAGGCCGGTGTTTTCTTGCTAGTCCATAGATCGTCACAGCCGCCCTGCCCGAATTCCTGATGACTGAGCAGATTCGGCTTCGTGCGTAAGCATTTTCCTTCAAGAGCTCCTCTCCTTTCCTCATGACATCTTCATGATTGTCTGCATAAGCAACCCAATCAATCCTTTTCAAGAATGCCTCATTCAAGAATTCTTTGCGTGTAAATCCTCCAACAACAGTAGCTGTACTTCTTTTCCCTCGATCGAAAGGTCGGTACTGCTCTAGCCCTTGATGTTCCGTCAGATCGGACAGGGGGTGAGCCATTGCGGGAGATCGTGCACCTATAATGCCTCGAGAATAAGAAATTCTAACCTTGCTGTCGAGTATTGTAATTCTCAGCTTAGTTTCTCTGGAAACAACACGGGTCGAGTCTTGAACTGCAGCATGTAGAGCAGCTTTCGCAAAGTAGGAGCCTCTGCCAGAAGAAGCAAACTGCTGGTGAGAAGTAAATTTCCTATGCCTTGAGACACCGAGCTTGATTGGCTTATTAGAATAATCTTCGTAGGTATCAACCTTGCTTCTCCTTAGGCTCATATTTAGATTTATGTCCCCCAGACATTTCCCTACATAGGTCAAGGCTGAGCAGGCAAGTGAGCCTCTGTTGACAGCCTTGAGAGTAAAAGGGGAAGTAAGCACCAAGTTCTGAATAGCTACCCTTTCATTGACGTGTGAGCCAAAGCCATTTTTGGATTGAAGAGAGCTCATATCTACTTTGCTTCTTCGATGCAGTCCCCACCTCGAGCTCACCAATTCAACGTCGTGCACTTTTCTTTGACCATCACAGCCTATGCCAATAAACTTTCCAAGTTCCGTAGACTCCTCTTTAGCAATAAAGAATGTGAATAATCTTCCTCGATCGAAGGGTGAGTATATCTCCTCCCTAATATGCAACATGTCGTACCACGGGTCTCCATCAAAAGAGTCATTATGGGCCTTTCTTCCATGGAGCTGTTCCATATCCTGCCGTCCTCGATCGAAGGGTAGGTTCACTCTAACATGTTGCTCGACGTTCCACCGCCCTCGTGCGAACGATACATTTTCGCTCTTTTCAACGAGAAGCGGTTCCGTATCCCGAAGACCTCGATCGAACAACGTATTCTGATCTGTATTATTTATACCTTCAACAGCAACATCAGTTTCAACAAGCACCAATGAATTTACGTCAACCAACTCCAATTTACTCCCAATTAATATCATTTCATCCAAACACATTTCGACAACAGCATGACTCAATGCACTATGAACATCACTCAACACTAACGGATCCTTCTTAATCGACAACGAATCATCAACAACCATGAACTTATCCATAGTCAGAGCTGCATCACTATCACATATCATATGTTCCATCTCAACCAACACCGAGGTATCTTCTATCAATACTGAATCGACCTCAAACAACACAGATTCATCAGTAATCAACTCATCCGCCTCAGTCTCTTCAACCACAGCCTCATCATTAACCAACAGAGAATCATTTCCAATGAACAGTGAATCAACCTCCGGCTTCGAAGACGTCGAGAACTGTTCGTTTATGTTCCTACTCTCGAGTTCGCGGAGTATTACCCGTAAGGTGTTTTGTATATTCCGGCACGAGGCCATCGTAGCTTCGTGATTGTACGAATAATATGCCATATTTGAAGCAAAATCCGAGAATCGTCGGCTCTGATACCAATTTGTAAGATCCCGGCCGTTCCTACGAGGATTTGATAGGAGCTTACACTGAACTTCTATCAAACAGTTGGTGTGCGGGCATAAAACACTCGAGGGACGATCATAGAAGAGGATCGAAGGACGATCGAGAGGGAGGGAGATAGAGAGAACTGAGAGAGATAGAGAGATTAGAGATGAAGAGATAGCAGAGAGGATGACGAGAGAGAGATTAGAATTAACTGGTTTTGCTTAATGAAACTGAAGAAGGATTACAACTTATATACCTATCAAATTAATAACTAAGCCCAATAACTTCGACAGCCCAATAACATCGACAGCCCAATACGATCCCAATATCGGGTCCTGACAGTTTCTTGAATGTCAATGAATGCGATGCACATTGCTGATTATCAACCCGTATCGAGATTTATAGCTATATTCTTATGTCTTTTTTTTCTTTTGTAATTATTGGAAAGGTTCTTATTGACTTACTGCTTAGTGGTATACCCTGGTATTTCATCGTTTTCTCCTTTTGGTTTCTGTAGTCATGGCTGGCACCGCACCTGAAGGTTCTCAATTTGATGCTCGTCAATTTGACTCGAAAATGAGTGAACTGTAAGTCTTTCAAAAAATTAGTGTGTGGCTCTAGCAGTTGGGTTTTTTTTCCTGGAAGTGATTGAAAGAATACTCAGTACTTAGCCATTTATTTCAATTTTATCATTTTGACACAGACTTGCTGCTGATGGTGAGGAGTTTTTCACATCTTATGATGAGGTTTATGACAGTTTTGACGCAATGGGTCTGCAGGAGAATCTTCTTAGGGGCATCTATGCATATGGTAAAACATTAAAGGAAATTATGTGATGGTGTTTGTGAAATATAGTTCTATTAGTAATGGTTGTATATTTGAGATGGTGCTCTGCCCCTATCCTTTTTCTTGAAGATGTCCTTTTGAATAATCATATTCGTATTCTCAAGGTTTCGAAAAGCCCTCTGCAATTCAGCAAAGAGGAATCGTTCCATTCATCAAGGGGCTCGATGTGATCCAACAGGCTCAGTCTGGGACTGGGAAAACTGCAACCTTTTGCTCTGGAGTCCTGCAGCAGCTGGACTACAGCATCGTCGAGTGCCAAGCCCTTGTTCTTGCACCGACCCGTGAGCTCGCCCAGCAGATCGAAAAGGTCATGCGAGCGCTCGGTGATTACCTTGGCGTTAAGGTCCACGCATGCGTTGGAGGCACCAGCGTTCGTGAAGACCAACGTATCCTCTCCAGTGGGGTCCACGTCATAGTTGGTACTCCCGGGCGTGTCTTCGACATGCTGAGAAGGCAGTATCTCAGGCCCGATCACATCAAAATGTTCGTCTTGGACGAAGCAGATGAGATGCTTTCACGAGGATTCAAGGATCAGGTCCATATCTTCGTTTCCTTCCATTTTTCCCCCTTCTCTTCGTCCGTCGTTCTCGCAATTAACTTACACTGAACATTTTTCTCCCTTCAGATATACGACATCTTCCAACTGCTGCCTCCCAAGATTCAAGTGGGCGTCTTCTCCGCCACCATGCCGCCCGAGGCCCTCGAAATCACCAGGAAGTTCATGAACAAGCCAGTTCGTATCCTAGTGAAGCGCGACGAGCTGACCCTCGAGGGAATCAAGCAGTTCTACGTCAACGTCGACAAGGAAGAATGGAAGCTCGAAACCCTCTGCGATCTCTACGAGACTCTGGCCATCACGCAGAGCGTCATCTTCGTCAACACGAGGCGCAAAGTCGACTGGCTCACAGACAAAATGAGGGGCCGCGACCACACTGTCTCGGCCACACACGGTGACATGGACCAAAACACGAGGGACATCATCATGAGGGAGTTCAGGTCTGGCTCGTCCCGAGTGCTCATCACCACCGATCTCTTGGCCCGAGGCATCGACGTTCAGCAGGTTTCTTTGGTCATCAATTACGATCTCCCTACCCAGCCCGAGAATTACCTTCACCGTATTGGTCGAAGTGGGAGGTTTGGTAGGAAGGGCGTGGCGATCAACTTTGTGACTCGTGATGATGAGAGGATGCTCGTCGATATTCAGAAGTTTTACAACGTTGTGGTGGAGGAGTTGCCTGCGAACGTGGCCGACCTTCTCTGAATGAGGTTTGTGTTTTCGAACCGTCTTAAGTTATGTTGTTGCTGTTTTATGTTGTCTTATGTTTTGTTTGTCTTGGTGTTTTGGGAACCATTTCCTTGTGCTTTTTTTTTTTAATGAGTATTGCAAAATTTTGCTGTGTTTTTGTTGTATAATTTAATGTGATGTTGTTGGGACTTATTTGAGTCTTTGATTGATGCTGCATTTGCCCTTTACATGGTTTAGCTTATAAAGAGATTCAAAGATTGCAATTTAGCTAACAAGGAATGAGGCAATGGCACCGCAGGCTATTGTTACTACTACTATTAGTTATTGTTAATACTCTATTAATATTATAAGTATTAAGCATGTATCTTATTAGTTATTACATTACCGTAAGACATTAAGACAAAATAGATTATCGAATTATTCATCCGAGGAAGAAAATCAAAAGAGGTTAAAGAGGGGAGTAGATCAGTAGAGCAAACGGCGTGGGAAAGAGGTGAAAGTTTTCGGATTCCTTTCACGGTTCAAGAACCCGCCCGAACCCGGTTTAGAGTGGAAAGGCAAGAAGTATAAAGATCTAAGTCGGTCATAGGAACGCGGGAAAATTAAAGCGAACATTACTAATAATTTTGATTATTGGGAATGTATCTTACTACAAATTTCAGTTTAGTGTAGGAAAGATAGTCAAGTTTTAATCCACAAGCAATACCATACGTCGACCTACTTTCTTGGCCTCGATATGGAGATCTATTATAGGCTATGGCTGCGTTTACTTTGCAAGATTGGAAAATATATGATAAATTGTACTCCCTCCGTCCCGTTATCTTTATCATATATTTATGAAATTACAGTAGTGAAGTAAAATTGACACCGAATATAACGTGGTTCGGATTCTTAGCTTGAATCCTACATCCATGGTGGAGTAATCTCTCACTATTCTTTGATGAATTTTACAGAGTACAGAGAGTCTTCATAAGAAGATGAAGAAGACGATCTAAAGAACTGAATTGAAAAACACGCTAAGACGCAAGCTTAAAACTTATACAGCTCAGCTACAAAAAACAGTTATAACGGCCACTTCTGTATCTTAAGTAAAACGTCGGCAGCTGTAGCGTCTTAGTAAGTGTAGCCCTCATTTAACAAAACGCGCCTTTTATTTAAAAGGAACTTCGAGCAACGTTTTTAAATTCCAGCTCCAAATAACCAAACCAGACTTGAGCCAACTCATACGCCTTGGTGCTTGGAACTTCTGATGCTCATTTCTTGGTCATAATTTGATAGCCCCCCGCAAGATGGACGGTATAAGTTTATTACCGACATCTTGGCTAAGAACTGCTGCAGGTGTGGACCCGTAAGGGGTTTTGTGAATAAATCTGCAAGCTGATCTTCGGACCTGACTGGGAGTAATTTTACAGTTCCTTTAGACACATGATCCCTCACGAAGTGACAATCGATCTCGATGTGCTTTGACCTCTCATGGAACTTTGGGTTTGAGGCGAGTTTGAGAGCAGATAGGTTGTCACAGTAAATGACTGGGGCACTCGTTTGTTCTGTTCCTAACTCAGCTAAGAGCTGCCTTATCCACAATACTTCTGCCACAGTGGTGCCGAGAGCTCTGTATTCAGCTTCCGTGGATGACCTAGAAACCGTGGCCTGCTTCTTGGCCCTCCAAGTAATCAGGGAATTTCCCAAGAAAGTGCAGTATCCTGTGACCGATTTCCTTGTATCCTTACACGAGCCCCAATCAGCATCTGTAAATCCTGTTAAATGCAGACTGGGATCAGAACTGAACAGAACACCTTGTCCAGGTGCTGCTTTCAAGTAACGGAGTAAGTGGTGAGCAGCCATCAAGTGCCCTGTCCTTGGGGCTGCAATATACTGGCTGAGTTTATGGACGGCAAAGGTTATATCTGGCCTTGTGAAAGTGAGATACAGCAGCTTCCCATTAGCTTTCTATACTGATAAGGCTCTGGCAGTAACTCCCCATCTGATGCTGTCAACTTTTCTCCTGGATTCAGAGGTGTTGTCAAAGGCTTGGAACTGAGATACCCTGCATCATCTAGTAACTGAAGAGTATATTGTCTCTGATTGATGTAGATTCCCTCTTCGCTCCTAGCAACTTCGATGCCAAGGAAGTATCTCAAGTTTCCCAAGTCCTTGATTTTGAAACTGCTGTGCAAAAAGTCTCTTGCTTCCTGTATAGATGTCAAAGAAGGTCCTCCCAATATAATGTCATCTACATACACTACTAGCACCACCAGACTTTCTCCTTTTCCTTTCACAAAGAGTGTATGATCGGATTGCGTCTGCTCAAATCCAAACATCTTTACTGTCTCGGTAAATTTTCTGTTCCATTGCCGTGACGCTTGCTTGAGGCCATATATTGACTTGTGTAGTCGGCATACCATTTTACCCGGGCCTGATCTTGCATAGTTGCTGTAATAGCCCGGTGGCAACTCCATGTACACCTCCTCATTCAAGTCCCCATTTAAAAATGCGTTGTTAACATCCAATTGCTTCAAGTGCCAGCCACACTTTGCTGCCAATGTAAGAACAATTTTGATAGTGTTTGACTTCGCAACCGGAGCGAAGGTGTCTATATAGTCCACCCCTTCACGTTGGTCATAACCCTTCGCTACCAATCGGGCCTTGAATTTTTCAACTTGCCCATCTGAGTTATGTTTAAGTTTGTATACCCACCTACTGCCTATAGCACCTTTTCCTTCTGGCAGTGGCTGCAATGTCCAGGTCTTGTTCTGCTCCAAGGCTTGGAATTCCTCATCCATGGCCTGCAGCCAATCCCTTGAAGTGGATGCTTGGGTGTAGGTCTTGGGTTCCTTTGCTACTGAGATGATGTTGATGTAGTCTTGATACTTGTCTGAGAAATGCTGATATGAGATTGCCCTTGAGATGGGATATAGAATCCTTCTGTTGTCCATCTTATTGCAATGATAGTCTCTCAGATAAGTCGGCTTTCTTGATTCTCTTGCTGATTTTCTCTGTTCTGGCTGAGTCTGGCTGCCCTGAGGTGGATCATCTGCTGTCATTCCCTGCATATCAGGTTGGTCTTCTTGCTCATCCTCCTGCTGCTGAGTGTCCTCGTGCTCAAGAGATGAATCAGATTCAAGAGACCGTGGGAGAACACATGAGGCAAATGGGTCTTCTGATTGCAGCTGGGAAGACTGCTCTTTAAAAGGAAACTCATCTTCCTTGAATTTGATGTCTCTTGAAACAAAGATTTCTTTTGTCCTTAAATCCATTACTTTGTAACCTTTAATACCATTTGGATAACCAAGGAAAACACATTCTCTGGCACGAGCATCGAATTTCTTCCTACCTGCAGAAATAGTAGAGCAAAAACACAAAGATCCAAACACTCGCATGGCATGATATTCCACTGGTTTCTGGAACAACAACTCGAAAGGGCTTCTGTCATTTAGGATTATTGAAGGAGTTCTATTGATAAGATATGTGGCCGTTAAAACAGCCTCAGACCAGTACACTATGGGCATACCAGACATGAACATGAGGGATCTTGCTACATTGAGGAGATGCTGGTGTTTTCTTTCCACCAGTGAGTTCTGCTGCGGGGTGTGAACACAGGAAAGGTGATGTACAATGCCCTTTTTCTTGAATAGATCAGTAACATTAATTTCTTTGGCATTATCTGATCTCAATGTCTTAATCCTCCTGCTGAAATGTGTCTCTACATAGGCTATAAAACATGTCAGTGCTGCTCTTACTTCTGATTTCTGTTTTAACATGAAGAGCCAGGTGAACCTTGAGTGGTCATCTACTATAGTAAGGAAATATTGATGCCCCGAGTGTGAAACAACATGGAAAGGTCCCCATATATCGCAGTGTATTAGATCAAAAGGAGAACACGCAGTTTTATTATCATTTGGAAAAGCATTCCTCTTTTGCTTTGCTATTGGGCAAATCTTACAGAAGGTGCTGTCTAGATCACATACAGGCTTAACAATGTTTTTAATGGTGCTAAGTACCCTATCAGATGGGTGTCCTAACCTTCTATGCCAAAGTTCATGAGACAACTTATTCAAAAACACAGCTTTATTCCTATCAATTCTCAGAGGAGCAGAATCTGATTGCAGTATGTATAAGCCATCTACTCTTCTACCCCTGCCAATCACTTGTCGAGAATGACCCTGCACTTCAAAGCCATTGGACTCAAAGAAGAACTTACAATTCATTTTGTCAGCTAAGTAACTCACTGACAGCAAATTAAAATGGAATTGGGGAACCAAGAGCACATCTGTCAGTGTGATATATCTGTTTACTGCAAATGACCCTGCTCTATTTACCCTTATGATTGAGTTATCAGGGAGAATCACATTGGACTCTTCTATGCTGTGCAAGTTAAAAAGTAATTCCTCACTACCACAAACATGCCTCGTAGCACCTGAATCTACCAACCACAAACTGGAATCTGCAAAATCTGGAAGGTTAAAGGTAAGACACATACCTGCCCCTTTGTCTGTGGGTTGTGCCTGCAATCCCAGATCCCCTGCTTCTGATGAAATGCCCCCAGTGGACTGACAGAAAAGTGCCTTGAGGCTCTCCAGCTGGTAGGGAGTCATTTGCACTTGTACCAGAGGTTCCTTGGCAGAATGCACACCTAAGCAAGCCTGAGAATTGTGTTGAGTCCCTTTACTGATGACATCAACCATGGCCTGATTCATCCTGGCGCCTTTTGGCTTCTGAAATCCTCTGAATCCAGGTGGATATCCATGGATTTGATAGCATGTGTCCACGGTATGGCCCTTCTTGTTGCAGTGTGTGCAAATTGGCCTAGAAAGCTCCCTTTTCTGATAGTTGGGTGCCTTCCTCACAGGGTCCTGATCATTCTTTATCGCCAGCATTGCCATGTTGCTCAGCTGATCATCCCCACTTCTGGTAGTTCCTGAACCCATTGATCTCTGTTTTTCTTCTTGTATAAGGAGAGAGAACACCCTGTTAATCGAAGGGAGAGGATCCATAAGCAGAACTTGCCCTCTAATCTGCGAGTAAGAATCGCTCAGACCCATCAGAAATGTCAATACATAATCCTCATCCTGATACGCCTTCAGTTCTTTGACTCCTCCGCAAGTGCAAGAACAGCTTGGTCTGTAGTTTGACAGCTCATCCCACAGTGTTTTCAGTCTTGTGAAGTACGCAGCAACGGAATTGGTTCCCTGAGACAGATTCATCAATTCCCTCTTGAGCTGAAAGATTCTGGGCTTATTTGTCTGCCCGAATCTTTCTTGTAGATCAATCCAAACGTCCCTCGCCGACGCACTGTATAGAATGCTCGCTGAAATATCCTTCGTAACAGAGTTGATGATCCAAGATATCACCACATTGTTGTTTCTTTTCCACGCAGACAACTGATTTTGCGAGGCGGCAGTATTCTGAGGATCAACCACTGGTGGTTTCAGCTCACCATTTACAAATCCCTCTTTATTCCTACCAATCAGGGCTATCATCATCGCCCTGCTCCACGTCGCGTAGTTATCACCGTTCAGTTGCTCGTGGACAAGAAGCTGCCCCGACGTATCATTGCTATTCAAGAAATACGGATCATTAATGAACACTGTTGCGCCTGTGGTTGAAGAACTCGATGATTGATTCTCAGCCATGAAAGCACCTATCTGTACTCTGATTCTTATGATTTTCGATCTGATAGTATCGTGCGTAGCGGAATTGTCTCTGATACCATATGAAATTACAGTAGTGAAGTAAAATTGACACCGAATATAACGTGGTTCGGATTCTTAGCTTGAATCCTACATCCACGGTGGAGTAATCTCTCACTATTCTTTGATGAATTTTACAGAGTACAGAGAGTCTTCATAAGAAGATGAAGAAGACGATCTAAAGAACTGAATTGAAAAACACGCTAAGACGCAAGCTTAAAACTTATACAGCTCAGCTACAAAAAACAGTTATAACGGCCACTTCTGTATCTTAAGTAAAACGTCGGCAGCTGTAGCGTCTTAGTAAGTGTAGCCCTCATTTAACAAAACGCGCCTTTTATTTAAAAGGAACTTCGAGCAACGTTTTTAAATTCCAGCTCCAAATAACCAAACCAGACTTGAGCCAACTCATACGCCTTGGTGCTTGGAACTTCTGATGCTCATTTCTTGGTCATAATTTGATAATATTGGTGGGCACGGATATTAAGGTAGCATTATTATAATAATATAGTACAATGAAAAGGTAAAAAAGTGTATATTTTGACACGTCTTTTAAGAATATTTAATATTATTATATTGATTGTTTGTGATAGTTTTTTTGCTAAATAAGGAATGTGATAAAATTAGTAGGACGCCCGAAATGGAAAAATGTGATAAAATTAACGGGACGGAGGGAGTATTTGGATTTTTATTAATAAGGCCTACATAATCATGCGTTCACTTTGGAGTTGAGTTAATCCGGTTCTTTTTTTTAAATTTACAAAGGTAACCTTTAATTCATCAATGCATAATTTACAAAAAAAATATTTTTATAATATAGAAAAATATAAAATATGCATATCGATTTGATCGTTATGAAACAAAGGAGATAAATTGGTGTTGTTATTTTTATCATATAAATCCCACGAAATAAAGATAATTTTATGATAGGTGGAATAAGAGTATTTTACTCTTTTCGTAATAATAGTAGTTGGATTAATTATATTGGCCCAACCCATTGATCAATTATACCGGGCTTGTTGATAATAAAGCGGGTCAATACCTTATTGCGATCATTAATAATTGGACTTTATTTATAGTGAATCGTATTGCGCTGAATAATTTGGGTTTATCTTTGGATATCTATACTGTTATATAACTGGTCTGGGGTGGATACAAACTGCCATAATTTGGTGTGTAACTTATTTGCAATTTACTCCCTCATTTGTATTTTAATTAATTAAGAAATTTTCATATCACTCCTACTTTTTTTTATTTACTGTACTTATGCCTCTACAACTAAGTTTCTTTTGATATATTTACAAATTATATGTCATCTTAAACACTAGAAATTATGCTTTTAAAATTTAAAATAATTTCAATATAATTATATTTTAAGCACACACATTGGGTGTGCGAAATTACTAGTCCTAATAAAACTCTTCGGTTCGGACCCGAGATATTGTATAAAAATTAAATGCGTGAGGGCATAATAGTCAATAAAGTATCCAGGTTCATGCATCTGCTCCCTCTTCAAAAGTCTTATTACCTCTTTGGATGATTTCGTCATCGAAGGCTTTGCACTGACCCATACCAGCTTCAGATTGTTGTTTTCGAAGTGCATTTGTGATTAATTGTATCAAGTTCGGACCAGTTAGGTTGTGAAATTCTGAACAGGATCGCAAAGGTATTTCATTTAGTACCTTGATTTTGTTTATTTAGTTCTATCGATTGTTGGATTTACCGTTTTACGTGTATGCAATGAATACCGAGTTCAGAGATGGTTCTGTACAGCTGAGTTTGTCTTTGGTGTTGTTTTTGTGGTTCTTTGACTTGGTCGGAACTAAGGAAAAAGCTTTTTTGCAGTTACTTATATGAATTAAAAAGATCACCTTGTTTTTTTCTTTTTTGTCTTGCGATGACAATGGGGAGTTTCTAAGACTGTTGTGTTTTGGTGGTGAGCTTTGTAAACTTTTGCTATGACGTAATCGGAAAGGATCACTAAAAAAATATCTCAAGTTGTAGAATCCTTTTCTATAGCTCTTTGCATTTGTACAATCTCTATGAAGTCTTGATGAGATCTTCCCTTTCATAACAAGGATTGATTCCTCACATACAGTTCCTGTAAGTTGTTGTGATTCATGGGCTGATAATTTCTTGAATGTGTTAACACGTATAACACGCACTAGATTTGTGCATTCGATCGAAGCCCGAAATTGTTAGATGAAATAGTTCCATTACTAGAACTACCTTGCAATGCTAAATTTCCGATATAAACCACTACGGATATATTGTTCTTTTTTTTCAATTACGGCGGTAAACGACGGCAAGCTAACCAATGCAAGTTCGAGCATGATCTTATACCATGCTGAGTTTGAGGTTTTTGTGAAAGATTTGATCCCTTCATCCATCCATGATTATCTACTACGATACAAACAAGCTACTGTTTAAAGTGTTGATCTAAGTCTCGCTTTTGATCTTTTCTTCTTGTAATCCATTGCTAGTTCCACGTGGGATTACGTGCTGGAGAATGTTGTCTGACGAAGAATCGTCATTGCTAGGTTCATCATCATTACACAAAGACAGCTTACCCCATATGGAGCTCGAACTGCCTAAAGAAGTCCAAGATGGCGCTGATATTCTGTACGAATTCTGGCCATTACAGCAAGTAGATCCAAAGAAGGCAAGATTCCCGTGTTGCGTGGTTTGGACACCCTTACCAATCGTCTCATGGCTGGCGCCCTTCATCGGACATGTCGGGATATGTAAGGAAGATGGAACCATGTTAGATTTCTCAGGTTCAAACCTCGTCAACGTCGACAATTTCGCCTTCGGTTCTGTCGCTAGGTACCTTCAACTGAACAGGGAACAGGTAAAAAAACCCTCAATTCGTAAGGTTTTTTTCCAATTTTTTTCTCCTTTCTTGAAATCATAGTGGGAATCTAAAAATCACACTAGCTTTAGTTGTATGGTATAGTGTTGCCATTAAGGATTGACCTGCCCCGTTGTGAAAATGGAAATAACATTTGTTAAGTGACCGCTTCATCTAAAATGCTCGGATTGTATCTTTATATACTTTATTGCCAACACATCCCTTACGTCTAGACTAATTTCTTTCTCTATCTAGCCTTAGATGTGTAGTTTTCTTAAATGGGTGGTCGTTAGCAGGTAAAAACCCTCTATTTCGTAAGGTTTTTCTCCAATTTTTCCATTCTTGAGAATCATAGTGCGAATCTGATCTGAAATCACACCATCATTTAGCAGTATAAATAGTGTTACCATTGGGGATTGCCCCCTGTCTGAATGTAGACATAACGTCCGTTAAATGACAGCTTTATCTAAAAGCTCGGACTTTTCCAAATTTTAATTATATATACTTTGGTTCCAACATGTTCCCTCACGTTTAGCATGATTTCTTTCTTTATCTTAGCCCCATACGTGTAATTTTTTATCTTAAATGGATGATCATGAGAATTCGTACCCGTGACCTCTCTCAGCCTGACTTGTAATTTTCTTACACGGTGTAATTTTCTTAGCATGACCGCGCCTAGGACAATAGAGATAACGTCTATCGATTTGGTAATGAATTTACTAACCACTACGTCGTTTTTTTCATCTGTTTCAAAAAAAAAAAAAAAACAGTGCTGTTTCCCGCAAAACCTCGTGACCCACAAGTGCAAGAACCGCTACGCCCACTCCGAAATGGGAAGCGCAATCTCGTGGGACGACGCGATCCATTCGAGCGCCCGGCACTTCGAGCACAGATCTTACAACCTCTTCACATGCAACTGCCACTCGTTCGTGGCCAACTGCCTTAACCGCCTATGCTACGGCGGGTCCATGGGTTGGAACATGGTAAGCGTGGCGGCCCTCGTGCTTTCCAAGGGAAGATGGGTCGACGGGTTTTCGGTGGTGAGGGCGTTTATGCCATTTCTGACCGTTGTTTGCCTGGGCGTTTATATGGTCGGTTGGCCGTTTTTTATTGGGTTGTTTTCCTTTTCGTTTCTGCTTATTGGGTGGTTCTTGCTGGGGACCTGCGGATTCAAGAATTTGTTGGAGTGTTAGAACAGAGGAGTTGTTTTGTGTTCTAATTGCATTAGAAGAAGAAAATAAACAGTGTATTTATTGTATGGTATTCACCTTATTTGAACTTAGTTGAACTGTATTTTGCATGATCAGATCTTTAGACTTCCTTTTTGCACAGAGGACGCAACTGTTATTACAGAGAATTAGCAGTAGTACAAACTTAATAAGTGAAGATACAAGGCAATCTCTTCAATCATGTGCACTAACTTGCTCAGAGAGAATATTTTTACTTTCAACATTGGGTAATTGATGTCACTATTAATATAAGATGTTGTAATAGATAGGATATAAGTAGCTGTAATAAGCAGATCCAAGGAGTTTGGAGACTTTTTCTTAATCTCAGCAGTATTCCACAAGTATGACAGTTTTACTACACAAAAAGGAAACCAAGTTCTTGCTTATCAAACCTTTGAAACGTCATAAATGAAAAATTGTGATGTATCATTATATAACAGAAGTTATAAAAGGGGAGAGCATCTTATTTTTGAAAGCTTCCAAACTGAGTTTGCGGGTTGCTTAGGCTAGAGAAGAAGTCATCGTCGTTCATCGTGGCCGTTGATGCAAAACCAGATTTGCCAGATCCAAGGGTGGCCATAGATCCACCTCCTGGCCCTACACGCATCGAACCGCCCACGTAAAACGAAGGCATAGGTCCCTTTTCTTCTAGAGCTTAAGAAGAAGAAGAAGATCGATCCATCGGTCAACCCGCCCACAATGCCAACATCTGCTAAGTTCACCTTCTTCGCTGAAATCGATAATCAAGTAAAGTATAAATTCAGCATTGTTTTGGGCAACTAAAGTAAATACTTGGTTATCCAGTGAAATCATACACCTCCGCAATGTTCTAGACGAAAAGAAAACAAAAGAAAAGGGAAGAAAACGTACGTGCAGTTATATTGAGATCAATCAGTCCACGGCTCAAGGAATCTGCCCATATTCCAGATTTAACTTGAAATGCGTCCTTCTTGATCGGAGATTTGGTTTCGACCGAAGAAGAAGCACTGGCGTTTCCATCGTTCCCTACATTAGATGAGCCTTTCCCAGATTCTGTAGGAACTGGGTTGGTGTTTGAAGTGAAGGAACCAAAAGGGTCTGACCCTTCAAAGTTGTTCAATGGAACTGCTGCAAAGGGGTCGAAAGCGCTAGAAGTTGTATCGGGTTTAGAGGTTCTGCTGTCATCGGGCTTTGGAAGTGGATCGGGCGAACCGAAGAAATCCATTGTTGTTGAAATAGTTGGAGCAGGTGCCGAGTCAAACAGATCAATTTTGGGCTGAGAGAAAAGAGAAGATTGATATTTTAGTTGGAGTTCGGAGATTTGTACCTTGGAGGTATAATTAATTTTTTACCTGTGGAGCAGTAACTTTTTGAGTGTTTGGATCAGGCGTAGCTGATAAAAAAGCTGCATCAGCAAATAAATCGATTTCTGATGAATCGTTGTTCAAAGGGCTGATCGTATCAGTCGGAGCTGATACTACTGGAGCATCCAGAAGATCACCAACAATGCTTTGGCCGAAAAGATCTACTTGGTTACCTCCAGAAGAAGGTTCTGTTTAACATAGCGAATATCCCAAAATGAAAACACAATCAATGATATTAAGGTGAAATTAGCATAAAATAAGAGAAACGAGGAAATGTGAAACTCAAGCAAAACACACTTTCCTTTTGGTACATGGTGGGATCACACAGAGACATATTGAGAAAGAAGGGAAAGAATCTATTCAACAGCTTATAATATATTTTACTTGGAGTGGAGACGTAGTGCTTACTAACAGTTGAAGTCCCTCGTGGGTCAAAATCATCAAAATCTTCATCGTATTTGTCTGATGATGAGGTCTTTGAGGAAGCGAAATTTTGTGTATCTGGTTTGCTTTTTGTAGATACTTGTGATGCATTGGCAGCAAAAGAGCCTGGTTTCTTGCTGCAAATTATTCTTGATCTTTAGAGAGAACATATATATACAAGGAAAATAGAGCAACAACTCGCAAGACACTTCCCATATGTCAAACTACTGCAAAAAAGTTTGTTGGATGCGTTGCACATATGAGGCAGGAGAGGGCTCTAGAGCAAGCCTCTCAATTTACGGGATAATTATATAGAAATCTACATATCAACCTTGGCAACTTACAGTGTTATTACCAAATGCACAGAAATATTTATAATAGCTGGTATAAATAAAATCATATCAAAGTCAAGGATCTAAATTTAACATAAACTGAATAATGGATGATGCCAAAACACTCACCTCCCCTGGCGAGAAGGTTCTCGCTCTGATGTAGTTTTCTCATATTTGTCTACATTGCGATCATTTTCCTTTTTTGCATCACTATATGAAGAGCTGTCTCCCGTACTACCAAATCCTCCATACCGGTCACTGTTTCTGAAGTTACTGCTACTGAATGAGGCTGCACCTGACTTGTATGTTATGCCAGAGGAGGAAAGTCCAAAATACCTGAAAGGTGGAGCAAAAAAGTCGCAAAATATCCATCTTTTGAATCATCACTCGGACATGAAGAAATTATATATGAAAATTTGACCTCAAGGACCAAGGTAGCCACTTACTTTTCTTTATTTGCGGCAGCTTTATTCCTTACTTCCTGAATTTTGTCTTTGTCATTCAGAAGTCCAGCAATGGTTTCTGCTTTCTTTCTGACGTTGATTCCTAAATCCTTACCACTTGGCTCAACATACTCAAAACTTGACAGAGACTGTAGAAGTCCATGAAACTTCAGTCATAATACAAGGTATATTTACAATAACAACACAATGAAGTACCAACAGTTGGTAACAATCATATCATATTCAAATAAAGATATGAAATAAAAAGAAAAAACATACTGATATCTGGAAAGTATGCTCTACAATGTCATCAACTGCACGTTCAGATCCATGCCCCACTAGGTACTCGATAACAGCCAATGCCTAGCAAAGAACAAAATTAGCCATCTTTCCTTGAAACCAATTTCAAAGTTTAACAGAGAGGTAGAAAAATACTGCAGAAGAATTAGAAATTAATCCAAAACATCAATAGTCAAATCTACACATGACAAAGAGTAACTCCAGAAAGAAGTTTGAGGAAAATCTAGTATCAACCTTGTAGACAAGACGCCAATTCTTGTCTGTCTCCGTCAATCTTGTCCAGAGTACATTCATTACCATCTGACAATCAGTGCTAGATTGTGTCCCACCATGGCCAGATGCAGAAGGAACTCAAATCAGTTACGCCCAACTCAAAGTAAAGAAAAAAACACAACTTAACTACTTAAGAAATAAAAAAGGTCCATGATAAGTAAAGAAGTTACAATCTCTTGGTGGCATCAGCTATCTCTGCCAATACTGTACCATGAGGACCCCATGGTTCATCATCCGTTGCATCCAGAACCTAATTCCATACGAAATGACTCATCCATATCAATGATGTGTTGGATAAAAAGTAACTTAGCCCGAGAGCTTATGCAATAAGCTGATGCAATTAGTACCTTTTGTATATATAGATTTCTATAACCAAACATGAGTTGGATAAGCCTCAATTTTCTATTGAATCTTGATTTAAATAACTAAACAGGGAAGCAATGATACATAGAAAATGGGGTTGGAAATTCAAGCAAGTTTTGGGCATTCACCTACTAGAATATTACCAATCAATACAGTCAGAACGTAGAAAGCATAGGAATCAAAATTAAGAAACGCAATTAGCACTATTAACAGATTGAACAGCGGAAAATACAAGCTGAATATAAATGTAATATTTTCTTTTACCTTTTGTTCAATCTCTGGGACCTTCAATACCTTCAAATTAACCTCTCTCTTTCTGCAATCGCACGAACAACAATGAAACTACCGCGATTGATTAAAATGATCGAGGCTTGAAGAAAGATGGTAAAAAAGATAATTTATCAGGCATACATTTCGCGAACAGTTTGATCAAAAACCTTCATGAAATCCATGCCTCGATCCAATAAACCGTTGCAGAAATTTCTAAGTAGCGGATCAGAGATTGATCGACAAAATCAATTGGAAGAATGGCCCGTGATCGTCCCTGTAAACTTGACCTTTTGTTCAACGGTGATTGATTGTTGAAATGAAAGCCCCTTTGAGTAAAATTGACGTAAATGGATCCGATTTAAGACGCACGATTTTGTAATGTCGCTGTGTGCCGCTCATTGTTAAAAAAAAAAAAAAACAGCACTTTCCTTCCGAGGATAATGCACATGCCAATCACTTTTCCTTTTTCATAAAAAAAAAATGGAATTTTAAATTCTTGGAAAATCCATATTCAAATACAACCTTTATATATTTATGCTTTGATTATAATAGTCAATGACGAAACACACAAGATATAGGATTAGTCCCGGCAGAAGTTTTAATTGTCTCATAGCATATTTGGGAAATGAAACATATTGGCCGTGTGATTAGTATAGTCATATGAATCAGCTGGTTCTTTTCTTTTCATTTTTCCTTTTGAATTTCTTCAATTGGCCAAACATAAAACTAATTTCTTTCCTTATCAATTTCACATCCCAAACAACACAAAGAAAGGACATGCTTTTTTGACATGATAATTAAGAAAACAACATATAATACATGCACTACACCCAAGCTAATTCCAAGACCCTGTTATAGGCGACGGATGAGAACTGCCCGACGACAGTATCTTGATAAATTCCACGACCACCGTGACCGAATTGTTAGCCGCTATGGGTGCGAACGTGTCGGCCTCGTTGGAACCGCCCGAGCCGCCGCCGGCTAAGTCCGAGAGTGCTCGAACGGTGACGAAAGGAACCCTTTGTTGGTAGCACACCAACGCCACGGCCGCGCTCTCCATATCGATAGGGCTCGTGTCGAATTTTCGGTACAAGTAGTCTCTGTACGCCTCGTTGTCTACGAAAACGCTCGCGCTCATTCCCCTCGACACCCTCTTTACCTTCGGAGCCTTCGGCAGGCACGTCGTCGAGTTGATGCAATTCGCTAGTTTAACGCCCTGGAAAGATATAGATACAAAATGAAATAATTTTCTCGAATGTTCAAATTTTGATAAAATCATTGCAACATGTCCCATCATCGTCCGCGATCGTTTTTTCTTGTCTATCATCAGGCGTGTAATATTGAATTTTTTAGGCAGTCGTGAGGATTCCTATCCATGATTTTCCTATTGAGCTCTGATACCGTGCTGAACGACAACTCGTTTCAGCTAGAAATTTAAACTTGAAGGAAGTGTATCGTATTTTAAATTTATATTATTTCCAACGGTATCATTTAGTTAGTTTGTTCAATTTTATTTTTCCAAACCTCTAATCTTTGAGAGAGTTCGTAGTAAGCATCGTCGACGGGCACCCAAAAGACGTGTTGCCTTTGCTCGGGCGAGCCGTCGACGGGGAATATCTCTTCAGGTTGGTACCAAATGTTGTTCAATAAATTGTCGGCGACATTGACGCCTTTACCCTTTTCGTTTATCGTGTAGTTTGCGAATCTTAGGTAACCTATTTCTCTCGTGTTGTCGCCGTTTGCCTCGAGCGCGAGCTCGTTCTCTGGTCCATCTCCGTATCTCTGCAAAATTAAATAAAATATATATACTCGTATAATTCGATGGAAAAAAATCGAAAATTAGGGTTTTAAGGCCGAGCAATAACTCGATCTCGGACTTCGTATTAGAGCCGAAAACTAGGGTTTCAAGGTTAATACATATATTCTATATATTATTTTTAAAATTTAACTAATTGAAGTTTGTTGATTATAATAACCTGCCAATACCATAGACCAGAATGAGACCAATACTGAGGAATCACTACGTCTCCAATATTCAACGAAGGGTTTGCATTTCCAGCTATTCCGTAGTGAACCACTCCTTTGATATTGAAAAGGCTCAGCAACAATTGTGTTGTGATCCCAGCATTTACCTAATATATGATGAATATGATTAATTAATTTATGACACCAATAGTTAAAGTCGTCGTTACTTGTTTGTATTATTAATTAAAAAACGGGACAACGTATGTATCTCTAACCATTGCCAGGCCAGTCATGACCAATATAACCTTTTCATTCTCAACTGTACCAAACCTGAATCTCCTCCCTGGTAATAAATCAAATACACAATATATGCATAGTAATAACGCAAGAATTAGCCGTATTACTATCAATTAAAAGAGATTTGCGAAAATACAAAGTTATATAATTACCAGCAAAATCAATGGTGAGGCCATTTGGCTTGTAGCTTGGATGTTGAAGAAGAGGGTTCATCTCAAAGAGGTTAGGAATCACCAAACCAATATAAGGGCCTTTCTTATTTGCGCATTCGATCGACCTTAGCGTATTTTTGTCTATTGCAGCATCTGCAAAATGATGAATCAAATATACGAAGCATAGGCACACTAGTTGAGACCACAACGAGGACGACGTTGTCTTGAAATTAGCCATGGAAATAAAATATCGATTATTGCTCTGTGATTCTATTTAGGAGAAAAATGAGTAAGCGCATGAAGAATGAAATAAAGAAGGGAATACATCTTAATCCTTAATATTTATAGTTGGAGGAACAAAAGAGGAGTAGAAATCTTCAGAAGTTATCATGTAAACTAAACACTTGCTTGAGGGCAATCTTTGTTATTATTTCAAAGATGGTGACAATGATCGATCAATAGTGGTGGGCAATTTGTTTATTCACATGTATGTAATATAATGAACTTGGATGCGTCTAGAAAATATGAAATTTATTAGCAGGCTTTTTCTAATTCCTTCATCAGTAGTAAGAATGCACGAAATGGGGTTTTTTTTTTAAATATTATATTGGCTTAAAAGACTGAATTATTATATTTATTACAAGTCAAACGATTTCATTTTTTTTCTCTTCTGCTAGATGAATCCCTTGTGGCGTATCCGTACACGTTTTTCGTTTGAATAGTCAGGGTCAAGAATACGTAACTTGTATTAATCGACTATAGAGTAATTAAATAACGAAAATAAATTACGTTTGAATCTCGTTTGGTGGTGATGTATTCTACGAAATACGTCCCAATGAGAGAAATTACACGCGAAAGTTGCTTATTAAGGTGGAGGTAGGTTCGTCAGCTATATCCTGAATTTTGATATTATTATTTCTTCATCAGTTCGTTTTTTATTTATTTACCTAGTGGATGAGGTGTGGTTATGTTCATGCGTTCAAATCTTATGATTATCGAAGTTTATTGTAGCTCGGGATAACGTCAAAATTACATTGAAAAGACCAAGTAGACTAACTATTTCATCATTAAAATGTGATGAAAGTTCATCTTTTTGATGCATGTAATTCGTCAAAGACACGTATCAAATGCACGACACAAGTTTCTGGGGACGCGTAGTTGATGTTTATTTCCTAACAAATGTTTAAATAATACTTATTGCCACCAACGTATATGTTATTACAACTATAAATTCTTGTTCAAATCTGTTCTTTTTTTTTTCTCTGAAATTGAAAGTGAATGGAAGGTCGGGGGTTCCGTTCCGGGTTAATTTAGTTGACGAGGAAAATTTTGTATTTTGATATAAATTAGTTGGAATAGTCTAAAACTAACCGAAGATATTTAATCCAACAATTTAGAAAAAAAAATTTGACTCAAATAGTCGTTGAATACGTCTTTTGGTTATGAAACCAAAACTTTGACTGAATCAATATATTTCTGTGGTCAGAAGAATTTAATTATGTGATCCCAAATCATCAAAGACCTCATCGACAAATTGATCGTATTTTTTTTTTACATCTATATTTAAAAATGCCAGCTAAAAATACGCGAAAGAATGTTGACGAACGAGCTAGCTAGCCTTTTTCAAAAAAAAAAAAAAACAAAAAGAACTTGTGAAAATCAAGAATGTGAATATCCGTAATGATCATAATATTTTGAGGAAAAAGGGAAGTTTTGAGTGCAAGTGCTACTTTATACTACTTGCAACTCTTCGGTCTATGAAGTTTGGCCAATAAAGTAGTACTGTTTTGCAAATGAATGGAATTTGTGCTTCAAGAAAGATCGTTATTTTTTTTCAGTTTTTTCTGCAGGAAAATATTGCGAGAAAATGAAATTTCGCAACAGAAATGCAGCATATACGAAAATCCCAAAAAGGGAATAAATATTGAAGAGATTTAGTAACCGAAAATAATTTCCATGCATATCGATCGCTTATCTATGCATTGGTACTAATAATCAACCACATAATGCAAACAAGACGATAACGAATGCGTTTCTTGGAAAAAGAACATGAAAGCGGCCCTAAATTAAGTGCAAAAGATAAAAGAAAAAGGCACAATTTCTATCAAGTGACAAAACATCAAATAAAACAATCAAAACACAAGAAAAAAAATTAAACAATTTATACATCACCTACGATTCCAATGCGCTTGGAGAGGATTAAAAAAAAATCCGAAAATGTCGTAACTCACATGTTTAAAAAAAGAAAGAAAAAATTGCTACCTCGACGACGTGCATGCATGCAAGAAAACTCAATTTTTTTTTTAAAAAAAAAAAAAAAAAAAACTCGGCAGCATGCCCGTTTCCTTACGCGGGCTGGTCGAGCAATCTCAGCCGCTCGTAAGCATCACGACAAGCGCTCGAATATTCCGCGAGTGCCCTAAACATCTCGGGCAGACGAACCTTCAAATTCTCCCTCGCCCGAACGCAGCGCTTACGCCTTTCTTCAAGCTCTTCCTCCACCTTCGATCCCCCGGGCGGTGGGGCCCGCCACATTCTCTTGCACCAATCTTCGAACCCTTCTTTCTTCCTAATAAGATACTCTCCTCTCCTCCTCTCTTCGCAATTCTCCATCTCCTCTTCTTGATACTCGACGATTGCCTTAATTGCGTCGCCGAAGGAGGCGATTGCGCCCTTCGCCAACTCATGGGGAAGTCCATCGAGCGCGTCTTGCCATGCGGATAAAAGGGCCTTTGCAGGCGTCGATGAAGAGGAATCTCTCAAGTAGTAATTTCGACCCTCGATAAGCACGGCGAGGGCGAGCCATGCGTGGAGAGCCCCGACGTATTGCTTCTGGCCCGCCACGAGCCTTTCGAACTCTATTTGCCACTTTTCGACGGCGTTTGAGAGCTGCTTGGTTCTTCGCTCGTGGTGGTGGTTCGTGGTGGTCTCGATGACGATGGGGCCCGCCGAGGACTTTAGCCTTGCAGAGATTCTCAGTTGTTCGTCGTGGTGGGAGCAAATGGAATCCCACATTTTTGCCGTCCTGCGACAGACAAAAAAAAATAAAAGAATGAACGAGGGTTTTACGTACAACCGAGGATTAATTGCATTTTAATTTTTTTTCGGAGCTACGGGAAAATAGGCGGGAAAACTGACACTCGGACGAGGGAGGCAAGCTTGGGATAGAGCTGATTGTTTATAACGTCGTTGATTTCGGCGGCGGTTGAGTCCATGGATTGCTTGTCGACTGTGTAGCGACTGCGTAGGTAATTCACGGCGGCTTTCGCCTTTTCCAACCGTTCGTTGCCAGCGTTGCTTTTCTGAAGTTTTTTTAGGACGGCCGCTTTACGGCGATACTCGCGTTTCATATGCTCGCACGTCTATAGATCGATGTCCGAAAATTGAAAGGATAGAAAAAAAAAAACATTAGCATTTGGCCATCGACGAGTCGGAAACAAAGATAAACATGATGAGAGAATCGATTTGAACATGCTAATGTATACCTCAAGACCATGAAAAAGAGAACTATGGAAACTGAGAGCCCGCCTAAGGTGAAACTTGTAGTGATAGAAGTAGATGAAAAGCTAACATTGGCAGACGAAATACTGTAAGGGTGCGAAATTTTGTACCTTAACTTCTTTGTAGAGTTTTTTCTCCCATGCGAGCAACTTGTCCAAGATCGCTGAGTGCGTCTCACAATCTTTAGCATCGACTCTGTTCTTTGCCTCATTTCCATTCGTTGCGCTGTCGAGCGGTTTATTCCAGGTGATAACTTGCATGACCCGAGCAGCATGGTCGACTCGCACTGGAGAATCGAATCATTGCATTTCAATAACACAATAATGCTAATATCTTTGCCGCTTTAAGAGCATAATAGTGGCGACATACTAAATTTGCAAGAACATTAACTTGTCTGAAACTACATTGCAAGATATCTCCCAAACCGAAAGACAAGGATATAAATTTACAGTGTAATAACCTTGATTGTCTGCAAAGTCTGAATGGTAATAATGCAACCTCGTGGCAGCCAACATCTTCGAAACCTCATGCGTGGCTTCAGAAGCCTTGAGAAAATGTTCGTCAACCTCGCCCAAGATTTTCAGCAAATCGACCCCATTGCTGTTAGCGTTCCTTCCCATAACTCCCAATCTGTTCGTCTCAACCACCATTGGCGTCTCCTCGGGCGTCTTAAACTCTTCGCTCCCATCGACCTCAGCTTTTTTCTCAGGAGTCTTAAACTCGACATTGACGAAGCTCCGACCATTGTGATTCTCCCTCCTTTGTTCTTGGGCCTCATCCAATAAGGGTCGTTGCATATCATCATCCGCAGAGAAGAAGTCCCATGCCACTCCTCTAGGGTTTCTCAATGGTGTTTCCCATTTTACCTCCTTAGAACTTTTCCTTCGACTGCATAAGTTTCCATTTTCTTCTTCTTCTTCATAAATCCCACTCTCTTCAAGGTTGATGCCCTTAATCTTCCCCTTCATTTTCTGCGAACTTAAAAGCACAGAGGGCATGGTGGTGGCGCGTTGAAGAGGGGTGAAGGGGGAAAAGGTAGGGAGCGGCGGAGGAGGCGGCGGCAGGGTGGTCTCTGACGGCGGAGGTTGTGGTGGCTCGGAGAGGGAAGGGTCCATCAGCTCCGGCGGCTGATGGGGGACTTCGCCTTGGGCATAGTCGCTCAAAGCAGCGCCGATGTCTTTAAGGGAAATGGCGTAGAAAGAGTGAGCTGATGCAAAACCGTTCCTAGCTAAAACAGCTTCCTTCATCAAGGTTTTCCTCTCTTTCCACCTCGACGCAGATTCATCACTGCCGATTTTCGATTGCCCACAACCCATCAAATTGATACGTCGAAAGATTCCGTGACAAAACCCTGGAAAAAAAAAAATCAAATCTTTGATTCTTCTCCACGACAATTTCTCGGTGAGCAATGGGTGATTCACAGAACGTGAATAAGGGAATTTTACGCAGGAAAAAAAAATCACCTGAATATAGGAATCTTCAGTTCAATCAGCTGCGGAACAAACAGGGCGATGTCGATAGATACGTATACGTTAAGAATGTACAATCAATAAATGTCGGAATTCGACTTTAAATTGCTTTTTCGACTGATTTTTTGCTGTCAGCCCCTTTTCGAGAGGAAAAGGTGGAAGAAGGTGAGTGATGAAATGCTGAGAAGGAAAGTGTATAAGCGGACAAAAAAATCATATGCAGAAAAGTGCGCCAAGTAAAGAGAGGAACTGTGTAAAAATCGTCTGCGGTGACGTCTCGTGCGGTTACGAACTTTTCGTCGTTCGTAATATTAGTCAGCGATTGGTTCGCAAGTGCGACTTTAGTATTAATTGCACTGTAAAGTGTGTAAAGTACCGTAGTTGCTGACGGCATTGAGCTTTTCGAAAAAGGGAAGGTACAACGGTACTCGCTTACTACAACGACGTCGTTTCGGCCTCTTTAGACTTCAATATGTTCGTTGAAACAATTTCTGGGCTTTGAGTATATTTTCTTTCATCATACAAAGTCAATTAACAAGAAACAACTGTAAGAAATGTTACAAACTAGTCTGGGCAGTAACCAGCAACTATCTATGATGATCTATTCATTGTCAACCCTATAAAAAGGAACTAAAAAGTTTATTAGCAGCCAACGAAAAAGGCCCATACCATTCTTCTTAGCAGCGGCGAGCCTCCTGCTCATTGGCCCGAGCAGCAGAGTCCATCTCTTTGCTGGATTTTTTTTTTTTCTTCTTAGTCGAAGACATTTTCTTCAGTCGTTCTTTCCCATGGATGACCGATGCATCTCCTTCGATTTCTGTAGTGGATTCATCAATGGATTCTTCTGAGGTGTCGACCTGTTCCTTTGTCGTCTCTTTGGACGGCTTGTCCTTCTTTTTCTTCTTCTTCGCACTTTTGGATTCCGTAGGAGCGTTACTCTTCTCTGCATCTTCGTTCGCTTGTCCATCCTTGGCTGTATCTAAAGTGATGCAAAAGATGAGAAACTCAACAGAATATGTACTTGAGATTCAACCACATGATAGATAAATTGCATCGATTCATGATTACGAAGGGGGAAAACACTTACCAGATGGCTGATTGATCTTCAGTCTTTTCATTTGGGCTAACTCCCAATCAGCTAAAATTGCCTCGAGTTCATCCATCTCTTTCTTTCTTCTCTCTTTCTTGGAAAGTTGTCTCTCTGTCTCTTTCGGGGCTGCTGGGGAAACTGAAACAGGTTGTATTGGTTCTGGTTGTTCTTGGAGATCTGGTTCATGATCGTGCTCATCTTCTGCGTCGTCAAGTTCATCAAGAAGTTCATCTTCAGTTTCACTTTCTGCATTAAGATGGATGAATCGAAGACAAACTCAGAAAGAACGTCTCCATGGAAACATTACAAAGACAAAATAGACCTTTTTCAGCTTCCAAAACACTTGAAATTTAGCTCATAGACAGGTACATAACTGAAGTTATTACTTCTTTATGTCTTATGTCATGTATAACCAAACATTACAGCATTGGGATGTTCTTCTCACCTTAGTTCAGAGTCATATTTTACAGATAATGGTAAGAGTGCCTAAATCCATCAACATTGCGAAAAGAAATCACAAACAAGAAAAGCAGGGCCATAGGAATGGATCTTTTTCGTATTTCGAACGATAAAAGAAGCAATCAACTAACTAAAGCAGGTAAAAAAAATGCAATCAACACATATATCACGCAGTAGAAAACAAAGTAACGATTTCCCGGGTTGGATTGAAATAGAGTGTTCGAATTAAAGAAGACAAAGAATGAGAATTGCCAATTCCAGCGGGACTTCAATTGGGATGTAAACTGCTATAAATTGTAAGAATGATTGTTCAAGAAGGAAAGCAAGAGTAATTGGACGTTGTTATAAGATAAACAAGATGGTTTTTTTATTTCCCGAAAGAAAAGATGGTCTTTTCGGCGTGGGCAGTTTGCAATTTGAAAGAAGAGCTAATAAGAGCTAGGGCTTCGATAAACAAGTACAAGCTTGGGAAGAAGATGATGGCATGACTTGCTAAACGAAACGTTCACTACAATAACAATTACAAACACTTAATTTCTTACCATTTTACCACTTTTACTATTTACCTCACATCTATGTAAATCTTAAGCCTACCAATTTGTACAAGCTCACATTCTTGGTCTCGTCTTTATTTATGAATGCATTCAATCAAAGCAAATCTCTGTCATAACATCTATGATTAAAACCACAGCATCGCACAAAAACAACAAAAAAAAAAAGCAAAACCAAGAAACCCATAAACAACGCTGCCTAGTACAAAAGGAAAAAGCTAAGAGAAGCAGTAATCCTAGAAAAAAAACATCAAACGAAAGACAAGACAATATAACTAACATGTACAAAAACGCCCTTTCTAAGCAGTCGACCTTAAGCTCGACGCCTACTGCTGTCTCCACGAGGCACCATGGGGTGGCATCTGCACCCACTGACCGCCGCCGGGCTGAGCCTGAACGAGCCCACTTGGCAGCTGCTGAGCCACCGTCTGAGCCGCATACTGACCTGCGGTCAAGCCCACGGTCGCCGGCGGCCCATTATGGGGCTGAGCTTGCTGAGGCCTCCACTCAGGGATATCATCTTCATCATCTTTCCATGGCTCAATACCATCGCCCCCAATGCCAAGACCGCCCCTATTATCTGCCCATGCCATACTACTCGGCGTACTACTCTTTCCATACTTCTGAATCAACTCTCTTACATGGTCTCTAGAACGTTCAGCCATTTTCGCGCTACTGAGATGAAGATTTTGAGGTGGGCCACTGGACAGAGATGGGTTTACGCTAGTTCTCGAAAAACTGAATTCTGGCAAGTCATCGTCTTCTTTGGGTGGTTGGGGTCCAAACCCAGGTGGGACATCATCTTCATCGTCTTCTTCTTCTTCAGGCGGGGGCCTGGGACGTGGAGAAACGTGGGTCGATGGGGCGCTTCTATGAGTGGTGGGAATGTTCACTCGCGGAGAGTTCTTGACTATACGCTGTTGTGGGCTAGAAGGTAGTTGTTGCTGCCTCTTGAAAGCGTGCTTGTGATGAGAAGATGAGTTGGGCGATATCATCTTGCTGCTAACATGAGCTCTTCTCCACACGATGGCACCAATCAATCCACTCTCGGCAGAGTTTTCTATGTCTAGACGTTCCTTTGCAATGTTTTTGTTCAGTATTTCGATTATTCTCGGGGTGGGTGGACAGAGGTAGAGTTCAACGCCTGAAGCAGGCTCAGCATATCCTAGTCTATCGTCGGAAGAGTACGAATCAATGGCCTGAGGAGAGTAAATGATCGTGAGTGGAAAGAGGAAACAGATGAACGAACTTACCAAACGAGTCGAAAACAGAAGGGATCAAAGGTTATTACCTCAGAAAGATTGGACCGTTGATGTTCTGATGATATGTCCTTCAGTACAAATTGTAGAACCTGCAAGGAGTAAAATAAAAGCCTGTGTTAGTAAATGAATGAGTTTGGGTCTATTGCTGTAATGTTAATGCCACGAAGATTTGCTTTGTGTGTAAATCACATCAGCTGATTTTGTGTAATAACATGCCTTGGCCACACAAAACAAACTACTAAAGCAAGTAAATAGTTATTCAAAATTCTTTAACGCAAGTACAATCAACCAGCCATTGCGTGAGTTGCAGGGTTGACTTGTCAAAACAATTGTTTGCCAGTGTCCCACTTACTTGGAAGGGCTCAAAGTTTCACAATTTACGTGTATTATGGGGAAATGGTGTTGCAGATATTCGATTTTCATATTCTTATTGTTCTTCCACGCTCTTAAATAACAAACAATCCACCAACAAGCTAATATATCTTCTGAAAGAACAATATCTACTAAAAACAGGCGTTTCTGCAGATCTTTTATTAGAAATGAGAATCTGCATCCACTCAGATACTCGAAAGAGATAGATGCCGAAACTCAAAACAACTCCAAATTGCTGTGGCTGCACAAAAAAGCGCCACACACGGTAAAAGAAGGAAAAGTCAAATACAAAGAAGAGGGTTTTAAATACCATTACTGCACGAGTACGAGACATGTGAAGTTCTCTGAGAAACTTCTCAAAAGCATCGAGACGAACCCTTCCTTTGGTTTCGAGAGAATCTGGCCATTCTTTTGTGGAAGTCTTCTCCCCACTGTTGATCAAAAAAACATGACCCACAAAAATTAGAAATAAGCTAGTCTAACAAGTTATGATGATGAATATGAGTACAAGGTGAGGCACAACTTACAAACAAGGATTGGGGCAAAGAAGACAAAAGAAAGAGATGTCAATATCATTGTTAGCAGGGTTAATGTGAGATAATCGTCATTTCAAATGCCAACAAAATGTATAAGGGACATCCCACCGCTTAAACAGATTCAATTGCAATATATCGTATGTGAATTTCATTTCAGCATAACATGCACATATACACACAAAAAATGGCAGTTCCAAATTCCAGAAATGCAGGTCAGTACACGTCAATCAAAAAAGAGAAACAAACCTCAGAAACAGGCCACGAACAGAGACCGAGGATGATCCATTTAGCTGAAGGTTACCATCCCAAATATAATCAACTTTTGATCCTGCGGCCAGAGGGACTTGATGCTTCACATGAGTCCTGCTCAATTTCGTGGCCATGTCATCAGTGTGTTTCTTCAAAACATTTTTGGATGAAGCATCTTTAGGAGAGTCCGAAGATCGGTCAGTGGTCTGAGACTTAACATTGCTTTTTTCTTTAGTTGAAGGGGTCCTCCGACCAGCGTCAGCTGATACATCTTCAAAAGGAGGTTCAGTGTTGAGGGACTCCATGAATTCGTCCAAAGAGACTATAGGAGGTAGCAATTCAGAATCCTTCACTTCATCCACTGTCATTCCTTGCATGATATCAGTGCCATCCGCTGGAATAATAAGGCTAGCATCTTTATTCTCTGAACCGTTCTCCTCTGACACATTTTCTGTGACAGCATCACTTTCCTTGGGTGAAGAAGGAGCATCGTTTTTTCGTTTTTGAACAAGTTGGGTCACCATAGAATTTCCGGCAGAAACATCAGCAACAATGCCCTCGTCATGATCATATTCCACCTGATACTCCCCCTTATGCGTCTTCTTAACTAAACGTCTCATATCAACTTCTGTATCAGGCAAAACAACCATTTGCGCCATTTCTTCTGCCTTGGCCATCCGCCATTCTGATAACTCCTTGGAGGCAAGTTCTTCAGCTGACATTGAGCACAATCTCTCCGGCGAAATCTCAGCAGAGATGACTCTCTCTCTTAGTTCAGGGTTGTTGGGATCTTTAAGGTTAAACAAAAGTGATCTACCCTTTTCCTTGTACTTCTTGTTCACACCACCATGTAGCTTGAAAAGTTCAGCTTCAATTTCAAAAGCCAAGTCCTCTGGATTCAACGTCTCCACCGGCTTATTCGTCTGCCCATCAGCTTCCTCATTCATCGGCTGCGAATCAAGGAGTTCGCCAGAATTATGAGCATCTTTTCCTTCTTTCATCTGCATATCGAAGTCAAATGCCCAAGAAAGTCCATTACCCTGCAGTAGGTCATCTTTAACAAAAAGGTTGTCACCAAATGAAGCATCAACATCCGCTAGATAGTGGAATTCTCGAAACGGCTGTTCCTCCATTCCACGAATTTCTTTAGCAGGAATTTCAGAAGGCAACGACTTAGATTTCTCAGCAGAAGAAGATGCAATTAGTTCTTGGTTTTGCAACATATCTGCAGACTCGGAACCAGAAACTTGTCCACCCGTTGGGAGATTTGATTCAGAGGTTTTCGAGTCACCCATTCCAGAATTTTTTTCCTCGTTATTTGAAACATTATCAGTCTTTGGAAGAGCTAAACTTAGTGCAGAAGCTAGAGACTCCCTCATCTTGGATCTCACTGCTTCCGACGAATCTCGAGGATTCTTCGACGCAGATCCAACTTGAGTAGTTTGTTTCTTCACTGGCTGCCCACGTAGTAAGCCAGATTTACCCAGTGAGGAATCATTACGTCCCCATTTCTTTGCATTCAAGGATTCGACCAGTGAACCCACTTGTGAGGGATGCTTGTTAGGCAGCTGCGAAAGAGGAACGTCTGAAACATTTCCTACCTCAGCCTTTCTTTTCACTGGCAATAATGTTCTTTGTCCAGTCGTTTTGTTTGCCATTACAGTTCCTTGATTAATGGGTTGAACGGGTACCCAATTAGAACTTGAACTCAGACCACTTTCCGAAAGATCAGCATATCCACCTCCATTATTCAGGGACCTTATGGGGTTTAATAATCGATTACCAAATTTTTGCTCGACGAACGATGGCGCCTGAAACGTCCCCTGAGGATTATCAGCTTGTTGATTGTTGGTGTCAACCACACTCATTTGCATACCTGACACTGGCTCCATCTGGCACATATCCCAGTCCGGTATGGGAAACTGGGAAAAAAGGTCCTCCGACGTCATACAATGATATAGACAAGAGAATTAGCTAAACTTCAAAAGCAACCTGCATCAAACAATCGTAGATTAGATAAAAGGGAACCCAACTAAGACTAACACAAATCAGAACACACTGTGAGAAAGATTGAAATCAGGCAGGCAACTGTCAACTCTAACGTTTTTATCATATTGCTATCATACACAATTGAAAACTTTACCAGTTGCGAACAAGCCCGAAGCAAGATCCTCCGCGCCTCAACGCTCCTCCCTTCGCTAGACACCACACTTAGGACCTTGGAACAAGAGGAATCACAGCGAAACGTCACCAACCGTCCGACGACTAAAATTCAGGCCATGATCTCGAATTCACGCAACCATAATTTTAGTATCGAGGGTAAAAAGTGCGAAAATTGCAAGAAAGAGGGGCACAGACGAGAGGAGTGCTGGTTTCTCTATCCACACTTACGACCTAATCGGCCAGGATACGGAGGGGAAAAACGATTTGGGGCTGCAAATGTGGCTGTGAACGAAGAAAAGGAAGAGATAGATAATATGTTGAAAATGAATAATCACGTTGGGCTAGAAATCGAAGGAAGAAATTGGGCTACACAAGATGGGCCAGAAAATGAAAAAAGGAGCTGGGCTTCTCAAGGGTTTAAAGGTGTATCATGGCCCAACAGTCGTCTACGACCTTATTCAGACCAATATAATAAATTGATGGGTCCATTTTCAGACTTTCTAACCCAATCAGGTAAAAACGGCTCAGGTATGACAATCCCTAGTAAAAATTACGCTGTTTTTGACACGACTAATAGTGACGAATGGACAGTTAGACTCAGGAGCTACTGATCATATGACTAACAACAAAATTATATTATCCTTAATCTAAAATATTGCTATCCCCAAAAGAATGTAACAGTAGCTAACAGAAATAAAATCTCAATTCATGGAGTAGGAAATTCTGAAATTTTCTCTAAAAAACTAACCAACGTCTTGTCTTATATATCCCAAGCTTAACTACAAACCTATTATCAGTTGTAAATTAATCAAAGACTTGAACTGTAATGTTACTTTCTCACATGATAAAGTAATATTTCAGGACTCAATCTCTAAAAACTATTGGTAAAGGACACCAAGAACATGGACTATATATAGTCCGAACATCAAATAACGCCCTTCATATCTCCATTGGTGATAGCCAACTTTTACACAAAAGATTCGGGCATCCATCCGATAAAGTTCTAAATAAAATTTTCCCCTTAAAATCTTTTAATTCATATAATTGTGAAACCTGTAAGCTTGCTAAGCAAACCAGGTTATCTTTTCCCGTATCTTTAAACAAAAGTGAAAGATTATTTGTTTTAATTCATTCAGGTGTTTGGGGCCCTGTTCCTATAGAATCTTATAATTATTTTAAATACTTTGTTACTTTTATAGATGATTTTAGCAAAACAACATGGTTATATTTATTTAAACAAAAATATGAAGTTTTTAACTGCTTTCAAGAATTTCTTAACTTAGTTGAAAATAAATACAACGCCAAAATTAAATTCGATCTGATAATGGCACTGAATATATAAACAGAAATTTTTGAGAACTTTTTTCAAAAAAGGGAATTTTACATCAAACCACATGTATCAACACACCAGAACAAAATGGTGTATCTGAAAGAAAAAACCGACACTTACTTGAAATAACAAGAGCACTCCTTTTTCAAACTAATGTTCCAAAAATCTACTGGTCAGACGCCGTACTCACTGCTACTTATTTGATTAATAGATTACCAACACCATTATTAAATAATAAAAGCTACGATCCTATAAACAAAAAACTATACATAACTAGAGATGTTATCTTTTTGGAAAAAGAACCTTATTTCTCCAATAATCCAGATGATGAATGTAAAATATCGAATAATATACCACTACCAGAAGTAATATCATTGAGTCACGAAAAAAACTCACATGCAATCGAAGAAGTAACACAACAATCAAATGAAAACGAAACTGAGACATTAGAATCTGCTTCAGGGGGAGAAGAACCACAAATAATCCGAAGATCCACAAGACAAACTAGACCGCCTTCACATCTAAGGGATTTTACAACAAATCAAGTATCATATCCGATACAAGACTAAATATCAGAAGAACAAGAACCCTTCAACTTTCAAGAAGCAAAAAAGTCAACCTACCTGGCGAAAAGCTATGGCAGAAGAATTAGAAGCTTTAGAAAAAAATCACACATGGGACATTGTCCAACTACCAAAAAATAAAAAACCCGTAGGGTACAAGTGGATCTATAAAATTAAATATAGTAGTGATGGAACTGTCGAGCGATACAAAGCAAGATTAGTAGCAAAAGGATATACGCAAACACAAGGAATAGATTATCATGAAACCTTCGCTCCAGTTGCGAAGATGAATACTGTAAGAATCCTTTTATCCATAGCTGTGAATCTTGGGTGGGATTTATCTCAAATGGATGTAAAAAATGCTTTCCTTCAAGGAGACCTGGAGGAAGAAGTATATATGACTCTACCACCCGGTCAAGACTAGAACATAAAAACCAACTTGCATGCAAACTGATAAATCAATTTACGGGCTAAAACAATCACCTAGAGCTTGGTATGCTAAGCTAAGCAATGCATTGATCGTGAATGGATAAAGCTCTGCTGACTCATCTATGTTCATAAGAAAACAAAACCAAACAATAACTATAGTTCTAATAAATGTAGATGATATAATTATAACAGGAAACAACACGAGTGAAATAAACAACATAAAAATGATCTAAAAACAAAGTTCGAAATAAAAGATTTGGGAACCCTCAAATATTTCTTAGGATTTGAAATAGCCCATTCAGAAAAGGGATTATTTCTTTGTCAAAGAAAATACATCCTAGACCTTCTCAAAGAAACTGGAAAGATAGGCTCAAAACCATCAAACACCCCAATGGAAACAAATAAAAAATTAAACAGTGAAGATGGAAAACCTTTTGAAAACATCAGTCTATTCCAACGGTTACTAGGAAAACTTATATATCTGACTGTTACTCGACCAGATATTACCTTTGCTGTCAGTTGTATTAGTCAGTTTATGCAGACACCCAGAACTACACACTTTGAAGCAATTGATCGAGTTTTAAGATATCTTAAAGGAACACCGGGGCGAGGAATTTGGATGAGGCGAATAGGAACAACCAACATAATTGGCTACTCAGATGCTGACTGGGCAGGAAGCTTTGATAGAAGTTCGACTACGGGCTACTGTATATTCGTTGTGAGGAAACCTGGTTACATGGAAAAGCAAAAAACGGCGCGTGGTAGCACGACCAAGTGCAGAAGCAGAATATCGAGCCATGACATCTACAACTAGCGAACTCGTCTGGATTCAACAAGTCCTGAAAGACATGAACATCAACCAAGAACAAGCAATGCAATTCTACTGCGACAACGAGGCAGCCCGACATATTGCATCTAACCCGATGTTTCATGAGCGAACTAAACACATCAAAGTCGATTGTCATTTTGTTCGAGAGAAGCTACAAGCAAAGCAAATTGAGACTCCATATGTTAGAAGTCATGACCAATTAGCCGACATCTTCACTAAAGCGGTTGACAACCACAACTTTCAGAAGATACTAAACAAGTTGGGCTCTATCGATCTCTATGAGTCCAACTTGAGGGGGAGTGTTGAAGAATACGCCATTACAGGAAAAAAGGGACATGTCCCCAATGGCTACTTTTGCTAACGTTCATATTTTTATCTATATATTTGCTATGTATTGTACAATCAAAATACATCAAGAAATACAAACATATTCTTGCCCACCAAATTCAACAAAACAACTGTTTCCGACTTCAACATATTGTCCCAGATTAACATCTACGTTTCCACAAATCAAATCAGGAAAAACAACAAATTATCACGATTACACCTTAACAAGCGGTGATTCGATTATTAATCCAAAAATCCATCGCCCAACCACAAAATAATCAACAAAACCACCGATCTTTACGATTTAAAACCAAATCAATAAAGTATTTAATTAACTAAAACAGAAAAAGAAAACCTTACCTGAACAAACCTGCACAACATGAAGACCCACGGAAAACACATATATAAGTGAAACTGCAGATGAGTGGTGGGTAGTTAGCCTATCTATGAAACCCTAAAAAAAACGGCGGGTTATGAGTGAAGAAAAGAAAACTCACAAACGTGTGTGACCGTATATATCTTTAAGCATAAAAGCGCTATTCTCTAGGTAACACCATGAGTTCGTTACTGAGTAACATGTCTTTCATATTATATATCTATCCGCTCTTTGGAATATACTAGCGACTTTATGGTCTTTCTATTCCTTTCATTTTTCTCCTTCGGAGTTCGGGGTGTTTGCAATTCGGTTTATCGGCCGAACCGATTGAAAAATCGAAATTTCGGTACGAACCGATATCGAATCGAAAATTCGGTTCGATATTCGATTTTATAAATAAACTTTCGGAAATTCGATTTGGTACTGTTAGACCATCTCCAACCGAAAAATGCATTCTCAAACTCAAACTCATTCTCAAACTCAAAATGCAGTAATTCTTCTCCAACCAACAAACTAATTCTCAAACTCAACAGACCATTATTGTAATATTCCCTTCTACCTGATTTTTTAATATTACCCATGAAATTTACAACTTTGCAAATTAGACTACACTATTATCTTAAATTCGATTGAAAAAATAATTTCACAAAATTAATAATAAACTCAATAATTTTTCATATAGAAAACGTAGGAAAAAAATAATTATTAATAACATGAGTCCTTTTATATATTTTTATTTATTGTTTATTTTGTATATTTGTACTTTAGTAATTAAAATAAAAATAGGGTATAAATTATAATTTTTAAAACATCAACCACATCTTTTGTGATATCTCATTATCAAACGCATATATGCGTTTAAAACAGGAGAGAGGAAACGAATGCATTTTGAGTTTGCGTTTAGTGTATGGTTGGAGAACTTTTAGTATATATTTTGCGTATTTTAGTATCGATAGGAGATGCTCGTATATTGGTTCGGTATCACTACAAAAAATGTTAATTTTTGTGAGGATATTTTTCCTCTCAAAAGAGAAAATTTTCGTCACATAAATTTTATGTGACGAAAAAATTTCGTCACCGGCTCGTCACCGAAGGCCCGTGGCATTAGATCAAATCCACATAATGTGACGATTTTTTATTTCCTCACATTCGACTTATGTGAGGACTTCCTTTTTCGTCGCATAAAATTGCTAATGTGACAAGAGATTCGTCACATTATGTATAACATTTTCGTCATATATTTTGAACTCCTCACATTTAAACCAGTAAATGTAACAAACAATTCGTCACATTAAAAACCATGTTATATAATAGGAAAATATTCCTCACAATAAACAGCTAGCAAAAAATATATTATTTATTTATTATACTAATATTTGTGAAAATTATTAAAAATTTGTTATTTCTATCATATATTACTGCGTTCCATCATTGATGTCAAATATGAATTTATATTCATTCGTATTAAAGTATAAAAGTATTTAACATCCAGATTACTTCTTCAACCAATGAACAGAGATAACTACAATATAAACTAAGAAGTTACCCAGAAAATGAAAAGTAACATAGTCAAAGTTTGCAATTATAACCAGACAAGCTGCAATTCATACAACTATCATAAATGTCACCATTGTGTAGCAATCAGCAAGTTTGTATGTCCATGTTAATTGTCTCGATCTGCAGAAAATAGAAGAATAAAACAATAACCTCAATGAAAAAATGACATATGAATACATAATCTGAATACAAATATCAAAATAAGCATTTTGAAGTCTAGGCTGTGCTTCATACCTGATGAAATGCGTAAACTGGCTGACAAATTTTCTATAAATTTTTGCATGTTGGCCATTTGAGCTCCCAAATCTTCGAGGCACTTGTTCGACCTCTTTCTGAAGTCTCCCCAGCCATAGTAGCATGCGTAGAACTGCAAACTTCTTATAGCTTGGACCTAATCGACTCGTAGTACGTTTCAGACAAAAAACTATGAAGACAATCGATTCTTGCCGGAGATAATGCAGTACTTACCTGGCTCGTTAACTGACCTGCCAAGAAGAATCGGAAAGTGTAACCTAGAATCATGCGATAAAATGCTTAATAATGGGGTGAGCATTTTCTTTTTAGAGCCTAATAGCTGTTTAGATGTGTGTGTTACCTTGTAAAGAGGAGCAAAAACGCAGTGCCAAGCGCATCGAATGACATTTAAACCAAACAAACTGCAGCCATTGAAATTTTTGCAGAACTTTTGTGTTACAAGTCACAAGCATAGGACAGGACAAAAATAAATCTTACATAAAATTTTTATTACCTGTAAAGTGGGAATATCGTATCCATGTACAGAGAAGATTTCCAGCATGTACTGTGTTTACTATAGCTGCTACTAGTGCTATTGAACAGCCCGTGAACAGACCTGAGATGGCGTTTATACTCTGTTTCATTAGCTACGATTTGTATTAATACATTCTAAAGAATGATTGATCTGTTGAGAGCATTACCGAGGAAAAATGTTGTCTTGTGCTTCTCTTTCTTGCTCTTCGGCCTTAGAGTTTTCATCCCTTCTCTGCGATTTCCGTTAGCAAAGTGCTTGATGAACGCTGCTTCTAATCTTTCTATCATTTTATTGACCTGAGACAAGACGAAAAAATGTGTTCTCTGTTATTCACACTTCTTCGAAGAACCTCATAATAATGTCAAACTGATTTATCACACAACTCATGATAAACCTCATCAGAGCTGCCAAGGTAAGAGTTGTCAACCATGTCCATGTAAGACTTGGAAGCACTCCGCGAAGTTATCTGCAAGAAAAACAACATAAAAAGAACTCAAAGGTTGACGAAACATAACAACAACTCGCTGTTTAATTTATGGCCAGTCGCAGGTCCTCGACCTTTTCTAGAAGACATCGAACCTACAGATGAATAAAGAAGCATTTATTACTATAAAAGATGACAATGACATGAATTATTTTTGAATGTACGGTATTCTACTAGTGCATGTACCTTGCCCTGTTTCGGATTGATCCTCCTAACGAGCAATTATAGCTGGATTTTCATTCTCAGAAGGAGCAATTGGTGATAGATCTACATAGGAAAATGAAGTATTTTCTTGCATAAAGTATTTGATCATAGAAAATAAACCACAGTAGACACGATACTCGTGATACTTCTAATAATCATTCATAAATTGAATATTCTTACTTGAGCGCGATAGTCTGATTCCCTTTTGTCGCTGAATTGAAGAAGATAAGCTAATCTGGACTAACTTTACTTTGTGAGACTGGAACAGAAGATCGCGAGCTCTTTTCACTATTGGAACGTGAAAAATTTGAATACCTTTTCTTTAATCCACTGATCCTGCCTTGTCCAGATGACATCTAAAAGCATCAACAACAGAAATTATGAAAGAGTAAATCACGAATGCATCCCACGCTAAATCGATGTACGTGTTTGGAGATTGGGGATTTGAATCGATGTCCACTACTGAAGCCAAAAACTGACCTATTGAAGCTAAAATCACACACTTACACTCGAAATGCAGCAGAAATCGAATCAATAGACCAAAGTTTCGTTCTCCCGACGAGTAACAAGATTATCAAATCAGAATTGACTGAGAATCTGAGCCATCTCTTCTTCTCACTATGCTTGATACAAGGCTGCAATATCAGCCCAAGCGCCACCGCATCGAGATTACAGGCTAAGTGGGTTGGTGCGATCGGATTTGTTGCTCGGAGAGGGAGAACTGGGTTGCATCGAGTTCTTCAGTGAGGATGGCTTATTTTATTCAGCGGCGTTCTCTCGGCAATTTCCTTTCTTCCACGACTTAACGATTGTGAGTATATTATTATAACTGACTAATTTAACATTAATTTATCTATTATTAGGAAATTATTAATTTTATGTGAGGATTTTATCTATCACATTATATTCTAGCTTTTATGAGGAAATGTACCAATATAATATGACAAAATTAAATTTTCCTCACATACGATATAATCACTTGTGAAGAAAAAACTTTCATCACATTATATAATAGTTATTGCGAGGAAAAATTATTTCCTCATATAATCTAATTTTATGTGATGAATTTTAATGTTCTCACAAAAAATTGGTCACATAAGATAACATTTTTTGTAGTGTATACAGTGCCCCGAATTACTGAGTTAAATATATTGTTGTTAAAAAAATATATTATATATTAAAATTAAAAATATATACTTAATAAAATGAACGGCACAAGCCAACCCATTATTTTTATTATTAAAAAATAAATTAAAAAAATATATCCACTATTTGATTTTTTCAAGGATTTTTAATGCTCTTACAGCTTAGTTTTTTTGTCTTGTTTTTTTATTATTATTTTTATTTTTTATTTTTACGGTTAACCGTTCGGTTAAAAGAAAAATCGAATAACGAACCGATAAATCGATTTTGTATTCGGTTTTGAAAATAACCAAAATTTCGGTTCGGTACGGTTTGTATCGAACAGACAACCCTATTCGGAGTCATCCCCACCAGACTTATGCCCCATAACCCGAACCCGCTATTATGCAATATAACTTATTAAATGTAAAATATAATTGATTTTAACTTATAGATATTGAAATAAAATCCATTTATAATCATATTTATGTTAAAGTGAAGATAGTCATATATTAGAATGTAATAATTTTAGATTTTGATATATTTTCGGAGGACTTCTTAATATTTCTTACCACGAATTGCTCAAAGTCTTCGGAAATGTCTATTTAAATTCATCAATAATGAATTTAACACTGAGTGGAGATCAACTAACGATGGACATCCCATGACGAGTGGAGTTTTCTTACTTATCAACGAAATTATGGTCAATTAATGAGAGAATTTTTAGCTTGCTCACTGTGCCAATTATTGACGTATATTTAAGATCACTGAAAAATAATCAAAAGTGATCTGCTCAAATACACCAATATGCGAACAAGCCCATTTAAAACTGTCATCAATAGAACCCAACACTTCGGAAAAAAAGTCTTGTCCAAGTAAAAACGGTGCCACCTGCGATAATTATTCCTTCGCTCTTCTCTGAATATTACTGCATATACGAGTCTATCCAACTGAATAATAAAAGCGAGAGAAATAATTAGAAATAATTATTCATTTATCGAAGAAGATAATACTATAATAATAACTCGTCGAAAACTTTTACCCTTGACTAGTTGACCCGACCCGACTGGTGGTGCGAGATTCCCGGTCAAGAACGCCACGTGGCACGACGACCTGACTCGCCAGCACCCTCGTCGTCGACGGCAATCTACCGGCCAAAGACTACTCATGTAGGGCCCACAGATAAATAAATAAGTGTTAATCCTCGAATTAAAAGTAGAGCGAGGACGAACTAGGCTAGAGCTTTTGTGCTTACATCAGTGGCCGCCGTCAGCTTGTAATACGTGTCTCCGGCGTCCGAGGACGTGGCGGCGACGATCTCCGCCTGCTGGTCGACGCACTGAGAAGGAGAGATCAACGGCGGCGGAGAAACAGTAGCAGCGCAGTTACTGCTAAAATTGTTGCATGGGTTTTTAGTAAGAAAATAAGGCTGTTGCTGTTCGTGGTGGAGAACCGCCGCCGGTAATTGTGGGATCATGTACGGAGGTTGTCGGAATTGTACCGGCAAGCCTGGTCCCACTGACGTCAGCATCTGCTGTATAAGCACAATATATAAAACCCCAAATAATTGCTATTATATGATGAAGCATATACGATATTGGGTTTTCTGTATTAACGCACTGCCGGCGAAACCTTAATCTGGTTTTGCAAGGCCTTCATGTAATTAATGGCGTCATCGAGCGTGGAAGCCTTGTCTCTCTTTTGGGATTATGCAAGAAATTGTAAAAAGTCATAAATTGGATAAAAAGAAAAACTAAATAAAAGAAGTGTACTACAAACCTTGTTACAGTTTGGGATCAGATCTTGAAGGATATTCATCTTCCTCTTGAACTTCTGCCGTCTCAGCTGTTGCTTATAGTTTTTATTACATGATGATGCCTATCGTTACAGTAATTAGTATTTAAAAAAGAATAGTAACATTTTCTTTGGCATTGGCTTGTCGTTTCATAGATTTGTAGTACCATTTTACTACGTGTGATATGAAGAGTTTTACTTTGGAAGTAGTTATAATGACTCAGTGCCCCTTCGTGGAGTGGGGGAAAGCTGCTAAGACATGAATAATTGTCTGCGGCCTCTTCTTTGTTTTCTTCCTCAGTAATTCCTATTTTATTTTATTTATTATATATATGGTGAAATATTCTACGTCTTAAAGAAAACCCTAATTGTGTACGGTCAGCTCAGAACCACTACCATGTTCTCTTATTTTTATATTGATATATTCTCACACATGCAGCAGCTGCTTCTTTCTTATTAAATAATTAGTATATATACCCATTTCGCGCAGCAGTAGCATATAATATAATGTTAATAAACACACAGAGACCAGACACGGACTTGTAATTGTATGCATGATCCTAGGGTACAACTCAATGAAATTCTCTCCTTTATCCAATAGAATGAAATGCCTATTTTTATAATATAATAATAATTTTGGAGCTCTTATAGAGATGCTTATAAGCGTCAGAAATTCAGAAACTATGGTCGGTAAACTATGATTGGGGCACCTCGCACTAAAAATGTAAAACCAAACAGTAAAAAAAAATGAAAGCCCACATAAAAAAATATACGGAAAAAAAAACCCACCCTCTCATTGAGATTATGTATCTCCGTCGATCGCCTTTTCTTCTGAGGTCCGCCGCAATCGCATCCACTTGTTATCTGAAACCCAGTCAAATCAGTCAGTGTAGAAATAATATATATACATATATATATATATATATTACTGATACATGCATATATATATATATATCTTCCTAAACTCACGGCATTATTGCATTGCATGTCCTGTTGTAGTAGAAGGGAACAAGAAGCAGCAGCAGCACCCATTCGGGGCGGCGCCGGCGCCGGCGGTGGGCCCACTGCTTTCATTTTCTCCGACGTCGGCGTCGGCGTCCAAGGAACTATTATCTGCTGATGATGACACGAAGTTGCAGCAGTTGGCGTAGCAGTAATAATGTTGACGTTACTATCACAATGAGTACGATCATAATGAATCTGTTGATGATCCTCACTATTACCGCCGCCGCCGCCGGCCATGTAATAATCATCGTCATCGACGTCGACAGACCACAGAAAACTCTGGTCCGCCGGCGTAACTAGCAAATCATGAATGATATCGCCGTATATGAAGTCGTCGACGACGTCAGCGCTTCTTTGCTCATTTTCTCGATTACGATGATGACGATCTTCGTGAATATGACCGTCGTTACTCATCGTGTTTTTTCTTCTCTTTTAATATTAGAACGATGTAATTGTAGTGAAACGTCAACACCATCGTATTTATAAGCATGTCATTTGACCAGCAATACTTTTTTTTTTTCACATTTCTTTTCCGGAAAAATATTATATATATAAAATAAAGAATCCATGTACCTCGAACGCGAACAACGAACTGGGTCTGGATTTATTTATTTAATAATTTAATTAATTAACTGGGCTGTCCTTATTGGCAAAATAAGAACAGTGCCAAATAATGTATGTGTTGGATGTGAGACGTGGCAGAATTCTGTGATTTCATCCTTATGAAACATGTTTCTGTAAGCTTTGGCCACGTTGATGCTACGTAGTGATGGAAATTATCGTTTTAATGATTATCATCGTTTCGAATAATACAACAAGTTGAATAGTTGGTTTTTCTTTTCTTTTTTTTTTTTACCTTTCTTCACGTTAAAGAACAGTCATTTAAAAGAAATAAAAACTAAAATGGTGGAAATATGCGTGTATCATATCATGTGGCGAAGCCCACATTTCAAATTGAAACACAAGTTTGGAGAATCCTAGTCCAAGATCGAAATCGACTTATGAGAATAATGAGAAATACTGTTTTTATTTCCATGGGGACGTATAAAATATTAAAATTTATTTTAATTAAAATAGTTAATGAAATTATAATTTGTTAACTTTTGTAATTATAAATTATAAAATTAAAGGTATAAATGATATAAAAAAATTAAAGGTATAAGAATTAGCTAGTAATTAAAAAGAAAGTGAGTGATTTTTTAAATTTTGCTCATAATTTTCTTGTGAAATTGACAGATCAATGGACAGTTTATAGCCGCCCTCACGCTTATAGAATAGAAGAATAGATATGCCTACCAACCCGAAAAAAAAGTGTGTGTGTATATATATATATAAACAAGGTGAATCTACAGAAAAATACCATCTGTATAAAATTTGCAAGTCAGTACTCATGTCAGAAATTTTTTATATAAGTATCCGTTTTACTGTGTGTACCATTTTTCCAGTCTTGACGTACCATTTTATATGTATTACGTACCACGTCACGTGTTTACATGGTACTTATACATTTCTATATGCTACTTTAATATGCGACATGATGTATCATTTCTCACTGCATTATGGGGTCTTTTAAAAAAATAGCATTGGACTCAGTCAACGTTTAAAAAATAGCTTTGGTGATTTTACAATTTTAAAATAGCCTTCAATTTAAGGGTATTTTCGTCTTTTTACAGGATTTATTTTTCAGGGGCCCTGCTATATAGCACCTGTCCCATGGTCAGGGGACCCCTGTTATATAGCACGGATCCCCTGCTCATGGGTCCCCACCTAGAAAGCAGGGGACCCGTGCTATATACCAGGGGACCCATGATCAGGGGACCCCTACTATATAACACGGGTCCTTTTTATATAAAAAATAAATTTGTTGGGGATTTGAAGCCACGACCTATTATTTGAATGTCTGACTAAACAACCACTGGACTATATACCAGCCGGCCACCCTAAAGCGCACCACTTTAAACATATTGATTTTGAAATGTGGGCCCAATTAGTAAGGATATATCGTTCATTTTACATTTGAAGGCTATTTTTTAATAATGTTGACTGTGTCAAATGCCAGTTTTTTAAATATTCCCTGTGTTATGTACCACAATACGTTTCTCTATGGTAATTAAATGTGTTATATGACGTACCTTGCGGCGGGACGGGTACTAATGTGCAAAAAATTTATTCTAATAGGTACTTACATATAACAAAACACTTACAGAGGGTATGACTTGCAACTTTCCCTACAAACAAAAGAAGAAGCTCCGTCTTTTTTTTTCCACATAAATTTTGCTTCTAGAGGTTTTTGCTGTTAGTTTTTGCTCTCGCAGTGTAAATTTAATAAACTCATTCATTTAGTCCAATTCGAAAAAGGAATTATAGAAGTTTCGCATCCCAAGCACAACAAAAAAACAAAATAATTAAATAAAACTTATAGGAATCGATTTTTTATCAAGCCACCGCACAAGCGACGAGTATTGCAGAAGGCCGCGGCGGATCGGCGACATGGCTCAGTTCATCAGCGCGCGGCCTCGCACGAGTCTCAGGCGGCAACTCACCAAAGCTAACACCGCCGTCATCGCTGCCGCCGTCGTCCACTTTTTCTTCCTCCCCTTCCTTGCAATCTCGGCCGGCGCCTCTGCAATTCTCCTCAGAATCAACGATGGGGTAGACTTCAGGCGTCCCAACCACCCTTACGCTAACCATCTGCTGTCCCATGGTGGCGGTCCCCTTCTCCCCGCCGGCGATAATCTCAGCCGCCGGCGGCATTCTTCTGAAGATTACGAACAGCACCATCTGTATTATCCCCAGCACAAACCCTAACACGTTGGGAAGCTGGAAATAAACAGAAAAAGACACAATTTTTTATATTCTCAGTAGATCAACAATCACAATTAAGCTGATTAAATCTACTATATATATATATATATATATATATATATGTATGTATGTATACATACATACCGCGACACACAAATCTCTCTCAAGAACTCCATAGGCGAACCACATAACTGCGCTCAGCGTCAAGAAGAACGACAAAGGGAAGGGCAAGAACTCATTGCTGCGCGTACGGACAACTTGAAGCTGAATCAAGAAAAAGGGGGTTTTCTTTACATTACATTCTTAGAGCATTTCCAACCGATAAACACAATCGCAAACTCAAACTCATTCTCAAAAACTTAAAATGCAGTAGTTTTTCTCCAACCAAAAAATTCATAGGACTATTTTTGAAATATAGTTCTAGACCAACTTGCCCACATATTTTAAAACTTCAAAGATAATTAATATTTTAATAACATGTTACATCTAATAAATAAAAAAGTATTGGTAGTAAATTTTATAGTTTTAAAAACTTTTTAATTACCTTTTTATATATATTTTTATTATTTTTTATTTTTTATATGGATATTTTAACAAATAAAAGAACTTTAAATGGAATTACAAAATTTAGAATGCATATTATGCGTTCAAACTCATCTATGCATTTATTGGAGGAGAGAGATAGTACTAAACCCATTTTGTGATTGGTTTTTGGATTCGGTTGGAGTGTTTTTAAGAGTTTTTTTTTTGTTTTGGGTTTTGCAGTATGGATGGAGTCGGTCTTAAACCATTACTCTCTAATTTTGGCATACGCAATGTGTGTATTTCTGTGTCTTTTTTTTTTCTTACCAAAACGCTCAAAGGCGCGGCGAAGACGCAGACAGAAACAGCCACGCAAATCCAACCCACGACTTGGACACGAATTTGGCCTTCTTTGAAGACGAAGAAAGTGACAAGAAAGATCAAAGACAAAAGCCCAACGTTCATAAGACCTATTAGCTTCACAGCATGAATCTGCAGTTAATAACATGGAAAAAAAAAGAAGCAATTAAATCTTTCAGAAAATGAGCTGAGATACGACGACTCATAAACCAAATATTTATAGGGCTTATTAATTATTACCCGAGCTTTTCTCGATGCATAAAAGACGAAGAGGAAGATGTAAATGGCCTCTATGAAGCATCCTATGGAGTTAATGGAGATCAACAGAATGGCGTTTGTCTTTAGGACAGCGTAGTACATCCATAGCATAGCTGAGAAAAGGGCAACTACGTAGGGAAGAGAGTCAAATCCCATCGTTGACTTTTCCTTGTAGATCCTCAAGAATGTCGGCAGCGGCGCAAGGTACACAAGGATCGATATAATGTTGCCTGGGGGAAGAAATTAATGAAAAATATTAAATTCGAAAATAATACATATATTACTTACATAAATGGTTATTAATTATTATAATGAGGAAGGTGAATCACGCAAGTGATCATCATATTCTACCTCCAACCTAAACAAGACATGCCATATCTAACTAGTTTCTGCCGATTTTGAAGTTTATAATTTGCAGGTAAGAACACATAAATGAAAGTGATGTAATAATTGTACCTAAGATACCAAACGTAAATGCCCAAGGTTGATGTGTGTTGAATATAGCCATGTTATACAAATAATGTATTATGTGTAGGAGAAGGAGATACACACCCCACACACACAGAGAATAGAATAACTGAAGATTCTCAAAAGAAGGGTTTCTTGGAGAAACCTTAGAGATGTGTGTGCGTGTGTGTGTTTATTATAAACAAGGGAGATTGCAGATGAGTGATGAAAGTCTATTACGTTATATATAGCGAAGAGGAAGAAGGAGCATTGTCATTAAACTCATCTCTATTGCATGACATGTGGAATCATTAGTTAGGTGGCGTACGATAAAAATCATTTCATATAGTTAGCCCAAGAGAGCTTCTCACGTGCCCTTGCATGAGATTTTATACCTTGGCTTTGAATAAAAAAATAAGAGTGAAGAAAATATTGGAAAAAAGGGTCTTGGCATCACGTAATAATTAGCTATTTCGTCGTACGTGTCTCTTTATATCTATATTTAGCAAAGTAGCTTTAATTTCTCAATTTACGTTCCTCTTCAATAATTCCGTGTCACATGAAAATATATTTGAACATAGTATAATCATTCTAATGGCGATGTCATAACCACAAAGAAGCATTTCTCATGCAAGAAAAAAGGGCCTCACCGTTATATGCTTCACGTGAAATATATACTCCAAAGAGCCGTAACTCTTTACGTGCCTTTTGTGCTCTTCGAACGATGCAAGAATGGAAAACGTGGGACCCACCCTAAGAAAACACACCACCTTAATTGCCAATTAATTTGTCCTATAACGTACAACGATTTTCTTCTCTCAAAATTAAAGTCTTGCTTTTTGCTTTAAGCTTTCGATCTTAAGCTTAAAAAAGGATGGCGTGTATCGCAGCATACGACGCCGTTATCTTTTGTTTTTATTTTTCTTTCGCTCGCAACTTAGTTTTTATGACTTGTATTGGAAAAAACTCCTTAATTTTTTTTTTTTCGGAGGAAAAAAAAAAAAAAAAAAAAAAAAAAAAAAAAAAAAAAAACCCTTAATTAACCGAAGGCCTACTATAGGTGAGGTTTTATGGCTTGTCTTGGACTATGGCAATCGTGTGAAAAAGAAACTATTGCTATAAATTGAACACAACAATTCTTTTATTTCAACTTTTTTCCTATCCAAAGTATAGACATTCTGAGGATGACACTAATCCCCGAGACGATTCAAAATATATGAATTCCACTTAACAATGTAAGCTATGAGGTTGAACACAAGTGACTAAGGGGGTAAAAGTACACCCATCAATCACTAAGCCATCCCCATGGGGACAAATAGAACACATTTTGTAAACTCATCATTCATGAATTTATTATTGTTATCATTATTAAATTTTTTAGAATGAATTCTCACTTTTTTGTCAGAATGCCACATAATCCGCACACTCCAACTAAGTACGATCTGAAGTGAGCTCAATTATGTCTATAATCTATACAGAAAATGATCTCAAGGAGTACAAGTAAAATTGAACAAATGTTACTCATTTTTCCAAGTAGCCACAATATATATATATATATATATATATATATATAATTGAAGCCTTTGACCCAATAAAAACAGGCTTTAGCCCAAAAGATGGAAAGTTTTATAATAAGCTGATGGGTAAAGAATTTAAAATGGGCTGAAAAGCCCAATACATCAAAATAAGGACTTAAAGGCCCAATACCTAAGGTAATTTAGAGATCCTCTGTGATAAGAGTCGTGTGAAATCTCTGAAACTGAAACCTATTGCCTGACAAAGGAGATTGTTTGTGGATGTTTTCAATCGGAAATCGGAGCTGTAGCACTCGAGGATTTCTTAGTCAAGCGTGGAATAGCCTTTGCCGTCCTTCTTTTCAACTGCGATCGTCGTGGTGAATACTTGTCCTGGACGCCATACAGTTACCGGTGATTTCACTGAATTCTCGTGTGTGTTTTATTCAGCTTCTGCAGCTATTAGTTTCTGTAGTTAGTTTCGATTGGTGATGTGTTCTGGTTACGTCGTTCGTAGCTTAATTAGCATGTTTTGTTTGTGTAGGTTTCTGGTTTGCCCAGCAGAATTACAAATTATTTTAATTCGTGTTTTTGTCCCGGAACAAAGATTTGTTTTTCTTTTGTACTGAATACTGATAAAGAACTACAAGTTTTCATGATTATAACAAAGTTAGTGTTCGTCCCTCCCTCCAAAGTTGGGAGCTATGACCTTTTTAGTATATCCGTTGCCACTTTCATTGACTTTTTATTGCTTGTTTTTCTAATTTCACTAACTGGCATTTCCCGGTTTCGATTGTTATCACGCAGATGGCCCTTCCTCTTGGCAAGCTTAGTCTCATCATCGGTGCAGGTCTGCCTAACACCTTACTGAATTGATGCTCCTCACTGCTCCAGCATGAATTTCACAAAATTTTCTTCTTTAGGGATTTTTATAAAAGTGTTAATCATTATCCTTTGGTTGTCTCGTACCTGTGTTCAGTTGTTTTGCGATGATTATGTTGTTAGTTGATTTCATATCATGAATAAGTTGTGATATTTGGAAAAGTCATTCAATTGACATTATAAGACACATGTGGAATTGTTTTTCTTATTATTTTCTCTTTATGAAGTTGATGGATTTCACTGGGGTAGTACAACTCTCCTAATTTTACATTTTCTCTGCACATTTATGAGGATGCTTTTTATGGAAAGATTTTGTTCATGACTTGGCAGGGTTAGTTGGGTCGATCCTTGCTAAAGAAGACCGTCTATCCTATGTGCCTGGCTTTTTTACTGGTGCTGTAAAGGTAACCATGTCTTGACAGCGACAAAGTTCTTTTCAGTCGAAATGCTAAAATTATCGCCGGAATTGATGTTGTTTTCATTGTTTGGCAGGTTGCTTGGAAGCAGCTTAAACTTAGTGATTCACCTTCTTCAAGTCCCGTACAGAAAAATGATTCTTTGTTGCAACAGGTTTGGATACTTTTTTACTCCCTTATTCAGATGATTAATTACTTGGCCTTTATTCAGTATGTTTGAGATTATGTGTTGTTTGCTCAACACACGTGAAGCGTCTGAGTAATACATCTTGCATGTGTAATTATAAAGTACTTAATTTTCTACAGGTGAATAGCTTGCGGCAGGAGCTGCAACTTTTGGCATCTAATAGATCAATTACTATAGTCACTGGGAATAAATCAGGTTGGTATTCTTTAAGAATATATCCTTAATAATTTTTCATCAGTTCTTGTCACTGTAGATTTGTAGGATTGGACTATTCCTGTTTTCAGGATTTTATTTTTGCTACATATTGATCTGATGGCCTGTTACCACATCTCCGACTTGCTTCATGCAATTGCAGTGTTGGTTATTTCTATTGTTTTGTTCACATCTTATATGATTAAATGAAATGAATATTTGTTGCAACTCAAAAAGTTGTTGTTTCTCATTGTTTGATGACTGATTTAAGTGTAGATTTGTCTTGGATGACTATACATGCTTATGAGCTTGTGCATTCTTGCTTTTGTTACTATTTCAATTTTTGGCTGTTTATAGGTTCAGGCAAATATGGTGTTGTCGTTATCGTAGTCGTTGTTGGATATGGCTACGTATGGTGGAAGGTAAGTTATGATTATGGACTCAGAAGTCAGAAACTTCCAATATTACCATGTAGTTTCGTCAATTATTATCACCAGATCTTTCAGATGCCATTGTATCTTTTCCTCGTGAGATTCAAATCAATCATTGATTTGGCTTTGTTCCTAATTGTTCTTTGTATCAAATTACTTGGAACAATAATAGTCCCTCAGTGTGTAAGACTTCATACCACCCATAAGTGTTTTAGCCTCATTACACTTGTATGAAACATTTGAGTTGACAATTAATCATTTGTAGAAATTGATTGCCATGCAAGTCTTGAGTGTCATACTAATAGTAGTTGCAGCCTTTAATAAATTTTTTTAAACTCTAGCTTCTCTGCGTTTATTAAGCGCGTCTAACTTGCAGGGTTGGAGACTTGGCGATATGATGTTTGCAACAAGGCGTGGCTTAAATGATGCTTGTGCTTCTGTAGCCAAGCAGCTGGAGAATGTGTATTCCTCAATTTCGGCAAGTTCTAATCTTGTGGTTCTCTTTTTTTTTTTTTTAATTATGCACCTTTAATTTAGCAATTCCAGTAGAATGTTATTGGTCATTTTCTTATGGACTAGTTTATATTATTTCTGTCATATTCACGTTCATGAATGCTATGGAAGCTTGGAATAATCAGAGCCATTAGTTGCATTGTGTTCCAGTGATGACTAGCGTTTTGGCATGCTTTGCTTCTGCAAGTTTTTTCAAACTTATGCCATTTCAGAATTCAGCCTCATTTATTACTCTCTAAAGAAACGGAAACTTGTGGAAATTTTACTAGTTTGTTGTTTGTCACTTCTCAACAAGTTATCACCTGTTTAAAGGAAATGTTGGTTGGTAGGAGCATCATATATTTTTTTTTTCAATGGAAGTAAAAAGATAAGTGTCTACTAGCATGTTTACTTGAAACTGCTTTGCTGCCTTCTCGCTCTGATATCCTTTCTTACAAATTATTCTTTTGTTGGATTTTCCAGTCTACTAAAAGGCATTTATCTTCAAGGATTGACCGTGTTGATTGTAAAATTGACGAGTGTGCTGACCATACAGCCGCGACAAAAGACGAGGTAAGGATAGGATAGGAAGCTTGACTTTGGGGCCTCGTCAATTTTATCTATGTTCCATCTTCATGTTATCCATCCTATGTCATCAAGCTTTCGAGTGGCCAATTGTTCAGGTCTCTGAGCTTCGTGGTGATGTGAAGCTAATAGGAGCTGATGTCCAATCTGTTCACCACGTAGTGCGATCACTGGTAGCTTCATATATGCCCTTCCTTTTTCAATGTGATTACTCAGTTGTGGGCCATGCTGATTTTTTGCATCCAAACTTCATATTTCAGGAGAACAAGATCAGTAGGATAGAGGGAAGACAGGTAACACTCGGATTGTCCTTCTCTCAATACGACAACGACTTGCGTCGTTTCTTAGTCTTTCTATCTTTCTTCCTAATTAACTGTGGTTGCCATCAACGTAGAGCGAGACAAATTTCGGAGTGGGGCAGTTAGTTTCCTTCGTTCAGAATCTCGAAAATGGCAGAACCGTGGAGCAAATAAAGGTACACATACTAAATTCGTACTTTTCTTCGTATTTTGTCGTTCCTAACCGTTTGTCGCCTGCAGGGGAGCTCATCTAGGCCCGTCCTCGAACTGCCCCCATTGGCTCCAGCAAGGGTACGTTATCTCTTTCCGCAGCTACCAAAATCATCGCGAATCATGGTTTTGATGCCTATGACAATTTTTAATCGACGACAGGCTATATCTCTACCTACCAATACTCCAACCCTAGAGACCACACCATCTCCATCTTCTACTGAGAACAAAAGAAAACAAGAGCCTTCTACTACTTCGCCGAGCTCGCTTTCTGCATCACGGATCAAGGTAAATCGACGCTCTTATGATTCTTTAGTCTCTAATTGTTTTTTCCATGTAATTGGCTCGTGCGTACGTCTCTTTGTGTATTTCCGCAGGAGCTTCGCGGCATATCTGATGGGATCGGAGTGGCTTCGAGCATTATTAGCACGCCTCAGTCATCAGAAGGAAGCAGCAATGGTAATAATAAGTCGTCGGGCTTCGTGGGAAGAAGGTTTAACTTTGGCGGCGGTGCTTTTCTTACGAGAAGCAACAGCACTATGCAGTCCTTTAAGTAGCGCAGATTATTACTACGTCAGACTTTCTAAGGTTATATTATATATAAGCGTATACATATTTATGCATGAATTTTGCACCAACAAGTGAGCTGAGCCTTTGTTCAGCCAATGCAAGCCCATTTATGCAACTGTGGTTTTCTTGACGGAATTTTGTAGAGCGCCCTTGTCGATATCATACCCATTTTATTTTAATTAGGAAGATTTATTATTATTATTATTATTATTATTATTATCCAATAAGTGTCATCTTAACTTTTAAGTATGATTGTTTCTTGAGGAACCGAGGTACCCCGAACCATATTTCTGCTTTATTGTCCTTATATAAATAGCAGACATCTTTAGCTACCTATGGTGTAGTATGTACCACTGCAGTTTACGTCGAAGTTATGCTCAGTTTTTGCCGGAAACAGACAGACTAAGACAGAAAAGCGAAAATTCGACTAGTTTTCATTTACTGGGAATCAATTTTTACACAGTACAATAATACATTCCATATGATCCAAAACGCATGTGTAGCGCACCCTCCTCCGTTGTCCTTCTCACTTGGGGTTGAAAGCCTGCAATACAACAATCATATTAGTCAATCGTCGAGATTCATAACTAACTTATATGGTCGAAAAGATAAAAAAAAACTTACGGCGAAAATGGTTGCATGGCCGGGATCAGCTAGGTGGGCGAATAGGTTGTCGATGGGTCCGGTGCCCGTGTATATGTGCTGGAACCAAGCGCCCATCACGGCCAACATAGCCAGCCTACCGTTCTTGATCTCCTTGGTCCTCAATTCCCTGACCTTCTGGGGCGAACCCGAACCCCACCCCAACGGGTCGAACCAAAGCCCGCCCGGGTAACCCACGTCGGTCCCCGTGAGCTTGTTGTTGGGAAAGATTGGGTCCGTGTTGACCGACCCTGGCTTGATGATGTCGGCCCATCTCCTCCCCTCGGCCCAACCGATGAGTACGAGCTCAATCACAAAGAGCGTGGTCGTGTCGGTGAAGTACTCGAGCTCGCCCGCGGTGTACCACGAGGGAGTGTTGAGGATCCCGATCTTCGTAAGGAATTCCGGGATGAATATCCCGGCGGCACCGAGCATGGCCCACCTGCAGTGCACGAGCTCCGCCTGAACGTTCCACTTCAGGCTCTCTGGGTCCGATCCTGAAACAACAACGCATTGTGTTTGTATAAAGAACTTTTCTTTTTCTTTTTTTTTTTGCGATCTTGGAGTATCTGCACTCAATCGACTACGGGCTTGAAAGAGTGATGGAACTAATCTCTACTAATCATGTGAATATTGTCTCGAGTTCACATAATACGGCAGTCATGTGGCCTTACGGGGTGAAATACCATCCCAAATTCATTTTATATGACCAGTCTACCGAAAATTTTAAGGTTTAAAGGGAGTGTGTCATATTTCAAATTTTTATATGTTACATTTTCAACACGCTCCTTGCGTTAAAGGTTGATGTCTTCATCACTAGTCCTAGACACATACTTCTCTTAACATGAGATCAAATTACGGTCCACCTAACCTAAAAACTTGTGTTCAAAACAACGTAATACCTAGGCCAAGAGGATCGAAGCCAAAGTCGCCTGGGAGGCTACCGTCGAGCCACGGTGGTGGGGTGCTCCCGGGGAACCACAGTGGTCTCTCAGGATCGGCTACAGCGGCTCGCACCGCCAACGACCGACGAGCCGCCGCCTTGCCTACGCCGCCGGCGGTCAGTCTCCTGCCTCCGAACAACGAAGCTGTTGCTCCTACGTTGATCGATCCATTCTTCTGTGAACTGCACCGCGATTATATGTATATATATATATAAAGTTAGAAATATTTTATATATGTTGGAAAGAAAAGATTAAGGAGTAGCTTCAGTAGAGAGGGTTGCTTGCCTTGGCGAAGCAAAGGCGACGGCGGAGGAGGCACAAGTGGAGGCCATTGTTTAAGGTTTTCTTTTTATTTAACACTAATACTATAATGTCTTGATAGGGGGGCTAGGAGAGGAGTGAGAGAGATGATGATGATGATATATTCGGAGAGATTGATGATTTTTATCAGTTGTGATGATATGGCATTGGCTTTGGCTTATCCTCGCAGGAGATAGAGAGATTGGTTTGATTGGATTCTTGCAATGCCACGTGGCATGCAGAATCTAATATCTCGTCCGTCTTGACCCATCTGTATTATCTTCAAACTCGTGGTCCGTATTTTTTTCCTTTGCATATTGATATTAATGGGCCTATTGGATTGATGGGCCGTAGTCTACATAAATGGGCCGGCTCATTTATGAATGATCGAGTTTTGGGATTATTTTTTTACTTTTTCCTTCTGATTTCTTCGTGGGTGATATATAACATTGGTGATCAGTTTGGATTGTAGCTGCTTTCAGTTTCGTCTGCAGTGTTGAGTTGGGACTCCTGAATCTGAAGGTAATTCTTCGGACGATATGATTTTGGATTTTCGTTTACTAAGTTTTATGTCGGGACTTTGTTTTGGGGCACTTGATCTAAATTTTTAGCTTAGTTTTTCGCGATTCATTGATGCTGATTCGAAATCTAGGGATCTTCGTTTGCAATCCTTTTTTGTAAGAGCGAAAATCCATTTCTAAGTATGATTGTATGTGGGTTTTACAATATTTATCCCGCCCCTGAGGCTTCATTTTCAGATTGTTATCAAACGAACCATTTTTTTCCCAGATGAGGTTGCGAGATTATGGTTGATTGAATTTTCCATCTCATTGTCTCCTTTATTTGTTTTACTACGTGATTGCATCGGACTCTATATCCTGATCGTCATAGTTAGCGTCATATTATGTTGTAAATCAAGTTTTCAGATGGGTTTCATAATGGAGTTTGCGGAGAATCTGATCCTTCGTCTGATGGAAGATCCAAAGGAAAGGGACAGAAAGTTCAGGGAACACTTGTATGAGCTTCAAGACAAGTGCAAGAAAACCAAGGAAATGTGGAGCTTGCCTCTTCGTCCATATGGTTTCTGGACATTTGAGCGTCACAATGCTCAAATTTTCTGGGATTCTCAGATCAGCCAAGCTCCTGGCCGAAGGGATCCTTACGACGATCTTCTCCAGGATCAAAGCAGCAGCTCTTCAACCTCAAAGTGATTCCGTTGGGGTTAGCTTTCTCATGTTTTCTAGTCAATCGCATAATAAATTAGAGAAGTGTGTTGTATGGTTGAGTCTACTCTTCTTAAGCATTTCTTTCCCGTTTAAAGTTCCTTCCGTAATCTGTGAACGATTAGAAAAGTTGCTTCCCTCTTTTATGAACATTTTACAGCGTCTTTCCTTCTCGACGTGGCATTTCCATCTCTATGAACGTACGATCATTATTCATAAAATGTGTCGTTCTTCATCTTTTTCGAAGTTCTTGAGGTTACTTCTCGTGTTCTTCACGCATATTGTGTAGTTGTGCTTTTTTGTCTCTCAAAGAAGTTGCCCGTCTCGTGACAATTTTCTATTCACCGCTGATTCACTTATATTGAATACATACAGCATCTATTCATAAATTGACAAAGTTATAATCGAATAGACGTAAATTTCTCTCGTACTAGTACTAGTAATAGTTTGTCCCGACGATGTCATAGAGCGAAAAATATGTCACAAAACCTGCAATGTCCATACTCGTACTAGCAGATTCCTTTCTTTATAGTCAAACTGTGCAAAAAATGAATATATAAGAAAAAAAGTATACATAGTAGAAATTCATCTCCACCAATCTGGGATTTTCAGCCTTCTGCTTCGATGCGAAGCAAGTCGAACAGAAGGGACCTTATGCTTCACCTGCCTCCAAATCATATTCACAGCATCTTCCTTCTTTGGTGGGTACTGAAACTCAAAGTGATGGCTTATGTTCTTAAGCTGTGCCCACATTTCGACCCATCTCTCTTTCGAAACCTTCCTCAGCTCGCCGACCATATAGCCCGGCGTTGTTGCCTCTTGGTTTGAGAAGAAGATGGAAAAGTCTTTGTAGTCGAGCTCGTCTTCGAAGGGCAATTCGATTCTGTCGCTCACAATTACGGGAACGCAGTGGCTCACTATGGCGTCGAAAAGGCGACAAGACGATGGCGTGTCGCCCGCTGGGTGGAGACAGAACTTCGAAGATCTCATTTGGTCGGCGGACTGCAAGCGTAATTAATGAGAAATATTTGCCAAGAACTATAGCTTTTTGCAAAGACTAGTAAGCAAAATGGTTAATTATTTTTTCAATCCTGTAATTTCGGGGAAGGGGGGAGGGGTGCACATTATACAAGATAATTTGGGGGGTGACACGGACTAAGTTATTATTCGTATAATTCACTCCCTAAATTTGTCGGAACCTTAAAATTATACACAATAATCATAAAATTTGGGACAAAATCAAGAGTTCTGGCGTACAATATCCTTAAATTACTTAATTTTGGAAGCTATTGTCCCTATAACGCCAACTCCCAAATCCGTTGTCCCTAAATGCTACCAGCCCTAAATTACGGGACTAAAAAAATATTTAAGCGGGTAAAACAAAACGTAATTTTGATGCTCTCGTGAGGGTAATTTTTAACAGTCAATGCTTGTTCAGAGGACTTACAGCTTTGAAGCCTTCTTCGGAAGCAAAGCCCTCCTCGTATGTTACATCTTTTGTCCCGTTTAACATCTTGTGAAGCTTGGCGCGAACTTTTCCTTCCTGGGCCATGAAATAACCCATACGTCGGAAAAACATGTTACATCTTTGTAAGAATTGGAATTTGATGAGACATGCAAATACTGTGAGACTTGGCTTACATCTTTTCTGTGAGTCCTCCCACGGAAGAAGAGAAGTGTTTTCCTAGATTCGTAAGGGTCTTGATTTTCATCGCCTTTGTACGTTTCTAGCATGTGGGGGTAAGGGGCAACGACGTCTTTTGCCAGTCTAGATATGTGGCTTATGCGCCCGAAATCAGCAACGATAAATATGGAAGAATTGAGCTCATCGCGATGGTGCCTCAATGCATTTGGGTGATGCAGTGGAATCACATGGTCTTTTCCTCCAGACTTTTTCCAATGTTCTGATGCTTTCAGAATGTTTACTAGCTCAAGCTGGGGAGATAAATACAACGGGCGTTAATCAGCTTCGAGCAAAAGAACTTAAAAGTCACACAAAACATATCTAAATCTAATGTTTGAAGTTTGAACAAATGATGGGAGAAATACAAGCAGTTAAGCATTTCAATAAAGAGAGCACTACGATGCCCGCGTTCTGCGCCCAAGCTGTACAAGAAACTCAAGTGATACCGTAACTGTCATTCAGTTAGATCAGCCGTTAATATGGCTGATGAGAGACTCAGCTAATAATACCACATAGTAGCTAAAGCAAGAACCACAATGAGAATCACGTGTAACCGTATCTTAACCTAGCAAAGGAAACCACATGAATTGGAACATATTGACCAAGTATGCATCACAATTCAAAGCATAGAGGTATGGCTTCTGAGAAAGAAATCTATTGAGGTTTTACATTCAAAATAGGAACTTGAAGAAAAACCAAAACCTTTGGGGGAGTTATCAGTTGGATCTTAGACCACGAAAGTACATAAAGAATCAACCAAAGAAATTCTTTTCGGCTAATTTGCATTGGAATAAGACGAATTTTCAGGATAAATTCAAATCATACCTGCAACTTCTCATCAACAGTGTCAGTCTCCGCCATGTTCCTCACGTGGATATTAAAACTAAGCGAGGAGAAGAACGGCACAAAGAACACATCAGCTGAGTTAGGATCCACGACCCGAACAGCCTCCAGAACCGACCCGCCGTCCTCCCCACCATCACCAGGCCCCTTATGAAGAAGAGACGCCATCATCCAATACTCCACACTGTGCTGCCTTCGGAGCCCATCGTTCCACCCCCATGCCGGAATATTCTCCGCCGTGACGAGCCTGTCGTCGGGGAAATTAGGGTCCATCAGACCCACGTTGAAGCGAGCGGGCAGATCATACATATAGACTCGAAGAGGCTGCGGAGATCCACCGCCGCGGCATTGTGAGCCGTTGCTCAGCTGCGGGAAGAACGACGATAGGAACGGCGACGACGACTTGTTGAATTCTAGGGTTCCGGCGAGGAACACTGATCCGAACACTAACGGGACGCAAAAGGCTAGGCATATCACGCTCTTATTCACCGATTTTTGCATCTGATTTCCACGATCACTGTTCTGATCTTCCCAGCCTCTCTTCTAAATTCGTAATTGGTAATAATTTATGGTTTGCTCGATTGGATCTGCGAGCGAGCGAGCAAGAATGAAATCAAACTGATTGTTTATGCTTTGCTCCTTCCCTTCCCTTCCCTTTGTGGGTTTGCTTGAGTTGTCAGTCGTCGACCAAGCAATCGATCAATTTTTTAATTATCTAATAATTATTATTAAATTTTATTGCCATCAATGTTATATATATATATATATATATATATATATATATATATATATTGCTCTGAATTCGCTTTGGGCTGCCGACGTTTCAGGGATTTTACCGTAATTAACTAGCGATTCCTGGTTATTGGGCTATTGGCCCAATCATTGTAGGAGTAAATAAATTAATATGGGCCCTCAGGCCCAATTTTGACTTTTCGTTAAATCGTAATTAGGTTTTCTGCCAGCAAAATAAATCTCAGACGTTTATTGCTAGTGCGCAGGAGAAGCTTTCAATCAGCGGCGACGATGGTATGAAATGAGTGAAACACGATGCAGCAGCTACGTTTTGATGATTTGATTTGGCTTGTGTTTTTCATCTTTCTAAGCGTCGATTTTTTCTTGCAGGTGAAGTACTCCCAGGAGCCCTCAAATCCAACCAAATGTAGGTCTTTGTTGCTTATCTTTACTGGGTTTTGTGGTTGAGAGATGTTCGTTGCTCATTTTCTCTCTGCTGCATTTATTTGTTTTAGCCTGCAAGGCAAGGGGCTCGGACCTCCGTGTTCACTTCAAGGTGATTTTATTATTTATCATTAACTTTTGATGTTATGCACTTCTTCTTGTGCTCATTTTTTAGGTTACGTACGACTTCTCCAGTCTATTTGATGTGAAATTGCTGTATAATCTTATGTTTGCGTAAATGCCCGATGGGTCATTTGGATAACGATTTCGGGTTAAGATAATTTGTGCGGTGCTGTAGATATCTGCATCATTTAGTTGGGGCTGTGATCATCGGTGTTTAGGTGAACCTAATCGATCCTAATAAAGGAGATTAAACAAGGCTACATCAGCGTTTCATGATTTCGTTTTATGCTAATAGATCGGAGTGATTACAGACTTTCTTGGCAAACCATGTGATATTAACTTAGTTTGTGACGATTTGTAGAACACTAGGGAGACAGCGCATGCCATCAGAAAACTTCCCCTAACCAAGGCCAAGAGATACTTGGAAGATGTGATTGCCCACAAACAAGCCATACCTTTCACACGTTTCTGTGGTGGCGTTGGCCGAACTGCTCAGGCAAAGAACAGGCACTCCAATGGTCAGGGGCGTTGGCCCGTCAAATCAGCCAAGTTCATCTTGGATTTACTCAAGAATGCTGAAAGCAATGCTGAGGTACAGTACATGCCATCAAGTTCAGTTCCCATTTTACCCCTTTTTCTTTTAACATAATAATCACGCCGGACACGTAATAATTCTTGTGTACGTGACAGGTGAAAGGGTTGGATGTGGATGCTCTATTCATCTCTCATATTCAGGTTAACCAAGCACAGAAGCAAAGGCGCCGCACTTACCGTGCTCACGGAAGGATCAACCCTTACATGTCCTCTCCGTGCCACATTGAGCTGATACTGTCAGAGAAGGAAGAGCCCGTTAAAAAGGAGGTAATCTCCCATTTTTGGAGAACTGAGTTTTAGTGGAGGAATTTTGACTAGTTTCACATATCCTGACTGCTCCTTGTTTCTGCAGCCCGAAACACAGTTGGCCACAAGCAAGGCTTAGGAACCCTTCAACTCTTGCAGAATCCCTTTTGCTGTTGAGTTTTAATATCACAACCTTTTCAATCCCATCATGCGCGCTTCTTTTTTACGGATACAATTTTGTTCCTAGTTGTTTTACATCATGACAAAATTTGAATTTTAAAGATCAATTTGTGGGCTAATCTTGAACTTTGATTGGAAACCAGTGAATACTGCAAACTCCACCCTTGCAATCTTGGGAGTAATCTTGCTTTTGAAGTTTCATGGTTCTGTTCACCTTGCTTCGATTGTTCGAAGGCCAATTCAGCTATTGTACAATTATCATTTTTCACGTTGAGTTTTACAACATGCTGATGATATGCTGCTTAAATATCATCTTGACTTCGATGTTGTGGGCATACTGCCGCTAAACTACGTGTAAACTGTAAACCCTAAAAATTCACCAGCAAATTGATTATATACAAGTTAATAAAAATTCCATCTACAAGCCTAATTTTCTGGGTCTGTATCGAGAGGATGAACCAGGGATTGAAACTCTCTTCTCTTTTACTCCCTTCACAACCCTTCCCTTATCCTCCCTCATTTCCTCTTTTGTGACACTTCCCTCGTATTTCCCTGAGAACTTATCGACCTCATCTTTCACCGAGAAAAACACAGAACCTACCTCAGCTAGCCACTGAGGTTCGACCGCAGTGACACATTGCAAGAACTCTTTCGTCGTCAAGACCAACTCATGATAGACAACGTAACCCGATACATATCCCGACCCATACAATGAACTGCTCGGGTGCAAATTACACACAACACCATTTCTGCAGTTAACGTACTTCCCAAAGCCACCGCCTTTGACCTTCGCAGCATTTTGGAAGTAAGCAGAGCAAATGGCTTTCCTCGCTACATCCCAGTCGTGCCCACAAGACGTTAGCTCGCCAATCTTTATGTTCTTGAGAAGAATATCCAGCAATTGAGACCTCACCTTCCTCGCCTTTCTCAAGCCCTTCACATGAAGAAAATGTTTTTCGCACCAATTTCCTCGATACCCATTAGCCTTCCACTGCTTGTAAACGTTTAGGAGAGTGAGGTGGTCAGATTCGGGCACGAAGAACTTCTCCCTAGCAGCGTCGCTCTCCTCCACCCTATCCTTAGGTCTGAAGAAGACAGAAGGCACTGAGAGCATCGATACGATGGTCAGAACCTCTTCGAGGCATTCGAACTTTTCGCCCATCAGAAGCATCTTAGCCATTGGAGGATCGACAGGCAGCTCGACCATTTTCGAACCCAAATTTGTAATATTCCCACAATCATTGAGAGCGCCCAAAACCCACAATTGTTCCATGGAGTTTAAGATGTTTTCTTGAGGAGGTGGGTCCATGAAGTCAAAGTCCAACAAGTCGTCGACCTTCATAGACTTGAGCAAGAGAACGGCGTTTCCCAGATTAGTACGCTGGATTTCAGGGACGGGACTTGCAAGCATCTCGTTCTCGTAAGCGCTCTCGGTGTAGAGGCGGTAGCAAGTCCCCGCTCCAGTCCGGCCCGTTGGTCTGCGGCGGCCCGACTGATGGGGAACACTTGGAGTGCGTCCATTCCCATTTGGGGATTGTAGATCTTCATCTTGCAATAGCCAGCGTCTATTACGTAGATGATACCATCCACGGTCAAAGAGGTCTCGGCGATATTGGTTGCTACTATGCACTTTCGAGCGCCTTCCTCTGCTTTCTGGAATATCTTCGCTTGTAAATCGGCGGGAAGTTGGGAGTATATTGGAAGGATCGAAAGCTTGGGAGCATCCTTGTTTGATGAAATTAGCTGCTCCATTCGTTCGAAGAGAGCAGAGCACGTCGCTTCGATCTCTTCTTGGCCAGTCATGAAGATCAGTATGTCGCCTGGGCCATTGGTTAGGTGGATTACCATGGCCTGCCTCACTGCAGCTTGAACGTAGTCTTCGCAGGGTATTTTGGTAAATATAGTTTGGACGGGAAATGTTCTGCCTGGAATGTGAAATATGGGTGCACTGCACAGCGAAAGAAGTTTGTAGTTTTAGTGAAAAAGAAGGAAAATTCGAACGCTATTCGATAGGCTTACGCAAAGCGTGCATATGCATGAACCTGCCAAAGAAGTCGGAGAATTTCGGGGCGTCTAGAGTTGCTGATGTCACTATGAGCTTGAAATCGAGTCGGCGGGCGACGACTTTCTTGAGGATGCCGAAAAGGATGTCCGTGTTTAAGGATCGTTCGTGCGCTTCGTCCATTATTATGACACTATCCAATAGAAAAGGTTTAGAAGAGTGTATACATAATATGGTTTCAAGTGTGTTTTTTTTTTTTTTTGGAAATATTCAGTAAAACTTGTAGCATAAAGCGCGTACCGATATTTTTCCAGGTCAGAATCGATTAGCGTCTCCCTGAGAAGCAGACCTTCAGTCATGTACTGCCAAAAGTATAAGTCAGTGAAAAACTCCACAAATAATACTGATGATTTTAGGATCTGGATATAAAAGATCAGCAATCGTTCAATGACATACATATTTTCTGGGTTTCCCACATCTAGACTTTAAGGAAATACTAAAAATGGCGTTACCTTAATCACAGTGTTAGGACTAGTCACATCTTCAAATCGTATTGCATAGCCTACTTTATCGCCCAACTGCGTTTCCATCTCTTCGCTGACCCTTTTGGCAACACTCATGGCAGCTACACGCCTCGGTTGAGTGCAGCCAACGATGCTATTATTTGTGTAACCATCCTCGTGCAGATACTGAAGAAATTCCCGTGTAAGGGGTCTTAAAACATGCAAAACTTATATTTAACAAACTGCTTTCTAATTATGCAGTCTTAAAAGTCAAGAAAGTTAAGACACATCCCCACATGCAAAGAGGATAGATTATTTAAACGTGCAACAAACCTGTGTTAGTTGAGTTGTTTTCCCAGAACCAGTTTCACCAACCACAATCACAACTTGATTTTCACGGATCACCTGCGTCGTTGATGTAAGAGAATACGTTTCAACTGAAGATTTAAGGATTTTCAGTTTCCATAGGAAGGAATGTACAATCAATACTCATTAGTTTAATAAGAAGATCTGTGTTCAAACCACTTGAAGTATGCATGTGAACATCACACCCTAACAAAAGAGACCGGTTTCTATGTTGAAAACAAAATAAAGGGCTTACAAACCTGCAGTAATTCATCTCGCACAGAGAAAATGGGTAAATAATGTCTCTGTTGCTCTATTGTTTTGGATTTAGCAAAACCACTCACTGCCTCACCCTTCTTAAAATGCTGTGCAAATTTTGCATCCTCCGTGAAATCAACCTTACCTCGCTCACTCACTACAGAAGTATCTGCATCAATCTAGCAAGCAAGGAAAGGAACGTTCGATTAGGATTTAGGGATGGGCAATCGGCATTCAATTCATAATTCGATATATGACAGCAGCATACATGTTCTGCAGGTTCTTCGACGCCAAGAATGTCTCCGAGTTTTGAACCAGCAAGCTCCCAGAATCGATGGCGTGACTTGTTCATGCTCTGTTTTTCACGGAATTCGTGGACTAGGTTAGAGCCCTTGCGTGCTATAATAGCCATATCTGATGTAGGGTCTTTTAATGGGATGACAAGGTCAGTTTGCTTGGCAAAGATGATTCTACCATCTAGAAAAGGAGGTTTTGCATCTGCGATCAACGAAATAACAAAATCATAAGGGCCAAGCAATTCTGTTTCATAAAGATAATAATGGAATCAATAAACGACATTTAATAACTTAGGAAAAGGATTACCATGAACACGAAGAATAGTTTCTCCTTCTTCATCACTGAACTCAGTCTGCACCTCGGTTCCTTGGACAGCTCCAGATCTCAGAAGTTGTCTGTCCTCCCACTGAGCATTATCAACAGTTAGCTGCGATCATAGTTTTTAAAGGCGCGGGGCGCAATAAGGCGACGAGGGCTTCGCCTTGCCTCACGAGGCGAGGCGCAGTCGAGGCGCTCGCCTCAATTATCGAGGCGCACCGTGAATTAAGTAAATAATATATGTATGTATATATATATATATATATCAGAATAACATATGTGAAATTATAATGTACTTAACAAATATGATTCATCTAAAAGAAATGTTGCAAGTTTTGGAAATGACATATTAATCTAAAATATCATGCAAATAAACCTAATAATCATCTAAAAGTTCTATAAAATATTTCATCATCGCTCTCATCAATATAATCATCTTCATCCCCAACTTGATAATCATCACCGGTCTATCTAAATAGATTCCTTACTTGAAACCAAATTAAGTTATTAAATCACTCTATGAATAATAATTATAAGAAAATAGAATAAATTCACCTTGTTTAATTTAAATGTCAAATATGATTCATAGACAATATTTAGGCAATATAGAATAAATTTACCTTGTAATATTTAATTTAGGAGCATATATTGTAGATAGTTTGTATTTAATTTTACTTAAAAATGTGTTGAGCATTATATCTCTATTAAATAAATATTTTTATGATTAAAACTATACCCATTACAATAAATGCAAGCCCGATGAAAAAGCCCAATAAAGAAGTCCAATATCTGTAACCCTAATTAACACTCTTTATGGTCGGCGCCTCATCTCATCATCTTCTTCAGTCTTCACCGTCCTTTCCTATCTCTTCCCCACACCTCATCATCTTCTTCTCCACATAATCTTCCCCCCATTTCAATTCAACGGCCGCAATTTGTGGTCAATGATGGTGAGGCGAGAAAGGCGAGCGCCTCAGTAGACGTCGCCTCGTTAAGAGGCGCTCGCCCGAGGCGCGCCTCAGTGAAGTGAGGTGAGTCGAGGCGGGTAGAGGCGAAATGCCTCTGCCTCACCTCGCCTCTCGCCTTAGGCGCGCCTCAGGTCGCCTTTTAAAACTATGGCTGCGATAACTTTTTCCTTCGTGAGAAAGTCATTTTGCTTTGATCGATCTCTGCTGGCCTGTCATTAAGAACAAAACATTGCAAGGTAAAAAGCAGAACATTGGAGGCGAAAAATATCAAATTCATAACTCTGTAAACAGAAGTCTTATCATTTATGAGCTAAACCCCATCAATATAAAGAAATGAGAAATAAATACATGTAGTCTTGCAAACTCTACCTCTTTCTTCTGAAAAGATGCCTCATCACCGAGAAAAACTGAGGAGCTCTGTAAATTGTAGATAGTGCTGCTTTCCTCACGATCATACCTATAAATAGATGAATTCACGTTTAATACAAGATGAATAAAGAGCCTAGTACAGAAGATAATATAAGAAATTACCAGGCAAGATCAGAAAAGTATTCCATTTCGATACGCTGACTTTCAGAGATTTTTTGGTTCAGGTCTTCAAATACGATTCCTTCCTCACCTTCGTCAGCCTAGAACCGGATGTGAGCACAAATATTAAAATCTTCAAAACTGGGACTCGAGGAGGCTACCAAAGGCAATTGACAGCAGTACCTCATAAACTCGGGGTTTATCCAAATAATCATTGACCTGATTAGGCCCAGAAGTTGCTCTAATTGGAGGATGGGAAGGAGCAATTTTGTCCCATGGTGATCCATCAGCTTCAAAAAAGCACATATACCGCACATTCATCAGTTTAACTGAATCATCTAAACAAGATGTCCATCAACACACATATCCCACTTAAATGAAGAGCCAAGCAACAAAACACATTTGGTTAGATATCCAAAAACTTTAATGTTCACTCAAGCAAGAGACAATCTAAAGCAGGCGCTACGAAGCTGAAACCGTTTTTGTTGCTGCCTCAACATCAATAAGAATAGTATACCATGTGATCTGATGGTTCTTTTCCTCCCATAGCCACCGCCGTGGTCTTTGATCAGATTAAGAGACGACTCCTTCGAGGTCCATTCCCTGTCGAAGCTATGTGGTGGGTGCTTCTGATCCTCGTTTCGACTTTCTCGACGAAATTCCCCCACCCTTTCAGAGCTGTTTCCATCTCTATTGCAGTCCGAAGAAGGACTTCTTTTCCTGGACCTTCGGGATGACGCAGATGGAGCCTGAATCAACAAACATTAAATGGCGATTAGGACAAAATGAAGACAGTCACAGAAGCTCTCATTTTTTTCTACCAACGAGCCTACTACTACCAAACAATTTCACATTATAACACTATAATATAGATAAAAGGACACCTTCATTCATGTATTTCGACAAAAGGATGACTCGAAGTGCTTCAGCTGTCCTTCAATAGCAACGATCGCTGGAACGGATGACAGCAATTAATTATGAGCATGACAAACTCGAAAGCTTGAAATTAAAAGTACAGTGCTGATCCATTTTCACTCTTCAACATCCCCCCATCTTCATTATGATCACATCACACAATCGCAAATCCCCAATTACCAATTGATTCATAAGAGCAATGAGGGGACGTTAATTTCTGTCTCTCCACTCCAGCATCACCATTCACCACACAAGAATTTTTAAAAATGTTTTTTCTAAAGCAATATTTAAAGGAAAATGATAAATATCCTACTAATTAGATGGGCTTGAGAGGATAAACTAGGCCCATTAGCATGGCCCAATTGTTAATTCTGTTTCCAACGTTCTAATTGCCAACGGATACAATTTATAAATTTATATAAGGCAATAATTAACGTGTACTTGCGGTCCTTGAACACATTATCAGAGTTCTTGATTGGGAGGCGAAGAAACCCTAGAGAAATTACGAATCGCCATGCCCACTGGTTTGTGAATTGGCGTGGAACGCCTCTTTCACATTTTCAGAAGCATCAATTAGAGCATTTGTATGCGAAATTGGCGTCTCTTCGCCTACGATCGCTGGGTTTTTGTCTGATTTTTACCCAATGCCGACGGCGAGCCTGAATCGATGTGTCTTACGCCGACGAGCGTGAGCGGGTCGGTGAACTCTGCTACTATCTAGCATTTTCGCCCCTGAATGAACTGTATTAATTCGATTTTCTGGTGAAAATAACGAAAAGTTTAGTCAGATTTATCACGAGAGTTTATCTGATTTTCGTTATTGTTTGCCTTTAGTTGTGAATTGACGTATCAAATCAGTGGGTTGAGTGGTAGGAGAATTGAAGGCCATGATTAACGGTCACCTTATTCGCTAGATATTTGGCGTATAACGTACTCTGCCATGATTGTATGCTTTCAGTAATGCCTCTGAGTGTTAATAGTTGCCTTTTTCTGTGGGAAAAAACTTATAACATGTTCTGCCATGTTTATATGCTTTCGATAAGGCCTCTGAGTGTTAATAGTTGCCTTTTTCTGTTGGGAAAAAACTCATAACATGTTCTGCCATGTTTATCTGTTCTCAATGGTGTTCTCTGAATGTTCGATGTATAATGACCTGTGCCAATTCATGGGCAAAAGCCCCGCCCCGAGTATGATGGTGAAATCTTTATGTTATGAGAATGTTGAGATTATCAGATAGAGTTCGATTCATCTCAACATTGAATCTTATGTTCGAGCGTAATATGACATGTCCCGATTCATGAGCAGAAGTCCCATCCAAAACCGACTATTAAGGTCAGAATGATAATGTTGAACGATTGGATTTACTTACTTGATGAACTTCTGACCTGCCCCGAATTATGAGCAAAAGTATTGTCCCCTCCGGAATATAATGGTTAAATTTGTACGCGAATCATGAGATGATCATTTTTTACTTGAAGTTCGATTCATCCTATTGTCGAATGTTCGATGTGTAATTACTTGTCCCGAATAGTGAGCAAACGTCCCTTCCCTATAAAGGTCAAATCTTTATGCTAATGCTGAGATGATCGCATTATCTTCTTGACGTAGTTCGATTCATCTCAACATCGAATATATGATGTATAATTAATTTACCTGCCCCAAGTCATGAGTAAAAAGTTCGGTCCTGCCCCGACTAAAAAGGTCAGATTTTTATGCTAAGTTTGAAATGATTGGACTATTTACTCGATGTGTTCGATTCATCGAACATTAGAACGACATGTCCCGAACCATGAGAAAACGTTTTTCCCGTCTCGATTATAAAGATCAATTTTTATGCTAATATTGAGATGATTGAGTTATTTATACTCGACGACGCTCAATTCACCTCAACATCGAATGTTCGATGTATTATTATCTTGTCCCAAATCGTGATCTCTAAAGCTTCTTACATGTCATAAAAATTGCAGGTGGAGACATTTGAGTGTACGTTACATTAATAGTAATAATAGTGGGAATAAGCACTATCGATGGAGCGGAGCCACGAAAATGAAAATGGATGAGACTTTTAGAAGATGGTCACACCTTATGTTTGGATAAATTATACTAATTCAGCATAAGTAGAAGTAAAACAACGTTTGTATAAATAAAAATGCATTTCCGATGCCCGTCTCAAATTGAAGGGATTCTGTAAAATTTGTGGGACATTCGATAGAAAATATATAAAAAAATATCATTCCATCCAACTTCTTTCTTACCTAATAATATAAGCCTCGTTCTCGTCGCAACGAACGGAAATTACGAGGCTCCCAACATCACATAAAAAAGAGCCGTTTTTTCGCATGTGAGTTCAGTCCCAGTTCATTTATCTGGCGTGTCTCAGATCTTCATCGCGCTCTCTCGTCCTATTTCGATTACGATTTCAATCTGAAAACATGGCTGCTTCCGCTTCAGCTTGCGCTTCTGGATCGGCCGTTGTCGCTTCCGCCGTTTCTCGCCGGGAAATCGCCGATTTCAGTTGCTTGTCCTCGGCGGTGAAGCTCCCTTCGCGCCTCAATCCGAAATGCATGTCGATTAGTAGATCTCTCTCGTCGGCTTCAGGTATGCGTAGTTTGACGGCCTTTCCCGCCTTTTCTTTTCTATTCGGCAAGGCGTGGGATTTCACAAATTGAGCTTTCAAAAATTGGGAGATATCTGTGTTATTAGGTGGCCGATGTAGACTTTGGCTTTTTTGATTGGAAACCATTGGTTGGGTTAGTGAAAACCATCAGCTGATTTCATTAGGGTTCATATTTGATTTTTGTATGCGTAGGCATAAAAGCCCAAGTGGCTACTGTTGAGCCATTAAGTGCTGAACCGGCAAAAAAGTTAGAAGCGCCCGTTGTTGTCGTCACTGGGGCTTCCAGAGGAATTGGAAAATCAGTTGCATTGGCTCTTGGAAAATCTGGTTGCAAGGTTAAATCTTTTCGTGTTCATGATTTATATATTGATGAAGTGAACACAACGTATATTGACGTCTCTTCTATAAAAGGTTTGTATGGATGTTCGAAACTAATAGCGGTATGAATTGATTGTGGTTCAATGTGCTGCAGGTTCTTATTAATTATGCGAGGTCGTCGAAGGACGCAGAAGAAGTATGCAAAGAGGTCACTGCATTCTTTTTCTATCTTTGTGATTTGTTCGGTAGGTTGAGGTCCTAAGGAAGTGCAGAGATGGTTAGTGGGAAAATAGGAGTCATCCCCTTGTTTCTATTTTATTGCAGATCGATGCTGCTGGTGGACAAGCTCTTGCTTTCGGTGGAGATGTTTCGAAGGAAGCAGATGTTGAGTCAATGATTAAGACTGTAAGACAACGCTTGTAATTTTGTCGTCTCACTATACATTTGACTATGCAGATTAATGAGCATGTTCGCCGTGCTTTTGAGATTTCTGCAGGCAGTTAACACATGGGGAACGATTGATGTATTGATCAATAATGCAGGTCGCCTACTGCTCGACTGTCCTTAGCAGATATCTATTTCTTCGTTTTGGTTGTCTTTTACACACTGTTAAGCAACTACAGGTATTACAAGGGATGGTCTATTGATGAGATGAAGACATCTCAGTGGCAGGAAGTTATTGATCTCAACCTTACTGGAGTTTTCCTTTGTACACAGGTCAATTTTCTGTCCTCATGATATGACAACAGCAGTAAAGCACCATAGAATCAAAATTGATCCATTATTCTTTATTTCCTGTATCTCTGCAGGCAGCAGCTAAAATAATGATGAAGAAGAGAAAGGTATACATATGTCTATGTGTGCTCACTCGTCTGTATTTGGGCCATTTTATCTTAGAATTTTGTGAGATATACTTTTACCATTTCGTCCTTTGAAGGGAAGGATAATAAACATATCCTCAGTTGTTGGTATTATGGGCAATGTTGGGCAAGCGAACTATAGTGCTGCTAAAGCTGGGGTCATAGGGTTTACAAAGTCAGTTGCAAAGGAATACGCAAGCAGAAACATAACTGTATGTGATAGATAACACTATTTTCCACTATAATCTTGTAGTAGTACATACACTGCATGTAAATAAGTTTCTAAATCTTTTATTTGACAGGTAAATGCCATTGCCCCGGGTTTCATTGCTTCTGATATGACAGCTAAGCTCGGAGAAGATTTTGAAAAGAAGATATTAGATGCTATCCCACTGGGTTAGTTGCCATTTCTCACTCTTAAGCTTCTCATGAAGATGTAAACTTTATTACATCATTATTCGTGTTTATACTTCATATCCGTATGCATGAAAAAGTAGTACGTTTTGTAATAAGTTTCAACTGTTGTTTTCGAAATCAAATTCAGGGAGATATGGCCAACCAGACGAAGTTGCTGGGCTTGTGGAGTTCTTGGCTCTTAGCCCTGCGGCGAGTTACATCACAGGCCAGGTTTGTTCATCTGCTAATGAAACAGAGTCGTATCTTTTGTTTCGCCCTTACGTGGAAATCTTGGTTAAAATTTGATCGGTGATCTTTGATTTTTTGGATACTGATTCTCGTTTTTATATTGGTTAGGTAATAACTATTGATGGAGGAATGGTCATGTAAGGAGCTTTCTTTCAAATTTCTAATTGGATTTGCAGTGAAATTCCAAAATCCTGAGAGTGTATTTCCTTCCATTCCTCTGCTTAGTTCACTTTATCAGTATTTGTCTTCGAATGTTGTTATTCGGTTGAAACGAAAACAAATATGATAATAGAAGACAAATTTTGAACCCATTAAACAGTTTTCGAGTAGATTTTGCCGGCGAATAATTGATTAAGCACGTGCAACTTCTCTTGATGTATACTTTGCAACACCTTTGTATTTATTTCTAATGAAAAGATGAGAGCATTTCATCCTCCAATCTTGTGACGTATATATATGCATCAAAATAGATTGATTATTCTAAGAAAACAAAAGGCTTGTAAGATGGACGCGCGTTGCCCTAGTTTAATAATATATAGGACTCATGTTTAAGATACACGCATGCGTGTGCAAAATATATCAAATTATTATTAAATTATTTTACATTATTAATTAAGCTATTTAAAAAAATAATTTTTATTTAAAGATAAAATTGTGATAAAATAAAAATTAAATAATAAAATTATAATTAAGCATATCAAATTGACAGACGAATGACCACTTTTTTTTTATCTTTGCTAAGCTCTTTATACTAGTACTCTTTGAACACTCAGATGTGTGTGATATAATATATATTAAATTTATTAAAATATTTAATTGAAATTATATAATTTAAACTTTGTTATGTATATATAAAATATAAAATTAAGAGTATAAGAATTAACTAAAAATAATGATAAAAAAATATTGGGTGGTTTTTAAATTTTATTACTCATTTTTTTTTGTGAAATTGACATATCAAGTAGCAGTTTATAGCCACCCCTCAAGTTTCAAGTTTCAAGTTTGTGTGCAATAAAATAAAATTAATTTATATTCGGTGGTTTAAATAAGTTATATACTAAAAATAGAATAATGTAGTTATTATAACTTTGAGGTTAAGACTATGTGGTTTAATAATTTTTAATAAATTAATGTAAAAAAATCTGATTGATAAATAAACCGACAAATTTACATTTTTAATCCACCTAGGTTTTATGAAAAGTATAGATAGTGTAGATTACTTGATTTTATCCTTTTTAACATTGGACCAATGTACTATGTAATTGAGGCCCACTAAAATCCCATCACAAGAAAATTCCAATTAAATAATACAGTTTCAGAACCCAAACAATAGCCATCGCCTGGGGCCAAAATATAATTTTAGGTCACTAAGTTCATATGTTTTTGTTTTTTGGGTCACTATGTTTGATAATTGCAAAAATAGATCACTAACTATGTATGTTAAAACAAATTCGGGTCACTCTCTCATTTTTGGGTCACTAAGTATACGTGTTTTCAATTTTGGGTCACTAAGTATACGTGTTTTAAGTTTTGGGCCGCTATATTAAATCCATTTTCGCATTCATAAAAACATAGTGACACAAAATCGAAAACATGTATACTTAGTGACCCAAAAATGAGAGGGTGACCCAAATTTGTTTTGACATATATAGTTAGTGACCTACTTTTGCAATTATCAAACATAGTGGCCCAAAAAACGAAAATATGTATACTTAGTGACCTAAAATAATAATTTGACCGTCGCCTGGGCCAATGGCCGCCGCCATCTCTGGCGACCAAGCAGAAGCCTCATAGATAGGGCCGAAAAAGCCCGAGCCTGACACGCCAGGCCGCCGAGCCCGAGAATAACGCCGGGAACACAGAGAACCGCGGGCACCAGAGGGAGGGAAGGGCCAGCCCACGGCTGTCCCATTCAGGCTATCTCCGCCGATTTCTGCACGGCGGCGAAGGCCGGCGGAGAGCGGCGGGGAAAATGGATGATTGTTCTTAATCATCTCAAAAGCTGTATTTGATGAGATGTTGACCGCAATTCCAGCCAAAGTCATTACTGTTATTATGTTATTACTATTTAGGCTTCGATAAGCGATGTATGTGAATCGTGCAAGCTGGCTTATTTCATAAATAAAATAAGTAGACAATCAAAATGAAATTTTTTAGGGTATTATTGATTGGCATAGCTTGTCGTGTAAAAGAGATGATGAGCAAGAAATACATGGCAGACGAACAGTCGGAAAGTAAATTAGTGGATTATGTGGTCTATCCTACGCATTTGGATATTGGTTTACACTTAATTCTTATTTATTTAAATACGAAAAAGGTGTTGGGATTTTTTGAAGTAAAATGGTCATCATGACATATAAGAGCCACCTGAATAGCAATAAAGATAAATTCTCACGAACATATTCAATAATAGTAGTCGCTTACTTTTCAAAACATCGCTTAAAATTAGTATGTGATTTCTGCATTTATACAAAATTAATTTGTGAGGACTTATTTGTAACAAATGAAAAAATTGAAGCTTAAAATGATAAATTTTCAAATAAAGACATAAATAAGAACTCGTATGTTTGCACACACTCAAATGCGGAGGAATGAAGGTGAGCACCTTATATGAGCACCTGCTGATTTGGCACCAATTCGTGCCAAATCAGCATGCCACTTCAACATCAAATGTGATGTGGCATTAATCAACACATCTTAGGTGTCGTAGATCGACACATATGATGCCGATGTGTCAAATTCACGTCTTATGTGGCACTTGTTGTGTGGCCTTGATATATACCACGTGAACATGGCACATCAGCATCATATGTGTCGATTTATGACACCTAAGATGTGTTGATCAATGCCACATCACATTTGATGTTGAAGTGGCATGCTGATTTGGCATGAATCGGTGCCAAATCAGCAGGTGCCCATATAAGGTGCTCACATAAGGTGAGCACCATATCATTCCTCCTCAACTGCGTATGTTATTACAATACTACAAATAGAGGGGTAAGATTGGAATATAAAAAAAGGGAGTGTGCATTTTTTTAATATACATTATTACTCTTAATTAATTTAAATTGACAGACCAAATTTGACCCGTTTTTTTATCCCCATCTCGATAGTTATAAAGATATGATATAGATTACATAAAACTCAATCCGAAAACATGGTGTGCGGATTAATGATTATATCTAATTGGGCCGATCTCGCGACGTTCTACTCTGCCCATTAAGATTAGGGTTTCATCTGTCATTATATATAGAGCTCTCGCGTTCTCAGTCTCTTACAGTCGCAAGTTCCTCAATCTTAGGAAAGTACACAAGTTGGATCGCCTTCGCGAAAGAGTAAAGAGGCGAAAATTGAGACTCAGATCCCGACAATCGTTCAAGGTAACCTTTGCTTATTAATTCGGTCGTGTTTTTTGTATGATTTGCGACACGACTTAATCTTGAAATTTATTTAGGGATTTATGTGGCTTATTAATTCCAACACATTCATGCCTTATATATCTAATGATGTTGAGGATTGTTAATACTCTTGTATTTATCACAACCTCAAGTTTATTCTTTCTTCCTAAATAGAATAGAAATTATTCTGAAATGTATAATGGAGAGAAGTTGTCCCAAGACATGACATTTCTAGATGGAGATAATGAGTTAGAATCCATTTGTAGCCGTTAATTATTTTAGTTTTTGTGGTTTTGAATGAGACACATAAGTTAGGGGAATTAGTTCAGCTGGAAGTCAGATCGACCAGAAATTGCCCGTAGTCGAGAATGTAATTCAAATTCATTTCAGACTGAAATTATTCGGAAGCGGAGACTATGATGACATTATGTAGGAATACCTCCCTTTAGATCTTTGTTTTTTATTATCACTTAGAAATGATTTAATTAGATTTGTAATTTACCAATTTTGTGTGTGTGTGTGTGTGTGTGTGAGAGAGAGAGAGAGAGAGAGAGAGAGAGAGAGAGAGAGAGAGAGAGAGATGTGTTCAAAATTGTTAAATTGACGTATCAATATGATGTTATTTTAATTACATTTTATCCTTCAAATTTTTTTTATAATAATTTTATCCTTCAAAGTTTTTGTTGTTTATCTTTCAATTAAAATTTAACTTAAAGATTTCATCCTTAATTCTAAAATATAGAATAGTATTATATATTTATACTTTATTGAGGGTGTATTTAAAATACTAACTATTATTTTATCTGAAGTGATTTCATATCTATACTATTATATAATTGGTTTGAGGTGGACATCAACTGCCATAATTTGGTTATTTGTAATTTAATCCCTCGTTTGTAATTTAATTAACAATTAAATATTTTTATATCACTCCTAATTTTTTATTTAATACTTTATGCCTCTACACTACACCTAAGTTTAATATATTTAAAATATTTCATATTAAACACTAAAAATTATAATTTCAATATAATTATTTTTAGGCACACATCGGGTGTGCAAAAAAGTACTACGTATTAATAATTAGCCGTGAAAGCTATGTTTTATTAGTGTTGCGTCTCCGAATAGTTATCATGAAGAGTAAGACTAGGGGATGGGCATATTACTATTTTACCCTCTGTCGACAAAATCTCCATTTTCTTCATCGTATCGCATGTATCTATTTGATATCGTTCCGATTTTCAAATTAAAAATCACATTTTTGATTTCCTACAATCTTGGCTTTAGATACGTTCCCATATATAGATCATTTCTTCATACGTTTTTTCTCTTGCATATTGCTTTGAAATACATATAGAAAAATATAGGCAAATTCATAAAAAAAAAAGATTTCACCATTTTTCCTTGGTGGACGAGGTTATAACTCAGATGAGCAAAAGCCACAATGCATAAAGCATAGTGACCCCTCATATCTCCTTAAATTGCATTCCTTTAAGCGTAGTGTAATTCCTATATATATCCTCTCTCTCTCTCTCTCTCTCTCTCTCTCTTTCTCTCTATATATTCCTTGACAAACAACCCACCATATTTTCTGGCTTTGTCCAAATCATAAGCTTCCGACGATCAACAGAAGAAAAGAATAGTCACCTTAGGAAAAAGGAAAATATATTAAATTGCAAACTGGGTACCCCTTTTTGATCATAGTTTGAGTTGTTTTGTGTTGAAATTCCTGTAGCCAACGGAGTTTCTCAGGAATCTTTGGACGATTTTCATGTTCGATTTGTCAGTGGATTTTGTTTTTTGATCACTTCTGTGCATCATAATGTACAGGATCAAGAGTAAATTGTATGTTTTTTTTCATCTTCTGTTTTTAGGCACAGTTGATTGTTGACATTCTACTTGATCCTTACTCCGATAGAAGAGATAAAGCCTATAGATTGATCGAAAGAGATCTTTACACATGTGGGTTGTTCCAAGATTGGATATTTATGGTCGATTGATGTATAAAAATTGTCCGATCATTGTAAAAACTCTTGTAAACGCCTCTTCGATGAAGAGTTATAATGGAAATATTTCTTTATCTGAGTGTGATTATTCCTTTCTTTTTCTGGGCTGCTTTGAAATGTGAGAATATCCTCTGTGGAGGTTTCTCTCATGCGTCATAGAAGAGTATTCTTCATCTCTACAAAACCTATTGCATTACTCCTTTTTGCCTCTCTTCTTCTTGCAACATTGGATTGTGTTTTCCTTGTTTGTTTCAGTTCGTTGTTTGCTTCTCTCTTTTGGCATACTTACTGATCAATGTTGTCCTCTGTCACTTCAGGTTTCGGCTCTAATCCTCTTATCAACTCATTCAACGACTCTCCTTAGGTGATCACAGCACAAAATACTCTTTACACAAATAATCAAACTTGCAATCAACTAACACAACCATGGCTCTTTCGTCAGGGCATTATCAATAGGTGCCCATGGATGCAATAGAGAGCGAAGAACCCTTGACTTTTCCTCACCTCAGCGTCCACGAAAAGCAGACGTTAGCTGCCTCGCCAGCAGCAAACCAACGCCACTGCTCGGGCGATGTTAGCCCAGGAGAATTCTTCTTGTCTGCAAATCCCTCAATCGTTCTTCACGTCCTCACCAACCGTAACCTAGTTCCCGACGACCTAGCCAAGCTCGAGGCAAGCCCTTCTCTATCTTATTACCAGTTAATTTTTCACATAAACCCTAGGCAATGATCGAATCTTGAAATGTACCTTTCTTTTCAGGCCACTTGCAAGTTTTTCAGACAGCCCGCCGATTTCCACCCAGACAAACAGCTCTCCCTCACGGAGCTCGCAGCCCTCGACATGTGCGAAAAGAGATCCATATTCAGAACAATGGCAGTCGAAGAAAGAAAGGATTTGAAGGGACGCTGTGGAGGGTCGTGGAAGCTCGTCCTAAGGTTCCTCATGGCTGGAGAAAATTGCTACAGAAGGGAAAAATCTCAGGCCATAGCTGGCGCTGGGCACAGCCTTGCCATCACTTCTAAAGGGGGCGTCTACTCCTTCGGTGCTAACAGCTCGGGCCAGCTAGGCCATGGAACCACTGTTGATGACTTTCGCCCTCGTCCGATCAAGTGGGGCGGCGAACAAATTCTTTACAAAAAAATGGATTCTTTTGCCCAAAAAGAGGACTTGAATCGAAGCTTTCTTTTTTCTTGCTCAGATCGCTGGCTGGGATACGCATTACGCACGCTGCGGCTGGCGTTGGACGAACGATGCTGATAAGCGACGTGGGCCAAGTCTACGCCTTTGGCATAGATTCTTACGGCGAGCCTCAGTTTGGAGCTCAAGGGAACAAAATAGTGACAACTCCTCAGTTAGTCGAGTCCTTGAAGGACGTGTTTGTTGTTCAAGCTGCTATAGGGAACTTCTTCACTGCTGTGCTGTCTAGGGAAGGGCGTGTCTACACCTTTTCTTGGGGGGACGGGGAAAAGCTCGGGCACCTGACCGAGCCCGCTGACCGTGAGCCACGTCGGTTGATGGGCCCGCTCGAGTTCGCCCCAGTGGTTCAGATCTCGGCTGGATACTGCTATCTTCTTGCATTGGCTTGTCGGCCTGATAATGCCATGTAAAATATATGATCTCTTTTGCCTGCACATACGAAAATGGTCGATGATTCGAAGAAAAGATTCGAACTTTTTCTTGATTCTTTTTTTTTTCTCTCATATGAATGATTGATTAGGTCTGTCTACTCTGTGGGCTGTGGGCTCGGCGGGAAATTAGGGCATGGGACTAGGGCCGACGAGACGCAGCCGAAGCTGATTCATCAATTTGAGGCGTTGAAGTTTCAGCCGGTGGCGATCTCGGCCGGCGCGTGGCACTCCGCCGTGTTGGGGAGAGACGGGCGTGTGTGCACTTGGGGGTGGGGAAGGCACGGCTGCTTGGGCCATGGGAGCGAAGACTGCGAATTGGTTCCTAGGGTGGTGGAAGCCCTAGGGAACGTAAGGGCCGTCCACGTCGCCGCCGGAGATTACACGACCTTCGTGGTCTCCGACGAGGGCGACGTCTATTCCTTTGGGTGCTCCGAATCTCTGAGCCTCGGGCACAACGCCGCCGGCGCGGCGGAGCAGGTTTTTTTTTTTCGATTTTTTCCAGCCAACCCCAAAAATCTCCAATTTCTAGCAATTTCACTCAATCTGACGCCATTGTTTTTTCGATGGCGTTCTTAGGATGCGTTTGAGAACGCCGACGTTATGTGGCCGACGGCGGTGGCTCCTCTCAAGGAGAATAAGGAGAGGGTTTTGCAGATAAGTCCGACGAGCTCTAACTATTGGAATCCCCACACCTTGGCGCTGACCGAGGCGGGCAGAGTGTACGGCTTCGGCGGCAGCGATACCGGGCAGCTCGGAGTGGGGCCCGACGCTGACCGGAATGAGAGGCCGGCGCCGGGGCTGGTGGATGTCGATCTGAGATAAATGTTGTTTAAATTTTAATTGTTATATTATCCGTAGATTGACTTAAAATTCAACTCAACTGCTGTGGACATGGATATTTTTTTTTTTGGGTTTTTGCTTTTGATTTTATGTGGATAGAAACTGCATTTGTGAATAATTGTAGGGTTTAGGGATTTTATGGGATCGGTTTCGATTCTGATTAGTGAAAATCGTTGTCCGTGTAGAACTGAGTTGGGAACCCTTGGGATGATAAAAATTACTCTCTCTAGATCAGTTCCACAACTATTAGTGTTAAAGAACTACGTAGTAGATGACATTGTCTATAAAGACATTATGTCAAATGTATTACAATCTATTGTTGTCTGTGCGGTCTTGGGATATGACACAGAGACCATGATGATTAGTCTTTCACTTGAAGTTGATAGCCGTCTATGACAACGAAGGTCCGGCTGATATTGGGCCCGAAAGTTTGAGAATTGAATGATTTATATTACTAAGCTCTTACTTTAAAAGTTTGGTGTGGGCTTGGTTGGCTTGTCCATGCTTTGGTCAATTTTTTTTGCTGTCCCGAGGTATTCCTGCTCGACCTGACTATTAGTGGCCCTAAATATCGAAGGAGACTTGCGCCACACATACCTTGCGGAGGCTTAATTGTGCCATACAGAATTTTACGTTAATTTGTTTTGTTTTGTTTGAGTCTGATTTGAATGTTTGATTGCGATTTGAACGTTTTTTTTGTTTTGTTTGAGTCTGATTTGAATGTTTAATTGCTATATGAAAATTGTTGTCTATCAAGTGGTGGGACTAATATCCGAGGCCAGATGAATATGTATCAAATTTACCTGACAATGGTAGTCATGGGACAACAACACATGGGGACAAGTACACTACACTATCGAATCATGTGTAGAATTAATTTCACACCTCGTGAAACATTACTATTAACCGTGAAAGAATATAGGCAGATTATAAGAATTCTGATTCAACATGGTTGAGAAAACAATTAGAGGCAGTGACGGAGGCAGAATGTTAAATCGGTTGGGCCCATTCTAATTGGACACATACCCATTATTGTTAATAATTTTCAGCGGTGTCCCTTTAGTGATATTTTTTTTTTTTGGAAAGAATTTAATCCCTAACATTAATTAGTTCACCCTATATAATTAATAGGGGCCGGGTCTCATGTGTGCTCCGCCACTGATTAGAGGTCATCTTTTCAACACGTTTTTTAATCCATGAACGAAAGACCCTCGGTAAAATGTTGGCCCTCCTCATTGGCTTCGCCAATCAATCATTAGTTAACAACTTTCCAAGATTTATTAAACTCGACAAAAACAAAAAAAAAAAAAAAGATACAAAAACCGTAACTCACGGGACGTCTATGTTTCATTAATATATTTTTTTTCCAATAGAAATATTTAATCTAATCGACGCCTTGCAAAATAAATCATAGGAAGATAGCTCCAGCGACGCCGCCAAAGACGGCCGCCGTCGTGGCTCGGAGAGATCCCACGCCACTGTTAGGGCTCGGTGGAGCCGGCGCCAGGTCGGGAAAAGCGTTTTCGGGGACGGGCCCGCCGACCGGTGCTGCATCGGTGATCGAGCCGCTCACTGTTCCGATCACATTATCGTAAGCGTTGGGTCCCTCGGCTGCTACGACCGAGCCGGTGGGAGCCGCGAGTCCATGGAGGCCGAGGCCGTACCGGTGAAGAAAACTAGGACAAGGACAAATAGGGCTATTTGCTTTGCCATTTTTCTTCTTTTCGTTGGAATTTCTCCTCTTTTTCTTTTTTTGGCTTTCCTTGCGCTTGCTTTTCCGCAAGAATCGTGGGAGTTGAGATATATGTGTATATATATGCGCATATGGGGAGTGCTTGAGGTAGTTGGATGTTGGTGCAGTAACGTTTATTGCGGTGTTTCCGAGGTCCTTTTATATGCAAACTCACATTTGACCGTTCGTTAATTTGATGGTCATTGGTCAATATCAAACTTGTCAATTTGCAATTAGTTAGTCCTTTTACAAACTTAGCCATGTCGAGGACTGAGTTAGATAAATTTATACATGCGATAAAATCCACACAATTACGGCATATCACGTCTAGTCTAGTATTTCTGCTAAGTACAGAGCGACTATGGCTACTCAAAAGGTACACATTAATCACTATGACTAAAAACATAACGGTACATATTTTAACACCATTCTCAACCAAACAGACAACACTGAACATATATATGTTAATAGTTCGAGTAGCGACAGCCTAGAGGCGGGTCCACAGTAACACACTGAAGTTGGTAGGAAACATAGAAGTAATATCATTGTTTTTTTATTGATAACTCATTCTTGGACGCGAATAGGAAAAGGTTACTTACCTCTCCGAGGTCAGAGAGCGTTCATAATGGCAGTTGAAGTTAGCAAGCCATTGGATCTTTATAACACCGTTGCTCTTGTCCCATCACTCAGACGGCAAGCGCCTCCTTTTCCCATAATCAGCATCCCTCGATCTTGACCTGTAATCTTCCTCGGGAACCGCGTGAGATCTGCTGCGAGACCTCGAAGACTGTCCCCTGTCCCAATCGTCGTCATAGTCTCGATCTTTGTGGCGATAATCACGGTGGCGTTCCTTCTCTTCCCTGTGCTTGTGGTCCCTATCGTGATGCCTGTCTCCATCGTAGTCCCTCTCATCCCCCCTATGTCTCCGTTCATGGTTGCCAGAAAACTCACGGTCAGAATTCCTCTCCTTTTCTCTAGAAGCACCGCCGCTCGACTTCGCTCCGCCCTTGTCCTGGCTCGCCTCTCCATACCCATATTCGGAAGCATTGTCCTCACCGCCGCCGCCATAGCTAGACTCTCTTGCACCACCTCGGCTGTTCTCTTCACCACCGCCCCATCCGCCCATGCTTGGATCGTTCCACATCCCAGAAGCTTGCCCTTCCATACCAGCGCTGGGCATCATTCCCATTCCATTTGGAGACATTCCTCGGCCAAAGAAGGCGGGGTTCATATGAGGAGCCACGCCAGGGAGACCCATCGAATTGACCGCTGGATAGGGAGGAATCATCCCAGGGTAAGGGCCTGTGAAGCCTCCATAACCCGCTCCTCGGCCCATGAAGGCCAAGTCAAAACCAGGACCCATCATTCCCTGAGGATGCATCATGCCTGGCGGCCCACCAAAGGCTGGGCCAGGAAGGCCTTGACCGAATGGTTGGGCGGGCGTATTCCCCATCATGTTATTGTTTCCCATACCTCCTCTTCCTCTTATGGGTCCACCGCCGGGCCCAAAATTCTTGTTAGGGGCTTGGTTCCCTCCTCTTCCCCAGCCACCCCGTCCGAAGTTCCTCCCTGTATCTCCTCCACTAGGAAAGTTTGCTCCATTGCCTCTTCCTACTCCATCATTCATGTTCCTACCTAAAGGCTGAGACTGCGCCTGGACTTGGTTTTTATTACCATAAGCTGAGCCCATCTGTCTCATCGTCTGAGGAGTGGCAAAGGTAACCACGCACGATCTGCCGTTGAAAACATAGCCGTGCATGCCTTCCTTGCACGCAGCTGCAGCAGCGGGATCGTAGAATTCAACTTGGCAATAGCCTTTGGACTTACCGCTAGCCCGTTCATCGAAAAACTTGATCTCCTTGACCTTTCCATATTGAATTAGGACGCTCTCAACTTCAGCATCTGTTGTCCACCAATGCAACTCTCCAACATAGAGCATTGTGTTTCCATTCTCCACAGTCGGCCTCACGACGTAGTCATCATCTGCTGAGCGGTGTGCATTGACGTTTGGACTCGGGTTCATCGCGTTGGTTGGGATCTGTGGAGCACCATGAGAGCTGCCCACATTAGGATTTCGTGGGGGTGCAATTTCACCTGCTATTTTGGCTGGCTGGTTCATCCCATCATCACCAAATTTTGGGGGCGTGGGTATTGATCCTTGATATCCTGTTTGCCCAGACTGAGAACCATGTCCCAAATCAGGGATCCTTGCTCCGTGAGAACCATCCATAGGTTGAGTAGTTACCCCAGAAGAAGGCAAACTAGACTTTTGCTCTTGATATTGGACTCCTCCAGGAGAAACATAGTTTCCTTGACTAGCAACCCTAGCATTCTCTGCCCCTTGAGGGGCCATTGAATCTGCTCGCCTTCCAAGAAGATTAGTATTCGAAGACTGATTCCCACCATTATCAGCAGCTGAAGGCTGCATCTGCGCCTGCTGCATCTGCTGAAAACCTTCCCCGACATTAACATCATTGTATAAGTCATCGTAATCATCGTCGTCGCCTAGCAACTCATCCTCAGCAAGGGCATGTATAGTTCCACCTTGGTGATAGTGAATCTTGTCATCTCCCAAATCTACTTGCTCATCATGCGCAGGATCCATTGAAGTAAGTTAAACTCCAGAGGTACGCTATGTATCCCCACCTGAGTACAATCCCGAAAGAAATTCAGTTCATATATATACATATAAAATTACACTATCTGCAGCTTTACACTCTCTAGAAAAGAAAACCATATGTTCAATTTTACAAAGGTAACACTTCTACAGTTAAAGATCTGGATCAGAATCGCAAAACATAGAAACTTAAAGTTTAGATCTTTACAGCAGCCTACCTTAACATCTTTGTACTTCTCATGTACTTCCATCAAACACAACATATAGCTAGCGACGATAACGCCGAAGCAGCAACAAAATTACAAAAGTAGCGAAGAACTACAAGAATCAAATCGATCTACCACAAAACTCATGCTGAAATAGAATTCTCAAACAACAAAAGGAAAAAACAACTGCTACAGACTCAAAGAACATAACAACATCACAAGATTCAGCAATCGGCTACTAATTTAAGTATTTTACAGAACAACAGGCGCCGGTACATCCAAAGTACAGAATTAAAAGAGCGCGTACAAGGTCGCGAACCTCGAAACTACGAAATAAATTACAGATGTACAAACGGAGATAAGCGCCTGCGCGGGGGATCGATTACGCGACAATCCAAGACGAAAACTTGTGGCGTTCGGTCAACTGATGAGCCGCAGCTGAATTAGATCGCCGGTCTCCTCAGAACGAAGCTGCTAGCTAGCTGCTCTGCTTTGGACTTTATTTGCCCTAGGAAGGATTTTCTTTATAAACATTATTTTGATTAAAATATGATTTTCTTACAATAAGATAGACTTTGGGGCGGGTTTCGGGTCGGGGTAATTTTCCGTCCCAACTCTGTATTTTTCTTGGAATTCTTGTCAAATGAACGAAGGATGAAACTGTATCCAGAACTTTTACGGATGTCTTTTGTTTCTATATATTGAATTTTTTAAGTAAGATCAACCTAAAAATTGTTCTTTCAGGTGATAAATCAACCAAATTTCGTTAGATTTTTAACACATCAGAAATAATAAACCAATTCTAATAAGGTATGCATATAGCATATAAAAGGGTACTAATAAAGTTATCTTATGGCTGCGTTTACTACGTTGGATAGGATTTGAAGTGATAATTGTGTCTTAGGATTACTAATGGACCGGTTTGAATTGTATGGGTTTATTAATATTGTTCACTTGCCGATATTTGGTAGAATTATTTTTTAGGATAAACTTGTGAAATTATCACAATAACCCTGTGGACAAAAAGAACATAATTGATCACTGAAAGAGAAACCACTCCATTTTAGGGCACAAAAATTCGACTCTGAATTCCACACTAGCAAGAAGCTTCACCCAATTTCCAGGTATCCTCATTATGTCCCAAGTCAAAACCCATATACATATTGCAGTATCATTTAAAAAGAATAAGCAAAAATCAATTGCTTAAATAACCTAATAATCACAGATCTAATATATACAGCAAAAGATGAGTTTCAAACCCTTTCGTCGCTGCCCGCAATATTTAAGCTCACGAGACGGTGGTAATTTCAGATGGTCGGAGCTCGATTTTGAAGCGAAATCGGTCTCTGCAGGATTCGAAGTCGGACATGGGCTTCTTATCTCACATATGAGGGCGAATTGAAAAGGGAATTTTAAATGATTGAAAAGGGTATTAAAGTAATTTCGTATTATTATCCTGGGCTGGATTAATAATCCAGCCTACATACATCAGATTAATTATCATCCATAGTCCGGATTGTTAGCACGAGCCTGACTTTTATCACAGGCTTTAGACCAATAGTCTTAAATGCAACTGAACAAGACAAAGTTGGATATGTAGGCTGTTATCTTGGATAATTCCACAAAGTGAACGCAGCCTATGTCAACTCCTCCAACTTCACCGTTATTCGAAAACTAAGATAGAGCATGAGGCCACCTCCAACCCAAAAAATCATTTCTCAAACTCAAACTCATTCTCAAACTCAAAATGCAGTAATTCTTCTCTAATCGTCTAACCAATCTCAAACTCAAATAATACTTTCAATATTCTGTTCTAAGTTCTACCCGAGTTTTTAATAACACCCATATAATATACAACTATACAAATTAGACCACACTATTATTTTAAATTTGATTGGATAGAATAATTTCATTAAAATAATAACAAACTCAATTTTTTCATATAACAAAAATAGAAAAAAATATTAATTAATAACACGAATCCTTTAATATATTTTATTTATTTTCTATTTTTATATGTGTACTTAATAATTAAAACAAAAGCGTGTGTATTGTAATTTTTAGACATTAAACTCATTTTTTTGGGATATCTCATTTTCAAATGCATATTTGGGTTTAAAACATGATAGGGAAGATGAAGAACACATTTTGAGTTTGGGGCACGGTGAAGAACTATTAGTCTTTGTTTTTGGATTTTTGGATCACGATTGGAGATGGCTCTAAAATATGCATAATTTTGAGTAAATTTTGAATTTGTTGTACATTATGATTTATGGTTGTGTTTAACAAAATAATTACTCAAATATGGTTATAGAAGAAGAGTCACATTACAAATTTCATGAGGGATGAGCATTTCAACTCTAGATCAGGATATAGCTCTAAATGTTCAATATATAAAATTTCATAAACTAAGTAGATTCATCAACTTTTTTCCCCCTAAACGATAGATCTACTCTAAAAATAGGCATGAGTGTTCCTCAAAATAATCGAACAACCACTAGTCAAGAAAACTCTCTTTGACTCCGAGAGAGAAAGCAAAGGACCGAAAAAACGAGAGAACACGAACAAGATATCGTCTTTCACCGTTATTTCGTCATTTCTACGAGGATTAGCAATGACCATTTTAACAAATAGCAAGTAGTACACACCTAATGCAATGAGCAATTCAGGTCCCATTTCGCAGCGAGCAACAGAGAATATAACCAGTAAGAGAATCATATATCCCAAAGAAGACAGGAAGTTGCATTATTGATCATAAGAAAAGAAGTTCGCATAGGGTGTTCAAGTGCAGAAACTATAAACCAACTTCAGAAAAGCTAAGTAAGAGCAAAACAGAACTACCATCAAAGTTGATCATATGTTCTGTTTTTGCGTACGCTCGTACTCAGTGTTGGGTGAAAATAACCTTTTCAATTAGCAATTCGAAAAATTGTCGAGGACTAAATAAGCCATGACTGATAGACAATCCAAAGGGTCAGCCCAGAGAGTCCTTTTCTTTCTGCTGCTGATAAAACTCCTCTTTCATTCTCCTTATTTCAGCCTCTTTCTCCATCTTCTCCTTCTGCAGAAAGAAATAGAGAAAAAAAGGATGTGAAGTTTGAGCACCAACGGATTATGATCCTTAATAATGCTCACAACACAATATCTTAAACCGCTATATGAGTTCCATCGGCATATTATTAACTCTTCAGACATAGCAAAAGCCATATCTCTACCGAAGAATCCTCATGAGGTTAAAGTTACAAAATTTCCAGTTAAATCTCCAAGAGTGAGTTGAATTGAACTGATTCATGAAATTTCCTCTACAGATGAGCAGATCCACCATATGAAACATCTAATAAAATAAACCACCCAAATCAAAATAGGCCAGAATACCCAGACAGCAAACAAAACTCTCAACAATCAATGCCCTTATGAAATTCCAATCGAAAGAGTCTACGACATGAAAATCAATCTTTTCTACCATATTTACCAATCTATGTAACGATCACCTGCAGCCGAAGCACAGAGTAAGCTAAGATACGAATGAAAATAGATATACCTTCTCATCTTGATGAAGAGCGATCCACACGTGGACTTTGTCCATTGTTTGCCAGAAGAGGAAGGCCCCAAACGCCATACCAAAGAATGTTGCTACTTTCACCATCTTAAGAATTAGCACAAATCTCCTTCGCTTCCTTGTCGCCTGTTATCTGTGGGACGTAGATTCACCGATTTGTTCCCCCAAATCGTTTGGGCTAGGCCAATCCAAAACGACGTCGTTAATCAATATTGAATATTTACCCTACCAATCCAACTCATCTATCGAATACCAATATTGCCCCAATTTTTTACTTGTTTTAGCTATATCGTCCCATGCGATGCAACTTAAGATAGCTTATTGTCAAATTTCTCCCTGAACTTCTGAATTTCGTGTTTTTGACCCCAAGAAAAAATTTCGACATATTACAACTCGACGGATCATCCCTGTTCTTCTCCCCCTCTTCTGAAAACTACGAAAGACAAGAAAAGCGGAAAAAAAAAGGAAAAAGCTCAAAAATGTCAAAATCGCCCTGGAGCACAATCGGCGCGTGGGCCGACGAAGCTGAACGCGCTGAAGCAGAAGAGAAATCCTCCCAGCCGACGCCGTCGCAAGCCGGATTTCCGTCCCTCAAGGAAGCCTCCGCCGCCGGCACCACCACCACCGCCAAGCAGAAGAAGAAGACCAAAATGACCCTCCATGAATTCACCATGAAGGTCAAGCAAAACGACGACGTTGACATTTTCCGCCAGTTACCCACGGCGCCCAAACAGCGCTCCGCCGACGAACAAACCAATTTCGCCGGATTCTCTAATTACTCATCCCGGCAAGGGTTCTCATCGGGTTATCAAAACAGATCCCAGCAATATAAGGTTTCGGATTCGGATCAGCCAATGAGGAGGCATCAATTTCAATCACAATCGGAGCAAGAGCAACAGCCATCTCGAGCTGATGGGGTTGACAATTGGGCTTCGATGAAGAAGCAAACGGTACCGATGACCTCAAATCGATCCCAGCCGCATAACTACAATTCTGATCAAGGTCTACCACAAAGGTATGGTTCACTTGGCGCGTCCTCAAGGGCTGATGACGTGGGCGATTGGGCTTCTGAGAAGAAGCCTATTTCTACCGTTTCTTCGTCTGATCGTTGGGCAGGGAGTAAGGGTCGTGCATTTGGGTCAGGATTTGCGCAGTCGCGGCCTGAGACTGATAGTTGGGTTCGGAATGAGGGGAAAGAGAAAGATTTCGTCGGCAAGAAGGAAAACGAAGATGCGAATGTGATCGTAAGAGTCAATAAGCCGAACCCATTTGGTGCAGCGAGGCCGAGGGAGGAGTTGTTGGCTGAAAAAGGGTTGGATTGGAAGAAGATCGATTTGCAGATGGAGGCTAAGAAACAGCTGGAGAAGGAGAAGACACCGAGGCCAACAAGTTCGCAGTCAAGCCGCCCAGGGAGCTCACAAAGCACTAGGCTGGAGGAAGTGACTGTGGGTGAAGTGAAGCCAAGGCCGAAGGTGAACCCTTTTGGAGATGCAAAGCCGAGGGAGGTTTTGCTCGAGGAGAAGGGCTTGGATTGGAAGAAGATTGATCTTGATTTGGAGCAGCGGCGTATAGATAGGTAATGGTTTATGTCTCATAGGTTTTTTTTCCCTTTTAGTTGCATGAGTTATTTGCCTTGACATGGTTGTGGTATGAATTTACTGTCTTTCTCAATTTGAGTCCTTTTTAGCATATATTGGTAATTACCTTTAGAAGAAAGTGAGTTTACCATACGTGGTCCACGAGTATGGCTTGGAAACCAATAGTTCTTTGTGCAATGGCATGCCAATTTTGCCCCATTTGGGATGAATTACATGATAAGTAGAGTATGTAACTCTCTAGGATCATAAATCGGAGGGAAGACAATGGGCCTTGAATTGAGTTGTCGATTAAGGTGCATTCGTTCATCAACATTCTTGCATTGGTTCATCTCGCCGATGTCATGGTTCTTGCTATAAAGATTGCTTGGGTAGAAATCATTTCACGTCATCACATCTAATAATGACTTTCTTAATCTCAGGCCTGAGACTGAGGAAGAAAAGAAGTTGGTGGAAGAAATCGAGCATCTGAAAGCAGAACTGCTGCAAAAATCTGGCGAAGATGCTACCACGCTACATAATCTCATCCTCGTCAAGGCGCACGATCTCGAGGCGCTGGCTCGGCAGCTCGACGACAAAGTTCGATACAGTCAGAAAGTCGCCGAGAATCAAAGTGGGCCCAATAGGCCAGGCTCATCGGGCTTTGGAGATCTCCCTCCTTCAAGGACTGGGGCCCACGAGGATCCTAGGGCAGGCTATCAAGACAGGCCTCCTTCTCGCCAAGGATCTTACGATGAATCTAGAGATTCTTACCCTCGTCAGAGAACTTCTTCATTCAAGCATGGAGCATCAAATCATCAAGATCGTAGAGGTTTTGACTTTAATGGAAGGCAGCGATCGTTTGCTAGACCAAGTGATGACAGAAGAGCTTTCCATGGCGGTGGTGGAAGAGGATTCTCAGGAAGCAGAGATTCAGACAGGTTTGCCTTCTTTAACAGCCAAACAAGAAATTTTTTTTAACAATTTAAACGAAGCGTGATTGATCTTGATTGTCAGGGCTGGGTCTCGATGGTGAAATTCTCAAAGGTCTCTTTTCTCGGCTTCTTCGTCTGACTTCGTAAGTAAGTAGAACAGCGTAAAAAATAACGATATACTTTGAATCAACGTGTCTACAGCTACTGAAATGTTTTCATGGTCAGTTTTTATTTTTTTTTTGTCATTCATTGTAAAACTCAAATCATTCATTCATGAACAGCTTGGATTTCGTTCTTTTTAATAGTCTTGTTAAGACTCAGTGTAATAGATGCTCCTCTCCTCCATTGTTTTATTCTTCCTCTATATGGTGAAGAAGAAGATCAAGATTTCATTCATTACAAAGAACATAGTTTATTATATGATGAAACCATAATCAAATAAGCTTTGGGTTAAGCCAACCATGGTCAGAATGTGGTGGTAATGGTTGGTTTGGCTTGGCCGCCCTCTCTTAGCTGTGACCTCAGATTATCATTACCACCTTTTGTTTCACTCACTGATGATTCTTTAACTACGGCACATTTAAAGCTAATTTAGGAGATTGGAAGAAAGAAAATAAAGATTATTACAGCGAGTGATTTATTACCTACACCAACAACGGAGGATGAAATAACAGGGGAAGGATTGAGTATGAAGAAGATGATCAAGAATGCTGCTTGCAGACTACGAGCCATGTTGATGTTGTTGGCCATTTTTCGATGTTGATAGACTTTGATTTGCTCTCTCTTTTTTTTTTTTTTTTTTTTTTTGCAGTTGAAGATTAGATGGAAAAGAAAAAAAGATTCGATTGCTGACGACATTATATAGAGGAAATGTGAAGGAAAAAAAAAAAGATATCTTCTCTTACAGACGACATTAATGTAGTTAGATTAGCCTTATCTATTTATTATTTTGACGCGCATCAAACGCTTGTAATTAAATCCAATATTTTTGTTGTGATCACATTTATCATCAGCAAAATCAACTGACAATATAAAGTCATCATGAAATTCATTTCCGAGAATATGCAAGAAAAAAAAGCACAACTTCAATATCTAATGCGTTTATCTGAGAAGTGTATTACCAGACAATCATATGAGCAGTTTCAGAGAAAATTCAACGATGAGAGTTCAGTTCATTGGGCAGTAATGTATGAAGATCAAACAGCTTGCTTGGCCATTCAAGAATGTAATGAAAACGTTACTTTACTACCACTTAACAGATACATATTTGGATAAGGATATACCACAATAATCATGTTTTTATCTTTCGACTGCTTGTTTTACAATAGCTTAGAATATTTAGAAAGAAGAGAGAAAAATACTTGAAACTATTGACGGCTGCAAGAAGACAACTTAGTTTGGTTTGGTCCCCCATTAAACGAAAAAAAATAAAAAAAGTCAATAATGTCTGCAGCTCTCATGTGGAAATTTCACGTGTATAAGACTTTGATCAGTGCCCCTTCTTCCGATCATCTTATCCTTTGATATAGACATGTCTCATCCTCTACATATAATTTGAATTAAACATTAATAAAATAAGAACTAATAAAAATTCTCTATTTATTCATCTCATTCGATGCTCCTTTCCTAGTTCCTACTAACTTTTCTCTCTACATCTCCAAAACCAAGAATCTCCCAATCCACTTTCCTCCATCTTACCACATAAAACCATTTCTTGGATAACTCATCGGAAGCATAAGAAATCATCATTACATGGGTATCTCAGAAAACCCTCAAAAGATAGATCATCATCATCATCATCATAATCATCATAACAATTTTGATCTCTTGGAGAGCCCATTGAACCCTATTCTAACCAAGAAAAGCTCAGGCGACGAAGAAGAACATGAATCTGAGTACTATTCAACCACTCCAACGTACGCAGAATCAAGAATTCCTAGGTTACTAAAATGCCCGCCAGCTCCAAAGAAGAGAAAACCTAAACCATCTTCGACGTATAATTCTCATCATCATTCTTCTTCATCCTCGGCATGTTACAGTTCTTACATTGGTGTTAGAGAATTTTTCAACCCGCCAGAGTTGGAATCAATCTTCGCTCATCAGAGGGTTCGAAGTTCGTAGAAAAAGCATGTAATAATAACGATCAAGAAAGCTTGGTTTAGTTACTTTTCTGCTAACTCTTTTCTTTGATTTTCTGCACATTTCGTTAGTGTGTAATGTTGAACGTATTATACGTATGTAATGTAGCTAATGTGTAGTACTGCAAATAAGATCGAAGTTTTCAATCAAATCCAACGATTTGCTGGATTTTTCTCAAGTGTTACCTTTGAAGCCAAAACGGCCATGAATTATTCCATTTTCCCTTTCCATTATTTATTATTAAAGTTCGAACTAATATGATTGCTTTAATTAATATTTTATGTTATCTTTCCACGGCAATGTCCCACCAAATACAATGACTTGTTACCATCCACCCACGTTAGGACTGCCTTGCAAATTGCAATAGTGCGAAGCTTCTCTGTAATGTCTTTCTATGATAATAAGGTTTGGGCAATAGAAGACAAAAGAGTGAAAGACAAGTTGGACATAGATCAGAATTCAGAATCCTATGCTTGTGACTTGTGAGCTTCAAACACTAGCCACGTTATACGAAAAAGTTTTTAGTTTTATACTGTAGTCAAAACAAACCTACATTTACGATTGTTTCTAGAAATTTTTGTTTCAAAATAAAATTTCGTCCAATTATTATTATATTTTTTTGTGGCTAAGCTCATGGTATGTCATCATGATGTCGATTAGGTATATCATTCGAAGCTACAATATATGAAAATAAATATGGCACTTATCTAAGATTGAGAAGTGGGACGGAAAAAAGTTATTTTATTCCCTTAAGAAAATTATAAGAAAGGATCAAATTGTACATCATCTATACTATCTACCAATAATCTTTTATTAAGCCTCACGGACTATGTTAAAACATATTTTGGTCTGTCAGAAAATAAGAATCAATATACAAAACCACCACTACTATTTTACATTTCCAATTATATCCTTCTATTTTTAATAAATTATTAATTTATACATAATATATAATACACTGCATGATCCTTTTATTTGTAGTAGATTATTATTTTATATTTTTAATATACATAATATATAGCGCACACATATGGTTGGGCAAAAGTAAAAGTATTATTTTATTAAGCGTTAGGGCTTACTATATACCGTCCAATTAGTCTGTCAGTTGAGTCTTATTAAAAAAATCATCATATAAAATAAAAAGAAAACCACTCACTACATTTACTTACTATTTTTAGTTAAGTATTAACTTATTTTTGTAGTTATTTATAATTCTACCTTTAAATTATAATTATAGCACACATTGAGTGTGCAAGAATACTAATAAATTAATTGCAAGAGCACTATAGTTCTTACGTGGCACGTCGTGAGTGAGGAAAGTAGGCATTCCAATATATTCCAATAATGAATCAAAAAAGTAATTATGTGAGCTCCAATAATTGAAGAAAAGGGAAATTTTTAATAATGTTTGCATCACAACTTAAAAAAAAAAAGAAGCAACTTGTACGTTTCTTACTAAAGAAATAAGCAATGTGCAGCACTAAATGAGCATAGACTATGTGTTCCTTGTATGACGACGAAGATCTATAAAGAGAAAACCAATGACAGACGAGATTGCGGAATATATTTCTGGCATTGTGGGTCATAGAGACTTATTTAAAAATATATCATATACTTCGTTTGGGTGTTTTTCTTTTTATGTAAAATTTCAACACACAACTTTTCATCAATACAGTCAGAATCGAATTTAAACATAACATACGATCTCTTAAGGAGACGTACCCTTCGAGTTGAAAAAAAAACTTTTATCAATAGATTAGATATCCAAAGTTATTGTGATGAATAACGAATTAATCGAGGAAATTCGATGCGCATAGTTAAACTTATTTATGGGAAGTCACAAAATTACAGTCTTTATTGCCTCGTTATTTCCGAAAAGTATATATATCAAAAGCATATCAGAATAAATCCGCTTTCACAAAATAAAAAATAATCGAAACAGTTTCGTGCGGCTCCATATATTCCATCATTGTCACAACGTAGATGCTTTGGATTCGATGAGTTTATTGTAAGACTATTGATCCTTAATTAATTATATAATGACCTGAGAACTATCAACATGGAATCAATATTGCGTTATTCTTTCTTGATTTGTAACAGAAAAGCCTTCGTTCTTGACGTTTGGGAGGAGAAACCAATGTTGAAAAAATAATTTGTTGGCCGGCGTATGATCTTTTGTTCGTATCAACTATATATTCGATTGTGATAGAAAACCCTAAAATACGTTAAACCCATCAAAACAAAACACAAAACAACACACTTATATAAATACATGTATGTATGTATATACGTTCATTAAATGTCCTTTGTAAGAGAAAAAGAGACGAAGGAAAAACATCATGTGTTCTTGCCTAAGCTGGTCCAACGCAGCACTAGAAGATGACGACGACGACCAAGTCAGAGGGAAGAAGGAGTCGCCGCCGGCGACGATCCTCAGCGCCGCCGAGAAAAGCAAGGACATGATGGTGAAGGTAGTCCACGCCGGCGGCAGGGTAGAACTGTACCAAAAAGCAGTTCATGTCTCGATACTTACACAGAAGTATCCTGGAATGTGCGTCGCCCGTCCGACCGTTTTCCGGCGTCCGTACGAGTCCGTACTGGCCGCCGACGAGTTCTTACTTCCTGGGAATAAGTACTTCGTCGTACGTTGCACCACCGTGGAGAAACTGAAGAGCAGGTTTCAGTTTTCATCAGGGGAAGAAGAAAGGACTAAGAAGAAGCAGAAGGAAGTAGCTAACGGTAATAACATTAATAACGAGGATCCATTATCTATGTGTTCTGGCGATTTTGCCACCGTGTCCAAAGACAATTGGTCGGTTTTAAGGAAGCATGTTGTTAAAGAGAGAGGAGGATTAGGGTTTGTGAAGCCTATTCAAAGGCCTAGGATTTGGAAAGAGTACGAATGGGAGCCTAGTTTAACTTCTATTAAGGAGGTTTCTCCATGATCTATCAGTAGTTTGTTGAGTATATCTTTTGAGTTGTATTGCACTACGAAAAATTAATATTAGTAAGTCTCTCTTTATTACAAATTGACGAGTACGGATTATTAATTGAAAGAGTTGAGTGTGTTGTGTGGTTAAGGCAATATTTGGGTATTTATTATATGTGTGTTTGATGTGTCTCATAAGTTTGGGTAAGATTTATTGCACGCATGTTTATTACAGCTAGAAGATTATGTTGCTTATGTGTTGTCATGCTCAAGTAGGCAATCGAAACCATTGCAGTTAAGAAGCATTTTTTTTTTTTTTCACTTTTCTTTTTGTTAAGAAGATTATACAAGAATCAAATTATTCAAAAGAAATAAACCCTTACATTGTTGGAGACCAAGAACTTTTGTACACATTATTTTCTGTGGGCTTATTACAAAGATATATACAATCCAATATCTATTGCACGAAAGTGATAATAAATCCAATGTGTCTGATCCGTTGACTTTTAGTACATGGTCAACACTTCGTGAGGTCTTCGTAGTAATTACAGGGCCGTCAAGTTACGTGCTCACAATAATAACATAACATGTTGGCGCATCAATACAAAAAGTAATATACCAATCGACATTCGTCGAAGTTCACAATGTCTAGCTATGATTGGAGCCGCCCTTTCACCTACTAAGGGATGATGAATAGTCAGATATTAAGAAACAAATGAATATAATATGACCAAATCAAGTAATCAAACTTAATTGTGTGTGCTTATAAATGATATTCTCAAAACGTCTCTTGGGATTAATTGAATTCTATATTGTATAATATCCCGTAAATTGGTTAGTGGCGAAAATGAGCTTAGTACATGGCTTTTTTTTTTTTTTTAAATTTAGGATGATTTGAGGTGTTAATTGATAACTTTTATAAATATTTTAAGGGTTATTTCAATTCAAACCCCGTCGGAAGTTTGTTTTAAGATTCAGCCCGTGTCAGAAAAAACTTTAGTTTAAAGACCCAATTTTTGTAAATTTTAGAGATAAGGACCTAACTAAAAAAGTGGTAAAATTATATGGACTGATATAGGATAATCGTTTTGTGTTACAAACTTTCAATATATTGTTATTTCAGAACAATTAAGTGGTACTGCATAAATGAACTGGTAACGGATGATCCTTAACTGGTACCGGATGATTGTTTTGTGTTACAAAATTTCAACATATTGTTATTTCATAGCAGTGAAGTGGTACTGCAGAAATCGGGTCTTTAAAACTAAATTTTTTCCTGATAAGACTGAATTCTAAATAAAAATTCTGACAAGGGCATGAATGAAAATTGCCCCATATATTAATGCAAGGCGTCATTCACTAGTTGTCACCCTTTTTCAGCTCTTTAATTTGAGCATATTCGACATGATAATTAGCGTTGAACCATTCACATCAAGAATTGATTAATCTGTCCAAAGTTGGAAAGTCTCCGCAGAATCAAACGCGTAACGGAAACCATTAATTAAGAAAATGTTACGTAATGGATTGAGCCAAAGCACAATATTATATATACTTACATAGAATAATATATATTACTGTCTAATGTTTAAATTGATTAGTCGGACAGGTTCATGTGAGCCGATGCTAAACTCACACAACTTCAACTGCCTTTTCTTACGACTACTTACGGCAGATAATAATTGTTTAATATTTATATTTATCTTCTCCATGTTGGCGTTGGGCCCAACAAAAGGGCATGGAAAGTTGGGAAAAAAATAAAAATAATGTTTTTGTAGCATTTCTTCAATACTCTCCCGTATTAGAGCACACCAACAGAGATGTAAATCTGAAATATTAAATTTAGAATATAGTGTATATAGTTCAATATTTCGGCTGTCGATAATGGATAGAACATTTCGGATGAAGTTTCATATGTTTATGTACTAATGACATTAGTCGTTAACAAATAATATGATTGTATTTATTTGAGGAGGTCAATTACGCGTTATAGGGAGTGACTAAGCCCAACCTAACGCCTACATAACACTTGTCACTCAAAAGACAAACCTACCCCTTACTCTCTTCTCCATACGCCAGAAAATGACGTCATCGAGGGCCAGTTTAGTCATTTACTTTATCAAGAACAATCAAACGTGAAGTACTATTTATATAGATCAGCCTCGTACTCAAATGTCGAAGACAGAGAGAAACGGCTTGTAATCAATCAATCCTCAGCACAACTGCCTCAAATTAATCAAAGTGGAATATTCGTTCTTTTTGCGAGTCGTAGGATTTTTTATGTAAGGGTTTTGTCTGCTTCCTTCTCCTTCAATCCCTTGTGTCGCCAGTGCTTTAAGTTTTTTCTGGGTTAAGATCGATCTTTCGAGGTTTACATTCTTCATTCTTCTTTTCTTCGCTTGATATTAAAAAAATTTAGAGGGTGGGTTTGAGTTATATAGATAGTTAGGTATGTGCACTGTTTCAAGGTTTTCTGAAAAATCGAGTTTGATGTCTGATGGAGGGTCTCGCCATTGTTCCAAAAAGTGCGATGATTTATGCTGTGATGCTTCTGACGAGGTAAAAAAAGAATGCATAACTTTTCTCCTTTTTCGTTCATTCGATATCATTGTAATGTGTGCGCTGATATGGGTTTGATCTTTTGTATTTTCGAAAATTTCAATTCGTTTTTCTTTCCCCTTTTATGGGGATTTAGAGTTGCCCTTTCTAATACGTTGCTATGCCTGAATTTGGGTATCTGTGAATTCTAATATGGAGATGCTGCTGATTAGATTCAAGATCTTTATGTTCTTCCATTGTTTGTTTCGTATTGCTAGCATTCTCAAAATGATCATTTCCTTGTTTTCTGGCAATTAATCATGAACAGATGTACTGTAATAACAACAATCTCGATCTTCTTACACGCAGGACTCATTACGCACATTCACCACAAAGAGATTGAAGTGCTTCTTGCGAGGGCTCGACATAAAAACCTGCTTATTCCTCTTCGTATTGGTCCCAACTTGCTTGTTCGTCGCATACGTTCACGGCCAGAAAATCACATACTTCCTTCGACCCTTATGGGAATCTCCTCCAAAACCCTTCCACGAAATACCTCACTATTACCACGAAAACGTATCAATGGAAAACCTCTGCAAACTCCACGACTGGGAAATAAGAGAATACCCCAGGCGTGTCTTCGACGCAGTTCTGTTCAACAACGAAGTGGACATCCTTAAAATACGATGGAAGGAAATGTACCCTTATGTGACCGAATTCGTCCTCCTCGAGTCGAACTCGACCTTCACTGGGCTGCCCAAGCCCTTCGTGTTCGAAGGGGCTCGAGCCCAATTCAAATTCGTTGAGCCGAGGCTGACCTACGGGCAGGCCCCGGGCAGGTTCAAGAGGGGAGAAAACCCTTTCGTCGAGGAAGCATATCAAAGGCTGGCATTGGATTACCTCCTAAAGCAAGCTGGGATACAAGACGATGATCTTCTGATCATGTCTGATGTTGACGAAATCCCAAGCAGACATACGATCAATCTCTTGAGATGGTGCGATGGAATTCCCCCCATTCTTCACCTTCGACTGAGAAACTATCTCTACTCTTTCGAGTTTCTTTTGGACAACAACTCATGGAGGGCTTCGATTCATGTGTATCAATCTGGGAAGACAAAGTACGCTCATTACAGGCAATCTGACGAGCTCTTGGCTGATGCTGGCTGGCACTGCAGCTTTTGCTTTAGGCGAATCAGCGAGTTTATATTCAAGATGAAGGCTTATAGCCACGTGGATAGGGTGAGGTTCTCGCATTTCTTGAATCCTAAGAGGATTCAGAGAGTTATATGCAAAGGGGCTGATTTGTTCGATATGCTCCCCGAGGAATATACTTTCAGGGAGATTATCGGGAAAATGGGACCCATCCCTCATTCGTATTCGGCGGTTCATCTCCCTGCGTTTCTTCTTGAGAGAGCTGAGGAATTCAAGTATCTCTTGCCGGGAAACTGTGTAAGAGAAAGTGGCTGACTGAGGTTGTGATGATTAAGCAGACCTTTTTTCTTATGGTCCAATCCATGGGCGGGCTTTAAATGCATGCCTTATTTTATATAATTCTTTTTAAGCAGGCCGTGACGTAGCTCGGGATTTTTTGTGTACATAACCTTTTTTCTTTGTAGCGTTTGATTACGAACATATGCAGCAGCGAAACGAAATCTGTGTTTGTGGCAAGTTGGCTGCTGTAAGAAGTAGACTTGTGGTGTAGTAGTTACTCTTTTTCCTTCGTACGATTTTGTGCGAACTTGTGAAGTGTTTTTTGGTAATGCTATGCTACCGCCGAGTTTTTGCGAGAATTCTTCTCATTAATTGCTTACTTAAACCTACTCATCTGCTTTTTCAGGAATTATAGCCTATGTTTTTCTCTATCTTGTTCTTCGTGGTTTGGTTTATCTTCTCGAGAAATTTTATGAGCTACGACGAAGCTCTTAAGAATGGCGTGATCGGATTTTGACTTAAAAATAGACAAGTAGACATCTTTCGTTCTTTCTTTCTTTCTTAAAACCTGCAAATTTGTGGCTATCATCTTTTCGCCGATGATCTCAGCACAACTAAGGCGAAAATACAATCGCCGATCACCGACCAACAACAGACGACAAAAAAAGGTATGTATATATATAAATTGATAAAGAATTTTGTGTTGGGAAAAACTAGTGGTGAACTTGATTAGGCATCGCCGGCGTCTTCCTAAACGCATGTTTTCTGCACCGTTCGAAAATCCCGTCGTATATTACGTCGAACTGAACGCCCGCCCTCTCCCTATTGATGATGAATAGAATGTGATCCCCTTCCACAATCTTGTAGTACCTTCAATCACAAATCAATTCGTATTTTTTCGCTCCTTCGCTATCAAAAAAAAAAAAAATCGAGTCTTTTTCTTTTTCGAGCTTTTTCTTACCATATCCCGGGTTGCAACGGTTGGCAATCAGAGTCATTCACTACAAGCCGATTGGGATGCTCGGTCGGGATTTGTGGGTGCGTCATGGACACCGTGTTCAACGCCCCATCGTTGTCCCACCAGTCTTCATCCCTGATAATAAAAAATTACCGAAAATTTTCGTAAATGTTTGAAATGATTAACATACGCACTTTTTGATAAGTCAATTTATTCATAAGTCCATTTTGGAGAAGTGCTGAAAAACCTTTCTTTTTTTACTAGAAAGTCCATTCTTAAAAGGGCTTTTGTCTACTAACCTGTATCCCTTATAGGGCAAAGGCACGTCGGGCGGGTGCCTCCACTGGCTCATCTGTAGGACCCGAACGAAAAGCAAAGGGTGGACCGCCAAAAATCCCGAGGGAACAGTGAACCCTAAGATTTTCCTTGTCCCTTTTGTAGCATAGCTAAAGTAATAAGTTCCTTCGAAAGTCTTTACATGACGATTTATTTCCATGGATCCTTGGATCGTAAGGTCGGGTAGGATCCAATCCGCCGACCCGAACGGGCCGCTCCGACCCGTCAGGCAGTTGATTAGGCCCAAAATCCCGATTTTCTTCCTAGACATGTCGAAGTGGTCGAATCCAAAATTGTAGTAAGATTTCAGCCATGGAATGTCGAGCCAGTCGTAGAGGATCGACCCGACCCGTAAAAGCTGGAGCAGGCAAATGGGCCTCAGGGTTTTCCCGTCCTCCGCCCTGTCATTAGAAACCTTAAACTAAACTTATGTAAAAAGAAAAATGTCGCATCAAAGTTGCGTTTGGCATGCGGAATTCTGGTGTACAGATTTCGGTCGGTGGATCGAAGCGCAGTGCATCACTGTTCGATGTGCCGACTTAAGTTTTTCCGTAGGGTGTCCGTTCGGTAGGCGGAACTCAACATGGAAAAGAAAAGGAAAATGCAACGATAAGCATCGGATCGTTGTACATTATGCCTCGCGTGTCGTACCGTAACACATTTTCTTTTCTATTCCACGCCGAATTCTGCATACCAAGCGCACGCTTAGTGTCTTCCAGCACACATAATTCCGCACGCCAAACGCGCCCTTAAAGGTGTTATGAGGAACTTACTGTATTCCGTCGAGGTAGGTTCGTGTCGTGCCGTTGAATGCTCCTGACAGTGAAGTGAGGCTTAGGACCCAATCGGACGACGTATTTTCGTGCCCTTCGAATTGCTGCGAAATTTTCGTCGATATTATTTTTCGAAGCCTTTTTTTTTTCCTTCGAACGAAAAAAAAAAAAAAAAATTGGCTTTTGTTTACTATTATTACCTTATCGGCGAGCATTTGCTGCAAGATTCTAACAACTTGGGCCCCAGCTGAGTGTCCAACGAAGTGAATTGGGTGTTCTTCATCCCATATAGGATAATGCCCTGCAGATTGTTATTTATTTTTATTTATTTTCTTTGTATACATATCAATGGAGAACAGAGAAAATGAAATTCTTGTCTTTAATTTAAGTTCTAACCTTTTTCATAAACTCTGCCAAACTGGGAGTGTCCGCAAGCTTTACTGTGTTCTTCACCATAATCAACTTGGCCTCCTTTCAGGTAATAAAACAATTCTCTAGCCCTGTAAGAAATTCGATTTTGTTCATTAAACTTCGAAAAATTATAGGAAAGATTCATTCTTTTTACCTGTCGTGTATGCTTGTTAATGAGCCTAAATCAGGCACTAGCACTCTATCGTCCTTCTTCTCTGCTCCAGCGAAGTAAGACAAACCTCCTAACCTCTGTTTTTTGATGAATAAAAGCTTAACATCAGAAAGAAAGAAGAAAAATGAATTATTACATGTGAAAAATGGGAAGATAATTACCCCTTTCCCGAAGCCAAAGATCCCATGAACTAAAACAATAGGGGGCAAATCTTCAGCAGCAGAAGTTGGCTTGTCTGAATATTCCTCTGCTGTTCTAAGCTCACCGCCCAATAAGTTAGGCTTAAAGATCAAATCGCTCAATGTCTGAGAAAGATCGCCGGCGACGGCTGAACTGAATATGTAAAAACCGTACATCAAATGCACCACAGAGCTCACTAAGAGCTCTATAAGCTGCAGAGATGAAATCCACCATCTAATCATCCTATTTTCTTGGCTACCCTTTTTTTCTTTCTTTTCTTTTTTAAATGATGAATTTGAAAAAAATCTGACATTTAATTAAGGCTTTAGAAGACAACCAAGAAAGAAAGAAGCTATTTAAAACGTGTGAATGGAAGCTTCCCACAATTTCTACGCTGCCCAACCTCCACATACACAACTAGAATTTCACGCAAGAGAGGTGTGTCTTAAAAGTTCAAATGTTGTCAGGAAAATTTATTTTATTCCAAAATTGAAAGCCTATGGCTCGTTAATACGAGGCGTGCTTCTCTGGGCTTTGCTTGTTTCGAACCCCACGCGTTCTTGGGTTAACCGTTGCCACAAGAATTTTATGGGTCCCACCAACTAAGGGGAATTATTATGATATTATCTATGTTCAAGAATCTTGAAAAATTCCCAAAATTGCATTTTTTTTGTTGGGTTGCATGTTAGAATATGGATAAATGGGGATTCTTTGCAAGGATGGATTGCGCTGGAAACAGAGGTGGAATGTTCTTCAACGAACCAACTGTCAACTGTCCCCACGCATGTTTTTATCTCTTTGCTCCGTGGGAGAAGTTGTAATAAATAATAACAAACAATAATAAAAGCTATGCTACATAAAATGGTTGAACTAAATTGAGCTGGGATTTTGTTGTTGATATGTCAAAAATCACAACTATATGCGTGGAAATGTTAGGACCCACTAAGCTTGGAAAGAGAGGGGAGAGCTAAGTGATAGAATGGAGGAGATAGTAGCTTGGTTGGGCCTATGTGATGGCTTACAAAATATTGGGCCATTTTCATGATTGATCTCATAAATGGCCCATTATATTGGGCTTAATTGATTTTCAAAGAGCCCAGGCGTTGGCCATTATATTCAAATACATATATATATATAATATAATGTATATATATTTATATATGTAATGAGAAATATTATGGTGCTCATGCTGTGAGCATCGTATACGAACATCTATTATATGTCATTTTTCGGTGCCACATAAACATGCAATTTCCATGTGTTAATCTGTTCCAAGTAAAAAAGTATTAATCAATGCTACATCACCTTTTATGTTGAAATGATACGATTATGAGGCATCGAAAAAATGTCACATAAAAGTGCTTATATAAAATGTTCAAATCAGTTAGCACCGTAAGTAAGATTGGGTTAATTTCAATTCAAGCTCCGTCAGAAGTTTAATTTAAGATTTAGCCCCTGTCAGAAAAAACTTTAGTTTAAATGACCCAATTTCTGTAAATTTTAGAGATAAGGACCTCCCACGGGAAACCCGTGGGAATTCACAAACGAAAAAACACAAAATTACAAATAAAAATAATTCCCATGGGAATCCCGTGGGAAATTAACTAAAAAAAGTGGTATAAAAATTATATGAACTGATATAGGATGATCGTTTTGTATTACAAACTTTCAACATATTGTTGTGGCATAATATCGGATGATCATTAACTGGTACCGGATGATCGTTTTGTCTTACAAAGTTTCAACATATTGTTATTTCATAGCAGTGAAGTGGTACTGTAGAAATTGGATCCTTAAACCTAATTTTGTTTCCTGACATGGACCGAATCCTAAATGAAATTCTGACAAGGGCCTGGATGATGGCCCCTATATTTTTAGTTAATAGTATATGTTACGTTATGCTTCTTGAATTGTCTGCATCATAAATCTTCCTCGTTCCTACCCCTAAAGAGTATTTTTTTTTCCTCTTTTAAGATAGCGACAGCTCAATACGACTTGTAATGGACTTGGACTCTTCTTAATTTCTACGCTATAATATAATACTAACCCATTAAATAAATATATCAAGTAATAATAGAGATGGGATAAATCATAAATATTTGTCAGTCAACGTCTGTTACGGTTGGTGGAACCATTAAGGCAGCAAAGTAATACATATTAAATGCCAACTCCAAAATTTTATACATTTTAATTTCGCTGTTCAGGACCAGTAAATTGATTTCTTGCTTGTAAATATAGATTTTAGGTTTGACAAAACATATCAATATATATGCTTATATATGCAAGCAAGATGAAATCCCGCGATTTTGTCCACTTTTCTCCACACACACACACACGTACGCATATAAATATTTATTAAACATTGATAGTATATAAGTGGTTCAAAGTTGATGCAACGACTTTAATGATATGTTGAAATATGATTTTGTTCCCCGTTGTAGTAAACGGGCCTACCCCGCATACAAAAATTAAATGTTACATCATCTTTTTTTAATGGCAAAAAATACAAGAACAAGGTAGTAAAATTTGCTACATAAGTATATAAAAAAAAATCAACTATTTCCATTTGCCAATTTTACAAAATTAAAAAAAAATTATTTTCACTTAAGGACATCTAGAATTTCTCCCAGGTCCTCCATAATAGAAGTAATTACCCCAAGCCCTATTACTCCCACCACGAGTATCGTAACAATTTGGATGATCCGCCAAGAGCTTAAGGTTCGAAGTGGGGACCAAATTGTTATCCCAATCGACAATTTGGACGTTTCTGAAATAAGACGCCTTACCAAACCCCTCATCCGCAAAATGCCCACTCCCCATCTGAGTCAACGTGTGCGCCCCAGAACTTCCCGTATTTACAATTTCGCCCCCAAACTGCACCATACTCGCACCACGGTCCCTTAAATGCGTGAATAGCACCGATGGCCAATATCCCACTAAAACCCCATTTCCAAACTCTAACCACCAATTTCCATGCTTGGGATCCTTCCAATACAAACAAAATTTCGATATTATATATATAGAAAAAAGAAATTAATGAATTTAATGATAACTAACTTACCTTCCATATCATTAATGTAATATCAAATTGGGCACCATTGTAAGAAGATCTTGGTGAAATTGCAGCTCCAATTGCTATTTTACGATTAGTTTGTACAAATCCCGAGCATAGCAAATTGTAACAACCTGTCGTTCTATATGCGTCGCTCTGCAAATTAAAAAATTTAAGTTAGTACCATTTTTATGAAAATAGATAAAATTTCATATGTCCATTTATTGCAAATTGGATGCTTGCTTACAGTCCAGTAAGTGAAGAACCTTGGATAGCTGTCCCCATATAGCTCGGGGCTAACCTGTAAGAGATTAAGCATAATTGTAGTTTAATGTAATAATCAATTAGCAAATCTAATTATTACAACGTACCCCTTGTAAAAATTAATGTTAATCAATTAACACCCACGGAGTTAGTTGGTTGGAAAGAATGGAAGATATTGTCAATGCTTCATTAATGATTTTTAAATGGGAATTAATTAATTTGTTGTGTTAATTTATTACGCGATTTTACCTGCCAACCAGCTTCAATGGTGTTGAGATCGCCGCCGAAGTTGCCCGAAATCACCCAAATCTGAGACAAGCTGAACTCTTGCCGGCTAGAGACACGTGGGGCCCACACGTTGATGCTCGCCTTGGCGCCGTAGTACTCTTCGCCGCTGACGTAGCCGACGGCGTGCTGCGGAGGCGGAAGAAGAACAATAATCCACGGCGGCGGCGGCGGAGATCGTCGACGTGAGGCGAACGGTGTGAGAAATAATAATCCGACTATTCGATTGATTAATTGATCGATTAATTTACCTCGTGGCCGTTTGTCGAAGAATCCCTTCTCACAAGTCCGGCGATCTTGCGGCCGAACTTCGCGGCGGAGCTCGATCGGAGAACGTCTTTCACGGTGGTCCTCCTTACAGGGATTGTTCCTTCAGGGCAAGATTCATTGTTATTACCGGTCCAAGATTGGTAATAATAGTCCTCAGAGAACGCCGATGGTGAGTATTCTTTTTCTTGATCTATGGGCCTTTGAGGTGGATCCTTTAACAAGAAATCTTGTCAGTAAATTAACGAGTCTATGAAGAAGAAAGTGAGATAAATCTCAGATTTTTTTTCGATAAACTCACTGCTGGCTTTTGGCCTCTCAACAATGGGTGATCAAAGGCATGTTGTTTGTGTAATAACACACAGTCTATGATATCTCCATCTGGGCTCTAAATGAAGCAGTTTAAATTAGTTAAAAACCTCGGATGGAACACTTGGTGAAGAAGAAGAAATGAAGATGAAGACATATACACATACATATGCAAGTAATAATACCTGGATAGTCTTGATGGAAGGCTTGTTGATCTTCATCAAGTGGGCTCTGATGAGCTTTAGCTTTCTCTTAGATTCGTGCTTGGGAATGAAGCTATTCGTGTCATTGAGATTTACAGACAGTACAGGACAAAGAGAAGAGATTAAAAAAAGGAAGAAAACAAAAGACGAAATGATTGGAGATTTGCAGATAGTATGAGCCATGTTTGCTTATGGGATTTGTCTGTTTCTCTTGTTTCGTCTTCTAGCAGAAAGACAAATGGTGTCTGGGTTCATTTGCTGCTGCCTTGTCGTCTTCTTCTTCTCCTTCTCTCTTCTTCTTGAGAAGATTCATTCAAATTTGTTTTTTTTTTTTATATATTAGAATTGGAAATTTTAGAAGAGATATATGAGTTTGTTTTCTGACAGAATGTGCCAGTTCAGGCTGGTGTTGATGTAATAGAAAATGACTTTGGGAAACGATGTTTGTGAATATTGAGAGTTTTGCCCCATGTGGGGATGTGAATATATATAATAAAGATATGCACATTTAATTTTGGAAGAATGAGAATTCTCTTTCCGTTTTCCAAGACCTAAACTAGATGAGAACCAACTCTCTCTATTTGTGTACAAGATATTATCAAAATTTATTTTCTAAATTCGATTCCTTTCTTCGTGAATTTTTGTACGATGGTTGATGAGAATCGGACTGGATTCTATTTCAAAGTTGTTTATTTGATCACTTTCTCATTCTCCTAGATGTTCTTTTTTGGTCAGCCTTTTAATCACCTCCTCTCATTTCAAATACGTTCTCTCATTTTTTTTTTCGTACCTCACCACACCGTGGTATTCACAAATTTAAAAAGATCAAAAATAAAAATAAGGAGAGGTGTTAAGTTAAGCCCCCCATCATCATAATGTCTCATCTTTATCAGTCCAATTGATTACAATTTTGGCGGAAAAGCAACTCACATTCATTCATGTTTATAAAGCTAGAAAATGAGCAATTCTAGCAATTGAAAGCACACCATAGTTCAAAATTGCATATTATGCCCCTAAATTACCATGATTGAAGAATGTGATCCATCCATTCATCATATTGTGTAATGGTTGTAAAACTATTACTACACACATATTGATTCTTAAATCTTTGTCTGCCCACACTTGGGATTTCTTCACTTTCTCATCATGGCCATGCATGCCTTAACTATATAATGATGACCAAACATAATACAATATTATTATTGTGTCATATATAGGCTCCTCCAATAGTGACGACATCATGACGTAAGTACTGGTTTTTCGAACATTAGATAATGTGAACACTAAACTAGTTCTTGTCTTAGTTGGCAGCTGCAGCATCTCATTCCTTGCCTATCACTCTTAGCATCATAAATACTATAATTATTAAAGGGAGCCCATTTCATTTCATACCATCATCATATCATCTCTTTTGAATTAGATGGTCAAAGAATATGTACAAATGGGTTGACATGACTTTGTAACTTCATGATGTTGTCTTCCTTTCCTCCTTAAAACACGAATTTTGAAACTTTTATAGAGCTTTGTCTTTGTACTAACTATGATGATGATGATTATTATTATTTTGTCTTTCTTTTGTTTGCAAATATTGCATGGGCTAGCTTATAGGCTTGCAAAATTTTCTTTTTCGGTTTATTACGGGCCGGTGAATTAAGGCCCGCATAAGTGGTCTAGTGCAATCTTAGATGGAAAATAAGGATTCCTCCAATTATAATATATTACAATATAACACTTATTAAACTTGGGTGTAGTTAGTATCGAATCTCGATATTGAGTTTGAAACAACCCAAAGAAAGACATGAGCTTAACAACGTACCCTAATAACTGGTCATCCAAGGCCAAAATAAGTTTACATCACCTTGTTATAAATAATATTCATGCATTACATGGAAAAAAAAAAGAGAAGAACGACAAGCAAATCAGAAAAAATAAAATAAATCTTCGAGTTTTTCTTTCCTTTTCTTCAATTTCCACCCACACATTTGCTTAAGAACTCAATTTTGATCCACGACGGCGAAACAATTATCGACGTGCTTCATCAATTGCTTCTGCATCCTCGCGAAAGGAAATGTCGCCCCGAATTCGGACATGGCGTCCTGACAATCGGTCCCGAAGGCCGCGCTCAAGTGGGTCCGAGCCGTCCCGATATCGTTCTGGTCCAAAGCCTCCAACGCCGTCTGTTAGGGTAATGAAAAATTAAAATAGTTTAGAATAAAATCCCATTTAGCCCAAACTCATAAGCCCATGTGCAGTTTCACTCTAAAACCAATTAGCAATAGAGGAAGTAACCCAATGTCATATAAACATGTCACAACTATTTATTCTAGTTGATGTTGGACTTGAGTTTGCTACCGAACAGATTTGGGCCCGTGAGATGTCACGAGTACTAATTCCCACCACCGTCCATCAAATAAAAAAGACAAACGACCTGTTGTGATTAAAAAAAGTGGGTGTTGTCCAAGTTGGTTAATCAAAGTTCTAAATCTCACCTTCGATAGGCAACATTCTCCTGTCACCAATTGATTTTAGGAAAGATCCCTCAATTTCAGTACAAATGCAACTAAACGATGAAAATAATACGCTTCCTAACAGCTTGAATGTTGATAGGTGAAGTGATATTCAACAACCTGAACGTCATCGACTGTTCCCTCGAAGTCCTCGACGCACGTAGAGATGATCGAGTTGCGGGTTTGAGGCGGGAGGCTAGCCAGGGAAGCCTTGACCTTAGGGACCAACGCTTGCAGTTGCTTGGCCAGGGCGATGGTCGACTGCATGGCATTGGCCGATGCATCGTGTAGGTTCGTGGCACCGCCCACCATGTGGTTGCATAGTGGCTTGTAGGTGGCGGTTCGACAGAATTGGCTCACGCCCGGGTCCGCGTGGGTCGAGCCGATGAGGTGGGCTGCCGTTAGTGTTAGGGTTAGGACGAAGAGATAGTTGAACTTTGTTGTTGGAGCCATTTTTTCTAGGGTTTGAAAAGAAATTTCTTTCTTGGATATGTTTTTTAAGTGGCTCCTATTTGTTTTTTTGTGTTCTTCTATCTCATTTGGTTGAAGGTGGAAAAGAGAGGTGTTGTTGTGAGGGGAATGTCTTATGTTTATGTAATAAGGGTTTGTTTGGAGATGTATGGTTCTTAATTTAAGCTATTTTTGGTGGGGAGGTTGAAAATGAATGGATTTTGTTGGCCAATGAGTTCTTTTTTGACTAATTGAAATTTGAGATGCAGCGTGGATTTAGCTGCCGAGTTATTTGCATGGAAGTGATTTTTGGATCTATTTTTGTTAATAGCTATATGAAAACATTGTTCGATATTTCTAGCGGTGATGCATGTCTCGCTAGTTTTGTCTTCGTTAATATATTACTTACCACAAGCAACTTGTCAAAAATCTATGCATATCCACAATATTTGATCTAATGACTAATGACTAACTACGACTATTTCTGTTTATATTATAAATAGGCTGTATTCAAAATTACGGGGAAGAAAAGATATTGAAAGAAAATAATCTTACTACCTATGATATTAATTAATACTATTTCATTTACTTAGGGTTAATATCACAAAAAATTCAAACATTTAACATCCGTAAAAAAATAGAAAAGTGAACTGAAAATTTTTAAATGGTGAGATTAAGTTGAAATTGTAAAATTCCACGCCACGCATCATCCTTAAATAATAAATATTGGGACGAAAGCAACTGAAGCCCGCACGTAGATGGTGGCCAATAATTAACGTTGTAATATCTTAATCAGATACTTAAGTCTCAATGAATATCCTCCCATTGTAATCTTTCTACGTTTTCAAATGAATATCCCCACTAATTCCATCCAGCCAAGTCAAAACCAGTAATCCGTTTAAATAACGTTGTTCGAATGACTAAATCACCCTCTTAGAGCTTTCAGCTGATGTAGAAACAAACAAAATATCCCCCAATTACAATATTAAAAGTGGGCTTAAAAGTCAATAAACACACAATAAATAAATAACATCAATAGGAATCTCTTACCAAAACTCGTTGACTTTGCACATGATTCACTTGGGATTCTTGGCAAAAGCTGTCCCCAGCTTCCAAAGTCAATGGATCAAACAAACTAAATATTACACAAACCTCCAAAACCTCTTCATTCTCCTCCATTAACATGCATTATATATACTAAAGCTATCCTTTTAAATAACATGTTGGTTTATAATCAATGCCCGTAATTAGTTTGCCGTACGTCAAAGAAGGCTTTTTTTCAAAAATAATGCGTTTTTCAAATAGGATATCAAAAGTAATGCCGTCTGGGAGGGAATATCAAAAATAGGTGAAAGCGCCACCTAGTGTGGCGCGTTTAGAACGTGCCACTCCGTGTGCCTCGGATGCATCGTACCAAACTGTGATAGGCTGCCCATAAACGCTGAGTCGTATGGAGTCGAACCATCGTGCTGAGCAGCAGGCGTCCTCCACATATTATCAGTGTCTGTCCGCTCAGAAACGTAACCTTCAAATCCCTCGTTCTGTCTAGAACTACCAGCCTCATCGTGTCGAGGACGGCGAGACCGACTCCTACGTGCTCTACTCTGAGACCTCTCAGGACTGTTATTCTGATCACGCATTCCTCTTGGTCGATCTAATGCGATCAATCGAATTCGCTCGGCGACATTCGCAACTCCCATGTCATCTGACATCGCATGAACTCGAGCTAATATATCCTCTGCGGCGTCACCCTACATATAAAGAAATAACGCGAAATCATAAATAAATTAAAACGTATGCAATCAATTATACATAATAAATGTTATCATACCACGGCGCGCCATGCAGCCCCTTCTCCCACCTGAATACCCTGAACCACCGTATACGTACTAGGCGATACAAATCGCCGAGTGACGTTATCATACCACTGATAGTAACCATTCTCTACCGAACGGTTACTAGAGGCTATAGGGTCACTGTCGACCACATTGTCATCTCGATCATTCCACATCGCCAACCACTGCGCATGAAACGTCTCCCAATTAAAACTTTGACGGCCTCTACGCTCACTGATGTCATGTAACCTTGTATGATCAGGCACAGGTGCTGAGGGTATGCCTTGCACCATGTTGAACTGACGTAGGACCCGATCTGGATAATACAGTTCGACGATGTTGAAGAAAATCAACGGACATCTCGACCTACACGACGCTGGCCTATACTCGTCAGGGAGTGTAGCGATCTCAGGGAACTCGTAACTATACGGATCCCAAACGAACTGTGCGAGATTCAAATTATCTAAAATTTCTCGCATCTGCCGCACGTTCGAACGAGCCGTAGACGTGAATATCAACGACGATCTCCATCTACGAACGTTCTTCATTAGTGAACAATAACACTAAAAAGGAACAGGTATACTACTGTAATATTATAGACTAACTTACCTAGCCGCGTGCGGCGGCATGGGCAGCACAACTTCGCCATTGTGTATTGTCTCGACTAGGTCTGCTGCAGTCGATCGAATAACAGGCCTCAAAGGCAATATATGAATCCAAGCCCACACCTACGTAATTGAAAATTTTTAAGTTAAACAAATATACTCTTACAAATATTTTTATGTAAAATAAAGCAGATACATACCTGCAATAGGCGCAGGGGTCCGCCGATATTCTGTACAATTCCGCGAGAGGCTGCGCACAACTCCTGATACAAACACGCAAGCACAGCACTTCCCCAGCTGTAGTCGCCGACCTCGTCGATGCGCTCCAAAAATTGTAGGTAATTGAGATTAACCCGCGAGCCGCTCTTATCGGGAAACAAAACGCACCCAATCAACAAAAGCGCGTATCCGCGTGCCCTTTCATCGACTACGTCCTCCGTACTGTCATCAGTAACTGGATTCTCAAGTAACCAGTTACTCAGCGCCATTACACTCATCTTAGATGGGCTATTGAAATCTCGATCCTCTGGCGCAAATCCCGTCATCATACGACAATAATCCGACCACTGAGACTTGCTCCTCGCATAAGCAACTCCAGTAACAGCTTCTCCTTCGATCGGCAAGCGCCATAAAGTACCAACATCCAGCAAGGTCACGGTGGCTTCTCCTACCGAGAGATGGAAGGTGTGTGTCTCGCTACGCCATCGCTCAACTAAAGCTGTGATGAGATGCGGGTCCACCTTCTGCGCCTTACAACTATATACGCCGTAAAACCCCATCGACTCCAGCTTTCTAAGCACGCGAATATGAATTTCTCTCGGGTTGCCCGCCGTACCCCATACAGAAACCTCTGGACCCCTCGTTCGAAGGGTGACATCTAGCAAATTCTCATCTCGAAAAATATACGACGAACGATGCGCCTGCTGTTGCGTCAACAAAGATGAATCCCTCGGTCCATAAAGTGAAGTCTCGTCCATCTTGAAATATAAAAAAAAAACAAAAAACACTACGTATTAACGACGAACGGATAATGCGACTAGTAACGATGTTTAACGTCAACTCGCCCGTGACGACAACCGTCGGCCAACATTTTAAGACTCGCAACGATGCGACGAATAGAGCTGCAATATTGGGTGGCCCGGACCGCCCGGCCCGATTTTTAACGGATCGGGTCGGGCTGGCACGAACTTGCATGGGCCTAAGATCTTAGGCCCAGACCCATAATGTGATGGGCTGGGCCAGCCCGTCGGGACGGGCCTAATAGTTGGCCCGTTCGCCCTTCGGGTCGGATGGGGTCGGCCCAATAGGCCCAATTATTTCGGTGGGCTAATGAAATTTAAGCCAAAATCCGGTTTTTTTCGGGCCGGGACGGGTTGGCCCATGGGCGACAACCACATCGAAGATCGTCGGCTATGCAACGATCTCACGACCACCGGCAACGACCAACGAGCCGGCGACGAAACCGTCATCGGTCGAGATGGGCGGCGATCCGGCCAATTAGCCGGAGCGAAAAAATTCGAAATTAACGTTAATCGTCCACACCCACCACCAAGGGCGGCCACAGCCGTGGACAGTCCGCCCACGACGTCCGCACCGCCGCGCCGGAGGGCCGCCGGAGACCTCGCCGGCCGAAAACGAAAATTAAACTAAAATCAAAAAAATTGAAAAAAATGGACATACCTCACGAAATTGGAAGGAGATCTTTCTTCTATCCTTGAAATTACGGGATTTGGAGTAGGAAAATACTGAAATTGGTTTGGTCCGAGAGGTGGGGAAGAAAGGAAGAGAAAAAGAAGAAAGGAGGAAGAAGAAGGAGAGAGGGGGGGCGGGCGTTTCATTCGACTGAACGCGCCACTCCGTATGGCGCGTTTAGAACGCGTCACACCGAATGACGCGTTCAGAACGCGTCGTACGAGGTGGCGCGTTAACCTATTTTTGAAATAGGTTTGAATTTGGCGTTATTTTTTATATCAAAATTAAAAAACGATTTATTTTTGAAAAAAAGCCGTCAAAGAACAACCCTATCTTTGAGACTCGGCGAGTTTCAAACTAAGCTGCTCTTTTCTTACCCTCAAAAGGGTCATCAGTTGCATAGATTATAAGCAATTCAATGATAACAGATTAATTATTGCAATTTATGTACCTTAAGCACAAGTTGGGTAAAAATTAGTATTTTAGACATTTACACTACTCTTCACAGTTTACGAAGAGGCCAACGTTTCACGGTCATTAATAACCATAAAGGGCACAACCTCGTCTCTATAAATCCTCAGTTTCAGACACTGCTAGCCCTCATCGGAAAAAGTAAAATAAAATCTCCGGCGGTGATTTAGCTTCAAATTACAGCACCAACGATGGAGATCTCCCACAATCCGCCGGAAACCCACGACCACCGCAAGAAATTCGCCCTCCCCGTCGACTCCGAGCACAAATCCACCGAGTTCCGCCTCTTTTCCTTCGCCGCGCCGCACATGCGCGCTTTTCACCTGTCGTGGATCTCATTCTTCTCATGCTTCGTCTCCTCCTTCGCCGCGCCGCCGCTCCTCCCCATCATCCGCGACAACCTAAACCTAACCGCCACCGACATAGGCAACGCCGGAATCGCCTCCGTCTCCGGCGCCGTCTTCGCCCGTATAGCCATGGGAACCGCCTGCGACCTCTTCGGCCCCCGCCTCGCCTCCTCCATCCTCATACTCATAACCGCGCCGGCCGTCTTCTCCACCGCCGTGATAAACTCAGCCTCCTCCTTCCTCCTAGTCCGCTTCTTCACAGGATTCTCCCTAGCAACCTTCGTCTCCACCCAGTTTTGGATGAGCTCCCTCTTCAACGCCAAGGTCGTCGGAACCGCCAACGGCCTCGCCGGAGGGTGGGGCAACCTCGGCGGCGGCGCCGTACAGCTAATCATGCCCTTAGTCTACGACGTCATACACAGCAAAATAGGGTCAACCTCCTTCACGGCTTGGAGGATCGCCTTCTTCATACCAGCGCTGTTTCAGACAATGTCGGCCTACGCCGTCTTCTTCCTCGGCCAGGACTTGCGAAATAGTTGCCGTCCGGCAAGTCCTGGCCGAGGAAGAAGACGGAATATCCCGAGCCTAAGGCGAAATATCCCGAGGGGAGGGGAATATTCCGAGCTATAAAACGGAATATTCCGGCAATTATTTCGCCTTGCCGGAATATCCCGAGCTCCACCGCTCCGGCGACAAGCACAAGGACAACCTCAAAGACGTGCTTCACCACGCGTTCTCAAACTACAGAGGATGGATTTTAGCCCTAACCTATGGGTACTGCTTTGGGGTTGAGCTGACCATAGACAACATCGTAGCTCAGTACTTTTACGACAGGTTCGACGTGAAGCTGCACACGGCGGGCCTGATAGCAGCGAGCTTCGGGCTTGCGAACATATTCTCGAGGCCCGGCGGGGGAATGCTGTCGGACTTGGTGTCGAGGAGGTTCGGGATGAGGGGAAGGCTTTGGACGCTTTGGGCGGTGCAGACGTTGGGCGGAGTCTTCTGCGTGCTCTTGGGAGTCGTCGGCTCGCTCAGCGGGTCGATTGCGGTTATGCTCATTTTCTCCGTTTTCGTGCAGGCGGCCTGCGGCCTCACCTTCGGGGTCGCTCCTTTCGTCTCCAGAAGGTATACATATCTTTCTATTTTTATTAAGTGAGAGACTCACGTAGTAATCGTTTCAAAGTCAATTGGCGCGTCAATTTTTATATTAGAAAGTAGTAATTAAAAATAAACATAATGATATATAACATCACAATTTCAAGCTCCTCGTAAAACTGTCCATTTTTTATTTTTAGTATGTTGTTTACTTTAATAAATATTAAATTACTATTAATAAAACCACCATTTACCAATTAATTATATTTTATGCACGCACGTAGGTTAATTATTTTTTAGTATTATACTTTCAGAATTAAGACATTTATGCCGGAACACTTGATTTTGCCTCAAATTTTAGGTTTTAGGAGTATAATATAAGTGTTTTGGAAAATTTTAGGGGGGTGACATTATATGGACAATAACACTCAAAACTAAGCAGTGGGATAAAATCTAGGGTTCTGGCTTAAAATATCTTAAAATTGCTTAATTTCGAAAGTTAATGTCCGTATAGTGTCACATGTTAAATTTGTCTCTAGAATACCACTACCTAAATTACAGAGCTGACAAACTAATTACGCATATGTATGTTCTCATTCATTATTAAAGCGGGCTCGACTAATTATCGTAACTGTTTGAAACATCTATACCTTATATAAAGAGCCTGGGGTAAAAACTGTAAATTGGTTTATCAAAATTAACCAATCAAATTTGTTCTACTTTAATTATTATTAGAAAAATTTAAAACCTATAAAATCATAATAACCACCTCATTCTATTTTTAGTGTATCAATTATTAAAAAAACTTATTATACCACGTAGCTTTAAAACTCATAATATCCACCTCATTCTATTTTTATTATATAATTTATTAAAATCATCCACTAATAATGGATTTTATTTTTGCACACACATAGGGTGTGCTAAAAATACTAGTATTATATAACAAATAAAGAATATTCCGAGCCTAAGGCGAAATAATTACGAATCCTCACGATGACCCCTATACGAAATTACGTGCCTAAGGCTAAAAAAATATAGAAATCGGTCTGTAAGTAAGGCCGGGGCAAGGCGGGTTTGGAAGTATAATATATAAAATAAAGAAAATGATACGCTCGTTATAACTCAAGCTTAAACTGTTAGGTGAAGTGGTCATTCAGCGTGTGACTTACCTCAACGTAAAATTTTTCAGGTCGCTCGGGATCATATCTGGGATGACGGGAGGGGGCGGGAACGTGGGGGCGGTTATCACTCAGGTGATATTCTTCCGAGGATCGAGGTACTCGACGGAGAAGGGCATAGAGCTGATGGGAGTTATGATCATATGCATCACGACTACGATCATGCTCATATACTTCCCCCAGTGGGGCGGAATGTTTTTCGGGCCGTCGTCGAAGGGCACCACCGAGGAAGATTATTACGTTGGGGAATGGACCGAAGATGAGCAAAAACGAGGGCTTCATGTCGGGAGCGTGAAGTTCGCCGAGAATTGCAGGAGAGAGAGGGGACAGAGACTCGCTCGTTCGGCTCCTTCGCCGACTATAACGACGCCGTAAATGCTTTATCTTTATTGTTGTTTTTGTTGCTGCTGCTGGCGTGTCCGTCTTTTGCTTGTTTGCCCTCTCTTTGTCTTATGTCAAGTGTTGACTAATATGTTTTGATTGTGACCATTTTAGCGTGTGCTTGGGAGGATATATATGTTGTAAAGGAATATAGGGGGGTTTGTGGTGTTACTTGTTTACCTTATATTGGGTTGTTCGGGGTTCCTTGTGTTTGTGAATAAAATTAATATCGTTTCCTCTTAACAATTTCCTCAATGTTGGACACATTCAATAAAGTGAAAAAAAGCAGTGGTTGATCGGTACTTGCTTCGTTTGAGGACGATTTATAATCATGTAGTATTTCACAAAATATTGCTCGTATTTGGTTTAAAATATAAAACTAAAAAAGTGATTCCGTCAATAGATAACCAGGTAGTTTTATATTGTATTTAATAATTATCATTGAACTAACAAAGACAAAACTGACTATTTACTTGTAAACAAAGAACAAAACTGAAGGGGGAAGAGCTTGAGTTAATACAACGTAGATAAACTACATAAATTGTGTAGTGGATCAAATAAACTGATAAAATCCCTTCAAAATAACAAGCTCGACTTTCTTATATTACGATTGATTCTGTCAAGTACATAACCATGGTGCAGCAAAGAACTTACCCATACAAGGACGGTTCAAAAGACGAGTTTCTGTTTTTCAAGTTCTTTTGATCTTGGAGAAAGTCCCAGTTTCTGAGAAATAAGTACTCTGTGTTCCACTTCCAAGTTGGTTTGCCTGAGGATTCGAAAGCTCGATTCCCTGCCGAAAAAAAAAAAGCAAACATAAAGCCATTGCAGGTAATAAGAAAATCGAGAAACATTTCAATTTTTTTGCTCGAATGCAAATATCTGACGATAAATAGACACTGAGGGTAAGTTAACAAAGGGAAGAGTGTGCATATACCTGGACAGGCGTGAAGGCTAAGCTCGACGTGAGTCCAGAAGTTGCACCGCCAGTTCCGTAACTCCTCTCCTTAACTCTGAAAATTTAAGGCGATACAAATCTTTAGTTAAAATTTTTTTTCAAAACTTCCAATGTTCGAGTTTAAAAGCAAAGGACGACAAGCAAAGCAAAGAGAGCTTACTTTTTGGCCACTTTAGATGCAAGACGGCTCTGACCAACTGATACACGTAGCTTACCACTACCAGCCTGACCAAGCATTCCATATCCTTCACCAAGTCCATCACCTTTACAGAAAAGCGAGCAAAATATGAGATCCAATTGAAAATGCGAGCTTGCCTCAAGGTCAGATGACATACTCGGTACAATAGACGTAACTAGAGATATAAAATAAACATCGCTCCGAAACAAAATTCATCATGTTTATGAATTTCTGTTATTATCATTATTACCTAAGGAGCTCTCTTCTGGTACCCCAAACTGCATCCTATTAGCAAGCTTGCGCATGTCTGTAATGGCATACCTATTTTAACAGTACAAGATCCATGTTAGCTTATTTCTAGCATGGCAAAAGTGTGCCATCTAGATGAGCCAAGTGACTATGAATGTTACCTTTCTTTCAACTTCCTCAATCTACGTCCACCCCTCTTCTTTTTAGGTTCGGAGTCAGGCACCGGGAGAGGCTTGGGCTGCTTAGCGGGCGGAGGCTCTTGCCATTTCTCGATCTTCTTCTGAATCTCCTCGCGCAATTTTCTCCCGGTAATGCCCGAAGGGTCCCCTCTAATAGCATCGACGCGTGCAGCTAACGTTGATTTTGCAGCCAACAGGCGACACGCTCGCATCCTAAGAGCGGGCGGCGTGCTCTGAAATATCTCAGTTTGCTCTATATAACCAATGCGAAACAGCGACGTTGCAGTAGATAAACCAGCAAGATTCTTCCTTTTAGCTCCGAGAAGCTGAACATTACAAGCAGGCATTTTGGCTAACGATGAAAGACCGCCTGCCATTCCCATAAGCTTTGCAGCAACTGCAGTTCCAACTATAGCAGAAAGATTAGGAGCGATGAATTCCATACGACTCTCTACATAATCAAGCACCTTCTTCTTAGCTGAATCCAAGGTAAGGGCCCTATCGCAAGCCTCGACTGTCTTTTCCAAGACATCCTCAGGAAGAGGCTTGCCGCTGGTGGTGGAAGCCGTAACGGAGACAACCATGATAATTGCAGATGGTAATAGACCTTCGAGGTCTACGAGGGTCAGATCCATTTCGTTGCCAATCTTTTTTACAACTCGAGCGTAGTCGATGGGATGATGGACAAGGGACTCGAGCTCGGGAAATTTTAGTCTATACTTGTCACGAATGAAGTTGTGGATGATGATGATTTCATTCTCGATGTCCACAGATAAGGCATTGCAATCGACTATCAACTTGTATTCTGGATCATCTTCTAGCACAATCGCCTGACTAGAAATTTCAGACCCCTTTTCCAGTGCGCTTTCGACTTTCTGCAAGCAAATAATTCCAAACATAAGAAATATTGAAACAGAAAAGCAGAGAAATATGGTGCAGCCGCTTAACGGTTAAGAAATTGACAAATCGAATTTAAATTGCCATCTAAACATTTCTAGCAATGAGATAAAGCCTAACATTTTCTAGACAAATATAAAATACCTGCATGATGTCATTATAACGTTGAGTCTTCTGTAGCTTGGAAACACTATCCAGGTCATCGTAGTTAAGAGCTTCAATGTCAGCAAGCTCACCGTCCAAATCTTCTTCCATCTTATCAGCATCAACATTATCAGTTTCCTGAAAATGAGATAGATTGAGAAACCTAGAGCAACAAAGAAAATAGTAACAGAAGCACGAAGGCAAGAACTTCCTAAATTAAGAAAATGAAAAGAAAAAGGTTAGAAATACTATCAATCTAACAAAAATAGGGTATGTTTTACTCACCAGAGCATCATCTTCATGATCGGACAACTCCTCAAGATCAGCTAGAAAAGAGTCATTCAGGGAAGCCTGAAAAAACTTAAATTAATCCCAACTCTCAAAGCTTGATAAACTACAACACGTTGCTTGCACTACTTAGCTTGGCACAAATTCAACACTCATACCCTCTTAATTGCAAACTACAATATATTACCGAATCGAAATAGAGTAGCTACGATTCTCCATCGACAAGCTGAGAGTTGAGAGTTGTGATATGTACGCATGGAAGACAACCCCAGAACACATACGCGATGATCAAACTAGTACAAAACCGGAAATAAGATGCAGTGACAAAAAAAAAAAAAACAAATCAATTACCATTGCTCATACAGCGTCAGAACGAGGCGGACGGCAAGAAATTCCAAAACCCAAAGCTTATTGAGGACCGATGGAAGATAATCGATGGATTTGAAACCCTAGATTCGTGATAAATAGAGGGAATTGATTCTATTATTAGAGAAAAACTGCTCGTTCTTTGTATAACAATGCTTCCTCTCCTCTCCTACGTCTGCAAATTGAGGAGTTGGTGAATAATTTTTTGACCCGTCGATACAACGGCCCAAACTGCTTAATTGGGCCAATTGAAGCCCATCTTTATTTTTATTATTAACTAGTTAAATAATATTTCTTCAGTGTTGATAAAAATCTCTTTCCACGGGTGAAAAAAACGATATATTATGTCACTAGTTTAATAATATTTCACTAGCATCGGAAGTAATTTTAGAGCTACGATCTATATGAATTATGATTATGAGCTAAAGAAAGAGAGCATTCTTTTCTTTTACGTGAACGTTTTCGAGTTCCAATTCAAGGAGTGGGATATTATTTATAGTTCGTAATTTGCATGCGAAAACTCATTTATAAAAAAGATAATAATACATACTCCCTCCGTCCCAAACCGTTTTGAACATTTTACTATATCGGGCGTCCCAAACCGTTTTGGACATTTCCTTATTTAGCAAAAAACTATCACAAACAATCAATATAATAGTATTAAATATTCTCAAAAGACGTGTCAAAATATACACTTTTTTACCTTTTGATTGTACTATATTATTAAAATATTCAGTTTCTTAAAACCCGTGCAAAACTCCGAATGTCCAAAATCGTTTGGGATAGAGGTAGTATTATTTTTAGTACATTCAATGTATGTGCAATATATTATATATTTTGAATATTTATATTATTAATTAAGTTATTTAAAAAATAAAATTTTAAAGTAACGATAAAATTGTAAAAAATTAAATATTAAAGGTAAATGGTAAAAATACTTGACAACATTTCTTTCTTTTTATGGGTATGGAACTGAAATACTTTTAAATTTCGTTATTGTGCCTAACGTCAGTCCACTTAAGAGGTGAGTTGACACAAATAAGTTGATGTAGTTCCACCCTTTGCCAATATTTGGAAAAGCCCATCAACTTATCAACTTTACAAAATCTCCTAACTGCAAAATCAAACAATCACTGGGTAGATTTACTGACTAACTCTCAAGCCATCCTTTTGATAATATCTAACAAAACCTCATTCCAAGCATCAATGGCGCCGGGCAAACACCAATGAACGCAGTCATTTTGAACCCTTTCTGAGACCCCATTCGCAAATGGAAATGGATTCATGTAGGGCCCAGGATGAGCGTCGGGCCTAAGCAACGCCAGTTTCGTAATATCGACAACCTCAAACCTTAACTTATTTGCAATAACCTCTTTGAAAACCCTAGACTTTGCTTCTAACAATGCCTTAACCCCAATTTTCCTCATCTCCTCGTTCATACCCTCGAGCGTAACTTCGTCTGCATTGTAAGGACGAATCTTCGAACACGCCCCAAATTTATCCCACTCGCCCTCGAAATGCGCCGGCGAAAACGTCGTCAGGAAAACGTACTTTTTCTTACCACTATCTTCTCTCTTGACCCCACTAATAATCTCATCAAATGATGTCCTTAGGGCTTTACCATAAGCATCGTAAAACCCTACCTCGGTGTAGTTGTCGAGGTAATGACAACCTAGTACTTTGCCCCCATAATGGTAGACAGCTCGGTGCAAATACCAATGCCCTATGGACAAAACGATGACGTCTAGGGTATCTATGTCCCGAGCCCACTTTTCGTCGGCAGTGTCCAAGAACAAGGTGTTGAAGTCTTTCTCGGGGGTTTTCTCCACCCCCTTGACGAGGAAGGGCGACCAATAAATTGAGAGGTTGACTCTGTGCGAAGGGATTTTCCATCTCCTGAACTTTTTGTTGTCATCTCCTCCGACCGTGTAATAAAGGTAGGGTTTTGAGACTGCGGATAACGAGCAGAGCAATGACTCTAACTGGTTTCTCGCCAGGGAATCTCCTACGAAGGCTACGTGTTTTTCTTCGAGGAGTTTGAGGAATGTTTTGGGGTCGAATCTTGGAAGTTCGCACTGGCTAGGGTTCCATCGCCAGAAAAGGTAGTCTTTATCAGGTCGTCCGTAGGAGATGCAGTTTCGGCCTTGTTTGATCGTTTCGCATGTTGTCCCGTCATATGACGGCCCCACGTCGGTTTTGACCCATTCTCCTTGCGTGTAATCGCATGCTAATGTTTCGTTTTTAACTATTGAAGCTTCTGCACAAACACACACACACACATTCCTGAAATATTAACTATAGAAAATGATATCTAATTAAGATTATGATCCATTTTGCATGCATACCTTGCGAAGGAGGCGGAGGAGGAGGAGAGATTTGAACATCGAGATTGTGGCCAATGTTATTATGATTTATTGGAGAAAAAGGAAATGGATTTAGATAGAGGTAATGAAGGAGAATTATGGGGAAGATGGGAAGAAAAATGTAGGGAAATAGTTTGGTGTAAGAAAAGGGATGTGATTGCGCTTTTTTATCTTGTGCTAATGCGTAGGTGTTGATCGATGATGAAGAACTCATTTTTTCATCACCGTGTTATGAGATGAGTGTTGAGATGATGAGAGAGGGGAGGGGAAGCACATAAAATGTTGCTTTTTATGTCTTTTTTTTTAATAAAAAGAACGAAGAAAATTAAAGAAAAGCTAAACGATCTCAAGAATCCCATTACATGTGGTTGGCCAATTAATGTTTGCTACCATTGTAGATACTATTTTTGAGCTTAAAAACATGTGGTGACGCTCACCTTTTTCTGAATTATATTCTTACACTTATATTTGACATACATGTTATACTCTTTATCTATATAGACTCCATTTTACGTTTTATACAAATTATACATTATTTTTTTGTCTAGGTATCACCACCACATAATTTTTTTTATATATAAATGGCTTCTGAAAATCTTCCATTTAATTTATGTAATGGACCAATTAATATGCTTTTAAATAATTTTTGTGGACCAAAATTGAATATCAGATGTATCAGTACCACAATCGTATATTTATCGTTGCAATGCAATAGAATAATAAACTCTTTTGCTGGTAAAGCAAGTCAACTTTCTTTCTAAATTGGGATTGTTACGGAAACCACTTTTCATCCATTTTCTATTTCTTTTATCGTCGTTGTAATGGGGAACTGATTTTGTGTCCACAACAATGCTCATGAAGATTTGTCATAAATCAATATTTTAAAATTTAATGCAAATGTATGTTTCAAGTTTCAACTCACGACACTTCTTGATAACAAGATGCTTAAATTAGTAAATAGCTGAAGCAAGAAATTTGAAATAATACAGGAAAGGTTAGGTGAATAGAATAAATAAAATCATACCAGAACTCGTTGCGTGCCTATGAATATAAAAATTATTATGCATTGCATGTCAATCAATATATGCAGCAAAACTAAGATTCAAACATTGGACCGTAGGCGTTCATAATCATTTCATGTAAACATCAAATGATCGCATTTGACTTCGGCTTAAAATTACGCGATTGAAGAACCCTCAATTATTATGTATTGATCGAAGAAAATATAGCTTTTATTATTTCTTCCGAAAACCCAAAATTAAATCAAACGAGTCGAAGAAACTCGTCATAAACCGCATTTAATAATACGTTATTCATTTCCTCACCTCCTTGTAAAAGACGCATCATATCACTCATCTCCCCATCTTCATTATTACAGTAACGATCACAATTCTCCGGCCGCAGCCCAACCACCGCCGGCGGCCCCTCCGCCGCATCTCCGCCACCGCTCGCCGCCCGGCTGCCCAAGCTCTCCGTTCTGGGCAGATTAGCCAAACTAGAAACTCTTACAGGCTTCGGAAAATAAACCCTAACCTTTTCCCCTTCATCATTACAAGAGCTCTTCTTTGACTTGTCTTCAACCTCCTCATTTTGCTTCTTCTTCATCGTACTACTACGGTCCGAAAAATCATCACTTTTGTATTTCTTGGTGGGTTCGGGAAAATTAATAATATTATTATCATTATTATTATACTCAATAAGCTTCTTCTTCTTCTTCTTGGAGAGATGGGTATTCCAATGGTTCTTAATCTCATTGTCAGTTCGACCCGGCAACCGACCCGAGATCAGAGACCATCGATTTCCCAGGAGGCTTTGCAGCCGTACGATTAGATCTTCTTCGTCTTGGGTTATGTTCCCTCTTTTGATTCCTGGCCGTAGATAGTTCATCCACCTAAGTCTACAACTCTTACCACATCTCAACAACCCTATTTATTCATTCGATTTACGTATTGTAAGAAATGAAGTCTACATATATATTATATATAAGGTACAAGAATTCAAAGTGTAGAGTACAAACCAGCGTTCTTGGGAAGAGAACTCCATTTGCCATCGCCGTTTTGCTGAATGTAGTTTTCGAGCAAAGCATCTTCTTGGGCTGACCACGGACCTCTATTTAGTCCCACCTTCGAACAACATGGAGTTCTTCCCATTTTATTATTATTTGTTTATGTTATTAAAGTTGAGTTTGTACTAAATACGCACTATAGAGAGAGGGAGATGGGAGATTTTTGCTTTTATAGCTAGTTAGCTACGCTATGAGGGACGATATATAGAGGGAAATTAATTACGTAACATATTTATGTGTGTGTACAATACAATGTACATTGACCTGAATTCTAACGATGATGATTATGATGACGATGATGTTGACTTATGAGAACAACGACGTGGTCGTTGCAAATATGAATACAAATATGAACGCACGATGCAAAGAAATATTTCACGTGAATAATGAGAACTAGTACTATTTGCATATTAAATGCATGTGCAATAATATATAAATAGAAGAATATGTGTTATAATTATTTTTATGTAGAAAATGTGTTCCTATATTTAATCAATTCATTAAAAATTAAAATTAGTTTTAAATTTAATGTGTATTAAAAATATATTTTTTTATTATTATACTAATAATAGATAGTGAGTGGTTATACTAATAAGATAGTGGGTGGTTATTAACTTAAGTGTTTTTCAATAATTATTAATTGACAAAATTTATGATTGACTATATAATGCATTAGTATTGATTTCGGTACAGGCGATGTTCTGCCTCGTACTTTTACCCCAGAAATTAAAACAGCGTGTCTATGTAAGATTATATTGGGCTTGACATAACACACAAGCCAGACAATAATGCGTTGGAATTGATTTTAAATGTATATTTGTTCACTAGTAAAATAATTTATTTATTTGAATTCTTTTGTAGAATCGATTTTCCCCTTTTGTTTTGGTACGTTAATGCGTATATTGATAGTTCATCGTGTCTTTTTTTTTTCTATTAATTAGACCATAAAAAGAATTGCATCAGCTTATAACTCAAAAGTTTTACGAAATTGAGTCTGGACTTGCTTTACGAGTAAGATTTTTTAACACTTATTATTATATATATATTACGAATATAATTTCTAATCAGAATCCAATGCGTACACGGGGCTCACTAAGTCTACATATATGTCATTGTTGGCTGGGAAATAAAAAATATTCGAAGATTGTGTAGCACACAATTTCCTTAAAATAGATTCGCTCCCTCACGTATGTGCTAGAGGTTCACGAGCGTCTATTTCCCAGGATACTTCGAAAAAACACGGCGTTCGTTTAGCACAAAAACGACACCGACTACGAACGGAACAAGAAATATAGCAGAAATAATATTTGAGGAATATTTTCTTATTTATCTTCAATTTAATTCTTGTATATTTGTTGTGTTTTTTCCTTTGTCCAAATGACCTATTTATAGCCAAAATATTGGAATAAAAAATAATTTTTTTTTTTTTATAATAGAAAGCAATCACACGTTATTTTGAGTTGAAGAGTGGTTAAAAAACCACTCATTTTGAAAGCCACCAATCCCAACTTCTAGAAGTTGGGCCTTCTAGAAGTTGGGCCTATTGGGCCAAAACCGAAGCCCGATAGCTTAGTTTGAAAGCCCAAAGCCCAAACCAAAGCCCAATAGCTTAATTTAAAAACCCAAATTCTCATTCAAATAAATACTTTACAAAATTAAATTATCTAACAATCCCCCACATGAATGAGAATTGTTTTTGTAATGTTTCTGCTAATCTAATGATACTCTGCATGGAGGATAGTATGTTTTACCATTTGAACTTCCTCCTTGTATGCACGCTTGGTTTACTGCAGTCCAGTAGAACGCGATGTCTTTGAACTGTCCCGCTTTCCGTGTAAACGAACCCACGTACAATACACAGAGACCATTTTTCTCTTGTTCCGTTCTCATGGTTTTGTCCAGTACGGCCATGGACACGTCCTGATTCTGCGAGGGTTTCTAAAGAACTAAGCCTTTCAGTTCTCCTTTGAAGCGGCCCCACTTCTCCCTAACATAGGTGACTTGTCACGTCGCGAGTATTTTCTATTAATACTCTATGATAGTCATTAAAGCATCATAATGCTAGCCTTTTCCGTCATCACTGTTTCTTGACAGGAATGAGCGGGGTTATCCCCCACAGTGATACCAAGTCCTAAAATTAGGTTGTCCCTTTGAACCTAGATCTTGGGATCTCCAGTCATATAGGTAGGGTTTTCCTTCTTAGCACTTTTATACGTTAAGGCTTTAAGCCCATCCCTCTCGTCAACCTTTCAACCGTATCTCTATTTAACCCTTTGGTTAGCGGATCCGCAATGTTATCCGTCGATTTTACATAATCAATCGAGATAACTCCAGTTGAGAGCAGTTGTCTAATGGTATTATGTCGACGACGTATGTGTCTCGACTTACCATTATACATAGTACTCTGTGCTCGTCCTATAGCCGATTGGCTATCGCAGTGTATGCATATAGGCGGCACAGGTTTTTCCCACTTAGGAATATCCTCCAAGAAATGGCGTAACCATTCAGCTTCTTCTCCACATTTATCCAAGGCAAAGAACTCGGATTCCATAGTGGATCTCGCTATAACCGTTTGTTTCGAGGATTTCCAAGACACAGCAGCTCCAGCAAGTGTAAACACATAGCCGCTTGTGCTCTTAGAGTCCTTCATGTCAGATATCCAGTTCGCATCTGTGTAACCTTCTAACACAGCCGGATATCGACCATAGTGTAATCCATAGTCTCGAGTATACCGTAAGTATCTCAAAACCCGTATTATAGCGGTCCAATGATCCGCACTCGGATTGCTCGTGTAAGAACTTAGTTTGCTTATAGCATAAGCAATATCTGACCTAGTACAGCTCATTAGATACATCAAGCTTCCGATAATCCGGGAGTATTCTACTTGAGAAATAGGCTCTCCGCGATTTTTCGACAAATGAACGCTTCGATCTAATGGCGTTCTAGCAACACCAGAATCACCCTTACAGAATTTGTCGAGAATTTTGTCTACGTAATGAGCTTGACTCAAAACAAGACCGTTACTTGTTCGTTTGATTTTAATTCCTAAAATCACGTCCGCAAGTCCCATATCTTTCATGTCAAATTTCGAATTTAACATATCCTTGGTAGACTTGACCATTTTGTCGTTACTACCAACAATGAGTATGTCGTCTACATACAAACATAAAATGACATAGTCATCGCCTGTTTCCTTTGAGTAAACGCATTTATCGCTCTCATTGATTTTAAAACCGTAGTTGATCATCGCATGATCAAACTTTTCGTGCCACTTTTTAGGGGCTTGTTTCAAACCATACAAAGATTTGATTAATCTACATACTTTCTTTTCGGTTCCAGGAGCACGAAAACCCTCGGGTTGCTCCATATAGATTTCTTCGTCTAATTCACCGTTTAAGAAAGCCGTTTTGACATCCATTTGGTGTACTTCCAAATTTCTTAAGGACGCGATAGCAAGTATCATCCTTATCGAATTTATTCTCGTCACGGGAGAATATGTGTCAAAGTAGTCTAAGCCTTCGCGTTGCTTGTATCCTTTGATAACAAGTCTGGCTTTATACTTTTCCACAGACCCGTCTGGTCTCATTTTTCTTTTAAAGATCCATTTTGATCCTAAAGGTTTACATCCTTTTGGGAGATCAACTAACTCCCAAGTATGATTCTGCAAAATAGAATCAATCTCGCTTTTTATGGCTTCTTTCCATAAAGGCCCGTCCACGGAGCTCACTGCTTCGTCATAAGTCAGCGGTTCCTTTTCAATCAAATATGTAACAAAGTCGTCACCAAAAGATTTCTCTATTCGGGCACGCTTGCTTTGTCTCGGTTCCATCTCATGAACCGTACTAGGAATCTCGGTTTCTATATCATCTCGTTTAGATGTACCGGATCCATACTCGGATTTACAAGGAAATACATTTTCAAAGAAATACGCATTCCTCGATTCCATGACCGTGTTCTTGTGTATATCCGAAATTTTCGAATCATATACAAGAAACCGATATGCTGTACTATTGAGTGCATATCCTATGAAAATACAGTCCACCGTTTTAGGACCAATTTTCACTGCTTTAGGCGTAGGTACGGCTACCTTCGCCAAACACCCCCACATTCGCAAATGTTGGTACGAAGGCGTCTTTCCTTTCCATAACTCATATGGAGTTTTATTCATTTTCTTTCGAGGTATCCTATTTAATAGGTAGTTACTCGTTAAGATAGCTTCGCCCCACATATTTGGCGATAGACCTGAACTCAGTAACATCGCATTCATCATCTCTTTTAATGTGCGATTCTTTCGTTCGGCCACTCCGTTTGATTGAGGTGAATACGGGGCGGTCAATTCATGGACAATACCATGTTCCACACAGAAGTTCCCAATTGGCGCTTCGTATTCTCTACCTCGATCACTTCTCAATCTTTTAGTTTTCTTACCGAGTTGCGTTTCAACTTCGGTTTTGTAGAGAACGAATTTCTCTAATGCTTCGTCTTTGCTCTTAAGCAAATAAACATAGCAATATTTGGTGCAATCATCAATAAATGTTATAAAATATTTATTGCCACCACGTGTTTGAACGTATTTCAAATCACATAAATCGCTATGAATTAATTCAAGCGGTTCGGTACTTCTTGCTACCGAGGGGAAAGACGATCTCGTCATTTTTGCTTCAACGCAAATTTCACATTTATGTTTCGAATTAATTTCGAATGTTGGAATATGGTCCATGTTAATTAATCGACGTATCGATTCAAAATTAACGTGACCTAATCTACCGTGCCACAAATTGGAAGATTCAAGCAAGTAAACGGAAGAACGTTTTTCATTCTCATTTACAATAGTCATTACATTCAGCTTGAACAAACCATCACAGGCATAACCTTTACCAACAAACACACCCGACTTAGACAATATCACTTTGTCAGATTCAATAACAATACGAAAACCGTGTTTGTTCAACAAGAATCCCGATATAAGGTTCTTGCGAATTTCCGGTACATACAACACATCTTTCAGCGTTAGTATTTTTCCGGACGTCATCTTGAGCATCACGTTCCCTTTTCCTTCGACGGTAGCAGCAGCCGAGTTGCCCATGTAGATCTTTTCTCCTTCAACCGGCTCACAGGTAGAGAAGAATCTACGGTTCGTGCACACATGACGTGTAGCACCGGTATCGATCCACCATTCTTGTGGATTCGACCCAATCATGTTTACCTCCGAAACCATCGCGACGAGGCTCAAGTCCTCAACTTCTTTGGTGATGTCTTTCACCATATTGGCCTCGTGTTGCTTCTTTGGAAGTCGACAATCCGACGACTTGTGGCCTAGTTTGCCACAATTGAAGCACTTTCCCTTGAACTTATAGTTCGGCTTAGCGACGCCTCCGGTCGCCCCAAGTTTCGCTTTGGGTTTAACCGCGCCTTTGCCCTTTTTAGAGCTATGCTCCACCACATTTACTTTCGGTTCAGATGAGCTCGACACTCTCTTTTCCGACCTTTTGTTGTCTTCTTCGATTCGAAGTCTAACAATCAGATCCTCCAAAGACATCTCCTTGCGCTTATGCTTGAGATAGTTTTTGAAGTCTTTCCAGCCCGGCGGCAGCTTTTCAATAATAGCCGCTACTTGGAAAGATTCACTCAGAACCATCCGTTCTGCATGGATCTCGTGCAAGATCAATTGGATCTCTTGTACTTGACTAATCACAGTCTTGGAATCGACCATTTTATAATCAAGGAACCGTCCGACAACAAATTTCTTTGTACCGGCATCCTCAGTTTTATATTTCCGGTCTAACGATTCCCACAATTCCTTAGCCGTAGCGACCGCACCATACACGTTGTACAGAGTATCGCTTAGGGCATTCAGAATGTAATTACGACACAGGAAATCAGAGTGTTTCCATGCATCAACAGCGATCATGACCTCAACGTTCGTCTCGCCGTCGTTCACCTTAGGCTCGACCTCTTTCAAGTAGTTGGCCAAGTTCAGCGTGGTGAGATAAAAGAGCATCTTTTGCTGCCATCTCTTGAACGTCGAGGCTGTCCCCATAAATTTCTCCGGCTTCTCCAGGTGGTTGATCGGTACGCTTGGCTTCGTAACCACAGGTATGGCAGTGGGGATAAAAGTAGTAGGGAGAACGTCAATGTTTCCTTCGTTTCTCGTAGATTCTTGGTTGTTGTGGAAATCCACGTTGTCTGACATCTTTGCGGGATCGTCGGATCTATTTTAAGATTGTTGGCTGGGAAATAAAAAATATTCGAAGATTGTGTAGCACACAATTTCCTTAAAATAGATTCGCTCCCTCACGTATGTGCTAGAGGTTCACGAGCGTCTATTTCCCAGGATACTTCGAAAAAACACGGCGTTCGTTTAGCACAAAAACGACACCGACTACGAACGGAACAAGAAATATAGCAGAAATAATATTTGAGGAATATTTTCTTATTTATCTTCAATTTAATTCTTGTATATTTGTTGTGTTTTTTCCTTTGGCCAAATGACCTATTTATAGCCAAAATATTGGAATAAAAAATAATTTATTTTTTTTTTTTATAATAGAAAGCAATCACACGTTATTTTGAGTTGAAGAGTGGTTAAAAAACCACTCATTTTGAAAGCCACCAATCCCAACTTCTAGAAGTTGGGCCTTCTAGAAGTTGGGCCTATTGGGCCAAAACCGAAGCCCGATAGCTTAGTTTGAAAGCCCAAAGCCCAAACCAAAGCCCAATAGCTTAATTTAAAAACCCAAATTCTCATTCAAATAAATACTTTACAAAATTAAATTATCTAACAGTCATTTACTATCTTTCATCAACCATGTCTTATTACGTAATAATTCGAAAATTTTGTTTTTAATATGCTCCGTTGATTGTGTTGCGGAAAAAGACAAACTATTTAACAATTGAGGGGTGAATATGATTATTTATACTCCTACTTCCATTGTTTAGAAGATTTATTTAGGATAAATTTATTGCAAAAAAAAAAAGGAAAAGAAAAAGGAAGTTATGTGCATGAATATTTACTTCATGTGAAATCCCATAATCTTTTCCAAAAGTAAATAGGGGGATCCTCCAAAACATCACCATAATCCTCCAATCGCCTAATCATCACCATGTTTGTTAAGCCTAGTGACTAGTCATCACCATGATAAAAATGGGTGATATTCTAACTTTCGGATCACCCCGAAAAAGCTCGGTGATCTTACACCACGGTGATGGGGTCTTTATTTCAAAATTTTATTTGGACAACATTACCCCTTAGTTAAGCATTTATGCATAATACATCCTTATTCATATGGTAAATTATATAAATTTTAAAGTATTTAAATCTTAAAATAATATATTTAATAATAAATAATTATATTGAATACCTATATAAAAAAACCTATTATCAATTCTTAAAAAATTTTAAACACGATATTATAGTAATCATCATTACGTAATTATCATCTCAATATATATATATAATCCACATAATTTATATAATATTCGTAGGGTTAAATATAATATTTACGCAATATCACCGCTCACACATCACCGTGTTTAGACGAACACAATATTCCTTGATATGCAAAATGGAATATATCCCAAAACAAACACGTAATTCACATCACTGAGTATCACCGTGATGTTGGATCACCTTAACACTCCCAGTAATGGAAAGCAAATGCATGCAAGTCACGTGACAACACATGACTTTACAGCCACGAAATTGGTTGTTATTAGAAAATAAATGCAATTTCAATTCTTTTATCTACTAATTGCACGCTTTAAAGTTTATATAACGCAGCCTTGAATCGGCTAAAGAGATTTTTGTCTAGCTACAAGTCTCATGATATCACAAGTGAGAAAAAAAAAAAAAAAGAATACAGAAAAATATGGACTTAAACCGATTCGAGTCGAGTATATTGCTTCGGGTTATTTATGTGTTATTGTTTGGTAATATCTGTGAACATATTTATTTTTGTTCATTATTCTCGGCTATGTTTGATATAAAGATTCCAACGTATAAAATGTGCAATGATACAACAAGCGTATAATAATGTATCATGATCTTAAAAGGCATTACGTAATATACGTTTAAATATGCTCCGTTGATTGTGTTTGTTAGAAGACAAACTACTCATTTAATTTGTCATATATATGCCTTTTTTTTAATTCCAAACACGTTTATTATGCCTCTTGATAAAATAAGAAAGCTACTACAAATATTCTAAAGATATGACAATCTTGAATCTAGTTGGCAAATTTATTTTATAATAACAAAATAGAGAAAGAGGAAGCTTCGGATAATGAACGAGCCAAAAACAAATGAAATTCCTTTCAACACATTATAATCATCAATAGTGAAGTGACGATTTTAGAATAAAGAATATATTATCAAGAAAGTCACTTTTAGTAGGCTAGACTATAATAGGGAGTTCAATGTGTTTTGCTCTTCATTTATGTAACGCAAACAATGAGCCAACCAAATATTGGGACAAAGTTACTAGTTTTGTTTTTCCATTTTTGTCGGTCTTTTTGGGCCGGTAAGTTCAAGGATTGCCCAATACGTTTGGGCTTACAAGCCCAAATTATTTCCGCAATTCGAAGCGTTTCGAATTTAGTTCAATAAGACCCCTGGGAAAAATACTTATTTTGATGATTATACTATTTTTTGTTTTCAACCTAGTCGTCGCGTAATCTTTCAATTACCTATACTCTTTTATACAGAGTTTAGGGTGGATAAAACAATTGGTATGGCTCGATTGATTAATCATTTTTTTTTAGTACATTACTTATTAAAAATATGCATTAATACGTAATTTTATTTTATGTGTGTGCTAAAAATAATAGTATTAATAAAAGAAAATCAGGTAATATTCGTAAGATGATGAAATTGAAATCTCACAGTAGATAAAAGGTTGTTGATATCATCACAGCACAAGAAAAAAAGCTGACGTGGCAGAACATGTCGCTTGTCATGAATTGCGGGCCCAATTTTTACTCAGTGTAGATAGATGTCGTGGTAATGCCGACATTCGGGTCCTAGGATTTTGCACCGTCAGATTCAGACACATCAGTCTACATCGACGGCTACTGAGAGCTCCTGCTTTTTAGAGTATACAACAAGTGAATAAGACAAAAAATACAGTAGGACCAATAATTTCCTTTTCCATTAATTCATTGAATGTAGGGTATATTACGGGCCCTATCAGTATAAAATTCATTTTTTAAATAAGATTCAGACCTGTCAGTATAAAATTTAGTTTTAAGGACCAGATTTCTGCAGTATCACTTTATTTTTCTGCAGTATCACTTCATTGTTATGCAGTACCACTTCATTGTTCTGCAGTACAACTTTATTGTTACTGCAGAAACAATGAAGTGGTACTGCAGAACAAATGAAGTGGTACTGCATAACAATGAAGCGGTACTGCGGAACAATGAAAGTGGTATTGCAGAAATCGGGTCCTTAAAACTATTATTTTTTTTGACAGGGCCTGAATGAAAATTGCCCCTGAAATGTATTATCAATGTTTTTACGAGGTTTAAGATGCTTAAGAGAAGTGCATGCATATAAAATTTAGGTGCCATTCAATAGATTCAAATATTTTATATTTGTTATTTATTTATTTGTTTTCTTTTTCCTCTTTTGGGTTATGATCGTTCATTATTGATGAAGGTAAAGGCAAAAGCTGGGAAATGAAGAAACTTTAATTGGCAAAAGGCTGAAAAAAAGTGGGGAAAAAAGGAAAAGCAAAACATTGGGATGCCGTTGACTTATTTCTCATTGATTCTAATGATGCGATGGCTTTGAGATGTGACAAAATTATTTAAAATCTTTTGCAATTCAAATAATTTTCATGAAATTAAATAACAATGTATTTATGGGTACCTTAATATAATTTCACATACTAAATCTGTTTATGAATGGACGGAAAACCCTAGCCAAGACCGTGACATATTATAACTTATGACACATTAGTGCAGAATTATGTATGAAGCTAATGGTTTATGAACTTACACCAACTATAGAAAAGGATTGTTGTTCCTAATTCATCTTAAACTTAAACTTAGCTAGACATAGTGGTCCTATAATGTTTTGTGGATTTTCCTTCTATAGTAAACGTGCTTAATTTGAAAAGGATAATGATTGGCCACTCGAAAAAGATTGAATTAATTAGATTAAACATGCAATGTCCAGATAGGAATAAAATCAAATCCAAGGTCATGGTGTTTATCTTAAAGTGTGTTTTAGATTAAATTTTGAGGTTGGTGAGTGAATGTATGAGTTGCAAGCGCTAAGTCAAGATTATCAAGCTAGATTTGATATCATAACTTATAAATAGCATGGGACCCTTATATAATAACATGTTAATTCTTTTAGTACAAATGTTTCTCAATATTCCTTACCAAACATCGACATTGTAGAGGACGGCTTTGGATTCCTTTGAATAATTTAAATTTTTTGTGCATGTATGTGTGTGCGTCGACATTTATTTTCATTACACTAATTGTGTTGGGAGGTAAAATTTTTCACAAATAAGGTTAAGTTTAGCATTTTTACATGCAAACTAAGAGCATCTCCAACGGATACTTTATTTTTGTGTATAGCACCCAAATAGAGTACGTTTCTACTAGGAGACTCTATATTTCACACAAATTGTGTTGATTAGCAGAGAAACTCTAGTTCTACAGTACCACAATTTTTAACACAAAAATAGAGTTTTAATTTCTACTTATTTTTATGTATTTAATAAAATCTATTTTATTATATAAGCAAAAATAATATTAATTTTTATTTATTGATATTTGCCTTTTAATTTAATAAAATTATACTTAAATAACATGCTAATTCTATAATTTATTTCATTTTTAAATATTAATATTTATATTATATTGACTTTTTACTTTTATATAATAAAGTTTAATAAGTCAATTATGATAGTAATATATAGGAATTTGATTTTTAGTATAAAAACTGAGTTGGAGTGAAAACTAGTGTAGAAAATAGAGTTTATGTTTGGAGTAAAAGCACTGTAGCAACTGTATTATTGTGTAATATTACCTGTATTTTTATGCGTTGCGTTGGAGATGCTCTGAGATGTAACCTCACTATTGATACGCAATGCATCTCTGTATAAAGTGTGCATCACAACGTTTTCTTATGTCAAGAAAGGCAAACAATAACCCCACTCGAAACCAATACAGAAAATGCCCTATCATGAAGCTTTCTTGCAGAAAAGTAGGCTTTCTTAAAGACCCCATACACATACTAACCAATCAGCCACAGCCCACAAATCCATACACGGATAACATTTCAAAAACAATATATATATTACCTGTATTTTTATGCCGCGGGCTGAAGATGGTCTGATAAGAAAATTTAACTGCTTAATTTATAACATGAGAAATCTCTGAAAATGAAAAGAGGACAGTGCAGGGACGAAATGCATTTTTTTTAAAAATCTTTGCCAATTCTAAGGTAAAACGCTAATTATAAAAAGTATTCCACATAGATAGAAGATATATTCAAACTTCAAACCATGATGATAGTATCAATAACGCTGTCTCAGCTTAAAATTCATATTTAATTAATACTCTCTCTATATCTGCTGTCAGATCATTTATCATTTAGTCCGTAATTTTCATGACAAGAAAACATAAACTGAGTTGGCATAGTCCATTTTGATTTGAACATCACTATGTCTGTTGTAAATACTAATTATGTATCATTTCGTCAACGTGATTTTTATACATACCTGAAATAAATGTAGTATAATATAATATAACTAGGGTTGTGACGTCGTTTTTGTACGGTAGCTGAGGCATAATAAATGTTTATATATTTGATATATAAATTATACTCCCTCCGTCCCGGTAACTTTTGTACATTTTACCAAATCGGGCGTCCCACTATCTTTTATACATTTCTATTTAGTAAAAAACTATCACACACAATCAATATAATAATATTAAATATTCTTAAAAGACGTGTCACACCATACACTTTTCTACCTCTATATTATTAAAATATTCAGTTTCTTAAAAACCGTGCCCGAACCCATATGTACAAAAGATATAGGGACAGAGGGAGTATATGTTTACAATATTTTCCTTTATGTAATCATAATCCGTTCACATACCCCAGAAACCCATTTTAGGGTTTTGTAGAAAAGGCCGTTCTTGATATAATTAAAATCTTATGGGGATTTTCTTTACTTGAAAAATAAAAATAAGAATTTGGGGCAGTGACAGAACTTTGTTCAGAAATTGATCTCTTAAAGCTTTACAAATTTACAGTATAGAATAGAAAGGGATGGGTGGGGGTGGGGTGGTAACTGGTACCAATTATATTCATACGTATAATTAATAATGTATATCGATGTAATAATATGTATGTTTTGTAATATTTTTCTTACAAGAGCTGTAAAGTGAAAAAAAAAAAAAAAAAACATCATCAGTTTCCAAGGTGGGGACTGACTCATAATAATTTACTACTATTCATCTCGTGCTTAACTCCCGCGGAATATTCTCATCAATTTGGTCACCAAAAAAAGATAAATCTGTATATATAGTGTACGATTAATATGTGATAACACTATTTAGTATTTACGTACGATTTATCTAGAGTTAGAAGGAAAAAAAAAAGAAGTGTATTTGCTATTTATTGTGATTCAATTAATTTCCTTTCAAATGAATGTCATCATGAGAATTAAAGGTCAAATCTCTGCAATTAAAAAGATATCAGCAGTGTAATTAAGTAATGATACGAAAGCTTTATAAAGGCATGATTCTGAATTAAAAATTAAATTAATATTTTTATATATCTAATTAGTGTATTTACCTTACCCGTCACACTTGTCCGGGAATATGATGAAAATACTTTTATTGTAGGATATACACCGCAATAATTGCATTAAATAAATGTTATATGAAGATCCTTTCTAATAATAGATTGAATATCACCATTGAAGTCTTTGGTCATCAACGATACCTCTCGGCTCTCATCATCCACCAATTGACTAAACATTTGACGCTCATTAATGTGTATTTTTTTGCATCCAATTTTGTTATTTGATTTATTTAAATATAACTATTTACAAATTCGTCATTCATGTCCTCAGTATCAGCTTTATTCTTACCGCTATGTTTATATTATTTGTTTTTTTCTATTTTAAATTGGGTGGGCAGAAAAGCAATATTGGACCGCAAATTGTTGGGGGAGGGCCACAAGCAAAAGGGACCTTTTTAGATCTACGTTTTCTTTGTAATATATTTATTATTTAATTGACATTATCATCGTATAAATTGACAAATGACATTTACTATATTAACTGTTTTAGCATTACTGAAAACTCCAAATTTTGTAGTTGTAAAAGCATTTAGAAGGAACAATAATATCATATCATTGGTGAAGAGACGCTGAGGTCGTTTTGTAATGACTTCTCTTCCATATTTTAAATTAGTCAAATAGTTTCATATCATCGTACGAATTATACGAAACTAGAATAATGAAAATGAATAGTAAGATTGGATCTCACCTAAACTCTTTGATTATTGTAATATATATTATAGTTGGAATATAGGGACTACGGCGCATTGTTACTTAAAAAAAGGATTAAGCTTAAGCTACTTTGATGATTAATTAAAACTAGTGATTTAACACAATTAACGTATATGCTACTATCTCAAAAAATATTAAATAAACTTTTGAATATATGATGTAAATATTATAATGTTAATTGTTTTCAATATTTTTATGATAAATTGGTTTCATCTTTAATATAATAGTGTTTAAATTAATAATAATTTTTAATTTGATTCATTAATTAAAAAATGGTAATTTACATGAAGTTGACAAAGTAATTACTATGTAGTGGTCTCCCTTAATATAATAGATAGATAAAGCTGAGAAATTATACTTCTTTATCATCAAGATAAAATTGGTTTAGTTGTGCTATTACTATGTCACATAAAAAGGAAAAGGAAAAGAAACAAATCTCGTGCTCGAAATAGTATAGAAAAAAGCACCAATAAGTTGAATAAATCTCCCGCAAAGATATTATAGGAGATAAAGGGCAAATCAAAAGCAATAAACGCTTTACATAAGGAATATCGCAGTCACTCTCAAGTCTCAATAGCATATTCTTGTAAATCCACTAATTTTTCTTTTTCTCATACATATCAAATTTCTTTTTTTTTTTTTTTATGAAGTGCTTCAAGCATTTTGACATTTTTGGTAAGACTACAGACAAACAACATCCATGAACCAACCGACTATTTTCAGTTATTACAAAGATATATATAATATATATGTATATATATCCCACTAGCGTTTCTGTTTTCTTGTTTAATTGTTGAAACACTTTCTCTCAGAAGTCAGAACAGAACCATTCATTTCAGCTCAAGATTCCTCAAACTATAGCATCGTTATTGCTATCTGCTCATTGATAGCTCTTCCCTTTATCTAACCTGAAAAACAAACCAAAAACACTTTCGCTTTCCCCTCAAAGTTCGACTTCAATTGTTTGTTGATAGTTTATATTTTCTTGGATTTTCCGACGGTAAAAAAGACGGTTTTTTTGTAGTGTTTTATTTCATGGATCTTCGATCAGCAATGTTTACAGAAAAGACAGATTCAGCTGTAAAAGAAACCCTAGCGTGTATATGCTCAAGCTGTGAATGGTGCTACGGAGTTTTCTGGGGCTTTCATCAGATGAATTCACTGTAAGTAAAATCTTTATTTTTCCTCCCTCTTACAACCTACTTTGTTATTTCTTCTTACATTTTCATCTATACCTCGTTCTTTACATGCTTGTCTAGGCGTTGAAAAAACCTATGTTCTCTGTAACTTAGAAAATTGCAGCGTCTTTTGTGGTTATTCTATTCTAAGCACCCTTTTCCACCGATATATATATAGAGTTGAGCTTTAGTGATAAATACTGCTAAACCATTACTTAATTGGCTATCAGTATAGTATTGAATAATCTTTCTTTATTCCATGTCAGCTTTCTAACACTAAAAGATGCACACTTTGAACAACACATGGAAGCCCTTGCCCATGATATGCTGCTGCAAGTTCATGTCCTTGGAGGAGGGTAAAAATTAAGCCTATAAAACATAATGATGTGTTTTTCTTTATACATTAATTATAATGTGCAGTGTAATAACTATATTCAGCATTTGATATACAGAGAAATAGGACAAACTGCATTAACTCAGAACCACAAATGGATATATTCTGATGCCCACCTTCAAATTCATGACCATCAATCTCAGTTTTATTCTGAGTTCTTCAGCCACTTCACTTTGGGAATCAAGGTAATGAATAAAAAGCTCTTTATAAATATATATATATATATATATATTATATACATACATACATATATCAATTTTTTCTTTTTTTTATATGTTACTTTCCTTGCAGACTATAGCTCTGATCTCAGTTGAACCGTGGGGAGTTGTTCAATTTGGTTCCACCAAGAAGGTAATGAATTAAGCTCTCTTTCATTTCCAATTTTCGACAAACTATTGATGATCTTTTATCGTTCGCAGATACCCCAAACGAGCGAATTTCCCGAACTAGTTAGACAATGGTTGTTCGAAGAACTCAACGAACCTTCCCAGAAAGTATTCCAAGGCCTTATTAATAATGTTATTACAGCCGAGCAAACCTCTCAGCGACACGGTTTATATTCGAACTACTTCAGTTCTTATTCACTCCTTACAACATCAGAAGATGATCATACTTTCGAAACCCTCGACGAGTTTTTACGAGAGAATAATCATTGTTACGATTTTCCCGAGGCTGCTATTACAGCAACCGACGATCCCAATAATCAGGTGCATAGTTTGAACAACTACGGAGTCGAAGCATTAGAACATTCTGGGACGAGAAATAGCTTATTCTCTAGGTTAGGTATTGATCACCTCTTGGATGGAAACAATGACAACTATGGTTCTTTTTCTTCGAAGAAGCAAAAGATCGACAACGGCCATTATTCATGGATTCGCGGGCAAGAGAAAGCTCAAGGCGGGCCCACCTTCGATAGAAACCCTAATAGTAGAGTATGCGAAAATGAGGGCATAAAAAGCGAAGCCCACATAGAGGAGCAACAAGGTTCTATCATTACAGAAAATAATGCTGGTAAGAAAAGGGCCAAGTCATCATCGTGCGCAAAAAAACCTAGGCCTAAAGATCGCCAGATGATCCAAGATCGCTTAGCAGAGCTCAGAAAACTCGTCCCTAACGGCGAAAAGGTGAGCTGTTAACCCTAATAAGTCGAAAATGATACTATATAAAGTTTATACAATTTCAGATTATTCTTGAAAATTCGAATTTTAAGTTTTTATTTTCGACAGATGAGCATCGACCGTTTGCTGGAAAGGACAATCAGGCACTTGAACTACATGAAGAGCCTAACGAAGAACGCAGAAATACTGAGGAAAAGCGAAGATCATCGTAAGCCAAGAAATGATGTGCAGCCGTCGGCGGGGGCCACGTGGGCTTGCGAAGTTGGGGGAAAGAGCTCTGTATGTCCTTTGATCGTCGAGGATATTCTTACATCGCAAGGCCAACTTCTGATAGAGGTAATAATAAGGGAAGAACAATATATCGTGGAACTACATTACCATTTTCTTCTCTTTTCTCATGCAAATAAAAAGAAAATTTCCTCCCATATCTTGAGCTTAATTTCTTCACTTGCTATGCAGATCCTATACGAGGAACGTTGGGGATTCTTTCTAGAGATCGTAAGCGTATTGAGAAGCTTAGGTTTGGTTGTGCTCAAAGGAGTTATGGAAGATCGTGGAAATGAGATATGGGCTCGTTTTATAGTCGACGGCGGCGGCGAGGTAAAATTTCAATCGAAAGTCCTCTCAAGACATTTATTTATCTTACAATAACAATATTCACTTCTTTTTCAATCTTATGTTCATTTCATTACAGGGAAACCGAAGGGTAACGCGCCATGAAATCTTTAGTTCACTCATTCAACTTTTAAAGATGGCTCAAGAAAATAATGCAAAGGACGACGACGACGATTATAGTAATAGATCATCGGCTGCTGGGACATCTTTATTTTCGTTTCCAGTCAGCATACGACAGTGTTCTTGAATTTTTATCATTGGTTTTTATACGTATAATTGCATATCAATGATCGGCTATTATTCTCTTGTTGGAAAAGAAAAATTCAAATATGGGCTCAACCCATTTAATTTAATTAAATAAGCTGTTGGCCCAAATACAATTTATGCTAAGCCCAGCCCATATCCAATTAAGTTCTTTCCACAATTTCCTTTCATATTTCGTGTCTTCTTCTTCTTTCAATCTCAAATCGACAGCTAACACTTCGAATGCCACATTTACCGCACAATGAATTCTCTTCAACTCAAAGTCATCTCCACCCACAACTGAATCAGCTCAAACCTTGTTCATGGCGGATCAGCCTTGATATTTATTGGACAGAAGGCTGAAATTCTCTGCTGATTCCTTTTTTTTCTGTTGGGGTTTTGATATGTCGGACGGCGTATTGACGTCGGAGACGTCTTCTCAGGCGTCGAGTTTCGACTCGAACGCTCGCATAATCTGCCGCGTGTAAGTTTCTCTTTTTCAAATCATCTTTTGTCTCTCTGTTTTCCTCTGCCTCAAATTTACGCATTAGATCGATCATCTGTTTGGACGAAAAATTTGTGATTTGTGTTGTACTGGGAATTGTTGGGTTTGGTTCTTGAAATTTTGAAATGCTAACCTTGATCAGAGCACTGAGCTCCGTCCGAGAGATGAATTTGGTTTTTCGAAGGCCAATTATCTATTCATGGAATTTTTTATGCCTTTCTTCAGATGCGAAAAGCAGTTCTCGCAGTATACATGCCCTCGATGCTATACGCGCTATTGTTCCCTGCCTTGCTACAAGGTAATAATTCAGCTTTCTTGTAATCTCCCTCTCAAAGTGTTTTCACAAGCTGTACTTAAAAAAGTTTATGGTTTTAGGTGAGAAATGTTTTTCATGTACTATGGTAGGATTTTTCTGTCACTATTTATGTCTGTTTTTCTGTCTCACAGTCCCATAGTCTTCGGTGTACCGAGTCTTTCATGAGAGAGAATGTCATGGACGAGATGAAACTTGTGCAGCACGACCAAGGAACTAAGTCGAAGATGCTCGACATACTCAAACGGTTTCATGAGGAGGAAGAAGAGAACGATAGCATGGATGACGATGGTATGTAATACTCTTGAATTAGATCATCAAGTTACAGAAAGAAACACTTGCAATCTTATTGTAGCGAAATTCTTGCAATCTTCAAGCATATATCCTTATTGTTCTAATAATTGTTTTCAGAGACTGATTCATCTTTGTCAGAGGAGATTCTTCAAAAAGTTCTAGCTGGTATGTTGAAACCTTCATTTTTCATTTCTCAATAGCTGGGCTTCATTCCTATTCCATAATCCCCGAAGAAATTTTCTAAACTTCTGCTTTTCGATAGGTGACGATATAAGCTTCAGCGATCTTACCAACGAGGAAAAGAAACGTTTCAAGCAGGCATTAGCTTCCGGCGAGCTCAGCAAATTGATCGAACCATGGGAACCATGGTGGTTAAAGCCTTCTGCAAAGCACATATCACTCTCCTCAGACGGAACACAACTAGTCCAACCCATCGAAAACGATTCAGACAACAATAAATCTTACGACATCCCTCGAGGTCCTGAAACTCCCTTATCCCCACTCAGCAAACTCACGTCATCTCCTCCCTCTCCTCAGCTATCAGCCCACCTCGTGGACATTGCATACAGTTACTGTTTTACCCTTCGCCTCTACAACGGAGAATGGAGAACAGATCCCATAGAAGCGTTCACTTCGTTCCTCACCGTATCTTCCGTGCTGGGGCAGAACGGGCAGCCTCAGACAGTGCCCGAAGCCTTAGCTCACTGCCTGGAGCAGACATGTTCGTCTCCTTACAAGCAAATGGGCGGCTGTCAGCAGTTGTGCGTTAGGCTCATGGAGGACGTTTGCTGTCTTCTTCGTCTGGGCAGCTCAGCTTTGATCTGCATGCTAACCGATGCGCAGAGACTTATTCGGGCTTCTAAGAGGGACTTGAAATTGGAAAAACTCGACAAGTCGAAGAAGGTTGAGCTGAAGGGCAAGCTTAATTCGACGGATAGGAAAGTTTACTTCATGATGTGTTGGGTAAATGAGCTGCCTTTTGGGTTTTGGTCTGCTTTGGGAGATGTTGTGGATAGAGAGAAAGGTTTTGTAGCTGAGCATATGAATAGTTTGAGTGGTTCTTTGAAAGGAGAAGGGAATAGTGGTAATAGAGGAGGAGGCAAACCTTTGATTAAGGAGCTTTAAGTGAGACTTTTTCTTATTGCAAGGACTATTTTGATAATTGAAGTTGGTATTCTGTTGCTATTTTGTTGTGAATAGAAAAAACCCAATTTTCCCTCATTTCTATATTTTAAAATAGGAAGAGAAAAAAACTGAAAAAATGGCGTCGCCCGGACTCGAACCGGAGACCTTCAGTGTGTTAGACTGACGTGATAACCAACTACACCACGAGATCTTTTTCCTATTTAAAAATGGTTAGTTATTTATGTTTACGAATATAAAGAACAAAAGTCTCGTGAATGTTGCAGCCAAAACGTCACTGTCTCGGAACCAAAAAGGGGTAGGAATCTTAGTTTTACCGAAAAGAAGGATCTCTTTTTCTTAGGACAACGTGCGATTATTACATCTCTTCAGCTTTTTACCGAACATTTATTTAACCAACTTACATATAATGTACGGGTACTAAACTTGAGGTAACATTTTCTGTTATTAATTAATGTAAACATAAAACCAGCGCAATAAATATCTTCCCCATTCTCGAAGTGATTGAAGTTTGAAGCTGCCACGTTATTATCGGTAGGAGTTATCTAATATGCGTATATAAAGTGTTACTTACGTATATATGTATGTAGCCTAGAAAAGAATCTATATTCAACATGGGGCCCATGCAATTAATTACACTACGCATACAGCACATGCATCAACTTCACAAGCAAAGACATAAATGTGTGTTTTTATTACCACTTCACCACACAATCTTTTACTCCCCAACGTTTTCTTCTTATCATTTCCAACTATTTTCTTTGGCAGCTTCCAATAATGGCGTAAGAGATTCCTCCCAAGATTCACCACACAACCATCATCATAGATCCAATTCTTAGCTCCAAATAACAGATTATTCGTCTAAGAACGATATGGAACAAGTATCTTCCCATCAAGAAATCACAGCCCACCTAATCGGTAAGCAAATTCAGATCTTTTCATTACAATTCTTGAACACATGTCCGAAGAAATAACTTGATACGCTTATCCTACAGCATCGAAATCCGAGCATCAGAAAGATGGAGAATCCAGCACTTCATCGTCGTCTTCATCTCAGATCGGAGACGAAGAGATCGAAAATTCTCCGATCAAGCAGGTGGCACTAACCGTCGCCACCACCGACGATTCATCCTTGCCCGTCCTAACCTTTCGAATGTGGTTCTTGGGCACAGTTTCGTGCGTTCTCTTGTCTTTCCTCAACCAATTTTTCTGGTACAGAACTGAGCCGCTCTCCATCACCGCCATCTCGGCTCAGATCGCCGTCGTCCCCCTGGGACAGCTCATGGCGGCGAGGATCACCGATAGGGTTTTCTTCAGAGGGTCCAAGTGGGAGTTCACGCTGAACCCAGGGCCGTTCAACGTCAAAGAACACGTTTTGATAACCATATTTGCAAACTCCGGCGCCGGCACCGTCTACGCCATACACATAGTGACGGCGGTGAAGGTTTTTTACAGGAAGCAAATCACCTTCTTCGTGTCCTTGATCGTCGTCATCACGACGCAGGTAAGTAATTAGTAATTTAAATAAATAATAGTTGGCGAAAACTATTGATTGGTTGTGGGTGTATTATTTTTTGGAACAATTTGGGTTTGACTTTCTTTGTTGAATGGTAGGTTCTTGGATTTGGATGGGCTGGAATTTACAGAAGGTATTTAGTTGAACCAGCTGAGATGTGGTGGCCTGCAAACTTAGTACAAGTTTCACTTTTCAGGCAAGCTTTTTTTTTTCCCCCATTTTCGGAGAAACCCATGAAGAACTACATCACTTATAGATCTAAAGAACTAACAAAGCTTATATTTTTATTTCTTGCACGCACGGCCGTGCTTATTCAACTATTTACCTGCTTAATCAGACATTTATGTATGGCGATAGGGTTTTCTTCGTAGTTTTCGCAATAAGATTGTCAAAAACGAGTTGCTTGTTGCTATCAAAATCAATTGTCGAAAGATCCTTTATTACGCAACGTCCTATAGTTTTACATACCCTTCTTTGAATATTCTGTCATTTTTCGTTTAACTGCCCTTCGACATGTCACACTCAAAATCAAAATCCCACCTTTTCCCAAAAGCGTTTTGGGCCACAATTATGTTTTACGTTACAACGACGAATGGCTTCTTACAGAAATGCATCGTTTGTCGTATTATATATACTTCAACAAATTCATCCCATTTTTTCTTTCAATAATTCGAAAAATAGGGCCCTCCACGAAAAGGACAAAAGACCTAAAGGAGGAGTCACAAGGACACAGTTCTTCATCATAGCCTTCATATGCAGCTTCGCCTACTACATATTCCCAGGCTACTTATTCCAAATGCTAACTTCCCTCTCATGGATATGTTGGATCTTCCCAAACTCTGTCCTAGCCCACCAACTCGGGTCGGGGCTCCACGGGCTCGGCATAGGAGCCATAGGCGTTGACTGGTCATCCATTTCTTCATACCTCGGCAGCCCATTGGCTAGCCCATGGTTCGCTACAGCTAACGTAGCGGTTGGGTTCTTCTTCGTCATGTACGTAGTGACTCCTCTGAGCTATTGGCTCAACATTTATCAGGCCAAGAACTTCCCTATATTCTCAGACGAACTGTTCACTAGCCAAGGAAAGATTTACGACATTTCGAGCATCATCGACGATCGCTTCCATTTGGACAACGAGGCGTACGAAAGGCAGGGAAAGCTTCGCCTAAGCACGTTCTTCGCGATGACTTACGGCGTTGGATTCGCTGCTCTTAGCGCCACTGTTGTGCACGTTATCCTCTTTCATGGAAGGTTTGTCGTTATTACAGCAAAACCCTAGCTATGTACTGAATCGAGGAAAAGAAAGAAACCCTAATTATATAATCTGTTATTGCAGGGAGATATGGGAGCAAAGCAGATCGAGCTTTAAGGACAAGAAGATGGACATACACACGAAGCTTATGAGCAAGTACAAGCAAGTGCCGGAATGGTGGTTTTGGTGCATTCTTTTGGGAAACATTGCGCTTACGATATTCGCATGCGAGTATTACAAGGAACAGCTTCAGCTTCCATGGTGGGGCGTAATATTGGCTTGCGTAATAGCCATCTTCTTCACGTTGCCTATAGGGATCATTACAGCCATCACAAACCAGGTATATTGCATGCAAACAAGAAATAGATAAATAAAATATGTTATGAAAAGTATCATTTTTTTATGACATCGTTGATTGGAAAACAGGCGCCGGGATTGAACATCATCACCGAGTACATAATCGGGTACATATATCCTGGCTACCCAGTGGCGAACATGTGCTTTAAGGTTTACGGATATATAAGCATGTCTCAGGCCATCACTTTCCTTCAAGACTTCAAGCTCGGGCATTACATGAAGATCCCCCCAAGAACCATGTTCATGGCCCAGGTAATATAAGCAAGCACATTATGACAGGGTTCTTTCAGAAAATGGCCTTTGACCGAGTCAAATTTTAAAAAGTACCTTCGTTGACTGATCTTTTTAGTTTGTGACCTTAGTTTTAAGGGTATTTTCGTCATTTACAAGATAGAAGGGTTTCATGCTATATATACGGGACCCATGTTGTACAGCACAGGGATACCTGCATGTATAAGGGGTCACCACATTCAGGGGATCCGTGGGCCCCTTATAAAAAGATATTGCTGAATTGGGGGTATAACGATCATTTTATATATCTATTTACCGTCCACTGGACTACAACCATCCACCCGCCCTTGTAGCGTTTAACTTGCTGTTTCTACGTGGGGGCCCAGTTAGTAGGGGTATTATAGTCATTTATCACCTGAAGGCTGTCGCCAGGGCTATTTACCAAATTGATCCCTTTACGATATCTACCACAAGAACACTTAAAACGCCACATAAAAGTCGCACTAATTCGATCTTCTTTTACCCTTTTCGAAAGGTAGTGGGAACCCTAATCGCGGCCCTCGTCTACCTAACGACCGCGTGGTGGCTCATGGAGACGATCCCGGGAATATGCGATAAAACCCTAGACAACGTGTGGACTTGCCCGGGCGACCACGTCTTCTACGACGCTTCGGTCATATGGGGACTCATAGGCCCGAGGAAGATCTTCGGCGACCAGGGAACCTACGGAATGATCAACTGGTTCTTTTTATTAGGAGCCGTGGCCCCAGTGCTGGTGTGGCTAGCCTCGCGGGCCCTACCGAGCCATCGATGGCTCAAGTTGGTCAACATGCCCGTCCTCATAGGTGCGTGCGGAATGATGCCCCCGGCGACGGCGGTCAACTACACGACTTGGATTTTGGTGGGGTTTTTGTCGGGATTTGTCGCATTTAGGTATAGGCCCGACCTTTGGGAGAGGTACAACTACGTTTTATCGGGCGCTTTGGACGCGGGATTGGCCTTCATGGGGGTTTTGTTGTACGCGTTTTTGGGGTTGGAAGGGATTGGTTTGGATTGGTGGGGGAACGATCTCGACGGTTGTCCTTACGCCTCGTGCCCGACAGCTATCGGGGTTTTTTCCGAGGGTTGTCCGGTTATTTCTTGATTTTGAGGAGAAAAAAATGTATTGTGTTTATTATGGGTTTGTGTAATGGAGCTTTTGTAAGGGTTGTTGTTGATTAATTGGAATTCAAGAATTTTATGAGGGTGTTGAGTAAAGATTGGTTTTTTATTTTTAGGGTTTGTGGGAATGAGGTTGGAAGTGAAATTTAAGAATAATCTTAAAAGGTCGTTGAATAATAAAGGTTGATTTTTATCTAGGGTTTTGTGGATTAAGGTTTGAATTGAAATAAACATTGATTTTTTTCTTTCTGGGGTTTTATGGATATGAAGGTTTTAATTGAATCCAAGTATCTTATATGGATTAGTAATTTGAGGGTCAATATATATTAGGTTGTTTTTTTTTTTTTTTTGGTAGAATGAAATTTCATTTACCACATGCACAACATAATCCAATTACATCACTACTACTATATCAACTACAATAGCACACTAGCTAAATTGGAAATGCACAGTCACGTTGAAAAACAACCGTTTTGTCAGCATTCTTCCTACAGCATATAGACTTAATGCGCCACTTCATTTCTCTGCCAAGCATCTGGAAAATCTGCTCCACTGATCTTTCTCCCATGGCTGGCATTCACCCTTCTGTTCCTTTCACTCCACACATGGTATATCAGCGCTGAGTACACTGCCACCCTAATACTGCTCTAGACATTTCGTGAGGCACCTAATTTCTTCAAACATGAACTGATGCTGTCAAAGGATCTAAGATTCTCATCACAGCTCAGTCATGTCTTGATTTTCATAGTGAGAATTTGAGTGAAACTGCATTCCAAGAACAGATGCTCCATAGTTTCACCACATGTGCCACAGAGCTGCTCTGATCCTGCAACTGCAATCCCCATTTAGCCAATCTATCCACCGTGAGCAAACGCTTATGCATCAGCAGCCACAAAATATAAATGAATGCCTAGGAATACTGTACCTATTCCAGACAGCCTTGTAGTAAGGGAAAGGGGAGGCTATTCCTTTCAACCACTCATACCCCGAAGTAACAGAGTACTTGCCATCCGCATTCATTCTCCACTTTCCGCTATCATATCCCTCTCTGAAGTTGCCTTTTAATCTGTTTAGTTTCTTCCAAAACCAACAAGAATCATGAGCAGGCAAATAGTCCCAAAAGCATCCCCCTTTTATGTACACAGCATTTACCCCACTTGACCCATAATGATTCCCTATCTAGTGTAATATCCCAGATTTGCTTCCCTATCAGAGCTTTATTCCAGGTTTCACAGTCTCGCAGATTTAGACCTCCAACCTTTTTGGGCCTACATACTTGCTCCCAGTTAAGTAGTGGAATGAATTTGCCATGTTCCTTCTTCCCCCAAAGGAAGTCTCTACAAGCTCGGTCCACCTCCTTTGATACTGATTTTGGCAGCATAAAAATAGCCCCCCCCCCCAGTATCCATGTGTGGCTAGAAGTACCAAGTTAATCAGACATAACCTTCCTGCATAGGATAGGTGTCTGGTAGCCCAGCATTTTGGCCTCGCTGTTTATCTTCTCTATCAACACTTGACAGTCTCTTCTGCTCCATTTAGTTGGTGAGATTGGAACTCCCAAGTACCTCATAGGATACTGCCCCTGTCTGAAACCAGTAGTAGTTGATATCTGCTCCATCTCCTGCCAAGAAGTACCAGCTACAAACAGGTTAGATTTCTGGGGGTTAGCCTCCAAACCAGAAGTAAACCTCAACTTATCTAGTGCTTCCTTGATCACCTTCACAGCTCCCCTTCTCCCTTTACAGAAGAGCATTAGATCATCTGCAAAGCACAAATTGACCAGCTTCACATTCTTGCACAGCGGATGATATCTGAAACGAGGGTCCTTGGCCGATAACAGCAGCAGCCTTGTCAGATATATTGTATCCATCAAATATCATATATTAGGTGTTGTTACTGCAATAGAGTTTAGCAGGTTTTTTATTTTATTTTTTTTCTTAGCACGTGATTAGCAATATCGCAAGTTGATTGTATGAATTTCTTAATGGTTTTCCTTGCAATAATTGAAATGACAGCCAATTAAACTTCTTTTATGGACATGATCAGCATGCCAGTGCACGTCTCCGTTTGACTTAATTCACAATTACATTATATCAAAGATTCGAAGAGGCAAAGGAAAAAAGAAATATAAAAATAGATTAAATTAAACTTATATAGCATATAGTTGAAAGAGTACCACCGAAAGAAAACGAAATACTGGGAACTACGTCTTTAAGTTTGAATCTTGATTCTTGAAAACATGCAGATACTTTTTCCATAGTTAAAAGATAGATCTCCCAACACAAAAGCCCAATAAATCGCAGTCGGAAACAGTTTCTATAGGTTCAAAGCAGCTTTTGCCATTGCAAAAACACCATCGAAGTTTTGATTCCCACCAATGAATCCACTCATGTGTACAAAAACACAACCTGGGATTCCACATTCTCGAGAAAGCTCTTCGTCTCTCAAACCTCTCCACTGCAAAGGAAGCGCCTTTCTGCTCTCAAACTTGTCGGGCGATACAGACACGGCTTGTACTCTCCAGTTCTTGCTTCGATCGTCCTAGAAAGAAAAAAAAAAACAGAATTTTTTTTTGACCCACAAAAGAAAAAGAACGAAAGAAATTATTAATCCGCGCTTTGTTAGTTTACCTGATAGATGACGTATTTGACTCGAGGGTCGATCTTCATCTCTTCCTCAAGCTCGAACAAGTGGATCTTCCACTGTTTTCATGACGGAAGAATGAGATTTTCCATTCGGACAAGAAAAATCTTCGGAAAAATAATTCAACCATTGAGGTGGAAAATGCATAAGTGTAAACTGTGCACACAAATTCACTTAGTACTTACAGGGCAAGGTCTTTGTAATAACAGGATTTCACCACTAGGGTCGATTTCTAGTCTAGTTTGAAGGCATTCCATAACGATTCTTCGAGCGGGCAGCCATGATTTCCCAAGATGGCGAACACACTATATCATAAAGAGAGTGACGCCTCTTGGAATTTCAATACTCAAATAAGCCCTCAGAACAGAACACTCACAAGCTATTTCAATAGTTAAAAAGAATTTCTCACATCCAAAAATTCATTGCCAGCCAAAGCCATAGCACGATAAAAGGCAGCATTTTCTTTCTCGGACGACTGGTCGGGATCTGTCCAATCCAAGTTTAGTCTCCCGACTCGTGAAGACAAGTTTGTGTTGTTCACGTATCGTGGTGGGAGGTCAGTATCATACTTATTGATTCCATTATCAATGGCATCAATTGCCTGCCCCATTACGTAAAGGAAACTTCAACCTTTATAAACAGAGAACTATGCATTCTTACACTAAATAGAGCTAAAAGAAGAGAAAGAAATGTTGGTTACCTCCATGAAGTTCTTATAAACCGTAAGAAACAGCTTATGCACATCGGGATGGTCCTCTTCAAGCTTAAGCTCCTTTGCAATTATCTCCTTTCCAAAGTGCTGCAGGCATAGGAAACACTGGTTATATAGCTAACAGCAAAGAACAAATTAATGAAGGTTATCAGCATAATATGAAGATATCAACAAAAGAAACTCAAGATTGAAGAAGTACAAACATAAATATCTTAAGATCACCTTGTAGACAAGACCAGCACTACTGAGTTTAGTACTAAAACCATGTCCGAAGACCTCCTCGAAACCCTTCTGATGATGATCGTAGCGATCTCTACTAGGATCGTAAACACCACCAACATCAAGCACAGCGTCAAGTGTCTCCAACACCTAACACACACTCACAGAGGCATTTCAACAGTAACATCACTGGCACTATTCCAAACAAGAACAGAGATAAACCCACACCTTATTCAAACACCAATTAAGCTAAAAAGAGGTACACGATGAACAATTCGACGCACCAGTGGATCGCGAGTACGAACTATTTGAGCATCTCTGAACTTTTCAGTTAGCTTAATCATGAAGCAGCCCAGAGCTTCGTCGCAGTGGAAGCTTCCGTTGTGTGTGCCCACGCGCTTAGAATTGGCACCTGCGGCGGACATTCTCAAGGAGGCGATCGTCGCAAAGGTTCTTTTTGCTAGGGTTTATGCTGAGTACAGAGAAGACGAACAAGGTTCTTGGAAGGTAAGCCGCGAACATGCTTTTATTGATTGAATTTGAGGCAATGAGAATTCGAACCGTTTTTTTGTAATTTGCGCCGGTTCAGATGAACCGTCTTTTAAAGAGTATTATTTATTTTTTTGGACGGTTCATCTAGGGGGCGCAAATTACCATTAATTTACCGTCCTTTTGTAATTTTTTATTTAAACCCCATTATTTTAATAAAAAAGCCTACCATTAATTTTGACCATTTCAATATTTTAAATTTATCAGTATTAATTTTTTACCAAAAATAAGCCTTGACAGAAAATATCAAATATTAATATTGTAACTAATTTAAAAAATAACCATATAAATATTTTTGTAAAAGTCATTCCCGAATATACACAACAAACTACGAGGGAAAATAAATAATAAAATAAATAAGTAAGATTTCTGTAGATTGATGCTAACTTATCAAATACCAGAATAATACTAGTATTGGAAACGCTTTGCAATCTTATCTTTTGTATATGTTTTTTTACATTAGGTAAGATATATATTTTTTTCTTTTATTTTGTTAATATGGTTAAAAATCTTTATGTTTATATTGAAATAATTTAGTTTGTTTAGTTAAAGGTAAGAAATAAATATTAGAAAAAGGATAATGAGTGTATTAGTCCAATATAAAAATTAATTTTTTCTCACATTTTTTAAATTAAAATATAAAAGTAAATATTATGGAAAGTGGAGATTTGTTAAAAATTTGTTTTCCTTCAATTTATACAAGAACATGTTATAAAGTAATAAAATTGTGAGTGTATATTATTATAAACATTCAAACGTGTATTTGGAGCTAGAAACATGATTAATGCGTTACTAAAGGACGTTCAAAATGGAAAATTTCCTCAAAAAAATTTAGTCAATTTATATGTGGTATAAAACATAGTTTTTAGAAGCTGTATAGAATTACCCTTTTTTTTCCCACTTTAGTTTAATGAATGCCAACCGCTTTTTATTTCTTTTCCAAGTGAACTCTCTTTATAAGGTAATTTTAGATTTTGACTATGCTGAAGAACTGAAGCAGCACCAATACACACTAACACCACACAACAAAACTAACAACTTGTACAAAATAATGATGTTGAAAAAGGCATTACATTATTACAAATCACAATACAAAAAACTACTAAATGTCCCACCACTGTAGGGAACTATTATTATTATTACCACCAATAATAACAGTGTTGTCGTCTTCCATGAAGTTACTACAAGACTCAAAGCTGCAATCTCCTCCTCCTCCTCCTCCTATGATGACGTCAGAGGAGCTTTGTTCTCCATTATTATTCATCTGTTGTGCAAAGTTTAAGAAATGTTCATCTTCAATTTCGTCGTTTTCCATGTAACTGTTATTGCCTATGCACAGCATATCATTGTAATAAGCAGCAGTCGATGGTTTATTAGTAATAACGAACTTCTCATCGCCTTTGTTATCACTCTCTTCGTCTCTTTTCTCAGCCGCCGCCATCTTTCTAAGCCTCTCCACCTGAAAAAAAGAAAAGAAAATTAAACTCGAAAGACAATAAACATCAAATATATATATATATATACACATATATGTGTAGATAATTAACATAAAAAACAGAAACCTGATTGAGAAGATTATGATTCTCTTTCTTCAAACCCTCGAACTTCAAAGCAAGCTCATCGAAATCAGACTTGAGAGAATCGTAATCCCTCTCTAAGTGCTTCGATTTCGACCTTGCTCGCTTATTTTGGAACCATATAGCGACTTGCCGAGGTTGTAAGCCAAGCTTGCTTGCCAAGTGCTGCTTAAGCCTTAGTTCTGGCCTTGTCTCAGTTTCGAAGGTTGTCTCCAAAGACTTTATCTGATCGTCGTTGAATCTCCTCCTTCTGTTATAGCAGCTTTGTGATGAGGTTGTCTTCTTAATCCCCGACATGATGACACACATGTATTTGAGTTTTGATCAAGTTCCCGGCGGCGGCAGTTCTTTTAAGTGAGTGCCTTCTTTTTCCGAGTTCTTGGATTGTGTCAGAAAAAAGAGTGTTGTGAACTATTTTTGTGTTTATCTATAATTTTCTTGGAGTTGCTGCTCTGCTTTTTTTATGAGCCTGTTTTTGTGTGGGAAGTGATGAGTGGGTGTGGACTATAAACATAGGATTCTTGTCCAGGTGTCCAATTCTTTTGTATTAGAATATAATGAATTATATTTTCTATTTACGGGCCCCGCAAGTTAGAATATTTATTGTTATTTAATCTGTGACAAATTGTATTGAACCACGTTGGCGCTTTTGAAAAATGAGTATGAGATGGATTGTTTTGCATGTCGACCGATGTAAGGAGAGAAGGACACATAGCTCTCTTTGCAAGTGTGGGTCCCAGTTTTTGTTCGAAGTCATTTTGCTAAACGACGTAAATATTAGTATGCTTCGTTGTCGTTTTTGGGACCAATGGGATTGTGACGATTTATGGACGATGGAGGTTTCTATAAGGATCTTGTCTTAGACTTACGTGGAACAATTCGTTTGTAAGACACATGGCTTTGTGTCGGTAAAATATGCATAAAGCTATAAAATGTTAAATGATAATTAATACGTTGAACTGAAATTGTAAGATGCATGCATGTGTAATTAACATTTAGGAGGATCTCCATGTGTTTATAAATAATATAACGTGATATCATAGGTTGTCATTACCAATTTACTAGCTTTATATATATATATTGATTTAGTATGTAGTTCTTGATTTCCATTGAACGAACCCAATGGTAAAATAAAGGCGAATTTCTCAAAAAGAGAAAATAATGATGAGCCGTCGTATTATTGGGCTTATTACCATAATACGAAAAATGATGTGCCCAAACCCTAAATAAGACCAATTGGGATCATACAAAGCCACATATATAAACCACCCCAAGAATTGAGGTTTTTAGAAAAATGTAGAAATTGAGGTTGAGTTCGATTTTGCTTTTTAATTATTTTATATATAAGTGTCATTTTCATATTTCTCGGACCAATGAATTGAAGTCAAACCTATCTTTGTGTCCCATCCCTTTATGTGTAGAAGACAAGGGCATCGAAGACGTATTTATAGTAATCTATTAATTAATGCATATATCATTATTACTTCTCTCCACAAACACCGATCAACCGAAAAAAACGAAGATTTCAACGATTTACACGAAAACAGACTTAAATAATTAGTTTGGAGAAAACAAATAAAGGATAAATCGCTCTATTAAATATTTAAATAGAAGAAAAAAAGTGATTATCATTCGCGGGCGTGTACTTTGTCCGAATTAGCTGTCATGATTTCTAATTCATCATAAAATAACATATATAAGTGCTCGTTACCAAAGAAATATGCCATGCACATATTTAGGTGTAGCAGGGCTTTGTGTTTCTTGCTTGGCGTCCATGGCTCTCTTTGTCCCTTTTATAATAATCATTTTTTTCCCTTCTCATCCTCTTTCTCTTTAAATTGATTAAAATCCCATCTCATTCTTTCACCTATATTCTCTCACTTCGAATAATAATGTGTGTTTGGGAAGCTTATTTTCGTTAGGGGGAATGTTGTTGTTGTCTAGCTCGAGGCCCTTATTAACAAACATTTATCGTATTACTTAATTTAATTATAAACTGAAACAAAAGCCTCATATATCTATCACACCTCGGACCAGGCTTCATTCCCCTCAAGAGTTTCGCCCTTGGAAATATTTTAGACAACCGTTGATCGGATATATTGTCATAATAATATTCTTTCTTCATAGGTTTTTGAGTTTTTCCGACAAATTACCTTGAGAACGGGCTTTAATTGATAAAATGTGTTTTTTTTTTGTGCCCATTAATGTCGCAAAACCCACAAAAATTGGCGAAACTAGTTCATAAAAACGGTGTCTTCAATGATATCAACGTTAGCAACGAATTGAATTGACCTTTTAATCTAAATGGCAAGCCACAAAACACAGAACAATGATGCCATAATTTTTCATATAATTAAAGCATCACGTTCGTTGACACCAATGTTAGCGACGACGACGATTAATTTTTTTTTTAATCTAATCCATAAATAAAAGCGCATAAAAGTGGATCAAAATTGTTCGTTTGTAATCATTAGTCACGTTGTTAGGATATACGGAAATCCCCAATAATTATTTGCCCGAGAAATGACGATAATAAATAAAGTGGTGAAAATAAATTTGGACAGTGACAGGAGATTTACGTGGTTTGGTCAGAATGACCTACGTCCACGGGCCGAAGGGTAGAACTTCTTTATTATGTGGAGTGATTACAGACACGTACACTGACGTGGTACAAAAGTAGCTACAACAATATAAGGAGTAGGCTACACAAATGACTGAAGAAGAAGTGACTGAGGAATAAACCCTCGCTGAAGATAGTGAGGTGGTGCCTGTGGCATGTGGCTCTTGGCTCGTGGCAATTCTTCTCTTCATGAATGGTATCCTTTTATAGGTGATGGTCTGTAGTATTTTCCATGTGAAATTGTCTGAAAGAAATTATCCCACTCTGACTACATAATACGGCGCCTGACAAAGGAATGCTTTGTTTTTCTTTTATCCCATTTCCACGTGAGAATTCATTAGTCGTAGTTGTTGAAGGTTGAATGGTCAAAGATCTCTTTTCATTTTCTCATTGTCGACATAATGGTCACGTTCAACACACGTCACAAAATGCTTGTTCTAGTATACATTCAAACGTAGTTTATCAATTTACATATAATTAGAAACCCCCTAGGAATCGTTACAGTAGATTACCCTACTAAAAGCACGATTATGGAGATGGAGAAAGGTCAACGCACGTAGATAATAGTGTTTGAATTTTTATTTCAAGAGGTATATGTAACGTAATAATGTAATGTAATAATAGAAGACACGAACTTCGAAACGGCGGCACCGTAGTAATTAACATCAAATCCTCTCCCTCTGGAGATAACAGAAAGAACCCCGTCGCCATTAATACATCACCCATGAAAAAAAAAGAACGTTTAAAAAAGAAAAAAGATCACTTTAAAAGATGAGAAGATAACAAGTTTTTGAACCACCACCATCGCCACCTTGCATAGTACCATAGTACACAATGCTATAAATGCCTTTCGCTTGGGCTGAGCTCATCAGTTGCGATCTTTACATATCAAACAAGAAAACTACGAACCAAAAAGAGATAAAAGAAAAAAGCGAAAGAAAAAATAAAACATATTATCAAGAATAGACTGAACTCTAGATGGTTAATGAAAACGAAAGAACAATACCCATGTTAGGGTTTGACGTTGGTTTGGGCTTGAAGATGCAGCAGTTACAACAGCAGCCTACGCTTGAGCCTTCTCTTTCTTGTAATGAAAATGGACTACTACACTTCTTCTTCTTCTTCTTCCTTAAGCTCCAACTTATACTTTCTTTCTTCTGTAATATGCTGCAGTTGGTGGTAATAATAACGACTATGAAGGAAGAAGTTATGCTTCTGCTTTTCCTGAGATTTCTCATACAACTGCCCAACACCCTTTTGCATCTAGTTAGTCTCTTTCCCTCTTTCGCTAGAAAGGGAACAAATAGGGGTGTGTAAAGATTGGATTTTTATTTTGGTTTTTCGCAGGTTTTTTATTACCAGGTGTATTCACAGCTTCACAGTGGCAAGAACTTGAGAGACAGAAGATGATACACAAGTACATGATGGCTTATGTCCCTATCCCACCTCGGCTTTTGCTGTCTTTGTGACGATCCTCATTTTCTAACTAAGGTTAGTGGCGGATTTTCGTAACGTAAGCCGCGGAAGGCCCGTCTAACAAATTTTTTTTCCTAAATTATAATATATTACAACAAAATATCGTTTACTCTGTTAACCTATACAAAGGCCGTAGCCCCAAAACGGCAAAAGAATAGAAACCCTAAAGTCGCTCCACAGGTCTTCATCCATGTACCGCCCCGCCCTCAAAAGTCCGTGGAGCACCGCCACCAGCCGCCTCAGTCTTGACGCGCGTCGGCGTCAGACTCGGTACCTACAACACGTAAACACTGAGCGATTTGCCCAGTAGGTGAATAAAAATGCATGTATGCACGTGAACGCTCATTCCCGATCCCAATATCTCACATGCAATATTCGCTCTTTCTTTTTCCACAATCCTATCTCAAATCACACAACACAGGGCCCTAGGTCAGACTCGACACCTCGCGCGCCTATAACATAACGGAAGTTTACACTAGCAGCGTTTTGACGTTCACGCAACTGCCCTGCTAGGTCGCTCTTCCGTAAGCGGTTGCCGACATTGACAGCGTTTTGACGTTCACGCAACTGCCCTGTTAATGTCCCTCCGCTGAAAATCAAATCACGACGGTTTTGCACCTCGGGACGTTCACGCCCGAGTAGACAGATCGATCACGCCTGTCTGCCGTCAAGTGTCATATGAGTACTAACCTCGACTCCCCAACGAGTCAACCAATTATAATAAACTCGAACTACCCCGCTCAGCGGTACGTCAAATCACCACCGTCTCAGTACGGTGTAAGTATCTCTCACCCTGTGATATGATATGCATATGCTATGCATATAAACGTGATAATACATGAAACGTGCGAAAAACACATAAATCACGTAAATCATCGAAGCACATAAAAGCACGTAATTCAAATAAGTGTTTACGCATTGTAGATGAATAATTCACCTGCCTGTCCTTCCGCTATAGTCAAATACGAAGTCCGATGGAGTCTTTATAGACCGATCCTCTGGACATTATAATCTTATCAGCATATGTGCTAATTCTCGAACTATACTGGTATAAAATAATTATATTTAAATATTAGACTCGGCAGTCAACGGTGAATCCGTTAAACTGACTCGCTCAATTTATGGTCAGAGTCAAGTCAACGCTCGATTTTTAAAATACTCTGAATCGCCCGGAAACATTGTGAAGCCCCAAATTCTAATTTTCTCGAGAACTTTAAGGCCATACCGAAAATTTCCCTATCATGCGAAAACTTGGTCATATCAAAAACTTCATAAAATCAAAATAGATTAGACACTTAAACTCGGGTAAAAATCACTTTTTCGAAAGTGCTGCTACAAAGGTTCTAAGGTTCTAAGGCCTAAAACTTTAATTCTCCCAAAAGCAGTACACTCTAACTCCAACCCTAAGCATTTGAAAACCTACAATTATATAGACAGAACTCAAAATCAGTCATGACTATAAATCGTGGCCTCTAGAAACCCTAAGCTATGATTAACTATTTGAAACTCCAACTATTTCATATAAGTACGTAAGGTATTAAGAGAATAAAATATATTAACTTCACAAACATCACATACTTCGGACACTTATAGGTTCATACATCACGTGTATATCATCTTAAAACAATAAGGCTCATGAACATGACAAACTTTAAACACTTAGGTTTATATATTTATATCACGTGTATATATATCTATATATATACTTATGAACATGAACCGTAATTCGAGAACATAGGGTTTCTCTAAGCATAATAACGTCTAGAAAGTCTCTTATGCTTGTTGCCTAATTATGAAATCACTATTTAACTATCAAGAGTGTTCGAAAGTTATACCTGACTTAAGTTTTCGAGCTTGTTGAATTATGGAGCTAATTTCTTTCTCTTCCTTGCTTCGTATGATATTCTTTGTTGTGATCAGACTTTTAACTTATAATTTATGGATATATACTAAGATGAAGGTCTCGAAAGTGATAATGATTTGACAGCTTGATGATCGATGACTTTTCCTTAGGTTGAAGTAACTTACTATTTATTATTGGGCCTTGTTTTAAATGTCCAATAATAAAACAATAGCCCAAAGTTTTAATCCATTTATTGCTTATTATTTTTGGACAATTATTCGGTTACGGTTCGAAAATAATTCGAAACTGATAGAGCTTATATTTTCGTTGTCACACTTTAATTTCCGTACCAACATTCCTAATTTACAAACTTCACATAATCCATTATATCCTAAATCCCGTTTTAAATTTTACGGGTATTACAGTCTTCCTCCGCCCACACAACAGCTCCATCCCTTGTCTCCCCATCTTCAAACAGTTAGTAATAAAACCCTCAAATCTAAACGTTATCTATTGAGTTTGCTCTCTTCTTTTTTCCATAAAGATTGAATCTTCAGGGAGATTTACTTTGGACTTGAGGTTTTCATCGTCTTCTTCGTCGAGCGGCTCCGATCTAGAGCCGTGGAGGTGTAAGAGAACATATGGTAAGAAATGGAGGTGCTCAAGAGATGTCTTGCCTGAACAGAAATACTGCGAAAGGCATACTCATAAGAGCAGATCACGTTCAAGAAAGCATGTGGAACCCACAACGACGTCGTCTTCTTCTTCTTCTTCTTCACATCACCATCTTCATCATCATCAGCAGATTCTAATGCTTCCCTGTAATAACCCTTCGAGCAACAACAATAATGCATACTCAGCGATGGCCTCTTCAGCCCCATCACACAATGACCATCCAAGGTGTTCTTTTTCTTGCATTTTCGTTGTTCTTATCCGTAGTTGAAATGGTTTATTATTTATCATGTGGGCTCTGGTCATTTTCCACTCATCCCTTATACATAAATGATATTTTGTCATTACATGACATGAGCATATCTTCGTCCTCCTCAATTATCTTCTGTTTTTCGATAATACATATTTTTCTTGATAATGTTCGAAGGAGTTGCATGGAATGGTTCATGCGAGGAGGCGAAAGTATCAGCAGCACTTACTACAGCCGCCAAAGCCAACAACAATAGCAGCAACTGTTCATCAATCAGACATCATCGTCGTCTTCTCCATCGCCATCCTCGGCTGCAGTTTCAGACAACCTAAGCAAGAACAGTAACTTCTCAGCTTCTATGCTATTTAATCAGCCCAAAGTTTACGAGGAGAAGGAAAGCTTGTTCGACTCATACAACAGCAGCAATCAGCAGACGACGAGGCACTTCATCGATGCCTGGGAAAACGAAAAAGGAAAGAAGTTCGGCGGACAACAACAGCAGCCCCCGCCGTTGTCTCCGCCGTCGCTGTCGATGTTGTCTGGCGGTAGTGGAAGAGACGGCGGAGAACTGAGCATAGGTGGGCCGACGGCGAATTCTGACAGAACGGCGGGCCAGTGGCTGATGAGTAGTTCCTGTTGGATAAGCTCAAATTGGTCAAGATAAAAACAAAAACAAATATAAAATAACAAAAATAGAAAACACGCATGATCAAGTAGTAGACACCATGGAAGACCAAAAATGTCAAAAAAGAAATATTGCATATCATACTAGCCGTCTGAGGAGATTTGAGGAGATCACATGTGATCTTATCCTTAGCCAAAAGGAAGACTAAGTGCATGTTATATTACTATATATATGCATGTATGAGAAGTAAAAGAATGTGGGGAGAGAAAAAAAGACAAGGCATATGTTAACATGTGTAAGAAAGTAATAAAAATACTTTGCTCAGAAAAATTCGTCCTCCACCAATATCAGCTCCCACTACTGTTATTTCTTTCTTTCTCGTTCGATCTTGCAAAATATAAAACAACAAAATGGTATCAGAGCCGATGGTGTCAACGGAGCCGTTAGAGCCGACAGAATCGATGATGTCGACAGAGCCGATGGTGCCGATGGTGTGGAAGAGGATATTATATGCCCACGTGTTAATCCCGCAACTCACCGAGAATAACTATGCAATGTGGAGCGTCGAAATGAAAGCTCTATTCAAATCGCAAGGCCTATGGGAAATAGTCGAAGATGGATATTCACCCGATACGCGGGGTATACAAGGTTGCGACGGAAGACGTTGGGAGCCGCCGTCAAATAAAATGGCCTCGCGCTCCTCGTCATCTACGAGGCGATGGATTTTAATGGTGCCATAGTAATGGGCGCAACGAGAAAAGCCAAGGAAGCCTGGGATCTGTTGGAGAAAGCGTATAAAGGCGCTGATAGCATCAACCAAGTTCAGCCACAAAAATAGGGCGAACTTGAGACGACGAAGGAGGACGAAAAGAACGTTGAGGGCGAACCCGTACGAGAAGAGGTAGCTCGTGTCGTGGAGACCGAGCGTGATAAAGATCACGCTGAGCCAGTGGTGGAAAAAAAAATGATGAACCACCACAAACACCCGAGATGGGAAAAGAAGAAGGCGAATCATCAAAGATGAAAGCCGATGATGATGAAGAGGAGGAAATATATCCAAAGGCCGAGGAGCCCGTGGAAGAAGAAAAGAAAACAGGAGTTCCAAACGAAGAAGAGCTCGAGAAAGAGGAGGCGGTCGAAGAAACGCCGCCACTACAACCTCCTGAAAGTCGAGGAAATCGACATGAAAGCATCGAAGAATGCCCAGGAGATAAAGAACGAGGTCGACGACGTCATGCACATGTCGTCGGACGAAGCTACAGATGAATTCCACGAGGCGGACGAGAAAGTCACAAAGAAATACGACACGGTAGCCGAGAAATTTGTTTTTGATGACGGAGAAGAGACAGGAAAGAAGCCAACTCCCCAGCAGGCTGAACAAGCCATACGAGGAGAGACGCATGAGCGCGATGAAAATGGACGCGCATGCAGCCACGCCGGAGGGTCAGCGACATGTTGATCGCAAAGTTGCTAAACTAAGGACTGGAGAACCTAGAGAGGCCAGTTCTTATAATAAAGAATACGCTCACCAAGAAAAGGTACTTGAGATAGACAATGAAGTGAAAGCATGGATCGAGGCGAGGGACAAACTCGAGACCAACATGAATATCTTGAGGAGCCGAACCAACGACAAGTACAAGCTTGCCGAAAAATTGAAGATGGAGGAGAAGGACGAGATCACGACGACGACCAAGGAGGTCCCCAAGCGGATGGGCGATAACCAAAATATGAAGGAAAAATACATCGACAAGAACCGCAGAGAAGTCCCGGAGAAGGACACAGATAAGATCGATGAGCTCGTGACTAAAGATGTGGCTGTCGTAACCACGAAGGAGACTTTCGAGATACCGAGGAAGGCCAAGCAATCCGGAGATAAGGACCCAAGCGACACACCCGCAAATATTGGGAACGATAAAAAACTTGTAAAGGTCGAGGAGAAGGTCGCAAATAAATTCAGAAAACGCAATGCGCTCGTGAACGAGACAGAGGAGTACATGGTCGCCACCATGGAGGAGATTAACGAGAAGGAGTATGAAGGATTCCACACGCCCGATAATGGCGACGAAGTTATTCATTGTACGAGTTCAAATGATGAGGAGATGTCTAAATTGAAGAACGTGCTTAAAGAAGCGAATCGAAAGGCGATGGCTGTCCAAGACGGGAAACTGGTGGTCGAGCAAAAATTGAAAAGCAAACGTGCTACGAAAGAACCTATTGACGGTGAAAAGGCATATAAAGCAGCTCGCGAAGTAAGCATTGAACCGAAGCATTTAAAGACGCCAAGTGGCGAGCCGCAACGTATGATACACGAAAAAGAGTTAAGTTTAAGAAGGTTTGAAAGACCGAAAGAAGATTGAGCTTAAGGGGGGAATTTGTTGGATAAGCTCAAATTGATCAAGATAAAAACAAAAACAAATATTTAACAAAAATAGAAAACACGCATGATCAAGTAGTAGCTACCATGGAAGACCAAAAATGTCAAAAAAGAAATATTGCATATCATATCTAGCCGTCTAAGGAGATTTGAGGATATCACATGTGATCTTATCCTTAGCCAAAAGGAAGACTAAGTGCATGTTATATTACTATATATATGCATGTATGAGAAGTAAAAGAATGTGGGGAGAGAAAAAAAGACAAGTCATATGTAACGTGTGTAAGAAAGTGATAAAAATACTTTGCTCAGAAAAAATCGTCCTCCACCAATATCAACTCCCACTACTGTTATTTCTTTCTTTCTCGTTCGATCTTGCAAAATATAAAACAACAGTTCCATCACTTGGATGGGCAGTAGTGCTATGCTAACTACTCTCTGGCGATGCCACCTTGCGGGCCGTTGGGGGAGGCGATGTGCTTAGGGAGTGCTGCTACTCCGGCGACGGAAAGGTTCCGTACGCCGGCGGCGGCATCGCCGCACGGTGGTTACAGCAACAACAGTAGCAACAGTAAAAGTTCTTGTGAGGAAGATGCGATGCGAGCCATGGAATACTGAATTTATTTACTGGTCTTCTCTTGTCCTCTGCTTTCCATTTACTGTCAGTTTCCAGCTCTCTCTCTCTTAGGGTTGAAAATGAGCGGTCAAAGCTCGGTTCGAGCTCGGTCAACGTCGAGCTCGAGCCGAGACTTTTCATAATCGAGCTGAGCTCGAGCTTTTTGTATGTGGGCTCGATAGATCGTCGAGCTTATCGAGCCCAATTTTATATATATATATATATGTTTTATTATTATTATAATTAAATATAATATTATATATATATATTTTATGACGAACCGAGCTTTTTGAGCCGAGCTCGAGCCTCGCCTTTTCGAACTCGATCGAGCTCGAGCCGAGTTCGAGCCCACTTATACATAATCGAGCCGAGCTCAAGCCGGCCATGCTCGGGCTCGGCTCGTTTTCAGCCCTACTCTAATTAAAAAACGTAGGCCCGAACAACGACATTTGTCGGCCCAAAAAATGTTTTTTTGTTGTCCTAATTATTCATAATAAAAAGTATGCGATTTCTAGGTTATGGACTAGTTTAACACTAAATCTGCATTTGTTTAATTTAAAATATAGTTAACTGAAATTATAATTTTAATTATGTATATATAAATTATAAAATTATATAAAATTAACTAAAAATAGTAATTAAAAAGTAATGTGATTTTGTAAATCTTATTATAATATCTTGTAAAATTGACATACCAAGGGGCAGTTTATAGCCAGCACTCGCACTAAAAAAATATAATAGATTCTTTCCACTTGAAATATTGAGATTTAGATTCCATGCAAACTAACCTTATTTATAACGTGAGGTGTGTATTCTTTCCAATTGAAATATTAAGATCTACTTGAAATATTAAGATTTTGATTCAAATTCAAACTAAACTTATGTGGACGGTGAGGTGTCTATTCTTTCCTATTAAAAATATTGAGATTTAGATTCAATTCAAACTAAACTTGTTTAGAACGTGTATGATGGAATATTATATGTTGACACTTGAATTTCTAATTCAGACTGAATTAAATTTGGTCCCAAAATCAAACTCCTATTTCCGTGTAGAAATTGACCATAGTACTTTGCTTGTTAGATAGCTTTATATAACTAGCACGTGCCACGACGAAATAAAGATCCAATTAGACTTGTTAACTTAAAAAGGAAATAAAGAAAAAGACCAATCAAAAGAGTCCTTAATAAACAATACAACACTAACATTTCATCTCAACAACCGTAGCAAATCCGTAGTAGAGCACGGCGATATCTCGCCGCCGACGACACTCTCGGCGTGGTAGTAACCGTTCTCCTCCATCCCCACATACCCCGCCTGAACGCTCTTGAAGCTCGGGCTTCTCAGATCCGGCCCGAACCCGTAACTCACGGCGCCGCCGTAAGGCTCGGGGATAGGATAAGACAGCCTTTTCTTGACCGACGGCGCTCCGGCGACGCCGCGCTCTCTGTCGGGCGTACACGGCCTCTGCCTCGGCGCGCTCTGGGATCTTATCCGCGCCTTCGCCGATGCTGTGGCCGCCATGTAGTTGGGCAGAATCGCGTCGCCGCCGTTGCTGGTGCTGTAGCTCGGTGGTGGGCCCGCAGGCCGCTGCATCCTCAGGGAAGGCGTGTTCGCCGCCGACTGACTACGGTCTTCCCTGACACACCTCGGGCTCGCCGACCTCACCTGCGAGGCGCGTGGCCTCGACGCGAACGACGGTGTGGTGGGAGGCTGAGCCGTACGGCCGTCGCTGCCGTGGTGGTGCTGCGATCTAGCGTGTATAGGGCTTTGGGGCCGTGATTTCCGGCCGCCGCCGCCGCCGTTGTTGGTGGTGGGTTTTTTCAGTGAGTCGATTTCAAGCGTTTTCACGGCCTCCCTTTTGAAATTTTCTTCCCACGGCTTCGATGGCATCATCCAATGTTCAAGAACGCGTGTTGACACGCGCGCTTCGTCGTCTTCTTCTTCTTCTTGGAGCTCGCATACGTCTCTTTCATAAGGTGGGACTCTGTCTGAATCCATTATCTGCTTCTGTAGCAAAGATTTAACGATTTCATTTCTCCATGGAAAAAGATCATATATCAGTATATATATTCACATCAAGAATCAAAGATGAAGAAGAAGCTATATATATATATATATATATATATAAAACCTGCTGTTGAAAAGCAAATGCTAGAGATCTCTCATGTGCAACAAAAGAAGCAGCTTCATTCCTCGCTTTCAAGATTGCTTCGAGCTCTTGCAACGTACGAGGAAATTCTCCTCCCCACTCTTCACTAACGTAGCTTCCTTCCCTAGACTGTTCTTACACACAGCAAACAATCATAAGCCAAGAAAATCAAATCAAAAAGAAGAAAGAAAGAAAGAAAAGGAGGTTCATCTTCATTACCCTCGAGTTCCTAGCTCTGATGTCCTTAAGGTGCTTAGATTCCCAAAGATTGGTAGACTCTGCAAACATGGACTTCCTCCCTCCGTCGTCGACGTGAGAGAGACGCGCGCGCTGGTCCCTCACGCGCGCCTGGACACGGAGCAGAGCTTCCATGCATTTCATGGTCATGTTCGCTTGCCTACGCACTATTTGCCCTCTTACCAAAGCTTGTAGCTTCACTATCCCTTTCAGAGCCGTCAAAGCCCTCCTTGCTAGGTAGCCTCTGAATGCTGTCTGAATCACAGTAGCAGCCGCCGCCGTCGCCGTCGGCGGCGCAGAATGCTGCTTTAAATTAGTGCTGGGCTGAGTCAGGCGCATGATCTCCACGGCCGCTTTGGCCGTCGCCACGGCGGCCTCCGCCGCGGCTGCGGTGGCTGCAGCCACAGCAATCGCATGCCTGTGCTCGGCAGGGAGCAGCTGTTGCGGAGGAGCACCGCCCTTAGCAGGAGGCGCAGCGTTGACCTCGGTGGCCTTATTATGACTCTGTCTCCTAAACAACCATCTTCTCCTTTCTTTCTTCTGCACAGTGAATTATTACACAGTGAATTCAACCGCGCATACAAAACATATGCATGCATTAAAGCTGTGTAATAATAAATAAGATGAGATAGAATAATCTTATAGTACCTTATCTTCTTCATCAGTTTCTTCTTTATGGTGTTCGACTTTTTTCGTTGAACCCTTTCTGTCAGAATCTTTACTGGGCGATCTGAAAGCTCTCTTGACTGCGGTCAACCATGAAGAAGAAGAAGAAGAAGTACCACCTTTCTTTCCCATTGAGAATAGAAAGAAGATGTGATTCTTCTTTCTTGCAACTTCGATGAATAATGTTTTTAAGTTTTATTACATGCAAGGTTATAAAGGGAGATGAAAGAAATAGTTGGAAGAGTGTTTCGTAAAGACAATGGTACAATGTACTGAAGCTAGCTAGCTAATCTTGTCTCCCAGATTAAATAAAGAAAAGAAAAGGTTTAATTAGAAAAAGAATATTATGTACGAGCTTCGATATTCATCTCTGATGCAGTGCAATATGTCATTATTAGCCAAGAAAATATACGTTAAATAATAACGAAAATGTCAGAAAATTTTCGTTTTTTCACGGTAGTAAATAATGCTTAAAACATTGGTTTTCTTGTTCTGCGAAAGAAATGAAGACCGCTTTTCAAAGTGTTGACAAGCGTACTATACTTATCAGGCAAGATTAAGAAACTAAGGGAGAGAGAAAAGAGAGATTCTTGAAATTATGACTGACTTCAATGTATCAGATTTTCACGTGATATGTCATAATGGGGAGTAAAGGGCTTTGAGTTGTAATGATTTATGATGTTTTTTCTACGATATATTTTCCCGCTGTATGATATTTTGTACAGAAGGGGTGGTGGTGGAGCATATCTGCATATGCAATCTATCGTTTTCCTGTATATTTATTTATTTTTATATAGTTTTTGCTTATTTTAAAACATTGGAGATAGGAGATCTTATGTATGTGTACATAATGTGTTTTTTCTTGGTAAAGGGGAAAACGAGGGAGGGAGAACAGTGATGCTTTTACCGTAGACCAGTCAAAACCTTTTTTCTTTTTTTGGTTCTTGCGATTTTAATCGTGTATGCATTGAAATTTGAAAAAAACAAGAATATTTTGGAATTATTAACTTTAGTTACTTTATAATGACGAACTGGAATTATTATTTTGCCATGTCTATATCTTTTCGAACTTTGTAAAGAATATCATTGTCTTCAACGTGTACCCTCTGTGACAAAGGACAGATTATAAATATACCAATGAATGAGCCTATTCAATTCAAACCCATTTCTTGAAATTCGATAATAGAAAAAGGGTGGATTACAATTTTCATCCTCATATTTTACTCTTTATACTTTTCGTCTCTACATTAGTTGAGGTTACAATTTTCACTCTCATATTTTATTACCCCTGCAATTTTCATCACTACATTATTTTTTGTTATAATTTTCGTCCTCATATTTTACTATCCGTGTAATTATTGTTCATATATTATTCGAGGTTACAATATTCATCATTACATGTTTTGTTATCAGCAATTTACAATATTTATTACAATAACTGTTGATAATAGAAACATTAGTTTCTAACGTAATAAGAATAACATAAAATAACGTTTCTACTTCTTATACTTTTCTATATTTATGAGGACGAAAATTATAACTTCAATTAATATAGTGGCGAAAATTGCACGGACAGTAAAATATGAGGACAAAATTTGTAACATTAAATAACGTAAGGACGAAAATTGTATGGGCAGTAACATATGAGGATATAAATTGTAACCTCAAATAATATAGAGACAAAAATTGCACGAGCAGTAAAAAATATAAGGACGAAAATTGTAACTCGGCCGAGAAAAGATTACAGTTTTAAACAATTATGATAAAAAAAATAAGGCCTGAGATGTATGCGGCCCAATTGTTTTCTTTTGGGCCACAAATGGGCCTTTGCCTATTAACTTTTGAGTCTTACAATATAACTTTAATTGCAAAATTCATATGGTTGAAGAAATTTGAGTTTTAGATCATTTCTCCGACAAAATAAGTCACAAAAATCTTACTTTGCCCATGAATTCAAATATTTCATCACTCGCTTGGTCGCTGACATGAGAACAATTCTGAGGCTCAGAGATGAATGATCGAAGATTCAAATTGGTCTTTGCCTATGAAGTTGCTGACCTATTTTTGCAATTATATGATGCAATGATAGAAGATAAATAATAATAAAAAAATATCATTAGTAACTCAAATATATATACTTTTTTCAATTTAATTCTACTAAAACAAACATTCATCGTTCTCAACTAACATGCATCGTTGTCAAATGGATAAAAAATGTAATATTAAAAAAAAGTCATAGTTCACCATCATCTAAGATAATGTCAATCATGTGAGTTGATGAAGTTTGTTATTTCCAGTGTTGGAGTTAAAGTGTTGCTATCGATTGGGTGAAAGAAAGTGAGACATCATATTCACATGAGAACAAAACTAACTCTCTCTCTCTCACTCTCTCTCTCTCTCTCTCTCTCTCTCTCTCTCTCTCTCTCTCTAAATACAAATATACATACCATATATTAGAAAGTATATGTATAGCTTTTCGAAGCGATGACGACGACGATGATGATCATATATACGACTAAAATGGAGAAAAATGTGATCCTCGTGGTGTCACTGCATATCTTTAATAGTTCGATATTTTATTTATTTATTGTCTAAAATTTGAGTAGACTTTTTACGGTAAAGTTGAGAATTGGATCATCATCATTCTCATATTTTTCTTTCTTTGAACCGAGAGAGCAAGCCATGAACGTTCAGTATGACATAGAAAGGAAATCTTTATAACAGGAAATAATAAAGATTTCAAATCTACAAACTAGAAAATAATTTCCAATAGGCAATACTCAAATTTCGACAAATAATTAAAAAGAAAAAAGAAAATTAGGCAAATCAACGCACTTCAACGCTTCTTTTGGAGTCCAAATCAGTCATCCCAAAATATCAATCGATCGAAGCTGAAGTTTTAAATTATGGAGATATAGGTTTCATCATTAACTGTAGCTTGAGGGCTCTTATAAAAATATAAACAAAGCGTACTAATTAAATATCGTAATATCGTGTCTTTGTAGGAATTTTTTTAATAAATTTTATACCAATGAAGCAATTTAGGCAATTATTTAACGTTTTTCACATGTTAATTAGTAATAGTGTTTAATTATAAAATAAATTAATCAGAAGCATTTGCGTGACCATATTAACCACAGAGTAGTGATAATTATCACCAGGGTTTCGAAATTAACTAGACCTGCTCTTTTCAGCCTATCAACGAGAGGAAACAAAATCATACTTACTATACTAAAATCAAATTCCCCCTTTAGTTCGCAGCATATTTACTTTAAAAAAATATGGACTAGTTGGTTCCACTTTTGAATCATAAGTGCATCTGGTAAATGACTTTTTCGAGATGTAGCTTTTCTAAATGTAAATTTATTTTTTTGTAGTGTTTGGTGACAGCGGAAGTTTGAAAAAGTGACATGAAGTCATTTAAAAATTGATTAAAAGTTACTTCTCTCAAATGGAGGTACAATCTCATATTTTTTACCAAACCTATTTTACTTACCAAAATAAATGAACTTTTGGATTTGAAGTCGTTTTTCCAAACACCTCTATATATTTAGATTATTTCAGCCAGCTCCAAAAAGTATGAGAACATGCATATTCATTAATCTTACACGACAAAAAGGTGGATTTATCTTGATTAGAACAGCATCATTACAATCCTTGATAAATGTCAAGAATAATCATATCTTACAACACTCATTGCAACTTGAATTTATTGCAGCTTATTACATACAAGCACACACACTCTACATGAATATAGTCGACGACATAGATACGAAGGTCATCTCATTTCAAACTCTGAAACTACGTTAAAAAAGTCGTCTGCATCTTCACATACAGCGACAGTTCAACGTTAAAATCATCATTACCCACACGAAAACATTGAATCCATCAAACAAACATCGAGTCAAACTTCATATTGGACGATATTACTATTTTCCATTCCACCTTTAACTTAAGGAAGACAAAATACAACATTATCATTTCATAATATCACATGTATGTATATATGTAAATGCAGCATATATGCCTATGTAATTATTATATGATACCACCAAACCCTAGTACACGTATACATGTATCTATATAGTATAGGTGTGTGTATATATATAATGTAATGACGTGAGATATATATGCTTCTTTATTACATCATACGGATAAATGGCACAAAGGGTCCGAAGAAGACGAAGATAGCGAAGAAGATTCGCGCCCAAAGTTCCAAAAATCAGCATCGGGGCTCGAACCAACGCCTTGACCGTGAGCCACGCTGGCTCGATCCTCCGAGCCATGCATGCCCAACAACCCTAACTGATCTTCGTGGTCGAAAGAGAAGGAAAAGTCTTCTTCTTCTTCGCCGTAGTTTGTCATGAGATTCGTCTGCTGGCAGTTGAGCTGAGATGCCACCAAACGGTCCAAAGCAACCCAATCGCTCGAAGCCCGCGGGCCCATCGTCTGATCCATTACTACGACGTTCGGGCTTTCGAGGTTCGGGCTTTCGAGGCCCGGAAGCTGTAGGAAGCTCCCGGAGGATTGGATCGGGAAAATAGGGTTTTCGTGCTCGTTCTTGCACAACGGGGACGGACGCGATCCCATGTATGTGAGTATTTGGTCCAATACACCGTCGCCAGTAATTGTTCTTGGATTATTGTTCACAGTAATGTTGTTGCTGCTGTTGCTGTTGTTGTTTCTGAACAGTATTGAGGCTGTTGATGGGCTGCTGTCTAAAGCCTTATGGTAGTTTTTCTTCTTGAAGACACGACACACTACCCAACCCTCCTCCGAGCCCGAGTCGCCGGAGATAATACTCATCGCCGCCTGAAATCGAAGTTACGTTAATGAGGGCTCGTTAAAGATTCAATCTTTTTATCAACCCTTATGAAAAGATTCGATCTTTTTATCAACCCGTTGATAAAGAATTACGGGTAAGAAAATTAAAGATTTATTACATTGTTTGGGATTTTGTGGGGACTGCTGATGCTGTTGTTGTTGTTGTTGTTGCTGTTGTTCTCGTCGAGGCGATACTCGTGCATGATCCAGTCGGACTTCTGGCCGTGTGGGGCCCGCCCGCGGTAGAAGACGAGGGTTTTCCTCATTCCTATACGCCTGAAATTGCTGTGTATGACCTTGTCTCGGCCCGTGGCCTTCCAAAAGCCCGCAGCGGTGGCCCGATTGGTTCGTGTTCCCGTGGGATACTTCTTGTCCTTGTGACTGAAGAAGTACCAATCGTTCTGCGGCGTCGACCCAATCTTGCACTTCTCTACGCATACCGAAAAAGTAATAAATCAGAGCGAAAAAAAAAACTAAAAATATTGTAACTATTTTCCTTTCTAGCTACCATAGAGTGTCCCAAGAATCACCATTTTTAACACACATGCACACACACACACACACACATATATATATATATATATATATATATATATATACCTTGAATATCCCATGGTTCGAGCTTGTTAAGATCTACGTCTCGAATAACATCGAGGTCGATTTTTCGTAGGCTACTTTCTTCCTTAGGTAGTAGTGAAGAAGTTCTTCCTCGGTGGGGTGGAAGCGAAATCCAGGAGGTACCTTCGATTGTCCATTTACAGACAAATTCATCTCTTCCGACATTATTTAAATAAACTCTCTTACAAACACATACACACACTCTCTACTTATGTTCTCCTTTACATTTGAAAATGGGAGGGGAATGGCTTTGATTTCTGTAGTAGTTATCAAGATTGAAGGTTCATTAAAATGGGAATGGTGAAAAAGTGTGTGTGTGTGTGGGTGTGTGTGTTTTGCATATGAATAAAGGGTTTGGAGGAGATATGATGATTATATATGGAGGTGGTAGGCCTACACAAGTGATGCATGGGAAATAATAATATTTGGTATCGTGGGGTCTATAGAGCTTCTTCAACAATACCAACCACCTCTCTATTTATTTATATGAAATATAGATATTTTTAATATTAGATGGAAAAAAATAAATAAATGGAGTATTCGAATTTATTTTAGAGAAATGATTTAAATTCTCTAGGAAGTACAACCACCGATTTAATTGTGTTGTCATTGCATAACAATTGGTCATGATTAGATTCATTTAATACATCATAAGATGATTAAAGATTCCATTATTTTACTTGAGAGGAATGGGTCCCACATTAGCCGTTAGATGACTCCATAAGTCTTCAGTTTCGGGACACGAGTCCATCTTACAACGGTGACGCTCGACCTTAAAAATCTTTAAGAAAACCTCTTTCTAAACCACCATAATATATATATCAAATCAGCCTTACACTTCAACATCAAATGTGACATGGCATTAATCAACACGTCTTAGGTGTCATAGATCGACAAATATGATGCCGATGTGGCATGATCACGTCTTATATGGCACTTGTTGTGTGGTCTTGATATACTCCACGTGAACATGCCACATCAGCATCATATTGTCGATCTATGACACCTAAGACGTGTTGATTAATGCCACATCACATTTGATGTTGAAGTGGAATGATGATTTGGCACGAATCGGTGCCAAATCAGCAGGTGCCCATATAAGTTGCTCACATAAGGTGATAACCATATCATTCCTCTCTCACTCTATATATATATAATATATAGATATATTGATGAATAAAGAAATAAAAAGACAACTAATAGAAAGACAATCGATTACACATTTTACTCGTGCGGCCACTACAAAACTCCAAAACAAGAACTACGCAGTATCATGTTTTTATATATAATTTAAAAGATGGGTCGTGTGGATTATTTTATGTAACGTTTGTCATATATTGACTTAATTTCTGTATTGGTTGTAAGAGAAGACCAACGTTTGTTGTCACTAAAAATCAAGAGAAACGAACACGATATAGAAGAAATTGAGACAGTCATAAAAAAAAAATTGAAAAAACCACCACCATATTGACATTTGAAATGGTGCATGATAATCATCACAATGTGCATACAATAACAATATTGGCAAAATAATAAATTTTGATGGACAGAGTATAACGATTTTTATTTTGTATTGCTATATTTGATAATTGCGGGAACAGATATGTAACTGCGTAAGTCGGGACAAATTTCGATTTATTTTTCTTCCGTCGCCATATGATTAATGAATTTCCTACTTATTTTGTTGGGAAAATAATCGAATACCAAAATTTTCGTTTCAACATAGGAAACTAGTGACCTATTTTCCTACTTATCACATAAGTGACCCCAAATCAAAATTCCAACATACTTAGTGACCCAAATTTAGTCTATAAATTTTCGCTCAAACAGTTTATATAAGGCCTAAATACAACAAACTACTCGTATTAAAATATTGCTCCGTAAACAATATCTCAATTTTACAAAAAAGATTAATTACACAATATATAACATCCTGCCATTGTAAAAATATACGATGAATGATACGATCGATCCATTAACAACCATTACAGTGGAACATGATAAACATTTCTTCAACATTGATAATATAATAATGACATTGTAACCAGAACTGTCACTCTTCCATAAATTAATTTCTAAATGCGTTACAAAATCTTGTTGAGGACTTCATCATAATAACTAGTCAGAATCTGCAACTCTCAGCATCCAAGAGAATTTTGCGAATGCACGTAAATTAAAATGTCGAAATCAAATTAACTGATTAATCAGTGGAATTATTTCCATAGGTTCCCTGGAAAATACAATTTAAATGGCCTAACATAAAGGATACATTCTAACATGGTAACTAGACATGCTATTGATAATGAATGAAAAAAGACATATTCGATAAGATCGGTGATATGTGTATTAATAATAAGCAAACTATTATACGAACAACGACAAGACTAGTAACAACTAGTAGACGAATATATAATCATTCGGTTTATTATTGTATTGATCTTCTTTTTAAAAAAAATAATTACAAAAACGTGTCCTTTTTTTACTTGCCTATTTGACTAATTTCGAAATCTTACCTGTTACTCGTGGTTCGAGTCGAGATTTCTAAAGTTCTGAATTACAGTTGAAATACAAAAACGACTGCAGTACTTAAATTTACTCGAAAAAGTAATTACAAGTATTTGGCATATCACTATGTTTTCGATGTTAACAAATGCAACTATTTTAATTTCTTTATCCATACCCATTTCCCTTTCATTTCTCCCTCAAGGTAATTAAGCTACCCCAAACATGTCAGAACCATCTTTTGCTAAAATTTTCGACATAATCATAATTTCACTAAATACTTTCAAACGCTTGCTTAACCGAAAACGTCATTGCAAGCGTATATAGTGTGATAATAAAATCCATTTAATTAACAACTAACTACACTAGCACTAGGACACTCCACTCCATTTACAATAGTTATAACATCACTAAGTTAATGCAAAAATAATACCGTTATGAGGTCATGGGGAAATCGTCTTAATATAATGATGATCCATCTCTATTACCCTCGTAAATTCTTGCTTTAATCATTATTATGGCCAACAATTAATTGACGATGCAACCACTTCCCCCTTCTACTTACCAGCACCACTGCTATTTCTATCTTTGATTTAAGTTTTTTTATTTACTTTTAAATATTTGCTAGGTCTTTGCATCACTCACTAGCTACCACTCGCTAGTTGGTACGTTATTGTTGAAAACCCTTTACTCGGTTAACTTTTACTTATGCCTTGACTCTTATTTCCTACTTCATTTACACTTATAGCTCCTCCCCTCCTACATTTTATATATTTATTTTAAAAATATTTCTAGTCTTTAATAAATATAGTGGGAAAGAGTTATCGATATTAATTATATTACTTTGACGAAAGAGGGTTTTTCGTTTATTGCGTTGTAGTTTGCATGAGCAGCAATCTCCAGATTCAGCAATGCTATTACTATCTCATCATTTTTCGTATTTTCTTTTCTGTCAATAAGTTACTACACAACCATCAATTTTACCGTTGAACTTCATTTATGTTCATGCGATTCCACTAACTTCATGAAGAACCTTAGCTCCCAATAACGGTTAAACCTTATATGACTAATAAAGAAGCCCCTTTTTATCTTAAATGAGGGCACGTTTAATTACAACTGTATTTGATATTTTTATGTCTCGTGGCTCATCACAAACCATAAAAAGTTGCGAACTTTTAGTTAAATCAAATGACAGTCTATAAGGGGTTTCTTTATCAGAAGAAAATTCAGCGGAAAATATGAAAAAGAAGCTCTTTTTTTTCTTCCTTTTCTCTGAAAAGTGATACTGAAAAAAATGGTAATTATTAGTGAATGATAAGATTATTTTATTTCTTGTCTGGAAACACTGGGGGCCAATAGAAGAAATCGGATTCTTAAACAGTGACATGAGACCAGATTTAAAGATAGCTTTAGCTGAATCATGTCTTAACAGCAGATATATATGTAATAATAATCTGCCTCTGCTAATATCTGTTTTGAAGATGAGGGCCATGCAAATTATTTAACCAAGCAAAATAACATATATATATAAATATTGAGTTGAAAGTGTATATGATATGGAGAAGGCATATGCTTATGTCAGAAACAAACCCTAAGATGAGAACTGCAATAATATTGATTTGATCTAAAGGTGAAAGGTACTCATCTATATATTTGTCTTGTTCTTGGGTAACCTCAGTTTTTTGGGCTGTGAAAGCCCATGTTCTGCCTTAGGCCCATTAAGGGCAATAAGATGAATTTTCATTGTCCTAATTTATCTATCCATACATCTATTATATTAAGGGACAGCACGTTACGGTAACTGCTATCGAATTTGGTATGCCAATTGCTGTATAATTTAGAATTTAGTCCTTTAATTTTAATTGATTTAATTAAATCCTTATAAAAAAATTTTAATTTACATATTTCAAATCCTTTTAGAATTTAATCATAATATCATATATTAAATATCAGTTTTTTCAACTATAAATAAAACTCTATAATTATGAATTGGGCTTCTGAGTGTGTGCTTATTATACTAGTATAATTAGGGAGTTACTATTTACCGCCCCCTTTTTACTTGTTACCGCCCCTAAGGGGGCGGTGAATAGCAATCCAGTATAACTAATGCATTTGGGCCGACATTGTTAAATGTTAAATCTGTTTCATTCAACTGGCAACCTTCGCATATATAAAAATAAAATCGAAATCATGGAAATTTCAAGTAATTCTATATAATCTATTCCTTGAGTGATCGAAGGTGACCCACGTCGAAGGCAGGGTAAGCTCATTCATGATATTTCTTTTTTTTCGGTTGTCGAAAGCACTTATTAATATATGGGTCAGATTTGTATTTCTACACGTTTTTTAACATCAATTATTTCACGACAAATCAATAGTGGATTGATTGATTGATGTTATTAATTATATATTGATGATGCGGCTATAATATACTAGTATGTAGCTGTAAGGTATAAATATAGAATATTTTGAATTATTTGTAATTTAAATGGCTAATGGATAAAATTAAGATATCAATTTTAACGTGTATTATTTCAAGTATGTAGATTGATTGATGTTATTAATTATATATTGATGATGACGGCTATAATATACTAGTAGCTCTAAGGTTTAAATATAGAATATTTTGAATTATTTGTAATATAAACGTTTAATGGATAAAATTAAGATATCAATTTTAACATGTAGATTGATTGATGTTATTAATTATATATTGATGATGACGGCTATAATATACTAGTAGCTCTAAGGTATTATAAATATAGAATATTTTGAATTATTTGTAATTTAAATGTTTAGTGGATAAATTAAGATATCAATTTTAACGTGTATTATTTCAAGTATGTAAGAAGAAGAAAATTAATTTATAAGGATTTGACTGAAATAAATAAAAGTAAAAGTATTACATTCAACTCCCACTCACTAGTCACTAGTTTGATCTTTTATTGTACTTTTTTTTGTACGTGTGATCACATGTTAGTCTATCATATTTAATTTTTCCAACAATAATATAGCTATTTTGTCGAATGTTTAAAAATATAGTTTATATACCTCCGAAAAAAAATATATAGTTTATATAATCTCAAATAATACGATTTTTAAACGCTTTTGGAATTTTTTGAAGATGTACACTCAAAATGACATATAATGTTATTATGTTAATTAAGAAAACGAAATAAATAGCAACCTAGAAAACGATTGGTCAAATAATATAACCTATCATTTGATATGCGTAATTCTTTGGGCATATTATGTTTCAGGTCCAGTTAAGTAGTTTTAGTAAAAGTCCGAGCCCTCCCTTCAGAGAATATTCCGCATAGATAATATGAAATAAGAAAAAAATGAACATGTGGATGCTCTTTGCTGCAACTCATTAAATACAAACCAAACTCACACTGCATTTACAGTTGCTCTATTATATCTCTAAGCCTTCATTGCATCATGCTCATATCTATCAATCTATCTATCTAGAGAGAAAGAAGGAGGAGAGAGAGAGAGAGAGAGAGAGAGAGAGAGAGAGAGAGAGAGAGAGAGAGAGGGAGAGAGGTACTGCAGTTTATAATTAATCAATCATGGAGGTTACTTTGGAGTGCCATGGAAACCTAATTTCTAATGAGACCATTGGCAAGGTCATAACATGCCAAGGCACGTTAGACTTTTTACCAAATTTACATCTAAAACTAATTCCCTTATCATCCACCGATTAAAAAATACATATATATGTGTATATATATATATATATATATATATATATTAATTTTATTGCAGCTGCCGTAGCTTATGGGCCAGGGCAAGCACTATTGGTGGAGGACATCGAAGTTGATCCTCCTCAGAAAATGGAGGTTCGAATTAGGGTTTTGTTCACTTGTATTTGCCATACTGATCTCAGCGCCTGGAAAGGCGAGGTACACACCAATATATATATATATATATATATATATGTGCATATACATAGCTATATAATAATAAATATCATTTAATACAAGATTTATGATAACGTGCTTTATATATGTGTGTTTGTGTCACGAAGAATGAAGCTCAGAGGATGTATCCACGGATTCTTGGACATGAAGCTTCTGGGTAATAAGATCATTAATCACTTATAATCTGAACTAATTTAGTCTTAATCACGCATTTAAATAAAAAAGTTCGTGTGTAGTGTATATCTGAGTTTAGTGGATACATGTAGGTGAGGCATGCGTGTTTGTTATCTAAATATATTGTTGTGAAATAGGCAGTATAATTAATATCGGAACGGAAATAACGATAATGAAGAATTTTACGTGGCAAATCCCAAATAATGTGTTTGGTTTGAGGAGCGTAGGGTTGCAAACGAATCGAACTTTTTTGGTCGATTCACGATTCAATTCGAAATTTTAATATTCGAATTCGAATATTTAGAATATGAATCCGAATAAGAATATCTTTTTTACTCGAGAAATATCCGAATACGAATATGAAATCACATATTTGATTCGAATATTAATCGAATTATTCGATTCGAATAATTTATTATATATTTTAAAATTTTAATATATTATCAATACTTGTAATTTAATAACCAAGAATGTTTAGAATATTAGAGCCCAAACTTAAAAATCAACAAGTCCTTTATATTTAAATATAATACATCATTCGGTATATATTACTTATAGCATATTTTAATTCAAAAACTATCTTAAAGATTATATTTTGTTAAAACAAAAACTTATATATATATAGTTTAAAAATAAATTTTAAATGTAATATTAAATATAGAGATAAATATTCCAATATAACCCATATTCGAGTATTCGAATATTCGATTCGAAATATTTCCGAATACGAATAAGAATCGAGTTTATGATTCAAATATTCGAGTATTCTTATTCGGTTGTCATCTGAATACGAATAGAATATTGTGATATTCGATTCGATTCACTTCGTTTGCAACCCGAGAGGAGAGTAAGAGAAAATGGAAGAGAAATGTTTCCAATAAGGTTTTATTTCGTTTTCTGGTGAGGAAGTTAGTTTTCCTTAGTTTTAGTCAAAATTAAACTAGATTTTCTTCTTTTCTTTTCCTCTATTTCTGTCCCACAGACAACAATATTTTCTTCAAAAACATACATCATCACTGCGACCTATTTATATATTATTTTGTAACAGCGTAGTAGAAAGCGTCGGAGAAGGCGTAGAAGGCCTCGAAATAGGAGACCACGTCATTCCAATTTTCAACGGCGAGTGCGGTCAATGCGCTTATTGCACGTCGGAGAAGAAAACGAACCTTTGCGAGAATTTTCGAGTCAACCCTTTCAACGGTACGATGGTGAGGGACGGGAAATGTCGTTTTCGGACGGCGAAAGGCGTGAAAGTACCGATTTACCACTTCCTAAACACATCCACCTTCACGCAGTACACGGTGATTGACTCCGCCTGCGTGGCTAAGATTGACCGAAATGCCCCTATGGATAAACTTAGCCTACTTAGCTGTAGCCTTTCTACCGGTAAATATTAGCCTCTCTTCTTCTTCATTTATTGTTACTAGTAATTCTTGAACACTCAAATGCGTGTGTTATAATATATAAATGTATAATATTATAAATAAAAACTAAAATAGCAATTAACTAAAAATAGCAATTAAAGATATTGAGTGGTTTTCTTTTAATTTAATTAATATTTTTTTAATAAAGCTTAACTGACCGACTATGATGGTTTATATCAACCCCTCACTCTTTAATAAAATAGTATAGATAGTATAGTTATTGCTATTGATATTTTTGTTATTATCTTCTTTATTTATGAAGGTATTGGAGCTGTGTGGAATACGGCTAACGTGAAAGCTAAGGAGACAGTGGCAGTTTTTGGTCTTGGGGCAGTTGGACTTGCAGTTAAGTTCGTTGGTAAAATAGTAATCTATGATAATATGACGATAATAAAATTTCGAAGGCATTCAATTCAATTTGTAATGATTTAAATATATTGGGTTCGAAGGTGATTGAAGGGGCGAGATTGAGAGGAGCTTCTAGAATCATTGGGGTCGACATCAACCCAGAAAGACGTACTAAAGGTAAATTTAGATAACTATTGAAAAGGGTGGAAATACGATTAGTTTATTGATATATGGATAATAGTTAACCTTGGTCTAGAAAAAAGTATGTAACTTTTTCCTCAGGTGAAGCATTAGGAACAACAGACTTCATTAATCCCCAAGACATAGACAAGCCAGTGCACGAGGTCACCTTGCTCGGTTATTTTATCTTTTAAAAAAATAAATAACTGTGAAAAGGGTGGGAATAAGAATCATTTTTTTCGTTTCTTTAGTTTAATCCCATATAAATAAGATGGAAAATTTGCAGAAAATAAAGGAAATGACTAAAGGAGGCGTGGACTACAGCTTTGAGTGTGCAGGAAATTTAGAAGTTCTTCGTGAGGCATTCTTGTCAACCCATGATGTAATGTTTTAAGTTCTTCATTTCATTTCATATATAAATAAATGTGAATTTTTTTTTATTTCATTAACAGATATAAATATATATATGTGCAGGGCTGGGGATTAACAATATTATTAGGTGTTCATCCAACGCCAAAGACTTTGCCTTTGCATCCCATGGAATTATTCGATGGGAGAAGAATCGTTGGATCTGTTTTCGGTGACTTCAAAGGGAAATCCCAATTGCCTCATCTTGCAATTCAATGCGCGAAAGGGGTAATTTAGATTTAATCAGGAAAATATTAATGCAAGAAAAAAAAACACACCTTAAATCTTTATTTCAGGAGATAAATCTGAAGGAGTTCATCACACATGAGATGCCATTCGAAGAGATCAACGATGCCTTGAAACTGCTGGTTGATGGGAAATCACTCAGATGCCTTCTTCGCCTTTAGACAAACAAGGAAAAAGAAAAATTCTGTAATAAGATGAAGTAGTGTAAGATATTGTCTTACTTTTATTGTTGTTGTCATAATATAAGATGTTCGAAAACAGAAATAGTTTTGCAAACATGCGACTGAAGATGGAAGAGTAAAAAGGATATACCTAATGGGCAGTGAGCTATTTCTCCAGAAACTTTGAGTAATCTAAAAGACCAAAAAAAAAAAAATTAGAACTGTTAAGTGCCATTATTTTCTCCAGAAAACTAAACTTTCCCTTCGTAGTGGATCGATCAAGAAATGATTTTTCGAGTAACTTCTTTTCCCTCGCACACATCTCTCTCTTTTTTCTGGCTGAATGTTCAAAGAAACATAAAACTTATATCTTAATCAAGAGAAGAAATGTGTTCTTTTATGTCTCATTTTGCAGAGAAAGTAAGCAATTTGAATGCAAATCTGAGGAAAAAGCGTGGGATTCAACAAAAGCGAAACGAAGTATGGAGTTAGGCTTCTTCACAGACTCTGCAGTCAACAATTTTTATAACATAGATCATCCAAACATAAGACATTGAGACACAAACTTATCAGCTAAGACAGCAAAGATTTTATTCACATATGTTTTGGATACACATATCAAGAACGGAATCAAAACAAATATATAGAATTATAATCACTAATGAGCCCCTTTAACAAAACTAGTGCTGGGAAGAAGACCTGATTATCGATATCAGAAACATAAACTGTTATTCGAATAACATCTTGATGAGCTAAGCTAGTACCATTATTCATGTTCTACATGGAATCATATACAGAGAGAGAGAACATTATAAACACAAATATGGAATCAAATGTAAGTCAAAATTTTTAAAGCCAATAACAATATAGAATCTTAGGTATGCAAGAAGATAACATACCCCTTTTCGACTCGTTCAACTACATACTATCAAAAGATCCACTCTTTAAGCTCATTGCAGAGCTAGGAATTGAATGGGGCACAAATTCTTCAGCCATGTTTGGGATTTATCACCACCATCGCTACTCTGCCCAGAGCCAGTTGGTGACTGAAACTGCTTCTCCATCTTCAGAAGCATCGATTGATCCCCACGGTTATCATCCACCATCGCCGTTCCTCCTAATCAGAGAGATAAACCAATTTGAAAACAGAAAAAAAAAATAAATAAAATAAACAAATGCGCTAATTTTTCTCGGGTTTGCCCAAAACCCAGTTAAAATCGAGTAGATACTGAGAATTTACCAGACGATCGTACCATTTTTGGAGGAGATGAATCCATGGAGTAAATATAATTTTATGTTTTGTCTTTTTTTTTTTTCTTTCGGGTTTATATTTTAAGAAAAAAAATTAAAAACTGCCGACTTTACTCCCATCGCAGAACAATGGCGACGGCTCCTTCGTCGAAATCACTCGTTGGTATGGAATTATTTAAAATCGATCGTCGTAATTTTCTGTTTATTGGTAGTGAATTTAATAATAATCTATATATAAACAAAAATGCCATGGTTTGTGTACTGCAACAAAAAAATCTATTTTTTCTCCGTTCTCTTGAAATATATTCGTATATTTTCGTTTTTAAAACTCAATTGAGAATCCAAAAAGCAGCGAATAATTTCGCTGATTACGTAATTTGAACGATGTCTTGTACTTAAAACGTTTGTCGTATTAGTGAGCGGAACAATGAAGGCTCTCGACAATAAAATCAGCTTTATATCTTGAATTGATATACAATATATAAATACATATGTACAATATACTAAAACTACCCGACAATGTATGTTGTGATTCTTTGTTGACCCTTGATGTAGAATTAATATTATTTTTTTTCAATTATATGCATTATCTATTGAGTAAAAAGCATTCACTGCCATTGAACATGAATTCATATTCATATGAATCTTTCAGCATATAGGGTTGCAAACGAATCAAACTTTTTTTGTTCGATTCGCGATTCGAATCGAAATTTTAAGAGTCGAATTCGAATATTAAGAATACGTATCCGAATAAGAATATTTTTTTTATTCGAGAAAATATCCGAATACGAATATGAAATCATAATTCGATTCGAATATTAATCGAATTATTCGATTCGAATAATTTCATATATATTTATTAATTCTAATATATTATAAATACTTGTAATTTAATAGGCCATTAAGAATGTTTAGAATATTAGAGCCCAAGATAAATATTATAGCCCAAACTTAGAAATCAACAAGGCCATCAATTATATGCTTGGCAATTTTTATTATAATATTTTCTTTCTATTACAGAGTTTGCAAAGAAAAAATTTACATTCGAATCGAATTCCAATCGGGATAAAGATTCGAATATGAGTAAGAATTTTCGACAGATTAACCAAATACAAATAGAACATCACGCTATTCGATTTGATTCGATTCGTTTGCAACCTTATGTTGGCAAAGTCAAAAGAAAATTGTAGAGCCGAAATATAAATTCGTCACGGCATATTATACAATATACACATGTGGATCGTGTCGAAGATATTTATATCTTTACAAACATGATTATATATGCAAAACGCAAACCCTATCTTGTCTCCATTCTAACATCAGCTTGTCAAGTTTCAAACGATCACTAGTCACGGCATAATTAAAATTCCATTTTTTCAATGATAATATTTTATCATTATGATGTCCCGAGAAAATGATTGCACGTTTATGATTTCCATAAATTTTCTTCTTCAAAAATCCTACCGCAGCCCACCATGTCCTACCTATACAAACAAGGAAATAATTATAATTATGCATCTCCTATAGTTTATCTGAACTAAGATTATATCGTCTAGTTTGCAAATACGTGTCCTTACAACCTCTGTACGTTGGTTCGGCCTAAAGTTATATATATTATGAATTCGATTCGATTCATTGCACACAATCTAATCCAATCTAATAGAGCCTTTATTGAGATTAACAAGTCGATGTAGTTATACATCGTATCCATCTAATTTGCTAGAATTAATCTCCAGGCAATGGACCACAAAAGATGCCAAATCGTCCAAATCTATTAGTTTCAACGTTTATGTTTGTTTATCAATATATAAATATACATTATTATAATGGAGTTTTTGGCAATTGATGTTTGTGGGTGTTGTCTGAAAGATAGCTTACAAATCTCCAAAGTAGGGGATTATGGCGTCACTTTTAAACCTCGTTACTATATTAATTTGATCCTAAATTTGAAGTACTAGACATTAATTACTAAAAATCACTTCGAAGAGGTTTAACCTAGTGATTTTCCTATAACTATGATATATATTCTGGTTTCCTATAATAAGCCAATAAATTTGCGTGACCCATACAAACTGGCAGTATGAATATCCCAATAGAATATCATATTGACTATTCCTGAAATACAATTTTTATTTTTTTGCAATATAGACAATTATTATAGGAAGAACCTACTCTTTAGGGCAAATAAGAACGATAGGGTGATTAGTTGTGTTGTTTTTGAAGAAATTCAGAGCTCTGTGAATTGGAACAATTGTTCTTCAATATCGATTCAACTTGTGTACACTGTTACATTTGCCCGCTCTAACTCTCGCTACAGGGTTCTCATCCCTATTTATATTTTTCATCTAATGGGCCGACTTTACAATTGAGCCCATTTACAATTTAAATAAATTGCTAAACTAATGGAACAGAACAGATATAAAAAACAGAGCTGGGGAACTCCATGTCGAAGCTGTTAAACTCTTCTTCTCATCATAGCTTCTCAACACTCCCCCTCAAGCATGGTGTGCATAAAGATCAAACACACCATACTTGCTCAACAGGTATTCAAACTGTTCGCGTCCCAGTGGCTTTGTAAGTAAATCGGCTGGCTGATCCATGGTGGAGATATAACATGTCTTCATGGTTCCATCATCTATCTTGTCCCGTATAAAGTGGCAGTCCACCTCGATGTGTTTGCTCCTTTCATGAAAAACTGGGTTCGCAGCAAGCTGAATTGCTGACTTGCTGTCCGTCCATACCTGCACAGGTTTCAACCCATCAATTTTAAGATCACTAAGCAAACCAAGCAGCCACACTATCTCTGAGGTAGCTGCTGCCATTGATCTGTACTCAGCCTCAGTTGAGCTTCTCGCCACAATGGTCTGTTTCTTGGACTTCCATGATAGTATAGAGTCCCCTAGCTTCACTAAGTAACCTGTTAAAGACCTCCTTGTGTTCGGGCAAGCTGCCCAATCTGCATCACAAAACACATGAACTGTTAGTGCACTTTCAGCTGATAACATCAGTCCCAGTCCTGGTTTGGCTTTTAGGTATCTCAGAATCCTATATGCTGCCTCGACGTGTATCTGCTTAGGTTTGTGCATGAATTGAGTGAGAACCTGAACTGCATATGTAATATCAGGTCTAGTAATACATAAATACAACAATTTCCCAATTAATCTCTGAAAACCAGAAATATCTTCGATGATTGGATCATCATCTCTGATTTTCTCTCTTACCACTTTGCTGTTCTGTTCAATAGGTGTATTGACAGATTTACAGCCTAGCATACCTGTCTCCTTTAACAGCTCTATGGTATATCTCCTTTGGTTAAGGTAAATACCTCCCTTGGACCTTGCTATCTCTATCCCGAGAAAATACTTCATTTCACCTAAGTCTTTCATAAGAAACACTTCACTGAGATAAACTTTGCATCTGTTAATCATGGTTAAGTCATTTCCAGTTATCAATATGTCATCAACATAAACCAATAAGATCATGAATTTACTTCCATCACTCTTGGTAAACAGGGAATAATCATGCTTTGACTGAATGAAGCCAAAACTACTTACAACCTCAATGAATTTATGGTTCCATTGCCTTGAAGCTTGCTTCAAGCCATATAGGGCCCTGTTCAATTTACAAACCTGCTGTCCCTTGCCTTTTGGCACATTAATACCTGGTGGGACTTCCATATACACCACTTCATTCAAGTCACCTTGTAAGAACGCGTTAGTGACATCCATTTGAAATAAAGACCAACCAAAGATCGCAGCTAGAGATAAGACAGTTCTAATAGTAATGTGTTTAACTACGGGTGAAAAAGTTTCATTATAATCTATCCCTTCTTTTTGCGTATACCCTTGGCAACAAGTCTCGCCTTATATCTTTCTATTTCTCCATTTGATCTATATTTAATGGTAAATACCCATTTACAGCCTATGATTGACTTCCTTCTGGAGCATCAACCAGATCCCATGTCCCATTCATATTCAAAGCTGCAATCTCAGAATTCATAGCATCTATCCATTTCTTATCAGTTTTAGCCTCCTCAAAGATTTTGGGATGTAATCTTTTGAGGTAGCTGCTAGGTAAGCTCTATATTCTGGGCTTACCTTATCATATTGAACCAGTTTGGACATGGGAAATTTATCCAGGCTCACCATGTTTGAATCAGGAATGTATGGTGAAATAAAGTCTGTATGCCAATATGGAGGTTTAGTAACTCTACCTGACCTCCTTACCTCTGCTGTGAGTGGTTGATCTGATGTTTGTTCTAAGCTGTTTTGATCAACCTCTGCATTTACTTGTACAGGTATCTCAGTATCACTCTGATCAGATTCACCTGGAGGCTCATAAGATGGTTGATCTGGTGCTCCATGATCAGCTGGCTGCTGGTATGGTATGATGAAGTCCTCATGGTAGGTTTGATCATTATGCATAGGGAACTCTGACCTCTCTAGGTCAGTAGCATTCCGTGTATAGGGAAAAACATTTTCAACAAATATAACATCTCTCGAGGTAATAAACTCCTCTGTATCCAAATCTACCAGCTTGTATCCCTTTTGTGTAACTGAATATCCTATGAACACACATGGTCTTGATCTATGCAGAAATTTATCATTTACAGAAAGGTTTTTTGCAAAACAAAGACACCCAAAGGTTCTAAAATGTGAATATGATGGTTTCTTACCAAAAAATTTCAAAAGGAGTTTTCCCATTAAGAATAGGAGTGGGAGTTCTATTAATGATGTACACGGCTGTTTTCACGCATTCACCCCAGAATTTGATAGGTACATTGGAGTGGAACTTCAATGCTCTAGCAACTTCCAAGATGTGCCTATGTTTCCTCTCCACAACACCATTTTGTTGTGGAGTGTAAACACACGAGCTTTGGTGAATTATCCCCTTTTCAGATAACAAAGCATTACACTGGTGTGAGAAGAATTCCCATGCATCACTTCTAATGCATTTGACTTTAACACTAAACTGATTTTCAATATAAGCAAGGAAATCCCTAAGCACATCTAGAACCTCAGATTTTGTTTTCATCAGAAATACCCAAACTGCTCTAGAGCAATCATCTACTAAGGTTAGAAAATACCTTTCATTGTTGTAGGTCCTTTCTCTGTATGGTCCCCAGATGTCCATGTGAACCAGCTCAAACAAAGTTTTATCATTTAACTGTCTTACAGAGAACTTAGGCCTAACATGTTTTGCTAAGGGACAAATGGTACAATATTCAACAGAATTATCCAGTTTCAGTTTCAAATCATCCAAATATTTGAATCTCCCAAATGACATGTGACCAAGTCTATAATGCCACTTTGATACATCATTATTCATATCTACTCTAAAAACAGATTCCTTAGCATTATTACAGAAACTGGTTATGTCACTACTGATTTCCACTGGCAGATTTTTGGGGCTTGGTTTGAAGATGTATAAGCCATCCTCTTGTCTACCAATCCCCCTTATCTTGCCAGTCGAAACCTCCTGTATAATGCAATAATCATGACTGAAATTGAAGTGCACATTGTCATCTTCTATCAGCCTAGAAACAGAGAGCAGATTATGCTGAAAATTTGGCACAAATAGCACATTTTTCAGTCTAAGATCCCTACTTATATCTACTATGCCAGACAATCTAACCTCACTAGAGGAACCATTTGGTAATTTTACAGAACTTATGCAATTAAAGCCGTTATCAACTGCTCTCAGAAGTTCTCTATTGCATGTAATGTGGTGATTTGCACCAGTGTCAATTATCCACAGTTTATCTGATTCTAAGATGGAATCTATATTACTAAAGCATATACCTGAGGTATTGGCTGAGGCATTGACACTTTTCATCTCCTCGGGTTTCTTTTCTATTAGCTTCAGGATTTGGTGATATTGGTCATTGGTGAAGCCTAGGTGGATGTCTGAACTCTCCCCCTTCAACTTATCACCACTTGATTCAGGGATCATGGCATTATTGGCTCTATATCCTCTGCCTCCTCCACCTCTGCCTTGGCCCCTTCTCCCACCAAATCCTCTCCTACCTGCACGAGTAAAGTTAGTTGGGTATCCATGCAATTTAAAACAGTTCTCCTTGGTGTGACCACTGATATTGCAGTGATCACAGAACAAGCTTCCCCTTCCACTTTGACTGCTGTTGCTCAGGTAGTTATTAGCTGGGAAATTGGACATGAGTGCTACTGAAGTATCACTGTTAACTGCTTGTAAATTGATGCCACGTTGAGTTTCTTCATTGATCATCATTTGATAAACTTGGCCATGGGATGGAAGTGGCGACATCAGCAGAATTTGTGATCTTATATTCTGGTAGCAGTCATTCAATCCAATGAGGAATTGCATCATTTTCTGCCAACTGCAGAAATTCTTATACTCAGCTGAAACTTCTGCCGCAGGTGAAGGAATTAGGGAATCGTATTCATCCCAGAGTGGCTTGAGCCTAATATAGTACTCTGATACAGTCGAAGCTCCCTGAGTACTTGAGTAAATTTCCCTAAATAATCCATACATCCTAGCTCCATTGATTTTATCAAACCTCTGTCTCAAATCATTCCAAATCTCACAAGCAGTTTGATGGTAAACAATTCCAGAAATCAATTCTTCTGTGATAGATCGATGAATCCAAGTCTGAACAAGTGCATCGCACCTTTTCCATTGAGAGAATAGGGGAGAATTCTTATCTGGACATTTGCAAGTCCCATCGATGAAGGCAATCTTGTTCTTGGCCTGTAGCGCCACGATCATCCTCATGCTCCATATTTTATAGTTGTCCGATCCTCGTAGAATTCCAGTGGTTAAGTCGATGTTCGGTGTGTCCGATGGGTGGATGTACATCGGATTGTTGAAATCCACCGCCGTAATACTACTGCTCTGATTCTCCGTGTTTTGCGATTCTTGTTGATCCGCCATCAACACGTCTTCAATCTAGTTCAATTAGCCCTAGGCTCTGATACCATGAAGAAATTCAGAGCTCTGTGAATTGGAACAATTGTTCTTCAATATCGATTCAACTTGTGTACACTGTTACATTTGCGCGCTCTAACTCTCGCTACAGGGTTCTCATCCCTATTTATATTTTTCATCTAATGGGCCGACTTTACAATTGAGCCCATTTACAATTTAAATAAATTGCTAAACTAAATGGAACAGAACAGATATAAAAAACAGAGCTGGGGAACTCCATGTCGAAGCTGTTAAACTCTTCTTCTCATCATAGCTTCTCAACAGTTTTGTTGGGCTTCTGTGCCATTGTTCCTTATTCCATATCGGTTAGAAAAAAGAAAACATCGAGTTTAAGCGACAACGTATTACTATTATTTCTCTAAAATTTTATCCAATTTTGTGAATTTATTATGTAGGCACATGGATAAATAAGTATATGTAATTTTATAGGGAGAACGACATTTTTAGTCCCCGATGTTTGGGGTATGGGCGTTTTCGGTCCCCCATGTTCTGAGTTCCCACTTTTAGTCCTCGATCTTACCGATTTTAGGACGTTTTGTTCCTCCGATTAACGTAATCACTAATTAAGATGAAGCCTAACACATGAGATCGCATGCTCACCTTTAACTTGACTTAACACCTCATGACTCATCATCTTCTTCAACTAAAACGCACGAGCATCATTACGTATCACATTTAACTCATTTTCTAGGTTGTCGATCATTTCCTAAATGTAATGTATAATGATGATGTTCATGTGTGTTTAAATCGAAGAAGAACAAGAAGATGTGTTATGAGGTTTCACGTCGCGTAAAAGGAGACCATGAGCTCTCACGTGTTAAATTTCGTCTAAATTAGCAATTAAATTAATCGAGGGACCAAAACCTTCCAAAATCGGTAACAGTGGGAACTGAAAGTGGCACCTCGGAATATGGGAGACCAGAAACGCAATGCCTCAAACATTTGGGACTATTAATATGGTTCGCCCTGATTTTATTATATATTTGTGTGTGTAAGTTAGTTAAGTAGCAGCCTGTGAGGTTGTATGTGGTCCTTGACTAACTCTGTCCAAAAGCACTAGCATTAATTAAAAGAATGATAGAGCTCAAATTAAATAAAATCAACGAAAAATTATTGTCCGTATTGGATATATTACAATATTATTGTATGTGGCTATAATAAATAGCTTACATACATAAAACCAAACTATGATTTGTGGATGTTGAGGTGGCGCACCTGTCAAGTTTTTAGTAATACTCGTTATTTGATCGAACTATATAACGCACAAATTTGAGAGTTGTTTTAATTTTTTAACAGAATTTGATAATAGGGTGTTGCGGTGAACTGGACAGATTTTCTCTGTAGCTCTATTCACATTATTAGCATTGTGCGTTAGATTCTTTAAGATAATTTAATTTAATAGTTAACATATAAACATTAGCAAACCTCGATGTTTTCTAGGTATTACCGTAGAACGTCTGTGCATATAATATATTTGTATAATAACAGACCTAAATGACCAAGTAAACAAATGGGTCTACTCGTACGGACACCAAATGAGTCAACGGCAATAATATTATTAACAACTGTCAAACTAAACTATTACAGCATTTCACTCCACACTAATCAAAATGTTTCAAGATCGAGCTACAAAATTAAATGAAAAGAAATTATTAATTAAATGATAACCCTTCAAATTAACCACTCGAACCCGACAACTAAGCAAACCAAAATCGTTACTCCTATTACATTAAACAATAAAGTCCATTATACCTTAAAATAATACGGAGCGTTTCATAATCATCTTATAATGGTCCCCAAGTTGCGAAAATTAACAACACAATTAGAGCTCGTGCTAAGCCAAACAGCTGGCTTCATAAGTTATATATCTATATATATATATATATATATATATATATATACACTCACCACACCCTTGAAGTCAAGAAAAATATTATAACATACGTAAATAAATACATACAATACATACTCGTTATTACATTGTATGTATGTGACAAGGACGAGCTCACATGTAACCTAACCAGATAATTATGGCCCCCCCACTTTCTCTCTATACGTATAAATCTCTCCCTACACATATATATAACTAGAGGAAGATCAAGATAGAGGAACCAAAAAAATTGATACGATATAATTTTAGTGGAGAATACAATGGCCTAACTTCTTCAAGAAACAGCCCACATACTCACATTTTAATAACTCTCTCTCTCTCTCTCTCTCTCTCTCTCTCTCTCTCTCTCTCTCTCTCTCTCTCTCTCTCTCTCTCACTTGTTCGCCTTTATCTTCAACTTGATCGAGAAAGGTCAAAAAGAATTATAGAAGAGAGAGCCCTTTTCTTCTTTGTTTAGTTCTGTGATGAGCTCTCTCCTTCGTCCATGGAGATAATGACGATATTCTCTCATATATGAGGGCCGCCCTTGTGAATGATATGATCATATGAATAGCTGATAATTCGGCCAAGTTCACAGTACACATACCGAACCTCATATTCTATTTCTGTGATAATTATTATTATTATTTCCTCTCAATTTTCCTTTCTTTGCCTTCCTCATAATATTAATGAGAAAAAAAAGTCCCTTTCTTCCTTCGCTAGCCCTAATAATAAATCGCTCCTCCTTTCTTCCTCCCATCGCTTGCTGAAGGAAAAAATCGCAGAGAGGTTATTACAGCACACAAAGGTTTGGTTAGTTTTTGTTGCTCGAAATCCAACACCAGTCAATCTTCACCTCAGAATATCAGATCTGTCGGAAAGTTCAAGTCAAGACTTCTTCGCCCATGGATTCCTTCCACTGCCGAAGCTCCACCACCGCGCAGCCGCCGTCAGACGACGCCGGAGAAGACATCCAATACGTCGGCCTCTCATCGATGCCTTTGTTCGCAGACAACAAACCCACTTCGAACAACAGCACATCATCAAACACAGCGCCGCCGATCGAACACATAGAGAAAGAACACATGTTCGACAAAGTCGTCACACCCAGCGACGTGGGGAAGCTCAACCGCCTCGTCATCCCCAAGCAGCACGCGGAGAAGTACTTTCCCTTAGATTCCTCTGCGAACGAAAAGGGTCTCTTCCTAAACTTCGAGGACAGAAACGGAAAGCCATGGAGGTTTCGTTACTCTTATTGGAACAGCAGCCAAAGCTATGTAATGACAAAAGGGTGGAGCCGTTTCGTCAAGGAGAAGAAGCTCGACGCCGGCGACATAGTTTCCTTCCAAAGAGGGTTGGGAGAAATGGGAAGAGATCGACTCTTCATAGATTGGAGGCGTAGGCCCGACGCGCCTGATAATTATCATCATTACCATCAGTTATTACGTCATCCTTCTTCTCTTCCTCCATTACATGGCCATCAGTTTTCTTCTTACCATCATCATAGGTCTGTAATCCCTTGGACGAGTACTTCCATGGTTTACCAACCTCAGCGTATAACGAGCCCTTACGATGGATATGGATCAGGAATAAGCACTGCTAATAATATCGTTAATGGAAACCCTTGCCAGCCGGGTTCAGTTATGTACTTGAGATCTATGGCTGGAAATGGATACGGGTCGGATTATGGGGCACCAATGTACCCGGGAATAGTGCAGATGCAAAGAGGAAACTGTAGTGGTGATCAGCAGCAACAGCAGTTAGTGTTCGATTCTATCCCAGTTGTGCAAGGAAAAGCAGCAGCTGCGAAGAGGCTTAGACTGTTTGGTGTGAATATTGAAGAACCTAATGTTGAAGCAACTAATTGGACAGCAGCTAATCAATCGACGACTCGTACTATGATGCATAGTTACGGAGGGTTTGATGGCTCTTCCTTGTCTCTTTTTGGGCAGACATCTCTGAGTTTGAGGCCTTACAATGGTGACGGTGATGATGACGGTGATGAGGAAGATGAGGAGGATGGGGAAGATGATGATAAAGGGAAAGGAGTTGCCATGTCTTTGGACTTGGAAATCTGAGTTTTATGATGTAAGAGAATATTTTTCGAAGAGTCTGCACCACGCAGGTTCTGTTAATCAAGGTAATATATACCACGGAATCCATGGAAACAGATCGATTATATATATATATATATATTATATATATATATATATATATATATATATATACATGTATGTCTAGTTCTTGCTCAAAGCTTGCTAGCTATTAATTCATTTCAAGAACTCGATCACCAAATTACATAGATTTATGTTATGCATACATCAATTCATAGGATCTTATTATCGACCCGTTATTTCATGCTTCATCATGCTAGACTTTGATCTTTCGAAATGCTGAGCCTTTTTTTTTTGCTGTGTTGATAGGAATTAACATATTTAGCAGCAAATTGTCTGTGTTCCCATCACTGCTTATGACTATTTAAAATATTTAATTTAGGTTTGTTGTTGATCTTCCTATTCTGCTACTTATTACGAGCAAGAAGATATGCTACCATACACCTATATTTCTTTATTTCCCTTGGTTTATAGCGATGATATACTGCAACGTTCGTTTTTTCTTTTTCTTTTTTTTTCTTTTTTTTTTTTTTTTGTGAAATGGTCGATTCAATTTATATTTTTTATTTCATTATCCATCGATGGATTGTGCATTGAGTAATGTCAATATTATTTTTCAGGGCAAGGCAAGAATAAGGATGACTTTTCTTTACCTACGCTACGACGACAAGGTTTCACGCATGGAGAAAAATGGTGCGCAGAGATATATAAAGTCATCGCCGAAGACATATGGAAATACATTTGAATATATTAATTAATTAATCAATTTTCTATAATATGAACAACTATTTGGTCGTCCCGTCATGTGTTATTTGAAATGAATTGTATCTGGTCCCTATATCAGAAGATGTATCTATCTTGCCCACGAATTTAGGGCAATTATGTTAATGGTGTTTATATGTGATACGCGTAATTTAGCAAATTTTCTTGATTATTTTTTTAAGAAACGATATTATACTGTGGTCCTATCTTCATATTTTCTTTTTCAAAGAAACAAAATAAAGTTAGTATTTCTAGATATATAGCTCGTCTAGACACAGCTCGTGAAAATACTGAATATCATTTAGGTTTTTCACACCATAATATCGTACATGAAATCATATATTGTTTGGATTTCATTTTGATGTTTTTTTCAGGGTTAGAGAGATTTCATGTGAGTTTAGCATATATTTCAATAATGAATTAATTTATCATACTTCGATACGAATAGAATAGTGTCGATCTTATAAGTTATACTTAACTCCTCATTTATGCTGAGCATGTTTGATATAAAAGTTAGAAGAAAAAGAAAAAAGACCCACAACCAGATATTCTCAGTCTTTCTATTTAATTATTTTCTGATATATATAGTGTTTATTTATTATACATCTTTTCTCTGACTGTTAGATGGGTCCCCATTCTTTTACACATATAGAGTCTAAACCCTAGTCTTACTAGGTTTCTCTTTGCTCATGACTTAATAATTAAGTGCCAGCCCACAAAGATAAAAATGTAAACTTTATATTCAGAATAAAATATTATATTAACTATATACGTTGTGAATAAATAGAATGGAATGGGGCCTCTGTCTGATCTCTGCAAACGTACCGAAATAATTAAAAGAAAAAAAAGGAACAAATGAGATCACCAGACAAACCTAACGGAAATCATTCATAGCGAAGAGGAAAAAAGAAAAAATCTATTACATCAAGTTTGCAAAACTGCCAATGAGGCTTGGCTCTAGTGGCCAAGCTGAGGCATCCAAAGTTCATGTGATTAGGAGGTCAGGGGTTCGAACCCCACCTCCCACATGACTTTGGAAAATCCCCATGGGCTTAGGCCCATGACTATCGTTGTTGGGTGGGTTTGGGATGTATTCATCTGACCCCGGGGATTAGTCCCGCCTCTGGAGTGTGTGGCGATTAGCCCATAGCCGGGCAGTGTGGGGATACCTCGGGACCGAAAAAAAAAAAAAAAAAAAAAAAAAAAAAAAAAAAAAAAAAAAAAAAAGTTTGCAAAACTGTCTTCTGATTTATCTGCTACCTTTCACAGTCTGAAAATTACTTCACATTTTGGTCAATCAGATTATCCGAATATGAAAACCTGCGTGTATAACGCTTTTTTCTTGTCTCACCCCCCATAGTCATTTATATATATTTATACTAGTCTTTTGCCCGTGCAATGCACGGGTCTAAACTAATTTCTACAAACGTTTTTATTCATCTCGAGCTTAACATATTGATATAAATATGTATATAACTCGAACCATAATCTTCAATTTGATATGTGCAACGCCGCTTCGATCTATGCCAAAATTTTGGAAAGTTACTTCTTATGTCCCTCTTGAAGTGTTGAGATGTGAGATTAAGAAAAATGAACGTTGAAATTGGACAAACCCATATAGTTCCCTCAGCTGTTAACTTTGCTTTTTGTATGCAACAACGAAATTTTGAAATTAACAACTATCTTCCCATAGCGACTCGTCCCCCTTCTCTGGGTTACTCATAACATGCTCTTCGATTTCTTCTTGTCTTATATAACCATAGTCATCTCACCGGCGTTATAGTCATCTTAATCAACTAACCCCGTATCAATACCTTATTCTCAGGACCTTTGTTCCCAACGTTCTTCGATCCTCTTAAGAAAGTAAATATAGAAATTTAAAAGTCAGGTTAGAACATAAAACTAAAAATGTTAAGAATATATAAAACATAGCATATCCGCTGACTCGAATTCAAGAATGAAATTCATAAAATCTTCCATAGTGTCCTTTACATGTGCAATGCACGGGTCTTAAATAAGTATATTTATAGTTTAATAAGATAGCTTAATTTGCATAAGCTAAAATAAAACTTTTAGAATATACATATGGTAATCATCATAGTCGAAGTCGTAGGCGAGATGCTGAAATATGAGGAGAAAATGGATCACCGTACCACTTAACTTGGTGTGGCATCAACGTGGATATTGTGATATTAAGAGACCAGCCATAGTTGGCCCATATTTCTTGTACAGATCAACATACATCACCGAAGCATTTCCTTGGTCTACACCGAGCGTGCCAGTCATGTATTCCGCAATAACAAATTTGATGGAAACTCAAGACCATGTATGGATGATAGAATGTTGTACGACTCATTTGACACAATTAATATCGTAGTTCTTTAACCTGTGATGTTCTAGGTGCATTAACTGATATAGCAGAACTAAGGGGACTATAACATTAACATCTAAAATGTGAGAAGCTTAATTATCAACGTCAGCACACAATTTGAAGGTATTCAATCTATGTTCGCATTGTTGAAACAACCTAAGCACTGAGAAAATGAAGGCAACAATCATTATAGATTGACTAAAGATTATTCAAACACATGCAGCATATATGATAGACAGACAATGGTTACGATCGTTAAGGCTCATAGATGTCTGATGATAGACTAAAAAATAGGATATTGTTACCCTTATTGTCCCAAAATAAACATTTTTTGTAGAATTACTTGAGAAGAACAGTTCTAGTCATGTATGGGCCTTAATAAAGTTAAGCTATCTAATTGGAGACATGGATCAAATATAGATTAATCAGAAATAGCTGAAAAGAGAATGCTAGGCATAAAATAAACTGAGGAAAAATCAGCAATTCAGAACAAAAACAAAATAAAAGCTAGTACATACGCATCATTGTATGTGTTATAGTCATTGGTCCATGGATTGTCAACTTCGACCCTGCCTTTAAAAGCTTGAGCATCTACTGATCCACGTCATCCTCTGGACTTCACATATGCTGCAACCCTCAAGCGGCTCATACGATCCAATCAGGCCAAAACGGGCAATCACACAACTTGACCTATGATAACAAAAAGATATTAAGGTAAACTCAGGATATCTGTTTGTGAGATTTCATGTCAAGGTTGTTTTTTTACATAATTATTTTAACCAAAAAATTAATTTTTATTTATTAGGACCCATGTCAACCTTATAATGAAACCAAATTTGTAAGTAATAAAGGATAAGATTCACCAAGTAGGCTCGTTTTTTTTTTTTTCAAAATCCAAGTAGTCTTCGATGAGGAACCCAAGTTCATGCAAACTCATATTCTGTAAAAGAAAATTAAAACTGCCTTACTTGTCACAGGAGTAAAAAGTCCCGGTTGATTCGAAATTTGCTAGACGTATCCTTGGGAATATTCTCCGAGTCGTACTTCAAGATGCTTCCCCAATAGGAGAATTTCTGCACCATGAAAATAATATCAACTTACTTCATGATATCTCATTTATAGCTCGTAGAAAACATAATTTATACTTTGATCTCGTATGTCACAGCGGAAAAGATATAGGTCGAAAGAATATACCTTGAAACGGGATTTGAGCGTTCGCATGCTTCTTGCTCTCTTTAATATACTCATATGCCACTTGCAGAGCAGCTAGAACGTTTTAAAACAATAAATAATACGGGGAGGATCATTATTAATCTGTGAATCATATGCGGTTAAAAATTTACAATAGCCTCGATATATTTCCACTTCACAAAGTGCCTTGCTTCTTACCCAAACGATTTGGCTCTGGGATGTTCATATTCAGGATATTATCTTCAACGTACATGTGCAAAAGGAGAAGCATCCATTAGTTTCAACGCATAGCAAGATATAAGTAACTCCAAGTTATCCAAAGAAAACCATGCTGCGTTATTTCACCATCTGATACACAAGTTCTTTTTATAGCCAACGTTACTTCAGTACAATCAATAACGCAGCACCAACGATTCTGTAAAAGAGAGAAACACAGAAAACCATTAGCAATTAACAATAAGGTATCAATTAAAAAACTTCATCTCGAAATTTACAAAAGGAACAGGAAAAAATATAGGAAACCACGAACTTTACCCAAAAAATTAGGGAAACTCGAAATCTTGTACCTTGGCTTCATAAATTAGAGGACCCGCTATTATCTGTTCTCCACCATAGAAGAGGCGCTTAGAATCGGAATCAGACGACGAATCTGTCGTCTCTTACGTAGGTTGGATTCGAAGGAAAACACGAACGAAAAAACGTCTTAAATTGAAAGAATAATCTGATTGCAAATTCATAGATTTGATCGAACGGTTTCAAACGTCGTGGGTGGAATAAATTGTCAGAAAGGGTTGGTTTTGATAGCGTTGTGGATGTTATTTTTTTTATCAAAGATATTTAATGGGAGATAGGACACGTGTCGCAATGACAGCAAACCTACATTTCATTGTATATATAAGATTTATAGCTCGTGGATAACATAATGTACACTTTGATCTTGTATGTCACAGTGGAAAAGATATAGGTCGAAAGAATATCCTTGAAACGGGATTTGTGCGTTGAAACTTCGCATGCTTCTTGCTCTCTTTAATATACTCATACGCCACCTGCATAGCAGCTAGAACGTTTTAAAACAATAAATAATATGGGGAGGATCATTATTAATCTGTGAATCATATGCGGTTAAAAAGTTACCATAGCGTCGAGTCGATATATTTCCACTTCACAAAGCGCCTTGTTTCTTACCCAAACAATTTGGCTCTGGGATGTTTATATTCATGATATTATCTTCAACCTACATGTGCAAAAGGAGAAGCATCCATTAATTTCAATACATAGCAAGATATAAGTAACTTCAAGTTATCCACAGAAAACCATGCTGCATTATTTCACCATCTCATACGCAAGTCTTCTTTTTATAGCCAACGTTGCTTCAGTACAATCAATCGCCATCCCAAGTTGAATATCAACAACATGTTCGAGTGAGACATGTAGTGGGTGTCAGTCAAGGTTACATGATATACCTAAAAAAAATAAGCAATCAACCAACATATGGCATAGAGCTTCTAGACAAAGTAACCGTAGAACACAATTTGTAAGGTCCACACTAAAACCCGTGGTAGTGAGCAACTTACAGATGATATGATAGGAAACGATGAAGCCAAAATCCCCTGAAAAACCTTTACCTGATATCAATTAGGGAATTGTGGATATGTCAAACAACACAATCAAGGTAATCGCAAGCTTTTAGGTAATTGTCAACGCAGCACTAACGATTCTGTAAAAGAGAGAAACACAGAAAACCATTAGCAATTAACAATAGGGTATGAAATAAAAAAAAAGTCATCTCGAAATGTACAAAAGGAACAGGAAAAAATATAGGAAACCACGAACACTACCCAAAGAATTAGGGAAACTCGAAATCTTGTTCGAGGACCCGCTAGTATCTGTTCTCCTCCATAGAAGAGGCGCTTAGAATAGGAATCCAGCGACGAATCTGCCGTCTCTTACATAGGATGGATCCGGAGGAACACATGAACCAAATAACGTATTGATTGAAGAATAATCTGATTGGAAATTCATAGAATTGATCGAACGGTTTCAAACGTCGTGGGTGGAATAAATTGTCAGAGGGGGTTGGTGTTGATAGCGCCTCATCCAAGAGATGGGAATACCCTAATTCCTCAATGCATTTTTGTAGAGATGATATTGGCTCATTAAAGTACACGGGCAGACAAACTCGTTTGTATCGAAGAACTGAGGCTCATCTTTATCAGATGCTTCATCGAGCTCTTTTCTTTCAATATCATCGGATGATTCTGTAGTGCTAAATTCTGTAGAAATGGAAGCTTTTGAGATCAACATTTGAGCTTGCCTTAAGAAACAATAACATGAAATTCCAAACTGCTAAACCAGATATTCAATTGATAAAACTACCGTAAAAGCCCAATAAAAATCCTCAATTGTTCGAATGTAAAATAAAAAGGTTAACGGGTATTTACCGATGTATTTTCCTCGGGCAAGATTTGTGTACCGATACTCACCATTAATCCGATACTCACCATTAATCCCACCAGACCGAACCTTCAGCTTCGGTATTTGAAGCCTGGAGAAAAATGGCCAATACACGACAGAAAATTAAAAACCCTGCTTTAAGAGAGAGTTCAAACAATCATTTTATCGAACAGATTAACTTCAAAAGTCTCACCTCCAATTGCCTCAAAGTATCCAACAAATCAGATCGCTCCTTATACAGATCTTGAAACTGCCCTTGCACGCCGGTGAACTCCGAGAGCATTATCTGCTCGCAATCTCTAACCAGCCGTTCATCGATTCGTCCCTCGAGCAAGCGATTCTTCAACCTTTCAGTGGAAATCGACAAGTCCCTCCTCATAGAAGAGGCGCTTAGAATCGGAATCCAGCGACAAATCTGCCGTCTCTTACATAGGTTGGATTCGAAGGAACACGTGAACCAAAAAATGTCTACGTTGAAGAATAATTTGTTTGGAAATTCATAGAATTGATCGAACGGTTTCAAACGGAGTGGGTGGAATAAATTGTCAGACAGAAGGGGTTGGTTTTGAATGCGCTGTGGATATTATTTTTTTATTAAAGATATTTAACGGGAGATAGGACACGTGTCGCTTGTACAACAAAACTACATTTGCATATATATATAAGATATTAAGTAAATTGGGAAATAATAAAGTTAAGAAGACATGGTGCACTTAGCTTAACTTTTAGATCAAATAGTCATTAATTATAAATCCTCAAGCCACTAGTTAAAAAAATGTCAAATTGAAAATAAATCATATCAAATTAGAATTTGAACACTCTCTCTTCCGAGTAATGAGATTTCTTTTTCCCAAATATATATCCGTGTTACATATCACGAGGGTTTGAAGGCAAATGTAGTTTTGCTAAGATCGTGCTATATATCTTTTTAATATACTAGGAAAAACGTAGCTATTTCTGAGAAATATTTCTTCACGGTTATCATAGAGAAATGAATTATTTATATTTCATAATACCATAATATTAGAGAGGTGAGCATCTCCAAGCATGGACCACGGTTTGGACATATATGAGCATGCCTCTGCATACAGATTGTTTTTATTGTTTTATCCTTTCTGTAGCTGAATAATTAATTCATACGATTAAAGCCCATGAATCAGAAAAATGTTATAAATATAAAAGAAGATCTGAAGACCAAACTTAGTTAAATCATGGCCTAAAAAGGGCAATGGAATCTAGGGTTACATGTTTGTTTAAACCCCTATGTAATAAACATAATACAAAGAAACCCTGCGAAAAAGTGAGTCTCTCAGAGAACGTTCTTGCAGTGGACATTATTGCATATGCTATGTGTGGTAGACTATATTAGGCTCTTCAGTGTGTAACAATTTTATATAAAATTAAAGAACGGTCACAAGATGGGCTAATCATTCATATAGGCTTTAGATATTTATATATAGGCCATAAACCTTAGCAGACAAAAATCCAGTTAAATGCTGGTAAACTTGTCGATATTTAGTACTATGTACGCTTCTCTATAATCACGAGATTCGAGTAAAACATACCTCAAGATCGCAGCATACATTAAATTGGATTAATATAAATAAATGATTAAGTGTTTAATATCTTATCATCTTCTGTATTTGGCAAGCTTGTCAGTTATTTAAACGTGAGTCATTTCCATAACGTAACTACACACTATCCAAAGAGACTAGAATTTTAAAGGACATGATGACGAGGTAAAAACGTTGTCATAATTGGTTATAATTATAATCATTACGGTGTTCATCCCATTTCATAGTAGTGGTATAGCCATGGGGAATTTTTTGTGTCCTAATACGATCCTTTCATAGAAATCCAACACATAACAATGTGTATGGTAATAATTTGAATTTGTCAAAAGAGAGTTTATATCTGTTCAAAGATTGTGCTTTTTGGTAATTAAAGAGATGCTAATCGAGGCAAAAACATGGTTCAAAATTTTGATTTTGATCGAACGTCTCGATGAGCAAGACCTGATATATCTCTCCTAAGCCTTTCAAGTGGTTCGTATTTTTCTTTCTCCGAAAACCCTTTTTCTTAATTATGAATATAACTTTTGGAAATATATTTGATAATCGACATCCCAAAAAAAAAACCAGAGATTGTGAATAGTTTCGAATGAAGTCTTTAAAGGTTTAGCCAATTTTAGGTTCATTCTCAAGATGTCTTTCAATACTAAAGGACTCTTTTTTTGTGTGTCGCAGTTGATTATTGCATAATTTTTAATAATCTGAGCGGTCTATACACCGACACTCTACAGAAAAATAATAGATCAAATAGGTTTTACAGAAACCTTAATAATGAAAAAAAATAGAGCCCGGCCTAATATGCCTGAGAAAGAAGCTCCTAATTGTTTTGTACAGAGAAAACCCTAAATATTATTTATAAGATCATTCCAAGTTATTTGTTTAGTGTTTTAAGTTAATTACATTTATTTGTCCACAATTAACAAGTGAGTAAAACTAAACAAAAAGCATGAAAATAAAATTTTCAAATCACATCAGCTTGAGGTGGAATGGACCACTTTGAAATTTGCCTTGCATCCACTTAAGGCTATATATGTACCACACTACATAAATCACCATTTTCTCGCACTCTAGTCCTTCCACACTATACAATTTATCGATTATTACAATCTTTAAGGTTATTGTTGTCAATATTACAACAGATATCAAGAGATAGAAGTAAGCAAAGAATGGATAAATCAACAAATTGCACAAAAAAGGATACTATATAGGGAAATGTGAAGCAAGGAAAAAGGCAAGCAAAGAGATGATAGTAACAAGGCAAAAAGGTAACAAAACACTGCCTTAGATTGATGCATATACACCCATACCTATCAAGATTTCTTTTTCTATTATACATATATATGTATACACACACACTACTATTCACTAACTACTAATTCATTACAGTTCTTTGTTTTTTCGATGGAAATTTTGTCCCATTTTCTTAAATAAATATTAGAGATTGATCTAAGTGATCATTAAAAACACACTTCTTTCTTTCTTGGGTGCAGAATAGATGTATTGAGGGGCCGTTTTTCATTTCGCATATTATTGCATAGTTAACAGTGACAGTGCATATCATAGCAGAAAGCAGCAGATCCCATAAAAAGGATATCGTAATAAACACACCGAACAACAGAAGATAGATGCATATAAAATTAGTAGGCGAGGATGTAATAATATTAATTTTTAATTTCAATATATAATCATAATGCATGCACACACATATATATATATATATATATATATATACCTACAGTGAGAAAAGAGAAAGGTGGGGTCTCTTCCATCTGATGGTGATAGCAACTTCACGTTCAAGCTGGGTTTTATTTAATTTGCACAGTTTTCAATAACAGCCGTAAAGATGATATACATACATAAATACATATATATGTGATCGTCGATCACCCACTCCATTAATTCTTATTAATTATTACTACAGGCATTCCCTTCTTCAATTTAATTTTGTGGGGGCAACCTCTAGCACTCAATACTAATTGAAAAAATATATATCTTTGTACAGACAACATAATAAAATTTATGTAGTGTTAGCAAACATGATCAGTTAGGGGGATGATTATTATTGTATATCAAATAAAGAATACAAGTGACGTCTAACGAAGGGGGGGTTATGAATATAGGTCTTTCTTGTTGACTTAGGGTTGTGGATGTTAACCAATAGCATGCATGGAGCTCATTTATATACATATAATACGCATATTTTATATAATAGGAAGACGATATATATATTTATATTTATATTATAGTGAAGATGAGTACTATATATTACAATGTGTGTATCAATAATGAAGTGATGATATTACATGAGAAGGGCAACAAGTGTACAGAGAGGTCCCCCATCGACGACGAAGGCCTGCCAATGGCATGGCATGAAGTGCAGATTGTCGATTTCTTTTGTCTTTATCGGTGAATGACTGCATATAAATTCCCCAAAATTTTTTTTTTGGAAAAACAGGGTTTGATTTTTGTATTCAAGTTTTTTTTTTTTTTTTGTTTTCCTTTTTTACTATACAATTAGTTTAATTTGGGATTTTCTCAAAGAAGCCATCTTGGGCCAACTGTAGACCCAATAAACGCAAGATAATGCATTAATAGAATAATGAAAAGCCCATTGGCTTTTTCCAATAATGAAAAGCCCATTGCCAATGAGTTTCTCGCGATAATTAAGGAAGTAACGATAAATAGGCGAATATATATTACGACGAAATACTGTTTATAAGCCTATCCGCGTATATAATCTATAGATATAATATAATACTATAATATCATGCTTAACTTTTACGCGCGTGTCAATTACGCTACGCGGCCCCACCCCCACCGAACGTATATATATGTGTCTTTTTGCTGAACTCGGCGAACGATCACATACACTTTTGCCATCTAATTTCGATATCGACATTGTTATCAGTAGATTCACTCCAAGGTTAGTGATTTGCTCTTAATCGGCGCGTCGCTAAGCTTGATTTCGATTGTCTGCAATCGAATTTCTTCGTTCGACCGGTTATTTCTTGTACATGATTGAATTTTTTTTTTCTATCTGCAGATTTTGATCGACGACGTGAGGTGAGGGTAGTTTCTGTTGATAAAGGAGCAATGTTCGCAAGAAATCGTAAGTTGGCTTTGTTTTTGCTAATTTGTGTCGGCAGGTGCTGCTTGTTACTCTCTGTCCTAGAATTGCTTCTGATTGAAAAGCAATGCAGCTTTAGTTTGTTTGAATATATTGTCTTTTGTTCTTCAGATTGATGTTTGCTTTATGTGCTAACGTTTACGTGCCGTTTGCAGGTTTTGGGCAATCGTCCAGCAGCCCCTTTGGATCTCCTTCGGTTTTTGGGCAGAACAACAATGCAAGTAACAATCCGTTTGCTCCTAAACCGTTTGGTAGTACGGGCGCTTTTGGTTCTCAAACTGGGAGCTCCATATTCGGCGGTACTTCCACTGGCGTGTTTGGAGCTCAAGCATCTTCTCCTGTAGGCCCAACTTCTGTTTTTGGAGCTTCCGCAACTTCAGCCTCCGCATTCGGTGGTAAATTGCAGTTTCAGTGTTGATGTTTGGGTTGACCATGATCTTGACGTGTATTTACTTTGATATGAATGAAATTACAATTGTAACGTTTTCTTTTTCTGATCTGTGGTAAATGTAGGTTCGTCAGCATTCGGACAGAAGCCTGCTTTTGGTGGATTTGGAGCTAACACTACTCAAACAAGCCCATTTGGTAGCTCGTTTCAACAATCACAACCGGCCTTCAGTAGCAGTCTATTTGGTTCATCGACTCCTCAGAGTCAATCTGTGTTCGGTTCATCAAGCACACCAGCATTTGGTGGTGCTAGCACTTCTGGCTTCGGTGGCTCATCAAGCCCTGCATTTGGTAGCACAGGCAGTGTGTTTGGTGCATCAAGCTCTCCTTTTGGTACTTCTTCGCCAGCATTTGGTGCTTCTTCGCCAGCATTTGGTGCTTCTTCGCCAGCATTTGGTACTTCTTCGCCAGCGTTTGGTGCTTCTACCCCTTCATTTGGTGCAAATACTTCTGCCTGTGGTGCCACAAGTACTCTACTTTTTGGGCCATCGAGCACGCCTGCATTTGGTAATGGTGCCTCGAGCACGCCTGCATTTAGCTTTGGATCGTCTACTCCTGCATTTGGCCCGTCGACATTTGGGAGCAGCCCATTTGGTACATCACCTTTCGGAGCACAGAGTTCATCTTTCGGTAAGTCACCGCATATCCCTGCACTTCCTAACAGTGTTCAAAGGGAATTAATTTTTATCTTTGTGGAACTGATCTTATTTCTCAAATGCTTTCCAAATCCCTTCATAGAGTTTATGAAACTAATTTTTTTTTGTGAGCTTGCTTTATAGTTTATGACCCTGACTTTTGCTTGATCCTGTTGCAGGAACGCAAACTACAGCTCCCAGCTTTGGTGCACAGTCCCCCTTTGGAGGGCAACGAGGGGGTAGTAGGGTTGCTCCCTACTCATCGACAGCAGAGGCAGATGGGGGCACTAGCACTCAGCCGGCTGGTAAGCTTGTATCGATCTCCGCTATGTCGGTTTACAAGGACAAAAGCCATCAAGAACTAAGGTGGGAGGATTACCAGTTGGGGAGATAAAGGTTTGTTTAGCCATCACCATTTGGATATTTTGCATTGCGACTGGACAGAAAGCAATTTTGTGCATACATTCCTAATATTTTTGTTTCTCTATATATTTCAGGTGGGTCTGCTCCCGCGGGTCCTTCTTCTGCTGCTGTTAGATTGGGTGGTTCACCCTTTGCTTCCATATCGACCCCTGCATTTAGTCAATCTCAATCCACATCCATAAGTCCCTTTTCGTCTTCCACAACAGTCAATCCATTTGCTCAACAAACACCTTCAAGCACAGCCTTTGGGCCTACGTCCACTTCAGCATTCGTCTCCACACCCTTTGCATCGACGACAGTTAACCCTTTTGGGTCAACACCATCATCGACGCCATCCTTCTTTAGTGCTCCATCTTCATCTTCGATTTTCAGCCCCTCGAACTCAACTGCTTTTGTATCACCGTCTCCTTTTGTGTCTTCGTCGTCTTCCCAACAGACTTCGTCTCCATTTGGCGGTGGTTCAGTTGGAAACTCCCAATCTTCCCCGTTATTTCAGTTTAATACGCCTACATTGGCGCAGACCAGTTCTGCTTTTGGACAGACGTCTTCTTCTCCCTTCGGTCAAACAACGACCACCTCTGTCTTTGGTCCATCTAGTTTCTATAATACACCCTCCGGCGGATTTGTCGGACATCCTTTCTCAACTTCATCGCAAAGCAACGCCAGTTCACTTGGTTTTAGCCAAACAACGGTATGTATCTATCATGATCTGAACTCCTCTTATGTTGTTTTTTATCTTCTGCAATTTCTGAAGCCAACTAAGCATCTAAAACCCAATATTAATTGGATTGTCAAGTCAATATTTCTTTCACCAGACATGTTTAGGATTTGCAACTTTATGTGCTGATGTTGAGGTTATTAAGGACATGAGCAAATACATTTTATTATGCATGCGTAAATCTAACTGTTTTAGATGTTGTTAACTAGGCTGATGGTATTTCTAGGATTTTATACTTATTGATTACTTTTGACTTTCCTTATTTGGAATTTAATGTGGCTTTCTGTGTAGCCTTCTCTAACCACCCCATTGCATTCGGGACAAACATCTCAAAGTTCTGGTGGCTTCGGTATCAGCACTTTTGTCCAGACACAACCAGGTAACTGTAACTCAGCAATTGGACATACACTATATTACTTCCCTGTCTATCTTAAGTTACTCCAAGTATACTTACGTATTTTGTGTGCGCAGCTTTTGCAACTGGTGTTGGCAGCACCCCTGGAATAATTGGTAGTTCTGGAATTTGACAACCGTATGCTTCTTGCTTTTCTTTTCCTTTTCCAGCCTTCCCTTTCGATTGCGTATTTCTTTATGTACATCTCTGAATGGTTTTACATTGGAAATTTCAGATCAGGTACTCAGGCCTCTGTGATGCCACAAGCGGCTCAAATTACAAACCCTTTTGGGAATTTGCCAGCTATGCCCCAAATATCTATCAGTCGCAGTGGCACCTCTCCTTCTGTGCAGTATGGAATTTCTAGCTTGCCTGTGAGTCTTCACACGCACTTCTAAAATCATTTGATTTTTCAGTTTATAGTGCTGTAACAATTCTATAATTTTTTTTTTCGATCTTATTTTGCTTGTGTTGAAAGAATATCTTGGCAACCCACCGTTATTTTTTTCTCTAGGTTGTACAAAAGCCTGCTCCCACCAGGATCTCGTCTCTTTTGACGTCTCGGCACCTTTCTCAAAGGCGTTCAAAGCATCCGTTGACTATGAGGAAATATGATCCTAAAACTGATGGTCCAAAGGTGATGTTGACTTCTCGTTGCATGCCATGTATGATATGTTTTTTTTTATTAGCGCTCGCCTGTCTGTGGCATTGTATATTGAGTACTTTTTCACTATGGTTACTTCAACAGGTGCCCTTTTTCGGTGAAGAAGAAATGCCAAGTACACCTAAAGCAGATGCTCTCTTTTTCCCACGGGAGAATCCAAGAGCATTGGTGACCCGACCAATGGAACAGTGGCACTCAAGACCAAGTTTAGAGAAATCGACCCCATCGAAGGGTGGGACGCCTACTCATTTCCACGAAAATGGTAAGTACTAAAGTTTATGTTTTACTTTTGATATTTAACCTATCATTGACTGACCCTCGACTTGATTCTAACGTAAACAGGTGAACTTAAGGAAGATGCTTATGCTTCAACAATCTGGAATGGCGCAAATGATAGAAACGGTAAGTATGATGGTCTTCACCTTTGGACATGCTTAGGCTTCTGATTTTTCACATAGTAGTTTCAAGGTTTCAAATTAATTTGCTAGCAGGAAATGGCGTGCCTAATAAGAAAGAAACCGAACCGACAAAAGAGAACCACCAAAAGGCAAATGGGACCGGCAAACCTTCTCCTTCAGACAACGTAGATTCTTACATCACACCGACGGGTCACCGAGCTGACGATGCTGCACTTTCGTATAAACAATATATAGACGACGTGGAAGCACTGATGCCCAAACATTATCAGTCAGACTTCTACATCAAGCCAAGCATCACACAAATCGCTGCCAAGGAACTAGCCAGCCCAGGCTATGGCAGGCATGTAAAGGACCTTGTTTTAGGGAGAGAAGGCTATGGCTGGATCAAGTTCTTCGGCGAGACTGATGTGAGCGGGCTAGACGTCGAATCTATTGTTCAGTTCAACAATCGAGAAGTTATCGTGTATAAGGATGAGAGTAAGAAACCTCCTACAGGGCAAGGGCTCAATAAACCCGCCGAGGTTACGCTTCTTAACGTTAAGTGCGTCGATAAGAAAACTGGTCGGGAATATACCGAGGGGCCAAGAATTGACAAGTACAGAGAGATGCTAAGAAGGAAAGCCGAGGAGCAAGGGGCAACATTTGTTTCGTACGATCCTCTCAAAGGTGAATGGAAATTTAGGGTTGATCATTTCAGTGCTTATGGGCTCGGGGATGAAGATGAAGAAGGCTAAGTGTAAATGGTGCAGAAGAATATTCTCAGCAGGTGTTGAGATTTATAGTAGCCATTTTGTGATTTGGTTTATTTTTCTGCATTAGTTATAGCTTGGGAATCTCTCTGAAATATTTGTGTTTTTAATTTTCTCTGTTGGTGCTTTGCTGTCTCTAACTCATCGTTTGTCTTTCGATTACTCTTTTATGTATAATGTCTCCACGTTGAATGTTGGTTAAGGAAATAAATCATATGAAGCATATAAAAGCTAGTAGTTCGGAAAAAGTAAAAGGTTCATATGAAGAAAATCATCCATTTTTCAGCAGGAAAAATTCGATAAAGATTCAATTTTTACCAATGCAGCTACACTACAACAATTAGAAGTACTATTGTCCTAAATCGACCAAGATTCAATTTTTTCCCCTTCTTTCTTTGTGGCATATAGCAATCTTCAACACATACACAAAAAAGAAAAAAGAATAGAATCATTTCGTCGAAAAGGGTTCTATTTATATATCCATTCGTTTGCACGCCCGCCCGATTCATCCATATCTATGAAGATACTCACCGCCTGCTACGAAAATCATCACAATCTGCTATTACGAGGGACTAATAATAACTGTAATAACTATCGAAAATCTACATTCAAATCTCCTAACGCTATTACCTTTCCTATTCGAGGACGTTCTTTCGACTTCTCAAGACTGCTTCGAATGTGGGAAACTGCTCCCCAACACTTCAACATATTCGCAACGTCGTCGAGCCTCAAAATGTACTCCTCTTCAGTTAGCGGGAAAGATCTCTGCCCAGCATAAGAGGACAATGTTCGTCTTCTAAATCGATTTCATTGCAGTAAAATAAAGCCCAATGCTCTATATATAACACAGGCGATGAAAAATACCTGCTCCATATACTTCCACATAACGTTCATTGCAAGGAGATTTCTTCCCATGAATTCCTGCATGTTTTAGGACAGTTTGATTCACAGCCATTATTACCAGCATATATTATGATTCAAAGATTGAACATGGTAGGTACTAAAGCAGGCTTTTAGGACAGTTTATACAAATTACTGTGAAATGGGTAGTCAGTAATAAAAGTAGGGACCTTCTTGATTAATTGAACATCGTAGGACCTTCCATACTTCTTCCTTATGAGAGTCGCAAGATCCATTCCACTGAAGCTTGAATCATCTCTTCCCACGATTTTTTCGAGCCTTTCCCTCATTGAATCACTGCCCATCTGCAATAAAAGAATATGCGTTTAGCTACTGTGTTCGAAGGAGTAGAAGTAAAAAAAAAAAAAGAGAATAAGATGAAAGATAATATAACTGAAAGAAACGACGACTCAACTCACTGGACCAATTATCCCACTATCTTGAGCGCCTTCGTCGGAGTCTTCGCCGCCGCCTCCGCCGCCGTCAGACCCATCTTCTAGCTTGCCGGCGTAAAGGGTCAGAGGACGACGCCGTTTAGGAGCTGCGAGGAAGTGGATGCGATGGCTCGAAGTTGGGAGGGGTATGATGTTAACATTGAAGAAGCTGTCTTTGTTAATGCTTCCGAGCAATCGATTGTTGTTGGGAGGGTGGCTTAATAGAATACTTGTCATCTCAGAGATTTTAGCCACAGAGGTGTGAAATTTTTTGTCGAATCAATATTACAGAGATTAGAGTAATCAATCAGTAAACGGTAAGAAGAGACGAAGACGAAGGAAGAAGAATCTAGGAATCAGTGAGAGGCAATGCATGAATGAATACATGGAGAAAGGAGGACCTCATAAAATGAAACAATTAACCAACAAAACTGAATAGAATTTCTTCTCTCTACTACACTTCCGTTGCGTGTAAAACTAACGAATAAATGATTAATAGATAACCTTTAGCGTGTATATTACGAATTATGCATCTTTTTAAGAAATAAAATATAAATTTCTTTCGACGAGGTGATGAGATATGGTTCCAAAAATTGATGACTTAACGGCATTCATAACGTTTGTAAGAACACACAACAAAACACTAAAATAAGACAAAACTGGGAATCATGCGACGACAGTCTTTCCTTGTAATCAAAATCCATAAACCCAATTTAATCATAAATAAAACATCTCCTTTCCTGCAAATATAATATATATATATATATATATATATATATATATATATAATATCAGTAAGGGCGAAATGAAAACATAAAAACTATATCATGATATATATACGACCACCTCACCTATGTTGGGTTATAATGGTGTACTTCAAAATCTTCCACGGCGACCACCACGTCCGCGAAAACCACCACCACGGCGACCACCACCACCGCCACCACGGCCGCCGCCGCCGCCACCACGGCCGCCGCCGCCGCCACCACGGCCGCCGCCGCCGCCGCCACGGCCGCCGCCGCCGCCGGAGAACCTACCACCACCTCTCTGGCCGCCACCGCCGGCGAATCTACCACCACCTCTGTGGCCGCCACCTGGACCACCACTGCGTTTAGGCTTAGCTTCCTCCACAGACAAAGGACCTTCCCCGAAATCAAATCCATTCGATTCCAACGCTTTATTCAGCGCATCGCTGTCCTTAAACTCAATATAGGCTATGCTGTAATAATAGCGCAGAAGGAACGACGCTCGATTTTATTACAAAACACAAACGCTTAATTAAGGCGAAAATTATCAGACAACCGACCCTTTAAAGCCCTCTTCATCCTTCTTTGGGATCGAAATTCTACTAATTTCACCGCACGACCCGAAATTCTTCTCCAAAAGGCTTCTAATCTGAAAGAAAAAAAAAGGGTTCAGGCGAACAGTTAGGGAAACAAACGCTCGATGAATAAGGAAAATCAAGAGCAAAGGAGACCTGATCTTCGGTGGAATTCTTGTCGAATCCACGAATAAACGCTGTTTTCCCTTGAGGTCCCGACCGTTTCTCTTCGTCTCCCCTGAAAGAATTTAAAAGGATTCTTTTATTTGAGAACGAATAGAGAGTAGAAAGCAATGTGTAATAGTAGTTTATCAGTTATACTCGCTATGAGCTGGGGCGCCTTTTTCTCGAGCAAGGTCTAGCCTCACTCGACGACCCAACAATTCTGTGCCATTTAACTCCAGCAATGCCTGATTTGACAAGAAAAGGGCATGTATGAAAGAACTAAAAGGAGTCACGTTTATCGCAGTATAGTAGGCATGAACTCGAAGATGTCCAAATTGAAGTATGCTGCTTGTTAGAAAAATAAAACTGATTTCTCATTGAGATGAGAAGGGATTAATAATAGGAAATGGAGAAAAGTAAGTACCTTTTCAGCTTGTTCTGCTGTAGCAAACTCAACATGGCCAAAGCCTCTGAATGTATTATCAGGATGCATACCAAAACGTATGTCCGTGACTTCTCCAGCAACTTTGAAGAAATTCTCACTGAACCATGAAAACATAAGTGTCGGGAAATAGCAAAAAAGGTTAAAAGATGATTAGCAATTCAAGCTACACTTACACTTCAGATCGCTGTATAGAGAAGGATAGATTCCCAACAAACAGACTTCTCTGTCCTTCAGATTGCCCGTTAGGAGCTTCAGGATTCTCAGGCTGCATAAAATATAGTAAATAAAACAATAGCAAATGGGACTTCAAAAAATGGTATCAGTCAGAAAGCTTCACTCACAGCTTCCTCGGGCGCTTTATCATTTTCCTTCGCATCGCCAGCATCAGCAATTTCTATATCCAATTCCTGTAATTGCACCAAAGACAATTCCTTACATGCATAGACCTTTTAAACCAAAGAAACCCATAAGTTACAAGCCAATAGAAGCTCAATAACTTGAAAGATTAGCTGCGAGCCTTACATTTTTCTTCTCAGATTTCAAAGGCTCACCATCAGCTTCTGGAGATTCTTCTTTACCTTCTTCTTTTGGGGAGACCTCTGACTTCTCCTCAGTGACGTTTTCAGTCTCCTCTTTTGCAGCAGCAGAGACTTCCTTGGTAGTAGAGTCGTCCTCAACTGAAATATCAATCTGAGCATCAGAACTGAGTTTCTCATTGTCAAGATCCATGGTATCATTTGTAGGAACATCTTGGGCGTTCGACAAAGTCTCCTCCATGGTACCATTTGTAGGAGCATCTTCTTGTGCGTTCGATAAATTCTCCTCCATGGTGTCATTTGTAGGAGCATCTTCTTTTGCGTTCGATAAATTCTCCTCCATGGTGTCATTTGTAGGAGCATCTTCTTGTGCGTTAGATAAAGTCTCCTCCATGGAGCCATTTGTAGGAGCATCTTCTTTTGCGTTCGATAAAGTCTCCTCCGTGCTGTCATTTGTAGGAGCATCTTCTTTTGCGTTCGATAAATTCTCCTCCATGGTACCATTTCTAGGAGCATCTTCTTGTTCGTTCGATAAAGTCTCCACTTCCTTATCTTCAACCTTCTCAACCTTGGCCGCCTTCGACTTCTTCTTTTTAACCCTCCGTTTCTTAGACCTCACAGTCACTGATTCCTTCTGCAGATCATCCTCTGCTCCTCTCTTATCTATGGCACGCGCGAAAATCACACAGATGCAGCCATTATTTCCCAGTAAACACGAACATGAATGGTAACAGCAAGGGAAGAAATCGAACAAAAATTTAAACAGTGCAGAATCAACAACGAAGAAGACAAGCGTTTATTAAAATACGAAAGAAACAAAAGCCATGAACAAAAATAAAAATCATACTTGTCTTAACTGGCTCGGGGGGAGCGGAAACAGCAACAGCGGCGGCATCAACCTAATAGACAGAGTATCAGACAACAACAAAAGTAGATTTCCTCGGAGGTATAGAAAGTATAAAAGATTTCAGAGCTAATGAATTAGAGACCCTTTCTTCACCTTGGTAGCAGATTTCTTGGATCTACCCATTTGATGTTAGTTTCCTGAGACGACTAAAGAGCAAAGGAACACAAATGGCCCTTCAATCTCAGCCCTTGCTTGACAGACACGATGACGAAAGGCAGCTGCTAAAACCCTAAAAAGGAACTGTTTTTATTTAGGGTTTTGAGATAAGCTCAGTACTCAAATACTTTCACGAAGCCCTTCGGTTTTATAGGGTTTTTGTCCAATATGCTTTTCGTTGTATTTCCTTTTGGGCCCTTCAAAGTTGATTGTTTATGTTTCGACCCCATAAATTGGCTGGATTATCAGTAATTGGGCCCGAAAAGTTAATTGAAAAAGCCCAAATAAAAATTAAGAAAATGTCCAAAACACCCTCACACTTGACACTACCATCAATTTCTTTTTTGTGTTATCTATACTCATATATAAAGAGTCTAGGGGGATAAAACTATAAACTGGTCCGTCAAAATTGAGCAATCAAATTTTTTCTACATATAAAAAATAAAAAAAACCTATTAAATCATAATAATCACCTCATTCTATATCAATTATTAAAAAAAAAACTTATTAAACCACGTAGCTTTAAAACTCAACTCATTCTATTGTTAGTATATCAATTATGAAAAAATATTAATTAAACCACGTAGCTTAAAACTCTAATGACCCTTCATTCTATTTTTAGTATATAATTTATAAAATCATCCACTAATAATTATTTTATATTTTTGCACACACATATGATGTGCTAAAATTACTAGTTATTATAACCCGAAAACACCCACTTTTCTCCCAAGTAAAGTATTGCTAACTTATATAAAACCCAGCAGGATAGATCTCTGTGTTACAAGCAATGTTGTAAAATTCGCTAGGCGCTAGTCGGGCGCTCGGGGTGGGCCTAGCGCCTAGGCGGTCTAGTCGGGGCCTAGGCGGTTTCTAGGCGGAATTTAATCGGTATGATATTATTTTTCAATATATGAAATTTGTTAATATTTTACCAAAGTGCATCAAATTTGTCCAAATATTCTCATAGATAATATTAATCCCAATAATACAACAAATAATATTGTTAAAAAATATGTTTTTATTTAATATATTAGATATATACCTATTTTAATATTACTTTAAATGGATAAAAATTGCTAATAAAAATTCTATTACTGCGAATGAGTAACAAATGGCCCACATAAAACCGATGAAATTAGTAAAGAAATTAAACACGTTTCTAAAAATCAACTATGAGCCAACTTAAAATAGCCAACTTAAAACCCATTTAAGTAGAATAAGGTTTTTTGTCATCGTCGTCTTCTACCTCGCCATTGTCTGCAATTTAATTGTTTCACGGCCGTCCAAAAAGCAATCCATTTCGAACAACGTTCCAGCCATATATGTGACACAGCTGCATGGTAGGTACATATATTAGACCGATTAACAGCTAAAAAATCGGCCTACTCTCCGATTATTGGGTTGTTCGCCGATTAGTCGGATTTGCCGACTAGAAGCCCCGATTAGGCCCTTTTCGCTGCGGTTGATGGCCGAGGAGGGCCGAGTTTTACAACAATGGTTACAAGTCCACTCAATTATCTAGTTGTATTTTCTAAGACTTGGAGGAGTCAACCTTGACCATTAGTCTTTTTTTTCTTTCTTTATATGAAAAAAGAAAGGGAATTACTATTTACCGCCCCCTTTTTCCTAGTTACCGCCCCCTAAAGGGCTGAAAAAAGACGTTTATGCCCTTATGTTATTTAAATTAATTTAAAAAGGTAAAATATAATAAAAAGTAAGAATTTTCTTTAAATTCCTACACGACGCAACACTTTTCAAATCACACAACCAAATTAAACAAAAAAAACAGAGAACTTTGCAAATCGTAATGGAGCGAGGACACGGAAAGGGAAAGGGAAAGGGGGTCCTGTCACGATTGGTAAGAAAATTGTCGTAAGTTCATTCATATGTAGATAGATTGTCGAAAACGGATCGAATTAGGCTGAAAACGGGCGATCGGACGCGAAATAGGGCGAAAACGGCACGACCAAACCGAAATTTCGGTCGGCCTAGTTGCGACCAAAACGTGATTTCGGTCGTTCAAGACACGACCGAAATCAGATTTCGGTCGCAACAGGCTCGACCGAAATATGATTTCGGTCGTGTCTTGAACGACCGAAATCACTCGTCGGTCGCCGGGGTTCCGACCGAAATCATGTTTCGGTCGGATCTGGCTCGACCGAAATCAAAGTACTTGATTTCGGTCATTCCACTGTTTGGCCGAAATTTTTTTTTCGGTCAATTTTTTTTTTAATAAATATGTAATTGCAGGCCAAGGGTGGGAAGTCCCTACTTGGAGGGAGCAGCAGACCGGCCCCGGAGGCGGAGGAGGGATCTGGAGAGCGTCATACGAGAGCGCGCGGCGTTGATGCATCCGTTCGTAGGCAACGGGAGGAGGAGAGGCGGCAGCGAGCTCTTGATTCTCATTCCGTATATGCGGAATACGATCCGCATGCGGATGAGGAGGCGCCTGCGGATGAGGAAGTGCCCTACGATGCGGCGTCGTTTGAGTCATCCGACGACGATGCGATACCGGTCTCCGCAGGTAATTTCATTCTCCTTTATAAACTGTATTGCGATGTAGTGTCTTAATATACGTAAAATAAATAATATTTATTTTTGGGAAATTCTTAAAAAATAAAATAGGGAGCAAGCGCTCCAGGGTCGTAGATGACGATTCGTGGAGGGTGCAGGGGCCACAGCCAGGTGGTCCAGAAGACGGCGAGGTGATCCCTAGTTACTTGGGGCACATCGCGCCCCGCATCTGGATGGGTGAGGAGGATCGACCCCTGCTGAAGTGCGAGCAGCGTGCGTCAGTGCTTCGGTCGCTTAAGCAGTGGTACTGCCAGTTCCCGCCGCAGACGCAGAGCGAGATCGATGGCACGGGGCTTAGCCACCTCACAGATGCCATGCTGGGTCACTTGGACCAGCCTCTTCTGAGCGCTTTTGTGGAGCGCTGGCACCCTGACACGAACACCTTCCACATGCCGTGGGGTGAGATGACGATCATGCTCCACGACGTCGAACAGATCCTGCGTATCCCGATCGAGGGGAGGACGGTATCGGGCACCCCGGATAGCGGCGACCAGCAGATCGCGGCGAGGGAGATTATGGGGGTTAACGCAGACGCGCTGCGGGGATTATGGAGAGGCGGTGAGGTCGCGACGAAAGACGTGATACAGAGGATGCGGTCTGGAAATAGGCCGGCGGGATTCCAGGCAATTGCCTGGCTGTGGATTCTACTGGGGTCGACGCTGTTCGTCGACAAGAGCGGGAGCCGGGTGAAGCCCGACATCATGCACGAGTTCTATCGGTCGCTGCCAGTTGCCAGCGGCCACTCGTGGGGGTCGGCCGCTCTTGCTTACCTCTATCGCCAGCTTGGCCTCGCAAGCCGAGCGGATTCAAGGGGTTTAGCTGGGTGCCTGTCGTTATTACAGGCGTGGATCTACGAGTACTTCCCGTGCTTTCGCCCACACCGTCTACTCCATCATGTGGAGGCCTGCGACGCACGATCACGCATGTGGTCCGTGTCTCAGTACGAGCGGACGGGCCACCGTTTGATTGAGATCCGCCGTCAGCTAGACATGATGACTGCGAGCGAGGTATATTAAGTGATTATATTCTATATTCACGACGATTATATACAAATTTGCAAACTGTTATCAGGTTGCTTGGTTGCCCTACGGCCCCGATCCAGCGGCGCACCACATGAGGACTATTTTCGTAGGCTGGGTACGATATCGCGACATTGTTGAGCCCTACGTGCCCTCGAGAGTGTTGCGCCAGTTGGGTTACGTGCATCACATCCCGCCGCCGATGAGTCCGCCACAGAAGGCGTACATGCCAGCAGACCCGAAATGGTATAAGGTGCACCATTCTGGCGACGCAGCAGAATTTGCTTGGCGTCAGTTCCCGTACGCGTACATTCTCAATCTATCGTACATCAGCCGGGCGACTGCAGATTACCTTGGCGAGGCCGTCCAAGGGTACATGGACTGGTATGAGCGACATTCTCATCCTCGTCTGTTATCGTCGGAGTCGGGATCCTCTTCGGGCGGCATACCCCCGCGCAGCCACTCAGACTACGTACGTAATATTAAGTGATTCAGTCTTTGTATGTTTAATCAATTTTTATATGTATCAATTCTGTGTACAGTGGTACAGCTCGATGTATGCCTTGAGCACCGAGATGCTATCTACGCTGCAGCTCCACGACGAGGAGCAGACGGAGCGCTACAGAGACAAGCTGGACGAAATGAACGACCGCTGGCGCAATGCTCCATGATCTGCTTTTATTTGTCGTTGTCCTTAGTTTGTGTACCGAACACGTACTATTTTTATTTATATTAATAAAATAATGTAATAGTATAAAATAATAACATATAAAAATAATTAAATATAAAAAATACTAAAAATACGAACAAATAATATTAATAAAAAATTATAATAGTATAAAATAATAACATATAAAATAATAATAATAAGAATAAAATAATACTAATAATATAAAATAATTGTATATAAAAAATACTAAAAATTAGAACAAAATAATACTAATAATATAAAATAATAATATATAAAAAATACTAAAAATAAGAATAAAAAATACTAATAATATAAAATAATTGTATAAAAATAACATATAAAAAAATAATAATAAGAATAAAATAGTACTAATAATATAAAATAATAATATATAAAAAAATAAAAATAAGAATAAAATAATACTAATAATATAAAATAATAATATATAAAATAACATATAAAAAAATAATAATAATAATAAAATAGTACTAATAATATAAAATAATAATATATAAAAAATACTAAAAATAAGAATAAAATAATACTAATAATATAAAATAATAATATATAAAATAACATATAAAAATAATAATAATAAGAATAAAATAGTACTAATAATATAAATAATAATATATAAAAAATACTAAAAATAAGAATAAAATAATACTAATAATATAAAATAATAATATATAAAATAACATATAAAAAAATAATAATAAGAATAAAATAGTACTAATAATATAAAATAATAATATATAAAAAATACTAAAAATAAGAATAAAATAATACTAATAATATAAAATAATAATATATAAAATAACATATAAAAAATAATAATAAGAATAAAATAGTACTAATAATATAAAATAATAATATATAAAAAATACTAAAAATAAGAATAAAATAATACTAATAATATAAAATAATAATATATAAAAAATACTAAAAATAAGAATAAAACAATACTAAAAATATAAAATAATAATATTTAAAAATATAATAGTATAAAATAATAACATATAAAATACTTAATGTTATTATTCATTAATAAAATATATAATACAATATAATACAACATTAATTATAATAGACCATTCTTTCGCATTAACTGCACCCAATGTTCGAATCTGTTCTGATATCTAAGTTTCCACCCAGCAAGGCGATGATCACGATGGATATTCCAATACGGATGCAATACGGGCATTGGAAAGTCTGGACATAAATTCATCTAATATAATGCCGGTACTCGTCTCCAAGGTGCGCTATTACGATAGTTCGGTTCGGTCCATTGGCAGTCGAAGCGGCACGCAGTATCGTGATAGAATTCATGTTGATGGTCGATCCATTGCCGTACCGTATAGTGTAACTACAGCGTTCCAAATAGTGGCCACAACCCACAGATCGCACGGTGTCAACATCCAGTGGTTTTCCAAGCAAGGCCCCCCTTCCCAGCGTATACGACGCAACTGCATTTCCAATGAATCACCGTAGTACAATGGCGAGTAAAGATCCCAATGGGCCTCGATTTCGTTCGCGACGTTATTCCTTACGGTGACCCATTCTTCTTCGTCATTGTAAATATGGGAAGCGATAGCGCGAAATCCGCAGTTGCCGTCAGCCACGACATCATTAACACTAACTATATACGGATGGATGACTGATGTTACGTGGTACTGCAAGCGGCCGTGGAAGAAGTTGGATTCAACTGTATAAAAAATTATACCGGATTAGAGATGCATTCATATACTATTTTTATGAGTGAAAAAACAGAAGTACCTGTCTTGCCAGTAGAACTACGAGATCGCTTCGCAGATGATGATGAGGTACGGCCATGACTGCTACGACCCTGGCTGCTACGACTGGTACTGCTGCGCCCTCCGCTGCGTCCCCCCTTTGGGATTGCGTACTCCCAAGCGGGGGAGAATTGTTACGTAGTTGACCGTTATTGACCGTTGACTATGGTCAACGGAGGCCGGAGGGCGACCGGCTGAGCCCGACGAACGAGACCCGCCGGGATTGTGCGAGGAAAATTAAAGGAAGTTGGAAAATGACCGAGCGTTACGACTCGGAGGTAGCCTATCGAGCGGGGCGCCGAAAGGCCTGACGGTATGCGGTATGGGACGTATGCTAAGTTGGGACTTTAACGTGCTTGTTTTGTAGGTTGGCAAAGCAGGGCGCGGACAACAGCGGGGCATGCACGCGGCTTAGGTGACGAGACGCGGGGCATCCAGCTGAAGACGTGCCTTGGCCAAAATAGACGCATGGGTGATGTGCGCAATTGGATCTCCAGCTAAGCCACACAAGGGCGTGCGGCCAGCCGAGGCAGGCAGGCAGCAAACGGCACGCGATGTGGGGCAAAGTTGGGCGAGCCAAGTTGGAATTGGGCGAGACATGGTGCCGGGACGACATGGTGCAGTCGGCTCGGATAAGGGCAACGACACAGACTAAAAGACAAGGCGGGATGGCTTGTGCATGAGCCAGGCTGGCATGGCATGGGCAAGATTCTAGATGGCATGTGCATGGCTTTGGCAAAGATCAGATCCAGATCCGACCAACACATGTGCTAGATCTAGATCCAGATCTAGATCTAAGCACATGCAAGATACCTTGCCAACACATGGGGGCGAATTGGGGTCTTGGCCAAGCACTATAAATAGGCTCCAAGCCAAGCCATTCAGGGTATATTTTTGGAGGGAGGATCGAAAATAAGAAGGCATTAATGAAAGCCTTGAGCGAAAATAGCCAGCCATAAAGTGTCCCTTGAATCTTGCTGTCTTGTGTCGAGTTGTCCTAGTTAAGCAAGTAGCTCTTGTTGAGTGAGCTTGACGTGTAATTACAAGTGGTGTGATCAAGTTAGGTCGAGTGAGCCGGGTGAGGGCGAACGAGATCAAGGCTTGTACTTGTATTTTACTAAAACAGGGTTTTTACCAAGTCGAGTTTATGACTTGGGTTTTCCCTTATATCGTGTGTCTTGGTTGTTCTCGGCTTTTGGTGTGAGTTCGGTTCAACAAACACAACGAACGCTTCAAACGAATGTAACTTGGTGCAATCGAGAAGAAACGTATTCCAGGCGCAATCCGCATTCCGCATAATCGCTGAGTTGGGCTGAGCGTCTGGCCGAGCTTAGGGGCAAGCCGAGGCCACGACGTTGCCATCACACTGGTCTTAGATTGCGAAAAATTTCTAAGTCCTTGAGAGGTGTGACAAAGTTGGTCCTCCGATCACGTTTCGTCGAGTCTCTTTTCTTTGGCCTACCTTTTACAGATGTCTTAACAGCAGGCGCGGTCCACTCTTGATCCTCGGGATAGAGATGTTCGTAAACTACTCGATGGAGGCCATGCATAACGGCGGGATCGCGACCTTCTGCCTCACGCACAAGATCGGCTAAGCGCTCTTGATCAGAAATATCGGGCACTACTCCCTCGCCGATTGTGAGTGTCCTCCAGAACTCGTGCAAGCATTCTACCGATACTGGGTAGTTGTTGTCCACGCATTGCTGAAGCTCGCAGGCACATGGTAGTTGGTGCGTACGTCGTACTACACATCCGCACCTGGAGTAAACCTCATCCGACAACTCTTTGGCCCGCCGCAGCTCATTTCCCATAATTTTTATTGCATGGTGTGAAACTCTGTATAACAATGTTAGGAATGGAAATCCTGACATCGGAATAGGTCGTTTCGACCGGGACTCCTCAAGTGTCTGCATGTCAAGATTAAAATATTATTCGATAAGGATAAGAGAGACATAATAATTAATTTACCTTTCTGATGCGAATCAACTGGTTCTGAATCTGCTCGTGCACCTTCACCCATACGGTGTCAAGCGACCCAGTGGCCGAGTTCAGCCATCCTTTCAGTTCGCTATGAGCACTCTCCACACGACATGTAGTGGTGTTCCCGAAATGAAGCACATGGTTCGTCCAAGCTCTGGCGAACTTCTCCTTATGCACCAACCACGTCTGCTCAACATAAGTAACGATTTTTGAGTCTTGTAGCCAGCGCAGACGCATGTCATTCACTGCATTCTCATATTCGTCAACCGTCGGAGCTTCCACGACTGCTTTCCAGGACTTGTGCGTGAAGTGAGCTGCGGTCTTTTTGCTATTCCCCCAACCTATAAACTTTGTTCTCCACATCTTTATAAATATGCCACGTGCACAGCAGATGGTGAGAATGGGGAAATACCATATGTACCGGTCGAACAAGGCCCAACTCACGATCAGTGACAATCGCCGACGGGTGGACAGCTGGCCCTAGAATATCCCTGATAGACTGCAACATCCACCGGTAACTGATCTCGGTCTCGTCCTCCATGACGGCAAACCCACACAGAAAGTTGTGATTACAGGGAGTCATCCCTATAACCTCAACAAGAGGCATCTTATATCTATTGGTCTTGTACGTCGAGTCAATCCCAATAAAATAAGGATACGTCCTTAGCAGTGCGAGTGACTCCGGGTGTGCGAGAAAGACATGTGTCAGCATATTAGTCTCCTCGTCTCTTCTATATTCAACAAAATATCCGGACTCTGTCGCCTGGTGCATCAACTGGCTCACCACGTCTCGACCCTCAGAATATTGCTTCTTCAAACGATCTCTGTAATTATAAATATGTCGGATCGTCGCGTTATCTACGCTGTGTCGAGCCCTCATCGCTGAGAGGATATGTGATGGTTTCGCTTGCGCAGCACTCATTTCCTCTACGACCTTCTTTGCCTGGCTGCTTAACCCACTCGTCTGGCGGTGTCCCTCGGGATAATGTATCAGAGGGTGATTGTGCGTGGATTTTTCAGGTGGGCCCGTACGAATGAACCATTCCTTAGTAGCTGGATCTTGCTGGGCTATGACTACAAACGGACACCTGCACTTGTTAGACTTCGACAGCCTCTCCAATTCATCCTCATTGCCTCTATAACGTTCTCCGCGAGAACATCTAATCAATTTTTTTGTTCCTAATTTCTTGTGCGACGAAATTATCACCTCGAAACCAAGACCAATAGCGACGCCTTTCGCCCAGTTAATGGCTTCACGTCGGTTGAAAATCGTCCTCCTTCGCGAAAATGCCGAGTGTAGTTTATCCCGTCGCCCGTGGAATCCTCCGGGACACTCTCCAAGTCTGAAAAAAAAAATTAATAACCGAAATCAAATTTCGGTCAACCTAAGAGGCGACCGAAATGAGATTTCGGTCACCTCTGTCGTAGCCGAAGCCGGATTTCGGCCCCAACAGTCGTAGCCGAATCCAAATTTCGGCTACGACAGTCGCGGCCGAACTATAATTTCGGTCACCCTCTTGGGCGACCGAAATTGATTTTCGGTCATCACAAGGGTTGACCGAAATTGTTGTTCGGTCACCCCTTGTGTTGACCGAAATTATGTTTCGGTCGGGGCGAAATTTTCGCTCGTATCCGACCGGTTTTCGAGAATTCACGTCTATAAAAACGAAATTTACGAGAATTTGATTACCATCCGCTCCAATAGACGCTTTCTTTTGACTTTTCCATTTCCCAAATAGACGACTCATTGCGATTTGAACGTTTTTTGTTTTGTTTGAGTCTGATTTGAATGTTTAATTGCTATATGAAAATTGTGGTCTGGAAAAGGACTTTAAATAGAAATTTAAATTCAAAAGGGCAAAATCGTCTTTTTTCAGCCCTTTAGGGGGCGGTGACTAGGAAAAAGGGGGCGGTGAATAGCAATTCAGAAAAAGAAATCGACTCTAACTCTTTTCATCCTCGTACGTTCGTATCCCCCTAGATTGAAGTTGAACTGTCCAAATACACTACACACCTTTCCTTGTCAATCCAAGAAATCCCATGTGCTTTCTCACCCATTCATATCCTCATTTGATTTAGCTAAAAATATTAATTAATACATTTGCCTTTATAACAAAGAACATCGCAGCATATGCAATGCAATAAAGCACTTTTATGGCAGGCATATATAGTTGACATATAGAACCAACTTCCTTGTATATTTGGAAGTATGTAAGAATATAATAGCTCATTCCTTTCTTTACCCATTTAGTTAACTATGTACCTCTTCGGCCAAATGATGATATGCCCCTTCGTATAAAAAAAAGGACCAATAAAAATCGACTAATGGCTAATCGAGGGCGATTTTGTTCCACCAACTCATAGGCTTAGGCAAGCCATCGAAGATAGGCCGAGCAGAAATCCCTTGAAAATCTGTCTTCAAACCCCACTTAGAAGTAGCAGCAGCAGCCCATATCGAAGAAGAAGAAGAAGAAGAAGACAGCGGTCCAATGCTGTCTGAATCTTGCAAGACAGGCGAGCTCGACGATTTCCTAACTCCATTGATCAGTTCTGACGAAGTTAGTGAAACTGTTCGATTAGCTGACTTTGGCCTGAGGGCCAAGGCTTTGCCTGTAATAGTAGCTGAGATGGGAGTAGAAGAAGCACTATTACTGCTTATTTCTTCATTCAAGAGCTTTTCTTTGGTTCGAAAATCGTCTGAGAAATGTTCTTCTTCTTTACGGTTTTTGTAGTAAAGGGACATTTCGCAGCCTTCTGAGGAAGATGGTCTGAGTTTGAAGGACTGAAAAGAATCGAAGAAATCAGAATAATGCCTTCGACTAAACTCCGTGCTGCTATTTGGCCTGATTTCCATATCCAATTTTTAGAAAGAAAATAAGTAAAATCGAGCGCTGATATTGAACAGAAAAATCCCATGATCGTAGGAATCTTTCCAAATATAAAGCACACTCAAACAGATCCAACTAAATGATACAAATCAATTGGACACCGAAATCCCAATATCAGTGCATAGGAAATAAAGCTGCATAATCAAGAATGGCAGACGATAGAATTTATTATTACAACAAGTGGATTAAGGATCTTAGATAAGGCAAAATTACGTACCGTTTAGGCCGATTTTCGTCTCCATTGGACATGATCGGGGAAGGCGGGTGCTTCCCAGGCGAAGGTATTTGCAGCGTCTTAAGAGCAAACATTTGAAGATCTGTCATTAAGCCATTTAATCTCTTGATATCTGCTACCTGCGAAAATTCCCAGACAAACACATACAGTCATCGTAAATAAGACGAGCCATTCATAATCGTAGAAGACCCATATATGGTCAAATATGCCAATTTATTGAGGGGGGAAGAAAAACCCACAAATAAGCAGCACTCCAAAACGAAAAAGGTCGAACCTTTATTGGAGAAAATGAGTTTAATCAAGAAAAAAGAATGATCACCTCCACGCCGTATTTGATTGCGACGCCAGCTAGTGTGTCGAATTTGGTGACAGTATGGGTTATGTAACTGACGCCGACGGCAGACGGCGGAGGTGGAAGTCGCGTCGATCTCAACGGCGGCGATAGCCTCTCCTTAACTTCTTCGTGGTCTTCTCCGTTACCATTAGGGAACAAAAACCCATCTCTCGCCATCTTTTCTTCACCAGCAAATGAAAGCAAAACGTCAAGGCAATTTAGAAATGGGAATTAAACATCACAAAAGCTTAAACAATCTGAAGACTAATGGATTTCGTTCTGATATATGAGGTGACGATTGGTTCTTGAGCTTTCAGCGAATGAGTTTAAGTTGGGAGATTTGCTGATCTGCCTGAGCATGTATGACTGAAGAGTGAAGACAAGTTTATATATATTTTTTTCCAAGTGAAGACAAGTTTATATATATACTACTGTTATTTCTGAACATTACATTTTTATTTCCTCGTTAGCTATTAACTATAGCCTTGTTTGGTTGATGGGTTTAGTTATTTTAAACCTGGGTTTAAGATATATTCAAGTGTTTGGTTCGTAGTTATATTTAAACCATGGGTTTATATAATTCAGCTCTAAACCCATACTTATGGGTTTAAATAAACACACCCCCTCTGATGTGTTTATCTAAACCCACTAACCAAACACAATTTTATTTTATATCCATTAATTAGTTTTATATAAACCCAACTAATTTTAACCCTCCTAAATAAAATATAAACCTACTGACCAAACGAGCACTTAATATTCAATCAATTTAACCTTTTTTTTTCTTTCTTTTTTTTTTTTTCCTTTTTACGTTGAAGCCAAACGACGATCATTTAACAAGCGGTTGCTTTGCTTGATTTGGGCTTCATGTTTCTTTACAATATTGATTCTATGTATTATGTTACTAATTTATCGAGAAATATATAATTATGAAAATATGTAGTAAGGGGGAAAAGTCAACATATTGAAGTTGGCTTTGAGTTTAAAAAATTAAGGCTGTTTGTCCTTTTGCTCCCCACCGACAGCTTTTACGCGTTTGAGAATTTTCTTTATTCATTTTATTTGCAAGAAGTTTTATCTCATTTATCTATTGGCAAGCAAAGTATCATTGCATTTCGTTTAGTATGGGATATTGTCAATGCTACCCATGAATATGACTTAAATCAAATATTACTTTTATATGTTTTTATATTTGTAAGACATGTGGGCTTATTTTTCAACAACCTATTACAGTAGGTTCTTCATGTTCATTTAAATACCTAAAACATGAGAAAAAGATTACAACCATATGCTAAAGCAACTGTACCTTTCGTTTTCTTGTTTAATGTGTGAAGAGGACAACTAATTCTGAATATTGAATCCTTATAGCGAATAGCATTATAATGGTAAGGAAGATTGTCAACTGTAATTCATATTGGATAATGACCTAACTAAAACAAATATCAAAGCACCTAAAACCAGTGGACAAACAACTAGGGATTTAAAGATGATCAAAACATAGAGTGCAGCAAACAAATCTCAATGGGCATTTGTATTTCTTAAAAACACAGAAGATTTGAATAATCGAAATCCATTTCTTACAAAATCAACCATTGGTAAAAGATGCCCACTAAAGTTAAAACTGCAATAACAAAATCCATATGCAAGAAAAAGTATGCACATAGGAATAAACAAGCACAGAAGAGCATCAATGTACACGAAGCATCAACTACTATTGTCATTTGGGTAAGAAAATGTAAAGGGATTGCTACACTTCTTCAATGGCCAAGCAAAACTTTTATCTTACAGTTTTAGATGTGTATACCAAACTGCATCTGTTGAGAAGATGAATATTTTTGTAGTCAGTCATTCCTTTGCCAATCATACACCACTTAATCAATCCAATTCCTGCGTACAATCACCCAATAACCAGACAAACAAAAATAACCTAAAAAACAATCGATAGAAAACATATATCAAGGGCGAAAATGCCATATTTTGTGGTTTGAATGGAGAGAAGGAAACCTCAATGAAAGTCTAACAAAAACTCCTACGCTGGCCTCCAATGGCTAGACCCTACTGGTCTAGAAGGCATCATATGAACACCATGAACTGCCCAAAAAATAAAGTTGAATAAAACCAGGGACAAGGTTCAATTCACATCAGCTCATCTGAACCTTAAAATTACCGTTTCCTGCAGAGTGATGGAAATTAACACCAGCTGACACAGGCCTCTCCTGGGGTGTTCCGTAATAACCTGGCGAAAGAAATGGAACAAAATGTCATTTGAAACTGAGTGTCGTCGGATTCATCGTCTGAAATCGAGGGTCTTCACAATCAATACAGTGCCGCAAACTATTAGATTTACAACACAAAATGAGCCCACAATCCAAAATCACCAATATCCCACTGCTTTTTTGGACCATGCTAAGCTAATAACACACACATTCATGCGCAAATGGAGAAACAAATGAAAGCCCTAACCTGATCTTGCCCCAGAAACCCACCCTTCATTTCCTTGCATGCGCCACTGATCATTGCTGACAAATCCCCTCGGACCAGTAGGAAAGTTCGGCAAAATATGAGGGGGATGTTGATGCTGTGGGGTTGCATTTAGATAGGAGAACTGTGTGGGAGCTAGTTGAGGCGGAAGCTTTCTTTGTCCAAAAGGTGCAACAACAGGCAAATGTGGTGGCCTCTGCTGTGTAGCTTGAAAGTTTCCATACAAATCACCTTGTCCATACTCCATAGGCCTTAATGTGTTATGGACAACACGTTCGTGTACAGTGCTCAAGGCAGCTGAAGGAAGAAACAACGCTTGGTTATGAGGAAACACTTCAGCTCTCACAGGTGCCTTGATCGGAGTCCCATGCAATTGAGTTCCCTGAAGAACAAAAGTGCAGCAAATTCTCAGTTATTACTAAGCATGACACCATAGTACACTGAAGTCGTCTTGAAGGGACTGAGAATCCCACTAAGGGCTTACGTTGGGCATGTTACTGACTTCACGAGGCAAAGGAGGTCGATAAGGTACATGTGGAGAAATTGGAAGTGGAGGCCTCTGTTGGGAAATTGATGCAAGCTGAGGTGGCAATGGTGGCTGAGAAAGGTAAGGTGGAGGAGGAAGATGAGTATATGAAGGGTGCTGTGCGGATGGTAGCGGTGGAGGAGGTGGCAGTGACACAGCTGATGGTGGTGGCAGCGGCAGCAGAGATTCCGAGTATGGTGAAGATGGTGGAGGTGGAGTTTCTGGCGGAGAATCGAGTGGCAAGCGTGGGGAACTCCCGTGAGAAGGCGGTGACTCAGAAACGTTTGAAATCAGTTCAGGGCGTGAATCAGAAGAGGCTATTACATTCGAAGGCAGTGCTTTGTCACTGTGATGTAAAGAATCGTCTTCCTTTCCAAGCTCACGGTCAACATCCTCTGATATGTGATGGCGTCCATCATTAAGGGTCGTTACAGTGTAGTTTGGAGTAACTCCACCAGCTCGGGTCTGTTCAATTTCATACAGTGATGTATACGCATGTTTGAGGTTTAAGTTTTTCGGAGGATTATTGTTATCTCCATCCTCCTCTTCTCCCACAAACATATGGGACGGCATGAGTCCAGAGAGATGAAATGTATCATTACTGCATAAGTGGATCAAAAAACGTGTTAGACCAAACAAAAATATCCACATATTACATACAATCAGGCACCATATTTACATATGCATAATCAACTCTTTTCAAGAGATTCAATATACGTGTTTTGAAGTGTCAGCAACCATGAATGCAATTGGAACAGGCAAGAGAACAATTAATTTCCATGACACAAGAACGGCGAAGATCTATACTTCCTAGGAACGACGAGAAGGCAAGAAAAGGCACAAACTGAAATAATATGCTGAACAACAGAGAAGAAATTTGAGTATTCACCTTCCATACTCATCCACGAGCATTCCGTCCATTTCTAGGACAGGATCATCGAAAGACCGCTCAGCGCGTGTCGGACGCCTAGGGGGAAGCAGATGGGATATATCGTCATCATTGGCTGCTGCAATAACATTCATCTGACTCCGAATAACATCTTCTGGGAAGATTTTCCTCTCGAGCCACAAGCGCAAGACCTAAGAACAATTGTAACATGAGTGGTTTTAACAGCAATTGACTATTATTAAAGGATTCATCTTCACCTTATTACATTGCTGGCGATTTTCCTGAGCACCGGGGACAGATGGAGCGGCGGCTGCAACTAAACGGGGCAGTGAAGCTTGAACACAAGGAATATAGGAAGCACAGGCACTCCCTTTCAAAATAAAGAAAAAACTCGTAAATGGAAAATGAATAAGCAATACTTCCATCCACAAACAATTTGGAATGAAACACAAAGAAAGGATCATATGAAATGTCAAAATGTGGTTGAGATGACTCAATGAAACATCAATTAGATTGTACTTCACGGACCTTTTTTTCCATGAGACTGCTTAGTTATCGAATCCACTAAAAATAAAATGTCCACTTTGCGGTGGAGATCCGATTCATTGTCCAGCTTCCTTATGAGAACATCCACAATCTGAGAGAATATCAGGTTTTGTTTTAGTGCTACTAAAAATTACTGATATTAAATAGGTAACATGCTAACTTCTCCCTCCGACGCGCTATCTACAAAATAGCGACGCAACAAAAGAAAACGCCAAACAATCTCAGCTAGCTTAGGATCTGTCTGCGAACGATATATATTAAACATCTTTCGCACACATCACTATTGCCTACCTCTTTTGCAATCCCATACTTAGCACAGTCGATTGCATGGCGCGTTGCACGCAAAATGCTCTCCCTGTTCCTCCTTGACAGGGTCTCTATCATACCTTCAAATGCATCGCGAGCAACCAATGCATCGATGCTGCTGCTCAAAGAATTCCTGCTCACCCTCCTCTCCTCAAATTCATCAACCTCACGTTGATTACTAGAAGAAAATTGGCGGATATCAAACGAAGGAGACATCAATTGTACATCCTTTTGAAGGGTGTTAACTGATTGAAGTGGGGGTTTTGAGCTGGAATTCTGCAAGGAAGCTTGTCTCTTCTTTTCCTGGGCAGCAGAAATAAGATTTTTCATGGGAAGATCATTTGCTAAATTTTTAGGCTCAGCTGCAATATGCTTCTTGCTATGTTTGTCATCAGCATCATCCAGCCTGTGTAACAAAATTAAAAGAATGTAAGAAACTAGAATCCTAGATAGTACGAGTTATCCATCCCATCAAATCTTTGTATCACCTTACACCAGAAGAGTCGATTTTCTCATCAGAACTTTCACGTACAGAAGCATTTCTAACAAGTTTCTCCCTCTTCGGTGTAGTTTTATTTTTCTCTCCAGAAAAAACTGTTGTGCTTTTCCCGTTCATTGATTGCTTTGAAAATGAACTTGGCCGATCAGACGTATTTAGGAAGTCCCTATTGCCTCCTTCAGTGACTTTCTTTTGTGGTACAATCTCGGGCGCCTTGCTGGAAATTTTGCTTGGCAGTTTAGATGATGCACCACCAGCAGATTTAGGAGACCTTTTGGGGGAAACTTTGTTCAACTTAGCATTCGTGATCTGTGTCCTTGAAGATTTTAGTTCAGTAGATCGGTCGCAATTTCTCTTCTCCACGCCGTGCTGGCCATTTGATGAAGCTTTATTGGATTGATAAGGGGGTTCTTGCTTTCTGAACGTGCCGTTAACCGTTCCAGAATTTTTGAAAAGCCTTTGATTTTGCGGATGGCTCTCACCGCGTGGAACAATTTGCTTCTTTGGCTCTGACGGTCGATGAACGCCAGGAACCTTATTTGCGATTCCTCCATGGACAGGAGTTTTAGTAAGTTCATCATCGCCTAAACGAACAAGTCTCCGCTTTTTGGGCAATTGCATCACGGGAGATCCACCATTGTCAGGTTGTAATAATTCGTTCTTATGCGCATCCAAATCTCCCATTTTAACCTCCCGCGGTAAAGGAGTATGCACTCTGTCTTGTTCTTTACAGTGGCGCTTCGCTTGAGGAAGATCATCCTCGTTATAGGAATGAATACGCTTCGATCCTTTCGAAGGACTGCGAGCTTTAGAATCCCCCTTCTTATGGTTGCTCACGATATTTTTCTTTTTCTTGGGGATAACTTTGTCATGGTCATGATGCTCCTCATCTTTCCCTTTGTAATCTTCGCGTGCATCAGAACGAACTTTCTTATTCAGCAACTTTTTACGATCACTTTCACTGACAACAGATAAAGCTAACACCATCCCATCCATAGAGAAATCCGAAACATTACTAGCAGGGGCAAATCTTGTTTGTCTCTTGTCTACGGAATTCTTCTGAGATGCGCTCTTCTTGGGTATTATTTCCTCATGTTTCCTCTTCTGACCCTGTCCTGACTTTAGTTGTGGCCGAATCGTCGATTCTTTTGATATATTCCAAGACCCACCATTGGCTTTCCTATCATGTAAGGCTCCTGTCTTGACCGGTGAAGAACACCCCACAACTGAATCTTTCTTCGTCGATTTTTCAGGATGTGAAGAGAGCTCATTGATCTTTTCAGAAGATATTTGTGGAGGTAAACTATTATCCTCAATAACATCTGATGAGCATGCTCTTAAATATTGATTTTCGTTCCCAATTAATTGTAGAGGATCCATGCCATTCGATTTATTCGTTGCCGATTCAATTTCTGCGCCGTCTTCACTTATCTCATCATCTTTCGCACCCCCAGAGGCACTGTCTCCCATCGAATCAGCAGAACGTATTGGTGAGAGAGTCACTGTATCGTTTCCTTTTTTATTCTTTTTCTGTAACGCTTCGAATTCTTCACAGATTTCCTTCACAGCTTTGACCAAAAACTTGGCTGGCTTTCCCTGGCATCGAGCAGATAACTTGCTTTTGGTTTCGTGAGTAAATGCCTGGATATCAGCCGGAGGGATGAAGGCTCTGCCGAAACAAGTTAAAACAGCTTAGTTCGGAATTCAGATACAGTTTCTGGTTCTCCAATTATAGAAATTAACGGTTGGACAACAACTGTCCCCACTTGTTAAATAACTAAGGCAAGTGCCGTTATCATAGATCAATCAACTCACACAATGCCTTCATCAAAAGCAAACAAATTTCCCACAAAATAGATAAATTCCAAAGAACAGAAAAATGTACTTTGAAAAGCATATATGTTCAAGGAGGGGAAAGGGAAAAAAAAAACAGTGCGCTTACATCTGTGATGTACCAAAGAACTGGACAAAGTGCTTTTTAGGGTCAGGAACTTGCTTAAAGTCTTCGGGTCTACTAATCTGGAATTTTAAAGAATAGAATATCATCAAACCAGCAAAGTGGAAGGAGAATTGATGAGTTAAGAAGACCAATGCCAAATGCAGTCAACCAAATATAGAAATCACGAAAACATATCTAAACAAAAATGCATAATTCGAAACACGTGAAAGAATATAAACGTCCAACTGGTATGAACAAAGATGGAGAACGTTTCCACAAGCAACATATTTCAATGCTTTCGTACTCCCATCTCATAGACGATCCGTAGCCGAAAAAATAATATCTAATGGCGTGGCAACACTATAAGCATCTTGGTGATACAAACACATTGACACGTCACAAAGTTACATAACTTTCGATCCCACACATAACTCGTGGCACGGTAATTGAATCACGTGTCTGATGCATTCATTTCCTTTGCCTCCTTTAAGCTAATCTTCCTTCCAATCAAAATAAAAACACACCAAACGATAGCTAAGGACAACCAACGAACTTTCCAGTTTCCACCCACTATTCCTTAGACACCATAAATGTAAGGTAAGACTCACAATATCGGAACCTAACTTAATGCTCAACCCTCAAAATCAAGGCAGTGCTTTAAACCCCACTCTTCAACCAATCAAATTGACAATCCATACACCCAAATCAAGAGCCCAGACCAAAAAGACACGAAATAAACACTAGATTGAATAAAATTAATCAAATTAACGGAACAACTAAGAAGAAAATAAGATTTTTCAACATGAATTATATAAACACTAGAGAAAACAACGATTAAATGGCATACCTTCGCCGGCCAAGGAGAAAAACCCTTGATTTTAGCTAGCACGAGATCTCCCAGACTAAATTCGTCGCTCTTGCTCCCACCTTCCGACCCACGCTTACGCCCCGTGGCCATACGCCAAGCAAGCTTCCAATTTTTCTTCCTTTTTCTTATCGAAATCTGAAATTGAATTACAAGAATCAGTAGAAACCCTGGCGCTAGAACGGTCCTGCTTGTTGATTTATGTACGGCTGAGAGTTCGCCGCTTCAAATTGCTTCGCCGCCTGTGGTTGTTTTCTCACCACCGATCACATTAAGAATAGAAGGATTGATTTTTTTTGTTCTAAATAATTTGTTCTTTTTTACTTCAGAGTACTTTTTTGGTCTGCGTTAGAGAGAGAGAAAGAGATGTAGGGGTGATATGCGAGGGTAAATATGTCAATTTTGCTCATGACGATGACACCTAGGCCCTAGGGGAAGGTTGCCTGTGAGATATTTGATGAAGAAATGGAGGGGTCACAGTGGAAATGCAAACTAGTTTATCAATTTCTTAATTGGAGAAAGATAGTTACAATGTACAATTGTTTCTATTAATTTAAATTTATATTTAAAAGTAATGATATAGCTTATTTCTTCTTTAACAAACTAATCTTTAACCACGATCTGATTAATTAATGTATTCTTAATGACCTAACTTCGATTAATTAAATATTCGTGGATGGTTTACATAATCTTGTTTGGGCTAGAGTTCAAACTTCGGTAAGTCCAAAAAGAGTTGATAAGATACAACCATGACTCAAGCCCAATATATAAAAATGAATTGTTTACACAAGTACTTTTTTATAATTCCAAAATAATGAGTTCCAATAAATCGACAAATTCAATTATAAAAGGGATCCAAAACTAGGTCAGTTTCGCCTCGTAGAACTTGACTCAAATTTAATTTAGCTTTTTTTTTTCTTCTAAAAAAGGGTCTTAAGAACGCTCGAACCCTTAAATTGGTTCAAGAATTAAAGTGAAAAGAATATTGTGTTAGTTTCAATTTCAACGTTGAAGCTTGGCGACACGTCAACGATCAAATGGAATGAATAAATAACTATAAGCCAATGAAAATTTCAAAATAAACAATATGAAAACTTAAACCAAATGTTAAAACGTGGGCATACATCATTTACCTAATTTAATTAAATACATATATTCTATCAAAACAATACATGAATGCGATTTATTTGTGCGTCATCCTCATCCCGACTGATTTACAAGCAAAGCAAGCTCATGTGTTTTTCAGTTATGCGGACAATTGTCTCCATTCAATAGTGTTTCATATCTCTCACATAGGTTAATATGTTATAATAGTTTTCAGGTGATATCTAAGTACTAAAAAATTTATAAATTATTTATTTTAATTATTTTCTTTACCCATACTAGTCACTAGTGGAACTAACAAGAGCATCCATTGCAAAAGAAAAAGAAACACAACTCAATAACCTCCTACTATCATGAAACTAAAAAAGCCCTCCAAATCATTAAAAAATAATATCAAATTATCTCATAGTCGGGTATGTCCTAAGAAAGATTAATTGTAATTTGTTTTCAGAATAATTAAAACAATGAAACTCGAAAACCAGACAATGAACTTTCAAACCATCGCACGACACACGTAAATGAAACCATAATAAAAAGCAAACACTTCAACATTAGCAGCCCATATTAAATTAAGGGCACAGATTAACACGATAACATTTATATGGGGTAGTCACTTTAAGCCATTCTCTTTAGATAAATTAACGTTGATTATGTATACCAAATCATATAACTTGTATGCATATAGTTCATAGGTAGATAACCAACATATAGTTATCCATATTCTCTCATTCCACGAAAACCAAAACGTGTATGCTTTATCAGCAAACTATTCAGACATTATAGTTCAACCGCCCTACCATCCAAAACCTCAATTTCCCTATATCAAATCAATCTTTTCAAAACTAACATGAACAAAATGAAAAGGAAAAACATTCCCCCACAAAAGAATGAAAAACACAAAACCAATATGTCACATAAAATCACATTATCCTCAATTTCCACCTAAACCTTCACGGCAAGAAAACGCCACTTATGCCCCTTTTTAGCCCACCAAATCAAACCTATGTACGAACTCACGCAAGCCAAGAAAACTAAAAACATATATAATAAGTCTTAACACACTCACACGATTCTCAAGAAGAACCCTCCATTCCAAAGCCATGATGAATAACACCACCTTTTCATCATCCCCTACAACAACAAGAAGCTCTTGCACATCCCATTATTACAGCACAATACTCACCTCCTTCACACTCCTCTCAGAAATGCAAATGGTGGAGCTACTCATCGCCTTCCTTGTCTACGTCGTGATACGCTCCTTAAGGCAAAAAGCCAGCCATGGCCTTCCCAACTGGCCCTTCCTAGGAATGCTGCCTTCTTTAATCCTAGGAATTCAAGGAAATGTATATGAATGGATATCCAAAGTACTCATAAGGCAAAACGGAACCTTTGTTTTCAAAGGGCCGTGGCTAACCAACCTCAACTGCGTTGTCACGGCTGACCCAAGGAACGTCGAGCACCTATTGAAGACCAAGTTCGCAAACTACCCTAAAGGAGACTACTTTAGGGACACTGTAAGAGATTTACTAGGCGATGGGATTTTCAGCGCCGACGGTGAGATATGGTCCAGGCAGAGGAAGACGGCCAGCCTTGAGTTTCACTCTGGGAAGTTCAGGCAAATGACCACTGATTCTTTGCTGGAGTTGGTCCACGGGCGTTTATTGCCCGTATTAGAAGAATCTTGTCTGAAATCGTCGGCCATCGACTTGCAAGACGTGCTTTTGAGGCTGACCTTCGATAATGTCTGTATGATTGCTTTCGGCGTCGACCCAGGCTGTCTCCGGCCGGGATTGCCGGAAATACCCTTTGCCCGCGCCTTTGAGGCGGCGACGGAGGCGACCATCATGAGATTCGTGACGCCGACGCTCGTGTGGAAGGGTATGAGGTGGCTGAATCTCGGGAGCGAGGGGAAATTGAAGGAATCGATTAGGGGCGTGGATGATTTTGCGAATGGGGTGATTCAGGCGAGGAAGAAGGAGCTCGCCGTCGACGGCGGGGAGGTGATTAGGTCCGACCTTCTGACGGTTTTTGTGGGGTTGAGGGACGAAGGGGGTTCGCCGTTTTCGGACAAGTTTTTGAGGGATATTTGCGTAAATTTCATCCTCGCCGGCCGGGACACTTCCTCGGTGGCGCTGAGCTGGTTTTTCTGGTTATTGGGTCGGAATCCCGAGGTTGAAGAGAGGGTTTTGAAGGAGCTTTGTGGGATTTTAAGGGAGAGGAATAATCGCGGGGAGGAGAGGTTTGGTGATGGAGACGGCGGTGGCGTTGACGGCGGCGATGTTGTGTTTAGGGCTGAGGAAGTTAAGAAGATGGAATACTTGCAAGCCGCTCTGTCTGAGGCTCTTAGGCTGTACCCTTCTGTCCCCGTCGATCATAAGGAGGTAAAAAATTTCAAATTCTTGGCAATCTAAATATGATATACTATAAATTATAATATGATATGCGTTCTATTAAGTTTAAATTTTTAGGTCAACCGATTAATATAATACTAGTAGTTGTGCACCCCGTATATGTGTGCTATATAATTATGAAACAATAACACTAGACAAATGTTAGTGGGGGGTTATGTTTGATTTAGTTTGATTTAAAAATTTAATTGATCAAAATTTTAATAATGTTTTAATAAATAAAAAGACAAACACTTGTCAAATTATGATTGGTGAATAGATACACCAAAAATCAATTTTAACTCACATTCACTAACAGTATAGATATATGGTATCAGTGCTCAAATCAAAGGCCAAGAGTACGACTCTTGAGTCGTTCCTTAAAAAATTACACATATAAAGCTATGTTAGAATGAAATCAGCCTACACGCTAAATGTGACACATCCCACTTGGGACCATAATGTATAAAACTATAATATAATACACTCCGTTTGGAATAAAATATTAATCAAAATATAAGATTCTCCCTTTTAAGCTCAACTTATTATGTGATGTGGTCAATTTGAAGTTAACTTCTCTATATAATAAAAATAATTACAAAGTACTCCCTTATTTGAGAATTGATATATAAGCGTTTTACAATTTCTTCTATTTTCATTTTTACTATTTGGAGAAAAAAATATCTTGTATATTTTCAATTTTAACCATTATATTTAGTAAAAGCACAATAGGGTCAAACAATGAATCAAGGAGGGTATATGGGAGATCTTCACGTTATTTCTTATCACATGAGTAACTTCTTTAAACGGTTTGCTTTTAAAACCAGATGAAGTATGTAGCAAAACGTCGAATCACATTCCTATTTAAAATCGGACAGGTGTTGGAAGACGACGAATTCCCTGACGGAACAAAGTTGAAAAAGGGGACAAAAGTCGTCTACGCAATCTACACCATGGCCCGCATGGAGGGCATATGGGGAAAGGATTGCCTCGAGTACAAGCCCGAGAGGTGGCTTCGAGACCGCAGATTCATGAGCGAGTCTGCATACAAGTTCACTGCCTTCAACGGCGGGCCCAGGCTCTGCCTCGGGAAGGATTTTGCCTATTATCAGATGAAGTTCGTGGCTGCCTCGATACTGTACAGGTACAAGGTCAATGTGGTCGAGGACCATCCCGTCGAGCCGAAGATGGCACTCACGATGTACATGAAGCATGGCTTGAAGGTGGAGATTGTTAGGCGTGATCATAAGAAGATGGTAAAGAAGTATGTATCTTAGATTAGTTTGGATGTTGATGATGATGGATTTGTTTGCTAGTGATTGCTTTACTATTATAATATGTGTTAGGTTTGTTTTATTTAATTAGAATAATAAGAGGGGAGGTGATTTGATTGAATGATTGTATTGGGTTTTAAATGATTATTTTTAATAGTGTCATACCACCCTAGTGTTGTATATATTAAGTTCATATTTTTTTATATTTTATTTATTTTTTTAATCAAAGACCCATTAATATTTATTTAAGTATAATATATTATAGCTCAATATATATTTTAAATATAGTATTATTTATATTTTATGAAATATGTTTCGTTAGGAGAAATCGATCGAATTCGAATCGGTTTAGGATTATCCAATTTTTACAGTACAATGGTTGGCTGTTCAGGGCCTAGCTGTACTGTACCTACCGTCTTTTTTTCGAATAATAAGAGAATACGAATACGTAGAATACGATCACTTCGATTCGTTTGCAACCTCATACTAGCTTGATTTTTCAAAGTCCATAATAAGCCTTATTCTCATAGCCCATAGAAGGCCCACTAATTCTCAACCCAATAACTGCAAAGCCCAATTACTTGTCGTTCTTTTCCGTAATAAGAGGTTACACACAAGTAACACATACAGAGTAGTCAGAGCTCATTTCCATTGATGCGCATATGGAAGATAGCTTCAAGGTTCGTGTCGAAAGGGCCTTTGGTACGCTGAGTGTTTCGTCGTCTTCTGACGTCAGCGCCTCCCTTTGGTCCCTCACCGACGAAGAAATCGAGAGGCGCGAGTGGAATCGCAGCAAAGATGACGAGGTAGAAGTGGAGAAGGAGCCCAATCGAAGCGACGCCGTTACCTCGAAGACGTTTATCTCCAGCAATCAGCTCGATTCCGACCTGAAAGAGCTGAGCGACGGCGAAGACGAAGACGTAGACAGCGGTAGCGAGGACGATGTTATTGCGGAGAAAGGCGCACTGCGTAGCGGCGGAGGTGCTTCCGATGAGTTCTTCGATGTCCGTGAAAGCTTGGGGCGTGACGGTACCCTCGATTATGAGGTTGGTAGATTTATTTTTTCCCTCGAATTTAGGGGTTTAGTTGTTGAGATTCGGGATTGTTCATGAATTTTTGGGAGGAAGATAAGGCAGGGTATCAGAGGTGGTAATAGCTCTTGAGTTTGTAGCTGAAACAGTTTATAGGAAGGATACCTTAGGTAATCCAAAGTTATTTCATTGAATGGTCTTAAATGTTCTTCTTTTGTAGTTATAAAAGGTATGTTGTTGATGCTTCATCGCTGCATATATGGTGCAGTTTTGTGGATTTATTTTCTCTAGAAGCTATTCCTCTGTTTCGCAATGACAGTGCCTATTCACTCGGATATTTCCATGTCTGTTTTTCTTTTCCAGGAAGAAGAAGACGAATACGACAAAGTAGCTATTGGCAAGGACCATGGCTCTGATCGCCTGTACATGAGAGACACAGAATTCACAGATGATAGAATGCAAAAAGAACTCCCTAGCTCGTTTACCTCTGCTGTTAGAGATCCTCGGGCAAATCACGAAGCTGCTTATGCCAGGCTCAAAGAAGACTCAGAAGCTTCTGTAAGTTTCGATACTTTACAACTCTCTGATAAAGCCATTGATCCTAACATCACTTTAGAAGCGAACCATAACAATGAATATCATCTGTTGAGGGCTGGCTATGATTTGATCTCCACAAGAAACGATAGAGCAACTCTTGAACAAACATCTGAAGTTACTGATTATCGTTTGGGTATTCCCGATTATATCAAGAACCCGACTAGGTACACGCACTATACCCTCGATTCGACCGATGATATGGACGACTCGTCCAACAGAAATGCATACGCTGAGTTTTTCAATTCTCTGAGGAAAAAAGAATCGGGAAATTCCCGCCCATCAAATCATGGTAGTTCTGATCTTGAGACTCCAACATCAGTAGTGTTCGTTCCGAGGAGGAAGAAAACTGATGGTGATACGACGATGAAGGACGAAAATGATGGTGGGAATAAACGTATTGATGCCAAGAACGAGGGGGGAGGACCGTCCCTCGTTCTTACAATAGATGGTGCCCAAGAAGCCGAAGTCTCTGCTATGGAAGAAGACGATGAACAGCCTTCAGTGGTCAATAAAGGAGTCATCTCTGTGCAGAAATCTTCGGGTCGTAGGTTTAGGACGAAGACGAGGCCAGACGTTGATCACGACATGCGTGGCTAAATCTAAGGTCTGTGTTATGCCCATGAGATTCGCTTTTTGTTTTCGGTCTTCTTCTTCATGGAAAAGTCTTGATATGTAATAATTGCTCGTTTTGAAGATTCCCAAAAGAAGCTAGATTAGAAATCCAAATCACCCGTTTGGCAATCCACCGTACTTGAATTTGGATTTCATCCAAATCTGGGGATGATTTGAACCTTTGTTATTCTTTGGATTTGAAATGCAATGATATTTTGTCTGTTTTCGAAATCCAAAGCCGAGTCCGTCAAAACAAAAAACAATAAATAAATAAAAATAAAAAATAATAATAAAAAAAGCTCGCGAGCGAAGAAAGGCTCACGAGCTCGAGCTCGACTAATATGGGCTCGAGTTTGGCAAACATGAACTTGAGCTCGAATTCGATTAATATGAGCTCGGCTCAACTAATATGAGTCCACATTCGATTCTCACGATCTCGAGCCGGCTCACCGAGCTCACGAGATGACTCATCGGACTTGTCAGCCGACTCGATTGTTCGTCTTTCACCCGATATGTACCTATTCTCGAAATTCAAATCGAAATCCTAAGGTTTGCCGAACAATAAATTTGTATTTGAAATTCGTATATTTAAAATTCACAACTTGAAATCATGCGATTTCGTTCAAATATATGAATCCAAACGCAACCTAAGCATATTGTCTTGTAATATCAGAATTTTTCTTCTAAGATAAGATGGCTTTGATGTGGCCGTGCATAAATTGTTCTCATTCTCATCCATATTAGTGAGTTACTTGAAAAGTATTGAAATGATTACTAAGCTAAAAGGCCAAAGACAAAGGCAAACATTGTTGATTTAAATTGATATCGATCTTCAACCGATATCAAAATGCCATCGAGCTCGTAATCAAGCACAAGAAGACGCATTGTTTTGTGCCCTTGGCTCCATTTGGTTTACGGGTTTTAACAAGGAAAAGTGGAATGGTACGAGACGTCAAGCGTAATGTACAATGATTCAATGCGTATGAACACACTTTTCTTTTCTTTCCGCATCGAATTTCGCGGACCAAACGCACTCTAAATATTGTGTTCTCAAGAAATTTTAAGGATCAAATTGCATGAGAATCTTATTCCTTTGCATACGTATGCAATCGGGTATTTAGTACCCGCGCAATCAGATCACCGAGCTTCTTCGATACATAATTGGTAATATTATGACATACGTGTTATTTCTGTGCTTAATTACAAGGCTCGTTGGCATTTTGTTATTGATCGAAGACCAATCCAAGTCAAGAAATTAAAAGTTACGAAAAAAGAAGCCGCAGAGCTTATTAGATCAACGATTGATATAGTTGTCTGAACGGTTAGTCTGTATTGGGCTAATTAATTTGTATCGGGCCTAGTGATACGCGTTAGGTGTATCTGTATTTATATATAAATATAAGCTAGTAATGAATCATTCTCTCTAATCAAGTTTTCATCATTCAATAAAAGAATTCCTATTTACGTCTTTCGTAAATAGGAAATTGCCAATTGGAGTTCATCTGTTACATTCTATTCCTAATGGGCTCTCAACATTGCTATTAGGTGATATCGTAGGGGCTACCATACCCCGCTACGTCCCGATGTAGTTCTCTATTTAGCTTCGGCTCGTACTTTACCAAAAAAAAAAAGTTCTTCAAATCATTCTCTTCTTATGGTATCAGATGACTTAAAAACTGATGAAAACTTGATTACAGGAATGACTCATTACTAGATTATATATAAATACATATACTCCTAACGCATTTCACTAGGCCCAATACAAATGAATTAGCTCAATACAGAATAACCGTTCAAATAACTATATCAATCGTTGATCTAATAAAGGGTTAGAAAAAAAGACAAACCCTTTGTAGTGCTGAGTAGAGACAAACTTGTTCACTGAATTGCCAAAGAGAAGACATATATTTCAGATTTTAAGCTGTGGATGCCATCATCATTTGCTTTTAAGTATACGAACAAAGAGCAAATGGACCAAGGAAAGGTATATTAGACGATCCAATCCAAGATGAATATGCAAATATTTCTCCCATGAATCATTATCTGTAATGAATTAATTCTTGTACATAAGAAGGAACAAAAGCAATTGTGGTTTGTTTTGCCTTACGATCGTACGCTAATTTATAAACCCATCTGAGTGTTCATGCAAAAAAGGTGATGAAACAAGTTATAATTTTCACATGAATAAACTGCTTCAGCAGCACAAGTGCTCATCAATGACACATGAACCCCCTTTCACACGATACAGCTCAGAACTTTGTTGAACCTCGGAGAAGATAGAAAAATTGTATCGATACATATACATATTTATATATTATTAGCATTAGTGTGTGTAAGATATTTATTTGCTACCTTTGAGGGGGTGTGTTTCTGGTGATCCAGCATCACGGTGATACTCGCATCACGGTAATGTGAGTATCACTGTGATGTGGATCAAGGTGATATATCATCATTGCGTTTGTTTTAGGGTGATATTCCATTTCGCATATCAAGGTTATATTGGAATATTATGTTTGATCAATCACAGTGATGTGTGGGGCGATATTGCATAAATGACATACTTAACTATACGTATATCATACAGGTAATGTGAATTAATATTTTTATGTTGAGATGGTATTTTATGTAATAATGATCAATGTTTTAGTATCGAGATTAAATTTTTTTAAGCATTAATTATAAGACTATTATATAATTATCAATATTATTTTATATTTTTAATTATTAAATGTGTTTCTAAGATTTAAAAAAGTTAGTTTAATTTAAAATATGAATAAGGTTATATAAGGAATAATGTTAAAATAGTAATATTGTCCAAATAAAAATTCTAGATTTCATTTAGATCATTTGATTCATCTTCTTTCCTATCTGTGATCAATATCATGAATAATCTGATCTATAAAACTAATTCGTCGTCGCAATTGGTGCATTGGTCTTTGCAGCGTTAATGCTTTTTGCTGGTTATCACCCCATCACCGTAATGTTGGATCACTCAGCTTTTTGGGGGTAATCTAAAAGTTGAAATATCACCCCACTTGGTCACCTAGGTGATCCTTCATTACGGTGATGATTTATCACCTACGAAAAACAAACACGGTGATGAGGAGGTGATGTGAAGATCACGGTGATGTTTTGGAGGATCACCTCAAAACAAACACCCCCTTAATTTTAATAATCAAAACAATTATTTAGATAATTAAGCTAATTTTCATTTGATCACATTTCTCTTATTTATTTATGGATCGTAATCAAGTCTCGTGGAAGGGATTGATTTGAGTTTAGGCACTATGGAAATGGTCATAACCAAATCTATAAGTACGGCTCTAATACCATCCTGATTATACATCAAGAAAAATAGTAACATAACAATAAAAAAAAAACCAAATATAATACTATATGATTTAGCATATCTTATCTTCAACATTACTTTTAATATATTTTATCATCAATAACGCAAAAAGATCCATACAACTCAAGGCATTCCAACGAAATCAAACATAGGGAGATCTCAAGAACAAAGTCGTCCATAGAAAATATCAAAAACAAGCAAATAAGAATTCACGTTTTTTTCGCTGCAAAGCTTATAGATCGATCTATCAATTCGAAAAAAGTCTTACGCGGAGGCGTTAATCAGCTGCTTCGGAGATTCAGCTGAAGCAGGCTGCAGTTTAAACAAGGAAAAAAAGAAAGAGAAATGAATTCTTATTACAGCAGATAATATAGAAGACTTTCTTAATATATACTTTTACTTTCTATAAAGAGTTCGTACAGAAGAAGATTCTTACAGCGGCGAGTTCGTCTTCATGTTTGGGTATAAAAGCAGTGTCAACCTTCCCATTCTTGAAGTCCTGCGGCCAAAATTAGAATTAGAAAAAAAAAAAAGAAGCATTTTTTTTTTCAAAATTTCTGAAGATGCATCTTACATGATTGAGTCATTACAGTTAGGTTGTGATATACTTACCTCAACATCAAGGATAAGCTTATGGTAGTCGATCGTTGTTGGCACACCTAACCATGGTTTAATTAAGTTGCAGCAAAGAGCAGTTAGTGATCGATCAGTGAAATTCATCTCAGAAGATTCGTCGAAAAATGAAGAGCAACACTTACCTGTGATTATGGTGTCATCAAGAGCCCTCTTCATGCGTTGGATTGCCCTTTCTCTTGTTGGAGCCCATACGATAAGCTGAAAAGAAATATATATTAATCGAAGTTCCTCACCATAATTGATCAATCAAATCAGATTAATATGAAACAATTTAGCTTCCCAAACCTTTCCAAGAAGTGAATCGTAGCTCGGTGGAACCACATAATCGGGATATACATGGCTATCCATTCTTACAAAGGGCCCACCGGGCGGAAGGTAAGAAGTGATTCGCCCTATTAGAAAAAAAAATTCATTGCTTCGAATCGTAGTTGATTCGATTTCATATTTAATAATTTAAGAACTCTAACTGAAGACATCACCTGGCCCAGGTCTGAAATTCTTGAAAGCATCTTCTGCGTTGATACGACACTCAATCGAATGCCCGCTGAGTTTTATTTCATCCTACACACCAAAAAAGCATTCATAGATCATAATCTATCACAGAGATGCACAACCAATTTTTCATATACGAAAAAAGATTCCATCGAAATAATACCTGCGTGTAACGAAGCTTCTCTCCTTTAGCTACACGAATCTGCTCTTCAATTAGGTCAACCGAGGATATCATCTCAGTTACAGGATGCTCCACCTATCATTTCATATGGTCGAAGAAAACATACACATATCACCAAGATTCTCACTTTATGTGTCCCCATTCGACGATTCTTGAAATAGATATCCCAGTATTTTTTTCTGCTTTTTATTTTATTTTCTTTTTATTTTTACCTGGATTCTAGTGTTCATCTCCATGAAGTAGAACCCACCACGTTCGTCCAAAAAGGAACTCAACTGTACCAACGCCGATATAAACCTATTGAAGCTGCTGCAGCTACGGCGGCGTCGCCCATGGCTTTACGCAAGTCTGGGTTCAGTGCGGGCGAAGGCGCTTCTTCTAGAAGTTTCTGGTTTCGTCTCTGGAAAATTGAATCGATAGAGTTTAGTTTGTGTTAATAATGGTTAAAGGTTTTGCATTAGCAAGAATCCCAAAAAAAGGTTTGAGTTTTTTGTGCTTACTTGAATGCTACAGTCGCGTTCGCCAAAGTGCACGACGTTACCATACTTGTCAGCTAATACCTGCAAAATGGAGTTAAATAAATGGAGTTAAATGGGGGTGTTAATGGAACTAATGTTGCAAATGTGTTGTTTTGAAAAGATGTAAGAAGGTTATGGTAGAACCTGAAATTCGATGTGCCTTGGGTTTTGTACGAACTTCTCAAGGTAAACGCCGTCATTGCCAAATGCAGCTGCAGCTTCACTCTTGGCTTGCTGTTTTGGTGAGAATTAGGAAAAAAAAAGCGTCACTAAAAATGCATCTGAAGATCCGTAGATTTTAGATTTATACGTATAGAATTGGCTGTCATTTCGAAAAAAGTTATGTTAAAAACTAACGTATATTTCCAACATGGATGTTCGTTCACTTGAAGGCATAACAGACTTACCTAAGGAACTTTACAGGGGAACTTTTTTGTTTTTGTGGTTTATGAGTGGATGTTTGTCCAACTCAGTAAGCAAATTTTAGAGAAATACGACGTTACCAACTGAAAACATGAATATAGTGGCACACTTTTGAATTCTATGTCATGAATTCAAGGAATTTTGTTTCTGGCAAAAGTTGAACATGACACAAAAGAGGGAATACCTGCAATAACTTGACAAACTCATCAGGCTCTTTAGCAAGGCGCATTCCACGTCCTCCACCACCAGCAGTTGCCTTTGATAGATAAAAGGGAAGGGTTAAGTCAGCGATTAGCTATCAGTGAAGATTTTGATATAGCATTCCATAATTGATTTTTTTACGAAATCAAAAAACAAAATAATCAAGGTCATTGTGAAGAGTAAAATCCCAAGAACTTTTCAGAGCGTTTCTATTTTCCAAAATTTCACTTCCTTATCTTTTTAGTGGGGCTTGAGGGGTTATTACAGGTTTTTTTAAGTGGAGACCATACTATAACAAACTCCCTATGGATAACATATGCTATTAAGCAACCTTAATCATGACGGGGAAACCAATCTCATTAGCAAGCTTGATTGCTTCTTCAGTGCTCTGCAATGAAACAAAAATCTCAGATAAGTAAATGAAATTGAATTTCAAGAGATAGTCTCAACTAAACAATCCCGAAAAAAAAAAAAAAAAAAAAGATAAGCACCTGTAATAATCCATCACTACCAGGCACTGTAGGAACTCCAGCATTCTTCATTGTCTCCCTAGCCGTGGACTTGTCGCCCATGACTCGAATGCTGTCGGGCTGAAACATTTCAAACATCAATTAAATCCTCAGAAAACGTCGAGAAACATTTTTATATAGATATAATCACATCAGAAAATTACAAACTCATCATACTTACATTTGGTCCAATAAAGTTGATTCCATGCTCTTTGCACATCTCAACAAAGACTGCATTCTCAGAAAGGAAACCGTACCCAGGATGGAGCATAGTACATCCACGGCTTATAGCAGCTGATAAAACATTAGGGATCACCAAGTACCTGAAGAAGCAGAACAACGATGGAGTTAAACATATAGCAGCGTATATCTTGCAATACACTCATAAATACGTAAGAAAAACAAAGAAAAATAATATGTAAAGATGACTAACGATTGGCTGCTTGGCGCTTCACCAATGCAAACGGACTCATCAGCAAGCTTCACATGAAGGGCATCTTTATCTATCGTAGAATAAACTGCAACGCAAGGGATTCCCATTTCGTGAGCTGTTCGAATTACACGAACTGCAATTTCTCCTCTGTTTGCCACTAGAATCTTATCTTCACGGCAAGTGATAGAGAGAGCTCTTCCATGCTTTTCGACTCTGTTATTAGCACGGCAAGCTTGAACTCTGCGTTGAGGGAAGTTGATTCTAGTTCCCGACATAAATGAGCACTGCAAACTCTTAATTCCCATTGTCTTTCCCATGAATAGGCCCTTCACAAAGAAGGATACCAAAAAAGTTAAGAAATGCATAGAGCTTATTGAAAGGAGAATGTATTAGCCATGATAAGATAAACTATGCGCTATTCACACATTCAGTGGACTACGTATGTTCTGAAATACCATCCAAGACTAGATAAACAGATGAATCCATGCTTCGATAAAAGATCCCAGATGAACCCAATTCACAATCATCACTTCATATATAAAACACACAACGTATGCTTTCAAAACGAGAAAAAAACTGCATCAATAAAGAAACATGTTCATTCCAAATTACAAAGTAAAATCTCCAAAAAAAAAAAAAAAATGCTGGAAAACAAACAAGGATTAACTCACGGGAGGAGAACAAACAGATTTACTGCAAAACGTCATAGCTGCAGAGTCCATCTTCTCAGATAACGAAAGCCCAGCTGAAAGAGAACGAAATAAACCACAACAACGTTAATGAAATCATACATAGGCCATACATATGCATCATCAAGATTCAATTAAACCACAATCATGGTGCATTAGATCTGCAAAAATAGAGCTACGACACCTCACTCTCAGAGATTTAAAATGCGGAGATAGAAGAAGCAACCTTGATTGGAGGAGCGTCTGTTGCAACACCTAAACTATGAAATAGATAAATAGGTGCGATTGGGTGAGCGTTGGTAATGAAAGAGGAAAGAGTTGTCGATGAATACGAGGTGGCTCTTCCTCACACTTTGTTATAGTCGATGAGCTTGAAATTGAATGCTTCGTCGCTTATTCGGATGGGATGGGACACATTTTTCTATTTTTTACTATTATATTTTTTTCCTTCCCAACTTTCTTTTTTTAGCAAAATCTAATTTAATATTTGTCAAAAAATAAATAGATTTCGCCTAACCTACCCACTTGGTTATTTTTCACTTTACATGCACCATCCAAGTTGAAATACCCATTTTTGTTAATGTGTTTCACTAAATACACGTAGACACATGTTAATGCCTAATACGAATAGATCGACGCGAATAAAAAATAATAATAAGAAAAAATACAATTAACAGAAAAATCACTCAAAAAAAAAAAAGTTCGAGTCAATAAAATTTCCTCGTCTCAAAATACAACAACGCTAACAACTAACCCTAGCCAATACCATATAAGATCTCACTGATCGGCGTAAATTCAAATAACATCTCGACGTCGAAACCTTCTTCCGAGGACAATACACCGCGACGTGTGGCGTTTCCTTCTACTCCTTAGCACTATGGCTCTGTCCTTGGTCGCAAAATCAACGAGCTCAAAACGGTCTTTCTCTGGAAAATTGATCAACGGCACGGCGATTCGACTCCAAGAATTTTCGTCCCCACAGCGTTCTATTCTCCACACGTTCGGGATTCTACCGAACCAATTATACACGCAAAGACGATCACTCATCGCCAATAATTTCGAGCACCATACGATCCCTTGGGAAGGAATCGAAATCCTCCGAAGAATAGTTTCCCGCGCAATATCGAAGGCGAGGATATAATATTCGCCGCCGCGCGCCGCCTTCCCTGCTTGCAAGCCAGTGAAACGCTCCGTTACAGTGGGCCGCTCTAAAATTCTTCCATGTTTGTCGAATAAATGCGGAGAGAGCTTCCTCCATCTTTTGTCGGCCCCTACGGTGAGTATCGCATACGAATCGTTATTTTCTCTCCATTTAAAGACCTTGTACTCATCTACAAGTTGCTTCTATTGATCTCATGGTGGTGGATTTAGAGCTAGGGTTTTCGGCCTGGCTTTTGTTATGATCGAAAATGTGATCTCATGAATAATTTGTAGTAAACAAAGATATCGTTAGGTAAGGGAGTGTAATATGGTTACTTTTTTTTTTATTTAACAGATTTGCGAAAGACGATGATGTTGGAACATTTCAAGATTTTTGTAGCTATTTTCGGATTTCAGTCATATAAATATATTAATATATTTTCTTAAAATATAGGGACTCAAGCTTGATTTGTCTCTCTTCATCTCTATGGATTAGAATTACATTTCACATGTGATTTTACCATATATGTTCGATTGAATGGGTTCTAACTTCTATCTATTCTACAGTACGTAGAATAGACTATAAACTGTCAAATTTCATCGATCAACTTATCTTCAATTTAATTCCTCTATTTATAATTTGATTACAAAATAATTATCGTATCAATTCCAAAATTTTTATTATGATTGTCATACCTCTACACATTATTTTTTCTTTAATAAATTTTAAAAAAATTATATTCATCTATCAAACATTAAAATTAAGATTAAATAAACGAGTTGAAACCCAAGTCAATCATCATACTAAAAAAAAAAATATAAAAAACTTCAACAAAAATCAATCAAGAACCACCACCAACCTTGCCGTGCCACCACCACCACATATGATCTCATTAATCGGCGCCAAATTCGGCGTAAATTCAGACAACATCTTAAAGTAACCCACGACGACCGCCCTCGGTGCTTGTATCCTCGTATGAGTCTTCTTCTCGGGACAATACAACGCTAGTTGGTTATGCCTTTTTCCCATTAAGAGCACGCCTCCGTACTTTGTCCCAAATCCGACAGGCTTGAAATAATAATCTTCGTTGTAATGTGGCTTTCCAAGCGAAGGTGGAATCGGCACCACAACCTCACTCCAAGAACGTTCGTCTCCGTATACTTCCATCCTCCAAAATACGAAATCGCCGCTCGACTTTGTAAATACGCAAAGACGACCGTTCATCGCCAACAAATTCGAGTGATGTCCGACTCCTCGAAAAGGGATGGAAATCATCCGCATAGTTTCCCGCCAACATCAAAGGCAAGAATACAACATTCTTCTTCTTCTTCTACTGCAAGCCAGTGAAACGCTCCGTTACAATAAACTGCCTTAGAGTGCTTCCACGCGCTTCCAAAAAGGCGCGTGGAAATCTTCCTCCATTTCTCGTCGGCCCCTAAAGTGAAAATCGAGTAGGATGAATTGGGTTTTTCTCTCCATTTCAACACCTTGTATAGGTCGGTGGACGGACCGTGACCGAATACTATGTGATATTCTTCGACTCCATTTTTTCCTCCATGCAGGGCCGGCCCATCATAAAATGGGGTCTAAAGCAAATGTTAAAATGAGGCCTTTTGTTTTTAAAAAATAAATATTATATACTAACAAATATTTTTACTTGTCAATCCAACGCAACACTCCCCTAAGATAAGCAACTATAATATTAAAGTTTATAGAAGTGAAGTTAAAAATTTTGAATTGAAATTTTATGTTAATAAACTTTTTAAAACACAGAAAAAAATGTTTTGCAAGAAAATTAACTTTAACTTTTTTTTTCGCAAATTCTTTTATAACATTAACAAGGAGGAATGCGACTGATCCAAAGATACAGAGAAGATAAAAAATATTAAAAGGCATGAGCGAAGGAAAAATTGAAAAAAGGGAAGTGAAAGCTGAAAAGTGAGAATGTGAAAAGGCCTAATTTAATTAAAAGAAATAAAAACAGTAAGTATGTATTCATAATTTTGGGGCCTCAAAGTCTTTGGAGGGGTAGGTCATAGGTTCGACACTCTCTGGTACTAAATATTTTGAGTTGAGCCTGTCACGCATAGAATGTCCTAGTGTGGTTAACCTAGTTGGCATAGTCTGCATCTATCACGTCAGCCCTCGGCGTTATTACTTGGTCCAAAACCAAACATTATCATGTTACACAAAAAAAAATTTTTGGAGCCTCATAACATTGTGCCTAATTAATATTTTTTTTACATAACTATATTTCTAAGTTAAATCACGGTCCCTAAAAAATTGTGGCCTAAAAGCCCTTGCTTTAGTTGCCTTACCCACAAGACGCTCCTGCCTCCTTGGTCGCAATCTTGAGGTAGTACGATTACGCCCTCGTTTTTTATGGGATTCAAGATGAAGATCGCTTCGAACCCGGCGGTGCACAGCAAGCCATTGCACGAGCCTACGATTCGAACGTGGGCTTCGGGCACACGATGAACCCTAGCTGGTTTGATGGCTGTGGTAATATAGTCGCCGGGCTTTGAAATTTCGACCATATAGCCGACGTCTTTCATGTGAATCATGCCTGGGTGTGTCAAGTAGGAAGGCGATATAGCGTAGAACGTGGAGAAAGGATTGTTCTTCGAGCGCACGGAGTAGAAATTTCGAGCCGTGATTATTTCGAGCCATCTCTTACAGACTATGGTGAATCTTCCCACGGATTTTATTGGGAGTTTCGACAAGATTTCGGCTGCTAATTCGATGGGGATGCGATTTTCGTTATTACAGCTTTGTGCATTGATCTCTTTTTTGGTTGGGCGTTTTGGAGTCATTGATTGTGGCTTGGCTGCTAAATGAGTTGCGAGTTTTGGAGAAGAAATATTCTCAGAGTTAGGGTTAGGTTTGGCTGGTTTTAGTAAATATGTGATGAGTGGAGATCTCGTGGGTCTATTTATTATAATAATATGTTCAAATTTTGCATAAAAAAAAGAAGGGATTTTGGTGAGACCCAATTAAGGTAATTATTTTTTCTTTCTAACTAAAGTTAAGGAATATCGTTGTGTGGATTCAAAATATGGTAAGGTTTTGCTATTTGAATCATTCTTTTTCGATTTTTAAAACAGTATGTACAAATGTAGTTATAACTAAGTTAAGAAAAACATAGCTTTTTGTGTTATAGTTAAATATTGAATTTGTTTTCCTTGCAATGCGCGGATATTGATCCGCTTTCCTTTGACATAATCTATGTCCCATTTTGAGGAGGGAATATTTACAAGGAAATAAATCATAACAAAGATATAAAATTTAACTATATAATTATTGTATGCAAATAAAATAACTAAATTTAATATGATAGTGGGTGATAATGTATTACCACAATTAATTATTGTTGAATACGTGACAGCCACTACAAAAAAAAAAACCTGTTTTGGCGACTACAATTAGCGACTACATAAAATGTAGTCGCGAAAATACAATAATACCGACTACAGGAATTAATTGGCGACTAATACTTAGTAGTCGCTAATGGCGACCACAGAATTAGACGTCGTGTCCTCCTAGGTAGTCGCTATATGAAAATTTCCACGCGACCGCCAAGATTTTCGCCTAAAAGAAATTTCCGACTACAGTTTTTATTTAGCGACTACATTGTAGTCGGTAACACCCTAATAAAATAAAATTCCTCTTCTTCAATCGTCGGTCAGTTCCACTTTACAAAATAAATCGCAGCGTTCAAACCCCTCTCCACTTTAATCTCCATCTGCGCGTCGCCGTTCTCACCCCGTCCGCTCCGTCGTTGCTTCGCCGCGGGGCTTTGGCCGCGCAGCTCATCCGAGGTCGAACCAGCCACGCCGGATTCTCGCCGGATCTTCGGGTCTCGCAGCCTGTCTCACCGTCCCTGCCGCCCCGCCCCTCGCAGCCTCCCGCCCTCGCCGAGCCGCCCCACCCCACCCCTCGCCGTGCCGCCCCTCGCAGCCGCCCCCCATCGCAGCCGTCCCCCCTCTCTGCAAGTCGCAGCGCCGCCCCCTCGCTGAGGGTGCTCTTCAACAAGCTAAGGAAAAGGTCGTGGGTCTGATTTTAGCTGTGAAGTCGAGGTTGGTTTTCATTTTTTTTTTCTGAGTTATTTTCCATTTTGTGCTGCACGCCGCTTGGGATCTGTGATTGCTTGAGGTTGCTTCAACTTTTTGGGTACTCTTCTTGTTGATTTCAAATTGTGGGTGTTCGTTAATTTAGGTTAATCTTTGTGTATGATTATCTTTTATGTGGACGATAAGGACATGCAAGGTAGATGATAAACTATTTTTTGGGTTTTCTATATGCGTTTTGCATAGGTTTTTTCTTCTGACCGAATGTGATTAGACTTAGAAATACTATTTGCCGCCCCCCTGCCGTGCCTCCGCGCGCCTCGCCGGGCGTCTCAGCCGCCCCGACTGTCACCACAGCACTGCCTCGTGCAGCCCAGTCGCAGCTGCCCTGCCTCTTAAGGAAGGCCTAAAGAACTAGGTAAATGGCTGGTTCTCTTTTCAAAGTAAATCCTTTTTTGTTTTCGAACTGTTTTGGGAAATTTTTGGTTGATCGTCGAAGGGAGCAACATAGGTGGTGGGGTTGCTGCTGCTTTAATGGTAGATGGGGGGAACAAGCTGCAAAAGATCGTACGGTGGTAGATGGTATCGAGAGAAATCTTCAGCATTAAGCTCGGCGATATCATACAAAAGACTCTCGTTTCACGAGGGAACGGAAATGATTACGTCTTCTCGCTGCTCGGTGAGGACCAAGATGAACCAATTGCGGGAACGCCCGTCGACGAGCTCACCAAGAAGGCCCCATGGCTTTACCGGAGTTTTTCATTTGCTTAGTTCGATTGTTTTGTTTTTGTTGATTTTATGTACTGGATTATTGTTTTTTAATATATAGCAGTGGCGTTTTAAATTTTATTATATACTTCCAGTTTTATATATTTTTATTTTTATTAACTATTTAATATAATTACCAATTACAATAAAATATAAGAATTGAAAAAAAAAAGAAAAAATTGGCCTTAGCGACTACAAATGTAGTCTCTAAAGTAGTCGGCAAACAATTTAGCGACTACATTATTGTAGTCGCCATGTAGTCGCTAAACTCCGACTAAATGCCGACTACGTAAATTTAGCGACAAGCCGAATAGCGACTACAGACTGTAGTCGCAAATGTAGTCGCTAAAGTCATTTAGCGACTAATTTGTAGAGTTTAGCGACTAATATCTGTAGTCGCTAAAAGCCTTTTTCTTTTGTAGTGAGCATTTTAAGCCACTTATATTTGCATAGGGGTGGTAATCAGGTCGGGTTGGGTCACCTTCGGGTTCAACCCGTTTAATAAACGGGTTGAAACTCTCAACCCTGACCTGACCTGTTTACTTAAACAGGTCGAAAAATTAAACCCAAACCCAACCTGCTTTAACCCTAACCCAACCCGCCAACCCGCCAACCCGTTTAAAATTATAAAAAAAAAAAAGAAAAAACAACAAAATTGGCAGAATTATAATCCAAATTAAACAAAAAAAAGGAGAACTCATACAATTTTTTTTCTAAAAACATCATGTGTGAGCGTAAGAGTGGATAAAGAATTAGGATTAATCCTTTTATTTTATTTATCTTAATAATAATTTAATAATATATATTATTCGGGTTAAATGGGTTGATTTCGGGTTGATTTCGGGTTGAAAATCCGAACCCTAACCTTACCCACTTAATAACTGGGTTGGGTTCGGGTTTACCCATTTACGTAAACAGGTCAAAAATGCTAACCCGAACCTGCTATTTTCAGGTGCGGTTCGTGTCGGGTTGGCGGGTCGGATCGATTTTTAACAGCCCTATATTTGCATAATTATATAAGAAGTCTATTATTAAAATTTATCTCTTCTACGGGTTAAATACCCATGCATCAAACATATATATATATATATATATATATATATATATATATAAAATCAACAACTAACTAAGCCTTGTTCCTACCATATATGATCTTAGTGATCGGCGCCAAGTTCCGCATAAATTCAAGAAACATCTCATCAAAGTGCTATGATCATCGTATGGCTCTTCTCCTCGGGACTAAACGACACGAGATTGGCCTTCGCATTTTATCCCAAAATCAACAATGGGCTGAAAAGAGTCCTATCTTGGGTAGGGCTGGGGAAATATACCGAAATACCGATATACCGTCCTTATCATATCGAATCGAAAATATCGAAAATTTTGGTATACCAAAGTTTTTGGTAAGGTATGATACCGTACCGAAAATTTTCGGTACGGTAATGGTATGAAAATTTTAAAAATTAGGTATACCGATTATACCGAAATACCGAAATACTAAAATTTTTAATATTTTATATATTATATATATATAATATTTATATATATGCACACCTACGTGTTTCTTAATTATAACGATAACCTATGTAACTCAAGTTACGTTTAATTTTTGCCTTTTAAGGTTTTCTCTTCAGGATTTTGAAAGCGTGAAGATGCAATGCAACTATTTTTTGTTAATCTTCACTAATTTTTTTTAAATAGCTGTTTCGTTTTAATTAATCTGTATATTTTTGTGGTTATGTAAAGTGCTTTGTCTTACTAAGGATACTGACTAAAATATGTAAATTATTTAAGGTTATTTTATGAATTAAAAATCTTATAGTTTGGAAAATTTGGTATTAATAATCCATCTTATTGGGGCCTAAGGAGTTTGAATTGACTAAAATTCGAAAACAACGAATTAATGAGTTACGAGACACGCATTGTAAAAAACCCTCCATGTGAATGGTATAGAAGGTATGATACCGATACCATACCGAAATTTCGGTATGATACCGTATCGAAACTTAAGGTATACCGAAATTTTGGTATGGTATTGGTATGATTTTTTTCTATACCGAAATTTCGGTATGGTATACGGTATCACAGTTTTGGTACGGTATACCGTACCGAACCACCCCTAATCTTGGGATGGATTGTGCCCATCCAAAAATTCTTACATGTCGCCCTAGAGACAGGTGTCGACGGAATTTTGATTAAAGGCACAACGATCGAGTTAGGAGTTATAACTTGATGGATAACTAAAACATTTAAACAAAGTAATAAAAACGACAAGTTCTTTGAAAATTTCAATGTATCTTATATATACGCTTTTCATAATATACTTTTCATAATATATATTACATAGAAGAAGAAATCACATATTATAAAAGTGTCATAATCAGAAATTATAACTTGAAATAGTCCAAAAATGCATTCAAAAATGACGTTTTTTATAACATGTTTATTTTATAGATGTGAAAATTTTATAGAAACATATTAGATGAGAAACATATTTTGATTAAATAATATGTTTAAATAAAATTTTAACAAACCTCACGTCCGTGATAAAATATTCATACAAGGTTACTTAAGAAAAATAAAGTAATTTATATTTTTATAATGTTTTTACTTTGATGCATATATATATATATATATATATATATATTGAATAATGGTGCATTTGAGTTTGACCATTTGATAAATTATTTAACGCAATAAATTGATAAAATGTAAAAATATGACTTTTTACTACTAATTTTATTTGTAGTAAAATCATGGTTAGATTTCTTAATCTTTTTTTTTTGTTAATATTATTTAGAAATATGATTCGTCGTAAAAGTCTAAACAGAAGTAAGATAATATAGAGAGCTATTACAATCAAAAAATTAATTTTTTAAAATTATTATGAAAATTACTATTTTATTAATAAAATTTAATTCGTTGCCTTGTTGATTCTGGAATTCGATTATTAATAGATTTTGGTAATTCAACTGGGAATGGGCCTAGGTTATAATTCATTAATATTTTTAAAATAAAGCCCAATAAATATTCAGCGCACTCAGACCATCTCCAATCGATAAACGCATTCTCAAACTCAAACGCATTCTCAAACTCAAAATGCAGTAATTCTTCTCCAATCGATAAACTCATTCTCAAACTCAATAGACTAGTTTGTAATATTCACTTCCACACCAATTTTTACAAATTTCAATATTATCCACATATTTTACAACTTTACAAATTGAACTACAAAATATTATTTTAGATTTAATCGAAAAATTAATACGGTTAATAATAAAAATAAATTTATACATATAAAAAGCATCGATCAACTACAATATATTTATACATATATCATTCTAGCCAACATTCTTATTATTATATATGAATGTGTTATTATAACATATTGTATGATATTTGTATTTTTAAAGGAGAAAAATAAAGTGAATTTGGACAATATTCTAGCCAACAATTTCTGTTCTTGCGTGGACGACAATTTCTAGCCAATAGAATCGGGTATATTTGGCATCACCTTGCGTGGACGACAATTTATGATATTTGTATTCTAGCCAATATTCTCATCGGGTAATGTACTGTTCATGAATTTGGACAACAATTTCTGACACAGCTTTTTGTTGAGCCACCTTTTATAACATTTTTCAGCTTTTTTCTGACATAAAGTGAAAATTCAGGACTTTGAATGCAAATAAAAAATGTCATCGCATAATAACTACGTGGAACGCAAAGATGCGTTTTGTTAGGTGAGAGAAATTAGAAATCCCATTTTGAGTTTGATTTTTGGTATCGGTTGGAGTAAATTTATAAGTTTTTTTGGTTTTTTAAGTTCGGTTGGAGATGCTCTAAGAGGACAATTTAGGTTTCTTTTTCTAATCTTCTTCCTATCCCACACGAATCTACTTCAAATAACATCAATGTCGACGCCATCAATCACCACCCTCGTAGCGCCTGCCGCCGCCTTGGTTCCGTCGCTGATTAGTACACAAGCTTTAAGTAACTATGATAATTATTACATATCCGCCGACGTATCAGCCGAAATCTTGTCAAGACTGCCCATAAAATCCGTGGGAAGATTCACTTTGGTATGTAAGAGTTGGCTCGATATAATCACAGGCCGGAGTTTTTACTCTATGCGTGCGAACAACAATTCCACGCCGTCTATGCTTTGTCATGTATCACCTTCGCCGGCCTACTCTTCGATGTATGAACTTTCAACATACGAACTTCGTATTGTGGCCTACGAAGTTTATACGCATAAAACTTCTTCTTCTTCTTCCAAGAAAGGCGACGGCTTTATTGTTGCTACGACGACAAGAGTAAGGCCAAGAGTTACTCGATGCACTGAACCAATCACGGAAAACGTGGGCTCGTGCAACGGCTTGTTATGTATAGTCGGGTTGGAGGAGGTTGAAATTTTAAATCCCATCACAAAATAGAGCATTACGGTAACACATTCGCATCGTGGCGACGACGATGAAGGAAGACTCTTTTTTGTATATTTCGGTTACAGCCCATCTACTGATGAGTACAAGCTCTTGAAATGGGAGGTAGTTACCAATTGGTATAAGATATTCACGGTGGGTTCCGAAGACAAAGGTGGAGGGAGCTGCCTCCGCACTTATTTGGCAATACGAGGAAGCGATGTAAGGCAGTTCAATTTAACGGAGCATTCCACTGGCTTGCAGTAGCTGGCAAAGAAGAAGGAGAAGACGACAGAAGCTATATCCTTGCCCGGGCAAGAAAGTACTCGGAGGATTTCGATTCCTGATGATCAAGATATTGGGTGGCGGACGAAATTGTTGGTTTTGAATAACCATCTTTGTATCTTCTCTTGTTTTTGGAGTTCCACCATCATATGGACAATGGAAGGCTGCTATGAAGATGATTATCATTCTTGGAGAAAGGTTGTGGTGCCCATCTACTCCTTCTGTAGTTTTGGAAGCCCTATCTCTAGAACGCAATTTGGGTACGACATACGAATGAAACCCGAGGAGGAATATTTTGAGCCTATTGGATTCTCGTCGAAAGATGGAGGCGTGCTCTTAAGGGGTAGACAAGACGGCAGCCATCTCGTGTTATATCGTCCGCCTCAGAAGAAGACTAGGATGATCCTATCTCCTACCTTTGGCATGGGTGGAATGTTGTTTGAATTTACTCCTAATTTGGCACCCATCAATGAGATCTTATATAGTAGCAGCAGAAACAAGTCTTCTTCTCACTAAGTTGTTGGTTGTGTTGTGACAAAACAAGATGTTTGAATTAATGTGGAGTTTGAAGTTTTATGGTTTTCACCAAATTAATTTATTCTCAATTCTATAGGATGTCTTGATATGATGATGATTTTCGGAGATCAAAATCAAGCTTGATAAAATAACTGGATTGCTATTCACCGCCCCCTTTTTCCTAGTCACCGCCCCCTAAAGGGCTGAAAAAAGACAATTTTGCCCTTTGAATAAAATTTTTTATTTAAAATCCTTTTCCAGACAACAATTTTCATATCGCAATCAAACATTCAAATCAGACTCAAACAAAAAAAAAAACGTTCAAATCGCAATGGATCGACGAAAGGAAAAAGGGTCTATTCGCACGACTGATAAGCAAATTCTCGTAAAATTCGTTCGTACATAGATGAATCATCGAACTTGATTCGGAATCGATCCAAAAAAGTCCCAACCGAAACATAATTTCGGCCGGAAAAGTCCCGACCGAATCACTATTTCGGTCACTTCAATGCCGGACCGAAAAATAATTTCGGTCGGACCTTGAGGTGACCGAAAAAAATTTTCGGTCGGGACTGTTACGACCGAAGTTATGGTTCGGTCGGGACTGAATCGACCGAAATCATGTTTCGGTCGGAACTGTCCCGACCGAAATCGTGTTTCGGTCGGTGCTTAAAGTAGCCGAAATTGTATTTCGGCTCCGTAATTAATTTTTTTTTTTTTTTGCAGACGATGAGATCGGCGACGTGGTAGACTACAGTGAGCATTTTCGCGTAGGAGGTCGATTTGAGACCGACGTGGAAGCAATTAACTGGGCGAAAGGCGTCACTATTGCTCTGGGTTTCGAGGTAATTATTTCGTCGCATAAGAAATGCGGTACAAAAAAACACATTAGATGTTCTCGCGGAGAACGTTATAGAGGCAACGAGGACGAATTGGAGAGGGTTTCGAAGTCGAACAAGTGCAGGTGTCCTTTTCTAGTCATAGCTCAGGAGGATCCAATGACTAGGGAATGGTACATTCGTACGGGCCCACCTGAGAAATCCACGCACAATCACCCCCTGATACAGTATCCCGAGGGACACCGCCAGACTAGTGGGTTAAGTCGCCAGGCAATGAAGGTCGTAGAGGAAATGACTGCTGCACAGGCGAAACCAGCTCATATCCTCTCGGCGATGAGGGCTCGACACGGAGAAGATAACGCGACGATCAGACACATATATAATTACAGAGATCGTTTGAAGAAAGACTATTCTGAGGGCCAAGACGTGGTGAGCCAGTTGATGCACCAGGCCAGACACGCCGGATATTATGTTCAAGCCCTGGGAGACGACGAGACTAATGCGCTGACGCATGTTTTTCTCGCACACCCGGACTCACTTGCACTGGTGAGGACGTATCCGTACTTCATTGGGATCGATTCTACGTACAAGACCAACAGGTACAAGATGCCTCTAGTTGACTCCCTGTAATCAGAACTTCCTATGTGGGTTTGCCATTATGAAGGACGAGACGGAGAGAAGTTATGAGTGGGTGTTGCAGTCCCTTCGGGATATTCTGGGGCCAGGTGTCTACCCTTCGGCGATTGTGACTGATCGTGAGTTGGACCTTCTTCGACCCGTAGGGGTATAATGGTAAATCGAATGGTAATCTTATTTTAAATTGGCTAACAGCGCTGCTGGCTTTTTTTAATAGAATAACTAAAAAATATAAACCATTAACAAAATAATTATGAAATCAAAACCATTAATAAAATGGCGATATTCGTAATCCATTCATACGAGTTAGTATCTCGTAATAATTGTATACGAGTTACTAGTCCACGGTAGACCGCACACCTGACATGGCATTTCAATTATGAATATCCTTCCTTTGGCATGGCATTTCAACCTGAAGACCCCACGTCTCTATATTTTGACGAGAATCCAACAGGCTCCAAGTATTCCTTCTCGGGTTTCATTCGTATGTTGTACTCAACTTGCGTTCTAGAGAGAGGGATTCTGAGACGGGGAGCACCACAATCTTTCTCCAATAATGATTATCATCTTCGTAGCAGCCTTCCATTTTCCATATTGATATGGGGCAAACCCAATCAACGAAATTTATAAGTGTGTGGGTAAAGGAATTTATATAGCCGGAAAATTGGTAAAGTTACGTGCGTAAGGTGCTTATTGAAATATAAACTGAAGGGGACGTGTTTGGGACGTTGGGAAGCATTCGAGACGTAAAGGAAATGACACAAGATATACGTGGTTCGGATCTTTGCAGATCCTACGTCCACGGGGCGCCTTCAACATTTCTTTATCACTTTTGGAAATTACACACTCACAACACCTTTCTTTCTCTCTTTCTCCCTCACAAGAACATGTAAAAAATAAATGACATTACAGCTGAGAGGATTTTCGTGTGAGAAGGAGTGTAAGAAAGAAGAGTTGGATGAAAAAATGATGGAGTCCTCCTTTTATAGGAGCTCCCAACGGTCTTTCCCATGTAGAATCACGTGATTTAGGGGACGTGACCCCTGCAGGGCTAGGGGCAGCTAGAAAGCTGCTGCTTGAATGACTTTGGTGACGGCTGCAGTCTTTTCCAGCTTTTCAAACAGTGGATTCGTCCTTTTATAAGTCGACACGTGTCCATGTGGCTTCTTTTCTCCTTTTTGTCGTCTTTTCGTCTGGAAATCCCAAAAGCCTTCCCTCCTTTGTCCGGATAATGCCTATATCCGGGGGACCTTCGCAGGTCCTTTCTCCCAGGTCCGATTCTGTACTTCATTCTGGGCTCTTCCTCTTCATGGGCTTACTGGGCCTCTTCTATTATTTGTTTTTTGGCCCATCTATTCTAGTCCGTATCAACCACTCCCCTACTCTAATTTGTTTTTTGGGACAAAAAGTAAATTAGAGTAAAATAGTAAGAGGGGCCTTACCTCCCTACCACCATTACCTCTTGAAGGGACATGTTTTGTTATGTGGAAGAAAGGGCCACTTCGCTGGTTCCCCAGGTCGAATTACCTATCGCAGCTCCCATGCTTTGCGAGATTCCTGCAGCCAGGTACATTTGGGAAGAGATATCCCAGCTCCCCCAAGGATGAGGGGATCTCAGCGGCTCAGGAAGTTGTTCCTATTTCGGGAGCTAAGAGAAAAGCTGGCGTGCCACCAAACCCGAGTGGGGGAGCTAGCAGAAGTTGCCAATGTCAGGAAGCAACAGCTGGGGGATCTCAGTGAACGTTTCACAGGGGATATCTTCAAAAGAGGACCTCCCCTCTTTCGTAGATCAACTCGAGAAGGAAGAAGGATGGAAGTGCTGGGCCGTCTGGCCTTTTCTTCCTGGTGGTGTTTTCCTTACCGAAACTTCTTTTGCTGCGTTCTTAGGTGATAAATCAGGTGGTTGCGCGGTTATCTGTGGGCCGTCGGTATTGAAATTTGGAGTTGAAAAGGAAGAAATGGAGAATGAGAGGTCCACGTTGGTGTAGCGACATAGGGGGATCTGCGGAGCTTGGAGGAGCAGGTAGCGCTTTTGCAACGTTATGAAGTTCCTTTGCCAAAGAGAGAAAACTGAGTGGGATGAGGGTTCTGCGTGTATGGGGGAGTTGCAATCGGCAGCTGCTTTGGCAAATACGAAGGCCAAAGGTGCTAGGTCTTGTCAGCAGCACCTTCTTTCTACAGCTGCTGGGAAGAAGTTCTCAGAGGGCCTGGTGGGTTTTGTCCCTCTTTTGAAGCAATACCTCATGGAGGTTGTGGTGCTGAGTCCTTGGGGCTGAAGCCAAGTCATTCATGCGGGACCTTCCTTATCCCGCGTGCTTCAAGGAGATCGGAAGGCTCCCAAGGGTCCTTTATTTTGGTTCCCTGCTGTAGAGAAGCATGCAGAGGTCCTGGCCCGCCGTCTCCAACTCCTCGGAGAACTTGGTGGAAGGCCTTTTGGACATTTTAGGACCTGCGATGTTTTAGGGGAGCTCAACTCCCCTAGCGGGGACCTGATGGGGGAGCTCCTCTTTGAGCCTTAGCACTAGTAAGGAGATCCCTAGGTCCTGCTGTACATATCTCCGAGCTCCCTGGGACATCCTCCTTTTTGCCTTTTTCAGGGTGGTGATGGCCTGTAAGAAACACTTCGTTATTTGTTTCGAGATATGATGGTAAGGACTTTTGGGGAGCTTAACTCTCCATGTTCGTAAGTTTCGTCGGAGTTCCCTTCCTCCTCATATTATATTTTTCTCACGGGACATGGCGGATGTTTCTGAGAATGTTATTATCATGGCATGGTTATAGCGCCAGCTCGCTTATCAATTCGTAAGCCAAGTACGAATTCACGCCCTCGGTTGCAATGACCGTCTCATTGTCCTCGGGTGTCGCTTTGCGCTAGGCTCTCTTTGTCCTTAGCGAATTCAGTAATATAGGCCCGAAGGTCCTAAACATAAAGTGGGGCTCTCCCCCACCGTTTTACCCTGGTTATAGCGCCAGCTACGCTGAGGTACCTATACACGTCGCAGGCCTTACTGGGGACCTTTGATGTCCTGTACGCCACAGCCCGTCAGCGGTGGTATCTTGTACACCCTCATGGGCATCTTTCACGTCGCAGGCTATCAGCCTTTGATGTCTTTGTACGCCGCAGGTCCGTCGACCCTTGGTATCATTTCACGTCGCAGGCCATTAGCCTTTGATGTCTTTGTACGCCGCAGGTCCGTCGACCTTTGGTATCGATTATATTATACGGTGCACCGTTTATAGAATATCTATATTCCGACAAGGCGGTATTTGCTTAGGGACATCATTAGTTTACCCTGGTTATAGCGCCAGCTTCGCTTAAATGCGTGGGTATAGCGCCCGCTCGCTTAAGTGCGTGGTTATAGCACCCGCTTTGCTTAGTATTCGGGCTCCTTACTGGAGGCATGAACTTTGAAAGTAATGAAGAAGTGGAGCACCTTCGTCCTCGGTTAGTGATGAGGTCCCTGGCTCAGATCTCCGGAGGTTCAGACATTCGACTGCTCAAGTGTACTATTTCGGGCTCTGCTGGAAATTGGAATTCCACTGCCTTGGGTCTTCTATTATGATAGAGACGTGAGTCCTAAATGGGGCTGGCTCTTATCTAGAGGAGGTGGGGGTTGTCTGCCTCCGATTGGCACAGATCCCCCAGACTCCTTCTTGGCTACCTCCCAACCTTGCTTGATGACACGATCAATGAACTTCTCAGTTGTTCCACTAGGGAGGGAACTTCGATTTTATCCTTCACATAACAGCTGTCGTTAGTATTACGCACGTAGTTATTATAGTATCGATGGTATAAATGAGAGTAAGGTTTAGAGGGCCCTGAAATTCCGGCTAAGAGCCTTATTGGTGTGGTATGTCTCTGCATGTCAGCATGGAGCTATCTCCTAGGTCCCCTGGACCTTCGCATGTCAGTGCAGAGCTTGACTTTTTTGCCTTCAATCAGCACGGAGCTAGATTTCAGCTGGTTTGGAGATTCCTTATAACGAACTTCGCACGCTGGCGAGGAGCTCAACATGGAGATCTCGAACACACGGATCATGTTCTTGTTTTCAGCAAGGAGCTTGTCTTTAGGTCCCCAGGAATTAGGGCCTTCACGTCAGCGCGGAGCTGGACTGTAGATTTGGAACATATGAATCCGCTCTTCGTGTGTCTGTGCGGAGACGCTCACAGATCCCATGAGGCAGGATTGTAATGTGTCATATGGAACTGCCTTACACGCCCTGGAAAATCAGATCAAGTCGTTAGCCAACTTATACTTATTGAATCTTAGGACCTTTATAGGGGATCATGTCCAGGATGTCGGCGGAGCTCCTGCCGTCAGGTGGGGCTGTGACCCCTTCAATTTCTCCCGTGGTCCATCATTAGCTTTCTCCCAGAACCTCCCTTGGAGTTTGAATTCGAGGTCCGTGATTATGGCAGGACAGAGATAGTCCGCCCTTATCGTTGTTATCGTCAGGGACTATGCTATCCGGCACATCCCCTCTTGTCTTTCGATTACGTGCCCCTCAGGACCTTCGGGACAGAGTCCTCTGATTGTCGTCTCTTTCCATGCTTCCCACAACTTCTCTATCTCCTTCTCTTCTACTGTGAAATTGGCGATGCCATCTTCTCGGATGGTCAAAACCTGGCTCGTTATTTTGGCCAAGTAGTCAACTCTACTACTTCCTTTTCTCGGAACCGGTTATGAATCTAGCAATCAAACGACATCCCATGCTCCTGTCTCCTTCGCAATCCCCCGAAAGTTAAGGCTTTGTATCATTTTTGGGGGCAGGGGATTTGAAGGTAGTGACGAAACGGAGCTCCTCTCCTATTGGCTAATGATAAGGACCTCTGCTCCAGATCTATAGGAGGTCGTAGATCCATATGTGTGCACCTCCCATCGCTGCTTCTGTGGCCCTTTGGTGATTTCAAGCACAACGTTGAAGAGGATCTGAGCTTTTTCGCGGCCGTCCATTGTCTGAATTCCCAGTCGCAATCCCCTAGCTTGATGGTGCATTTCACCATTCTCCCGGATAGATCGGACTGACTTATCGCCTGGTTTCATCCTCCGATAGCACCTTGCTTCATAAAGTAGGTCGGCTTGGGGAGGGCCCTTCTTCAGTAAGACGGAGCTAATGCTTCCATGGAGAAATATGGCGCCCGCTTGTTCCTTATTAGATGTTTTGCTGGGAGAGGTATACTGTGGAGGTGTTCCTTTAATTCTTCAAAGGCCTTCCTACTGGCCTCTGGAGCTCCCAGATCCCTTGGTAGGCGTCTATGGCGTTGGGGACCTCACACCTAGAGGTGGAGTCCCCCAGTTGATTCACTCGGGGTGATGGAGAATAACCCCTAGGACACGCGTTGCTCAGGTCCCTACTTGGAGAAGCTCGTCTACTTCCTCCTTCAGGATCTGGGCTCTTTCAGCCCCGCACGGTCGGAGCTTCTATTTGATGGATCGTCTTCTTGGTATGACGATGTGTGGTGATATCCGGGCGAACTTCTGTCATATGCTTTGGAGAAAATGCGAACATGTCCGCATTTTTTGTAGACATCCCCCCAGCTCCTTGTTGGGATCTTGTTGTGAGCTAGAGGGCCCCTTTCTTTTATCTCACTCCTCTGATCTCTCATTTTTTGTACTATGTCTTCTTTTTGTTGCTGCCTTAGCATCATTTGGATCGCATCGTCAGGAGCTTCGTCAACTTCTCCGTCATTGGATGGGCTCTTTTCTCCGTGTCCTTTAAGCGTCGTGATTCCTTCCATTGATTGTATCTCCGAAGGTCGGACTTCCCATGTCCAAGGCATCGTTATGTGGTCCGGCCATATGTGTTCCATCTCCTGGGATAAATCGAACTTCGGCCGACGCATCCTTGTGCGTCTCATAAATCCCCTTGCATTTGGATCTCTTATAGCATGAGTTTAGAGCTCTTGAACTCTGGTCGTGGTCTTCTTTATTTGGTCTTCCTTTATGATGAGAGTAAGGCTCTGGGGAGAACGGACGTGGCCTAATTTGGAGGAAGTGGGGGTTGTCTGCCCTTATTAGGCATAGATCCCCCTACTTCTTTTTTCGGCGAGTTTGGGGTTATGTTTGCCATCGCGGCCAACACTCCCACCGTGGGTCCCGCAGGATCTATGGAGCTTGAGACCTTTGCCTGCTTAGGTGTGCGATTTCGGGCTCTGTTGGAGGTTAAGATCCACCTTGCCTGGAGCTCCTATCGTGCTAGGGACGCGAGCCCTAATCAGCATTGGCCCTTAGAAGTGACAGGGGTTGTCTGCCCTTAGTCGGCACAGATCCCCAAGACTCCTTGTTGATCACCTTCAAATCATGCTTGCTATCGTGATTATCGCCACTTTAAGGTATTTCGTCATGACGAGCCACTTGATCATATCCTTCAAATAACAACAATTATTAGTGCAGCGCATATATTTATCATGATAAAATAATATATAATAGATAATAAGATCTAGAGGGCCCTGAGGTCCAGGCTAAGAGCCTTAAGTGCGGGATGTCTCCCATGGATTTTCATGTGCCCACGTGGAAATGGGCTTTTGTCTCTCGTGGATCTTCAGCTGTCAGCTTGGAGCTTGGCTTGTAACTCCCACGTATCGTTGGACCTCAGCATGGAGCACTACTCCTAGGTCCCCACGGACCTCCGTGTGCCAGGTGAGGAGCTTGGCTTGTATTTCCTGCGGCTCTTCAGATGTCGGTGTAGAGTCGGACTTTTTTGCAAACACGGAGTTGGTTTTCGAAAACCTCAGTGGGTCTCCACCAAGGAGTTGAGTTTTACGGATCAACTTGGAGCTTGGCTCTTAGATTCCAAATATAGGAGCTCAGGCTTTCATGGAGCTAGGCTTTTTAAGACTTCTGCTGGCGGGAGCTAGACTTTTGGGTCTTCTGCCAGCGCGGAACTGGGAGGTCCTGCACGCGGAGCTTTGGGTCTTCTTGCCAGCATGGAACTGGGTTTTTAGGTCCCAAGGAGGTGCTTGGATCTTTAGCGGGGAGCTGGACTCTTAGGTTCCGAAGGCGGAGCTCCTAGTCTTCGCTCCAGCGCCAAGCTGGGCTTTTACCTCGTACATATTTCGACACTCTAGCCGATGTCTTCCTGGCCTGTTTAGAATGTCCTCCTTTAAGACTTCCCACTATAATGGGAATGGGGGCCCTAGGCAATGGCGGAGTTCCTTTGTTTGAAGATGGTGGAGATGGTTTGTCCTGGTTCGAGGTAGATCCTCCGGATTTTGCTTTGGGACCTGGAACGGAACTTTGGCAGCAAACTCCTTTGAGGCAACTGTGCGGACGAGCCTCGAGGGCCTTATTAACATGGGATGTCTCCCGGCTTGGTCAGGATCTCCTTTGGTGTTGTTTCACGACGATATGAGGTTCTGCGAGCTCCCAAGGGGAGATCCCAACAGCTCCCAATCCCAAGGTTGAGGTGGTCTTTCATGGAAGTGTGAGGGGGCTCTTGGAACAGCGAGCTCCCATCGTGGGGGCCATTAGTTGGTGCACTCATTTGTTGTGGAGAAGATGGTGGTGGGTATCCCCAAGGTCGTAATGTTGGACCTGCTGATGTATGCGCGGAGGTCCCTTTTTTCCTTCTGAGTGGAATTGGGAACTAGCTACAACAGCTGTTGAACTGCCTTGACTTGTGGGCGAAAAGGATCTTCTCACAGAAGCATCTCGGATCTTTTATGGAGTTGATATAGTAGGTCCCTAACAGAAGGACCGGTTTCTTGCCCTTATAGTGGAGCTGGTTGGAGGTCCTCAAAAGCGAACCTTCGTATGCAAAACGGTGCATGGGACTTGGACATTCGGACTCACGGCTCGCGTCTCTGTTTCCAGCGGAGCTGGTCTTCACAAAATCCCTTTGGTGGTTTTCTTATACCGATGGAGAGTTATAGTCATAGGTCCCAATCCAGCAGGTGGATCTTTCGCGCGTCACATGGGGTCGAGTGGTTTATCTCGCCCTTCCTTCGTTTCTAGTGTGGAGCTTGTCTCTGAAGATCCCCATTGGATGATTAAGTCTTCTCATGCCAGCGAGGAGCTGGGCTTGTAGGTCGCGAAGGGGAGCTTCGGATTTTCTTGCCAGCACGGAGCTGGGCTTTTACGTCCCAGAGGGAAAACTTCAGGTATTCTAGCCAGCGTGGAGCTGGAAGTCCCGAATTCGGAGCTTCGGGTCTTCGTGCCAGCGCGGAGCTGGGCTTTAGGTCCTGAATTCGGAGCTTCGGGTCTTCGTGCCAGCGCGGAGCTGGGCTTTAGGCCCTGAAGGGGGAGCTTCAGGTCTTCTAGCCAGCGCGGAGCTGGAAGGTCCCGAATTCGGAGCTTCGGGTCTTCGTGCCAGCGCGGAGCTGGAAGGTCCCGAATTCGGGGCTTCGGGTCTTCGTGCCAGCGCGGAGCTGGGCTTTTTAGGTCCTGAAGGGGGAGCTTCAGGTCTTCTAGCCAGCGCGGAGCTGGAAGGTCCCGAATTCGGAGCTTCGGGTCTTCGTGCCAGCGCGGAGCTGGGCTTTTAGGTCCGAAAGGGGGAGCTTCAGGTCTTCTAGCCAGCGCGGAGCTGGAAGGTCCCGAATTCGGGGCTTCGGGTCTTCGTGCCAGCGCGGAGCTGGGCTTTTTAGGTCCTGAAGGGGGAGCTTCAGGTCTTTTTGCCAGTGCGGAGCTGGGATTTGAGGTCCTTCTGACCTTTGTAGACCATTGTGGAGCTGGACCTCTAAGTCCTTGAGATGCTCAGGTGTATGATTCTGGCTCTGTTGGCCATTGAAGTTCCCAGTGCCTCGCGCTCCTACTATGACAGGGACATGAGTCCTGACTGGAACTGATCACTATCTGGAAGAGGTGGATGTCATCTGCCTTTAGTTTGCCCAGTTCCTACAGGCTCCTCCTCACCCACCTTCGGATCTCGCTCTGGGTCATGATCAGTGACCTCCCTCAGGTTTGTCGCCAGAATGAGTCATTCAACTTTATCCTTCAAAGGACAAGAAATGTTAGTATGGAGGTCATATTATCACATGGTATATAAATGAAAATGAAATTTAAAGGGTCCTGGAGTTCCAGCAAAGGGTTCCCTCGTCATGGGAGGTCCCCAGGCGGGTGTCAGTATGTCTTCTGGATCTGTATAGTGGCGTTAATCTTCATGAGATTCTTGGCGGAGACTCCCAGGGTTCCTGGTGGTGGGGCCGTGGCGTTGGAGCTCCAAGCTCCCTTCGCTTTTTCGGATGGCTCGCTAGTGGGACTCGAGGAGGTCCACCTGGGTCATCTGAGACTCCTTTAAGATTCATCTGTATGTTCTTGCTCGTCTCAGGCCTGTGTTTCAGGTTCTGGCCGCTCCTCAACATGTTTGGCAGTTTCTGGAGGTTCTCCTTCCCAAATGGTGGGTCTAGGTTCTTTAATATGGACAAATCATCCTCCATTGACGTCTCGCGTATTTCTTTTTGCCCCAACAGAACAGAAGAGGGGAAAAGGCAGCAAATCCTCAGCACAACTTCGCACAACATAGCAAAATTACTCACGCCTTCAACTCGGAAGTTCCCACAGACGGCGCCATTTGATATGGGGCAAACCCAATCAACGAAATTTATAAGTGTGTGGGTAAAGGAATTTATATAGCCGGAAAATTGGTAAAGTTACGTGCGTAAGGTGCTTATTGAAATATAAACTGAAGGGGACGTGTTTGGGACGTTGGGAAGCATTCGAGACGTAAAGGAAATGACACAAGATATACGTGGTTCGGATCTTTGCAGATCCTACGTCCACGGGGCGCCTTCAACATTTCTTTATCACTTTTGGAAATTACACACTCACAACACCTTTCTTTCTCTCTTTCTCCCTCACAAGAACATGTAAAAAATAAATGACATTACAGCTGAGAGGATTTTCGTGTGAGAAGGAGTGTAAGAAAGAAGAGTTGGATGAAAAAATGATGGAGTCCTCCTTTTATAGGAGCTCCCAACGGTCTTTCCCATGTAGAATCACGTGATTTAGGGGACGTGACCCCTGCAGGGCTAGGGGCAGCTAGAAAGCTGCTGCTTGAATGACTTTGGTGACGGCTGCAGTCTTTTCCAGCTTTTCAAACAGTGGATTCGTCCTTTTATAAGTCGACACGTGTCCATGTGGCTTCTTTTCTCCTTTTTGTCGTCTTTTCGTCTGGAAATCCCAAAAGCCTTCCCTCCTTTGTCCGGATAATGCCTATATCCGGGGGACCTTCGCAGGTCCTTTCTCCCAGGTCCGATTCTGTACTTCATTCTGGGCTCTTCCTCTTCATGGGCTTACTGGGCCTCTTCTATTATTTGTTTTTTGGCCCATCTATTCTAGTCCGTATCACATATGATGGTGGAACTCCAAAAACAAGAGAAGAGACAAGGATGATTATTCAAAACCAACAATCTCGAGCGGCATCCAATATCTTGATCATTAAGAATCGAAATCCTCCGACTACTTTCTTGCCCAATATCGAAGGCAAGGATGTATCTTCTGTCTTTTTTTTTCAAGCCAGTGGAATGCTCTGTTGCAGTAAACTGCCTTATAGCAATTCATCGTATTGCCTAATAAGTGCGGAGGCAGCTCCCTCCACCTGTTGTCTTCGGATCCCAATGTGAATATCTTATACGAATTAGTAGTGGCAACTGCTACAAATGTTTAACTATTTTCTATAATGGGTCTCTTTCACTCGAGTCGAATCCCAAAGTCGAAACAATATAGATTGCGGCTTAGTAGTGAAAATATCTTTCATCTTATGATATCAACAGATCATCGAATCACAATATGGTTAAATCATTATAAAACATATATATATATACTAAGTGATATTTTGACTTTATTGTTAAAACAAAAATAACTACCTTTTCTAACAATTTTTTAACTAATCAAGCACATGCTGCCCATTTCGATTTCGAAATTGGATGGCATATTATGTATCATATTTTTTCGAACTATTAATATTAGTATTGATTTGATAATAAAACACGTCCCACGGCCACGGCACGGCTGAATAACATTGTAATAAGTAGAAATCTATACCATATGTTCATTCCATTAGTGTATTACTGACGACGGTAATATCAAGAACACTCTTCGTAATTGAATTAACAAGAATCACTCAACAAAAAAAAGATCACTTCAACTAAATCGTCTTTGTCTAAATCAACAACTTAGAAGCCTTGTTGCCATATATGATCTCATTGATCGGCGCCAAATTAGGAGTAAATTCAAACAACTTTACAGCAGCATCGCAAGGAGGCCGGATCCTCGTACGAGTCTTCTCCTCGGGACAATATAACACCAAATGGCCGTTTCGCCTACCCCTCAGCAGTATGCCTTCGTTTCTCGTCGAAAAATCGATAGGCTCAAAATACTCTTCCTTGGGACCCAATAGAATAGCGTACCTATCCCAAATCAGACTCCAAGAACGATCATCATCGTCATCATCTCGATAACAGCCTTCCATCTTCCATATAATCGTGATTCTCCGAAACCAAGTAAACACGCAGAGACGACCGTTCAACACCAACAATTTCGAGCACCTTTCGATCCCTTGGGAAGGAATAGAAATCCTCCGCGTTCTTTCCCGCCCGATATCGAACGCAAGGACGTAACTGTCTTCTCCTTCTTCCCCGACTGCAAGCCAGTGAAACGCTCCGTTGAAAACGACGACCTTCGACTGCATCCACGAATCGCCGAACAAGCGCGTGGAAAGCTCCCTCCATTTCTCGTCGGCCCCTAAAGTGAATATCGCGTACGAAGGATTAGGGTTTTTTCTCCATTTCAAGACCTTGTACTCATCGGTGGACGGGCTGTAACCGAATACTATACGGTACTCGTCGTTGTTATCCCCCGATCGTTCCTCGTGATCGTCTGAGAGCAATATATTTACGCCCTCGTTGGTGACGGGATTGAAGACGCTGATCTCTTCGGTCCCGACCACGCACAGCAGGCCGTTGCACGAGCCACGATTCTCATGATCGATTTACTGCACCCGCCGACTCTCGGCCTTGCGATTCTCATCGCGTGGCCGCCCGTCTTGGAAGAAGTTTTGACCATATGAGCGCCCGTGTGGAGTTCGTAGGTCGAGCAGTGGGACGATGACGTGGCGCAAAACGCGGGAAAAGGATTGTTTTTCGCGCGCATGGAGTGGAAGTTACGGCTCGTGATTGTTTCGAGCCATCTCTTACAGACTGAGGTGAATCTTCCGACGGATTTTATGGGGAGTCTTGACAAGATTTCGGCTTCTACGTCGGCGTCGATGATGCAATAGTTATTATCGTTGTTATCACAGCTTTGGGGTTTTTGGGTCATTGTCTGAAGATGGTTTGATGAATTAATTGAGAAGAAGAAGAATATTGTTTTTTTTTTTTCTTGTGATGGTTTATTAGGGTTTTATCGGCTTGGCTTCTTATTGTATGTTTTGATGTGCGAATTAATGGTTTTATGAATGATAACATAATTGAATCTTCTTGATTTTGAAAAAAAAAAAGGAAAAGGTGGTGAGCGGACCAAGTCAATCGATTTTGTTTCTAAAATTAAGGAATTCATAATATATATGCAATGCTAAAGTTGGTATTTGAATAATTTAGAGATATCTACGTATTATCCGATAGGTTATGTTATACATAATATATCTAGCATGTAATTAATTTGAAGAGGTTTTCCTGTATCTTGGAATATATCTAACATATTCAAGATTTCTGCGTGGATTCACATTTGGCGATGTTTGACTTTGAACGATATATGTCCCTTTTTTCAGTTTAAAAAATATAATATATATATGACATTTTCCTATAATAGGAACTCTGAACTGAAGTTTCCCCCTTGAATCAATTTCTTTACAATCCGACGGTCAGAATCCACTCACCAACCGATATAAATCCTAAAAATCAAAATATTCCTTTCACAAAAATTTCGATTATCTTTTTTCGCGCGAAACGCAATTGGGTTTTTCAATTGGAATCATTTCAATTTTTTGGCTTCTCAAAATTTCGCACCATAATATTTCCCTCGTCCCTCCATGTATATAATGGAGGCGAACCCTAAATCTGGCAAAAGGTGAAGTCTTTCAAAGATAACAAATCGTTTTCTCTCCGCAATTTCTCGCAAAAAATCTCAACTTTGAAACATGGGTGGCTCTAAAAAATCGTCAAATGCTCCGAGATTGAGAAAAAGAGTCGAGGCCGAGTCTTCGGAAGCATCTCAGGCATCGATTCCTGCCCTTAAACGCGCTAGAGATGGAAGTGCTTTCGTTAAATGGTACAGTTTACTCATACAAGTTTTTCGTTTAATTAATGAAGCAAACTGAAATATACTGTTTTCTTGATCAGTTGTAGACTGTTTTTTTTTTCTTAATCGGTGGCAGTGATGAGTGTAAGAAAGACGTCCCAGTGGCTTTGATTACCTTCCACAGTTGCATTCTTGATGCTAAGATCAAGAACAGTCTTGGTAATTGAGATTCTTTTTGTTTTCTTTTCATTCTTTGTTTCTTTTGTCGATTTTTCGTCATCTTTACTGGCGTTCGCATTTTCTTGTGCAGAGGCTCAAGTTGTAGATATGCCGTGTGAACCAAAGAAGGCGTCAGAAAAGTAATTTAATAGCTTGCAGTAATTTTTCACAATGATTTTTCACATTTATGGACTACTAAATTTGTATCTATGGTATGATTTTATGCCCTTAATCAGAAGGAAACCCAAGTCAGGAGAATCAAATTCTAAGAAGTTGAAGAAAGCGAATAACAAAAGCACTCGAAAACGCCCTCCTACTGCATTCTTTGTGTTCATGTATGTTCAGCTAAGTTTGTTTATATGACACACATTTCTGTTAATTCAAGCCTTTATTTTTAATGTTATGGGGAAATTTATTACAGGGAGGATTTCAGGAAAACGTTCAAGGAAGCCAATCCTGATTGTAAGAGTGTTGCACAGGTTAGGACTCCTTTACTGATGTGTATTAAATTCTTTTCTAAATTCTTTGCATTGATGAACTATTGGCTCGTTTTCAAGGTTGCTAAGGAGGGTGGTGAGAAATGGAAGTCCATGAGTGATGAAGTAAGCTTTATGTCCTAATTCTTGATACATGTGATAGTTTGGTAACAATTTGATGAAGATGTGTTATTGAAATGCCATATAATATGGGGTTTATGCTATATCAGGAGAAGAAGGTATACCTTGATAGAGCAGCAGATCTTAAAGCAGAGTATGAGAAGGCATTAAAGGCTGAGAATGCTGAAGATGAAGATGTTATTGAGGTGGATGATGATGATGGTGATGATGATAAGGCTGAAAATGTTGATGATGATGATAAGGCTGAAGATATCGATGAGAAGGAAACTGAGGATGTTGATGCTGAGAAAACTGGCAAGAAAAACGAAGGAAAAGATGATGAATAGAATGCTATTTTGTTAGGTCTTGGGGTACTTAGAATCTCTAGCCTTAAGGTTTTTGTTGCATATCTTCTTTGTCCAAATCTTAGTTTGTAGGAGATTGTCTGAAAGTGGAAGCACTCTTTTGGTTGTTTAGATTAGACATTGTATGACATTTCACTGTGCCTTTTCAGTTGGTCAGTATTTGCTATTGTTTTTCCCTATGAACAGTAGACCTAAAAGTAAGTAAAACCAATTTCCTCACTATATACGAAGAAAAATCAAAAACTTGTTAAAATCATATTCTTTCACATTTTCTTTTCCAAACCACTTTCTTAGAACCAGTGTTATGGATGTACAAATAAGAAACTGCATCATACTACTTGAAGAAACAGGGCTTGAATTCAGGCAATAGCTACCACATAAACTGATCATTTCCATATTTCCTCGTTCATACTTTGTCAAAAGCAGAAGTAAGCCAAGACTTTGCCTCTTTCATACAACATAAGTCGATTCTAATGCACTTCATAGATTAATCTGCCAAAATTCTTTTTAACTTTTTGGAAGATGAATTCCAAATTGTTTGCTAGATTGTTGGATAAACTGTAGATGATAATATAATATTCTCAACATCTGTAATCATAAGCTGCATTATGCAGTGATACAGAGATCTAGCAGATGAAAATGCCATGGTGATAAGTTGCTTTGCTTTATGATATGATTTTGCAATTCAGACATATCATAATTGATTTTCTACCACTATAATTTACTAAGGCAAAAAATTAAAAAAGAGAGCAGATGAAAAGGAAACTCAGAGCTTCGAAAATGTTCGAATTGACCATCACCGAATAGGATGATACTGCGTCACACTGCGTTTTGGAGGCAGTTTCCTCAATATGAAGAGGACGAGCGACGATGGCAATATCTCAACTAGCTGAGAAACACATTTATTTTCGCGTTAAAATGAAACTTTTCACTAATAAATATTCTGAAAATAAAACCACCATATATTACCAGGTAATAAGTCAGGTTCAGAAGAGGATGATCCAGTACTTCTAAATCTGCATCAGCGTCGAATGCATCAAAGCACATCTGCAAGAATGGTAGAATTGGAAGGCATAGATGGATCAATGATTAAACAAAATGAGCATATAGTTGATAAATCTATCAAGAAAATCAGAAGAAAAACGAACCATAATGCATCGAATGAGGAAACACGTAAAGCATATTGTTGTCACATAGCCAACCTGGGAATGTTAAAAGAAAGAAGCTTTTTAAGAAGAATAAAACAAAAGACAAATCGGAAGGTTGTTTAAAGACAATTTCGTACTTCTTGTAGCTTCTTGCGTCGCCCTCTTGACTCCACGGGGAAACGTTGTAGCATTAAGAATAGCCTTTATAGTAAATAAATAAATAACTGGTCGTTTATTAAATAATGACATAAAAACGCGATGGAATATTAGATATAGATCAAAATATATATATTACCTTCCACCATAGAGAAGGAAAGCCAGGGCTGCAAATAAAGAAACACCTGCAAGTTTATTCAGCTCATTATAATGATAAGATTGCTACAACCAATGTATGTGCATAACTGCATACCATTGTCTCAGACAAAAAAAAATTCAGAATAAAATGTAGAGTAGAGTCAAACCTGCAAAGAACATTTTGGATAGAATTATGATCACAGTGGTCGGCTTCCACCACATGATTAACCACAGAACTAACTGCAATAGACGAAATCAAGAAACCATTGTTTTTGTAATTTAGATAGTTAAGCAACGGTAATATCTAACATAAGGCTAAGTGGGATTCACCTGAATTCCATACACAACGCCATTTACAGTGTAGAAGGAAAGCCTCAACCCATCTGTAGATACAGCACGCGCCTGAAGAAAATCATTACAAGATGAGTTGGTTGGTCATTACCGAATTTACGATTCTGATCAAATATCAATGATAGGCATGTTAAAAGCATCGACCTGATAATAAATCTCTGCCCAGAAGAGTACAAGCAGCACATACGTTGTGAAAAACACAAGGCTTGGCATGTCGAGCAAGACGTGCTGAAGGATCTGTTTTGAAACACAGTTTTTTACGAGAGTGAATTTATACTAACACCTCAGAAATAGAGAAGGATGTAAGTTTAGTAATTACCTCAGGCTTAAAACTCTGGACATCACGACGAAATGCAAAAACCAGACATCGAACTGCAAGAACGATGAAATTAGTTCGGTAAATGTAAATCAGAGGACATTGTTTTCAACAAGAAACTAAACTACCCCCGCAATAACCAATACAAAGGTGAAGAAATTATCACAAACCTCCATTAACCAAGAAATTGAGGAAATGGAAGACCTTTTGCGTCGTCCATCCGTATTCTGGTACTCTTAATTGTATCCTCACCAATTGCACCTACAACCCACAAGAAGTTTCATCAAAATCAAAACTTTCCATGCTGAAACCTCGAATCCTAAAGCTTCGCTAATAATTACAGACGTTATCATGCAAAAGCATAACTATTCCATTCTACCATCTTGAAAGCCAAATATTATGATCCCAAATACGATAGCTCTAAATCTCCAAACAATCACATAAGAAAATCAAGGAAAAGAAAAAAGAGAATTGAAACGAGGATTACAAGAGCCACAACAGCGACGACCCCATAGAGCAGCGCTAGAAGATGGAATATCCTATCCTGCCAAACCGCGGAACTGTTGACTACGTCCCACCAACTGACGGCGTCCTTAAGGCGGAGCGCAGCCACCACGGCCGTCTTCAACGACGGTCCCAACACCTCCACCGCCATGTTTTCAAACGCGCGCGCGCGAACAAAATCGAATAAGAGAAATCGCAACCTGCGACGAGAAATCGATCGAATCGAAAGAAAATCGGAAAGGTTGTTGCGGGGAATTAGGTTTTTGAAAACTTGCGGGTGGGAATTGCAGAATAATTAACGCCAGGTGATTGTGTGTATGTTGGCAAACAAAAAGGATTGGAACAACTTCTTTGAATGGCCAACATGGATTTCTTCAAATAATTTTCACGTTTTTCCTTTTTTTATTTATTTTTTGTAATTTGAATATGAAGGCACGTGTGTATGTATAATAATGGATTTCATGCACAGAACAGATACAGCTAATGTGGACGGCATACGTTGACGTGTTTACTTGGTCAAAATTAAGACCAATAAGGCCCAAATAACTTTTCCCTCGGCCCAATTCAAAAAAAAAAAAGAAAGAAAAAAGGAATACTACTAACTGCAATAATTTCTTTTGATTAATTGTTTTATATAGAAATTTTATGATTCTCTTATTTTGAGCACCATTCGTGAAAACCATCTATGGGGCATGCCACATCAATAATTACCTTAAATTAAATATAATAATAAATCTAAATCACTCTAAATTTAAAAATAAAAAGCGCGAGGCGGCGGCGACCAGCGATGCTCGGAAAAGGACGGCGGCGGCCAAAGATGAAAGACTATTTATTTTTTAACAAATTTTTTTAACAGGCGACCGGCGTCCGGCATCAGCTAGCGGCCGGAGATAGAAGACAATTTTTATTTTTAATTTTAGGCTAATTTATGATTATTATATTTAATTTAATATACATTATGACGTGACGTGACATGTGGCGGCGCTCACATAAGGTGAGCACCATAATATTTCTCTTGTTTTATAAATCCTAGTACATTTAGCACAAGCACTGCTTGTCTGGTTGGGTTGTTTAAAGAATTTTAAAGGTTTAGCATAATATTTGATTCATATGTGTATTATCTAAATCCACTAACCAAACACATTTATTCATACTCATTAATTTATTTTATTTAAACTCTTACTTATTTAAACCCTCCTAATATAAACTTATCAATTAAACCAGCACTCAATGTGTTTGCTAATATATCTAATCATTTTATATTTTTAACTTAAGTTATTTAAATATTAATTTAAGAATAAATTTGTAGTAAAATATTAAGAATAAAATTGCAATTAAGTAATTATGGATAAAATTATAATTAAGGATATCAAATTGCCAGATCAATTTGACAGTTTTTTATCCCTTGTGTGGTGGAAGTATTTACTCGAATTAGAATTACAAATCGAATTACAACATAGAAGGCATAAATGGGGAAAATAAAATAAATAAAAACCATGCCAAACAGATATAGAAGAGGGAATGGAATACAATTCTTGTTCCGAAATTTGTTGCAGACAAGTTCGTCATAAGGGAAAAGAAGTCTTCAGAGAACTTACAAATAACGCAGAAAATGTGCAACTAAATTATACTCCCAAAGACTTGCCGAAGCTGCGAACATCTTTCAATGATTTCCTGGGGAAAATGGTAACGAGTTCGTCAAAATTTTATTTGCCACGGATATCAGAATCGCCATCATAAGACAGCTCTTCACCAAAAACCATTTCAGTCATAGATTAAACTCTGAGATTGACCTGAAATTGCGCAGAATGGAAAGATGTGCAATGCATTTAGATACTAATCGACATCACAGACCTCCCAGCATTTCATGATTCTGTCAACATATACTCTACAAACCATACAACTTTAAAACCAAAAAGGTCCATAGTTACTTGTATTCAAGTATTGATAAATCCACTTCATTTGACAGAAAAAGTAAAATACGATTAAAAAAACTAAAGACACATACGAGGGGGGAGTTCTAGTCATGTGTGCATATAGACCAACAAAAAATGTTTCTTTTACTCCATCAAAGGTGAGGCAAACTAAACAACAAGGATGGTTAAACGAATTATAGCAACTAAACAAACAAAAACTAATTTCAACGTTCATGGCCGTAAACTCTGTCAAGAATCATAATTGACAAATGACAAGTCTGAAATCAGTTATTGGAATCATTCTTTAGCTAAAAGATAGTTCATGAAATCATTAGCACCACATACAAACATTCCTCGATTTGATCCTCATAAGCACACATTCAGTTGTGCCAAGAACTCCATAATCAATCAAATACCCAAAAAAGAAACAGAAGAAGCAATCAAACATCCAATCATCGCCCAAAAACAGAAAAATAACAGGTAAGAGTTACTCCACTCACCCAATCAAGCGTCAGCCGTCTTGGCACCAATGCCGATCAGCTGCCCCTGCTTCGATTGGGCCGCACCCTCTCGAATCTTCTGCATCTGAAGCATACGCTCCATCACGAGCTCGTACGCGCACTTCTCATAGACGTGCCTCTCAGATTCGCATTTCCACGGCAGATAAAACTCGGATTGGCGACACTTGTTTAGCGGAATCAATAGATGAGCGCACTGATCTCTGTACGGTATCGGGACTCTGGCTTCGACCATCTCTTCTTGGGTGGCGATCATCTTCTTCGACGATCCTGGGATATCCATCACCGTTCCACTTCCTTGAATTCGCGGACGATTTCTCTGATTTTTGGGGCAATTTCGATTTTGGGGAGAAGCCTTGTGAATTTCTCTTGTTCCTTATTTCTTCGATACATATTGGGCTCGACATTGGTCCTAATTCGTTGGGCCAAACTTTTCTGATATTTGGGCCTTATTTTAATCAATATCAAATGGGATATATATGTAATTACAATTTATTTTTGCTCTGAACAAAATCTGATATTAATTACTGGTATAGTAATTTAGCATATTTTACGCTTGTTGTTATATAATAGCGATTAAGTAATTTTTTGACAATATGATTAAAATAATAATCAGTTTTAAATTTTATTTAATTTTAATCGCAAAATTTGTAATTAATTTGAAATTGACATTTTGACATTTACTATGTGGAGCTTAACGCTTAATATAACAGTGTAGATAATACTTAGAATAAAATAATAAGAATATTGATTCTTTCGGCCTAATATTCACTCAAACTTTGAATTTTGTTTTTCCTGAACAGTTGTTTGTTTTAATATCATTCTTCCATCTAGATATAGTCGAATATTACTATGGGATAATCTGAACTCTTTAGCAGGGAAACTTCACTTAAATTCCTATTAGGCAAACTTTCTATCGCATAACTTCCTTGTCAGAAAAATATCATTTAACTCCCGATTTACTCTTTGTACCAATTTCTTCAGTCACGATGTATCTTTCTATGTTTGTATTGTGTACCACAATATGTTGATATAGTATACCTAAATGTGTTGTATGGTGTACCTGCGGCGGATCGGGTAGATATCTGGAATACGCTGTAACAACACATTTAGGTACACTATATCAACGTATTGGTATACAATACAAACATAGAAAGGTACAGCGTGACTTAAGAATGTAGTACAAACAGTAAATATGGAGTTAAGTGATATATTTCTCTGATTAGGGAGTTAAGCGATAGAAAGTTTGCAAATAGCGATTTAAGTGAAAGTGTCCCCTCTTTACCTCTTTATGAATTTGTTCTTATGAATAAAAATAATTCGAAAATAATAAGTGAATAGAAAAACAAAATAACAAGATAGAGAATCAATGATAAAAGTAAACGAACATTTGAAAACTTGAATGTGACTTTAATAAACGAAGCCAAAAAAGATAAAACAGTTGGAAGCCATAAAAGATAAAATATTGAGGTTAGGCGAAAAAAGAAAAGCCAATTTGAATTATGTCCCTTGATCATGTGCAGTGTGACCGTGGCACTATCATTGTACATACACAAAAATTAAATAACAATACAACATGCATTTAGTTACGCGGGCCAAAGTATTCGCAAATATAAGCAGACAAAAATTGCTTTCGATGTCGATTTCTTCCAATATTGGACAGATAACATATTATATATTCTGATATTGTCGCACTAAATTAATTTTTTTATTCGCACGACAAGAGGACCAAAAATGATTTATTGAATTGTCGTTTTCTTTATATATATACTGGTATTTTTAGCACACCCATATGCGTGCAATAAAATAAAGTCAATTGTTAATGGATGGTTTAGTAACTAATATACTAAAAATAGTGTTGGATTTAAATATCTAAGCAATCCGATTTGATGAACACAAAACTTAGTAATTGTATTACTAACATATTTATTGAGTGTGCAGATGAGCTCGGTTCGAAAAACAGATATCAAATATGAACTCAGGGCGAAAAACTGGATCGGTCAACTGCCGGTCAATACTGGTCAACGCGGTCAACTGTCGGTCAACCCGGTTTCGATTGGTCAGACTGGACTGGACTGGTCCGGTATCGGTCTGGACTGGTTCGGTTTCAGACTGACTGGTCGGTTTCCGTCGGACTGGTTCGGTTTCAGACTGACTGGTCGGTTTCGGTCTGGACTGGTCCGGTTTCAGACTGACTGGTCGGTTTCGATCTTGACTGGTTCGGTCAGTGACTGGTCCGGTCAATGACTGGATTGACTGGTCAACTGTTGACTGGTGTACAAGCCTTCTACTGCAGCAGAGGTACAGACAGATAAAGCTGACAGCATTGACCAAAGTCAACAAAGGCTCCCAACGGCTATTTTATTGAGTCTAACGGATATATTAAGGTGGGAAGACCTATAAAAACAACAGTGACGGGCAGAAACAAGCTAAGGATCCTAGAGAAAACCACATACACATTCAAAGAGAGATCCAAGAGAGAAGAACAAGAGCAAAGAGCAAAGAAGAAAATCAAGAGAGTTCTTCCAAGTGTGTGGGTTACAAATGTGAGAGAGCTACAACGTTCAAACCCACACACCTCACTCACATATTAGAGAGTTGAGCTTAAGTAGATTAGTTGAGTGAGAGTCTTAGCACATAGACTATAAACAAGTGTATGTAGTCTTCGCATCGAGACGAGAAAGAATGGTGCCGTCTTAGCTAAGAGACGTAAAATATCAAAGTGGTTGTGAGGTTGCGGCCTACAACGTTTACGGTTGACCTTGCGGGGTGCCGTAAGTTTCCGACGGACTGTAAAAAGCTGTCGAAGTAGGTGGATTGTATTATACGACTGCCTAGGTGATTCACTAGATAAGGCTAAGGGCAGCCGGGTAGGTTGTACAATGAGTGTATAACTGAAGTCTAGTGAACCTTCCTTGCGAGGAAGAAGGGGAGACGTAGGAGAGTTAACTCCGAACTTCCATAACAAATCTCATGTCTCTTTCCAACAAGTCAAAACACACACTCCAAATATCCACACCCAAGGTGTTCGACAAAATGCCTCCACCGTCTCTATACACCAAAACCGGACCAAATCACCCACGTACACAAACCACCATACATGGTTCACAATCAAGCCTAATATATTCCGCACTTGACCTTGATTGAAGATTGGAAACCGGTTTCACTCTCTAACCGGACGTGAAAACCACCGATGAGCGAAAAATGGTGACCGGTGTTATTCACCCCCCTCTAACACCCGGTCCACGATCCTAACAAGTGGTATCAGAGCGGGTTGTTTCCAATCAAGAACAGCTAACGGTGAATATGGTGGAGATTTTTCACGGAGCTGAAATGAAGATTCAAATGAGGGCAACGGGCAAAGATTAACTGGTGCAAAAATAGGTTGTCGTTCCAGTTTGAAGCTGCGAAGAAATGGCTGAAGGGAGAACTGAAATGAACCAGATGAGAAAAACTCCGAGAAATGTGAGCCTTGCTCGGACAAGTTTTGGCTACTTCATCGGTATCTTAAATTCATCTCGTTGACCGGTCTAAGCGCTCTATCAAGACCAATTTCAGATCGAAGTTGGATAGAATCAACATTACTCCGCGGATTTCACTACATTGGTTCATGGGTCTTCACTCCTCAGTCGGATTTTCTCATCGGCATTGAATTGCAGCAAGACTAACTGTATATCCGACTGTTGCTCTCTTAAAGACCATCGACGATTACAAACTCAGACCAAATGATGATGCATCAGACTGAAAATCAAGAAGTCCGTACCGGATCAGACAGAGGGATCTAGTAAAGGATGCACTAAGAAAAACCGATTCTGAAATTTGCTGGCAGATTGCGGAACATTGGAAAAACCGGAATAACTTTCTGCTGAAAGGTCCAAATTCCGATCTGTAAAATCTGCAGCAAACTAGACTCATAGACGAACGAAATGGTATAGGACTTGCTGACCGGTTCTTCAAATTTGCTGACCGGTTCGTCCCTAGAAGAGGCAGCTCGTTCGTCGAAGTTCAGATGAGGATCAACCACTGATGGAATGGAGTAGTCATACGAAAACTGGAATAACTTTGTCCTCCGATGTTCAAATTCCGGTTCGTAAAATTCCCTGAAAACTAGACTCTGAGATGAACACATTGGTATAGGACCCACTGTCCGGTCATGCTCAGAGGAAAGCCGGTTACTCGACGAAGTTCAGTCTGTCATCGCGTATCGTCTATTGTAGCAGCTGTACGAGAAATGGAATAACTTTCTGCTGGGAAGTCGAAACTCCGGTCTGCAAAATCTGCTACAAACTAGACTCATAGACGAAGGCAATGGTATAAGTCTTGCTGCCTAAGTCGGCCCAGATGAAAGCAGGCTATTCGACGAAGTTCAGATTCATTTGCTGCCCGAGCCTGATGCTCGAAATCAAAGCTGTCTCAATGTCCGGTCACCGTGCAAAGATCTTACAAGACGAACTGGAATAAAGATACGAAGATCAGAATTCTGCGACATTTGAAGGTCAGATGGAATTCTTAGGCATTCTCATGTTTTGACTATCAGTTTTCAATCATCGAAGTTAGAATATTCACTGTTCAGAGAGTACAACTGATTAAGTCTTGAGAATAAAGGGAGAAGACGTTGAGCCAAGTTCGCATCCACTGGAGCCAGCCAGTACCCAAATCAGCCCTCAACATCACTTTCTAACTTGATTGAGATAGCTAGCACAGACCGGTCAAAGGCATACTCTACTCATCAGTCATCGGTTAAAGGCCGATTAAGTGCTGAAATCTTTCGACGGATTGTTGTAACTTCAAGAAAAACTGGAAATGCTAACATTTCGCCCTTCTTGGAGCGGAAGATTTATCAGTAATAAGGCTGCCTCTATAGTCGAGATTGCACTCAGTCGCTGAAGATTCTGAAACATTGAGGAAAACTTAGATGGGCCCTAATCGATGACAAGTTGCGCCGTACAAGAGTAGTAAAATTTCTCAGCCATCGATCAACGACCCTCAACTGACTTCGAGATTAAGCAGTCAAGCTACCAGAACTCAAGAAGTGTGTGCTAGATTGAGGAAGAAATAGAGAAATCAAGACCCGCTTCGAAAAAGCTGTTGCTGATATTTTGGGCAGATTGAGCAACGACTGGAAAAAGTGGAATAACTTTACGCTCAGATGTCCAAATGCTGATCTGCAAACTCCGGAGGAAACTAAACTCATAGGCGGTCGCAACGGTATATTTCTCGCTGTCTAGTTCTACCAGAAGGAAATCAGTTTATTCGGTAAAGTTCAGCCTGTCGTCGCGAGTCGTCAAATGGAGCAGCTTCATGAGAAATGGAATAACTTTGCGTTGAGATGTCCAAATTCTGATCCGAAAATTCTAGAGGAAACTAGACTTGAAGTCGGTCGCAATGATATATTCTCGCAATCTAGTTCTGCTTGAGAAAAAGCAGTTTATTCTCCAAAGTCGAGCCTGCTGCGATGCCTCGGTTTGCAATTCTCAACTCATGCTTGCTCTTATTTTCTCCCATCTCGCTCGTATGTGCTCTCACTCTTTATACCTAACATATGTGCTCTAATTGTTGGATTAAAAAAAAATGTTCTGAAGTCTATATATGTTTAGGGGGAGCATTATCTATTTTTGATAGGGGGAGAAATATATTGGCACTTGCATTCTTCTTGTGAAATCATTTGTATCTAAGTGCATCCCTACTTGATATGTTATTAACTGACTTACTTTCAGTTGGGGCTATTACTGAGATAAAAAAAGGGGAGAAAAATTCTTTTGATTATCACAAAAAGGGGGAGAAATATGTTAGTAAATGTTCTTATATGTTAAAGTTTTGTGTTAATCAAAAGGGGGAGATTGTTGGATTTAAATATCTAAGCAATCCGATTTGATGAACACAAAACTTAGTAATTGTATTACTAACATATTTATTGAGTGTGCAGATGAGCTCGGTTCGAAAAACAGATATCAAATATGAACTCAGGGCGAAAAACTGGATCGGTCAACTGCCGGTCAATACTGGTCAACGCGGTCAACTGTCGGTCAACCCGGTTTCGATTGGTCAGACTGGACTGGACTGGTCCGGTATCGGTCTGGACTGGTTCGGTTTCAGACTGACTGGTCGGTTTCCGTCGGACTGGTTCGGTTTCAGACTGACTGGTCGGTTTCGGTCTGGACTGGTCCGGTTTCAGACTGACTGGTCGGTTTCGATCTTGACTGGTTCGGTCAGTGACTGGTCCGGTCAATGACTGGATTGACTGGTCAACTGTTGACTGGTGTACAAGCCTTCTACTGCAGCAGAGGTACAGACAGATAAAGCTGACAGCATTGACCAAAGTCAACAAAGGCTCCCAACGGCTATTTTATTGAGTCTAACGGATATATTAAGGTGGGAAGACCTATAAAAACAACAGTGACGGGCAGAAACAAGCTAAGGATCCTAGAGAAAACCACATACACATTCAAAGAGAGATCCAAGAGAGAAGAACAAGAGCAAAGAGCAAAGAAGAAAATCAAGAGAGTTCTTCCAAGTGTGTGGGTTACAAATGTGAGAGAGCTACAACGTTCAAACCCACACACCTCACTCACATATTAGAGAGTTGAGCTTAAGTAGATTAGTTGAGTGAGAGTCTTAGCACATAGACTATAAACAAGTGTATGTAGTCTTCGCATCGAGACGAGAAAGAATGGTGCCGTCTTAGCTAAGAGACGTAAAATATCAAAGTGGTTGTGAGGTTGCGGCCTACAACGTTTACGGTTGACCTTGCGGGGTGCCGTAAGTTTCCGACGGACTGTAAAAAGCTGTCGAAGTAGGTGGATTGTATTATACGACTGCCTAGGTGATTCACTAGATAAGGCTAAGGGCAGCCGGGTAGGTTGTACAATGAGTGTATAACTGAAGTCTAGTGAACCTTCCTTGCGAGGAAGAAGGGGAGACGTAGGAGAGTTAACTCCGAACTTCCATAACAAATCTCATGTCTCTTTCCAACAAGTCAAAACACACACTCCAAATATCCACAACCAAGGTGTTCGACAAAATGCCTCCACCGTCTCTATACACCAAAACCGGACCAAATCACCCACGTACACAAACCACCATACATGGTTCACAATCAAGCCTAATATATTCCGCACTTGACCTTGATTGAAGATTGGAAACCGGTTTCACTCTCTAACCGGACGTGAAAACCACCGATGAGCGAAAAATGGTGACCGGTGTTATTCACCCCCCTCTAACACCCGGTCCACGATCCTAACAAATAGAATGAGATATTTATTATCATATTGTTACGTGGTTTGTTTCTAATAATAAATAATATAAAAAAATCTGATTGGTCAATTGACATATCAATTTATAGTTTTTATTCATCATACGCTCGTTATATGAGAGTATAGATACCCAATTTAATGCATATTGAAATTCAACTATTATTCGTATGGTTACTATTTTATATATTAACAAATATATTTAGTCATATGAAATTAATGTGATATCATGGTTAAGTGCAATTATTTAGTTCCCCACTTTATATATCCACCACATGAAAACTTTATTACAAATGATGAATAAAGTTAAATAATTTCACGAATCCCTAGAGTCAAATCCTTTGGTTTTTCCTTTACAAAATTATATGTTGAGTATTTGACCGATTCAATTCTCACCACGCATGCTTTTTTCCAATATATACATGTATATTTGATTTGCTATACATGCTAAGAAAAAGATAAAGATTAAAGGGTGTATAGATGAAATCTTAGTCTTTACTCAAAGGATATGACCATGCGGACTTTCAGAAGAATGAAACACTTCATAAATGACAAAAAAACTATATAATAAAGGATGACTGATCCTATCCAAATTATCATTTAATTTCATGGTTGTAAATATGAATTAAATATATATATATATATATATATCCCTTTTGGTACGTATAGTTGTATAACTAATGGATTTATGTAAAATATATAATGAAAATTCAGATTTCTTTTTATTTTTTCGGTAACCTGACAACTTTCTCAACTTCACCTGCTTTTACATTTCGTTAAATTACCAACTACATATTTAATTCTTTTTCCATATTTCTGCATTACCATAAGACTCCAAGATCCACGTGTCAAAGTATATAGGACTGTCTTATCGTTGGACGACATAATAACACTACTTGTATATATATATATATAAATATATATGGTGAATAATGATGTCATCACCATCATCATCATATCGATTTATATTCATGAAATCTAAAGAAACTCACTCATGTATATAATAATATAATGTTAGGTAGGGGTGACCTTCACTACACTACACTACACTTCTCTCGTTACAAACAGTAAAAGCAACTTATTACATCACACATTTTCTTTACTAGGTGAAGAGATTTCCACAATCTTGGAGTTTTCAACGCAGACAAGTCACAGAGTATGTCCATTTCTCTCTCTCTCTCTCTCTCACACACACACACACATATATGTATGTATGTATATATATATATATATATTGACCGGCAAACGCAGAAACATTCTACGGTTACGACTCAATAGTGCCTTGCTATTTTATTTGCAGATATAAGAATGGAGAGGAACGCAATGGCCCACGTTGATTATTCGACTGGTTATCTTGAAGATGTGCTGTTTCAGTTCAGTTCTTGTAAGAAAAGGAGGTTGACGACGATGTTTGCAGACAATAATGAAGCTATGGAGTTAGGTTACTCTCTACAGGTATATATATAATATATATGAGATAGTATTAATTGTATCTTCGTGTGTGTATGTGCGTTTATTATAAGTGAATAAAAGTTCTAAATTTGGGTCCAGAATTGCTGGAATTCAGGCCTAGTTGGTGATTATTTTTGCGAGAATTTCGATTCTTGGAGCGATCTAAACTCGAAGCATGAGGCTACAATTTCTGGTAATTAAATATCCGAGCGAGGTCTATATAAATATGCATTATTGTTAGTCTGGATTATATTTGGAGAATTAATGAACTTAAAAACTTCACAGACATAAAGACACCTCCTCAAGAGACAATCTCAGAAACCCTATTTGACTCGTCGTTATCTTCTCAGAAGGAATCAACAGACAATCATTATCATCATTGGTCGCCTGACAAAGAAGAAAACCTAATATGTTCTGTCTTTTCCTCATCAGCAGCTGGTAATAAATAACAATAATAATAATAAAATCTTAAGCTTACTTTATCTTTTGTGTAAAGAAGAATTAATTGTTTCTCAATATAAGAAGAATCTACTTTGAAACCGTAAAGTGTTTCTGCACTTGCCTTTTCCTCGTGAATAATAAAGGGAAAACAAAGAAGACTGAAGTGTAGTTACTTATTTTATTTTATCTATATTTCAGGTACATCCATAAAGAAAATACAGGCCAATAATAATAAAGTTGCATATCCATTTGCCCTAATCAAGCCCGGCGGGTTCGAAGGAGGCTTAACGATAAACGACATCAACGAGAGGATCCTAATGCCTCCGACCCGACCCGTCCGCCACCCCGTGGGCGAATTTGCCCGCCCGTTGGCCTCGTCCAACGGACCGGGCCTTACGGGAAAGCCCGTAGTGGCATTTACGAGAATTCACACGCAGGGCAGGCGAGGAACGATAACGATTATCAGGACAAGATCTTGAGGTTGTAGTTATGTTATGAATATGCTATGGAGAAGGTATACTAAGAGAAGAGGCAAGGAAAGTGAGGGAAACAATGTAAATTAAGAGCTACCCCCTTTTTATTAGTTGATTGTATGTTATTACATTAACTGTCGTTGTATGGCTTGTGTATTAAGGTACAATTGTGTGTTGTTATTTCATGCAAGGGCTTTCGGGACTTGTGTACAAAAATGAAAAAACCAATCTATTTATTCATTTCAATCGTTAGGATTGTCGCTCCTACGTAGTCGATGAAATGATGATATTTAGAAAGCGTTTGAAATAAAATTTATCATATCATTTGAAGTCAGAGTAGTAGGTATGTCGTTTAATCGTAGGTCAATATGGGTCGTTTAACTTTGGCCCCTCTTATGCTTTTTTTTTCGGTTCATCATCATCATCATCATGATTTTCATGACAATAATATTTAACAATGATGGAATCCTCGTTTACTTTTTTCCAAAGAATAACAGTCAAAACGTAATATCAAATATGGCAGCCGAAGTTGTTTAACATATTTTTTTAAAATTTCAACTCACTAATGAAATGTTTTTCCGATATTAGTTGGGAAGTTTAATTTATACATCATGTTACAAGACTTGTGCTGCATATCTGGGACACCGATTTCAAAATGCAATTACCAAAACAAGAAGTAGAAACATATATACATACAAAATTGAGCAATACATATTCATAACATCAACAAAAGTTAGGACACAACACATCACTGACACGCACTGGTAATTTTATTTTTTATTTTCATAATAAAATAAAAAGAGAAAAAATGATCTCTCAAAGTCAAGAATATCGTCGGAAAGATAAACTGCTGGGCGAATCGATCCTCACGATGTGTTCATCCTCGTCGTCGCTCGAATCGACTTTTTCGCCCCTCGTCTGAAGCCTTCGTACGTCGAGGCTCAGCTCGTCGACCTGTGATGCGCTTCTCTCGCCCGCGAACTTCTTTCGCAGGTTCGTCGAGCCTTCGGACCTCACTGATGGCAATGGCGGTTGTTGTCCGTGGGCCGAGGGTACCCTCGGGTACGATAAACTGTGCGAGGGCTTCTCTAACACGCCCCTCGGGAAGCTTCGAGGGCGTTTCCCTTTCCTGTCGCTTATCTGAGGATTTTATAGAACATTTCGATGCATTGAACTCACATTTTGATGGTTTTTAAGGACATCAGACTTACGAGTTTGCAGTTTAGGGACTACTAACTTTAAAAAAACTGAAGCAATTTAAGGACACGAAGCGTCCGAAACCTAATATTCGGCCTAAACTTGGACACGTAATCAACACATGCCAAATGTTTTTTCGGAATAAATCCTATGTGGTGGAATCAAAGATGCTTATTTAGGGATAAAGTTTTGAATGACCACATCGCGATGTACTATCGAAAGCTAAGGGATAAAAAAAGGTCTCGGGTACTAATCCTCGCCAACACAATTAATAAATTGCACGTCTAAAGCCAGATAAGAAAGAAATCAGACTAAACATGAACTCCTATAAGGTAAAACCACAAACCATTTAGGTGTAGTGACCATATTCAACATAAACCTCCAATTGCAGTTTCAAGTCACCCAACTTAAAATGTTACAATTTTAAGGACGTCGACTTTCAAAATTGAAGCAAAACACGATTACGTTTTTTACGATCGAATTTTTAATTGAATTTTGTGCCCTTAAAATAGCAACCTCACAAGTTGTGTGTTAAACCTTAGATTTAGAGCGGAAGAAAGAATCTTACCATGCTACCATAGATGCCAAGCTTCAATGCTTTCGCGGACAAGTTGTTGCCTCCTTGTTTTTGATCGATAGCTTCTTTGGGCTTGGAATACTGCTCGGGCCAACTCATAAGCCCGCCGTGCTCACGAACGAGCGAGCCAGAGTGGTGCTGGTGGTGGTGAAGGTGATCTTCCGACTGAGATATCAAAGACGACGACCTTCTTCTGAGCGCTCGGCCTCCGTCGAATCCACCTTTGTCGATTATGATAACCCTTGCCCTCGTTTCGACGTGGTACGAAGGAGCGTGACTTACGAAACTCTCCCCCCTCGAACCTACGATTTAAGACGCATATCGAGCGATTTTTTAACGAGGAACGTATATATGTATCTCTGTGTGTGTGTGTGTGTGTGTTTGTTAGGGATTTACCCAACGGCTCAGATCGCCTGGAGCTTTGATCGAAACGAGGCAAAATCGAAGCGGGGGCGGTCAACAGATCTTCTTGACCGCCGCCGCCCGCGCCTTGCGTTTTTATAAAACCTTCTAGAAGGAAACAAACGCAGTGATGGGGCACTTCGAAGCTCTCTCCGCGTATGTATATATTCATCGTAGAGCGCTCCGAGACGAGCGCTCTCAGTTCGTTCGTCGGCATCTTCTCGAAGAACTGAGGAAGCAGTAGCTTAGCAAGAACGATAACGCTCTCCTGAAAGAAGCAAAAAGCAAAAAAAAATTAGCAAATTTGCGCTTTTTTTCTTTATTTTTTCTCTGGACGGACAATGCAATCGCCGACAATTTCGTTTTTTTTACCTTCCAAAAAAAGTCTTCGAAAGCGGGATCGAACCTCAAGGCAGAGCGTATTTTTTCGCCCTCGATGAAAAAGCATACCACCACTGAGTCAACGACGATATCGCACATGTAGGGCTTCTCCGCGAGAACCTCGTATAAACCGAGAGTACTTCCGTGCGCGAAAGTTGGGTGCAACGAAGGTCGATTAAGAGCGTTGTTGCTCGACCACTGTCGCAAAAAAAAAAGATTGATTGATTTAGCGCTTGATATCAACTTTACAAATTACAATACCGTAAAAATAAACGAGGTACCTTTACCACCCCGCTTGATATCAACCACACGCCGGACGGCCGCGAACCCTCTTGATAAAGCGTAGCGCCTCGAAGCTTCATTATTTCTTTCGTCGAACCGATTAATTTCTCGCGCACCGTCGAAGGAAGGGCTCCGAGCAAAGGGTTCACGGCGACTAAATCGCGCACTTTAGGGATTTTTACCAACGGAGGGTTTCTTAACAGCTTCTTCAGGTCGGTCTGAGGATGTTAGAGCGCAAAGTCGTGAGTTTTATGTCGAAGACGATAAGTGAGAGTAATTATGAAAAAAATATATTTACCTGGACTGAGTCGTGAAGCTGACTCGTCTCCTTTTCTTCTAGCAAGCCGATCTTTTCGAGATTGCGAACGTAGTCGAGCAAATAATTGAGCACCGAATACGTAACTTGTCGCGTTTTCACCACACGGAGAACCTTTTCCAGCGAAAAAAAAAGAGAGTAATTCAACCAAATATTCGTTCGAAAGCGCAATTCAAGCAACTATCTACGCCTTTTTGTTTTACCTGAGGAAACGTTTCTCGAACGTCCTCGAGGAACGCCCTCGCCTCTTCGCCTTCTTGCTCGCTCTCCCTCATCACCGCAGCCGATATTTCACTGTCTCCTGCAATAACACGGGCGGAAATCAAATCTCAGAAAAGGGAAGAAAACGACAAAACCCGTCGAGATGGGCGGGAAAATTCTCGCCTATGAATTCGTGGAGCTGTTCCCTCGCGATTCTGTGGGCCCGGAGAAAGGCGGCGCAAATGCAGCACGCAGATTCGAGCCTCTCGACGGTGAAGTATGTTATGAGCTTCTGAGGGACGACGCTCGAACGGAGGAACCTGTAATGATTCGTCGGGATATTAACGTTCGACTTCAAACCCCTCCAATCGCACAGAGGCTCGTTTGAAACGAGGTCGATCGCTTCGTCGACCGACTGCATTAGATGATTGGCAGTGTTTTGATTGATCCTTCCCTCGTCGAGCATTACCCAATACGCCGCTTGGACGCCTAAAGTGCAATGAAGTCGTTAGTTCAACGCGGGATGTAAGAATCTCTGTATATGTTTATGTAAGGAGGAAAAAAAAAACGAAAACTGACACTCAGTTTAGCTTGGTATGCGGAATTCGATATGGAAAGGAAAAGAAAATGTGTTATAGTACGACACGCGAAGCGTAATGTACAATGATCCGATGCGTATCATTACATTTCCTTTACTTCTCCGCGTTGGGTTCCGCATATCAAACGAGGAAATCAGTAGGGATAGGAAATGAAATGGAAAAAGAACACTAGTTTTATGTTTGAAATTATTGAAGAATTATATATGGTGTGTTTGGTTTAAGGAATTTAATGAGGAAAGGAAAAGAAATGGAAAAGAAAAACCAATTTTTTTTTTTTGTGTTTGGTTTATTAGAAAAATAGATAATGAACGGAAAAGAAAAGAAAAGTTAGGTTAAGTTTAAAGCAAAAACCATGGAAAATCATTTTGGTGAAGAAAAGGAAGGAAAAGCTGATGAAAATCAATTTCTCTCTTGTTTTCTTTTCCCCACCACTTTCCACGATCCAAACACAGCCATAGAGAAATGAAAGGAAAAGAAAGTCTGGCTTAAGTTTATACTCGACTAAGAAAACCTAATTTCTTCACCAAAAAGTGAGGTTCACCAAATAGTGAGGAAAACCAAAGAAAAACTTATTAATACCATTTTTGCTTCCAAGTTTCTCTTCGACGCTACCTTCTTCAGTCCAAACATAGTGTAAAAGAACTACATTACTCGCTTACCGTTCAAGAAGCGAACTCGAATGTCCTTCAAATTCATGTGACTATTGTTGAGTTCACCGTCGTTATTATCGTGCGAAGACGAGTGAGGATGCACCGTATCGCCTTCCACGTCGTGTAAGGTGGCGATGTAGTGCTTAACAGTGGGCCAATCGGTGGGCCCCAGTTCCTCGTCGTCCCCGAGGTCTTCGAAAGCCTCGAGCGCTTTGTTCAGCATTTCGTACTTTGTGAAATCCAATATTCGCCTCTGCGAACGAACTATATCCGTAAGCAAAGTAAAAAGAAACATTAAAGAATAGCGAATTAACATTTTTATTACCTTTGCCGCCGATAATTTATCCATTTTGAGGAAATGCAGGACAAACTGCGTCGTCGATCCGTTCACGATGAGCGTGAGGAATACGATTCCTCCCGTTAAAAACACAAACTGCAAAAACGTGAAAAAAAAAAGGCGTCGACGGGCATACATAATTTTCATAGATTTGAGTTATAAAAATGCGTACCAATGAGCCCGTGTCTGAGCTGATATATGATGTCCCACTCGCACGCTGAAATTCGAATGTAGACGACTAATTTTTTAGCACATTTTTACACAACATAGATAGATAGAGAGAGAGAGAGAGAGAGAGAGAGAGAGAGAAAGAGAGAGAGGGTATTATTACGTTAACAGAAAGCGAGAGAGACAGTGCAACGGCGCCACGAAGGCCAGACCATATGAGGATGATAGCTTCTTTCCAGTCGAGGCCATAACCGAAATATTGTAAGAATGGGAACAGTACGCCGACGACCACAGCTCGGGCGACTTGAACGAATAGGTAAAGAAGGAAAATATAGCCCCAAGAGTGATCTTTTTGCGAAGCAAAATAGCATCGTTAAGGTTTTTTTTACGATTGAACATACAGTAAAAAAAATTAACCGAATATGTTTTTCACCGTGCGTTTTGAATATGTTGTCGTCGCTCATAATACTTTCAGCAATAACAACTCCACTGCAAAGGCACGAAAAAAAGAAATATCAGCAAATGAGTTCTTACAGCAATGAGTTTGAAACAGAAGAATGAACGAAAAAGTCGCAATACAAACCTTAAGATGAATATTAATGTATTGGCAATGTAAGCAACCATTTCCCTGAAATAATATCATAACAGTTCAGACATGAGTCTACACTAATCGGTACTAAAATCAAAATAAATTTCAGAGATATTAGCTAATCGACAGTGAGAAAAAAAATATCGATAGAAGTACCAAAAGTGATGCAAGCTCTGCTGACTTTCGCCCTTAAACGCAGTTCGCGCCACAGACGAATAAAACCTGCCAAAATCGATTTTTATTTAGCTCGGCCCACCTTTTTTTTGTGAAAAAAAAAAATCGTAAGATCGAATGTACGAAATACAATAACATACATGCCAAGAGTCATGACAGTCAAAACTCCAGAAATATCGACTCCTTCTTGAGACTGTAAGAAAATGATCTAACTTTAGAACAAACGTAGAAAGAAAAAGGCGTGAATTCATAGTAAGTGCAATGAAGGTCGACAAAAACATACCGTGAAGAATGCTATGTAGCTCACTGCAAGCGTCAAACTAATCTCAATAACAGTGTCATTGAATATGAACCTAAGCCACAAAACCGACGCTATCCCAAAAACGAGACCCATAGCTACACTTTAACCGTAATAAAAAAAATCCATGTAAGAAACATAGCCTGCACTCATCAATATTGAGAAAAAAAAAAAGCGTGAAAGAACATACGCTCCCAAAGAGACTTTCAACAGAAACTTAATCAGCTCTCCCCAGTCGAAGTTCCACCCAAGAACCATACGGTAGAACAGCTGATAAACTACTATCGCAGTCCTGAAAATACAATTTTTGCAGCAGATGAAATCCATTATACTGTAACTGATTATATTACTATATAAAGAATGTACGATATACCCATCGTTCATCAAAGATTCTCCTTCGATTATAGTACTTAGTTTCTTGCTAGCTCCGAGCTCTTTCAAGAGGGCAACAACAGCCACGGGGTCGGTCGCACTGAGTAGGCCGCCGAGAAGTAGTGAAGTTTTCCAATTCCAATTGTAAGGGAAAACGAGCTAAAGAAAACATACGTAAAACAGTAAAGACTAACAGATTGAGTAGAGAAAGAACGGGAAAAGGCGAATAACGATTGTGCCCTTCGAACCTTTAACGCAGCCCCGAGGCAGAAGGTTGAGACAAGTACGCCAGGCCCAGCAAGTAAAATCATTTGCATCATACATCTCTGTAATAAAAATGGATTGAAGATCGAAGAAAGGAAAGGAAAACGAACGATTCGCAAGAACGAAACCCACCTTTATTTGGTGGACTTCCATGGAAAAGGAGCTTTCGAAAAGAAGTGCTGGGAGAAACACAGCCAATAGAAGATCGGGGTCGATATTAGCCCCTGAAATAAGGAGAGATAAAAAGACGCACCTTTGAATGGATTCTGAGATGCAATAAAATGGGTGATAATCGAATGGGGAAAGTATTACCAGAAACTTGGAGAAAGAAAAAGTCAACGTTTTGAACTTACATATTCGAATCCCATGGCCGATCTTTCCCAGGTTGTGATGAGTTCCATACTCTACAGCGACAAAAATTCAAACACATAGAGGGCAAACTTTGAGGAAAAGAAATCAAATCTTGCTACTATGACTGGTAATAACATCGCTCGCCGCAAGAATCGAAGCAAACTAAAAATCATCCCTTTGAAAAACTCGTAACAGCAAAAAGCAAGCTCAGCAACAAAGAAACAAACCTAAAGCACCGAGCCCAATGCCAAGGAGGAGCAAGGCGATGGTGTAGGGCACGCGCGTCCCCCTAAGCACGTGTCTGCACGCGATCCCAAGCACCAGGCTTATCCCGACAAAGATCACGGCGTCGGTCGGATTCCCGCCGTTCTCAGACCGCCGGGGGGAAGCAGTGACGTCCTCCAACATCCTTAAAGACGGCAAAAGCGTCGTCTCACCGTCCATCAGAATCGAACCCATATGATCTCTCTTCCCTTTTTCTTCTTACTTCTGTTTTTTTCTTTTGATCTTTTTCTCACTCTGTGCTAGCTCATCAAATCGAAAGGAAAGACTGCCCTTTCTTTCATCTTCTTTTCTTTATTTATACTAAACAAAGTCACGGGCTATTTGCTTGCCCGTATCTATAGAGTGCATCTGAAACAGTTCGTAGACCAGTGGAAAAAAGTCTGACAAATGAGATCTTAAATGTAAGATTTAAGTTTCAACGGCCTCAATTGCTTCGATATGACCACATGTTTATTGCATTTTCTTGATTTGTGAAAGAGTCGCAAACTCTTAGTGCCCTTTTCTTTAAAATGGCGATCTTAAGTCTTCATAAATTAACAAAGTACTATGTACAGAATCGATTCTGACCACATGCGAGCTACGCAGATTGTGGGTTGGGCGATTTTCATTTTCTTTACGAGATAATAAACTGTTGCACAACAGTTATCTGAGAAAATATTTATGGAATTTCGATACGCTGCGCATTTGTAGGAAGATAAAAGAACGGGGATATGCTGATTATCTGAAACTGAAAATGACTAAACACCATGACGCCATGAGATTGAATAAACAAAGAATAAAAAACTTAAGGAAGCATTAGCTTTCTTGAAAATATTAAATAAGATTATAACCTCATTAACGTATGTTTACATTTTAATGCGTTGTTTGTAAAAGATGCACATGAATCTACCACGTTTATATGCTTCTTTGTAATGTACTAGGTTCTCCTAGGCTTTTAAATTGTTGTAGCACCTATTTTGAGGATATCTCTATATATATTATGGGTAAATTCCTTATCAGGCCGTCAGAAACTAAACTTTCTTATCAGTACCCCTGACAAAATTTCTTCCTTATCAGTGCCATCTGCGAAAAGTTGTGTGTTTAATACCCCAAACAGTAAACGGACGAAAATAGCCTTTTTCTGAAATTAAACTACACCATACCAACTGTATTGATTATTATACCAACTGTTATTCTAATTATACCAACTGTTATCATTATTATACCAATTGATATAGTGTACAATTCTGTTGGTATAATTACGACAACAGTTGGTATAATTTCTACAATTTCTGGTACAATAGTAAAATCAGTTGGTATAACACCAATTTCACTGTATAAAATTAAAATAACTGGTATAATAACGAAAATAGATGGTATAATTTCTACAATTTGTGGTATAATTTCAAAATCAGTTGGTATAACGTCCAATTTCACTGTATAAAATTAAAATAACTGGTATAATAACGAAAGAGATGGTATAATTTCAACAATTTCTGGTATAATTTCAAAATCAGTTGGTATGACGTCCAATTTCACTGTAAAATTAAAATAACTGGTATAATAACACAAACAGATAGTATAATTTCTACAATATCTAGTATAATTTCAAAATCAGTTGGTATAACGTCCAATTTCACTGTATAAAATTAAAATAACTGGTATAATAACGCAAACAGATGGTATAATTTCTACAATTTCTGGTATAATTTCAAAATCATTTGGTATAAATGCCCAATTCGCTATATAAAATTATAAAACGTTAATTACTTGTACGATAACCAAAACAGATGGTATAATTTGTACAATTTTTGGTATAATTTCAAAATCAGTTGGTATAAATGTCCAATTTTCGCTGTATAAAATTATAATAACGTTATTTACTGGTACAATAACCAAAACAGATGGTATAATTTTTATAATTTTTGGTATATTTTCGAAATAAGTTGGTATAAATGTCCAATTTGAAGTGTGAGACAGGGGTATTTTCGACTTTTTAACCCTGAAAAGACCTTTTTTGGTACTGAACAGGAAGAAATTTTCAAATGGGTACTTATAAGGAAGAAATAATCCGAGGGGTATTTAATAGGAATTTGAAAACTCAAAAGGTACTGATAAGGAATTAACCCATATATTATTTAGCAAATAATTACTCTCCACTTAGTCAACCTTCTTTTTGTCTTTTCTTGGTTTCTATTCTAGTTTTCTATTTATTATTTTGTAATTTTCTCTTCAAGGAGTCATTTTCTAGAGTGGACATGAAAATACCAACTCATTGTTCTTTTCTGTATTTGTTTAGTTTTATATTTTGTCCGTACCACATCATCTTAATTCCTATCCCTTACCGTTGAAATTCGATCATATTTGGAAATTAGGTCGATGTATCAAGAAAATAAAAGAGTATGATGTAGCTCGCCACTGTCCATATGGCCTTTGCTGTTTACAATAGACATGTAAAACTAATAGTGAGTGATTATCTTTCGAAATATTATTAATCAAAATCAATTTATACCAAGCCTGAGGCTTACTTTATTCCTAGAACTATAGAACAAACATACCAGCTCAAACAAATTATTCAAGATCCTAACCATTGATGAGATATCCATAGAATGAAAAACAAATCAATACTTCATAAAAATTCGAATCCCTACGAATTTCCCGAGCAAAACCGATGCAACGGGCCACGATATATACACACAGACATAGAAACCAGACCCATTACGCATCAGCAAATTCAAATTCAAAGTTAACCTTTCTTTTCTCTTTCGCCGGTAAAAAAAGATTTGAAAAAAAGATACGTTTTGGAAGAAAACCTACCGAATTACGACGAACTTGTTGGTCCCGTGCTTTGCCCAGTACGTCCTCAGGTCGATAGGGTTAGCAAAGTCATAGCCTTCCGTGGCGAGCTTTTCAAGCACTTTCTTGAAAGCCCCTTGGCTCATTTTACGACCTGCAATTCTCGCCCCGCGCCTCTTAGTGCTCATAGGCAAAGGGTACGTCGAAATGGTCGTCGTACAGCAGGCGCTTTGCCAGCCACCACAGCCCCACCGATAACACTGCTGAGGATTTCCCGTGCAAGAACAGACTGGGATTGGTATGCTCGAGATATCATAGTCGACTCCATTTATGACAACCTCGACGTTCTTCTTAGCAGTTTTCGCACGGCGAGACGATGATGACAGTGAAGGGTCCATGTTATCATCATCGTAGTTTCCGTTTTCTTTAATCATGTGAGCTTTTCTTGGCCTTTTACCTTTTGGGGTCTTTGGATTCTTCGTTGAAGGAGCAGAGGAGGTTGCAGGGAGTTTCTTGGCGGGCCCCGTTCGTTTTTTCGAAATGGGCTCTTCGGGGATTGGGCTTTTGTCCTCGTCTTGGATGGGGTGTGGCATCATCTGCATTGAACGGTGATTAGGGTTTGAGGATTCGCCGATGAGAGGGCTGCTGTTGCTGTAAGGATTTCCTGGGAACATGTGTAGGAATCTTTGACGGTGATTGATCCAACTGTCTTGAACGTAGTCTATGTGGGAGATTGGTTGCTCTGTGATCGTTCGATCGCCTTGGTGATGCTGAGCAGAAATCATTGTGGGATCTTCGCGGTTGGACATAAATGGCTTTGTGTCCCTCTCTGTTAAGGAAGACATGAGCTGAAAGCTGAGGTTGCCTCTAATTGGGGGTTCGTAATAACCCCAATTTCTCAAGCTGTCATCGTCCATTTCGAACTACAGATTGAAGACAAAGAGGATGAGATTTAAAAGTATTAGTGAAAGAATGTGTTTTTCCATACTCATTACAGGCCAAGAATCTCAAGAACTTGATGAATAATGAATAGCTCAAGAATCCATATCGAAATCTAGGTTTTATACAACTTGATAGCTAGAAGCAAACTGTGATTATCTCCAAATGGAATATCGACAAAATTTCCAAAAAATCCCAAAATCCAAATTAAACAGCTCAAGAGGTTAGAAAATGGCATGCAATCTGAAACAGAATGATATTAATTTCGACAAAATGGGGAAAACCCAGAAACCACAAGATCGTCAACCCCTAATGCAAAATCGAGACAGGAATGCCAAAATTAAACAGATCCCAGAAGCACGCGTAGAGATCAAGCTTAATTAAAAGATCAATTTCACAAAGTGCCATGGAAGAAGAAAATATCCACATTCATCGGCGATTTAATTTTACTTTCTGTTTTCATATCTAGAAATGGATCTGCCAGAGAGATCCGCCGCGAGCATAAGAGAAGCAGATCTGCAACATCCATTAGAGAAAATACAAAGGAACACCGCCGCCTTGCAATTGCATGCGCACAAAGACATAATTATATTCAAAAAATCAATCATTTTAAATGCTTTCTCAGTGTCACGTAGGAAAGAGAAGAAAGGAGGGAAGCCCACACAACATTTTTGGGAGAGAGAATTGAGAGAGATGGGAGGGAGGACAGAGAACTTACTTCACAGCCCTTTTAGGTTTTGTTTCCTTCTGGAGAGAGAGAGAGAGAGAGAGAGAGAGAGAGAGAAAGAGAGAGAGGTGGGAGGAGAGAGAAGATAGAAACAGGAGAGAGAGAAAGAAACAGCGATGGAAAGAGGACATCTAATCTAACATTGTCTAAGGTTTTATTTCTTTAAAAGCAAAAATGCCCAAAAAAGTAAATTATTTTAAGTAACATTTATTAATAGCACATTTATTTATGTTTAAAATGTTTACATACCAATTCTCAGTACAATGTTTCGCTCCATTCAATAATAATCCTTACAACCTAAAATAAAAGAAATTAGTCCTGCTAGAAGTCGTGATTTGAACTTAGTCTGAGCATATAAATTACAGTGGTACTGTGTGGCGGTATTTACTTTAACCCAAAAATAATTAACAACGTGCTTGATCATTGATATAAATTCATACAATTTCACTTCAAATTATTTTTTGTTTTCAACATAAGGTATCCCTTCATGTTACTCCCTACGCTCGTAAGTTCATAAAAAATCAAATCTGAATATATGGCTAAACTAATCCTTCTGACCCATATTTTACTACCTAAAATCGGACATACTTCATATTAAAGAATCCAAGTGAAATTTATCACATGTCGACCGCGTGGAGAGTCATATATAGTCAACCACTTGAACCGTTCTTTGGGATCAGTATAAGAATATCTAAATTGTGTAGTATGATATTCTTATATATCAATGAAAAAATGGATTACGACTATCCAATCACCAAGGCTTAACATACATGTATGACATTGATAATCACTTGCAACATCAGATGATTCTTAACCTCATTATTATTATATATATCTTGTAATTGCTGATTAATTTAGAGTAGAGCGAGCGAAGAATGAACAGAAGAAATTCCACAAAGTATTGCCCCCAAGAGTATAAAAGTTGCTGCTACGTATTCAACGGTGAGAAATGCTTCCAAATCTTGCATAGTTGACGATGATGAATAACTGTATATCTTCTTCATGTCTATGGTTGACCCAAAGATTGCGCCTGCCCCCGTCGCTAATACGAAAGCCATTATCTGCAAATTCCAAATAATATCATATCTGATTTTTTTCTCAAATACATATAAACACACATATAGTAATCGATAATTTGGTTGAAATTACATGACCAATACTATATAATAAGTTACTCGGCCTGTAGGAGAATTATAATACCTTGTCAGCATAGAAATCGAACATGAAATAGCTGCGATGGTTTATCATGTGTCTCTTCGTTCTAACGTAGTACACAGCAAATGGAAGTTGCAGAAAGGTGTACACAATTCCGATTATAGATACATAAAACATATACCTGCAAGGATAAATTCTCTTTTATTTTACACGAGTAAGTAAGATAATGGATCGAACGTAATATGGTTATTGTGCAAGTAAAGATTTTGAAAGAAAAAAAAAAGGGTTAGAACGAATTTATTCACTCGCCTGTAAGAACAAAAAGTTGTGTAAGTGAAGCCATAATCCTCGGAATTGTATTTGTTGATCTTGACAACTACAGCAGCTACTATTAGAGAAACCAAAGTGGCTATTCTTGCAGTTAGTCTTGTCATGGAAAACATTGTGCACTTCGGAGAAGACTTACTATTGTTATTAGGCTTTTCGTCGTAGAATTGAGGGTATGTTTCCATGATTTTTTCAACTATTTAGAATATGCGTGTTTTTTCATTCTTATAGGCATATATTGCTCTTATGTATATATAATTTGTCACACTGATTTACGACATATCTAATGTTGTGAGGGTTTTGTCAAGATCAATTCCGACATGTACTAAGTTGCCTATGTCGCATAGGTTAACCTATTTACAGTTCGAGAATCAACTGTTGCATCTGCCGGCCTTAAACGTACAATGATGTCCAAGTGTTATTATGGAATCCTATATATATAATTGATTGATTACGCTACCGTTTCATTGCTTTAAAATTTATGTATGGTAACTATCACCGGCATCGGATAAACCGCTTAATTGGATGAACACCTAATCATCACATCATCATGGCACAACATTTTAATCCTTTATTTTCGATTAAAAGGAAGATAGTTTTACGACAAAAGAACGTAACATTGTAATTGATCCCGGAAAAAACATAGCAAGGAATACTAATGGTGCATACATAACATTAGTGGAAATAAGTATTGATATCTCCTTGTGCTCAAGGTTCAGAGCCTCTTTAATTGTTAAATGCTTCTTTGTTGACCGCAAAAAAGATTGACGATGTAGTAGTATATCCAAGTTACAAACCTTGGGGCAGTGTAATAATTTATAGTAACTAAAAATGGATCTACGTATTGATTGCCTTTTGAACAAAGTTAATATGCTAAAGAACGAAAAATAACACGGGAAAATCTACGTCATTAATTTCATAAATGAAAATTAATCATCACAAATGCGCAGCATTTAATTTCATAGATCGGAAACGCTCTTTGGAGTAAGCGTTTCCCTATCTTTGATCAAATTCTGACGTCACTATGAAACGCCTTTTATCTAGAAGTGTCGTACGACACGCATTAGAAGTTGTACGCAATGGACGACGCGCGCTGTCAACCAATGTTGACCTCCCTTGAAAGAGACTTATTTCTACTACGATCGATCCATAAAAGAGGGACTTCACATTTGGAACGAAAACGTACACAAAGAAAAGATTGGAATCTTATTTCAGATCTTATTCATTGGGCGTTGAGAGCAAAGAAGAATTGCAAGGAAAGTAAAAAAATGGCAACTTTGAGTGTTCCACCAGTCTTAACTTCACCTCGCGACGATGCTATACAGCTCCACCGCGCTTTCAAGGGTAATGATTAATTAATACTATCTTAAAATCATCGTTTGCATCTTTTCAATTTCTTGCTCAAATCATGCTGTAACCCAATTCATGCTCATCATACTTGGTCGTGTCTTCCCTCTGTTGGGTCTTAATATTCGAATAGGATTTGATGCCAAGAAGGTTCTTTGTAATTGATTAGTAGTGCGTCATGCTTACGTCGAGCTGTGATAATCAATTTTCTGTTGTTCTGCTTCTTGTAGATTCGCCCTAGTGATTGAGCAAGCTTGGGTTGTGTTTATTGATTATTTTTTCCCCATTTTTGCTGCTATATGATCGTATGTGGAAACCAAGGAGCATTTTTGGTATGATATTCCAATCTTCCCAATCACATTTTTCGATAGGTTTTGGGTGCGACACGGCGGCAGTCGTAAACATCCTCGCCCACAGAGACTCGACGCAGCGATCCCTAATCGAACAAGAGTACAGAGTTATGTACTCCGAAGAGCTCACCAACCGTTTGTCGAAAGAACTGAGTGGCGACGTCAAGGTAGTTAGAGTTACTAATCAAGGAAGATGAAAGAAACTAAACGCCATTAAGAAACATTCAGATTGTGTTTCTCCCGTCCGTTCTTTTATTACAGAGAGCTGTCTTGCTTTGGTTGCCCGATCCCGGGACAAGGGATGCCATCATAGTTAGAAAAGCGCTGAGCGGAGATTTGATCGAACTGAGAACTGCAACCGAAGTGTTATGCTCACGTACGCCTTCTCAGCTACAGTACATGAAGCAGATATACCTCGCAAAGTTTCAAGCCTACCTCGAACAAGATATTCAGCGCCAAACAACTGGCGATCACCAAAAGGTGTCACTCTTTCTTCTTTGTTCTTCGGCCCTTTTTTTCCCCGCCATCTCTTCTCTGTGGTTGACTTTTTATATATAGTGCAAATTATGTGTTCGATGATTTTTGCAGCTGCTTCTTGCTTACATTGGTATTCCGAGGTACGAAGGTTTTGAGGTGGACGGCGTAATGGCGCAGAACGATGCGAAAATCCTCTATAAGGCCGGCGAAAGGAGGTTAGGGACCGACGAGGAGAAGTTCGTACGCATCTTCTCTGAGAGGAGCCGAGCCCAGTTAGCTGCAATAGCTTCTGCTTATCACAACATGTATGGCAACTCTTTGGAAAAGGTAACCATCTTTACAAAAAGAAAAAGAAAACGTTATACGCAGAGGTTGTTCGTCTGCTGTCTGAACGCCACGTTTTTCTCGTCAGGCTGTGAAGAAAGAAACCTCGGGAACCTTTGGGTTCGCCCTCTTGACGATCCTTCGCTGCGCTGAGAATCCTGGGATGTACTTTGCAAAGGTGAGCCGTGGTTTTCCAGCAAATATAAATAATTACTTGCATGTAAAAAAAAGCGTCAAATTTTGTAATGAGTTGTTATGCGCTTTAACTTTTTCTTTTCGAACGGTAAGATTTTGCGCAAGGCGATGAAGGGAATGGGAACCAACGACAGTGCGCTCATCAGAGTAATTGTGACCCGAGCGGAGATGGATTTGCAGTACGTTAAAACAGAGTACCAAAAGAAATACGGGAAATCACTGCACGAAGCAGTTTACTCTGAAACCTCGGGCCATTACAGAACCTTTCTACTCGCACTTTTGGGCACCACTCATCGCTAGGCAAGCATCTTACATCCACCTTGTTAGTTCCTCTTCTTATTCTCTTTGAATCTTGGTGTGTTCTTTTGTATGATATAACGTTGAAACACTGATTTCCACGTTCGATTTTTTCGGTTTTTTTGGCTGTAAATCACTTCAGAATACAGTTTCTGCATGCCCTAGTATATTTTTCGGAACTAAGAAAGGCAACATAGACAGAAAACCTTGGAACCATGAGAATAGGCTAAGGCACAGAGTGTCCACATGAATAGAGATTACATCTAACGAAACCTAACCCCTAGCTCTTCTAGTCTTCTTACGACCCAAACCGCCTTAAATCAACGCCGTAAATCTACAAATACGATAGGGTTAAAGTCGTGGTTACCTAATAAGATCGATCGATTTTCACGCCAGCCCACGAAAGATAACATTTTCGTGGGTTAGGGCTCAAAGAAAATCGCCAACCATCCCTTCTATTAAAAGTTTTTCGATTTTACGTACTATTTGACTCGAAGAACTTTGCGACGGCTTGGTACAAACCCTTCTCTTGAAAGGGCTTCGAAACGTACCCATCCATCCCGCACTTTAGGCACTCGTCCAAAGTCGCGTGGATTACGTCGGCCGTCATCGCCAGTATGGGTAGGTGCCACCTGGCAATCCCTCGGGCGTTCGCCTCGCCCTCCATTTCCCGTATGAGTCGAGTCGCCTCGAACCTACGAAAGTTCGTTATTATCTCATATAAAAAAAATATTAGACGGAACGAATAAAAAAAGGAACATTTTTTACCCGTCGATTTCGGGCATCTGTATATCCATAAAACAGGCATCGAAGTCGTGGGGTATCTTTAGCCACTTGAGGGCCTCGCGCCCGCTCTCGGCGCACTCCACTTCGGCACCGAACTTCTTCAGTGCGCCGGCGGCGACCCTTCGGTTGACTACGTTGTCGTCCACGACGAGGATTTTCTTGCCGTAGAGGAGCCCTCGAAGCCCGTTCGATCTGTTCGGGACTTCTTTCCCGGCCGTCGTCGCGGGCTTTCGGGCCAGCTCGAATACTTGCTGCAGGGAAGCGGCTATTCGGCTCGCTCGGAGAGGCTTCATGATGACCGTGTCGGCGAATCCCGCGGCCCTTGCCCGCTCGGATTCGGCCGACGAGATTTTAGTGGCGAGGAGGACGATCTTCGGTAGCTCGTTCGTGTGTTGTCCCTTTCGGACGAATTTCGATAGGTGCGAGACGATGTCTTCCTCCCCAGAGAGCCACGAGTCCTTCTCCACTAGGAATATCTCGGGCAATTTTTCGCTCCTAAAACACAATTTTTTGGCATAAGACGTGGGCAGACAAAGAATTAAATGCGTGCTGTTGACTTTTGAGTAAGGGTGCGTTTGGTATGCAGAATTCATGCGTGGAAAAGACGCGGAAACTAGGTGGGCAGACAAAGAATTAAATGCGTGCTGTTGACTTTTGAGTAAGGGTGCGTTTGGTATGCAGAATTCATGCGTGGAAAAGACGCGGAAACTAGGTCAGCGCATCGAAAATGATACGTTACACGCTTTGGGTATCGTACCATTATACTTTTCACTTTCTTAATTCCGCATACCAGACGCACCTTGCAAATTCGTGCGTGGAAAAGACAAAGATTTAGCGCATCGAAGAATGGTATGTCACGCTTCAGGAGCGTATCGTTACACTTTTGTTTTCTTTTCTGCATTTATACCAAACGCACCCAGGTCTACGGAATCGGACGCAGAAAAGAAAAGGAAAATGCTATGGTACGCATCAGATCATTGTACATTACGCTTTGCGTGTCGTACCTTAACAGGCTTTCTTTTCTTTTCCACATCGAATTCCACATACCAAACGCACCCTAAATACGCGAAAAAACAAGTAAGCTTACTTGGAGATCAACGACCCGTACTTCCCCAAAACCGCGACGGCGGTCCGAACACTGCTCACCGCTTCGGCCTGAATCCCGAGCCTCTTCAGATGATACCTCGTAACCTCCGCCCTGACAGGCTTCCCGTCGACAACGAGCGCCTTAAACCCCTTAAAACTCATCGGCAAATCGTCGGAAACCGACGACTTCCTAACCGACTTGGCCTTCTCGCACCTACCGAACTCTACAGAGAAGGAAAACGTGCTACCCACGTGGGGCCTACTCGTGAAGCTCATCCGCCCGCCCATCAGTTCGACAAGACACTTGCATATGCTCAAACCTATTCCCGTCCCCCCATAGTTTCTAGAAGTCGAGCTGTCGGCCTGCATGAAGGGCGTGAACACGTGCTTTTGGGCGTGCTCGGGAATTCCTATGCCCGTGTCCTCGACACACACCGATAGGGCGACGGTTTCGCCCGAGGGTTTGTCATTGCCGTTTTTAAGATGGTGGGAAAGAGCGTCGTAGTTAAAATCGTTGTCCAAATTATTGAACCATTCCCAACTGCTTCGGTCGTCGGCGGCTTGGTAGCCGCTCAGTGTGCCGTGGGTTTGGGCTCGCGGCGGTTCGGGCAGCGGCTCGTAGTCTCCGTTTGAGTGGGTGGACTCAGTTTTCTTTGCGTTCTTGAGGGACGGGTCCGTTTGCTCGGCTACGCTTACTTGGACGAATATGTGCCCTTGGTCGGTGAACTGTTAAAAAATAATACCAATTGCGCCAAGAATTTTAAGAACAGCGAAAAAAATACCTAATTTTCCTTAGGAAGACGCAGTGAACTTACTTTTACCGAGTTCCCAACAAGATTCGTGATGACCTGTCTGAACCTCCCGGGATCGCCCATGACGATTTCGGGTACTTTATCGGAGACAAAAACCGCCAACTGCAAGGCATAAAAATTCGATCTTTACGAAAAATGTTGAAAGAAACGATTTCGAGGAATTGGTTTTTATTTTAAATCTTTACCTCGACGCCCTTTTGTCTGGATTTTTCGGAAAACAGAGATAGAACATCGTCTAAGATCAATCTTATATCGAATGGAACTTTCTTGAGCTCGATCTTCCCAGCTTCGATCTTGGCACGATCGAGCACTTCGTTGATTAGGGTTATCAGAGCTTCACCGCAAGCTTGGGCCGTTTGGGCGTAGTCACTTTGAGTCGAGCTAAGCTCCGTGTCTAAAAGAAGGGCCAGCATTCCTACGCTGACGTGAAACAAAGGCAGTCAACAATCGCGCTGTAATAATTCGTCGAAAGATTCGATTTTTTTTTTACCTAGGATGCCGTTCATGGGAGTTCTTATTTCGTGCGAAACAGTCGCCAAGAACTGCATTTCATCACATACAAGATCAAACGTCATACTTTCTCGAAGCGTACGAAGTATTTATTGGGTGAAAAAAAACCTGAGATTTCGCCACGTCAGCAGCTTCGGCCTGAACTTTGAGCTTCTCCATGATCTCGAAATCATGCTCGACTTGAACGATGCGCTTCGCAGCGCTGTACCCCAAATAACCGAACAAAAACCCAATCACATATACGAGAAAAGCCATCTGAAAGGCGTTCCAGGAAATAGGAGCCCTCTCAAGATACCTACATACCGATAAAATTCAGATAATTACATTTCCCTTTTCCTTCTTTTTTTTCATTTTATTTACAGAGAATGGCACTCACCGGCAAGTCATCTTATGCCTACGAAAGGGATCGCCAAAGTCCAATTTGTTGACATGCATAAGGGATAAATCTCCTACATGGGACTGAGGCCCATACATAATCAGAGGATCTGAAGTGTTTGTAATATCGAAGACATTGACTACTATTTCCTGGTTTGCTGCTAGTTGGCCTAGCAGATTCTCTACGAGCGATTCGATGTCAAAAGCTCCTCCCAGGTATCTGATATGGAATAGCAACAGCGAAGAGATGATACTTGAGAGTTGAGATCATATTTCATTACTGAAGTTAAGATCGAGAGCTTAATAGGAAAGCAATAAGAAGCAAGAATTCTACCCAGCAGTTGCATCGATTCGATCTTCGACAGTAGGGTTCGAAGGGAGTATGAACTTATAGACAGGGAAAGTTAGGACAACGCCGAGATGGGAATTGAGCAATCTGAAAGGGCTCGTAAGAACAGCTTTCCCCGTCGCACGGGCCCTTAATATATTCTCTCGATCCTCCTAAACGAACGATTCGATCGTATACTTAGTCAGAACAAAGGCCATTATCTATCATCAGCTAATCAAGAATTGATCAAAAGCTTACCTCGCCCGACATCATATCCATCGACCCAATGTAAGAAACTGTCTCCTGCGAGAAAATTACAGGGGCGTATTCGTCGCGAATAGGCGAAGGCTCTTTCTCCATCGTTCTTATTGTCCAGCCATGGCGTCTTTCGAACTCTTCCCTTTCTGAATGAAGGATTCTCTGAGCATAAGCCACGCCGCTCAACAATGGCCTTTCAAAGGCAGTTCTTGCTGTATATTCAGCGAAGGTTTTCTGCATTTCATTTCACCACACCGTAAATGAGACACATTTCCATAGCAACAGCAAAAGGAGAGATAACTGCAGAGAAACATGCCTGACCTGATCAATGGCTGAAGGGTTCTTGTAATAATGGAAGGTTGAGACGAGGATGGCCAAGGCGTGGACATGGTTAACGCTGACATTGAACTGATCTTGGAGCATCCTCGCCCTTTCGTCGCACATGCTAACTAGAGATTCTGTCCTCTTCTCCTTATTACCGCCGTCGATGTAGTCGTAGATGCATTTGCTGACGAAGATCATCGCCAGGTAAAAGAGAAACAAGTTTCTTCGGCTAGCAGCTATGCGTATCAGTATCACTATGTGGTTTCTCTTTGTTCGAAAGGGTTGTTCGTTTGCCTTCATTGTAGTGACCATAAGATACCCTTGCCTTTTCACACCCATCGATTCTTACTCTGCAAATTTCAAACTTTCTTACTCTGCAAGAAAATGACAGACCAAGGAAAGATTCAGACAGTAACAGATACAGAACACTCTCTGCAATGACCCTCGCTGGTAAGGTAAAGAACTTTATCACAGAGGAGAAAAAGGGGCTCTTCTTTACACTCACAGAGAAAATAAAAGGGTTTCTTGACTTGCTACTTCATCAGAAATTTCTTTAAGAATTGATCTGCATTTAACACAGAGATGAGGGGGGAGACAAATCAAAGCCCATAACAGAAGAATGTGTGACTTATAACAAGGTTACAGAGTACTGTTCTTACCACTATTAAGATTCAATATTTAATCGAATATGCCATGATGGGAGGAGAACATATCGTGCTCTGAAGATCCTCAAAAGACTCGAAAAAAACCCAGCTCAAATTCCAACGATTAGAGCCTCAAAGCTTTTGCTAATCTAGAAAGAAAGAACTCATCACGCTCTAGTAGAGTGTGTGAATACTGATGAAAAATATATTTGTTTTCTACGGCCAAAGCGTGGAGGGCTTTAGTCCAAGAGAACAGAGAAAAATAGCAGTACCTCTCTCTCTCTCTCTCTCTCTCTCTCAAATAATACTTCACGTTCTCAAACAGCTCAGAGAGAAAAAGCTATATGAAATACTTGCCCAAAGATTTCATCTTTGACCAACCTAGGCGCAGGCACAAGCCTGTAATATACAAATATATCAAATGAACATCATTATAAAAAGAAGAAAGAAAGTACTCTCAGTATATACAGTGAACAGAGTTACAGTTTTGCAGCAGTTGAATTCACGTTCTTGGGAATTTGTTTAATTTGAAAGAGATTTGATTAAATTAATTATAATTATGTGGTTGTATTACTATATATTATCTGAGCATTGATGTTTAATGAGTGTGCAAGAGAAGACCATAGAGAATGCGTGTGTTGTACATACTTTACTTTTTAAAGCAAACCTCAAATTCGATTTGAGGCGATTTTTTCAAGATATGCACTTTTGTCTTTTTCTTACCCCTCGACAATGTTTTGATTTTAGGTGGGTAAATTCCTTATCAGGCCCTGTCAGAAACTAAATTTTCTATTCAGTACCCCTACGAAAAAATCTTACTGTTAAGTACCCATCTGCAAAAAGTTGTGTGTTTAATACCCCTGAACGGACGGAAATACCCTTTCCTGATATTAAATTGGGCATTATAAAATTAAAATAACAATATTTATTGGTATAATAACGAAAATAGATGGTATAATCTCCTCAATTTCTGGTATAATAGCAAAATCAGTTGGTATAATGCCTAATTTTTTTTGTATAAATTATAATACCTTTATTTATTGGTATAATTACGAAAATAAATGGTACAATTTCCATAATTTCTAGTATAATAGCATAATCAGTTGGTATAATGTCCAATTTCATTTTATAAAATTTGAATTATAATAACGTAGTATAATGTTCGAACATTTGGTATAATTTCTACAAATTTCTGGTATAATTTCAATTTTATTGGTATAATAACAAGTTTTGTTGGTATAATTCATGTGAAATAATTTATTCAACTTCAATGGAATATGTGAGACAGGGGTATTTTCGTCTTTTTAACGCTAAAAAGACCTTTTTAGGTACTGCAGAGGAATAAATTTTCAGATAGGTACTTATAAGGAAGAAATAATTCGAGTGGTATTTAAGAGGAAGTTTAAAATTTGAGAGGGACTGATAAGGAATTAACCCTTGATTTTATTACAACTTTCCATGCTAAGCTTTTGTTTCCTTTTCTCTTGCATGGTCAGATGTGTAAAAAAAAGGTAAGAATATTAACTGAAACGGTTTCATTTTATTAATTATGATTTTATTAATTTTTTTTTAACCATGGAAATTAAAATGAGAATGTGGTATGGTAGGCGTTTTCTTGTTTCCTTGAAATATCTTTCGTTTTGTTTTTTAAGAGATATGGTGAAAATCTTTTGTTGGGTGGAATAAAGTAAATAATAATAAAATAATTAAAGAAAAGGTCGCTTTCAAAATCTTGGTGATAATGACTCGGCGACAAGGATAAGATCTCGTCTTGAAATTACGCATATGCCCTTAACAGGTAAACAACATTACGTAATGATTTTGTTTGAAATATGAGCAATAAAAATCATAAACGCTATGATGTTACATGAAGGGGCTAAGCCGTATTTCCCTTTCTTCGTTTATTAAAAAATACGAATAAAAATTCATCCGTACAACGTAAAATAATGTGGCGTTTCTTTTGTCACTTTTATGTCTCCCTTGTATAATAATAGCGAGTATATATAGAAATTTCAAGTAACGCACGCTAATAATTGTAAACTATTTAGGCGCAATAGAAAATAATTCAATAAATATGTACGCAAGTGTATTTGATAAATTAAAATAGCCACGAGGAAAGTTAGATTTTGATGAGTACGCCAGGCCGGTGGAACCCAGCAAACAAACAAAAATATATTTTATTTTATTAAGCATGCCTAACTATAAACGGCTCAATTTCAAAAAATTTAATAATAAAATTAAAAAAAATATCTGACTATTCTTTAGTTACTATTCTTAGTTAATCTAATACCTTTAATTTTATAAAATCTACAAAAATTAAATTTAATTTATAATATCAATTAAGTATTTTAATTAAGACAAAATTTAATATATTATTGTAATTTGAGTGTGCAAATAGTAGTAGTATATATTGTAGCTCCGTTCTTGCACACAATAAGGAAAAAGATTTAAATTTATTTCATATTGAAATTAGTCGGATGATATTAAGTATTCAAAAAATAATATAAAAATAGTTTGAATATATGAACCCTACATGACCATTAAGCTCATAAGTATTGAAGAGGCTATCGACTGAAATCAATTCTCTGATGAATTCCTAATTGAGCTGCTCTTCTCTTGATCTTGTACGATTGTGATTATGAGTAGAACAATGACAGAATTTGTAATCGTGCGTGTGTGTGTTGAGCAAGAAATCAATTACGTGGTTCGATCCTTTTGGGATCTACATCCACGGCCAAAGGTAAATCGATCTTATTGAGGTATACTCTTTTACAGCAGTGCATATACAGATGAACTCTCTCTCTCTGTTCACTCAACGAAGAAGATGAAGTTTTTCTTTTGATCAAAATCTTCTCAGCTCGTCTTTTCCCGCGTTTTATCGCTTCACGTGTATTCTGTTTTGTTCAACGAACTCTTGAGTTTATTCCTTCTTCAGTAGTAATCGTCATTCGCAGCAGCAGCTTCAAATGAGCTCTTATTCCCAAGAAACGCTTTAGCAACTTCAGCCTTCCTTCTTCAACGTTTCTTTGGCCTTCATATATATAAAACCTTCAGTATATGTTTTTGCCTGCAACGAGACCAATCTGTGTCTCCTTATTTGAATTTGCCTCCACAAATCTCCACCTCAAAATCAAATTATCCTTGATTTACCTTTGGCTAACCTTCCCTTGTTGTCAGGGAAGCGAAAGACAACCAATCCTCTCCAAGCACAACTCAAATTTAGTGCTTGAAAGAGGTTTAGTTATCATATCAGCTGGGTTCGATTCTGTTCTGATTTTCCTTACCTTCACAGCTCCCTTGTCAATGACATCTCTGATAAAATGCAGCCTTATATCAACATGCTTTGTTCGCTCGTGGTACACGCTGTTCTTTGACAGCTGAATTGCTCCCTGATTATCACAGTGGACGTCAATGTGTGATTGATGGATACCAAGTTCATTCACTAACCCTCTCAGCCATAGAGCTTCTTTAACAGCTTCGGTGAGTGCTATGTATTCTGCCTCCGTTGACGACAATGCCACAATCTTTTGCAGGTTCGCTTTCCAGCTAATGGCAGTTCCATACGAGGTGAATACATATCCTGTCAGAGATTTTCTGGAATCCCGACAACTAGCAAAATCCGAATCAACAAAACCCATCACTTGACCACTGCCCTGTTCTATTTTCTGATACTCGAAGATCAGTCCTTTGCTAAGTGTTCCCTTGATATACCTCAATACCCATTTAAGAGCTGTCCAGTGGAGCCTTCTCGGGTTACTCATGTATCTGCTAACCATACTGACAGCGTAAGAAAGGTCAGGCCTTGTACAGACCATAGCATACATGATTGACCCTACCACACTTGCATATGGAATCTGCTTCATGTACTCAGCTTCTTCTCTTGTCATATCATCAGTGCCTTGGCTTAACTTGAAGTGGGAAGCGATAGGAGTCGATGCCCTTTTGCACTCGCTCATCTCGAATCGCCTCAGCACTCCTTCCAGATACATTTTCTGAGATAAACAGAGCATTCTTTTACTCCTATTGCGAATGATCTCAATCCCAAGTATCTTTCCTGCAGCTCCTAAATCCTTCATGTCGAATTGTGTCTTCAGTGAGTTTTTCAGTCCTTGTATCTCCTTCATATCTTGACAAGCTATTAGCATATCATCTACATACAACAAGAGATACATCCAACACCCATTCGAACATAACTTGTAGTATACACAAGCATCATATCTACTTCGCATAAACTGATTTTCTATCATAAACTTGTCAAACCTTTTGTTCCATTGTCGAGGCGATTGTTTCAAGCCGTACAACGACTTCTTGAGGAGGCACACCTTATTCTTGTCCTCAGCTTTTGTATATCCCTCTGGCTGATTCATATAGATCACCTCATCAAGCTCTCCATACAGAAAAGCAGTTTTAACGTCGAGTTGTTCAAGGTGCATGTCTAGCTGATTTACCATAGACAGAACTAGCCTTATAGACCGGTGTTTCACCACAGGGGCAAATATCTCATTGTAGTCTACTCCCTCTCGCTGTGTGAATCCCTTGGCGACTAACCTTGCCTTGTACCTCACTGATTTTCCTGTGCCAGTCTCAGTTTTCTTCTTGAAAATCCATTTGCAGCCGACAATCTTCTGATTTTTAGGTCTGTCGACTAGTTTCCATGTTGCATTCTGCCTCAAGGAAGACATCTCTTCATTCATGGCTTCCTTCCATTTTCTGCTCTCACTCCCTTTTATAGCTTCTTGGTATGAGCATGGTTCGCCATGGTCAGGATCTTCAGCAGCCAAGAAAGCATATGCTATCATATCAGCATAGCCAAATCGACTGGGAGCTTTAGTCTGCCTTCTTGCCCTATCCCTCACTAGGTTGTAGTCTCCTTGGTCTTCCTCCAAATCTGGTTCTAGTTCTTCCTCACCTAGCAAGTCATCAGTTTCTTGGACTGTGTCATTAGCTGCATCACGTTCCAATGGTTGCTGCTCCACCTCAACTCCTACAGATTTAGCTCTCTTATTATTTTCAATTTCTGGGCTGGTTTTCTCTCGCGCTTTGCAAGCCATTTCCTTTTCATTAAACACCACATCCCTACTGATTATACATTTTCCCATACCAGGTTCTAGGCACCACAGTTTGTAGCCTTTCACCCCTTCAGGATATCCGATGAATGCGCACTTAACAGCCCGAGCATCAAGCTTGTCTGTTCTTGAGTGTGCATAGGCCGTGCAACCATATACTCTGAGATGTTGCAAACTTGGTGGACGCCCCGTCCATACTTCCTCAGGCGTTTTTAAACCTATTGCAGCAGAAGGGCTTCTGTTAATCAAATAGGCTGAAGTCGCCACAGATTCTGCCCAAAACTTCTTAGCTAAACCAGCAGCTAACATAATGCAACGGGTTCGTTCTAGCAAGGTTCTGTTGTACCGTTCAGCTAGCCCGTTTTGTTGTGGGGTGTATGGCACAGTCCTATGCCTCGCCAACCCTTCGCTTTTACAGAATTCATCAAACTCACTCGAGCAGAACTCCAACCCATTGTCCGTTCGAAGCGTCTTAACCTTCCTTCCTGTCTCAGTTTCTACTAGCAGTTTCCAGGTTTTGAAATGTTTCAGAGCTTCATTTTTGGTCTTCAATATTTTTACCCACACCTTTCTTGAGTGGTCATCAATAATAGACATGAAGTATCTGCCACCTGATAAGGATTCTACTCTTGAAGGTCCCCACAAATCTGCATGAACATAGTCCAAAATGTTAGCTGCAACATGTCTACCCGAGCTGAATTTCACTCTGTGTGACTTCCCTAGAGTGCAGTTTTCACAGAATTCAATCCCCTTAATCTGTTGCGTTCCAAGTAACCCTTGCTTCGACAACTCTACAAGTCCCTTTTCACTCACATGGGCTAATCGTTGATGCCACAACCAAGCATTATCCTCACTTCTTGCCGCTGCTACACATCCAACTGTAGTCGAACCTTGCAAGAAATAAATTCCATTTTGCCTTAGTCCCCTCATCACTATTCTTGATCCTTTACAGACTCGAATTTGACCTGACTCCACCTTGATTGTGTATCCTTTTTCATCAAACATCCCAACAGAAATAAGATTTCTTTTCAAGCCAGGAACAAACCTGACCTCTTTCAAGATTGCTTCGCAGCCATCATGTAAAGTCAAGGCTATATCACCAATGCCTTGAACCTCTAGAGGATTATCATTCCCCAGCAGAACCGAGCCTCCATTTACCAGCTTTAATCCCTGAAACCAAGACTTGTTGCTGCTCATATGAAAAGAGCAGCCCGAGTCTAGTATCCAAGCTGACTCTGAGGATCTTTTTCCAACTGTTAAAACCTCTGCTGAATCGTATCCATCCATCATTACTGATGCGTCTGTCGTGCCTTTGTTGTTTCCTGAGTCCTTAAACCTGTTGGGACACATACGTTTGATATGCCCTTCCTCGTGACAGTGAAAACACCTCATCACCTTTCCTTTTGATGTTGATCTACTGAACTTTCTTCCCTTGTTCTGTTCCCTTTTCTCTGATCTTCCTCGCACATGAAGACCTTCAGCCACCACAGACTTCACCTCTGTCTTACTACTTAAAATCTTTGTGCAGATGGCAGATTGCACATCATCAAGCTTCAGGGCATCTCTCCCATACAACAGAGATTCTTTAAAGGTGGAATAGCTTTTTGGTAACGAACAAAGAAGAAGCAGGGCGGGCTTGATCCTCATCTTCGAGCTTAACCCCTATATTCTCAAGATCAAGAATAAGTTTATTAAACGTGTCCATCTGTTCATCTATCGGCTTCTCTTCAACCATCCGAAACGAATACACAGCTTGCTTCAGATATAACCTGTTGGCCAAAGACTTTGTCATGTAAAGTTTTTCCAGCTTTTCCCAAAGTTCCTTCGCATTTTTTTCTTTCGACACTTGCCTCAGCACCTTGTCTCCTAGACTCAAGATAATGACACTGTGAGCCTTTTGTATAATCGCTGTCTTGTCAGCTGTACTCATGGTGGCAGGCAATGTTTCCGCGCCCTTCACTGCGTCTTGCAGTCCTTGATGAACGAGCAATGCCTGCATCTTCACCCGCCACAATCCAAAATCATTTGAACCCGTGAATTTGTCTACCTCGAACTTTGCCGAACTCATCTTGACTCGCGTTCGATTCCACGGCTCGCCGCACCAATTGAAGAGGCTATCGACTGAAATCAATTCTCTGATGAATTCCTAATTGAGCTGCTCTTCTCTTGATCTTGTACGATTGTGATTATGAGTAGAACAATGACAGAATTTGTAATCGTGCGTGTGTGTGTGTTGAGCAAGAAATCAATTACGTGGTTCGATCCTTTTGGGATCTACATCCACGGCCAAAGGTAAATCGATCTTATTGAGGTATACTCTTTTACAGCAGTGCATATACAGATGAACTCTCTCTCTCTCTGTTCACTCAACGAAGAAGATGAAGTTTTTCTTTTGATCAAAATCTTCTCAGCTCGTCTTTTCCCGCGTTTTATCGCTTCACGTGTATTCTGTTTTGTTCAACGAACTCTTCAGTTTATTCCTTCTTCAGTCGTAATCGTCATTCGCAGCAGCAGCTTCAAATGAGCTCTTATTCCCAAGAAACGCTTTAGCAACTTCAGCCTTCCTTCTTCAACGTTTCTTTGGCCTTCATATATATAAAACCTTCAGTATATGTTTTTGCCTGCAACGAGACCAATCTGTGTCTCCTTATTTGAATTTGCCTCCACAAGTATCAAATAGCTTGATAGCTTTTGGAGCCCCAGTCCGATGAAAATAAAATCAAGAAGTCGAAAGCCTAAGAGAGTGAAGAGTATCGTAGATTTAGCTTAATAGCTTTTTCTATTATAGGTTCTTTAGTTCTTGGTATTAGATAATGAGTTTTATTTTCTGTAGGTTTTTGTCCCCTGTGGACTTTTTTTTCTCCGTGTGGGAGTATTATGCCCTGTGTGGGGTTCTATTTCCTCTTTTGATGACTTGTTTCCGTTTGACGCAATGCGAGACCAAACGACTCTATGCGTTGTTTAGCATGTTTGTAGCTTTGTTTTTAACGACAATTAATCGAAAAAACTAACGCATCATATCCTCTTTGTGTTTTGTCCCCTTGTGGGGTCCACGAACCAAATTTATACTTACCTTTTGCGTGCCAAAGTCTTATATTTTCCTTGGACGAACCCTCTATGATTATATGTGTTTTACTTATTTAATTAGTCAAAATAACAGATATTTATTGATCAATACTCTCTACAATGTATTACATACTCCTTATTCGCAATAACTATAAATTAACTTAATCTATTGTGTCTATCAAATTAATCTTTAAAGAGAAGTGAATGCTAGGATATCTATTATATGATTCGATATCACATGATATGATATGGCTTCCCGATACATTACGTACATGCAAATATATATGTGGATTTGAGCATCTAAATCTTGAAATATCAAACATGGAATCTTATAAAACGAAAAGTTCATGCATATCAATCATATCATTAACGACTCGATAATCATCTTCTTAGGCCGGTTACCTTACTATAGATGTTACGATTTTTTTTTTCCATGCCTTATCAAATTTTGTAAGCAATAATCTTGCCAAAAGTCAAGTGAAGACTTCAAATATTAATATTTTTTATTAATATACTTTTTTAAAATTTGACAATGGTCGCGTCGTGATGAAAGATGAGTCTTTCGAATCTTTAACTCTGAAGCCCAATATAAGTTGAAATGGGCCTATTCGATATAAAATACAAGCAATAATGGGCTTAAACTATTATAAGACCTTTATTTTATCATTATGATAGCTATTTCTCTTTATCTAAAATTATTTAGGTCCCTTTCCTCTTTTATACGTTTATGCTCTTCTTTGAATAAATTCGACGCGACATTCGAAAACACAAAGTCAACAGCGATGAAAACACGACGATTTAGTATCTTATCACATGCATTTCGATGTAATAATAGACAAAGGTTTAAACTAAACATAGTACGATAATGACATTCTTGTTAATGAATTTTAATAATAATTTGACATTAAATTAGAGTTTATTTTGGGGGCTCAATGCGAATCAGCAGTCAGCACTTGCTTCCACTAGCGAATTACTTTTTATATATTACATGGTTAATGGCAATAATGGTGATAGTATACAAATAAGATATTTGAATAAAATCTTCTCCGAATCTAAGCATCGTCGAGATATACGATTTCAATTACCTTAAAATATTATTATTGGACTAATCCTTTCCCATTATCAGCACTGTTGGAACTTGTCTTTGGAATAATAATGATAATTTAACAACATATGTCCGTCCAAGGTGATAACGTATTTTATTATATCATTACACCAATAAAAATGTGGATAGCAATTGTTAAACAGCCAATTTACCTAAAGGTAAACACTCGATAATGATATTTTGAGTCGATTTAGGATACGAATTTAATCGAAGTATGAACTCTACGAACAAAACTCTTGCGTTATCTATCGCCAGCATCTTCAACCCCTCCTAAAAATTCAGTTAATTCAGCACACTATTACATTACAGTTGCTACAGTTCTTTTATGACAACTCATAAACTCTATTTTCTATCTAATTTACTCCAACCCATTAACTCTATATTCTACTTTAACAATCAATATATTAAACTTTATATTATAATAACTAAAAAGTCAATAAATTATAATAATTAATATTTAAATTAAGTTAAATTATAAAATGATCATACTATTTAATTATAATTTTATTAAATTAAAAGGAAAATACCAATAAATAAAAGGAATTTAAAATTATTTTACTTTTATTATTATTATTATAAGAAAACATCAAATATTTTAATAAATAAATAAATAACATATATAATAGAAACTACAACTCTATTTTTGTGTTGAAAATTGTGCATAATCTAAAACTAGAATTTCTTTGCTAATCAATACAATATTAGTGTTAACTATTGATTCAAATTGGGATAAAGATGTACTCTTCCTATTTTTCTTACAAAATAAAGTACCCGTTCGATTAAGAGACGCTCAAATTTTATTTCAATGAAATATATATTATAATAAGGGTTAATTTAACTTCAGGCCTATTAATATGTTTGGGTTTGGGTTCAGGCCCCATTAGATTTTGCTTTATGATTAAAGACCCACTTTTCGAAAAATTCAGAGGTCAGTCCCTAAAATGACGCGAAAAGACATATTTAACGCTGACATATGCCAAATTTACGTCTGATACCTAAATGATCCGATAACAAGTTTCCAAACAATTATAACAGTTTTGCGTTGAAAAAAAAAACACTTCCTTTCATCTGGATAACAACGTTTTGTATTGAGTACCATATGGTGTCTATTTAGTAACAAATGATGTCGCAGAAGTAACACATCATTCAAAAATAATACCGCTTTCTGCAACATCATTTGTTAATGTGCTATTGCAGGAAGCGGTATTATTTTGAATAATGTGTTACTTGTGCGACATCATTTGTTACTAAAAGACACCATATGGTACTCAATACAAGACTGTTGTTATCCAGATGAAAGGAAGTATTTTTTCAGCACAAAACTGTTATAATTGTCATATAAGGTTTAGGGTTTAGGTTTCGATATTGTTTTTGAATGATGTGTTACTTGTGCGACATCATTTGTTACTAAGTAGACACAATATGGTACTCAATACAAGACCGTAGTTGTCCAAATGAAAGGAAGTGTTTTTTTCAGCGCAAAACTGTTATAATTGTCATATGTGGTTTAGGGTTTAGAGTTCGGTATTGTTTTTTATAGATGTGTTACTTCTGCGACATCATTTGTTACAAAATAGACACCATATAGTACTCAATACAAGACTGTTGTTATCCAAATGAAAGGAAATGTTTTTTCAGCGAATAACTGTCACATGGTAATCATTAGCATTTCGATTGCCCGTGATCCTCCTATTTTGAACTCTGAGAAGGGTTCAATGAACGCTTCTTGAACCCTCCACCCGACCATCCCCCTGTTTCCCTAGACAGAAAATTCATCATTATAGGGAGCAATGCTCCTATAATAGATTATCAATTTTCAATCTCGAAACGTGTAATAAGATCGAAACGCTAATGATTCGATCTTTTATAGGATAACACTAATGGTCGTCGTGCCGGGTTTAGGATTTAGGGTTTACGGTTTAGACTTTAGGATGTAATACCACATGATGGAAAATAGAGTAACGTTTATTGTTTATTTAGTAACAGATACTTTACTTTTAGTACCACTTTAGATAATCTATGTAACGCTTCAATTTTATGTAGTAAAAAACAGTTTGATGCCAAAAATTATCGAAACAGATCTGCTATACAAAATACCACATCAATACTTATGAAAAACAAAACAAGGTGTTAACAATCTACTGTGCTCGATCAGTATGAAAAGGGGCGTTCGATAGTCCGATATAATCAATATGTCTATTAATAACATTTTACTATCGATAAGTAACGCCTTATGACGTTAAAGTAACACTTATGGTTTTTACGGTAACAAATCAGTATAATTGTGTAACATAGAACTGACGTCAAATACTCATTCAGAAATCACTTTATTAAGGGTGATTTCGTCAAAACACAGTTTTGGGTCCTTTTCAAATAAATATTCAACAACTAGGTCCTTAAAACTAAAGAAAATCCTAACAGATCCTGATTACTAATTTTAAAATATAGGAGGGTCTGACATAAAATTTGCCCTTATAATAAAATAAACCCATCACAACATGACAATGTTCCTCACATTTGACTCTTAGTCTTTTGAAAAGTTTCCAAATAAACAAACACAAAAGAACGTCCACTCAAATGAAACCTGCTTTCTTTTCTTGTCTCTGACCTATCTGACATCCCACTACTCTCTCTCTCTCTAATAATTTGATCTCTAGCAAAGTTTCATGTGTTGAACCAAACTTTATGTAATAAATAAACTAAAACCTTTACTCCATTTTTGGTAAAAACTAGAAATTCATCCCTCTTCAGAAGATAGATCGCGGTCCCTTCACAAAGCTACGCTGCAAATTTAAGGTAATTTGAGGTGCTTCGTCCTCCTAATTAATTATGTGAAAATCAAAACTAGCTTATTATTTGCTAGGCAGCCCTTTTCAGATTTGCTTCCATCTTTTTTCTTGCTTTTTTTTTTTCTTTATATTGCTGATAGTTTTGATGGTCCAATGACAGAATCTTCTTCTAATTTCTTGATACTCGTTAGGTGAAGCTTATGATGGGATTTAATTTAAACGACATATGTTCTTGTAATAATTAATTAGTACATTTGGCTGTTATTGAATGGGGGGAAGCTGCAAAGGTTTCATCTTTTTCTTTCTGTAATAAGCATATATAGCGTCTGATGATGAGTTGCCTTAGTTAGGGTTTGTGATTTTGTGCCTTGGAAGAGAAATCTGAGGACCGAAGATTGGTGGTAAAAAGTTCTCAAAGATATATATACATACACAGATACATACACATGCCTCTGAATCTCAACCTTGATCTGTCCGAAGAAGACGAAGAATCAGATATTATTGCTAGACAAGAACAACCCTACCTAATGCTAGGGTTCGGAGAAGACCATGAGGGAGGATCCGAACCCGAACCCGAATCCAAGAAAACCCGACTCTTTTCCTGCAACTACTGCCGAAGGAAATTCTACAGTTCGCAGGCGTTGGGTGGGCACCAAAACGCTCACAAGAGAGAGCGAAGCCTTGCAAAGCGAGCGGTGAGGATGGGCGGCGGTGCCTTGGCTTCTCTGCCGCCGTTTTTGGCATTCAGATCTCTGGGCGTAGAAGCGCACGCCTCCATGGCGGCGGCGGTGCGCGGCGGTGATGCTATTGGTAACAGCAGGCCTGCGACGGCGATGGTAAGTGGCGGCGGTGGGGCCGGCAGGTTTTTTTTGGGTCAGTATTGCGTTGGGTCTTCGCAGCAGGTTTGTACGGCGGCGGCGCTGATGGATGGGTCGCCGTCGCCTTGGCCGGGAAGTTTCAGACAAGTCGACGATGGTTGTTGTTCGAATAATTATCTAATAAGGGACGACGACGGTGGAGCAGAAGGTTTTATGGCGGCGACGGCGGAGGCTCATCGTCGTCAAGAAGATAGGGAGGAAGATCCGTCGGTTCTTGATCTGAACCTTTCACTCTGACACGTTTTTTAATCTTTAATTTCTGCTATTGTTTTTTTCTTTTCCCTGAATATATACTGTATAGATATTTATTTGTGTAAGAGATGATGATTACTGAATAATGTGAATGGAGAGAGACGACGATCAGAGTTATAAATTGTATGCAATTTGTATCATCTTCCTTTAGATAAGATTGGTTTATTGCCTAAGAAGAATGAGATAGAAGGTGATACATAACAAACACACATGTAAGAAATCCTTATCTTAACGCTGCTATTAAGACCATCTCCAACCGATAAACGCATTCTCAAACTCAAACGCATTCTCAAACTCAAAATGCAGTAATTCTTCTCCAACCGATCAACTCATTCTCAAACTCAATAGACTATTTTGTACTCCCTCCGTCCCATAAGTTTATGGACATTTGGGTATTGGCACGGGAATTAAGAAACTGAATATTTTAATAATATAGTGTGTTGGAAAGGTAAAAAAAGTGTATGTTTTGGCACGTCTTTTGATGATATTTAATATTATTATATTGATTGTTTGTGGTAGTTTTTTGCTATAAAAGGAAATGTCCAAAATGGTTTGGGACGCCCGATATAGTAAAATGTCCAAAACGGTTTGGGACGGAGGTAGTAATATTCACTTCCACACCAATTTCTACAAATTTCAATAGTACCCACACAACTTTACAAATTAGACTACAAAATATTATTATAGATTTAATCGAAAAAAATTAATAAGGTTAATAATAAAAATATCATTAAAAACACGACACCTATAATATATTTATAGAAATAAAAAGCATCGAAAATATTACATATGAATGTGTTATTATAGTCTTATGATATGTACTTTTAAAGGAGAAATTATTGATATCAATATCTATTGGGCCGTTCAAATGGGGTAATGTAATGTTATGACAACTTTTTCTGCATTTTGTCCCCTTTTTCTTACAGTCGTCCTTCATCTGTCCTTTTTTCAGCTTTTTTGTGACAGAAAGTGAAAATTCGAGACTTGAATGCAAATTAAAAAATTCAATCGCATAATAACTAATTCGAACGCAAACATGCGTTTTTTCATGTGAGAGAAATTAGAAATCTCATTTTGAGTTTAGTTTTTGTTATCGGTTGAAGTAAATTTATGAATTTTTTTGGTTTTTTGAGTTCGGTTGGAGATGCTCTAAGCTAGTTGAAAATCGTTTTTTCTTTAGTTTTCTTCTCCTCACCACGATCCAAACACACCCCAAAAGGCCATAAAACAAAATAATTCCACCAACAAAAAGGACAAAAACAAATTAACCAATCTTCTTCCCGAGTAGATTAAAAAGAGTTCCACACAAAAAAAGTCAATCCAAACAACAAATTCAAATGACTCAAAGAAAATAACCAAGATAAATAATACTCTGTTCACCTCACATCAGCCGAAGTAAACGAATCCACGAACCCCTCGGGCCGACTCGTCGAACCTCCGGGCCCCCAGCTCGAGCCCTCGAGGCCCGTCGTGCCTTCGAGGGCCCGCCACTTCTTAACGGCTTCGGACAAACCCACTTCATAATCGATCCCATATTCGTCATCCGGGTCGACCCGCTCCGACGGTTCCCAAAGCTCGGCCAGCGAGGACAGAACGTTGACCACATGGCTCATGTCGGGCCTACGGTAGGGCTCCCTCGCCGAGCAGTGGCCCGCCAGCTCAGCGACGGTTCTTATGCTCGAGAGCGTCTCCTCGTCGGGATTGATAACCAGCGACGGGTCGATGGCTTTGCGAAAGGTTTTCTCGTCGGCCAGCGCACGGCGAAACCAAGGCACCAAGTGTCGGGATTCTTCGGGCAACGACTCGTCTAGGGCTTTTCGGCCAGTGATTATCTCCATGAGGATCACTCCAAAGGCAAACACGTCGATCTTCGTAGTCACTCGCCCCGTTGCTGCATAGGAAAAAAAAAACAAATTTATGGATTTATTTCGAAATTGGCGTTACATATTTCGTCGCCCATGCAGATATTCCGGTGTCATAAAATTTTAGAACATTAAGTTTTAAAAATGAAGCAGCTTGAGGACGATCAACTGAAAACCTAATTTCAGGCCTGATTCTGACGTTAATTTCAGGCAGAAATTTGAATTTTTGCGTTAGTCGTTCTGAAATTGCTTCATTTCTTAAACATAGTTTCCTAAAATTGTGGCCCACCAATTACGCGTCCATACAACAATGCCATTCCACCTAAAATATGATTAGAGCTAAGATATTCACGACACCTATATCTGAAGAAAAGAAAAAGATGTCAAAAGTTCTAATTTTAATCGATCATACAACCATAATGTCCTCATACGCATAACCCAACATAATCCGTCAGAACCCTAAAATAATAGGTCAGAACTTTAGAATTGGGGACAAAATCAAGGGTTCCGATGAATAATGTCCCTATAAAGTCAAACCCTGAATTCGTAATCCCTATAACGGGCACTTCCTATTAGTTACGGGACCAAAAATACTTAAGCCTAAAAGTTTTAGGCCACCCTAAAATTAAACTTTCAAAAAAGTTCAAATCTTTTAATCGATCATATACGACGAACTCACCCGCATATTCCGGCGCGAGGTACCCGAAAGTACCGGCGAGCTTCGTCGCGATCGAAGCCTTCCCGTCAGGAGCCAAACGAACGAGCCCGAAATCCGCGACCTTAGCCCTCATATCCTCCCCCAATAGAATATTCGACGGCTTTAGATCCCTATGAATGAAGCTCTGCTGAGCCAAGCCGTGTAAATACTCGACCCCACGAGCCACGTCCAGGGCCACGGCTAGCCGCTCGGTCCACTCGAGCGGCTCCAAATTCTCCTCTCTCCACCCAAAAAGGAACCGACTCAGCGTCCCCCGAGCCAGGTACTCGAACACGAGCAACCTCTCATGACCGTCCAAGCAGTACCCCAATAGCGCGACCAAGTGCTTGTGCCTCACCTTCGTAAGCACCGAAATCTCCGCCCGAAACTCTTCCAAGCCCTTCCCGTCGGTCGCCGCCCCGCCCAACGACTCCATCCTCTTGACCGCTATTAAACTCCCGTCGGGCAGCTGCCCCCTGTAGACCGTCCCGAACCCGCCCCGACCCAAAATGTTTTCTCGGCTGAAGTCGCCCGTCGCCGCCCGAAGCACGTGGATGGAGATCGCCATGCTGCCCGCCTCCGCTACGTGGGCCCCGCCCGAGACGGTTACCTTGATTTCCCCATTTGTGCGTGGAGGCAGGAGAGCTTCGTCGTTTCTCTTACGTTTGATCCTACGAAGGAAGAAAACGAGCAAACCAAGAAATGATATAGCGCAAACTCCGCCGAGCACAGAGCCCACAGCAACGCCGGCGTGGGGCTTCTTCTTGTTCGATGATTCATTCCCAGTCGAAGGGTCTTTTCCTATGTTTGGATTCCCAGAAGTTGCTATTTTGACGCCGTTCTTGAAAGGCGGGACCGGCCCGTAGATCTGATTGTTCGAGACGTCCAATTCTTGGAGGCTCGGGAGATTTGCGAGCTCGTCGGGGATCGTCCCTGTTAATGTGTTGTCGGAGAGGATCAGCACACGCAGAGAACCGAGCTTGGAGAAGCTAGGCGAAATCGTCCCGTTTAAGCCCATCTTGTGAAAGTTCACCACCGTAATTTCCCCGCCGTTACAGGTAATCCCGACCCAAGAACTGGTAACAACGCACGGGTCGTTTCCCTTCCATCCCTTCGCCAAAACGGTTGGGTATCCAAAGCTTTCGGCTATGGAGAGCAGAGCGTTCACACGAGAATCGCAGCCCTCGCCTGGGCTCGGTTTGCAGAAGCTGTTCCTCCCTGGCAATGAATCGACGTTTACAGAGGGAGAAAACGCCGGCGTAGGCCCTTGTAATAGGTTGTTGGTAAGGTTCACAGTGATGAGGCTCTTCAATCCCATCAAAGAAGGAGGAACTGGGCCTGTTAAGGTGTTGTCTCTCAAGCTCAGATTCCGAAGCAGAGTTAGGTTTGAAAAGTCTGGCAATGGCCCTGTAAATGAGTTTCCGTTCAGCCAAGCTTCGACCAGTGACGTCATGTTCTGTAAGACGGCGACGGTGCCGTTCAGCCGTGAAGGGCTAGCCTGGCCGTTGAGCCACAGGGAAGTGATGGAAGAGCCTGCGAACGAAGAAGGTAGAGGGCCTTCTAAGGAATTTGAGGAGAGATGAAGGGTTGTGAGGCTGGGGAAACAGCTGGGTCCGAAGAAATTGGGCAGATTCCCCACCAAATTGGAGGAATAGGCGGAGAAGATTTGCAGCTCAGACGCCGATTTCATTCCGGCGGGTATGACCCACGGGTCGAACGGGTTGTTGTCCATGTAGACCTGCGTCAGGGAGGTCATTCCGTCGAACAAATCGGAGGGGACGGCGGTGAATCTGTTGCTGCTGAGAATCAGCGACGTTAACTTGCTCAGGCCGGCGAGGCTCGGCAGAGGGCCGCCGAGGCTGTTGTACTGTAGTTCGAGGATCTGAAGCTCGGCGAGGTTGCTTAGGGTTTGGGGAAGCGAACCGGTTAACTTCTTGTTGGATTTTATTAAGATAAATGGGCTTTGGGCCCAAATGGGTATTAACCCATTAATAAAATCCGTTTTGGTTTTTATTAAATTGGGAAGCCATCGAATGTCGAAACGAGAAATCGTTGAAAGATTACGAATCTATATTTCACGGGAAATCTAACGAATATTAATACACTCAAAACCGATATCGGGTGAATGAGAAATTAATTTTCGAAGTTGGCCCAATAATCATTAAAATGGTTGGTAGTGTTTAAGTGGGGAATCAAGTGTCCCACATTGGTTAGACACTAAGAAAATCTTCACTATATATATAGAAACCCATGTGGGTTTATTCAAAAGGGCTTGCCATGTGTATAGCTTAAATGGGCTTGTGGGCTTAAGTGGGTTTAAGTGGGCTTGAGAAACTTGGGTGAGTTTTGGCCCAAATAACAGCCCGGTGCGAGTCGGTGCCTCGCACCGACGAGCACCGAGCCCGAGGCCGTGCCCGTGGCCGAGGCCGTGCCAAAGTGCGCAATGGGCGCTTTGAGGCGCGCACTTTGCACTTCGCACGACGCATCGGAGCGAGGAGCTACTTAAATTTTTCCTCCGGTAGGCGGCGACGGCGACGGTACCGGTGACATGGCAGTCGAGGTGAGGATGATTGGGCAGCCCAGATGTGATGGCTTGATCCATTTGATCAATTGGGCTGAAGTGGGTTGTTGGGCTAATTCGGCCCAACTCAAGGAAGTGTCGGTCGGCCCAACTAGAGGCGTCGGTAGCCGCCTCGGGCCGTCGGTCGGAGAATCGGGCCGCCGCCGGTGGGACACGCCTGAGATTCGGGCTGTCGGCCCGAGAATCGGGCCTGTCGCGGGCCGGTAAATAAACCGACAGTCCAATAGTTGCAAAATGTTGCAATATAGTCCCTGAAAAATTACAGAAGTAGCCTAGCAAGTTCTCGAATTTGCGGAGAGGTCCCTGCGGGAAAAAGTCTATAAATAGACCCCAAATGAGTTGGAAAATTCATTCACTTCAACCCACATAAATTATATCATTCACTCCCAACTCCCTAAAATCCCGAAGCAAGAAAAATTCAGTTTCGAGTACGATTCGTCGTAAAACTCTAGTCGTTGTGCTGCGATTATGAGTTAAGAAAATGTCGTTGTATCTTGGAGACGATCGCTGCTAACCGAAAGCACTTAATATCGGGGCGATTTCGTCTTACGGACAGTGTGTCCAACACACGCCTCGACTACGTCTACTGTTATGGATAGTCTTCATCAACTCCAGGCGTATTTATTCTTCATGCTGTGTACTATAGTTATCACATATGCCCTCATCATTATCTGGGTACTGGCGAACTGCACCTGCGTTTGAAGAACACTCCATCTTCCGACTATCTACTGCCGAAGTTTATCCATTGCCAAAGCTCTCTGCCGCCGACCAGACGCAACCTGAGAAACAACAATCGTAAGACGAAATTTTTGTTCGTGATCTGATCGATGGCAACCAATGCACCAACGATCCCTGCCAGCAGCCACGCCGAACGTCCTGCCAAGTTCAATGGGACGGAGTTCAAACGCTGGCAGCAAAAGATGATGTTTTACCTAACAACTCTTCACCTCGTAAGATTCCTGAAGGAGCTCGCTCCTACGGTGACAGAAGTCGCCCCACCAGCTGAGGGTGAAAACCCTGACGATGCAGACTATGCTGCTCGTGTCGCTCAGTCTGAGCAAGAAAAGGCTGCGTTAGACGCATGGAATCATAATGATTTCATGTGCCGCAACTATATTCTGAACGCCCTAGACGATTCCCTATACAACGTCTATGCAGTGGCCACGACTGCGAAAGAGTTGTGGGATTCGTTGGACAAGAAGTATAAGACCGACGATGCCGGACTAAAGAAGTTCATCGTCGGCAAATTCCTGGATTACAAGATGACCGACACTAAGCCGGTGCTGGACCAAGTCCGTGATCTGCAGCTAATTATTCACGATATTTATGCTGAAAATATGCAGATCAGCGAAACCTTCCAAGTAGCTGCAATTATCGAGAAGCTGCCACCTCTGTGGAAGGATTTCAAAATTACCTCAAGCACAAACGAAAGGAGATGGGGCTTGAGGACCTGATTGTGCGACTTCGGATCGAGGAAGATAACCGAAAAAGCGAAGCCAAGAACAAGAGGGGCAGTATGGAGGCGGGAGCGAACCTGGCCGAGCCGGGTTTTGGCAATAAGCGTAAAAGGCCAGGTATGCCTCTAAAGAAACAAGATCCGAATCAGAAGAGGATTAAAGGCAACTGCTATAACTGCGATAAACCTGGGCATATGGCCAAGGATTGCCGTAAGAAAAAGAGAGTTAATAAGACTCGGGCGCATCTCACTGAAGAGAAGCAGCTGGCGACAGACACGTCGGAGCTAGATCTAACTGCAGTCGTGTACGAGGCAAACGTCGTGGAAAATCCAAACTACTGGTACATCGACAGCGGAGCAACGCGCCACATCTGCTCCGACAAAGAAATGTTCTCCACCTACACGCCTATTTCGGGTAGGACGCTCTATATGGGGAACGCGGCGACGTCCAACATCGTAGGATTGGGACGGGTGGTGTTGAAGATGACTTCAGGCAAGGAAGTGACGCTTGTGGACGTGCTGCATGTCCCAGACATCCGCAAGAATTTGGTGTCCGGCGCTCTACTTAGTAACGCTGGATTTAGACAAGTGTTTGAAGCTGGAAAATATGTACTGACCAAGAATGGTCATTTTATTGGCAAAGGTTACCTCGAGAAGGGCCTTTTTAAGTTATCTGTAATGCCTGTAAAACGCGATATTAAGATCGCTGATAATAATAAAGCCAGTTCTTCTTACTTGGTTGAGTTGTCTAATTTATGGCATGGTAGATTAGGACACGTGAGTTTAAACAAACTGAAAAAGTTAATAAGTTTAAACTTACTTCCACAAATGGAAATTGATTCACAACACAAGTGTGAAATCTGTGTAGAAGCAAAAATGGCCAAGGCACCATTTTTATATGTCGAAAGAAATAGTTCACCATTAGAATTGATCCATACTGATATATGCGATCTGAAATTCGTGCAAACAAGAGGTGGAAAGAAATACTTCATAACATTTATCGACGATTGCACGAAGTACTGTCACGTGTATCTTTTAAGTGGTAAAGACGAAGCTCTTGATACCTTCAAAAGATATAAGAATGAAGTTGAGAATCAACTTAACTCTAAGATCAAAATAATAAGAAGTGATAGAGGAGGAGAATACGTGGCACCGTTTGTGGAATTTTGCCGAGAACATGGTATTATTCATCAGACGACGACGCCATATTCACCTCAATCAAATGGCGTTGCTGAACGAAAAAATAGAACTCTTAAGGAGATGATGAATGCGATGTTAATCAGTTCAGGGCTACCTCAGAATTTGTGGGGGGAAGCCATACTGTCATCAAATCGCATTCTAAATATGTTGCCACACAACAAACGGGATAAAACACCGTACGAATTGTGGAAAGGTAGACAACCTTCCTACGGATATCTTAAAGTGTGGGGGTGTTTAGCAAAGGTCGAAGTACCTAAACCAAAACAGGTCAAGATAGGACCGAAAACGGTTGACTGCATTTTCATTGGATATGCAGAAAATAGTAATGCATACAGATTTCTGGTGCATAAGTCCGAAATTCCCGACATGAATTCTGGGATGATTATTGAATCAAGAAATGCTGTTTTCTTTGAGAACATCTTTCCAACGAAGGAAAGAAATGAAATAAGTTGTAAAAGAAATTATGAAGCCGTTGAGGTTTCGCCTCCAGAAGTTGAGAAACCACGGCAAAGTAAGCGTAAAAAAGTGGCCAAATCATTTGGGCCTGATTTCCTAACATTTATGTTAGACGACGAACCTAGGACAGTGCAAGAAGCTCTGTCAACTCCAGAAGCTCCGTTCTGGAAAGAAGCTGTAAACAGTGAAATTGAATCCATCATGCAGAATCACACTTGGGAGTTAGTAGATCTCCCTAAGGGGTGTAAACCTTTAGGATGCAAGTGGGTCCTTAAAAGGAAATATAAAACCGGTGGATCAATTGAAAAATATAAGGCTCGTTTAGTAGCCAAGGGATATTCCCAAAAGGAAGGATATGATTTCTTCGATACCTATTCGCCCGTGACGAGAATTACGTCAATACGGGTTCTATTTGCTATTGCAGCATTGCATGATCTCGAGGTACATCAAATGGATGCAAAAACGGCATTCCTAAATGGAGACCTTGAAGAAGAAATTTACATGGATCAGCCTGAAGGGTTTGTAATACCTGGACAGGAAAACAAAGTGTGCCGACTCGTGAAGTCGCTTTACGGGCTTAAACAAGCACCGAAACAATGGCACCAAAAATTCGATATGACTATGTTATCAAATGGATTCAAAATCAATGAGTGTGACAAATGTGTTTACATTAAGGGTACACCAGATGAATTTGTGATTGTCTGTCTTTATGTAGACGACATGTTAATCATGGGAAGCAATCAGAAAATGATTGTAAACACGAAAACTATGTTGAAAAATCATTTCGATATGAAGGATATGGGTTTGGCGAATGTCATACTAGGGATAAACGTCTTTAAGGCGTCCGAAGGAATTGTGTTGACACAATCTCATTATGTTGAGAACGTGTTAAAGAAATTTAATGCCTTCGATGATCCTCCGGCTAAGACTCCTGTAGATATAAATCTACATTTGGCTAAAAAACAGAGGAGAACCCATATCACAACATGAATATGCTCGAGTGATTGGCAGTCTAATGTATTTATCGAACTGCACTAGACCTGATATAGCATATTCAATAAGTAAACTCAGCAGGTTTACGAGTAATCCTGGGAGTAATCATTGGATAGCCTTGAGAAGGGTGCTGAGATATCTGAAGCACACTATTAATCATGGCATACTCTATACGAGGTATCCAGCAGTTCTTGAAGGATACTGCGATGCTAACTGGATATCTGACAGCAAAGACTCCAAATCCACGAGTGGTTATGTATTTACCATCGGTGGTGGAGCAATCTCTTGGAAATCCTCAAAACAAACGTGCATAGCTCGATCTACGATGGAATCGGAGTTTATTGCACTATACAAAGCCGGTGAAGAAGCAGAATGGCTTCGGAATTTTTTGGAGGACATTCCTTGTTGGAATAAGCCTGTACCGCCTATTATGATACATTGCGACAGTATGGCCGCAATTGGTAGGGCACAGAATAGTATGTATAACGGAAAGTCTCGACACATTCGTCGAAGACATAATACCGTACGACAACTGATCTCTAGTGGAATAATCTCTATTGACTATGTGAAGTCTAAAGAGAACATAGCAGATCCTTTGACGAAAGGCATTGCTAGAGATCAGCACTATAACGCAGTAAGGGGAATGGGGCTTAAAAACCACACATCCAAGAACAAGCTCGGTGGTAACTCAACCATGATGAGTGGAGATCCCACAAACTTGGTTCAATGAGACAACTAAGCTGAGTGTAGTTCAGTAGCTTACTTGGAATTTTTCTAAGAAGCTCATTCTCATAAGCTGCCCAAGTAATTACCGATGTCGTGTGGTAAAGGGTAAGCAATTTTGCTTTTAATGATGGCTATACCTGTTGGTGGAGTATTTCGGAATACTCTAGGATTAAGTCCTAATAGTCGATCACCTATATAAGTGAGAAGTGGGGCCGCTTCAATTCAACACTTATGAATCCAAGATATGGTCCAAGGCCGAAATGGACACAACGTGAGAATCGAAAGAAATAAGATTCATCACTGTGTGTACGCGGTTGTCTTAATTTACACAAAAGCTGTCAGTTCAAGACATCATGTTCACTGAACAGCGAGTAAATTCGATTGCGTTTCACTATGGAAGGTTCAAAGCCACAAGCTACCTATCCCGATGCAGTGACGAGTTGTCGAGTTTTTCTTGCGAGAGTCAGCATGCATAGCATTTGCATTAATTTCCATTCATGTGGGGGATTGTTGGATTTTATTAAGATAAATGGGCTTTGGGCCCAAATGGGTATTAACCCATTAATAAAATCCGTTTTGGTTTTTATTAAATTGGGAAGCCATCGAATGTCGAAACGAGAAATCGTTGAAAGATTACGAATCTATATTTCACGGGGAATCTAACGAATATTAATACACTCAAAACCGATATCGGGTGAATGAGAAATTAATTTTCGAAGTTGGCCCAATAATCATTAAAATGGTTGGTAGTGTTTAAGTGGGGAATCAAGTGTCCCACATTGGTTAGACACTAAGAAAATCTTCACTATATATATAGAAACCCATGTGGGTTTATTCAAAAGGGCTTGCCATGTGTATAGCTTAAATGGGCTTGTGGGCTTAACTGGGTTTAAGTGGGCTTGAGAAACTTGGGTGAGTTTTGGCCCAAATAACAGCCCGGTGCGAGTCGGTGCCTCGCACCGACGAGCACCGAGCACCGAGCCCGAGGCCGTGCCCGTGCCCGTGCCCGTGCCCGAGCCCGTGCCCGTGCCCGTGCCCGTGGCCGAGGCCGAGGCCGAGGCCGAACCGAGCCGAGCCGTGCCGTGCCAAAGTGCGCAATGGGCGCTTTGAGGCGCGCACTTTGCACTTCGCACGACGCATCGGAGCGAGGAGCATTGAGGAGCTACTTAAATTTTTCCTCCGGTAGGCGGCGACGGCGACGGTACCGGTGACATGGCAGTCGAGGTGAGGATGATTGGGCAGCCCAGATGTGATGGCTTGATCCATTTGATCAATTGGGCTGAAGTGGGTTGTTGGGCTAATTCGGCCCAACTCAAGGAAGTGTCGGTCGGCCCAACTAGAGGCGTCGGTAGCCGCCTCGGGCCGTCGGTCGGAGAATCGGGCCGCCGCCGGTGGGACACGCCTGAGATTCGGGCTGTCGGCCCGAGAATCGGGCCTGTCGCGGGCCGGTAAATAAACCGACAGTCCAATAGTTGCAAAATGTTGCAATATAGTCCCTGAAAAATTACAGAAGCAGCCTAGCAAGTTCTCGAATTTGCGGAGAGGTCCCTGCGGGAAAAAGTCTATAAATAGACCCCAAATGAGTTGGAAAATTCATTCACTTCAACCCACACAAATTATATCATTCACTCCCAACTCCCTAAAATCCCGAAGCAAGAAAAATTCAGTTTCGAGTACGATTCGTCGTAAAACTCTAGTCGTTGTGCTGCGATTATGAGTTAAGAAAATGTCGTTGTATCTTGGAGACGATCGCTGCTAACCGAAAGCACTTAATATCGGGGCGATTTCGTCTTACGGACAGTGTGTCCAACACACGCCTCGACTACGTCTACTGTTATGGATAGTCTTCATCAACTCCAGGCGTATTTATTCTTCATGCTGTGTACTATAGTTATCACATATGCCCTCATCATTATCTGGGTACTGGCGAACTGCACCTGCGTTTGAAGAACACTCCATCTTCCGACTATCTACTGCCGAAGTTTATCCATTGCCAAAGCTCTCTGCCGCCGACCAGACGCAACCTGAGAAACAACACTTCTGACCCTTGATTTGGATCCGATCGACCCGATTGTCTCTGTTGCAGTGAATGCCGCTCCATTTACACGGGTTTGGGTCGGTCCAATCGGATGGACTGTTGATGGATTTCTTCAGGCTCTGAAGAACGGCGGCGTCGCCGTCGGCGTTTGACTGAGCTTGGACGACGGGGAGTGACGGTGGTAGCAGCAGAAATACGGCGAAGAGGACGGCTTTGATTGAATCCATTCGTTTGTAGGAGAAATCAGTAGGAATTGATTGGGCTAAAGCTATTGCTAGGGTTTGGTGAATTTACTACAGAAGGGAAGAAGACGGATTTTAGTTTCCTTATCAGTGGATTCTGAAGGAGATAATTTTTCATCATAAAAATTAAAATCTTTAAATTCTTTTTTTTTTTTTTTTTGTTTCTCATTCAAGAACGTAGTAGTAATAATAATGGCAGAAAAAGGGAAGGAAGACCAAGAGACCGTTGTGTTTTGAGGAGGGAAAAAAGGAAAGAGAAAGATAGGATTTGAGCTGGCAAATATTGCCATTATTATTATAGTAATTTTTCTAATATATGTATCTGTGTTTGGCGCCTTGAAGTGTAATTACCGAAATGCCCCCTGATGTCCAATCGAACCTTGTTTCCATGGGGTTGTCTTTGGTTACTTCAGTGAATGCATAACCCCAATTAATATCCATCTAATCCATTTTCTTAATTTGCATAGAGAATGGAAAACTTAGCGAAGGAACATTATAGACTTAATCCGCTCAAACAAAAAAATGATATCGATTGAAAAATTTATTTGATAATCCGCCGAGAGTTTCGATAATGATGTGTTTTATAACAAAAACGCGAAAGTGGTTGCATTTATATATGATGTCGAATTCCAAAAGCACTAAAATTAGGCAATTTCGTGACGAAATTTATGATTCAACCATATAAACTTCTCATTATTAATTAAACAATGTTAATTAATAAGAAATAAAATTGTTGAAGCGTGTCATCATCAAACTATTTTGTAATCTTAGCTTGATTTTCTCAAACTCTAATCTAGGGTTTTCGAAAAAAAATAATCAAATACTCGAAACATGTAGCATGACTACTTTCGCCATACTCGGAAAATCAAATCTTATAGAACGAAAATGCTCGAAACGTTTAGTTCAGGGAAGAAAAAACAGAGAAATTCTGACGATAAAATCATACTCCAAAGCACAGCATAAACAGACATGATCTAACTAAACTGGGAAGAAAGAAAAACCTAAGTCTCATATGATCATTCGTTCAAATTTCAGCTCCTCACGACCTTAGCCATACCAAAAGCAGCCGCCGAAGCAATAGCACCGATGAGAGCCGTCTGAAAAGCGCTCCTCAACGGTTTATCGCCCGTGAAATGACCCTTTGCATAGTCGAAGATGAGCAAAGCCATTAAAGTCAAAACCACAGATGCCATTACAGCTTTCAATGCATTTGGGACGAACATGTAAGGAAGAAGAGGCACTAAACCCCCCAATATGTAAGCAATGGCTATGGTGAATGCGCTTTTGAAAGCCCTTTTCGGGTCTGGCTTCTCCAATCCCAGCTCGAATCTGCCCATTAAAAATGAATATTGAAGCCCAGAAAATGAATCTATTGGATAATTTGTTGATTGTAAAAGAAGAAGAAGATGTGCGTACTTCATCATGAAGTCGAGCCAAGCGGTGGGGTTCTTACGAAGGGCGTTGACCACTGGTGCGTATTCGTGGGGCTCGACGCCGTATTCGGCGAGAATCTCCGCCACCTCAGCCGCTTCTACACGGCGGTGGGCGGCCGTCGGAAAATTGATGCACGTATTACATGTAATTGTTAGAAATTAAAATTGAAGGAAAGGAAGAAAAACCTGTGTCGGGGACGGCGATGATTTCGTCTTGTTCTCTCTTGAGCTCAGTCATGTAATGATCGGCTTCGCTCTTCGCCGCTAAGTAACTGAGTGAGAGGGACGATTGAGTTGAAACCCATTGCCCAATTTTTTTCAAGAATCTTTTACGATTGATTTGAAAGGGTAGAAGAAAAAGAGGGAGAGAATTGATTACCCTCCAAGACCCATTGAAATGGCGCCGGCGACGACCTCGGCGAACCCAGCGGTTAAAATAACGTTGGAAGAGGCGTCGGCGCCGGACAATCCGGCAGCTAAGGCGAAGGGAACGGTGAGCCCATCGGAGACGCCGATGATTACGTCACGTACGACGTCACTCGCGGTGAAGTGTTTCTCTGCGTGCGCGTGCAACAGAGACTTGTTTGTATCCTCCATTTCTGACAATTTTTTGTTTCTTTCTTTTTTCCTTATTGTTTGGAGAGTGAATTTAGAGAGGTGGGGTTGGTTGGTAACGCTATGTTGATTTGATATATATATTTCCCAATTGCATATATTTATTTTGAAAATATTTCCTTATTAGTTTTATTTTATGTTTTTGATATCTAGGCGGGTTAAATGTCGTGAGTAAGTGGGGATTTTGGTTGTTAATGAGTGTGTTAAAGCCATTTAAAACGATTGTGTAGTTTACTTTTATTAGATGTAATTTCCTAATAACGACGTGGATTTCCAAGCTATTTATTAAGGTTTCATTCTAAAACTCGACTATTAATCGATACTTTGTGTGAATGGCCCTTGATTTAATATAATTATGAATTGAGAGATACGTACATTTAGTTTTTGCCATTTATGGGTTTGTCGGACAACTGTATTGCTTCATTAAAGTCTCTCGATTTTGGAAATCATGACAGGGTTTTTCTGCAACATAGATATTTTTATTAAAAAAAAGCCATCAATATTTTGATAAAGACAACATATGTTGAATTGGGAAAAAGAAAAAGAAAGAGTGAAAATCAAGGTAACGAACGAACTCGACCAAATATAATATATAGATATCAATTTGATCATCGTAAAACAAGGAATAAATTGGATGTATTTATTTATTTTTTTATCATATAAATCACATGAAATAACGATGATTTTATTATTTGTTGAAATATAGATTATAAGAATTGAGAAAGAAAAAGAAAATTGTTGAAGGACTCTAAATATTTGGGGCATAAAGGGGAACATAATTGTGAGATGGGTGATTTCAATCTAGGAGCGAGACAGTCTTAAATCAGGTATTTACTATTAATGTTGTAATTCCTTTTTCTAATTTCGATGATTCTGTTACGCTATCGTATAATAATGAGAAGAAGACAATAATAGCCACAAATTATTTATGTTATATATTTTTATTTGATGAATCTACAGAAAAATATCCATATGAATAATAAATTTGCAAGTCAATACATCTGTCAGAATTTTTTTTATGTAAGTACCCGTTTTGACGTACCTTTTTATATGTATATTATGTACCGCGTCACGCGTTTATATGGTACATATGCGTTCCTATATAGTACCTTAATTGTTATATGATATACCGTTTTCTCTTTGTATTATGTACAACGTTACTATATGGTACCTAAATGTGTTATATAACGTACCTTGCGGCGGATCAGGTACCAACGTGCAAAAAATTTATTCTAATAGGTACCAACATATAAAAAAACACTTACAAGATACTGTTGCAAATTTTTATACAATTGTGTATTTTCTGTAAATTCCCTTTTTTATTTTATTAATAATAATGAAGTTCCAAGTTTCAATAATTTTGGGTACATGATGGAAATCAAGCAAGGTGGATCGATCTTCTTTTCATGTAAAAACAAAAACGGGCCTAAAACGTGGTGATGGGCTTTCCATTAGAATACACAGGTGCGACAATGTGTATGAAGTCAACTTTACATATAAATGTCTGTTTTTTTATATTCCGAATGCAAATATCAGATTAATTTTCGAAATCATATAAAAATATTACTATTCCACCAGACAACTTAAGTCTTCAATCTGAACCTTGATCCATTTTGCAATTACCACTTGCATTTCGTAAACTTATAGTTCCTTTCTCGATCAATTTCAATTCCTTAGATTAATTTATTATTATATTATATGTTGATATCAATGTATTGAGTTGATTTTAATTATACAGTCGAAATGATTTTAATTATACAGTCGAAATGAAAAATAACGACGACCATACTGATGATACTAATGTCCAAATTTCCTTTAGATATAAAAGAAACGTTTAATTGATTCAACTTTCTACATCGTTTTTTTTAAGCAACTTTCTGTTGCTACATCATTGGGTGTTACTATTTAATTAATATTACAAAAAATTTACGGAGATAATTACGTTTTCCGAACTTTAAATAAACTTTAATAAACTCAGTCTTAAAAAATCCTGAAACGCAAGAAAACGGTAAAGGGATTAGGGGTGTTCGTTATTCGGTATACTGACCGAAAAAATCGAAATACCGAAATTTCGGTACAAAACCGAACCAAACAGAAAAATTCGGTTCGGTATTCGGTAAACTCGGTTCGGTACAGATTTTGAATTTCGGTAATTCGGTATACCGAATTACCGAAATTTTAAAATTAAAATATATTTTATTATATTAATATTGAAAATAAAATTTTAATTATATTAATATACATATTAATTTAATTATTATCGATTTTTTAATTATTATTATTTAAATTTCGGTAAATTCGGGAAAAAAAATTCGGTAAATACCGAATACCGAACCGAGATACCTATTAAGGGGTGTACCGAAATTTCGGTTCGGTTGGTTCCTAAAAGGAATTCGACTACTTAGCTCATGTCTCCAAAACAATTTCTGAATCTCAAAAGCTCAGTATAATTCATAGTCGTTGAAGTTGAATAAAATAATGAAAATATATAATATTTTAAAGAAAAATAAAGGAAAAAAGGTGCAAATTAAAAATTTATCAAACAAATGTGTTCGTTCCTCTCGGACAAATGCCTCGATTTGTCATCAATATTTAGAAAAAAGAATGGATTGATCAGACTCGTCATCTTTAAGATTGATTCGTCATTGAGGAAACAACACTTCATCATATTCATGAATGAATTAAAAAAAATTCAGATATGGCACCAAAAATCGTGAAAACATCAAGAAATCAAAGATAAAACATATTAATGAATCGAATTAATTTTTTTTTTCAACTGTCAGGCCTCTTCAGCTTAGGTCTCCAAAAATCTTCCGCATGTAGAATAATCTCAGAAGAACGAAAGTTTAATATCTTTCAATCATCCTCAGAGGCCAACGATTTTTCATTTTTCACGAAAAATAGGAAACAGAAAGACAAATGAAAGAGAAAATCAAATCGCTAAACCTGAATAATCTCTTCGGTTATGGTGACGGAGATTGAACGAAAACGAATCCAGAACATCGATTTCTTCACAATAGATCTGAGCTGAGAGTAGCAATACTAATACTGGATTTTTTAAATAAATACCCTTTGACATGGTCAACTTTAAGAAAATAGCCTCCAAATGTAAAATGACGTTAATGCCCTTACTATTCGGGTCCCACAGTAGAAACCAATATGTTAAATGGGAACCGTGTTTGGGTGGGTGGGCGGGTTGTAGTCCGACCTGCACTATACAGCAAGGGACCTGTGCTGTATAGTGCAGGTCCCGTGCTATATATAAAAAAAAATCCTTGTAAAAAGACGAAAATACCCTTAAATTCAACGCAATTTTTAAAATGGTCAAAACACCAAGGCTATTTTTCTAACGTTGACCGAATCGAAGGCTATTTTTTTAAATGACCCAATACTAATATACCACAGTGGTGAATATTCCATCCTACTAATGGTTTATATATAGAAATGGAATGAAACCCTAGAGCTCGATGGACTTAGATATATGGGCTAAGCCCATACTAATTACCCACATATTAATGGGCCTCTTCAATTCTAATCCTATCATCTTCTTATATTACTAGAGAAATGTAGGTTGCTCGTATGCTGCCACGTGTCAATTCTAATCCTATCATCTTCTCACAATATGCGAAGTGACCCATGAAAAATAATATCATTAGTGGGATACCCATATCCTCATCCTCAATCATTACACGTTTTTTTTTTTTGAGATTTTTACATAAAAATACCCATTAATATAAAAAATTAGCAAGTCAGTACCCTGTCAGTATTTTTTTATATGCAGGTACCTGTCAGAATAAATTTTTTGTACATTGGTACCTGCCCGGCGCAAGGTACATCATATCACACGTTTAGGTACCATAGAGAAAAACGATATTGTGGTATGTAATACAGCTAGAAAATGGTACCACCATACAACTTGCCGCAAGGTACCGTATGGAACGTATATAGGTACAATATATGGGTACCATATAAATGCGTAACGTGGTATGCAATACACATATAAAAAGGTACGTCAAGACCGGGAAAATGGTACGCACAGTCGAACGGGTACTTATCTAAAAAAATTTCTGACATTGGTATTGCAAATTTTTTATACAAGTGGGTATTTTAGATAGATTCACCTTTTTTTCTTTTCGCATAATTTTATTTTATATATTCCCAATTCAATAATGCAAATTGATGGGACACGGTCAGTATGATCGATATTACCGTTGGTTTGGTGATAATGAATAATCTTATCGAATATTTGTGCGTGTGAATATATGTAACATGCAAATATGGTACTCGATATAATTTGATGAGAACCCAATTCATTGGAGTCACTCATCAACGAATAAATCTATCAAACAATAGAAGTTACAACAGTTATGATATTTCCTTTTAGCATTGTATTTTCTTATATAATAGAAAAAAAGAAGACCTTCTATATCGTTGATCCCAGGTTATCACAATATATATTGTGAAACTTTAACTTAATAATTTATGAATAGTTCTTGCTCTGTTTATTTTATGTTCCCTTTTCCAGGAAATATATATCGACGAAAGAAGAGAAGTGAAAGCCCTATATACATTTGCATTTAATAGTTAAAAGTTTATTATATAAGTCATTTTCTTTCAAGAACCACTATGCGGACACGTGACGATATTGGAGTGGCCTAACTATCATACTTATCCACAAGATAAACAAAGTTTATTTTCATTAGGGTATATTATTATAATTTAATAGTTCAAACCAATAATCGACCATGTGAACGCCTCAATCGATATAAATATAGAGAGACAGAGAGAAAGTCCCCCTTAATTATTTGATCAGATAAATTTCCTTATCTTGCAACAATGATATTATTTTTCTTCCCACGTTAATTGCCAATGTTTGGTTAAAGAAAGAAAAAATAATAAGCTACGTCCTTGCTAAATAATGTCGGGAAAGAGTGGGCTGTATTGTAAGAGCAAAGGTCTCTTTATAAATAAAGTATATAAATTAAGATAGGATAAAATTATCAAAAAATTAATTAAAATACGCTTTCGAGTTGTAAGTAGTCATCCTTGAGTTTAAGTTATACACGCATTATGACCTCAATTTAAGCTCGAGTCAAATTAGCTCTTCAAGTTGGTTGAGGACACTTACCTTTCATCACTAACTAAAAAAATGCATAACCTTATTAAAAGTGAAAAGTTTTAGGCAGAAGTTGATGGAATATTCGTGTTATTTCCACTCGTCTCACGAATATATTTATAATAATAATAACAAAAATGATGATAAATAAAAGGAAAATAATAACAAATAGTAAGCCTCGTGGCATCTCCGTGTTCAGACAAAAACCAGCACTTACATGTCCAATTTGTGCCATCATGTTCCCATACCTTGTTGGACAGCGACTCAACGACGAGGAACAAATTATGTCGTCGAAGTAAAAGTTTCAACTGAAAATAGAGTTAATTAGTAATTATGATAAATTGTGGGGTGTTACAGGTAAATTTCAGATATTTATATTAGACCCTACCCCAGCAACTAGCTTTATACAAAAGTTACTTGTCCGTTGACCAAAATCACTTGTTATGCTCAAAGTGCTACTACAACAACGAATGTTTGAGGCAAGAAAAGATTTGGTCTTTTGGTATTTTTTCTTCAAATTTTTTTTTTCGAAAAGAAAAAAATAGTTCTTTTAACAATGTTTCCTTCATGCTGCATAAATTTGTTTATAAAACCTGTCGACGTCTATCTAAACCAAAGTCGAATAAAAACACATGTTTCCCTTAAATTTCTGGTATTTTTCACAGAGGCTGTGTTTGGTTTACATGATAAACTTAGAAAATGGGTTACAACATAGTTTGATGTTTGGTTTAATAAGATGAAGCCCGGGAAAGTTATTAAAGCACAGAAATATCAAACCGGCCTTTCTATTATTTATCCTAAATGGACCCCTAGTAGTATAAGTTTATTCTTTGATTATCTTTATCCTATTTTTTTATCGGGCTTTAGACCTTCTCATAAATGGTTTTATAAAGCAAACGCAGGGAGAAAGTAAACATGGGGATTGATTTAAGAGTATGAGTAAAATACTTCATTGCCCCCCTCTCTCTCTTTGATATATTTTGACTGTTGATAGAATCTAAGCATTGCAAGAAAATGGATATGGACCACATTAGCCAGCTGTTTTACTAAGCTTAATTTATCTTGTCCTTTTGTACAGTCTCTCACAGATTATTTTAAATTAATTTTATAATTAGAGTGAACTAAGCTAAGCAGTGTATAATAATACAATGAGGAGGCACATTCCTCCACTCTATCTCATCCTAAATTAAAGAAAGATATCCCAAAAGGGAACAGTTTCTGCACTTAAAGCTCTTTCCTTTCTGTTTTTCTCCCATCGACTAAGGCTAAATCGAGCATTTTTAGTTGAAATTAGTGAGCAATAGTGAGAAGAACCTCTCAACATAGTTCTTGATTTCTTGTATTTAAAACCATTTCCTTATCTTCTTTCTGTCGAATACTTATGTGGGCTCTTGTCTGTTTTTTTCTGTAACAGGTGAGGTGTTATCCTCCATCTACATCTCATCTTTATTCTCAAGAATAAACAGGTTAATAATCTTCGCCCCCACCCCTTTTTTTTTTTCTTCTGCAATCTGAAGTGATTTCGTATGCTTTTTGACCTTAGCTGAGATGTAATCTGCGTTAGCGTGTCTTTGCTCGCAGTACATAGCTTTCTTTGCTTTGCTCTCAAAAAGTCAAATCTTGGAAAGTATCATAAACCCTTGTAGAGTAGAACGAACAAGATTTAAAAGGTTGTTTCTTTCTTGAAGGAGACAGAGAAAGAAGCTTCAGTTTCTTACACTTGATTTGAGGGTTCTTCGCTGAAAGGGAAAGAAGGAAGTAAAAAGAACACTGTATAAATGGTGTCTAGATCTTATTCAAACCTGTTAGAGTTAGCTTCAGGCGAAGCTCCATCGCCTTCCTTCACACGTATGAGCCGTAGACAGCTACCTCGTGTCATGACAGTCGCCGGAATAATCTCAGACATAGACGACGAAGAAGGTTCGCTGAGCGCCTCATCTTCTTCGGCAGCTCAAAAGGATCGAATCATCATAGTAGCCAACGAGCTCCCCGTAAAAGTCACCAAGAAAACCGAAGGAAAAACCAAGTGGGCCTTCGCCTGGGACGAAAACTCCCTTCTTCTGCAGCTAAGGGATGGCTTAGCTGGCGAAGACGTCGAATTCTACTACGTGGGCTGTCTGAAGGAAGACATACACCCCAACGATCAAGACGAGGTTTCTCAGATGCTCTTGGACAGTTTCAAGTGCGTGCCGACCTTTGTCCCGCCCGAGCTTTACAGCAGATACTACCATGGCTTCTGTAAGCAGCAGCTATGGCCTCTGTTTCATTACATGCTGCCCCTTTCGCCCGACCTAGGCGGGCGATTCAATCGATCTTTGTGGCAGGCGTACGTTTCTGTGAATAAGATATTCGCAGATAGGATCATGGAGGTGATCAGCCCTGAAGAAGATTTCGTATGGATCCATGACTATCACCTAATGCTCCTCCCTACTTTCTTGAGGAAAAGGTTCAATAGGGTCAAGCTAGGGTTCTTCTTACACAGCCCATTTCCCTCGTCTGAGATTTACAAGACTTTGCCCATAAGGGAAGATCTTCTCAGGGCTCTGCTAAACTCAGATTTGATAGGTTTCCATACGTTCGACTATGCAAGGCACTTCCTTTCTTGCTGTAGTAGAATGCTCGGCGTATCGTACGAGTCGAAAAGGGGATACATAGGCTCGAATACTACGGTCGAACAGTTAGCATCAAGATTTTGCCTGTCGGGATTCACTTAGATCAGCTCCAATCGGTCCTCAGCCTTCAAGAAACCGAAGAGAAAGTAGCTGAGCTAGTCGGGCAGTTTCAGGCCCAGGGCAAAACGATGCTTTTAGGGGTCGACGACATGGATATATTCAAAGGGATAAGCTTGAAGCTTCTAGCCATGGAGCAGCTCTTATTACAGCACCCCGAGAAAAGAGGCAGGGTTGTCTTGGTTCAGATAGCTAACCCCGCTCGGGGAAAGGGCAAAGATGTCCAAGAAGTCCAAGATGAAACTCACGCTACTGTGAAGAGGATCAACGAACGGTTCGGCGGGCCGGGCTACGACCCGGTTATATTGATAGACCGCCCGCTGAAGTTCTACGAAAGGGTCGCTTATTATGTTGCTGCTGAGTGCTGCCTTGTGACTGCTGTAAGAGATGGCATGAATCTCATACCTTACGAGTACATAATCAGCAGACAAGGAAACGAACGATTGGATAAGGTTTTAGGGCCCGAAGGATCTTCGCCGAAGAAGAGTATGCTCGTCGTTTCTGAGTTCATAGGGTGTTCGCCTTCTCTAAGCGGGGCGATAAGGGTCAACCCATGGAACATCGACTCAGTAGCTGAAGCTATGGACTCTGCCCTAATCATGCCCGAGCCAGAGAAACGACTTAGGCACGAAAAGCACTACAAATACGTTAGCACACACGACGTTGCTTATTGGGCAAAGAGTTTCTTGCACGACCTCGAAAGGACTTGTAAGGACCACGTTCGTCATAGGTGCTGGGGAATAGGGTTTGGGCTGAGCTTTAGGGTTGTTGCCCTCGACCCTAACTTCAGGAAATTAGCCATGGAGCACATCGTTTCTGCTTATAAGAGGACTAAGACGAGGGCTATTCTTTTGGATTACGACGGTACTTTGAAGCCTCAGAACTCTGTGGATAAGAAGCCCAGCTCACAGACACTTGAGATACTGAACACTCTTTGTCGGGACAAGAACAACACTGTCTTCATCGTCAGTGCAAGAAACAGAGAAAATTTGGCCGAGTGGTTCTCTTCTTGCGAAGGGCTCGGTCTTGGGGCTGAGCATGGCTACTTCCTAAGGTTCGATATTTTATTCTTGAATTGATCTAACATTGCCTGTAAATACTCATCATCTTCATCGTTATGATCAGATTTTTATTTACGATCTTTCTAATCTTTGGACTACTGTATACTTAGGATGAAAAGGGACGAAGAGTGGGAGACGTGCGTGCCTGTAGTGGAATGCAATTGGAAGCAGATCGCCGAGCCAGTGATGAAGCTCTACACTGAGACCACAGATGGGTCTGTAATAGAATTCAAGGAGACTTCGATCAGTTGGTGCTACGAAGACGCCGACCCAGATTTTGGGTCTTGCCAGGCGAAGGAGCTTCTCAATCACCTCGAAAGCGTTCTTGCCAACGAGCCCATGACGGTCAAGAGTGGGCCCAATTGCGTGGAAGTTAAGCCTCAGGTACGTACGTATAACACCTTCTTTCTTACAATGGCTGATTGAATGAGCTGCGAACGAAGAAAAGATGTGTTTTTTCTTCTGTTGTTGTTGTCGTAATTGCAGGGAGTTAGCAAAGGTTTAGTGGCTAAAAGATTACTGTCTTCCATGCAAGAGGAAGGGCTGTCTCCCGATTTTGTGCTGTGCATTGGAGATGATCGTTCAGACGAAGACATGTTTGAGGTTATTGCGAGCTCTGTCGAGGGCCCCGCCATAGCTCCTCGGGCGGAGGTGTTCGCCTGCACTGTGGGAAGAAAACCGAGTAAGGCTAAGTACTATTTGGATGATACTGTTGAGATTGTGAGGCTAATGCAGGGCTTGGCTTCTGTCGCCGAGCAAACGTTGCATGTTTAGGAGACTTAATATCAGTGTGTTTTGGTTGCTTTCGAGTGGTTTATTTTCCTGTTGAAGTGTATGTATATTTGCAGACATGGATGAAACCTTAAGAACCTTTTTTCCGGGTATGTATGGTGTGTTGTTATCTTCTTCCTTGGTTCGTTTTCGGGGTATCGATTTTCTTGATAACATCGAACTCGGAATCACATAGTTCGTCTCCATCCCTTATTTCTTCATGTGTATGTATACATAATCAAGAATTAGTATGGGCATTGTTAAGAGCTCAGCCATCTAAAGCTGTAAGAACATAGTCTTGAAGAAGAATGAAGTTGGATTTCCCACCATACTCTTCGGGCAAAACTTCTTCGCCAACATAGCTGACAAACTCTTCCCTTTCCTCTTTAGTCCTTACAATCACAATCTGCAGTGCAATGCATATGGCCATAAAAGGGTATGCTGTAGTAAATCAAATGTCTGCTGTGTGTGTTTGTGTGTGTGTGATAGTGTACCTTTTCTGCTGTAGCTTTCTCGAGAAAACGAGAAATGAACCTCCAAATGCTCACGAAGAAACTGGGCATGTGAAGAAGATACAGTTTGGCTAATCGCTCGGGGTAATAAGCCTGCAAAGGAGGAAATCAAGCGTGCGTTCACCGTTTATAACTGCAGCTATTTTTTCTACCAAGGATGATGTTATCAATCTCACTCACTTGTAAGAACTGAAACCCAGTGATAAAACCCCGAGCATCGACGTTTTTGTATGAAAGGCCTTGAAGATCGATAACTGCAACCAGTTTCTCATTTCCCATCTCTTTGCCTTTGAAGCCACTGCTTGATTTCATCAGAAAGCAGACACATATAAACATGGTAATGGAATCAATTGAGTCCATCATATAGCATAGCGCACACAATAACATCACATTACCTACCTCTCAATGGTCTTGTCCAGCAAATGAACCACAAATTCTGCACCAAGACAAGTTCTTCTCAGTGCTAAGTTATGATGAAAACTTCTAACATGTGCAATCTTTTAGAAAGGAAAAAAAGAAACAGAGAAGCAATCAATGGAAGGATGATTCTAATAAACAAGAACATGGTCTCACTTCTGAACTGAGGCTGATCCTTGGAAGGGTAATGCTTGCTGGCCTTGAGCATTGCCAATGGGTGGTTGCCATGCCTAGTTGGACCTTGCAAGAAAACTTTCTCCATGCTCAGTTCATCTTGAACCTCAGCGTCTGGGATGAAGCCACGTGGCACGAACTCGGCCCTCCATTTCTGCCACTGCACGAACATCTTAGCTGCCTTGTCTGCGTCCCTTGATCTGGCAATCAAGAACCTCATAAGCGTTTCGTCTCCATAGTTCTGAGGAAGAAATAAAGTAACTTTATATATATATATATATATATATATATATAATATACATGATTCAACATCTATAGTGTTATTATTTGTTCACCTCAGATGAAGAACCAAGCTTTTCAACTGATTGTCTCATCTGGGATAGTATGAGTTCATGATTTTGCTCCATTTTTCTCAGTTAGTCCTCGGAGAGAAAGTGAGGACTGGGCTCTGTCAAGTTTTTGAATAGGAGACAGAGAGTTGGGAATAATTTAAAAATAATCGTGGAATAATAGGAACCACAAAGGTGAAAGGCCCTTTGAACCACTTGTGGTGGTGAAATGAAATCTGTAGTCTGCTGCCTTTAAACGCTGTTGTATTGTAGACTTGAGTAGAGGTTAGAATTCTGTGGTACACTACAATGGCATTTTATATTTATAATCTTCGGACATCTTTTAAACTCCTTGATGCGGTTTGAAGGCAAATTTGGGAACTCAGAGCATCTCCACCCGTATGGTAAAACGCAAAATATGGAGTAAAATTACTCCAATGGAATCCAAAACCCAAACCCAAAATGGGTTTCGTACATTCTCTCTCCTAATCTAATCGCATATATGCGTTTCAACTGCCATTTGCGTTTGATATTTAACAATTGCAAAAAAGTCCCTTTTTTGTTTTGAGTTTTCTGAAGAAAGCACGGACACAGGTGAACGAAAGCACAGACACGTGAACAGACCGTGGATGTTGGCTTGTCAAGACTCACGTTTTGCTGACGCAGCAGGCGGTGGCTAGGGTTTTGGGTCGAGGTGGGCGGCGACGAGTTCGAGGATGAGCCACCGCGTCGGCGTAGTACACCGAGAAGGAGACGCAGCACTTCGCCTCCTTGGGCTTTGGGTGGGTCATATTGCAATGACCTTCCACGTGGCGACGGAGGCCATGGTGGCGTCGATTCCGCTCGGATCTGGGAACTGCGAGGGGTCCACGCGCACCGGCGGGCCGCACTTGTAGCTAGGGTTCAGCCGCCCTTGGATCTTCCAATTTTGGGGCGGATTGAGCGCCGTACGGTTCAGATCCGGCGGAAGCTTGAAGACCTCTAGCTGAAAAATAGCCCTAGCCTTGGTCTCATTCGTGGTCTTGGGCAGAAGCGTGCCATTCTTACAGCAGTAGGGAAGCCGCCCTACGTTGTCGTCGTTCTCATTCTCAGGGGGAAGGTCTGCGATGGTGGGCTTCTTCTGACAGCTCATGGCGTTGGAGAAGTCAAAGTCCTTGTAGTAACATCCTTGAGGGTCGTAGATGCACTCCGATGGGTTCTTCTTGGTGGTGGTGGCCGTGAAGAAGTTGAGTTATTATCATGGTTCGCCGTCGCGGATGCGGTCGTCGATGCGGACACGAGCGATACAGATACGTTGCATTATCGCGGCGCGGTCGCGGACGATACGTAACTTTTGTTAAAAATTCTAAATTGTATAAGTTTGTTTGCAATTATACCATATAATATAAAGAATTGATTTCTTATAGCCTGTTTTCATATAATTTAATTGGAATCAATATCAATTAACTTCAATTATGTCTATTTTTACACAGATTATTTTGAGATACATTTATATAGAATATATTTGTATAGAATATATATAATAATGAGCTATAATAATTTGTATTTTAGATTTGTTAAAATAATGCAATAAAAAAATTGATTTATCTTTACTTAATTAAAATTTGATATCACTTTTTTATTGCAACTAATATTATTTATACATGAACTTAGATGTTTTATCTAATATAAAGATTAATTACTAAGTTTAAACTAAATATTTAGGCTTATAGAAATAATTATATAATTTTGGCCCAGCCCAGAGGCCCATTAAATAAAATCCCAATTTAACAATCTATATGCCGCCGTCTTCGTTTTTACCAGTCTTCATCTTCCACCTTCGCTGTCTTCGTTTTCTTCCTCGCCGTCTTCGTCTTCCACCTTTCAACCGATATCTCGCCGCTGCAACCGAGAACTCGGCCGCGCCGATCCGCGACGCCCGATAACTCGCCGATACACCCGATACCTAGCCGCGACAGAGTTGAATCCGCACCAACCCGTATCTATGGCGCGGTGAGGGCCGATCCCGCTCCGATGCGGCCGCGACGGCCGAGATCTCGCCGCGACGGCGAACCATGGTTATTATTGCTGTTTTTTATCAAGGGGAGCTTTTGTCCTTCTGAGGCTTTTTTTTTTCACAGTCAAACTAATCATCGTATAAGGTGTAAATAAATACTCCCTCTATTCCTTAATACATGTCGATATTACACACATATTAAGAAATAAAGTAAAATCTCCATTATACCCTTAATTAATTATGTCATCTAATTTAACTTAACAATTTCTATTAAGATAAGGGGTAAAACTGAAAATAATCAATATTGTTTATCTTGAAAACTGTAAAACGACGTATATTTAAAAACAAAAATAAATTCTAAAACGACATGTATTATGGAACAGAGGGAGTATAGTTTTACATGTGTTCTTGAAGGTTGTGTGAATGGCACGTGTCTTGGAAGCTTGGCTATGGTAAACTTGAGCCACGCAAGGCTGAAGGACTTGTTGGCGTGGCAACGGACCCGGTCGAGTAATATTGCGGCTAATATTGGATAATTAAAGATAAAATGTGGACACCGAGATTTAACGTGGAAAACCCCCAAACAAATCGGGGTAAAACCACGGGCAAGGAAGAAGAATCCACTATAGAGGAAAAATATAGGAGTTACAACCTCTCAATCTATAAAGGAGAAAACCCTCAATACCTCTCTTTATAGTCGGAGAAAATACCGACAAACTCTCTATTTTTATTCTCTCTCTATCTCTCTTATTTATCTTCTGTGGGATTGGTGTGATTTTTGCTTGGGCATCGAATGCCTATTTATAGGCATAGAAAAGGTAAGCTTACGTAAGTGCTTACCTAATTACAAATGTGAATAAGATGACTATCCCATGTGGTTTGTTTGGACTTGTCAAAGCCGCAAGTTCTGACAATCTCCCACTTGAAGATTTGATTGAGGATCAATCAGATCTTCACATCATTCTTTCTCCCTTGCCTTTCATGTTGCTTACGTCTCTGCTAGGCCACTCGAGGAACGACACCAAACGAACTTGTCAGTGTTGACCGCCTTCGTCAAGAAATCTGCTAGGTTATCTTTCGTATGAATCTTCAGCATATCTACCGTGCCCTCTTCCACTTTCTCACGAACGAAGTGATACTGGACTCGTATGTGTTTTGACCTGGAATGAAACGCTGGATTCCTTGCGAGATGCAAGGCACTCTGACTGTCACAGAACAGAGGAATATTCTTCTGTTCGTGCCCGAGTTCCTCCATGATCATTTTCAACCATACCGCCTCTTTACTTGCCTGCGTTGCTGCAATATATTCAGCTTCAGTTGTTGACGTCGCGACAACGGACTGAAGCTTCGATACCCAGCTTACGGCTCCACCAGTAAGAGTGAACACATATCCGTTGTAGATTTGCTCTTGTCAAGATCACCTGCATAATCAGAGTCAACATACCCTCTGACAGTAAAGTCTGCTCCTCCGTAACATAATGCAACATCTGAGGTTCCTTTGATATATCGTAGGATCCTCTTCACCGCGCTCCAATGCTCTTTGCCTGGATTCGCCATGTACCGACTTACTACTCCCACTGCATGTGCAATGTCTGGCCGTGTACAAATCATCGCGAACATAAGACTTCCCACCGCTGATGCATACGGTACTCGAGACATCTCCATCCTCCCTTCTTCACTGCTAGGACTCATACTTGAGGATAATTTGAAATTAACAAGAAGTGGGGTAGAAATTGGCTTACAATCTTGCATATTGAAGCGTCGCAAGACCTTCCTCAGATAATTCTTCTGCGAAAGCCAAATCTTCCTGTTATTTCTGTCTCGGTAAATTTGCATCCCTAGAATCTTGTTTGCTGGTCCCAAGTCCTTCATTCGAATTCCCTAGCCAACTGTGCCTTGAGTTCTTCAACACGATCTTTGTTGGGGCCTGCTACCAACATGTCGTCAACATACAACAGTAATATGATAAAATCACTTTCACCAAACCTCTTGAAATATGCACAAGGGTCTGCATTCAATCTGTTGTATCCAAGGCTCACGATGAAGGAATCAAATCTCTTATACCAACACCTCGGCGCCTGTTTGAGACCGTATAGAGATTTGTTCAACCTGCAAACCAAGTTCCGCTTTTCTTTGTCTTCAAAACCTTCCGGTTGGAGCATATAAATCTCTTCTTCAAGATCTCCATGAAGAAAAGTCGTCTTTACATCCAGTTGCTCTAGATGTAAATTGAATGTAGCACACATCGCCAGGAGTACCCGAACAATCGTTAGTCGAACCACAGGTGAGAATATCTCGTTGAAGTCGATGCCTTCTTTCTGAGCATAGCCTTTAACCACCAGTCGTGCACGAAACCGCTCTACTTGATCATCGCTGTTCCGCTTGATCTTAAAGACCCATTTATTACCGATTGCCTTTCTTCCGTTTGGTAGTGGCACCAGCTCCCAAGTCTTATTTTTCCGTAGAGCTTCCATTTCTTCTTGCATTGCCGCCAACCACTGATCTGCATCTGAACTGTTCAGTGCTTCCTGAAGAGTTGATGGCTCTCCGTCATCAGTTAGAAGACAGTATGCAACGTTTCTGTCCATATCGTAATCTTCATGCCAGGATGGTGCGGCTATTTTGCGTGAGCCCCTTCTAAGTTCTGGCTCTGAAGATTCGATTGGCCCTTCTTCGTGCTCCGGTGCAGCTTCAGAAGAATATTGTTCCACAGACTTCCCTTTCACCTGAATCGCCATAGATTCTGGGCGTTCCTTTGTAGTGCTATCATTTTCTCCGATTAGTTTATCTTCTAAGAAGATAACCTCCCTGCTGATGACAACCTTGTGGGCAGTGGGGTCCCACAGGCGATACCCCTTCACACCATCAGCATATCCCAAGAACAAACACTTTCTGGACTTCGGATCCAGCTTCGTAGTTTCTTGGGCATTGTACATCACGTACACAGGACTTCCAAATACATGGAGTTTGGAATAATTCGCTGGCTTTCCGGTCCACATCTCCATCGGCGTCTTCTGATCAATTGCCGTTGAAGGCGACCGGTTGATCACGTAACAGGCGGTGTTGACTGCTTCTGCCCAGTATGATTTATCCAGACCTGCAGCTCCCAACATGGCTCTTGTTCTCTCCAACAGAGTCATGTTCATCCGCTCTGCCACTCCATTTTGTTGTGGAGTATACGCCGTAGTATAGTGCCTTTTGATGCCTTCCCTCTTGCAAAAGCTATCAAAATCCTTGCCAGTATATTCTCCTCCATTATCAGTCCTCAAACATTTGATATTCTTTCCTGTATCAAGTTCGACCCGAGCCTTGAAATTCTTGAAGGTAACGAACACATCTCCCTTACTCTTGATGATAGATACCCAACATCTCCTGGAGTAGTCGTCGATGAAGGACACGAAGTACTTCCCTCCTCCTCGGGATGAATCGGTGATTGCCATACATCAGAGTGAACCAATTCTAGAATATCGTTGCTTCTAGAATTTGATGTGTTGAATTGTAGCCGATGCTGCTTGTTTGCTACACAATGCTCACAGAATGGTAGTGACACCTTCGTGAGACCCGGAAGTAGATTTTGGCTCGCAAGAATTTTCATACCTTGTTCCGACATATGCCCGAGCTTTTGATGCCACAGCATAGTAGATCTTTCGATTGAATTTCCCGAAGCTACAGACGCTTCCCCTTCTTGCACCGTCTCTCCCAATAGCATATACAAATTTGCAGCAACCTTTTCACCTTTCATGACTACAAGTGCTCCACGGAATATTTTCATTATTCCTTCCCGAACTTTGATTTCACAGCCAAGATCATCGAGCTGTCCCACAGACAATAAATTCTTCTTTAGACCTTCCACGTGCCGCACTCCTTGAATAGTGCGAACTGTACCATCGTGTAACTTCAACCTCACGGTTCCAACGCCTACGATCTTTAAGGCATTATCTGCACAACTGTACACAGATCCTCCTAAGATAGGTTCGTAGTGATTGAACCAATCTTTTCGAGAGGTCATATGATAAGTTGCGCCCGAGTCAAGAAGCCATATATCATCATACGCCTTCCTGCTCTCCGTTGAGATAGCTGCTTCACTACACAATACGTCTCCACCTGACGCGTTTGCCAGATTTCCCTGAGGATTGGAGTTCTTCAGGCTCCAACAATCCTTCTTCAAGTGACCCTTCTTTCCACAGTGGTAGCATTTCATATCCTTCTTCTTACTTCTTGATTTTCCCCTGCCTTGAATGTGACTCCCACTGGAACCACGTTCCGTTGATCTCCCTCTCATCACCGTCAAAGCTTCGACCTGTTGCGAGCCTGCTTGCTGGTCCTCCTTGTTCTTTCGCCGATTTTCTTCTTCAAGAATAGCAGCCGCGAGGTTATTGAAGACCAGAACTTTCGCGTTGTTCGTCAAGTTGATGATGAGTTGATCATACGAATCAGGCAGACTTTGAAGTAGAATTTCTGCACGTTCTTTATCCTCCGTTTTATACCCCAACGATGTTAGTTGGGAAAATAGAGTATTCAAGACGTTGAGATGCTCCGTCACCGAAGTAGATTCAGACATTCTCAAGGTGAATAATTTTCTCTTCAAGAAAATTTTGTTGTGTAACGACGTCGGCTCGTACAGACTGGTTAGGTGGTCCCAAATCTCCTTTGCCGTTTTCTTTTCTTCGACGCTGGACAATATCTCATCTGCTAGTGCCAGATGGAGATTTGCGACAGCGCTCCCGTCCATCTCGTTCCATTTCTTGTCGTCTGTCACTGTAGCTGGTTTTCCATCGATAGCCTCCAGACAGCCGTCCTTTCGCAAGATCGCCTTTATCTTTAATTTCCACAGTGAGAAATTTCTCCCGTTGAACTTTTCGATATCAAATTTGGCCGCCATAATTTCTGCTCAGTCGTGAGCGATACCTCCGACGGGGTTGCAGCAGATAATTATTGAACTCGTCCCGGCTTTTTCGTCACCGTAACAAGGACAGTATAATATCTATTATTTTCTGATGTGGAGGGTCCACGTTAGTGGCAACCACAGAGCATACGATAAATAATATATAAAACCCAAGCTAGGCTCTGATACCAATTGTTGGCGTGGCAACGGACCCGGTCGAGTAATATTGCGGCTAATATTGGATAATTAAAGATAAAATGTGGACACCGAGATTTAACGTGGAAAACCCCCAAACAAATCGGGGTAAAAACCACGGGCAAGGAAGAAGAATCCACTATAGAGGAAAAATATAGGAGTTACAACCTCTCAATCTATAAAGGAGAAAACCCTCAATACCTCTCTTTATAGTCGGAGAAAATACCGACAAACTCTCTATTTTTATTCTCTCTCTATCTCTCTTATTTATCTTCTGTGGGATTGGTGTGATTTTTGCTTGGGCATCGAATGCCTATTTATAGGCATAGAAAAGGTAAGCTTACGTAAGTGCTTACCTAATTACAAATGTGAATAAGATGACTATCCCATGTGGTTTGTTTGGACTTGTCAAAGCCGCAAGTTCTGACAGGACTGAGCAATGGCCAATGACGCGTGGATTCAGAATTATATTTTCTCAATTTTTAAAAGTGTCGTGGTCTAACTTGTAAAATTTTAAATTATATGGGTAATATTAAAAAATTGGTAGAAGAAAATATTACAGAAATGATCTTTTGAGTTTGAGAATTGGTTTGACGGTTGGAGATAAATTACTGCATTTTGAGTTTGGGGATGAGTTTGAGTTTGCGAATGAGTTTGTAGGTTGGAGATGGTCTCAAGACGACGATGGTGATGACCATTGTCGGAATTAGTACGATAAGACCGTCTCCAACCGAGAAACGCATTCTCAAACCCAAACGCATTATCAAACTCAAAATGCAGTAATTCTTCTCCAATCGATAAACCAATTCGCAAACTTAAAAGACCATTATTGTAATATTCTCTTCTATTCGATTTTTTAATATTACCCATGAAATTTACAACTTTACAAATTAGACTATACTATTATTTTAAGTTCGATTGAAAAAAACAATTTCACAAAATTAATAATAAACTCAATATTTTTTCATATAAAAAGCGTAGAAAAAATAATTATTAATAACATGAGTACTTTTATATATTTTTATTTACTTTTTAATTTTTATATGAGTATTTTAATAATTAAAAATAGTAAAGGGTACATATCGTAATTTTTAAAACAAACGCATTCTCATTCCCAAAACGCATATATGCGTTTAAAACAAGAGAGAAGATGAAAACGCATTTTGAGTTTGCGTTTGGTGTACGATTTGGAGAACTTTTAGTATATATTTTGGGTTTTTACGTATCGATTGGAGATGCTCTAAAATCGGTTTACACATTGTAAGAAGACAACATTGTACGGACTGTAATTTACACATAAGAAAACTTGTCAAGAAGTTCATAAATCATAATATCAATCAAGCAACAGAGACCACCAGATCAGAGAAAATACTCCGATAAAAAAGAAATATATCGACACGACCATCATCACACTAATAAACTGCAAACCAAAGCACTCTCCCAGAAAACCAAAGAAAAAGAAAAAGCTTAGTCGACATTAAAAGGTTCCTCCTCCCAATCTTAGCTTAAGTGAACTCTAAGTCAGCAGTAGAATATAAAGCAAGCAGCATACCTAAATTTCCTCTTTTTTCCCAACTTTTGCTGCAGCTTCTTGAATTTCTTCCCGATCGACGCAAACCAATGCTTGTTACTACAAATTATACAAAAAGCACCTGAAAAATCAAGGATGCCTCGAAGATGACGCGAAACATGTATTCGACTTGTTTGGGCCTATTGAGTGGCACGCATCGATCCGCTTCTTGAAAGGCTCCTGCATAAGCAATAAATAATATATATGACAATAGATAACCAGAATTAATATTGAATACAACTAGCAGAGTACTATTATGCAGGCCATAATATATGGGTTAAGTTAAAGATAATAAAATAGCACCTCCCAGGTTGAAATTGAGAACTGCTACTCTTAGAATTTCCAGTTCGTTTGGATTTCGATTCCTGGCTTTTCTCGTCGCGCATTGCAGAAACTTCCTTTTCCATTGCAGCTACTTCCCTTCTCATCTTCTTGGCCCCCACTTCCATTGCCTTAGTAAGTGTCTCAACCTTCTTTGCCAACATCTGATAACCAAAAAACTTACCTTAGCCGAAATGAAGTAACGTTATCGTATTATAAGAAACCGTAAAGAACACAGAAGCTTCAACCTCAATAGCATCATCCTTATCCTTAAGGCTCTGATCCTTTTCATGGAAAGATTTTCTCAATGAGATCACCTCTTTTTGGAGAAGATCGTATAACAGCCCAGGCACTGAGTCCTCTGTATCTGTCATCACTTGGTTATTGGGTTTCTCTTCTTCCTTGCCTTTGTGTGTTTTGTCGTCTTGAGCAGAGGAGGTACCTTTCCATGCATCATCTTTTGGATCAGTTTCCTTAGTGCCATCACATGATTGGCTTTGCTTGAAATTTGGTCCCAGCCCATTCAGTATAAGTTTACTCCTATTCAGAGATCGAGAACCACCATCGAAGGATTTCGACGTGCCTTTCACGTTTTTTAGAATCGTACTGCTGGCAGAGGATCTCAGCTGAAACGATGGAGATCTTTTGGGTAGAAAACCATTAGAAGCCATCTTGGAGATGATTTCGGCTCCACCAAGTGACTGGCGACGTGAGGGACCGTTCAGTGAGTTTCTGGCATCTGTTGCACTGCGATTGACCGAGTTTGGAGATCTCAGGGTCTCTTCAAGAACTTTCAGTCGCAAAAGATATTTTTCCTAGAGAAAAGAAAGGTTAGGGTAGCCTAGTATTATCACAACAGTACGAAGACAATAATTACCTTTAACAGTGCTTCAGATTTTGCAGTTCTCTCACTAATAGCAAGCTTCTCCCCAAATTGGAGCATCTCACCCTGACACAACAGTTTATAAATACAAGCAATTGTCTTTTCATCGACATGACAACAAAACTGAGAGATCGAAACACAATCATATATACCTGCAAGAACTTTCTCTCTTCCAACCATTGCTTGACGGGCATCACTTTATCATTAGCATCTTTCCATTCATTAGCTACCACAGTAGCAACCCTATTTGCAGTGACTTTGGCACGAGCGAGCTCCCTGTCTAATGTTTTCCTTTCCTCCTGTAAGTTGCAAGATGAAAGACATTATAGTTAACTAAAGCTTCATCGAATGATTTTGCTGCACTATATAAAAGAGAGTTCAGCAGATATGCGTGTTACATTCATCTCCTGCACTTTTCGTTGGTAGTCTCGGACAGCATTAGCAGCTGCTCCACCAGCAAGCACGGCCTCTTCGAGCTCGCGTACAGTTTGGGTAAGTTTTTCAACCTCTGCAACCTTTTGCCGATTCATCTTATCCAATATCTTATTTTCTTCCTGAAGAAACGTGAAACATCAGGGAGGATACCGATGCACAGCACCATTGAACTGCACTACAATGCGAAGGGAATGTTGCAGTACCTGGCAAATTTCAATCTGCTTCATCAACTCTTGATTTTTGTTTTGCAGATCATCCACCATAGATGCCTTTGCCAGTGCCACCTGAACAGTTTTTTCTGCCTCAACCAGAGCAGCCTCCTTTGATTTCGTAAGTCGGTCCAATGCCTTGTTATCATCTTGCAGCTTTCCAATCTACGAAGGAAGATGCAAAAAAGCGTTATGTCACTAGTGTTATAAATACTGTCACTTGTCTTGGAGGATGAAAAATTACTAAACCTCCTGCCGAGCAAGCTTGAGTTCTGCTTCCAAGGGAGCCAAGATAGCTTCAATTGGCGGCATATCATCATCCTTTTGAGCAGCATGAACTCTGCGAAGAGTGGCCTCTGCAGCAAATTGTGCAGCCATAGACGCTTTCTTTTCATCGTTAATTCTCTTGATTTCAAGATTCTTCCGGAAAGAAAAAGATCATATTTTACATTTATGTCATGGATAATATCCGAAAGGTGACCAGAGGAAACCTACCAAGCAAGTGCCAGTACCTTGCTTTCGAGAAGAGATTCATTTAATTTGAGCTTCTCCTCTACCTTAGCCAACTTTTCAGTAAGCTGAAGCAAAACACAGAATCTTAGATTCCAAAAATAGGAGGTGAAGGCAAGGACACCAAGAAGGATTTGGTAGAAGAAAAATAAAGTTACTGCATGAACTTCTCTCAATAATAAAACAATTTCTATGCATCATAGAACTTCACGATAGAGAATTTCTTATCAACCTAATTCGGGCTAGTGCTGGACTAAAAATGGCACCAAACAATAAGTTATTCATGCTAAAAGTTGTAACCAATTAATATGACCGAACTTTCTTATCAACCTACAACGGTTTCAACTTCCTTCACGAACAGAACTATTTATAAGGTCAAAACTCGTTGCCACATAATTAAAAGACAAAAGAACAAATGGTTTCCTTGACAGAAACGACAAAACTCCAAACGACATTAACCTCTTCAACGGCTTTCTCGCGAAGCCTCTCCGACAACTTCAATGCCTTGATCTGAGATTGTGCTTCCCCCAATTCCCGCTCTTTATCTACAAACAAACAGAATATTCTCAAAACAACGTTCCAACAATCATTCCATAGCTAAGTCACAAAATACTTTCCCATTCTGTTGACAGTGATTCAATTAACTTGAAGAAACCTAAAATTCATCATAATTTGCTACAAGCTCCAGCACATCCCATTAACATCTACTTATTTTATTTCAAACCTAAACTGCAAACAACACTCCCTACTCATATAATACCCCAAAATCATTTAAAGCAGCATAAAACAGTCGCGTTTTCACAATCTCCAGCTACTGCAATCACAAACAAAAATAAACAAAGAAATTTAGCGTCGGCTCAGAGCTCGAATCTTTCGGATCCGAACCCGTTGACTGACCTCTGACTTCGTTCTCAAGTCGATTAAGCTCCAATTTCACCGGATCCGAACCGTGCAACAAATTGATAAGCTCGTCCGTATCCAAGCTGTGTCGCACTGAGCCTCTCCTACGGGCCGAAGAGCCCTTTCCTGAAGACATAGACGCCGCCGGCGCATTGCCGACACTTCCATCGCCGGAAACCTCCGCCATCCCCCGATCTAATCTCCTCTACTCAGCTAGCATCAACTAAAATAACAGCTTGTGGCTCCCCTAATTGCAGAGAAGCTCGCGAATGCAAGTGTATGTGAAGAGATTTGGTTTCGATGAGTTTGAATCAACAACAAACAGAGACGACGAAAAACAGGGCACGAGTACAGTGGAGCAATATGTGAGATTTTCAGTTTCAAAATGAGCTCGCTCTTTGTTTTTTAGAAAATTTTGGCGTAATTCTCTTCGAATGGCTCAATAGTGACTAAATTACCCCTGAGTTGGGCATCAACATGAAGAATCCTTTTATGTGAGGGAGGTTTACTTTTGTCTTTGCAGTTACTGGCGGTGTGGCGAAAATAAAGCAGGCCTGGAAAGAAAGATATATATATATATATATATATATATATATAGAGAGAGAGAGAGAGAGAGAGAGAGAGAGAGAGAGAACCCCTCCGTTTTGCGTCGTATCGTCACATGATGTTTGAACTTTGAACTAAGCATGAAATAATTAAATATTAATGAACTTTAAACTAAGCATAAATTAATTAAATATTAATGGCGCTTAATGATTAATTGGACCACATAGTTGTTGCCATAGATATACCCTTTTCCTTGAATTTCGTGACCAAACTCAAGGTTGAAAAAATGACAGCATATTGACTAGATTAAGAAATTAATTCATCATAATATCGAAATATAACTCATTTTCCAATGTGACTCAATCCTAATTATGGAAAGATAGCAACCTTAAAAATCATTAGAATTAGTATGGGATTCTTTAGAACTCGCCCATCTTGAGCAAATTTGGAAACTCAAAACGACGACGACGATGACGGCCATAAGACCAGTTTACAACACATTGTAAGATAACATTGTACGGACTGTAATTTACACATACGAAAACTCCTCAAGAAGTTCATAATATTATAAATCAGCAACGGAGACCACCAGTAAAAATCATAGAAACATCAGAGAAAATACTCCGATAAAGAAGAAATATATCGACACGACCATCATCACACTAATAAACTGCAAACCGCACTCTCCCAAAAAACCAAAAAAAGAAAAAGGTTAAGTCGACATTAAAAGGTTCCTCCTCCCAATCTTAGCTTATAAGTAAGTCTAAGTCAGCAGTAGAATAAAAGCAAACAGCATACCTACATTTCTTCTTTTCTCCTTTTTTCCAAACTGTTATGCTGCAGCTTCTTGAATTTCTTCTCTTTCGCCACAAACCAATGTTTGTTACTACAAATTATACAAACAACAGCTGAAAAATCAAAGGGGTATCGAAGAGGACGCAAAACAGTGTACTCGACTTGTTTGAGCCTATTGAGTGGCGCGCATCGATCCGCTTCTTGAAATGGCCCTGCATAAGCAAGGAATAATATTATATATATGTATATATATGTAATATGACAATAGATAGCCATAATATTAAATACAAGTAGCAGAGAACAATTATGGAGGCCATAATATATGGGTTAAGTTAAAGAGGATGATAATAATCACACCTCCCAGGTTGCAATTGAGAACTGTTGCTCTTAGAGTTTCCAATTCGTTTGGATTTGGTTTCTTGGCTTTTCTCGTCACGCATTGCAGCCACTTCCTTTTCCATTACAGCTACTTCCCTTCTCATTTTTTTGGCCTCCACTTCCATAGCCTTAGTAAGTGTCTCAACCTTCTTTGCCAACATCTGATAACCAAAAGACAGACTTTAGTCGATCGAAGAAACACTAAAGTATTGCAGGGAACCATAAAGAACACAGAAGCGTCATCAACCTCAATAGCATCGTCCTTGTCCTTAAGGCTCTGATCCTTTTCATGGCAAGATTTTCTCAATGAGACCACCTCTTTTTGGAGAAGATCGTATAACAGCCCAGGCACTGAGTCCTCTGTATCTGTAGTCACTTGGGTATTGTTGGGTTTCTCTTCTTCCTTGCCTTCGTGTGTTTTGTCGTCTTGAGCAGAGGAGGTACCTTTCCATGCATCATCTTTTGGATCAGTTTCCTTAGTGCCATCACATGATTGGCTTTGCTTGAAATTTGGTCCCAGCCCATTCAGTATAAGTTTACTCCTATTCAGAGATCGAGAACCACCGTCGAAGGATTTCGACGTGCCTTTCAAGTTTTTTAGAATCGTACTGCTAGCAGAGGATCTCAGCTGAAACGATGGAGATCTTTTGGGCAAAAAACCATTAGAAGCCATCTTGGAGATGATTTCGGCTCCACCAAGTGACTGGCGACGTGAGGGACCGTTCAGTGAGTTTCTGGCATCTGTTGAACTGCGATTGGCCGAGTTCGGACATCTCAGAGTCTCTTCAAGAACTTTCAATCGCAATAGATATTTTTCCTAGACAAAAGAGAACGGTTAGCGTAGTTTTCGTCGAAGAATTATACTTTTAATATGGTCATATAATAAATACAGTATAAATTACCTTTAACTGTGCTTCAGATTTTGCAGCTCTCTCACTAATAGCAAGCTTCTCCCTAAGTTGGAGCATCTCACCCTGAGACAACAGTTTATAAACGCGAGCAATTGTCATTTCATCGTCCATGACTGTAAAACTCAAGTTAACAATCGAAACTGAGAGATCACAATGCATATTATATATATACCTGCAAGAACTTTCTCTCTTCTAACCATTGCTTGACGGGCATCACTTTATCATTAGCATCCTTCCATTCATTAGCTACCACAGTAGCAACCCTATTTGCAGTGACTTTGGCACGAGCGAGTTCCCTGTCTAATGTTTTCCTCTCCTCCTGTCAGTTGCAAGATGAAGATATTATACTAAACCAAGCTTCATCAACAAATTTTGCTGCATCATATAAAAGAGAGTTCAGCTCATATGTCTTACATTCATCTCCTGCACTTTCCGTTGGTAGTCTCGAACAGCATTGGCAGCTGCTCCACCAGCAAGCACGGCCTCTTCGAGCTCGCGTACAGTTTGGGTAAGTTTTTCAACCTCAGCGACCTTCTGGCGATTCATTTTATCCAATATCTTATTTTCTTCCTGAAGAAACGTGAAACATCAGGGAGGATACCGATGCACAGAATCATCAAACTGCACTAACCTAGTAAAATGAGAAGGGAATGTTTTGCAGTACCTGGCAAATTTCAATCTGCTTCATCAACTCTTGATTTTTGTTTTGCAGATCATCCACCATAGATGCCTTTGCCAGTGCCACCTGAACAGTTTTTTCTGCCTCAAGCAGCGCAGCCTCCTTTGATTTCGTAAGTCGGTCCAATGCCTTGTTATCATCTTGCAGCTTTCCAATCTACGAAGGAAGATGGAAAGACGCATTATATCACTAATGTTATAAAATCCAGTCACTTGTCTTGGAGGATGAAAAGTTAGTAAACCTCCTGCCGAGCAAGCTTGAGTTCAGCTTCCAAGGGAGCCAAGATAGCTTCAATTGGCGGCATATCATCATCCTTTTGAGCAGCATGAACTCTGCGAAGAGTGGCTTCTGCAGCAAACTGTGCAGCCATAGACGCTTTCTTTTCATCGTTAATTCTCTTGATTTCAAGATTCTGCCGGAAAGAAAAAGATCACATTAACATTTATGCCACAGATAATATTCGAAAGGTGACAGATGAAAACGTAACAAGCAGGGTCCCATTACCTTGCTTTCGAGAAGGGATTCATTTAATTTGAGCTTCTCCCCTACCTTAGCCAACTTTTCAGTAAGCTGAAGAAAAAGGCAGAAACTTAGATTTCATGGAACAACACCAAATAAACAACTTCTATGCATCAAAGAACTTCACATTTGTCACGATAAAGATTTTATTATCAACCTATATTCGGGTTAGTGCTGGACTAAAAATGGCACCAAACAATGAGTAATCCACACTATAAGCTATAACCATTAATACCACCGAACTTTCTTATCAACCTACAACGGTTTCAACTTCCTTCACGAACAAACGATTTATAAGGCCAAAACTCGTTGCCACGTAAATTAAAAACAAAAGAACAAACGGTTTTCATTCACATAAACGACAAAACAACATTAACCTCTTCAACGGCTTTCTCGCGAAGCCTCTCCGACAACTTCAATGCCTTGATCAGAGATTGTGCTTCCCCCAATTCCCGCTCTTTATCTGCAAACAACAAAAAATTGTAAAATCGATGTCCCAACAATCACTCCATAGCTAATTGACAAAATACCTTCCCATTTTGCTGACAAATAAAAATAAATAAAGACAACTAGCTAAAATTCATCAGAATTTGCTACAAGTTCCAGACATCCCATCTAAAAGGAAATTATACTAGAATTCATTATAACATCTATTTGCTTAATTCAAACCTTAATTGCAAACAATACTTCCTACTCATATAATACCACAAAAATAATTACATAAACCAGCACAAAAAGAAAAGGTCGTGTTCACAGTCTTAGAGCTCGAATATTTCGGATCCAAATCGGTTGACTGACCTCTGACTTCGTTCTCAAGTCGATTAAGCTCCAATTTCACCGGATCCGAACCGTGCAACAAATTGATAAGCTCGTCCGTATCCAAGCTGTGTCGCACTGAGCCTCTCCTACGCGTCGAAGAGCCCTTTCCTGAAGACATTGACGCCGCCGGCGCATTGCCGACACTTCCATCGCCGGAAACCTCCGCCATCCCTCGATCTAATATCCTCTACTCAGCTAGCATCAACAAGGTAACAGCTTATGGCTCCCCTAATGGCAGAGAAATGCTCGCGAACTCAAGTGTATGTGAAGAGATTTGATTTCGATGAGTTTGAATCAACAACAAACAGCGAAAAACAGTGCACGCGTACAGTGGAGCAATATGAGAGAGATTTTCAGTTTCGAAACGAGGTGCTCTTTGCTTGTAGAAAAATTGGCGTCATCTCTTCAAAAAGCACTCCAATGACTAAAATAGGCCTGATTTGGGTATCGGCATGAGATACCTGCTACGTCGAGGGAGGTCTAGTTTTGCCTTATCAATCACTGGCGGTGTGGCAAAAATAAAGCAGGCTTGGAAAGAAAGATAAATAGAGACAGAGAGGTGAGAGATAAACGGATGAGAGAGAGAGAGGGAGAGAGGGAGAGACCTACGTTTTGTGTCGTATCGTCACATGATGTTTGAACTTTGAACTAAGCATGAAATAATTAAATACTAATGAATGATTAATGTACATAGTTGTTGCCATAGATATACCCTTCCCCTTGAATTTCGTGACATTTGTGTCAGGTTGAAAAAATTAATGAAAAAATGACAGCATATTGACTGGATTAAGAAATTAATTCATCGTCATAATATCAAAATATAACCAATTGTGCTATGTGTGATTCAATCCTAAAGCTAACTTATATGGAAACATATCATCATATTCTTAGAAGTAACCCTAAATATTTAATCAATAATAAGGTTAAGGAATATATCACTATCAGTTACAAGTAATGGTAGGTTTTGTAAGCAACTGGGGCTTTTTTATCTGATTGTCGTATAGATGATGATGGTATGGCCCCCTAATTTCATTTAAACAAACCTATAAATTAAAAATAAGAATAATGACAATATTACAATTTTTTCCCAAATGATAATATTACAATGGAAACTTTAGAAAGGAGTAAAAGATGGACACATAAAGCTGCATTCTTGATCTTTTAGCAATGTTTTGTTTGCTCTTCCTTCAAGCAATTCTAGTTTTGAATCGAAAATAGATACGTGGGCTACTTTTTGTGATGACCAATTCTCTAGGCAAACGTATATGCTCTTAACAAACCTATCGTGTCTTTTATTACAATTATTGTTGATTAGAGATTGCTTTAAGATGGGCTCAGTTTAAGCCGATTAGTGCTGAAACTGGTTCCGTACAACAATTATTTTGCTTGTCCGTTGAACTAATTTACGATAAAGTCTTTATTGCAATGAATTAATGACGTTAAATGTTATTAAATTGACTAATGAGTGGATTAGGCCATAACACGATAAAGTCAAAGTTCACTAGGTGAAAAAAAAAAGCGGCAAGTCAAAGGATTTTTATTTTGGAGTGATCCAAAAGAAATTACCAATGACTTTTAGGTTTTATTACATAATATTACAACTACGTTGAAATGAATAAAAGAAAAGAGTATTATATTGCTTGGCCCATTAATGAACCCATTGGACTTTCAGCATGGAAGAAACTAAACTGTAATAAATTAGTTATATAGATGGGCCGGATCACCGAGCCCGACCCGAGTTGGATAAAGAATTAAAAACGAGGACTGAATTGTAAAACCCCAGTAGTTTTGGCCCGAATGTAAACATCGTCTAATAAAACCCCCCCCCCCCCCACACTGATTGATTGAGCAATAACACCGAACGGAACACAGAGAAACCACGTAAGGGTCGAACGCAAAAGACACATCGCCATTGCTATGTCGTCCACGTCGTCGCCCACCAACGGTTCAACACCTCTCCTCCGACCGCGCCTTCAGCCGCCGCAGTCTCCGTCGTCCTTTTCGCTCCTCCTTTCTCGCGCCACTCGGCGAGGAGGAGGCGGTCCGTCGGCGCTGGTCCGTGAGACGGCGGCGCGTCAGCTGGAGGAGAGGCGTGCAGACTGGGCTACTCGAGGCCCGTGGTGGCGCTCGACGTCGCGTGGAACTCTCTGTTTGTTGTAGTCAGCATCGTGATGCTGATTTTGACGGCCGACGAGAGGCCTAATGTGCCGGTTAGGGTTTGGGTGATTGGATATGCGGCGCAGTGCGTGGTGCACGTGGTGCTTGTTTGGGTGGAGTTCAAGAGGAGGAACGGTAATAGCAGGAATGGCGACGGCGATAGGGGTGCTGGTGGAAGTGATAATGGCGTTGGTGATGATGATGATGACAGCGAGGAAAGTGGGGCTTTAGGATACAATGATCGGTCGAGGTTCGTTTTGTTATCGTTGATTGGATTCCTTTTTTTTTTACTTCAATTACTTCATTTTGCTTTCGTGAGCTATATAGGTTTCCTTGCAGTGAAGAATGTTGTCTCTTAGATTGTTTTTGGAATATTGGGTTGCTAGTCACAACTCTTGGTCGTTTTGTTCCATTTTCATTGATGTTTATTTGATTGTCATTCGTTGAGAGGTGATGGATTTTTCTTGGAAGTGATCACATCTTTGGCGATGATAACTCTTGTCCCTATGTATCAGAAGAAGCAGGATATTTTTTTTTCCATGTAACTTGGTCATAAGAATCAGCAATTAAAAATTTGTTGCACTTTATTAGAGGAAAAACATTTTTTCGTGAAACTTGCTTTGGTGTGTGTTTTTGAAGAACGAGACCGGGAGTCGAATTCCAATCACTTTACTCTGTTTACATGTGCTATTAAATGTCAGTAGCTTTTCCATATATATATTTATATCATTTTGATCAGATAATTTTGTGAAATTTTCAGTGTTAAACGCTGTGAATCTTTGAACACGATTGTGTCGTTTTTGTGGTGGATCATTGGCTTCTACTGGATTCTCGCAGGTGGTCAAATTCTGATATCAAATGCTCCACGGTTGTATTGGTAAGATCATTCACCTTTCTTTGTATAGGATGTATTTGGACGTGATGGTGTTGATCTATATATGTGTTAACTTAGGATTGTTTCCACCTGAGAAATCTCTGCTGTCTTTCCTGATTGGCTCTTAATTACCAGCTACAGTTCGGCACTGTTAGTTTAAATATTAAATTTTCTAAATACTAATTTCGTCTCTGTTTCCTGATTATGAAAGAAACTTTTCGGTCCAGTTATTGTTTTCTAAATACTAATTTTGTCTCTGTTTCCTGATTACCAGCTATCGTTTCGAAAAAAAAAGAAAAAAAACCCCAACGAAATCTGCTTTCTTCTCGAATCACAACACTAAGCTACTGCAATCTGACGACTGTTACTGTCGGGAATTATATTTTTATTTTATGGTTACTGAGCAGATAATATTTACATCCAGATAATATTTACATCCAGCATGAAACTTGATGTGAGACAACAATCACCACTTTACAATCTGCTCTATCTCATTTTCGTCCTACATTTGAAGTTAGCAATTTACTTAATTGCTTGCATTTCCCTTGTTGCATCCATAATTCACTATATGAGATATCAATTCCACGAGGTAAATCTAAATATCATCTGTTTTCTGATATTGTATTCAAGGTGTTCCATTGGTACCTATCCACAGTTTCTCATAATCAATTGAACACTGCCTCAAATCATTGTGCATGCTACCTTTTTATTTCTCAACTTTTTGCTGATTCTATATGATAAAGATACCCAATACAGATCTCTGATTATCCCAACGATATGCAGGTTGTCTGTCGTGTTCTTGGCCTTCGACGTACTCTTTGCTGTATTTTGTGTAGTCATGGCTTGCCTCATAGGTATAGCCATATGTTGCTGCTTACCATGCATCATCGCTATTCTTTATGCCATTGCTGGCCAGGTATGCCTTAAATTTCGCCCTGAAGAAAGGAAAAACAACCTAAAAACTACCCCATTGCAGCTTATTTCTTACATTGTTCGTCTTCAAAAATAAAATATAGGAAGGTGCATCAGATGCAGACTTGAGCATCCTCCCAAAATACAAATTTCAAACCTGCAAGGATGGCGACGAGATGGGCTTTGGTGGTGGAAAGATGATTCCTCTCAAAGCAAGCACTTCTTCCATGGCTGACGAACGAATTCTTTTGCCCGAAGACGCAGTGAGTTCTTTCAATGCCATTTTGTTCGCCTAATGTTTTTTTTTGGGTATTCATCTTTGATGAATTTGTGGGACTGGGAGCTCATACCTTCATATCAATCGACTATTTATAATTTCTTCTTTATGAATGATGAGCAAAGTGGTGTTTGTTATTGAAGGAGTGCTGCATATGTCTTTGTCCGTACGAGGATGGAACTGAGCTAAATGCCCTGCCGTGCAACCACCACTTTCATTCTGCTTGTATTGCGAAATGGCTTAAGATGAATGCCACGTGTCCGCTTTGCAAGTACAACATACTCAAGGGAAACGAACAAGTCTGAATATACGAAGGATGAAACAATACCCCCTTGTCTTTGCTGTGTTTCGTAATTAAATATAATGTTATAGTTAACTTATAGAGACTTGTGTGATGTAGCATGTATAGTTTCCTCGAATAATAAGATTTGTAATAGCTTCTTTCTTGTTCCTGTAAAGTATTGGACCATACATTTGTCGTAATTGTCTTAAACGGCTCTTTATAGTGAAAGCGGATAATTTGTAATGAAATTAGTTGGATGAATATTACACTAAGCTACTCGCTAGTCGCTAATAATTAGTGGTTTGCAACGATTTTAGAAAACCGCAAACCGAACCACACCGTACGCGACAATTAACCGTCTAAACTCCGATGTATTTTATATACTAAATCGCACCGTAATAATGGTTCGATGTGGATTTTTGGTACAAACCTCACCGAACCAAACTGCACTACTAGTGCATTAATAATTTTTCGTACAACTATATCTAATTTTATTTTATGCTAATTATATATTAACAAATATTTTTTTAGGAATGAAAACCCAAATATATTAGGGTTAAAATAGGTACGACTCAAATACTTAATAAAAAATCGAGCCACTATTTATATTTCAAAGTTCAAGTAAGCTAATAAGTTATGATTTTATTTTTTCAATATTTTGGTTCTAATATAGTAGTATGTTTTTGTTGATTTTTTGTTTTGCTTTTAAGTAATGGACGTATCATTCACTAAAATATATGTATTTTAATAAGTTAAAAATTGCAAACCGCACCGCAACCGTGCAAACCGCTCAAAACCGCACGTGTGGTTTAATTTTTAAAATCCGCAATTTAAGAATCTTTTTTCGAAAAACAGCATATTGCGCTTTGGTGGGAATTGGCCAAAAACCGTCCAAAACTGCATCACGCACACCCATCTATACTCTTTAAGCGTGAGGGGTGTATAAACTGTCAATTTGATCTGTCAATTTTAAAAAAAATTAAATAATAAAATAAAAAATCCCCCACTAATTCTATTTACTATATTTGGTTAACTAACTATTAATCTTTAATCTTATAATTATATATATACATAACCAAATTTAAATAATAGTTATCAATTAAATAATATTAAATTTATATATTTGTATATCATAGCACACTGCACACGTTAGTGTGCACCGAATTCTAGTATTGATAATTCAAGCGTACACTTCAACAGGGTCACATTTGTTGACTTATTATATTACGAAGCAAAATAGTTAAAAGAGGAATCCTTGAAAAAGACCATTGTGCCCATGGGGACAGGTAACAATAGCTTAAGTGCCACGCGCGGCGGTAAACAAACAAAAAAACGCAAAGCCCTACAACCGAGCAAAAATCCCTCTCTACAACCTCTTTTTGAAAATTTTGCCGTGCGTCCGCCGTTTTCTTGCCTTCACCGCAACCTAATTTCGTTGTAATACCTATCTGCGTTGGTCTAGGGCTTGAATTTCGTTGATTCTGAAGTTCAAGCCCCTATAGTAGGGTTTTAGCATAAGAAATTGTCGCCCGGCGAGGGAGGGGAAAGGTTTGTTTCTCCAGTTGGTTGTTCTGTTCTGCAATCTGCCTCGAGATGGTTGCTTTGGATAGTGAAATAGTGATGCGTGATGTCGCCAATGCTGGGCTTGTCGTCGCCGATCGATGCATTCGCGAAGTTGCGAGTCATCTCGATCTCGAGGAAGCCTTGGAAGCTTCTAGATATTCTACTCATCCTTATTTGACTCACCCGCGTGAGGTAATGTGGTTTGGTTATTCTTTGTAGTTTTTTGTGGGTTGGGAGGATCGTTTCTGTAGCTGTTTGGCTATTTTGATAGAATGATGTTTCAGAAGCATTCTTTAGATTCATTAGACTCTGGGGCAGCGGCTCATAACCTCTTAGAGTTCTCTCTTCTTCCCGATGAGAAAAATACAATATTGCTAAGAAAAGAAAATATGGAGTCAAAGTGTTGGTTTTGTATTGGGGGAATATTCTTGATTTCGAACACTTCCATTTTAGCGAAAACATGAATTTTTCATGCGCTTCAACTTTTTCCATTTTCTTTTTAGGTGAAAACTAAAAGAAAAAATCCAGTTTTGTAACCTTAGCTAAGCTTTTTATTGAGTTGGTATGCTTTTATAATTGAGAACAAATGCACGAAAGAGAAAGAAGAGTGCATGATGCTGAGATGATCCTACTTAATTGAGCTATGTGACCCCGGTTTCTATGGAAACTGTTTTTATTCTTCTTTGATGGTTGTATTTCAGTGGCCACCTTTGGTTGAAGTCGTGGATACTTGGGAGTTACCTCAGGTGTTGATTGAAAGATACAATGCTACTGGTGGGGAGGGAACCGCATTATGCGGAATATTTCCTGAAATCCGTCGAGCTTGGGCATCTGTTGATAACTCATTGTTTCTATGGCGATTTGATAAGCAGTAAGTGTAGTGTTCGGACGTAATAAGCTCATCTGCATATCCCTAAATAACTCGTAAATGAAAACAAACAAAAATAATGTAGTTACAAGAGGAGAAGCTGGTATGCAAGTAGCAGAAATGATTTACTATGACAACTGGGATTATATCTTGGCTATATAATATCTGTTCAGTCAGGGATTATTGAATACTGTATTCAACTGATGCATATGTCCCAAGTTTGACATACTGCGAAATCTTATGATAAAAGTTATATGTCATTGAATGATGGGAATCTATCAGATTCTTTGCTATTTTTCTTTCTTATATTGTTTTACAAACAAAATTTGAGTTTTTGTCCTAGTGGATTTGGAATGTAGACTAGTTTTATTATAACGAACTCCTCATTTTTCAGGATTACTGTGATTGTTGATTTCTGTGATTATGTTCTATGCTTTCCTACTTCGAAAGCATTGTTAACTATTCTATTTATAATTTCCATGTCATTGCTTTGTCATGTAATGTAGGGATGGCCAATGCCCCGAATATAGCAGGGAGGAGCAAACCATCTGTGCTGTTGGATTGGCCAAATCCAAGCCTCGAATATTTGTTGAGGCCATTCATCACCTTCTAGTATTGGCTACTCCTGTAGAGGTGAAAGTTCCCTTGCCAGTATTATGGCGAGTGAGAAAAATCCTTTGCCATCTTCTCATATATGTGTGTATTCTGTCATTCAGGTGATTCTTGTGGGAGTATGTTGTTCTGGAAGTGGCGATGGAACTGATCCATATGCTGAGGTGTCACTTCAGCCGCTTCCAGAGTATACCATTCCATCTGATGGAGTGACCATGACTTGTATTGTTTGCACTGATAGGGGACAAATATTTATGGCCGGCCGTGATGGTAATGTTTATGAATTGCAATATACTATTGGCTCAGGATGGCAAAAGCGTTGTCGCAAAGTATGCCTGACATCGGGTGTAGCAAGCCTCATATCGAGGTAATATTCTCTTTCTACCTCATGTTCGGTGTTGAAAACACCAGTTGTTGTTTCTGTTTTTCCTTTATCTTGATATGTGGCAATGCTAATGCATTTTGCTTTAAATATTGTGTGCCCATGTGTCGCCGACGTGACTGAGTTATTATTCTAATACTCTGATACATTGTAATGGTGTAACATAAGTTCTATTTTGAACTTATTTGGATCTGGACATTAGTCCCATCTATTTCGTTTGGCATAAGCTTCAGCATTTAAGGTTATTTCCTCTCTTTCTCTGTCACTTTCCAGGTGGGTCGTGCCAAATGCGTTCAAGTTTGGTGCTTTTGACCCAATTATTGAAATGGTAATTGATTCTGAAAGACACATCCTGTATGCACGTACGGAGAACATGAAAATACAAGTTTTCTCTCTTGGCCTAATGGAGATGGCCCACTCAAGAAGGTTGCAGAAGAGAGAAATTTGATCACTCAGAGGGAATCTAGATCCACTTCACAGACAAGCATGCCTTCGATTGTGAGCATTTCACCGTTATCTACCTCAGAATCAAAGTGGTTGCATCTTGCCTTGATTTTATCCGATGGGCGGAGGATGTATCTCACCACTGCCCGGTCTGGTGGAAATAATGGTGCAGTTGTAGATATGGGTGAGCTTGGTCACAGTAAGCACAGACCGAGCTGCTTAAAAGTGGTAGCAACACGACCCCCTCCCATAGGGATTGGTGGTGGGCTTACATTTACTGCGTTTCCTCCCCCTGGAAGATCCCAGTCTGATGATAACTCTCTTCAGATAGAAACAGCATATTACTCTTCTGGAACTATAGTCCTTTCTAATTCATCGTCGCTTATCATTTTGAATAAGGATTCGACAGTGGAGTCTTTTGCATCTGGTGGATTGGGAGCTGGTGTGGTGGGTTCACGTGCCCTGCGAGAGTCAATCTCCTCTGTGCCTCTAGAGGGGAGAATGCTTTGTGTGACAGATGTGTTTCCTCTGCAAGATACAGCGTTTGCTGTGCAGTCTTTATACTCGGAACTAGGACCTTTTGGGTTTGGTCCTTCCTTGGAATCTTGTGAAAAGTCTTGCCTTAAACTATGGGCTAGGGGCGATCTTTCTAGCCAGCATATATTGCCAAGAAGAAAATTAGTCATATTCAGTACCATGGGCATGATGGAAGTGACTTTCAACCGCCCGATTGACATTTTGAGGCGATTGCTGGAGTCTAATTCTCCAAAATCACTGCTAGAGGACTTCTTCAAACGTTTTGGTGCTGGAGAGGTTGCTTCAATGTGTCTAATGCTTGCTGCAAAAATATTGTGTACAGAAAACTTTATAAGCAACGTGGTCGTTGAGAAGGCTGCTGAAGTTTTTGAAGACCCAAGAGTTGTTGGGTTGCCACAATTTGAAGGAAATAGTGCACTGCCAAACACTAGAACTGGTGGTGATGGTGAATTTTTTTTTTCGGGTGCTTATGAAGGCCTATGTCTGTGTTCATCGCGGTTATTGTTACCATTGTGGGATCTCCCCGTCTTTATACTCAAAGGTGGTTCAGGATCTGAAGATGGGATCATCACATGCAGGCTCTCTATTGGAGCAATGCATCTCCTTGAAGACAAAATCCGCTCATTAGAGAAGTTTCTGCAGTCCAGAAGGAATCAGAGGCGAGGACTCTATGGCTATGCAGCTGGCCTTGGTGATATGGCTGGTTCAATTCTAATTGGAGCTGGTTCTGATCTGGGTTCTAGTGATAGATCGATGGTACGCAATTTATTTGGTCCATACTCGCATAGTGGTTACTCTGTTGAGTCTGGTTCACTAAGTAAAAGACAGAGGCTTTCAGATAGCAATTCGGAACTTGCTTCCATGGAGGTATATACTATGAGTATTGTGGAAATGTAACTTGGCTGAGTTGTTTTGTGTTGTGGATGATTAATTTGAAGTTTTTTTCAGGTCAGAGCAATGGAGTGTATTAGGCAATTGCTTCTTAGATGTGGTGAAGCCCTATTTCTGCTTCAGCTTCTTTCGCAGCACCTTATGGCACGCCTCGTACGGAATTTTGATGCAAATGCTAGGCAGAATGCAGTTCAGTTAACATTCCAACAGTTAGTTTGTTCGGAAGAGGGAGATAGAATTGGAACACGTCTAATATCTGCTCTCATGGAGGTATCTGACATTTCGAAATTAACGCATACTGTTCCTTTTTAAACTTTGTGATCAGGGTTGTAACCGTAATATATGATACCCCTCGTCTGCTTATTCTGTAGTTCCTAGCTCATTTATTGTCTTCTTTAAATGTGCCATATGAGAGATACTTAGATCTGATCTGTCGCTCACCCGTCTTATCATTCACGGTCCAGTATTACACTGGTCCTGATGGCAGGGGAACAGTTGAGGATATTAGTAATAGGTTGCGTGAAGGTTGTCCAAGCTATTACAAAGAGAGCGATTATAAGTTTTACGTAGCTGTTGAGTGTCTTGAGAGAGCCGCTGCTACTCTCGACACGGAAGAAAGAGAAAATCTGGCTAGAGAGGCTTTTAACAACTTGAGCAGAATCCCAGAGGCAGCTGATTTGCAGACCGTGTGCAAGCGCTTTGAAGACCTGAGGTGTGTTGTCTGTTATGATGGTTAGCTTTTCCAAAGTTGTATGGTTAGATCTAACAATATTAATACAACTATATTTGTAGATTCTATGAAGCTGTTGTCAGATTACCTTTGGAAAAGGCACAGTCTTTGGATCCAAATGGAGATGCTTTGAACGATCAAATAGATGCAGCGCTTCGAGAACGTGCCCTTTCTCAACGTATGGAGTGTTATGAAATTGTGGGTAATGCTTTGCGTTCTCTTAAAGGTGAAGCCTCCAAAATGGAAATTGGGTCCCCAATTCGCCCACCTTTTCAATTGCCTCGCAAGCACATATGCCAGATCATTCAACTTGGTGTTCAATCTCCGGATAGGCTTTTTCATGATTACCTTTATCGAACATTAATTGATCTTGGACTCGATGACGAGTTATTGGAATTCGGTGGGCCAGATATTGTGCCGTTTTTGAGAAATGCTGTGCGAGACCTGAATAGTCATGAGGTTTGAACTTGTTTCATGCATTACTATATTTTCTTTCTATTCATGTTAGAACCATTACTTGCTGAACCTCATACCATCGTGATATACCATGATTGAAAATTACACTAGTGTAAGGAATTATGTTTTTTTTTTTCCGCAGTTTGAAGTTCAACCCTCTTTGAGCTATCAACTAGTAGAAAGCTTCCCGTCACTTGCAGTTTGAGTTTGACTTATTATTTTGGTTGCTTTTTCTCTAGGTCCGGTCTCTTTCCTCAATTGCATCTCCATCTTCATCTGTGGGTCAATCTAGAGCGGCTGTAGAATCTCGACAGATTAAGTACCTTGAGTTCCTTGCACGATATTATGTCTTGAAACGGCAGCACGTTTTGGCTGCTCACGTGCTAATGGGATTAGCAGAAAGGCGTCCCACCGAGTCAGGGGAAGCAGCTCCAACTCTTGAGCAAAGGTTTTATTACTATTCAATTGGTTGTTCGTTGCTTAGTTTTCCAGTACATATGATTGCACGAGTTATATATCGACTGATGTAACACTTCATTGGAAGTGATATTGGTTGACAGATGTTTTACCTTGACATATCATGTGTGCAGTTTATCAGAATGGTCATTATGAGGCGGCATTGACGTGTTTTGTCACTGAAATTTTTTGTTAGAATTATCAAATTGCTTTCTAAGACGGTTCGTTTTCTCTGCTTCCAGGCGCCAGTACTTGAGTAACGCTGTTCTGCAGGCGAAGAGTGGATCTGAGACTGATAATTTTACTAATATCTCGGCCCAGAATGGTCTCCTCGATTTAGTTGAAGCAAAGCTTGCTGTTATTCAATTCCAAATTATGATCAAAGAAGCATTGGAGACGATTGCATCAAATTTGGCAACCTCTCCCAGCACATCTGAACCTAACACAGGCGGCTCGTTAACTGAAAATGCTCAGCCTAGTGATCCCAGTTTTGTGCAGAGCGTTCGCGACAAAGTGAAGGAGTTATCCGTAGATCTGAAGTCCATAACTCAATTGTACAATGACTTTGCAGTTCCATTCGAGCTCTATGAGGTTTGTCATCACTACTTACCTTCTGTGAAATTTGAAGTCGATGAATATTTGTTTCATCATATAGCAGGGCTCCATGAGTCAGTACCATCAAGCAGATATAAATTATATGATCATTTAACCAAAACAATCCTTTTTCACCAATTCTACCTCGTTTTTTTCAGATATGTTTGGAAATAATATATTTTGCGGGATCATATGGCGATACCGAGGGCAGTATTGCCCGAGAAATCTGGGCCAGGCTCATAATTCAATCTCTCTCAAAAGGTGGAATCGCCGAGGCCTGTGCAGTACTCAAAAGAGTCGGTCCCAACGTTTTCTCGGGCGATGGGGCCATCTTACCCTTAGACACAATATGCCTTCAACTCGAAAAGGCTGCCCTGGTAAGAAAAATAGAAACCTGAATCCATATAATCTCTCTAGTCAGCTCACTAATTGTATAGTAACACTGAAATTTACTATAATTTTTCAATTAATTTAGGATCGAGTTGCCTCTGGCGCTGAGCTCGTGGGAGACGAAGACATCGCAAGGGCTCTTATTACAGCTTGCAAGGGCTCGATAGAACCTGTCCTTAGCACTTACGATCAGTTACTATCTAATGGAGCAATCTTACTATCTCCACCTTTGAAACTTCGTCTTCTTCACTCTGTTCTTACGGTTGTTAGAGAGTGGTCTATGTCTGTTTTTGCACAGAGGATGGGGACAAGTCCCGTTGGTGCTTCACTAATATTGGGCCCACATATTTCCATGGGACAAACTTCGGCTTCAAATCAAGGCGTCCGCGATAAGATCACAAGCGCGACAAATAGGTAAAGTGTTTTCTTTTTTCTTCGTTTTTCGATTGTTCTTTTTCAGCTTCTGTCGAGGTTGGACTTAACTTTAGATAAATTATTAGGTATATGACCGAAGTGAAGAGGTTGCCACTTCCGTCGACTCAGAGTGAAGCTTTGTGTCGAGGATTTCGAGAAGTTGAAGAATCGATATCGAGCCCTTACCCTTTCTGAGCTTTTTTCTTTTAGTTTGTATCCTCACGCCATCAGTTTGATTTGAGCTGCAAGAATGCTCTTTGTACGAGTTAAGTTATTCTTTCTCTCATTTTTATGTTGTGATGATGAAATAAAAATGCCTTGTGTTCCTAATCTGTAGTGTGCTATGGATGGGCAATAGAGCTTGTATTTGATTAGTTTTTTAAAGGCATTAGTGAATTTTTTATTTCATGTTTTTATATGGATTTGTAGATAAAAGAGGAATATTTGACTACTAAGTTAACTGATGACCATCTTATTTATTATACATATTTGATTGTGGTTGGAATTTTCGAAAGGAAACCATAAATAAGAGAAAAGAAAGGATGATTCCAAAGTTGTGATCGAACTACTTTTTTCTTCATCATCTTTGTGAGTTGTGACCCTTTGATTGAATTGTTGATTAAAGAGAAATGAAATAATCGAGCCATGTAATGATATGACTACACATTTAAGAAATTGGAAGCTTATTGGGCACAATATTCGTCCATTAAAGGGAAAAAATGATCAGGCCATCATCATTAAAGCAAGAAAACAATCTTATATGTTTTGCTATCATTATTCTTGATTAATCAAAAATTTTCCAATGAGATTCTAATATTCTATTTTTGCCAAAATGTTAATATTTCGAAAATTGATAATGATTATGTAGTTAAGGGAAACAACCCTAAAAATAGAAAATTGGGGAATAAAATCCGAAGCATGTTTACAGCTGTCCCACGGGGAAAGGATAAATCCCCAATCGTCGATTATGAGGAAACGAAACCCTAAATCAATTGAATTGAAATACCAAATCTAATGTGCGCAAACGGAAAAAGTAGAAACACCAAAAATACACATTAGCTGATTCAATCCCATCGACGCTTTCTTATCCTAAAACCCCCTCACTAGATTAGATCTGCTCCCAGTGACATTGAATCAGCTACGTAATATGCATTAAAGTCGAGGTTAGCTGGATTTGAAAAACAGTAAAGGGTTTTTTCACGACATCGCTATGGCGGATGCGTTGGCAGTAATTCCAGCGGCTGTTCTTCGTAATCTATCGGATAAACTGTACGAAAAGCGAAAAAATGCCGCCCTCGAGGTACTATTGTTTGACACTTGTGGGTACTTTGGGTTTTTCTTTTTCATCTATTTTTTAGTAATCGTGGGGCTTGTAGATTTTCTGTTTTGGAAAGTTTTCCTTGTGAGTTTTACTGCTTCTTTGTTTAGGTTGTATTATCGGTTTGCTGTTTGATCTAATTGTAGGTGGAAGGAATAGTGAAGCAGTTAGCTATGGCAGGTGATCATGATAAAGTCACGGCGGTCATTAATTTGTTGGTCAATGAGTATACATACTCACCTCAAGCAAATCATCGTAAGGTGTGCTTTTCTTTTTTCGTTTTCCAGATTGGTGTATACCATTGATTTTCAAGTTTGGTTTTAGCGTGTAATGTGCTGTGCTCACAGTAAAATGTCATTCTTTTTTTTTTCTGTCTGTTTATATGCTATTGATTGATCGTGGGTTTAGGGAGGGTTAATTGGCTTGGCGGCAGCAACAGTTGGTTTGACTTGTGAAGCAGCGCAGCATCTTGATGTAAGAACACAACTGAGTGAACTTTTACTGGGATTGGTTTGTAAGATATTGAATTTCCAAGTCTATGAGTTTTTGAATAACAGTAAATTCTGATGTTGACCAGTCAAAGGACTGGTATCGAACTATGTTGCGTGGTATAATTTCTTGACTAAACTGGGCATGGAGGCATCCAGATTCTATGATAGGTCTTGAGAATTGTTTGAGGGATATTGTATCACATCATGTTTTTCAGATCATTGTGCAGAAACGAATATAGTTGGGTATTGAAAGATATTATTATTTGTTGTATCTATCAGGCATTGGTTTCCACTTCATATGCGTGCATTAGCAGAAATTGGTATCCTGCCAAGAATGCATGTTCCGCTGTTTTAATTAACCATGTCATCTCTACACTACTTCCATTTTCTACTGATAGTTTCTTATTTGAAGACTGTGACTCATTTTTGTCTAATCATGGTCTTCTAGCAAATTGTTCCACCGGTCTTAAGTTCGTTTTCCGATCAAGATAGCCGCGTTCGTTACTATGCTTGTGAGGCTCTTTACAACATTGCCAAGGTGGGAACAGAGGATTAGTGTCGAATCCCGTTTTTCTCTTGTGTTTGTCTCATTATCTCTGATTTTCAGGTCGTGAGAGGTGATTTTATAGTGTTCTTCAATCAAAATTTTTGATGCCCTATGCAAGCTCTCCGCAGATGCAGATCCCAATGTACAGAGTGCTGCTCATCTCTTGGACAGACTTGTAAAGGTATGATGTGATCTTTCGTCCATAGAAATGTATGTTTTCAGTTCTAGTGATGAGCTATTAAGGAGGAACATATTTGTTTATTTATTTGCATCGTTGTTTGGTTGCAGGACATCGTAACTGAGAGTGATCAATTTAGGTCTGTTTCTTTTGGTTGCCCCATTACCACTTCTGTTGTATCAATTCTTTATTGATTTTGATTGTTTGTAATTTGGTTTTAACTAAGTTCTACTTTTACCATTGATCTAGTACAGCATTGAAGAATTTATACCTTTGCTGAGAGAAAGAATGAATGTCTTGAATCCGTATGTCCGGCAGTTTTTGGTAGGATGGATTACCGTTTTAGACAGCGTTCCGGACATTGATATGCTTGGCTTTCTTCCAGATTTTCTTGATGGTGAGTGAGTGACCTTGATCATCTTTGGTATTTTATTGGCGCTTTAATGGATATATATTTACATGGACAAATGCACAGGTTTGTTCAACATGCTTAGTGATTCTAGTCACGAGATACGGCAGCAGGCTGATTCAGCACTTTCAGAATTTCTTCAAGAAATTAAGAACTCTCCAGTAAGATTCACCTTTTTTTTTTATGTCTCTACTGATTGCCGTAAAGAGGCAGAAGAAATTGACTATCCTTTCGGTAGTTAAGGACCTTAAAAAGCTTCGGAGAAGAAAGTCAAAAAATTAGAAAGTGATGGTTTCATCTTGGGCAAACAATACTAGTCTAAAATTATATATTTATTTTTACATGGTCTCCGGCAAATTCCTTCATCTATTTACTTACTTTAGAAGGAAATACTCTTCTTGCTTCTTCTCTGAGTGATGATTCTTTTCTGTAGATTATGGTCGCATGGCTGAGATACTTGTACAAAGAGCAGCTTCACCAGATGAATTTACCCGACTGACAGCTGTTACCTGGGTAAGTATGTTTCACATTCTTTCCTCTCCCCTATTTGTGATTATCTTGAAGTGTTACTCATGCCTATTGCTTAACTAAGTGAAATTCATTCATTACTCCTCTCCGCAGATAAACGAGTTTGTAAAGCTTGGCGGTGATCAACTTGTTTCTTATTATGCTGATATTCTTGGAGCAATATTACCATGCATATCAGACAAGGAGGAGAAGATAAGAGTGGTAAGTGCATGGCTATTACTAATAGCTAATGCCTGCTTTGGAAATAGTTTGAAAGATCTCAGTTTAGTTGAAGTCCATGTTCGTCTTGATGCATTTACCGGTCTATTTTTTCTGTGTTATTTACCTTCATATCTTTAAGGGTGTGTTTGGTCCGCGGAATTCAACGCGGAAAAGAAAAGAAAAGCGTGGTCATTCGCATTGAATTATTGTACATTACACTTCACATGTCGTACCGTTCCACTTTTCCTTTTCTTTTCCACGTCAAAATCCGTAAACCAAACGGAGCCTAAGAATCTTCAATTAAACCATGGAAATTGTAAATCTAATGTGTTCTTTTGCCACTGTTTTTGGTTTGCTTGTATCAATTTTACTAATTCCAGGTTGCTCGTGAAACAAATGAAGAGCTCCGAGGGATACACGCTGATCCAGCAGAAGGTTTTAATGTGCGCGATATCCTTTCTGTTTCTAGGAGGTAATAAATTTATTTTGTAAGAACATGGTGTTGCAATTTGCTTTTGATTGATGTCGACTGTTATCTGCGATTTGACAGTGGATAATCAGTATGTGAAAATAAACTATGCGTGATTACATTTTTTTATATATCAGGCATCTTTCAAGCGAATGGGGTGCTACTCGCATTGAAGCACTGCACTGGATATCAACTCTATTAAATAGACATCGAACAGAAGTACGCCAGTGATTATTGAATTTTTAATAGAATCGCCCCATCCAACATCAGCATCTTCTTTTCTGATGAACTGTGAGCAGGTACTTTCTTTTCTTGGTGACATTTTTGAAACTCTGCTTAAGGCACTTTCAGATCCTTCCGATGAGGTATTTTTCTTATATGATTTTTAATAAACGAATTGTTTATCATCGAGACGTTAAATTTGTTTGCAGTTAATAGTCTTATATTTTTTCTAGACCAGTAGTCAGGTCGCACAAGATTCCAATTCTACTCTTTGATCTGAAAAAACATGATTCCACAGATGTCCTGTGTTCTTTGCTTTTATCAACTTTCTGATTGTCTGGAAATTTGTCATTAATTTAGTTGGAGTCAATTGGGCTGCTCATGATATGCTTAAGATGAGTAGTAAGATAGTTTATGAGATTGTGCAACAAGCTTAACATTACCTGAATCAGTATTTGTTGCACAGATGGTTAGGTCAACTGCATTGCTTTGGCAGTTTTAGATCTACTAAAGTTTTATTACTGCATCTATATAGCTTCCTTCTCTGAAATCATATTCCGTTCAGGTTGTGCTCTTGGTACTTGAAGTTCATGCCTGCATAGCGAAAGACGAACAACACTTCCACCAGCTCCTTACCTACTTAATTCAAAATTTCCGGCTGGACAACTCTCTCTTGGAGAAGTAAGTCTATTAGTTATTCTTTTACTTGTGATTCAGATTTATGTAAGTTTTGTGTAACTTATGTACTCTTTCTAATAACCGTATGTTTTGCAGACGAGGCGCCTTGATCATTCGTAGATTATGTGTACTTTTAGATGCCGAAACAGTGTATCGGAACTTTTCCATCATACTTAAAGGGGAGCCTGATTTGGAGTTTGCATCTATTATGGTTCAGGTAATTTATTTGGACGAATTGAAAATGCCTAGTTGTACTGCATGTTTGTGTGAAAGAAGAATTCATTTATCACGTTTCTCTTCAGGCTTTGAATTTGATTCTGCTGACTTCATCCGAGTTAGCAAACATCCGTGACCAGTTAAAACAATCCCTGCTGAATGATGATGGGAAAAACTTGTTCCTCTCTCTATATGCTTCGTGGTGCCATTCGCCAATGGCTATTATCAGCCTTTGCTTGTTAGCTCAGGTGAGAATCTTGAGTCTAGATTATGTTTATAATTGTTAGTATGTTCCATGTTCTCTTTCCTGAGGTATTTCATTTGGGTTTTAACTAATCTTCATTTATTGACAGGCTTATAAGCACGCAAGTTCGGTCATTCAATCGTTGGTCGAGGAAGATATAAACGTGAAGTTTTTAGTCCAGTTGGATAGATTAATACACCTTCTGGAGACTCCTACTTTCGCTTATCTTAGACTGCAGGTAATGCTGGAATGGATTTATTGGAGATGCATTACATATTTATTTTTAAATTTTTTCCAAGTTGAGGGAACACCAAAGACTTCATGCTTTAATTATTGCTCTTTAATTCTGTGATTTATGGCCTATGGTCATTGTATTTGTGGTCCAAGATACATTTGTTAAATAAGCTCGATACATACAAGTGTATTCGTGCTGTTAGAGAAAATGAGACCAACCTGGCTATAACGTGTCTTTGTTTTCACAAATTCCTGCTATGCTCGGTGAAAATATTTTCGGTTTCTATTTCAGCTTCTTGAACCTGGAAAGTACATTTGGTTGTTGAAAGCACTATATGGTCTTCTGACTTTGCTTCCACAGGTAAGTCAACCAAGATGGGCTCCTTCGTGACTTTGTTGTCAGATTTGTATATTTGGAAGTACTTTCAGTATTGTCTTTGTTTATGCTTTTTTTCTCCCATTATGGAACTATGCAGCAAAGTGTAGCATTCAAGATTCTCCGAACACGTTTGAAAACTGTTCCACCATATTCATTCAGTGGCGATCAGTTCAGAAGTCTCTCGTCGCCTGAACGCACCAGTAATGGCAGATCCCAAAATCCCGAAGATGGAGAAATGATTGAAGATCAAAGAAATGGCATAAACTTCGCATCATCACTTCAACATTTTGCCAAAGTTCAAGAACAGCACAGACTCAATCTGAAGTTGCAAGCGGTATCTAATAGCTACAATTCTACGTCTTCTACTTCGAAGGTTTAAAAACGAACTTCTTCACATAAGCTACCTGACTGTTGATACACAGTTTTCTTAGAATCAGATACCATGGATGTGCCGACTGTATTTAGTTATTTATACCTACAGGACGATGCACAAAGAGTAGATGAATCGAAGCGATCTTCGCCAATTCCAGAAATGAACAGAGCACCTTCACGGTCCCCAAGAAGAGGCCCAGGCCAGTTATAACTCTCTAAATTCTTTCCTTGGGTCATTCAGTATCACACGGTGATGAAAATTTCCTGGTAATAATTTCTAAATTGTATATTCCCATTTAGAAAAAAAAAAAAAAACTCAAGAGTTTTCTTGGATATGGTGGGTTTTTTTATTGTACATATACCCGTGTGGTTCTGTTGTTTTTTATTAAAAACCACCTGGGTGAAATGACTATAAAATGTTGAGGTTAGGACAGATTGTTTTCCTGTTTGTTACAACAATTATTGTTTATTTATGAAATTCGAGCTTCTGCTGCATCAATATAATAGATATTATTGCATATTGTCCCAATACATCTTCCATATGACAACCCAAAATCATCATAGGCAGGCAGATTTTATGTACCTATGCACAGACATACACACAGCCGTTTGTTAGCCAAAACCAATTCCAAAGAACTCCATTACCATTATATAATGTTAAAGAGTCTCCCAAATATTCTTCATCACTCCAAAATTTTTCACAGTGCATAAATCTTCTTCTCATCAGAGTTATACTCTTCCTCCAAATCCGAGAAATTCGCAGAGTACGACCAAGAAAACGACTTGCTCCCACTCGCCCTCCTAATCCTCCTCTGCGAATCATTCCTGCCAAACAACCCAAAATGCTGTCTGAACACAAAGTAACACAACCCAATCAAAGTCCCGACAATCATAGGACCTCCCACCACCGTAATAGTCGTGGCCATCCACGAACTCTTCTTACCCACAACAACAAAAGATATCGCCAAGAACGCCCCACAAGTGCTGACGCACGCAGCCCACATAAGCTTATTCACCACCATAACTACCCTCTTCTGAGCCCTAGTGTCCCAAGCCACCAAAGTTATCTGAACCACCACCACAGATAAAGACAAGAAAAGGGCCATTGTGTTCAAAAGGGCGAACACTCGAAAAGCAACCGTATGTGCTATATAAGCTCTTCCCACTTCTTCGCCCTCAGTTAGGTACTGTCCCGGCAAGTTGAATAGGGCAACGAAGGCTATGGAAGCCACTAAGACAGCCACGACTGTTACTGAGTTTATAGTGTTTTGGACAGCTTCTCTGTGGATTTTCTTGAGCTCTTTTGCAATGCCTGAGACCCTTCTCTGTGTTTTCTCGTTCTGTATGAGTTGGGACTGTACTTCGTGCTTTATATCGCTGACTGTTCTTCTTAGTTCTATGGCTTCGTCGCGTTGGTTTAGGTTTCTTGCATGTTTTGCGCCTGCTTCTTGCAGGGACTCTTTGATTATCAACGAGGATGTTCCATATGGGAGCTTCTCTGCTATGTCCATGGCTGTTTCTTGCTGGTTGTTCACTGTGTTTATCTCTATGGATCGATAGGTGAGCAGTAGGCTGACTATCTGGAAAAAAAAAAAAGACACAAAGATCATCAGCAACTTATAGTGAGTGGTAAGAAGATTATCCATCACTGGACGAAGAAAGAGATTTATACCTGAGAACGGTTTTTTCTTGTGGCAATATGAACAGCAGTATTCCCCATCCTATCCCTTTCGTTTAGTATCGAATGATCAGCTTCTAGAAGCTCCTCTACCACGGCGACACTCTGGCCTTTCACCGCCATGTGAAGGGCAGTTTGGCCTTTCTTGTCCTTTATGGAGACAATCCCAGGATCATGTCCGATTAGTGCTTTGACTACGTCTAATTTCCCATATCTTGCGGTGTTGTGAAGGGCTGTCTTTCCATTGTTCCTCACTATTCTTATCGAAGATTCGTCTGCATCTAATATGGCGTTTACTACATCCAAGTGTTCTTGCACGGCGGCGGAGTAAAGAGGGCTCGTGTTAGATGAGTTGCAGATTCTGCAAAGCTCGGGCCATCTGCTCAGAAGCTGCTTCACAATCCCTGTAAGAGAGTAGATTAAGATCACTTGGTAAGAGACTCAAATCATGAGAAAACAATCGGTTCAGTTCGAGGGTTTTTGTGTCCTAAAATAGATGTGCAATAAGAAGAAAAAACAGCTCTGTATGAAGATGGATTAAGAACACAAGGTAAGAGGCTCAGATCAAGAGAAATAATCAGTTCAATTGGAGGGTTTTTTTTTGTCCTAAAATCAGTACGCAATAAGAAGAAAAAACAGCCCCGTGTGAAGATGGATCAAGAACACAAAGTTAAGAGGTTCAAATCAAGAGGAATAATCAGATCAATTCGAGGGTATTTCGTGTCCTAAAATCAATGTTCAATGAATGAATTAAAAGAGACATATATATACACCTACCTATATGCCCCTTCGATGCTGCGACATGGAAAGCATTCATATCAGATTTAGCCCTTATTTTAACAGTCTCAAAGTCGCAGAAATTTAGCAGATAAGCGAAGACATCAAGAAAATTGTTCTCAGCAGCTAAGTACAGAGCAGTTGCCTTCTCATCGTTCTGTATGGTCATCAGAGAAGATGGGTCCGAGCCTTCGTTTTGGATGAGGTTCTTTAGATTGTCGAGATCGTTAGATCGGACGGCTGAGAAGAAAGATTGGTGGGTTATGAACCTCAGAGACTTGGAGGAAGACTCCATTGTTGAGCAGATACAAGAAGAAGAACGCAGCAGCAGCACAAAAAACGATTCTTTGTTTCTTGACAGCGTTTAGCTTTTCCCTTCCTTCTCCATGTGAGTCTTCTATGCGTTGATTGAAGTTGAAAAGATTGGATTTTTTTCCTCCTTTTATGAATCTGATGCTGTTGAAATTTGTGGAGATGAGTTCTTTCTACAAAATTTATTTGTCCGTTTATGGCAGGATGAGAGAGAAAGTGTTGGATTGTGATGTCTGTGAGAGAGAGAGAGAGAGAGAGAGAGTAGCATTGACTCGAAGAGCTGTAAAAAATTTTCCTTTTACTTCTTTATTGTTATTTTTTGGTTCTCTTTTTTCTTTTCAGCAAATTGAGTTTCCGACCTCAATCAGGATTTTAATTTAGTATTCGGGCCCTTGTCGTAGAAAAATAATTTTAACGACCCAAATTTGATAAAATTTAGAGATAAAGACCTAAAAGTACGCAACTGTTACGCATTGTATATGAATTGGTATCAAATGATCGTTTTCTGCTATTTCAGCAAAGTGGTACTGAAAAACAATGAAGTGGTACTGCAGAATACTGAAGTGGTACTGCAGATCCATGAAGTGAACTAAAGAACAATGAAGTGGTATTGCAGAACAATAAACTGTTTCTGCGCAAATCGGGTCCTTAAAACTATGAAATTTCTGACTGGGTCCTAAAAGCTAAATGAAACTTAACATGGGGCCCGAAACAAAATGCCCATTTTCTTTTCCCCAGTAAAAAGCTTGTTTTAGAAAAGATGGTTATGATTTCTTCGTTATTAAGACTGAAGCTGAAATTGATGATAAAAATGTCAGGAAACTTTTGACATCTTTTTTCTTTTCCTCAGAGAATCGATGAGAAAACACTAAATTATAGTGCAAATTACGGTTCAGGCAAAAAGGTTTTAAAACAGGTTTCAGACCCTATCAAAAAAAACTGTTGTTTAAAGGACCAATTATTATAAAATTTAGAGATAAGGACCTAAATTTACGTAAGTGTTATAAAGTGAACTTGTATCAGATGATCGGTGTGTGTTATTTCAGAAGAATGAAGTGGTACTGAAAAATAATGAAGTGGTATTGCAGAACAATGAAGTGGTTCTGCAGAAATCGGGTCCTTAAAACTATGAATTTTCTAACAGGGGCCTAAAACATAAATGAAACTTATGAGGGGGCCTGAATTGTAAAACCATTGCCGCGCGAAATAGCAGTAGAGCTTTTCCAGACATTTGTAATTCGTGGTCTAATTAGACAACCCCTAAATTATAAATATGTACTCCCTCTGTCCCAAAAGGTTATGGACATTTGGTGTATGATACGGTTTTTAAGAAACTGAATATTCTACTAATATAGTACAATTATAAGGTAAAAAAGTGTATATTTTGATACGTCTTTTAAGAGTATTTAATATTATTATATTGATTGTTTGTGGTAGTTTTTTGCTAAAATAGGAAATGTACAAAAGACAGCGGGACGCCCGATATAGTAAAATGTATAAAATGGTTTGGGATGGAGGGAGTATATGATATCTGTAGCATGTAGGAGTGTTCAAATGTCGGTTAGCCGACCGAACCGAGTACCGAATACCGAACACACGAATAACGAACCGAAATCATTTTGATAACTGAATAAAATTCGGTTCGGTTCGGTTCGGTTTATTACCTCGAGAATTATTATATGTCTTACATTAATAATATATCCACCATATTTAATAAATTATGAAAAAAATTAGGTAAATCGAAAATTTATACAATTATATATATATATGATAATATATATTTATAATAAAATATTTAATAAAATATGAAAAATATAAGGTAAATTAAAATTGTATACAAATATATATGATAATTTATATTTATAATATAAATAATATTAATATTTTTATTTTCTATTTTTTTTAATTAAAATTCAGTTTTTTTGGTCGGTTAACAGAACCAAACCGAATCGAAAAAAATTCGGTAAAACCGAAACCGAACTAAAATCCTCGAACCAAACTTTCGGGTTACCGAAAGTTCGGTTCGGCTCGGTTATTACCGAATGAACACCCCTAGAAATGTGTGTGTTTTATGTGTGTGTGTGTGTGTTTTGTTTTATATATAAGTAGTATTTGAGGTAAAAACGTGTGTTGCTTGTTCAAGCAACTGCCCAACAATTATTATGATAAGTACTTCCATTTTATGTCGTACGTATCTTAATTCATTGGGCTTTTAACGACAAATTTCATATTAATTAAGCCTTGAGAAATTTGAAGAAATGGGCTAGAAAATCACTAGGGCTGCTTATTACAGACTGTGCCCGAATATCTTCGCTAAATAAACAAATGTTACATAATTACAATACCATTATTGAATCCAAATACCTCTAGCTAAATAAACAAATGTTACAAACAAATGTCAAAGGTGAGGATACCCAAAAAAAAAAAGAAGAAAATATTCACATATATGGAAAGGAATAAGACAGATGCCATAAATTTAAAGATACAAATTAAATAATTAAAACGCACATCATTCAATTGATTCACATCTGCCCATGTAAGCATGTTGAAATAACAAGCCCTTTGTTCTTATCTCTAGTTTGCCTAAAAAACATATCCTTGAATGTATTCCATCTTCATTGTGTGTATATATATTCCATTTGCGTAAGCTGCAAAAATCAATATTAATTCAAGATGAAGAAGATCTCCAAGAATTCTAAAAATGCGATGGCTATATTCTTCTTGCTAGCCCTTGTTCTCCTTATCAATGGTCTCTCTTTTTCATCACTTAAATAATTACTCAGTTGGTGAAATTGAACCAAAACTTGATTTTAATTTCTTGATATATTCTGACCTTTTTCTCGTCTTATTTCATTTTGTTATTTTATATAGACGAGGCAAGTGGGTTGGTAGCACAAGAAGGAAATAATAATAAAATATGCAAATACTTGAGCAAAAAATACCATGGTATATTCTGCAGAGATATAAAGTGTGCTGAGGTTTGTAAGAACAAAGAAGGCTTCGTAGGCGGCGACTGCAGAGGTTTTCGCCATCGATGCTATTGCTACAATTATTGCCCTTCCCATTAATAATAAGTAATAATTAGTTGTTCTTCAGAATAAATATTCAATTAAATAAAACTAGTCATAGAAGAATATTCTTCTATATATGTTTATCTTACTTCCTCCCTTCCTCTCATCTCATCATGTGTCTTTCTTTTATCGGTTATCAAGTAATCACATAAATCTATGAAACAGAAAATCACTGCGTATACAAACCAAAAGAAGAGAAAAGAAAGAAATCTTTCTCTCCTCTCTCTCTCTCTATACATATAATATATATATCTATATACATATATCTCAAGAACTATTTATTAAACTTATTCTTCACAATACAGAAATGGGCCTATCTGATGACAAACCTAAAGGAGATCTTGATCTCTGTCGAGAGATGATCGACGGTCTAGATCTCATCTCGGGCGGATGCTGTCGAAGATCGACGAAATCGATCCTTTCAATCTCTTGCTTTATTTTTCTTACTTGGCTATGAATCCCAATTCCTTCTAATTTGTGTAATAAATCTCCACCGACTATATCATCGTTATCCTTCTTCATACTATCATCTTTGTTGTTGCTGTCCATCGTGAGAGAGAGAGAGAGAGAGAGAGAGAGAGAGAGAGAGACTAACGACCAACTGTTGTGTTGGAACAAGGGTTCTTTTTTATAGAGGAAAGATATGATCGAATGGAAAGAGCTTAGGAATTGGACACATAAGGCCAAGACATATATATGTCTAGAAAGTGTTTTAAAAAATCAAGTGTTATGTTTGAAGGCAAGAAAAAAGGATCTTTCGATTAGGATTTGACAGAAGATTATGTATGTGGTGTGAGTCTTCCATTGGTAGAATTGTAGAAGAAAATCTTGATTATTTTAGATTTTATTTTTCTTTGGTGATACTAAAATTGCTTCTAGAGAGGATCATACTCATGTTTCACTAGTCTTATGTGGCAGGTGTTAGAGGTAGTTATGTGGATGGCCAAGACCAATTTTGACTTTTAAATCAAATATTAACATGCAAGATAATTTTGGAATACCATCACGTGTTCGTGTGTTTTTCTTTTCTTATGTTTTTCTAATTTGTTGATTGCCGAGGGTAATTTGGGAAAATGAAGAGTAATATTATGACGTCATCCTTGACGTATGGCCGCGCGAAGAAGGTTGGTTAGGTTCGTTGGGTGTTCTTCAAAGACACGAATTCGCCACGTGTCTTGATATGATTAGCCAGAAAACTCAAATCATGTTTCTGTTATTATTATATTATTTCGAGGCAAATTATTATTATTTAATAGAGTTTGGTGGATTGTATTGATCAGAGGACAGCAACTACATAACTATAATTGGAATTTTATATGTTTTTGTCAGGTTGCACAAAACAATACAATACGCCATGATTATGTCGTCTTTCTTGTGGTTCAAATTTTCTGAATATTTCATTAATTACCCAAAAAGAAAAGAAAACAGTAATTCTTTTCACAAGTTTTGCAATAAAATGATGTAATTTCAACATGTCATATTGGGCTTTTGATATTGGACCAAGTTATGGGCTTTATTGAGCGCTGATGGCCCAATTGAAATTCATACCATCCTCGTCGTTTCCTCTCGTCAAGCGAGTGCTCAATCTCAACGTTGAACCTCGAATTGGGCGATGTCGAAGATGAATTGAAGGTAAACGACTCAGTTTCTTTATCTTCTTAAGCGAAATTAAAGGGTCAGCGTATTGGGCATATCATCGTTGTTGTTGTCGTTCTCATCCCCATCGTAGTTGTTTTAATCCAATGAATGCCTCTTACCTCATAGTTCAAAGCCTTCACGGAAAAAGGGTATTGATTGGTTTGGTTACGAGCTTTGTTTTGGTTGAGAAAGGGGAAGAGTTAATGTCCGTGTAGGGACAAGAAGATCGCTCGACAGGTATGTGATCTGGTGAACTATTGCAAGCATTTGCAATTTAATTGCATTTCTAACTTGTACATTTGGCTGCACAATACAGAAGATCACCATGGGATAGTTCAGCTTTTTTGTAGTGTCCATTGGAGGCTAGAGTTGTGGTTTTCCCCTATTTCTTAAAATTTCCTCTAGAAAAACGCAGAGAACCTATCTCGTGGTCTGTGGAGTCTGTTATCCACGGATTGAACCGGTCAAATATTCGAGTTTAATTGAAAGGGACGGGTAACATTCCCGCGAAAAACATCCCCCCGGGGGAAAATCTCCCGAGCGATATTCGGCAAGAGGCGTCCTAGGGCGATCCATGCCCGAAGAGGCGCTCGAGAAGAACGAGGTTTAGCTCGAATAACACACCGAGGAGGACATCGCATGAACGACGGAGCTGAGAAGCGCCTGTGCCGATGTGGGATAGTTGAATGGATTAAAGAAGCCAAGTGAAATATTCTAGAAGGCACTAGGTGGGCAAGTAGGAACATGCAAGTGGGGACAGGGGAAAAGGGCACCAAGCGTGGAAGGACCAAATGTGGAGAGAACTATGGGATAAGATTGCACTAGTTGTGAGTGGGTAGTTACAAACACCACTACTCCCTCACTTGTGCTTTATAAATGCGTTTAGAGATACAGAAAGGGAAAGAAAAAAATGCTCGAAAAAGAATACTACGCCAACTCTCCCTTTTAATACTGGATGATGATAATACACACGAAAAGAGAAAATCAGGAACGAGCCGGCCAGGTCGCCGAGGACGACTCGAGCACTTCGGCATGAGCGACCCGAGCACGTCGGCATGAGCGACCCGAGCACGTCGGCATGAGCGACCCAAGCACGTCGGTATGAACGAGCGAGCACATGAACGAGCCGAGCAACTAAATCCTAAGATGCGAAGTGGGCGCGTTGAGCCGGTCGCGCTTGGAGAACGTGAGAAGAACGTGGGAGAACCACGTTGCCGCGAGAGGTCCGCAAAAGAAGCGGGCTTGGGTGATGACCAGGTCAAGGCGAGGCTAGTATAAAAGGTAACGCCCGAGTCATTTTCAGAGGTACGCCTAAATAAACACTAAAACCATTTTTCGAGCCTAGCACCTGTAATTACCCGTTTTTTATGACGAAGATGATTATCTGACTTAAGTGTCGGAGGGGCGTCGCCGAAACGACGCCTCCCTTAGCGTATTTTCTCTGATATTTCAGGCACTCTACGACGACGACGAAGATAAAAGGCGTTCAATAGCGGCGACGGGAGCAAACGGTCCATTTTACGCGCCAACGCGGGGACGTGATTTTTTGGGACGCATCAATTGGCGCCGTCTGTGGGAATGTATAGGAAAAATACGATGCGTTTCGATGAAATCTGTCCATTCCGAAGTCGTTAGCCATCGTGACCTCCCCGTCGCCATCGACCAAGACCACCACCATGAGCTAGTAGAAAACCAGCCGTTGTAAACGAAAATTCACACCAGTGGATGGTCACAAATCAGACCCGAGCAAGGTTGTCGCAGTCAACACACTCGCATCACCACCGCGAGCGGATGATCCTTGTGAAGGTATCGGCAGTCCCGGCACCGCAACGAAGAATGCACCGTCGGGGCTCGAATGGATCAGTCGCCTTCATCATCGACACCAGGCGAAGGAAACAGAAAGACGGCCCGAGCGATGATATCGCAGACCTTCAGCAAATTCGCACCGGCAAAATGAAATTTCGATGGCAACGTTCGCGACCACCGCTTCATCTGCGTCGCTGTTCATCTCTGTTCCACCTTCGACCAACCACAACCCATCGAAATCATTACAATCGCTGCGATTGAGGGCCAAAATCACACCGAACACAGAAAACCCCGAGCCAAACCTCAACAAATCAGATGAATCGGCTCTTGATTCTCGCGAAATTAAAGGTAGCCCGTACGGACTCAGTGATGCCTAACTTTCTCTCCTACGTGACCCAGATTTTTTCGGAGCCGAATCGTTGGCGACTCCGCTCGAAGAAGTGAGAGGACGATCGATTCAAAATTATCATATAAGTCGTGATCGCCGGAGTTTGCGGGGCGGAATCACCACGAGACCAATCCACATGGAGCTGATGGCCATGACCACCGCCCCTTCAACATCATGTGGCAGAGCCGCAGTTGCTCACGGCTTGGGCCCTATTGTATGTTTTCATCAGGTGTCGAGGTCGATTCAAAATTACTTGAAATAATGGGTGAATTCGGTTATTGTTTAGGGGTAGCACCTACAGTGAATTTCTAAATCCTAGGGTCATTCTGCGAATATTGAAAATAGCATGTTGTTTATCTTTATTATGCACATGGGCCTACTATAATGATTGGTTGGGCCGTGAAATTAGATAGATGGGGCTGCTGAAATTAATCTTATTGGATTGCTAGACCTGATGATTAGGGCTGCCAGAATTAATTTTGGGATTTTTAGTTGTTGGAATATGAATTAAAGTGGCTTGTGTATATTTCTACGATTATGGTTACGAGCTCTGATCGTATACTTCTCATGAGAGTACTACGAGATTTTGATAGAGGTTCAGGCAGGCGTTATTTCTTGACGAAATAATATCGGCACATACGGACTTAGTTGCAGATTCACCACTTTCTTTGAGCCATGCGAGTACAGAAACTCTCGGGTTAACTTGCGGCTCTCAAGAAAATAAACTATTCGGGGCTGAGGCGGTCACCATTCAAGATCAATAACTCGCCGATGTCGAAGAATTCAACACTAATTACAACCGCAGAAATCGATGATCGAAGTCATGTCACCAACACAAAATCCTAATCGGGCTATCTCGGAGAGTCGAAGGAATCGGCATGATCCACGCCCCACTGAAGGTATCAACTATGTATTATTAATGTCTTTACTTTATCTTCTCCATGAACCAGGCTTCTCGGGCCCGAATCGACGGCGATCCGTTCGAAGAACTATGCAGCTCGACTGAAAATAGAGAAAACAAACAGAAGTCGAGACTATGGGTGATTGAAACAGATGCACCATTAAGGCAATGACCGTGGCTATAATTCTGACGAACACAGCCACTCCTCCACTCAATAATGGCAGATTCGCCGTTGGACCCGGTTGTAAGTTTTTTATTAATTTACGAGGGTAAATATGAAATCATAAAACTATGGGATCGTCTCTGTTATTTACGTTAGGACTGACTACTTCAAGTGTCGAAAACATGCGAGTAAGATTCATAATTGACGCGACTTTCTGGTTTTGGAATATTATTTCTGCTGCAGCGTTACTACGGGGCTCTTTATTCTTTTTGGACTCTGAAAATTATGTTGGCCGATTATCATCGAACTGCTTGACTATAATTAGGCTTAACATTATCTATGTGAAACTGTTGAATTTATTTGGGGCGAATTACTATGTGAACTATTGTGCTCGAGCCGATTATTTTATATGTGACGCGAAATAGGCAAAAGCTGATAGAAACTTTAATAGTGATATTTCAAAAATTATTTGAAAGCTGATATTGTGCTCGAGAGTTGTTGTATGCTGTTACTGAGGAAAATGTTGTGCGACGGTATAAAATAAAATTCCGACGTCATGAGGACAAATTCGTCAAGGTCTTAAGGCCGAACGTATGTTTTTCCGTACTTCTTGAAGATAAAAAATACATTAGGCCGAGAAGAGTTCGTGTTGGTGGTCGTATCTCTCGGCCGAATACCACAATCAACAAATGTTGAGGCGCCACCAGACTCGCCTTGAAACTCTCTCCAAGACCATCTCGAGCAAGAAAGGGGAATATTATGGCGCACGGAACACCCAATGCAATCAAGTGTCTCGGTCTAACCATCATCATGGATGAAGCTGAGCTCGACGGTGGATTCGCCGCAACATCCGCTATACGCGGAAACACGATTCGACAATTAAAAGCCATGACCTGAAAAAAACTGGGATTACGCGACACGTAACCGGAAGGTACATAATACTTAATCTGATACATTACTTTAAACATTGACAACAGATCAACGTCGGATTCGGGTCGACGATTCACTCCAAACAAGATGCAAACGAAAATCCGATCAAACGAGTAATCTTTCGGGGAACAAACCATCGAGCGAGGCGCAAGTCTCAAGACCCTAATTGAATTAGGGATGATAAAGTCCTCAAGAGAGGCCCGATCGCTCAAGAGAGCGAAATTAATCAAAGTCCTCAAGAAGGCCCCGAGAAGACCCTAATTGAATTACGGATGATAAAGTCCTCAAGAGAGGCCCGGTCGCTCAAGAGAGCGAAATTGATTGAAGTCCTCAAGAGAGGCCCGATCGCTCAAGAGAGCGAAATTAATTAAAGTCCTCAAGAGAGGCCCGAGAAGACCCTAATTGAATTAGGGATGATAAAGTCCTCAAGAGAGGCCCGATCGCTTAGGAGAGCGAAATTGATTAAAGTCCTCAAGAGAGGCCCGATCGCTCAAGAGAGCGAAATTGATTGAAGTCCTCAAGAGAGGCCCGATCGCTCAAGAGAGCGAAATTGATTAAAGTCCTCAAGAGAGGCCCGAGAAGCCCTAATTGAATTAGGGATGATAAAGTCCTCAAGAGAGGCCCGATCGGTTAGGAGAGCGGAATTGATTAAAGTCCTCAAGAGAGGCCCGATCGCTCAAGAGAGCGAAATTGATTAAAGTCCTCAAGAGAGGCCCGAGAAGACCCTAATTGAATTAGGGATGATAAAGTCCTCAAGAGAGGCCCGATCGGTTAGGAGAGCGGAATTGATTAAAGTCCTCAAGAGAGGCCCGATCGCTCAAGAGAGCGAAATTGATCAAAATCCTCAAGAGAGGCCCGAGAAGACCCTAATTGAATTAGGGATGATAAAGTCCTCAAGAGAGGCCCGATCGCTCAAGAGAGCGAAATTGATCAAAGTCCTCAAGAGAGGCCCGAGAAGACTCTAATTGAATTAGGGATGATAAAGTCCTCAAGAGAGGCCCGATCGCTCAAGAGAGCGAAATTGATTAAAGTCCTCAAGAGAGGCCCGAGAAGACCCTAATTGAATCAGGGATAATAAAGTCCTCAAGAGAGGCCCGATCGCTCAAGAGCGAAATCGATTAAAGTCCTCAAGAGAGGCCCGAGAAGACCCTAATTCAATTAGGTATGATGAAGTCCTCAAGGGAGGCACGGTAATCGCTCGAGAAAGTGAAACTGAATTAAGTCCCGACAAGACCTCAAATGAAACGAGGAAAATGATTAGAATCCTCGAGAAAGAGGCCCGGACAAGCCGTGGATGAAACATGGAAAATTCCTAAGTCCTCGATGAATGAGGCACGAAAAATTCCTAAAGTCCCCACGAAAAAGGCACGAAAAATTCCTAAAAATCCTCTATGAATGGGGCGCAAAAATTCTTAAGTTCTCGATGAGTGAGGCAACTCCTCGACAAATGAGGCGAGAATATCCCGAACCCTCCATGAATGAGGTAACTCATCAATGAAAGAGGCCAGAAGACAATCGCTTGAACTGAGGTAAGATAGCTGAGGAACAATAAATCTCGAATGAGCGAGGTAGAACTACTCAAATCCGCGCTCGAGGGAGCATGGCAGACAATGAGAAAATGAATATCCATGGAGGTGGCCTGACCAAAAATCTTTGCATCCCCCTTCTCCAAACTCGAACATTTTACATACTACGTCCAAAACTCACTACACTCTTTTGGACTATTTATGAGGGGGACTATTGTTATCCACGGATTGAACCGGTCAAATATTCGAGTTTAATTGAAAGGGACGGGTAACATTCCCGCGAAAAACATCCCCCCGGGGGAAAATCTCCCGAGCGATATTCGGCAAGAGGCGTCCTAGGGCGATCCATGCCCGAGAGGCGCTCGAGAAGAACGAGGTTTAGCTCGAATAACACACCGAGGAGGACATCGCATGAACGACGGAGCTGAGAAGCGCCTGTGCCGATGTGGGATAGTTGAATGGATTAAAGAAGCCAAGTGAAATATTCTAGAAGGCACTAGGTGGGCAAGTAGGAACATGCAAGTGGGGACAGGGGAAAAGGGCACCAAGCGTGGAAGGACCAAATGTGGAGAGAACTATGGGATAAGATTGCACTAGTTGTGAGTGGGTAGTTACAAACACCACTACTCCCTCACTTGTGCTTTATAAATGCGTTTAGAGATACAGAAAGGGAAAGAAAAAAAATGCTCGAAAAAGAATACTACGCCAACTCTCCCTTTTAATACTGGATGATGATAATACACGCGAAAAGAGAAAATCAGGAACGAGCCGGCCAGGTCGCCGAGGACGACTCGAGCACTTCGGCATGAGCGACCCGAGCACGTCGGCATGAGCGACCCGAGCACGTCGGCATGAGCGACCCAAGCACGTCAGTATGAACGAGCGAGCACATGAACGAGCCGAGCAACTAAATCCTAAGATGCGAAGTGGGCGCGTCGAGCCGGTCGCGCTTGGAGAACGTGAGAAGAACGTGGGAGAACCACGTTGCCGCGAGAGGTCCGCAAAAGAAGCGGGCTTGGGTGATGACCAGGTCAAGGCGAGGCTAGTATAAAAGGTAACGCCCGAGTCATTTTCAGAGGTACGCCTAAATAAACACTAAAACCATTTTTCGAGCCTAGCACCTGTAATTACCCGTTTTTTATGACGAAGATGATTATCTGACTTAAGCGTCGGAGGGGCGTCGCCGAAACGACGCCTCCCTTAGCGTATTTTCTCTGATATTTCAGGCACTCTACGACGACGACGAAGATAAAAGGCGTTCAATAGCGGCGACGGGAGCAAACGGTCCATTTTACGCGCCAACGCGGGGACGTGATTTTTTGGGACGCATCAGAGTCATTGAGTTTTATTCCAAAATTGGTATGCTGTCTGGTCATTATTCTCAAAAGTTATTTGTTTCGTGATCTTACATTTTCCATTGTACTCATCTGCAGCAATGCTCATGATTATCTCTAGGGTGCCATCTTACAGTGGCCCTCCAACGCTTGACGTTTCCTATTCGTTTTATGATTTCCTGTCCTAAATTTTCATCATGGTTTTTTGTCCTAAATTTCGTCTGATGTAATCCAGATTTTACGCTTCTTTTGTCCCGAAGACTGCAAAAAAAAAAAATGGAGCGACTTTTGAGGTTGGTTGGCCTTTTTAATTCATTGCTATAAGCTGTGATTACTATCTAATTCTTGTGTCTAACTCAATTGACCTGGAATGGAAACTTGAGATGAATTTAAGTAGAGAGTAAGCACGAGATTGAAACGTGTTTGAATTTTCTTTGCCTATCAAATCAATTAGTTGTTTTTGTTTTCTGTCACAAGCGAGGATTTTTCGCTTCATTTAACGTGCGCCCACGAGCTTTCAAAACCGTCCGTGTTGTCGCGTAGCGACGTGGAACTTCTCTGGCAGGATAAAGATCATCTATATGTATTTTCGCCTTTCGGCATGGTAGTTCAGTATAAACTTAAAACTCTTATCATATAACCGAAAGAAAAAGGGAGAGGTTCTCTTGTCCTAAAATTCTCTCCAAGAATCTTCACTTTAGTCTCTTCGAAAGCTCTTGCGTCTATACAGTTTCCCTGATCGGTTTTCTTGTTTCCTCTTCTAACAAATGCGATCCTTTGATCAAAGCATGAAGATCTTCATTGAATATATACTTGCATCTCCTCTTTGCATTGTTTTTATTTTAGTCCTCCATTAGTCGATTTTGCTGAGTTATTAAATCCAATCCCAATCAAAATGCAGAGTGATCCCACATTTCTCGCTCATTCGAGGATTGTCAACATCATATCAACATGGACTCTGCAATGAACTCTGCTCAAGACAAGTAAGCCCTCTTGCCTTTACCCTGATAACTTAGCTATCGTTTAACTTAAATCGTTTTCTTGGGGAATGTTTCAGCGTCAATTTGATTTGTGCCCCATTGGTTGCTGTATGAGATATGCTTATGCTCTTCATCGAAGTTATACCGATACTCTTTACGTGGATCATTCGATACTATTTCTAGAGATCGACTTTTTGTTCTTGGCACGTTTGATTTTCAAAGGTTTTTTCATGTGTTGTTTGATCTTCAATTGTCGAAACATATTTTCAATCCTACTATGAACTCGCGTGATTTACTACTTTGCTACATAACATTCACCCTTCAAAGTCTTTTGATCATTGGATCACATCTAGTTTTAGATCTGTTTAAGACTGTAGTGTTCCTTCCAATGTAATAACATAAACTGCTTTGTTTTGTCTTCGTTCATTGTATTACTATTGTTGTTCGAAGCTGATGTCATTAAACACTACCAAATTCCTTAAAAACGGATCTGAAACTGAAAATTGCACTGAAAACATCGAATTTTGATCTTTATATGTGTCAGCATGCTGTGATTATCTATTTTTGGGCTTAACCCAATAATCTCAGGCTCCAGAAAATCATGGCGGTTGATTTAATAATAAAATACTAAGATGGTGACAGACACATCCTCATCTTTACTATTTATAACCATTTTGACGGCCGTCAATGAAAATGATGATCATCTTTTCTCTTTCCACACTCTAGAATTATTATTTCGGCGCAATTTTTATTTTACTCGTAACAACTTCATTGTAAACTAAGACTAATTTAGGACACGTGACGCTGAGGTGCTAGTATATGGACACGTGTCAAGTTCTCGGCGGCCCTGTCATCGATACAGCACATTCCACACGTGGTTAGTTACCTGTTACCGGAGGTACCGGTTGGTTGAAATTGCTTATTTATATGGTCAAACAATGAGCTTCCATTTCAATCCTCTCATGTTTTGATTTGGGAGCTTTCAGCTAAGTTTGTTTACTCTTTGGGCGGTGCTTTGATCTTTAGTAGTAGTTCCATATCTATTTCTCCTCTGTTTTTTTTTTCTTTTTCACCTCTTTTTATACGAATATTATCATGGAGAGAGACTTTCTTCGATTGAAACCAGCGGATGGTGTTGCCGTTAAGGAAGAGTACCATGATGTTGGAGGCTTTGAAGAGTCAGGTGACGTCATCACTTGTTTGCCCTTTTCTTTTTTTGGCAGTAAATGTTAGTTTAGTGCTTGGTATTATTGCTTGGAAAGTTCTTAGGATTTGAGGGCTTTCTTTGGATTGTGGTTCTATTTCTTATGATGGGTTTGTTTTCATTGCAGGATTTGCAAGGAGCAGTTGTGTTCCATGGCCATTATTACCGAGCAAAATGTCAAATTTCCCTGGTTTCATGCCTACGCTAAACCCAGGGCATGATCATGAGAAACCTTTGAAGATGAAATCGATTGTCCTTCCATCGTTCGACATGAACAAAGAGCCCTCATTGGATTTTCAGGTTCGCCGCTTCTCAAATTGTGATACTAACTACAGATATGTCTTGTGCAAATTCGAAAAAGACTCAGTTTTGTGTTTTCATATATCTATCAGAATCCTGGTGGTAATTCTATGATGATGGAAAAGTTTCATGGTGATGACAGTTATCTTCTTACAGCTCCATCTTCAAACCGTACCTCAGCCATAGGGTAAGAACAGAATTGGTGGCCAAAATTCCGAGCCTCGAGCCATGCACATCAGATGTTCTGACGAACGCTTTTTTTGCAGGGATGGTTCGAGGCAGTCGACGAACTCGGGCGCTCAGTTTACCATATTTTACAATGGAACCGTTCACGTCTTCGACGACATCTCCCCCGAGAAGGTTTGGATTAACTAATTTTGAGCTCTGTGATTCATCTTGTCTTAATTTCAAGTTTATTTCTTTTTTTTTTCCCAGGCTCAGGCAATCGTATATCTTGCTGGAAATGGCTGCGCCCCATCGCAAGTGTCTGAATCCAAGTATCAGATGGAAGCAGATAATAAGCCATTTTCGACTTCAAGAAACCAATCGACAAACGCCGTGAGCCCTTTCGACACGCCTTCTAATAACCCAATAACCTATCCTTCGGCCGCCCCGAATAGCCACATGAAACTGTCTCCTATTGGAACTTTTGCTGCTAACGCTATATTACCTTCAGGTCTCTCCTTATAAAAAAAACGAAACATAAATATCTTCGAAGCTGATGTATGCTTTCGACAGCTTAATCGACTGCCTTTTTTTGATCTGTGGCTGCAGCTGTTACACAGTCCCGCAAGGCATCGCTCGCTCGGTTTTTGGAGAAGCGAAGGGAGAGGTACTTTTTTCTTTATTATTTCTGGAATATATTCTTTTACAATAACTCGTCGGTATTTTATACGCCAACAGGGCGACGAATGCCTCGCCATACGGCACGGGCAAGAAGCCACCATACGATGGCGGGCCCCACTCGAGATCTGTAATTAATACCAACTTTTGATGGAATAGTAGTACTTACTATGAAATATATCTAGTCTTTTTTCTTACTTTAAATATTAGACACCATCAATCAGTTACATTTGAACTCATAGTAACACTCCGAGCAAACAAATCCACCTTCTATCCTATTATGCCCCTGGCCAAAATGCATACTACAGTAGGGCTTATTACAAAAGCTGCACTTGGGAAGCTTAAGCCAGCAATCGAGGCAAAGCTCGTCCCCGCAGCAAGACTCTTCGAACTCTTCGCCTCTGTCCAAACACGCCCCGCAATTCGAGCACCTAACTATGCACGGATAGCATCCCTTGCATTCGTCCCGAGGGCAGTCGAAGACCATCCTCACTTGTTCGCACTTTGGGCAAATCCCGACGTCTATCATGTCGGGTGGCGGAGATGTCCTCGTGTGGTAATAGATTTCTTTGCGTTTTTGGTTTTGAAGGGGCGGGTCGATTAGGTCGAGGAATGTTTGGTAGTCTTCGTTGCTTATGTTGTAGATGCCGTTTACGTGGAGGGTTTCTAGCTTATTTAGGAGTTTTGCGGCTTCGGTGATTCCTTTCGGGGTTAGGCTCGTGCAGCCTGGAACGTGGAGCTTGAGGAAGAAATACACGCACGTATATGTTAATCGTACCGCAAAAGAAAAAAAAACGCGGCGAAAAAAGTAGACGGATGGGCAGTTTCAGAACACTCAACTCAAGAAGGGGCTTGTAATTTAAGGACGTTTTAAAATTGAAACAATGCATGAAGGGATGCGTAAAAAAAATTTCGATTGTATCATTAAATTGCTTTAATTTTGAAAGTTAGTGTCGTTAAATTGCAACTCTACAGGATGGCTGTGTTCAAAGTTAGCGTCGTTAAATTGCAACTCTACATGATGGCTGTGTTCAAACTGTGACGTACATTTTCCCAAATTATGTGACATGTGCAGATTATTCGGTCAGACCTATATATCCGACGTATTATGTTCTTATTGCTCTATATTTCTAAAATTGCAACCTCTTATCACTCATCTAATAAAACTATATCACTCCTCTAATAAAAAAAATAGTTAGAAACCAAATTTTGTCGGTAAATTGCTTCAATTCTGAAAGTAGTAGTTCAAGAAACTGCAGCTTATGGTTTTTTTTTTAAAATTAATTTGACATGCTCTGATCATGTGTCGAAGTTAAAGTCAAAATTAGGTTTTTCACCGCATTACGTCTTTCATTTCAAGTGCTCTCCAATCTTGCAGCAACCCTTAAACCACTCCCTATAATTTGAAGGGACGAAATAAAAAAAGAAAAAAACCTTAGGAACGATGAAATATATACACTACACACATACCTTTGTGATGTGTGGGTTTTGGGATGCGATCCTCAAGAGCGCAGAGTCCGTAATCTTCAGGCAATTGATTAGAGTAAGACTTTGGAGCCTTCCCTTGGCTTTGGACAAAACTATGTTTAAGAGATGATCATCGTCGATGCGAGAGCTCAACGGTCGATCTACGACGATGTTCTTCAGCCATGGGATTATGTCTGTTTCTACGGCGTGTCGAAGTGATTTGCAGACACGTGTCATCACTAGGAGCTCGTAGAGATGGAGGTAAGCAAGCACGAAGAACATGGCTTCATGTGGAGATGATGATGATGATGATTCTTGATGATGTTCCTTGTGATGATGATGGTCTTCTTCTATGTCCATGGATGGTTAGTAATTAGTTGTAGTTATTACACCAATAGCTTATTAGCTTCTCGGACGAGGTTTCTCGTTTTTCTGTAGGGAGAGAATTGAGCAAATGTTTGTACTCTGGGAATATTGTGTGGCTTATGTTGTTTTGCTACGTTTTTATCCAAGAATTGTTTTCTTTATCGGAAAAAAATAATAAAAAGAAAAAGAAAAGAAAAACCCCATCTAAACGTGTACCAAACCAAGCAATCTCATTTGGGTACTATGATGAAAACAAATCATATTCATACTATTATTAAAGAAAACCAACCCATTACGTAAATAGAAGCCGAAACATATGGTTCGTCTAACAATTAATCATCGAGCAAGGGCTGGCGCACTCAATCTAGCATCATATGCGTAAGCGAATCATATATACTACTTAGTATTTTAAGTAATATAAAAATAGCATGATGTAGTTATTACGAGGTTAGGTAAGGTACACAGAATTAGTTTTTTTTTTTATTTTTAATAGTAACTAATGTAGAAAAAAATATGATTGGTCAATTGACAGACCAATTTAAAGTTTTTATCTATCATACACTCTTTATAAAAAGGTATTATCTATACTATTTATCAAGTGTCAGGATTGGGTATAAACCGTAAGTTTGGTACGTCAATTAAATAAAAATAATAATTTCTACTATTTTATTAAGCCTCAAGCTTAGGATAAACTGTCCGTCTCTCAATCAAGTTAATTGAAATAATAATGTTAAAATTAAAATGAAATCACCTACAACATTTTATCCCTCTATTTTTAGTATCTATATATTGTATAGCACACATTTGAGTGGGCAAATACTAGTTTTATTAACTTAAAAGAAAATCACTCGCTACAATACATTTTTCATATTGTCATATTTACCCTTCTATTTTTAATAATTATTATAGTTAATAAATACATTTATATATTATGTAGCACACGTGCACAGAGTATTGATATGAGACTAGCATCTCTCTCTATATATATGCCATTTACCACTAGAAACTTGCAATTATGATTCAATCTATAATCATTAACCCATATCTCAATACATACTTTAAAATTAATTTTACGAGAATCTTTTGCTTAGTACAGTACAGAAGAAAAGGAAAATAAAAATGAAAACTCATATTCCAATGCACTCTTTCTCTATAATAATACAATCCACCTAACAAAGCGAAAGCAAACACAGGAGATATTTATTTATTATTCAAACACTGTGTACTATTGTAGTAAATTTGGAAAAAGAAACATATGACTTTCCTGGCACATTAAAGTACAAAAAACCAGACTCTCAGTCTCAAAGCATCGCTTATAAACCAATTAAATAGCATAGCTATTTATTTATTATTGATAAGTGAATTGGGTTTTGTTATCCCCGGATATAACCGGTGAAATATTCGAGTCTGGTCGAAAGAGGCGGGAAACATTCCCCGCGAAAAACACGTTCAAAGGCGGTAAACATCCCCCTCGGGAAAAATATCTCCGCGACAACAAACCCGCGAAAATACCTCCCGAGGTGATTAAGACCCGAGGGAGCGCTGTCCGAGCTCAGGATTAAATGATTGAGATCACACACACTAGGATGAAGTCCCGAGAGGAGCTAAATAAAGCAATCGGGTATTGAATGACAAACATTGGCTCGAGCACCCCACTGAGGCAAGCTACGGTTCTGTTATACATAAATAAGATAACGAATGTTCTAGAGGGTGGGAGTAGGCAAAGAAGACCAGTTCAAGTGTGAAGGAGAAGTGGAGAACGTGAGTATCAAAAGGAGAGAAGTGGGGCAGTTTGATAATAACGATCACTATAAATACCTCGTTATTTCCTTCAAACGAGAGGGAGGGATTCGCGACCTCAACAACAGGAAAACTATACACTTGATAAAATAAGATAAGGAACCAGGAAGGAGGCGGGTAGTCCCGAGAACGAGCCGAGCACGTCGGCATGAGAGACCCAAGCACGTCGGTATGAACGAGCCAAGCACATGAACGAGCCGAGCAACTAGAACCTAAGATGCAAAGTGGGCGTGTCAAGCCGGTCGCGCTTGGAGAACGTGAGAAGGGCGTGGGGGAACCACGTTGCCGCGAGAGGTCCGCAAAAGAAGCGGGCTTGGGTGATGACCAGGTCAAGGCGAGGCTAGTATAAAAGGTAACGGCCGAGTCATTTTCAGAGGTACGCCTAAATAAGCACTGAAACCATTTTTCGAGCCTAACCTGTAGTTACCCGTTTTTGATGACGAAGATGATGATCTGACTTGAGCGTCGGAGGGGCGTCGCCGAAACGGCGCTTCCCTTAGCGTATTTTCTCTGATATTTCAGGCACCCTACGCGACGACGAAGATAAAAGGCGTTCGATGTCGGCGACGGGAGCAAACGGTCTATTTTTACGCGCCAACGCGGGGACGTGATTTTTTGGGACGCATCAATTGGCGCCGTCTGTGGGAACGTTTAGTTCTTAAAAAATTGCGATGCGTTCTGAGGAAATCTGTCCACTCCATAGCCGTTAGCCAATGTGGCCTCCCCGTCGACGTCGAGTGAGTCCAAGACCACCCCCATGCCGCGTCGAAAACCAGCCGTGGCAAACGAAAAATTAGAGCCCCGAGCGGTTACGAATCAGCCGCGAGCAGGGTCGTCGCAGCGGATGATCCTTGCGCCGGTTTCGGTAGCCCCGGGCATAACAACGAAGAATGCATCGTCGAGGCCCGAGCGGGCCAGATGCCTTCATCATCCACATCAGGCGAAAGGAACACTAAGCTGACCCGAGCGATGATATCGCGGATCTTTGGCATATTCACACGAGTGAAGAGAAATTTCGCTGGCAAAGCCCCGTCCACTGTTTCATCTTCGTCGTTGTTCATCTATGTTACACCTATGATCAAACACAGCCCACCGAAGTCGCTATAGTCGCCGCAGTCGAAGATTTTTCGGAGGCAAATCGTTGGCGACTCGTCCGAAGAAGTGAGAAGACGATCGATGGAAAGTATCATCGCCGGAGTTTGTGGGGGGGAACTGCCGCGAAACCGAGGACCGTGACGATGAAGGCAACCACCAGGGCCGCCCTTTTGAAACCGGTGGCAGATCCGTCGTCGTTCATGGTTTGGACCCGGTCGTAAGCTTTGCTTCAGTATTGGGGTCTGTTAGAAATTACTTAAAATAATGGGTCGATTCTGTTATTCTACTTGGGTATATATTGTGAAATATGAACTGTGGGTAAATCTGAATTTATAAAAAGATTACTAAACCCACTTCTGACGGTTATGGAGAACGTGGGGATTGGAAACTGTAAAACCTTTAGCAGCTGGATTTTTAATTCGCGAAACTTTCAGTGGGCTGTGAAGATAATTTGGGCCTGCACGTTGGTAGTTACCATCACTTTCTTTCTATGTCTGAAATGAGGCTGTACTGGTTTGCTTGGATTTTTCCTGGGATCTCACTTAGTTCGACTGTTGGAGCTTCATTAAGTTGAGGTGAAAAAATAATATTAGGATGGCCATATATCTATCTTGGGGACTTGCTGATGTATTTTAGAAAAAAAGAAAAAAAGTGATGAGAGAAGAGCTTGAAAGTTTTGAAGGTTGTGGCTTGTCTTGCTATTGCATATTTTCGGTAGGGCTGATTTGAATTCTCGAAAGATGATATTAATTGTTAGCGTGAGGGGATTTAACCGCACTTCTATGGTTTCTTTTGAGTTATTTGAGTACAGGAAATCTGATGCGAACTGAATCAGCCCATACGCCTTAGATGATCGATCTGAGCCCATAATTGACCTCTTCGAGATTTCTCCATTCCACTGAAATCACCTCGAGTTGCCAGGCCACCTCGAGCGACGAATCAGAACTTGCCATCACCATGGAAATCGACCCGAGTCTCAACGATTGTGGCACGTTTGTATCAGTCTCACGACCTCTGAAATCAGCCCGAGGGATTGATTGAAGAATTCCCGAAGAAACCACTCATGCAATTTCGACTACCGTCGCCACCTGAAAAAGATCTCGACGGCAGCCCCACGAAGCAGAAACCGCTCAGGTCAGCAACCCACGACTGGAGGTGGTCCGTATGGCCAACAAGATGTCGAAATCTCCGCCATCGAAGATCACGCGTTGATCCTGAGAATTCGTAACACGGGGCTTCGCGAAGATCGAACGCATCAGCTCGCCGCGCAGGAAATGGGAGGTAAACTTCGCGAAGATCGAACGCATCAGCTCGCCGCGCACGAAATGGGAGGCAGAATAACCGCGAGACTGATGCTTATGGCCCTAAGGGCATCCATCATGGTTATTTCTCCAGCCTCGGTAGCGGATCCTCCCGTTGGCGGCGGAACGGGAGTTCGTTGAATTCTCGGGTGCTTGCGGGCCACGAGAATATTCTTGGCAGGCGTCGTCGCGATGAAACTTGTTGCCCTCGAAAAAATAAATTATTCGCGGCTGAGGCGGTCACTATTAAAGAATCGGACAGATCGACATAAGCCATGCCTCACCGAAGGTATCAACTATGTAATATTCATATTGTTACTTTATCTTCTCAGTGACGCAGGCATCTCGGGCCCGAATCGATGGCGATACTTTGGAGCTTGATCGAAGATGAAGAAAAGTCCTCGGATGAGGCACGATCGCCCGAAAGGGTGAATGAAATCGCCGAACGAAAATGAAGAAAAGTCCTCGGATGAGGCACGATCGCCCGAAAGGGTGAATAAAATCGCCGGATGGGAACGAAGAAAAGTCCTCGGATGAGGCACGATCGCCCGAAAGGGTGAATAAAATCGCCGGATGAGAACGAAGAAAAGTCCTCGGATGAGGCACGATCGCCCGAAAGGGTGAATAAAATCGCCGGATGAGAACGAAGGAAAGTCCTCGGATGAGGCACGGTCGCCTGAAAGGGTGAATAAAATCGCCGGATGAAAACGAAGAAAAGTCCTCGGATGAGGCACGGTCGCCTGAAAGGGTGAATGAAATCGCCGAACGAAAACGAAGAAAAGTCCTCGGATGAGGCACGATCGCCCGAAAGGGTGAATAAAAGCTCCAAACGAAAATGAAGAGAAGTCCTCGGATGAGGCACGATCACCCACGATTCTCACCAAAACGCCCTCGAGAAAGGGGCTCGGACAAGGCCTTGAGAGACAAGGTATGATTTCGCCGATTTTCACCAAAACGCCCTCGAGAAAGGGACTTGGACAAGGCCTTGAGAGACAAGGTATGATTTCGCCGATTTTCACCAAAACGCTCTCGAGAAAGGGGCTCGGACAAGACCTTGGACGAAACATGGGAACCGATCTGAACTAAGTCCTCGAAGAATGAGGCACGAAATCTCTAAGTCCTCGATGAATGAGGCACGAAACTTCCCAAGTCCTCGATGAGTGAGGCATGAGGAATTCCCAAGTCCTCGATAAATGAGGCACGAAACTTCCTAAGTCCTCGAAGAATGAGGCACGAAATCTCTAAGTCCTCGATGAATGAGGCACGAAACTTCCCAAGTCCTCGATGAGTGAGGCATGAGGAATTCCCAAGTCCTCGATAAATGAGGCACGAAACTTCCTAAGTCCTCGAAGAATGAGGCACGAAATCTCTAAGTCCTCGATAAATGAGGCACGAAACTTCCTAAGTCCTCGAAGAATGAGGCACGAAATCTCTAAGTCCTCGCATGAAATTTCCTGAATCAAGTCCTCGATAAATGAGGCACGAAACTTCCTAAGTCCTCGAAGAATGAGGCACGAAATCTCTAAGTCCTCGCATGAAATTTCCTGAATCAAGTCCTCGATGAGTGAAACACGAAAATTCCTAAGTCCTTGATGAATGAGGCGCTGAATATTCTAAGTCCTCAATAAGCGAGTGCAAAACGAGTGAGGCGAGAAAATCCCGAACCCTCGATGAATGATATAACTCACCGATGAGAACTACTCAAGTCCGTGCTCGGGGAAGCAGGGCAGGCAATGATAAAGTGAATATCCACGAAAGCGGCCTGACCAAAAATCTTTGCAAGAGATCCCTTCTCCAAACTCGAATATTTTACCTATTACGTCCAAAACTCACTACACTCTTTTTGGACTATTTTTGGGGGGGACTATTGTTATCCCCGGATATAACCGGTGAAATATTCGAGTCTGGTCGAAAGAGGCGGGAAACATTCCCCGCGAAAAACACGTTCAAAGGCGGTAAACATCCCCCTCGGGAAAAATATCTCCGCGACAACAAACCCGCGAAAATACCTCCCGAGGTGATTAAGACCCGAGGGAGCGCTGTCCGAGCTCAGGATTAAATGATTGAGATCACACACACTAGGATGAAGTCCCGAGAGGAGCTAAATAAAGCAATCGGGTATTGAATGACAAACATTGGCTCGAGCACCCCACTGAGGCAAGCTACGGTTCTGTTATACATAAATAAGATAACGAATGTTCTAGAGGGTGGGAGTAGGCAAAGAAGACCAGTTCAAGTGTGAAGGAGAAGTGGAGAACGTGAGTATCAAAAGGAGAGAAGTGGGGCAGTTTGATAATAACGATCACTATAAATACCTCGTTATTTCCTTCAAACGAGAGGGAGGGATTCGCGACCTCAACAACAGGAAAACTATACACTTGATAAAATAAGATAAGGAACCAGGAAGGAGGCGGGTAGTCCCGAGAACGAGCCGAGCACGTCGGCATGAGAGACCCAAGCACGTCGGTATGAACGAGCCAAGCACATGAACGAGCCGAGCAACTAGAACCTAAGATGCAAAGTGGGCGTGTCAAGCCGGTCGCGCTTGGAGAACGTGAGAAGGGCGTGGGGGAACCACGTTGCCGCGAGAGGTCCGCAAAAGAAGCGGGCTTGGGTGATGACCAGGTCAAGGCGAGGCTAGTATAAAAGGTAACGGCCGAGTCATTTTCAGAGGTACGCCTAAATAAGCACTGAAACCATTTTTCGAGCCTAACCTGTAGTTACCCGTTTTTGATGACGAAGATGATGATCTGACTTGAGCGTCGGAGGGGCGTCGCCGAAACGGCGCTTCCCTTAGCGTATTTTCTCTGATATTTCAGGCACCCTACGCGACGACGAAGATAAAAGGCGTTCGATGTCGGCGACGGGAGCAAACGGTCTATTTTTACGCGCCAACGCGGGGACGTGATTTTTTGGGACGCATCAGGTTTTGTCCAGGTTGTAAAGATTAGTTCCCGATGTTGTCAAATAATCGATTTTACACTAAATATTATTATAGCCTTCAAGTAAATATCTTTATTAAATAAGTCACTTCGACATATTATCATTGGAATCTAAACGTACGGTTCGTTGGTGACATGACAATAACACGTACTGCCTCCGTCTCGCTAATTTTATCACACTTTTCCATTTCGAGCGTCCCAATAATTTTATCATATTTCCTTATTTAGTAAAAAAACTATCACAAACAATCAATATAATAATATTAAATATTCTTAGACGTGTCGAAATATACACTTTTTTACCTTTTCATTGTAATATATTATTATAATAATGCCACCTTAATTTGCGTCAGCAATTTATGTGATAGAGTTTGCGGAGGGAGTATAAGAACGAAACTCGCACATTAATATTCAACAAAGTTTTGACATTACACAATACATACATCATATTAGACCTATATATATATAAATATATATTGCGAAGAAGAAAAAGCTCCCATCTCTCTCACGCGCCGCCAGCTCACAAGCTCAAGTTCTCTGCTTCGGCGGCCTCCCTCTTCCCCTCTTCTCCCCAGCCGCCTGCGGCGGCACCTGAACTCCGGCGGCCTTAGGCGGCCTCCCACGTTTCTTCCCGGCGGTGGCACCGCCGTCCTCACCATCACCTACCTCCGCCGCGCTCTTCCTAGGCCTGCCGCGGGGCCTCGCCGGCGCAGGAACTTCTCCGGCAGGCAGAGGCTCCTTAACCTTCGGCGGGCGTCCGCGGCCTCGGCGGGGCGGGGCGTCAGGGTCGGGTATGAGGTAGTTGTTCTTGAGGAAGATGAGTTGACCCGAAACCTTCATTCGGGTCAGGTGGTGGGTCAAGAGAGTGTTGTGGGCCGGCGGCAGTTGGCCGTAGGCGGCTTCGATTTGCTTTGAGATTGTCGACTTGTTCGAACCTTCCTTGTCGTTTAGGGCTCTTATCGCCGCAATTATCATCTGTGTAATAACGACTTTGATCCATTTTCTTAAAGAAAACAAAAACAGTTTTTTGGGGAAATTAAGGTAGAGATCTCAACACCATTTCAAGAAAATAACATCCATCAGGAGAAAGCCCACAAAATTTTCATCAGAACTGACGTAAACAAAGTAGTCAAACATCAAACAAAATCCTAAATCTTCAAAAACTAAGAGAAAGAAACACACACAAAATAAATGGAAAAAAAAAAGAAAATTGTGTAAGAGAAGAGAAGAAGAAGAAGAAGAAGAAGAAGAAGAAGAAGAAGAAGAAGAAGAAGAAGAAGAAGAAGAAGAAGAAGAAGAAGAAGAAGAAGAAGAAGAAGAGATGCAGTGAGTGGTTGTACCTCAGGGTACTGCGGCAAAGCAGGCGCCTGCTGAATGTTGACACCACCTTCTTCTTCTACTCCTTCACTCGCCATGTCCTAATTCTTACCACTGAACAATATGACACAAGAAAAAAAAAAATTGAAAAAGAAAAATTCAAGAGTCCATGAATGAGTACCAAGGATATAAATTTTGAGAGGTGATTGATTTTTGTGAGAAGTTGAGGGAATTGTAAAGCGAATGCAAGAGTTATATAAATAAAAATTCAAGAAAAAGGAGAAAAATGTAAAGAGAGAGTGAGAGTGTAGTTGGGTTGAGGCGATCCTACGGCTGGGGTTAGCTCTATTGGTTTTGATCGCACGGTTGATATGTTTTTCATGGCTATGAGGTGAAACTTTGGATCGATGACGTGGCTGTTGTGCATGGAGAGTGTGGTTTAATTCGATTGTCGCGGCGCTTTAACCATGGTTAGAAGTTTCGGTTTCGATACGTTTCGATGACGAAATCAGACAAACTTTTCTTTAAATGTTTCGAATAATGTCACCGATTTTACGGAAAAGGCATACGTTATTTGTTGAGAAAATACGATTTAGTTCGTGTTTATTTCGTGAATTTAAAAAAGATATATTTTCGAAATTTTATCGTGGAAACGTCTAGAAAAGAAAGCTTCGTTTCTTCTTATAATTGAATAGGGTGGACATATATGTGTACATTAATATTAAACAGTCTTCCGTTGGAAAATCGACATGTAAATTCGATATGTCGATATTTACATGATTTAGTATGGTGGAATGTTAGTAATTCATTAATATGCTAAGTTAGTAATTCATCACTATGTCGATATATAAATAAATTATATAAGTTTTTTTTTTATATTTTTGAGCTACGAACCATAGTATAATCAAGTGTAATAATACATACATGTAAAAAAAAGTGTAATATTACATATAAATTATCATTAAGAGGTTCGAATAGATTAGTGATAGTTTCCAACTTGAATTCTTCGCTTTTTTTCCTCTTACATTTAATTTCTTTATTATGCGCGGGCTACGGGTCGGCCCGACAATAAACAATCATCGCTATGAGATCGCCATATTGTTTTTACCTGATGGAATTTCACATGAGTGAAAATAAAACTGAAGCATGTTTTTTTTTCAGTTGTATTAATGTTTTTGCCAATAATAAAAGTTGCTTGAATAATTATATTTTGAAAATTTTGTTATACATTTAACTTGTCGAAAAATTCACATTACCTCGTATAAAAAACAAAGAGGAAATTTTGGGCTCTCTAATAGATAAGAAAATTATGGTTTAGTTCACTTATTATCGTGGATCCTGACTTGTTAACCACGATTAGAAGTTTCGGTTTCGATACGTCCGATAATAAAAAGTGACAAACGCTTTTTGTAAATGCATTAAATAATGTCACCAACTTTACGCAAAGGGCACAAATATTATTCCATGAAAAAATATATATCATGCTTATTTCGCAAACTCAAAAGAATATTTTTTGTGGGAACACCTAGAAATAAAAGTAACCGCAGTTGTAAAAATGAGTTTTGTTTCTCTTTATTTCTTTTTTCTTTTCTAATTTAGGATGTTTTATGTGTAAGGACATTTTTATTTCACCTACTTGTCGGTCACATTAAATATTCTTCAAGTTGACACGTAAATTGTTAAATATATCGACTTACATAATCTAATATACTAGATTTTTACACATTGAATTTCCTTCAAAACCGAAATAAAATTGAAGTGTTTTAATTTATTTTTCCTTGTTCCGGTTGAACTAATGTTTTGCCCATATAAAAAGTTTCGTGAATACTTCATGTTTTGAAAATCATATTATAAATTTAATTTTCATCGAACGGTTTTCATTTGAAGAGATGACACGTAGGGGTGGTTCGGTACGGTATACCGTACCAAAATTGTGATACCGTATACCGTACCGAAATTTCGGTATCGAAAAAAATCATACCAATACCATACCAAAATTTTGGTATACCTTAAATTTCAATACGGTATCATACCGAAATTTCGATATGGTATCGGTATCATATCTTCTATACCATTCACACGGAGGGTTTTTTTACCATGCGTGTCTCGTAACTCATTAATTCGTTGTTTTCGATTTTTTAGTCAATTCAAACACCTTAGGCCCCAATAAGATGGATTATTAAGGGACACTTTCACATAAATCCCTATTTGCAAACTTTCTATAACATAACTCCCCCAGTCAGAGAAAAATATCAGTTAACTCCCCGTTTCACTGTCCGTACTACATTTTGAAGACACGCTGTACCTTTCTATATTTGTATTGTGTACCACAATACGTTGCTATAATGTACCTAAATGTGTTATTACAGTGTACCTACTTTTTTCACAGATTGGTGCCCGATTCGCCGCAGGTACACCATACAACACATTTAGGTACACTATATCAACGTATTGTGGTACACAATACAAACATAGAAAGGTACAGTGCGACTAAAGAAACTGGTACAAACAGTGAAACGAGGAGTTAAGTGATATTTTTCTATGGCAGAGGAGTTATGTGATAGATAGTTTGCCAAATACAAATAGGTATTTAAGTGAAGTTTCACCGATTATTAATACCAAATTTTCCAAAATAAAAAGATTTTTAATTCATAAACTAACCTTAATTCGTAGCAAAGAGAACAAACATGTATTTTTGTATTTCCTTTTATTTTTTAATGTAAGTAAAATATGGTGGGCCTAGGGGTGGGGAAATAAATCGAAATACTGATATACCGTCCTTATCGTATCGAAACATACCGAAAATATCGAAAATTTTGGTATACCGAAGTTTTTGGTAAGGTATATGCCGTACCGAAAATTTTCGGTACGGTAATGGTACAAAAATTTTAAAATTTAGGTATACCGATTATACCGAAATATTAAAATTTATAATATTATATATATATATATAGACACACACGTACATATATTATATTATTTCAAAAAAAATATAAAATGGATAAAAATATTATAAGGAACTACATAAATTTATTTAGCCCATAAATTATTAACTATATCACCTTTCTACGATTATTGAGGCCCACAAATATTTATGTAAAGTTCTTTCTTTGTCTTACTAAGGAGACTAACTAAAATATGTAAATTATTTAAGGTGATTTTATGAATTAAAAATCTTTTTATTTTGGAAAATTTGGTATTAATAATCCATCTTATTGGGGCCTAAGGAGTTTGAATTGACTAAAAATTCAAAAACAACGAATTAACGAGTTACGAGACACGCATGGTAAAAAATCCTCCATGTGAATGGTATAGAAGGTATGATACCGATACCATACTGAAATTTTGGTACGGTATTGATATGATTTTTTTCGATACCGAAATTTCGGTACGGTATACGGTATCACAGTTTAGATACGGTATACCGTACCGAACCACCCCTAGGTGGGCCTCAATAATCATAGAAAGTTGGGTATAATTAATAATTTATTGGTAAATAAATTTATGAAGATCTTTATAATATTTTTATCCATTTTATATTTTTTTGAAATAATATAATATATGCACGTGTGTATATATATATATATATAAAATATTAAAAAAATTTAGTATTTCGGTATTTCGGTATAATCGGTATACCTAATTTTTAAAATTTTCATACTATTACCGTACCGAAAATATTCGGTACGGTATCATACCTTACCAAAAACTTCGGTATACCAAAATCGATATTTTCGGTACGTTTCGATACGATAAGGACGGTATATTAGTATTTCGATATATTTCCCCAGCCCTAGTTGACAGACGTATATCGCATTATCTCGTATCGACTAGAGAAAATTTTGGGCTTCGGAATCAATGAGAGGAAAATATTGAGCTCATGAATTCGACATAATGAAATGAAATGCTGCTCTCGTGTTAGAAATTGAGGAAAATATACATGAAAACAAGTTGAAAATGAGCGAAAATTATTGAAAAAAGATATTTGATTAAACATGTATTCTCAAGAACAAAATTAGATAACAAGACAAACATCACCCTTGTTTTTGATATTTTCGTATTTTTCGTAACAAGTCCATAAACCATTAATTCTCAAATGCATTACACATTTAAGTCCGGAATTTAAATTGCAAGAATCGAATTAATATTAGAAACAAATTTCGAGAGATGATATGAAAAAATAATATGTACCCATGAGTTGACAAACCTATCAACCAACAACAATAGCCAATTACCTTATTCATTTCAAATAATCTTCATAGCACCACAAAACCCGATTCATATATCAGCAATCAAACGGACCCGGCCCCAACCCGACCCAAAGAAACCCCACTAACCTGACCCGAAGCAAAATCTGTACTTTCAAAATGGATTCGTATGAGCGCCCAAAGAAGCCCTAGGAAAGGCCTCAAAACCCGCATCGCCAAACGGGTTGCTCCGCGGGTCCACGTACAGGTTCGGCTGGGGCTGGGCTTGCGGGTAAGCGGTTCGAAACGGGTCGAACATGCTGCTCTGATGAGGTGGCACGTACATACCCATTTGGACCGTCGGCGGTATTCTCGGGTCGCTGTTGGGCATGGAGAACGGGTCGGAAACTTCAAATGGATTCGGGGCGGGCGACCCGTGTAAGGGTTGCTGCTGCGATGATGCCCTGAAAGCGCCTTCTCCGTACAAACTGTCGAGGGTCAGCGAATCTAATCCGCCGGCCTATATAAAATTACAACCCAACATAAAACCAATGCTTAGACTTAGAGAGTGATATATTTGTACATTCAATAACAAAATTCATGTAAAAATCGCCAGAATTGAATACCGACGATAAATAGTATAGAACGCAGAATATTACCAATTGCCTATCTTGAACAGCAGATAAATCGGTGCTTGGAGTGGAAACAAGGGCAAGTTCCCAACCCGTTAGATCGAAATTCTGCGCCATTGTTGCCCCCGAGCTTAATGGTTCTGAGCCTGCGATATATTCTTAACATTTATCATTTCAAAGACCACGAAATAATTTTCGAATTACATGATAAATATATACAGAGAAAGAATCAATTTATAGGAATGAATTGCTGACCAGGTGGAACTATGGCCAAAGCCAACGCATTGCTTTCCTCGAAAGCAGATGATGCTCTATGTGCAGTTGCATCATAGTTCGCATTCAATCCCTGTAGACATATGACCAACTATCGACATGAACAAAAAAATTTTGGACGGATTTTAACTTTCAAATTTTCTAACATCTGGCACCCAATGATGGGACAAAATGATATTGCAAAATTCTATATCCAAAATTAAACCAAATCATGCCTATATATATATATATATATATATATATATATGTATGTATATACATGTATGTATATATAACAATATATTATTACCAGAAGATCATCTGTGTCCAAGAGAGGAGGAAGAGGTTGAGGGATAGGAGTTTCGGAAGATGAGATGGCAACTTCATCTGTGGGCGGTGGTGGCGTTATAGATTCCTCTGATGGTTCTTTTGTCTCATGGGTAGCTTCTGTAGTATCATCTGCTTCCTTGTAAGTCAGCATCAATCTCTCGGGATATTCCTGTCCACTAACGTTTGAAATCTTACATAAGTGAAAGTTCATCACTTCAACAGAAGAGGTTAAGAATAATCGGAATGTGATACTTACCAAGGCCACGCTGGGAACTGAAACCATTCGTGGGGCTTCTCTTATGTATTCATCCATTGTTGCTACGAAGGATTGTGGAGGCTGGAAAAATTCAGAAAATAACGTAGCAATTTAGGCAGTTCGACAATAGATGCGCGCAAAAGGTTGATGTAGGATTTCTGAATTAAGGTAACTTAAAAATGGATAGATGAATCTTTGTGAAAGTTTACCTCTCTCAACACTGGGAACTGGAAATTTCTTGCAAGTTCGAGTCCTTTGCAATCTTCATAGAACTCAGAGAGACTAATAGCCTAAAAAAACGTTCACCGTTAGAAAATGGATACGATTTATTGAAAAAAATGCCCAATTATGATATTCATTTTTCTTCAGAAGTGGGAAGAATTAACCTGCTGTCCAGCTCGTTTATAGATATCAAGGGCTTTGATGGCTTCGTGTCTTCGCATCTCGAAAAACTTAACGCAAATAGACAAAACAAATATTTAAGTCGGAGATAACCAAGAGTATAAGATAAAATAACTGCACATTGTTAACAAAGTGCGGGCCATGCGTTAAATTCAGTTTACCTTGTCCACGAGATTGATTATTCCATCATTTATGGCGCAGTATATTTTGAAACTCTCTTTGAGCACCTGAGAATTAATTTTGCCCATGCTTCAACAGTTCTCTATGGAATATGAAAGCAATCTTTCAAAGTAGAAAACATACCAAGGCAAGCCCATATTGGATTACATGATTTCTAGCTGCAGCTCCTTCAGGCTGTAAACATGGACAAAAAATATAAGCTGCCCCTTCCCGTTAGGATTTCAAATTTAACAAGAAAAATGAGGGAACAAATAAACTTATAGATGCTATTTAATTGAAAGGCAATGTATCATAGTCTAGGATTTATAACGCATACCCGACAACCGATAAGGCGATAAAGCAGCTGTTGCAGAGCAGGCAATTGCTCTAAGAGTTCCTCACTGTCCAATTCTCTAGTTCTGCTATATCCCTAACCAAATTACAAATATGTTAATACTTCACCAGCTAGAAACTAACCCAAGGAATAATCAGACGATGTACAGTTATCGATTACCTTACTGTAGATCACTATCCAAATAAGCACTTACATAGGCGTAAATATTACATTTAAGGAGAAAAAAGGAATAAAAAAACAGACCTTATCTTGCCCTTGTGCAGGTCTTGGAAGACGTTCAGCTTCAATGTCATACTTAAGTATCCTAAAACATTCTAATCGTTCTTCCAAGAAAAAACCATATGTTCTTACCCAAGCAGAACAATCCCAAGCTGGAACGAGAAAAGAAAAATTAAAACTCAAACAAATTGATCAACAAAACACAAGCATTTATTCTTAAATAATGTTTAATTCGCTGAAATACTTTGGCATGGGAAGAAAGTCTCGACGGGACTCAGAAGAAGAAGAGAAAATCAATTCGATAATTGTGTTTTACCAATAGGACTCGAGTTATCCTTAAAATTTGACACTTGAAGGATCCGTCCTTTTTGTTGGAAACTTAAGAAGTGTTCCCTAAATGTTTGATCACCGTCCCTTAAAGCTCGATGGACAACTATTAAGTGTTTTCAGTGCAACCTGTTAAAAAATGGAGTGGAAATCAGAAGCAGATCGTGTAACTATACAGCGAAACAGAAATTATCCGTCCAAAACATACTATTCTAAATCAAAATGAGATTCAAAAACAACAACTTGACGGAGAACTCATGATAAATTATAAAAGTAACACAAACATTTGAAGCTCTCTAGTCAGCACATTACCGTCCAATTATGCGTCTTTGCCAATCGTCTTCCAATTGCATATATGCAGTACGTAACATCAGGCCGAGGCCGGATCGGTGATGTGGCCGCCAAAATTTCTGCAACATCCGAAAACTAATAACATCACAGCGAGTGTACTCATCTTTTTAGCCCAAAGAAAGAATGGGAAACTCAATTCCTCTTCGTTTATTCTCCATTCAGATTTTTGAACATAAACTTCACCCTCCCACCAATTTTCATAGAAATTTAAACCAGCCTTAACACTCCACACCAAAAAAAAAGGGGGTATAAGTGAAGTCCCACAAATAATCAAAGACTCTTTCAAGATCAAACACAGAAAAACTAGGCCAAAAACCCAATATAAATAAATAAGACTAAGCAGATCAACACCACAGATTAACCAGATCTAATCTAACGGAATTAACAACACGTATAGAATACAGAAATCATGACGAGTGAAAAAAGGGGGAGAAAGACTCACTTCTGATATGTCTTTCTTTGGGTGGAGACTCCACATGATTCGTCGCCTTAACGATCGCCACGTCTAAATCCTATATTTAGACAACAACGAAAACGTTAATAAAATTGTAACCCACAATTAAATCTCGTCAATCGTTCAATTGCACAATCAGATGATCATAAATCTTCAAAATCGCAGCAAGAAACAAGCATCAAAAGTCAAGATAATAGGAGTAAAACTGAAAACCTTGTAATCGGAATTAACATGGGCAAGTCCAACTTCAGTGCGGTCTTTGAGAGCACCGTACGCTTTCCGCCATGTCTGAAGCGTTCCCATTATCTTCGTTTGGTCAGTAATAGCAGCCTTTTTTCGATTCCTCTCTTTTCTTAATAACAGGAGGGAACGACATAGCTAGTATATTTTTAAAGTAGGATTGCAAATAGTTAACTTTTTAATAAATTTTTATTATGATTATTATATTTATTTTAACCACAAAACTATTTAAAATTACGGTTCCGAAACTCTCATTACTACAAATACTATGTTTATTGATAATTATATATTTAATCCCAAGTAAATTTAATCATTTTCAATTGAAAGATTTTAAATAAAATCAAGTTTTTCTTGCCTTTCACACGTCTAAGCAGCTAAGAAGAATCTTTTTATAATATAGAATATCTTTATTTTATTATCATTATTTTGTTACTGAAGATCACATGCATAAGAGAACCTATTGAACGTTTCTTTAAAGTTACCATGGACGACGGAGACAAGCGCACCACTCATTTACACTAGCTTCGAACAAACATCATCTTTTAGCAGGCAAGTTTCTCCATGTTGCTCCATGTAACTGATTTATTTTATTTTGTTTTAAGAATCACCTTTTTTTTTGTGCCTGAATCCGCCTTTGTTTCTGAAATTTCGGTTCCCAATTTGCAGAAATGTCGAATTCAGTTATTGTGACGGTTTATTGGGGTGACAACTTAATCGCAGTTGGCAATCACACGGTTTATGATCAACCTCCAAAAGATAGTGACTTTCCCGCGATATTTCGTTCCTGAAATTTAAAACCTGTAATTTTTGGTTCCTTTGACCTAAAGAGCAGGTAAAAGAACCAAAAGTGAACAGTTTCACAAAGTTTAGGGGCCAAAACGTTACATTTAAAATTTTGAACACCAAAATTTAGAATTTTTTTTTTTATATACATGATTCATGTAAAAATGATATAAAATTCATATTCGATCACCACTAGATTTTCTAAATTTTTTTATTTGAAAAAACATCTCAACACCGTTATCATGTATGCCTCTTGAAAAAATAAAAGAAGTTAAAAAATATGTACACAAATTTAATAGTTGTTCAAACTTTAAAAAATTTCGGTGGATTGAGTTGATATGCCTCGTGAAAAAAAATCAACAGAAATCTGTGCTCAAATTCTAAAAATCTAATTATTGGTTCTCAAATTTTAATTATTGTGCTCAAATTCTAATTATTGGTGCTCAAAATGTTAAATGTGCCGTTTTGGTTCCTAAACTTTGCGAAATTGTTCACTTTTGGTTCATTCACCCGTTCTTTAGGTTAAAGGAACAAAAAATAACAAGTTTTGCAAAGTTCAGGAACCAAAACGGCACACTTAAAAGTTTGAGCACCAACAGTGAGACTGTGGTATAGTTAAGCATCATTTTTCCCGTTTACTCTAATATTAATAATAATACCTATTGCAGATCTACTCTAGGCGTCACATAAAATACTTGGAAAATCTCTGAAGTGTTTTAACAGCATTAACGTTGTTTGTGGTCGTCGTCGATAAACAGCCGCATTTATTACTACTCATAATACCTATCCTCTCCAAACCAAAGCTATGGCACGAAGAGCAAACTGATTCCATTGCTCCTAATGACGACTTCTCGAACATCAGTCCCTTCTGATTCTAGCCGACAATCTGATGCGAAGGTATGCTCAAGGAGAGTTCAAGGTTGACCATGACCTGCGACGGCGAAGACGATGGCGACGATGACTGTGAAGCTTCTTGGACATAACTTTCTTAAGGTTGGTGTTCTTCATCCTCGTCGTTTGTTCTGCCGAAAACCTCTGAGATAGCTTCGCATTAAGAGGTTTATGTGTCTTGGGATCGATTCCACGGCCGATGAGTTTCCTCCTTATGTGTGTGTTCCAGTGGTTCTTTATCTCATTGTCAGTCCTTCCTTGCAGGCGTGCAGCGATGATTGACTATCTGAGGCATTAAATCAAACACTTAGCAGACATTTCTTCATCACAACATCCATCCATCATATAAGATTGCAAGAAGATCATACTTGTTTCCTATCAAGCTATGGAGGTAGATGATGAGCTCGTCTTCTTCTTCGGTGAAGTTTCCCCTCTCTGGCCTTGTTGTTTCTTCGGTTGCGTTCTGGTCGGGGGCAGATAAAACGTCGGATGTTTGGTCTGTAGTAGAAGTTGTCCCGAACGTGGTCAGAACATGGAGTGTTATCTTCGTCTGGATCGTTGATTACATGCAGATACATAGTGTGAGGATCCAGTACACGAATACTGCTAGAACGACTGTGAGAAGGCACATGAGGATGAATAATTCATTCCAAAATCTGTTGAAATTCTCCATATTATCCATGACCGTAAACGTCGTAGGATCAGTCGAGGCGTGTGTTAGACACACTGTCCGTAAGATGAAATTGCCCCGATATAAAGTGCTTTCAGTTAGCAGCGGTCGTCCCCAAGATACAACAACTTCTAAACTCGTAATCGCAGCACAACGATTCAAGTTTTCCGGCGAATCGTACTCGAAACTGATTTTTTCTTGCTTCGGGAAACTAGGGAGTCTGGAGAGTGATATGCAAATTTCGTGGGTTGGAGTGAATGAATTTTCCAACTCATATGGGTCTATTTATAGACTTTCTCTCGCAGGGGCTTAATTGCAAATTCAAAAACTTGCTGACTGCTTCTGTCATTTTCCAGGGGTCTGAACGAGATATTTCGAAACTTCTGGAGTGTCGGTAAATTTACTGGCGCGCGACAAGCCCGATTCTCAGGCCGATAGCCTGATTCTCCGACCGACAGCCCGAGGCGGCTGACCGACACCCACCGACGGTCCAGAGTCCTTGGGCTCAACACACGTTACCTATTACTCCTTCTATTCTAAAAAGAAAGTCGTTTAAGAACTTCACACATATTAAGACATGTGTTAAAATGTCTTTTATACCCCTCATTAATTATCTGCCATGTAATTATTATTTTTTGTATTGAACCTTGTGTTGTTATTAATATGGGGGCAATTTTGGAAATTTACACATATTTTTTGAAAATACCCTAACGACTCCTTTTAAGAACAAAAAAAGATATGTATAACGACTTTCTTTTTAGAACAGATGGAGTATTAATTAGGTGCAATGCAAAGAGAACAAGCTCCTTGACTAACAGCATTCAATGATTATTTAGACTTTTCGTTAGTTTCTATTTATTTCCCATATACGTATAAGATCAAGAACACGTATAAGAATTCATCGAAGAAAAAAATTATTATTGATAAAAAAATGAAACGGTTTAATCTTGTTGACGCTTCGTGCTTTGCACAAACAACTTATAAAAATCTCAAGGATCACGTTCAACTAAATGATTTGATATGTATTTTCTCCAGTATTTTCTTGATTCAAAACTAACACTTTCACAAATTAAAATATTTATATATACATACATATATATATATACATATATATATATATGTATATATTCCACCACAAATGTTATTCACAAGAAGTATGATCCTAAACCATCACAGGTAATTAGATTTTCTGCAAATCACATTAAATAAAATTTGACGGGTTTATGAATCGAGTATGTATTACTTAATATAGAAACTAGGAAAAAGTTAAATAAATCATCCTTACAGATATTCGTGTAATAAGTTTCTCATGCACCCATTAATTGCACTTAAAGAAATATATCATTTATATATTTATATCTTAAAGGCTTTTTATTATTTTATTTCTAGGGACAATTTTCGTTTAGGCGTCAGGAAAAAAAATTAGTTTTAAGGACCCGATTTGTTCAGTAACATTCATTGTTCTAGAGTAACACTTCATTGTTCTGAGATAACACAAAATGATCATCTGATAACAGTTCATATGCACTTTATAACACTTGTGTAATTTAGGTCCTTACCTCCAAAAATTGGCTCCTTTAAACTAAAATTTTTCTGACAGGCCCGAGTCCTATTTTAAAACATTTTTGGGGCTGATTTGTAATATACCCTTATTTCTAATAGAAACTGCCAAAAAGGATTAGTCTTTTTTTGTCGCGCGCAGAAAAAGACGAGTTATTATATGGTGAAATACAATTAAGGGTACGGCACTAAGAGACAGCTTCTCTTATCAAACGTAATAATAATAATCCAATGGAAAGCTCAATCAGTTAATAAATATTACAGAAACGGTATCAGCACACGCTTTCTATATAATAATATTTATTACAATCATATCTCCCTTCATTGACATTGTGGTGCCACCTAACTTCGTATACCAAGTCCACCTTTCTCTAACGACTCAGTCTCATACAGAGTAGAGTGTGTACATAAATAGAGTCGTCATTCATACATTATGTAGACGATACACAAAGGTTTTCGAACACTAATACCCACAACGCACATAATTTAAGGATGTCGCTGAGAGTTATGGAATTATTAGTCATATGTTTAGGGTTTGTCTCATGGTCGTTTGTGAACCGTGCATGTGCCCGTGATGTGTTGATCGACCCGACCCGGTTGGAAATGTTTGTTGATGAAGTTGAAGTGATACCAAGAATTAAAGGTTTTGATTATGTCGACGGTTCGCCAGTTTCCAAGACTTTACAGATAGGAATGTTCAAAAAGAAATGGGTACGTCCGTCATATATTATATATATATAATATATATATATATAATATATATATATATTTCGTGATGGCATATGTCTTAATTGTTTAGTTCTATATATATATATATATATATATATATTTCGTGATGGCATATGTCTTAATTGTTTAGTTCTTGATCTATATTTTTGCGGTACATCGACTTAACCTTGATATGATTTGCGTATTATTGGAGCCACAATGTTTCCACAAACCTTTCAAATTTTTGCTATTATATGTAATATAATAAAAACCAAATCTTTCTTCCACAATATTATTTTGTTGTTTAACTATGATTGTGTTTTTTCTAACGTTTGCAGTTTGCACTTGAAGATTGCATTTTTTTTTATAATTATTTAAATTAAAATCAGTTTGTATCATTTTGCCTTCATGTGTAGCCATTCTCTTGTTTTTTCATCACGTTTCGTCTTCATGTGTAGCCCATTGAAAGGCTGGTCACGAGGTAAAGAACCTAAAAACCTTTTAGGATCTGGTTTTCTTATACAATGTTGAATAACTTTTCTAAGAAGTTAAGGCAATACTTGTATTATATATATTATATATACTATAGGACGAAACTGCTCGGAGAAATATATTTTAATATAAATAAGATTCCATCTTTCGAGATTATCTATATATATTTTGAGTTGATTGGGTTGCATGTCAGCATCGCACTTCCTATCGAGTGTGGGTGCAGGTGCTTTATTCCAAAACTTCGTTTGGTGTTGCATAAATAGGGTACATAAATTTTACTCCAACGGAACACATTTTTTAACGCTATGTTGATGAAAGTGGTAATCTATTTTAGAGTATTATATTCATCAATGCTTAGCGTTATAATTTTTATATATCTTCAAATTTTAGAAGTTCAATTTATCTTAGTATAATAGTAAAAATATAAATTGATATAAAAGTTTTTATTTCTCTATTTGTTTATATTTTCATTTTAATTAGTATAATAGTTACTAGTTAGCTAATTATAATCCAACTGATCTTAATTGTTAACTTTTATAATAATTGAATTATTAGCTATTAGAATATACTGTAGAATGCTTTTAATAAACATGTCAATTTTATAATTATTAATTTAATATATGAATAAAAAATTTATTTTGAAATATAAATAATAAATACTTATTTATGCATATTACGTTTAAGTTATGTTGTTTTTATTTAATAAATTAAGTAGCAGTATTTATGGAATATTATTTTGGTTTTAAAAAATAGAATTTGGCCTGAAGTAAAAACAAAGTAAATATAATATAGTTAATGGGTTGGATTAAATACAGTGTTGCAAAATTGTATTTTTGTGTAATATTGGTTTTTAGTGTTGAGATTGTGATCAAAATTTTGAGAAATAGTAAAAATCTTATAATATAAAAATCTTTCGCTTCTTTGTTTTTCTAAAATATTACAGAAATTCCACCGAGACCTCCGAGCAACCACTGTCTTCGCCTACGGTACATCGATGAAAACCGCCACCGTCCCAGGCCCCACAATCGAAGCCATACACAATATCCCCACTTACGTAAACTGGTCGAACCATTTGCCTTCAAAGCACATACTGACGTGGGATAAATCGATTCCCACGGCCAAGCCACGGAGCGGCGTGCCCACGGTAGTGCACCTCCATGGCGGCATAGTGGAGCCGGGCAGCGACGGCCACTCAACGTCGTGGTTTACAAATGGGTTCAAATATAAAGGAGAAACATGGGCTAAGGAAGTCTATGACTACAACAACGCTCAACACCCTGGAACTTTATGGTACCATGATCATGCGTTGGGTTTGACACGTGAGAACCTACTCGCTGGATTAACTGGTGCTTACATCATACGAGATCCAACGGTTGAGGTATCTACCTATATATTAATTTTAAATTCATTACAATAGCAGTAATCTCCTACATGATATTGTCTTATCTACCCACTTCGGTTATACCCAAACCCAAGTAGGCTTAAAAGTTGATGTGATACCTTACATACTACCTTATCCATGTTGGAACACTTATAAGTTTTATACACGTGCCACCTGTCAAAATTTAAGCTAACTTGGGTTATTCCAAAGTTGGTAGATAATTAAAGGCACATTACTAACTTCATCATTAATTCTTGAATTTTTCATATATATTCTAATTAGGTACGACTCGGACTACCTAGTGGTGAGGAATACGACCTTCCACTGATAATTTCGGACCGTGCATTTCTAAAAGACGGTTCGATATACATGAACGCCACGGGCAACGTACCCAAAATACATCCTCAGTGGCAACCCGAGTACTTCGGGGACGTACTGATTGTAAACGGAAAAGCATGGCCTTACAAGGTTGTTCGAAGGCGAAAGTACCGTTTTAGGATCATCAATGCCAGCAATGCTCGCTTCTACAACTTTTCATTGGACAACAACGATCTCTCATTCACGCACATTGGCTCCGATTCAACCTACCACAATAAACCAGTCGTGTTGAAAAACTTCCTACTAGCACCATCCGAGATTGCTAATGTCATAATTGATTTCTCCAAATCACGCTCGAATTCGGCTATCCTGACGAATAACGCAAACTATCCTTTTCCCGACGGAGATACCGTCAACGAACTAAATAGCAATGTGATGAAATTCGTTATAAAACCAGAGAACGTGGTGGACACGTCGAGAGTTCCCAGTACGCTGTTCAATTACCCAAAGCCGGACCTTTCATTGGTATCAAAGGTCAGATACATCGCTTTGCTCGAGTATACGTATGGCCCCAATGACGAGCCAACACATTTATTGATCAATGGGAGGCACTTTGCCGATGAGGTGACTGAAACGCCTAAAGTGGGCACAACGGAGATTTGGAACGTGATTAATCTCACGGAGGATAATCACCCGCTGCATATTCATCTCGGACTATTTCGTACGTTGGATCAAACGGGGTTGCTAGACATTGACACGTTGAAGCAGTGCGTGAAGAAATACAAAGATGCAACGAAATGCAATTTGGAAAAGCATATCGCGAAGAACGCGACAGTGGAAGTTCCTACGCATGAATCGGGCTGGAAAAATGTCTACAAAATGATGCCGGCAAATTTGACGAGGATCGCGGTGAAGTTTTCTTACATTCATTCGAACGAGTCATATCCTTTTGACGCCACCAAGGAACCGGGTTACGTCTATCATTGCCATGTAAGTGATTTTAGATTATGCTCTATTTTAACTTATGATGCAATATAATAGTGATGAAATGAATGCAGATTTTGGATCACGAGGACAACACGATGATGAGGCCCCTGAAGTTGGTTCATTGACGTTAATTGCTTTGGTGAATCTAAACAACGCCAATGTTTCTCAAGTACTGTTGTTATGTCATTGAAGTTATTTTGATAGTGTGAATTGTTAAAAACGTAATTTCCCCAAGTGTATTTGTTATTGTTTAATTATAAGTGCTTGGAAATTAATTTTTCTCGTTTCGATCTCAAAAGAAAGTGCACAAGGATGTTGTAATGTAATTGGATGGGCAACTTTTGTACATGTTAATTGTAAATGGATGGACAAATTGCTTTATTACGTTTCTTATAGGACTTGGCAGACCAATCATCAACTCAAAAGTTTTTGATAAACGACCAAATGAATATTTTATATCAAAATAATATGAGCAATATATATTATTATATAGTGTATATATGTAGATCATCGTTAATCTAACACATTTTTTAAGACCTTATATTTGATTAACTGAGTTCTGGATACAAAGGAGAAGCCATTTGTTCTTGGACTTGTTCTCTCGTTGACGTACTTAATCAGCCAGGTCATTCCATATGAGCTGGTCCACGTCATAGTTCTTGGAAAAGACGATTCCAGGCAAGAGTCGTTGCCGTTGGCCTTGTCAAAATCGGCATGTTGTGGGGAAAGACATTTGTTAATGATGCCAAGCCGAGTCTTCCACGAATGAGGGATGCCGCTGTTATGAAAGTTGAGAAGTTTGATCAACGGCGGGATTGCAACCCATTTGAAGAAACTCCTTGACCAACTCAGCATCCGTGGGAAGTGGATCGTAGTTCTGATGAAATGCTAGATCGAGAACTAGTCCAAGTTGGTCTTTTGTGATGGATAAGTACTTCGTATTGATCTTCGTGGTGTAGATAGTGGTTCCATCCACGAGACTCACAGTCATACAGCCCCAAAATTGTTGAAGATATACCACGGGTGCTGAAGCTGTAAGAGTGAGTGCGGGACATAGAGGATGCCCCTTTAGTATAGGACCGTCCAACTGGTAGTTACTGTCTTGGACCGGCAGCCAGCTTACAGACAGGTAGATGTGGGAGTACTCAGGGTAGTTCGTCTGTAAGAAAAATAGAGAAATATTTATAGGTCGTTTACCTATTTATTTAGCATAGTGAATCTATGACATGGGTAATGTATTGTAATTATGTCGCACGCAAATGTTAAGAACTTAGAGAAAAATTCTTAAGTATGTCACGCGAAAGATAAAAAAAAATCGTAAGTGTTGAGGAACGAATGTAGAGCACTATTTGCGGCCCTGTATTTTTCGATTAAGGAGTTAGTCGAAAAAAGGTTGAAATTCGCCGCGTGATATTGCGATCGAATAAAGTTCAGTCGAAAATAAAGGTTTTCAGCGCTAAGTGATTTGAAGAATAAAGTTCGACATAAGATTTAAAGAGCGCGAAGATTTGTAATAAATGAATATTCTTTTTGATATGGGGCTATCCCGATCAAAGAGAGTTATATGTGATACAGGAAATTGCTTTTTGGTGAGGGTGAGTTAAAAATTGCTTTTTGGTATATCTATTAACCAATCAGAAATTTTCTCAAATAAAAAATTGGCATAAAATAAAACGTTCTTTAGCCTAATGAAACTGTTTATTCTATTTTTAGAATGCTTATTTTCTAACTAAATATTAAAATCAAAATTAAAATAAAAAGATCTTATCAATTTTATTTTCATGCACACAGTTAGGGTGTGCAACATATACTGGTATAAAAGAATATTAATCGAGCCACTAAATTCATCCTTTTGGAAAATAGCAAACAATTAAATAATTATAAGATTTCACGTTCATCGCCGGGAAAGTGAGAATAGCATGTGAATGATCTTTTGTCAGTGCCCCATTTTAAAGAATATGTCCATTACGAATTCTCTTCTTGAGTGACGAAGATGATCAGCTTCAACTAGGATATGGACCCCATTTTTTTATTGCCAGATATTTTATATAAATAAGAAAATAGTTTTTTTTTTTTTATGTAGGTAGGAAAAAAGAAAAAGTAAATAATGGAACTGGATGATTTCTAAAAGAAACGACTTCTAAGTTCTCCTCATTTAGTTACTCTTTTAGAATTATGTCAATAAACACGTTGTTTCCAAAATAATATGAAACATACAGATTTTTTTCTTAAAGTTTTTTTTTTTGGGAATATTTTTTTTCTTAAAGTTGATAAGATAATATTCAAACGTGCACTGAACATAAATATATAAAAAAAATGAATGAAACCAAAATGACAATAATTATAGCAAGTCTAGTAATTTGATTTTCTCCCGAACAGAATAACCCGTGACCCTTCAAATAATCGAACATAAATATTCAACTAATTAAATTTGTAGCTCAGATAGACTCAAAAGATAAATGAATTAATAATCCATTAAGTTGGAGAATCAAAGTTGTTTCAGTCAACACCTAAATTCAGGTGGAAAAGCGTTGCCTTTTGTGCAACGGTTTATGGATATAAGTAGGGTTTTGAAAATTGGACCGGACCGGAAACCCGCGAACCGGCAGAAAATCCGGTTCGGTTCCGGTCCGGTCTTCTTTAAACTAAAAAAAATGAAAACTGATAAATTCATAATGAAAAGTTGGTTTGATATGACGGTGAGGTTCTCACTGTGTAACCCAATTGACTTGGGTTTGATTCTCATCTCACACAATACTTTTATATTTAACTTCTTTATATAATTAACTTCTCTCCCAATATTTTATTTTTATACGATTTTGACCCCAAATTAAATATTTTATATAATTCACTTCTCGACCTAGTATTTATTTTTATTGATTTTGACCCCCAAATTGATAGATTTAGTACTTGACATCCCATGGTACAATTAATCTTTAATACCAACACAATTTACTTTATTTAATTTTGCCCCTTAATTTTATAAAATTATAATTTGAAAAAAAACTCATAAAAACATGTGTATTTCTATGTTATTTGATTGATTTACTTATAAATTATATATTTATTATATTTACAACTACCGGTTTTATACCGGTTCGCTTCTGGTTTTATACCGGTTAAACCACTAAACCTTAAACCGCTAAAATTTGCGGTCCGGTTCAAAAATCCGGTTTCAAAACCTTGGATATAGGTAAAATAAAAACAATATATTATATATATATATATCATGAAGCTTCTTACCAACTCACATATTGCATAGATTACAGAATAATTTAACAAATGAAATATAATTTGATGAAGTGAAAGCGTAATGGGTAGGGGTGGTTCGGTACGGTATGCCGTACCAAAACTGTGATACCGTATACCGTACCGAAATTTCGGTATCCAAAAAAATTATACCAATACCATACCAAAATTTCGGTATACCTTAAATTTCGATACGGTATCATACCGAAATTTCGGTATGGTATCGGTATCATACCTTCTATACCATGGTTTTTTACCATGCATGTCTTGTAACTCGTTAATTCGTTGTTTTGGAATTTTTAATCAATTCAAACTCCTTAGGCCCCAATAAGATAGATTCTTAATACCAAATTTTTCAAAATAAAAATTTTTTAACCTTAAATAATTTCCATATTTTAGCCAGTCTCCTTAGTAAGACAAAAAACTTACATAACCACAAAATACAACTTTAGATACAGATTAATTAGAACGAAGCGTCTATATTTAAAAAATTAGTGAAGATTAACAAAAAGTAATTGCATTGCATCTTCACGCTTTCAAAATCCTTAAAAAAATTAAAAAGGCAAAAATTAAACGTTACTTGAGTTACATAAGTAAAATATGGTGGGCCTAATCTTAGAAAGTTGTGTATAAATTTATAATTTATGGGCTAAATAAGTTTATGAAGATCCTTAATTTTTCATTTTATATTTTTTGAAATAATATAATATATGTAGGTGTGTATATATATAAAATATATTAAAAATTTTAGTATTTCGGTATAAGGTATAATCGATATACCTAATTTTAAAAACGTTCATACTATTACCGTACCGAAAATTTTCGGTACGGTATCATACCTTACCAAAAACTTCGGTATACCAAAATTTTCGATATTATCGATACGATTCGATACGATAAGAACGGTATTTCGGTATTTCGGTATTTTTCCCGAGCCCTAGTAATGGGATAATGCAGAAAAGATAGATGGAGTATAATTTGATGCGTGTGAAGCAGACAAGACTTTATGGGTCTTTGATTTAATCTTCCAATGATCTAAAAATAGTAAATTTGTGAAAAGCTTTTTACAATGTTCCCCGTTTAGGAGCTCTGAGGTCTTTACACGTGTTAAAGTCACGTGCGATGTGGAATCTGCCTCGCATTCATATTTAAAAAAGAAAAATTAAACTGTAAAAAAAAAGTAAAGAAGGTAACAAAACTTAAAAAGAATAAATACTTCTGCTCCCATGTGCCGAGGTACACGTGTAGTTCTCACGTGCGATCATCACTTATAGATAAGTTCGTTAATGACGCCGTTAAGTTGTTCCGTCAACCCGCACACCCTCCTTGTCCAATTGGCTGCTGAGACGTTAACGACGTTACGTTGACGGTGGATTAGTTGGACCATTTGGTAATTTTTGCGCCATATCCTCACGCGCTCAGTTTATATAACTGGGAAACACGCGCGCAGATTTCATTCTGTGCGTGTACGTACGTTTTAATTAAACCAAACCTGAAATTAAATAATGTACTTGTGAATCTGTGATGTATTTCCACGGAGTACTAGCACCGATTTTAACAGTTGACTACAAGATAAAACTTTAAATTACACGTTTCATATGATTATATTATTTTTCATTAATAAAATTTATCAAGGCTGCACAGTTGACTTGGTAATAAGGCATAAACTCAAATCCAACCATGTTAAACAATCATTTTCTGAAAAAAATATTCAATTATTACAGCTACACAAGTTCCCATTCGCCAAAAGCGATGAGTGTTTCAAAGAGGCAATTAATTTTATAATAAATAAATTTTTATTTACGTTTAGAAATATACATAATTAAATTTAAATTATAATTTCTATATATTTCAACTAAAATAATTTAATAAGATAATATCTGTATAAGTAGACGCATTTGAGTGGGTAGAAAATACTATTAATTACTATATCATCTAAAAGAACTTCTTTTAACTATCGTATTTTTATTTCAATTAGATGACGTGGCTAATTGAATATCTCTTCCATTTTATTAAGAATGAGTGATGGCATTAAATGGCCTCTCTCAATTTCACAGAAAAATAATAATGAGTAAAAATCACCAACTAGGTTTAAATTACTATTTGTTGTTAATCTTATATCTTGAATTTTATAATTTAAATATACATAATTAAATTTTAATTTTAAGTCCAATTAATTATATTTTAATAAATTATATATTATATATATATATGGGAATCTATACTTAAATACCTTATCACATAAAAAACATACATGTCAGTACCGTAATATTGAACAAGTCAAGCGTCGCAAGGGGGCGGGATATGCACAAATGATACTGTAATGTAGGCAAATAAGGTACACTAAACATGCCACGGAGGGTACTGTATCGTTCCAAATATAGGTACCGTATAAATTAAAGTAATTTCCAAGACTTGGGTAATTCGTCAGAAATGAAGCATTTCAAAAGATGTTGATGTGCAAAAAAAAGGAACAATTTCTGACGTTTGCTGTCATGAATTGACAAACTTATGACGTTTTTCTGTGATGAGTGGACAGCTTTTCTGAAGTAGGAGGTATTACATCAAATAAGACAGCTCATCTGACATGTCGTTGGCTTTAGTAAAATGTTTGATGTCTTATGTAATTTTGGGTACTACAACCGTGTCCGAAATGGTACGCCTAAAACAAAAAATAGATACTCCAACAAAGCAACGTAAGGTACTGCATCCCTTAAATATATGGTACGATATACTAGGGTTAGTATTTTTCGAGTTCGTACGAATTAGTTTTTCATCTGGAACCACCCTAAAATACTAATATAGAGTATTAGATACGTTTCAGATCAAATTAGGTGCATTAGGTCTTACAAGCATGAATTAAACCTTCCAACTCCAACATTCATTAGAATATAATGATAGAAGCAAGAACATCTAACAACTTAATTTGATCTATTTGATCTTAAATGAGTCCTACATGTGCGAAATTTTATCTATTTTTTAGTCATTTTATTATTGTTAGGTATTGTCAAAATCACGGAGAATAACGCGACTCGCTTAGGAATCGATTTATTTTTTATTGTGCAACACATGGTACGGTATACTGCATATTAGGGTACTTTATATGTATACATAGTGATACGGTGAAGCTGCAGATTATGATACGGTAAATGTAAATGATAAGGTACCTTAAAGTACAAGATAAGGTACCTTACTGTACAACAGACAAGGTACTTCATATATTATGTTTATGGTACGATACATATATACCTAGTGGTACTGTTAACCTGCATATTAAGGTACTCTGTATGTAAAAGTTCTGGTATGATAATATCAAAGACTAGGTACTTCATATCTTCTGTGTATGGTACGCCGTATATTTACATAATGGTACGGTTAATCTGCATATTTTGGTACTCCCTATGTAAATGGTACGGTAATATACAAGACAATGTTCTTCATATCTTCTGTTTTGGTAAGGTATATTTGTACCTAGTGGTACGGTTAAGCTGCATATTATGGTACTCTGTGTGTAAAAGAAAAGGTACGTCAATATAAAAACCTATGGTACTGCATAATATACGGACAGATTTACAGAACTACACCACAAACGAAAATCACTGAGTCATGAACAAACTCCAAACAGCCTCAAAACTGTCTAATCTCAAACTCAAAAGAAGTTAACCTGCATAAACAAAGTCCAAACAGCCTCAAAACAGTCTCATCCCAAACTCAAAAGAAGTTAACCTGCATAAACAAAGTCTCCAAACAGTCTCACAGCATATTCAAGTAACTTAACCAACAGATCAATCATGCAATTGTCCTCGAAATGGTACAATTCACAGCATAGCTCCTGTTAAAATCTGTAAAAATAGTACTGACAAATTGTTATAAATGGTATATCTATTAAAGTTTATAAAGGTACACATATAGGAAATTTAGGTTCTATACAAGTGCGTGCAGTGATACATAATATAGTTGAAAAATATACTACTTAATATAAAGGTACTAATTCTTATAAAGGTACAACATATAAAATATCTGGATACCATACACACATGATGTGGTAGGTAACATATATAAAGATGATAACTGTAGTGATATATAAAGATAAACCAGGCCAATCTAATGCAGATAAACAAATGGAAAAGCCTTTCACATATGGAAGTCAACAGGGGCGTATAAAACAAAATCAAATTGAATAAAAACAACTCTGAAAATGCAAGAAGAGATGTTTTATACAAATGAACTATCTCAATCCTATAAGGCGAAACACATAACGTTGCTAATCTCTATGTTGTTGACAGCTTTCATATCTTGTAAGAAGGCATAATACTCACAACACATGATGTCTTTAAAAACTATATGAACCAAATCAATTTCCTAAATTTCAATTGTATCTACCAAACAGAATTCCCATCAACAAAAGGTAAAAAAAAGTCAATTCCTTCCCAAGGAGACTCACAGTCTGAACGAAGTCAAGCCCCAACGTTATGTCACCAACTCCGTCCCGGTCGCAGTTCACTCCAGCTCAAGTTACAGCTTTACTAAACAAAAAGGGAAACCTAGAGTTTAACTGGACCAAAATAAGTTGAAAAACTTACCTGGATCGAAAAACCCATGGTTGAATGATTAATTTCGAAGCTTTTTAGGCGCAGCAAGGGCTGATGACGGACGGCGAAAGATGGCGAGGATCGACGGAAATTTTTTATGTTTGTTCGCTTGATTGGAATGAAAGAGAAATGACAAGTAAAATTGAAAATGAAAAAATGAGGGTAAAACGGTAATCCTAGTCGAATGGGTACCTATCCGTAAAAGTTTTGTCTATTAGGTACTTGGGTATAAACTGGTTCTGACTGGGGTCTGAATTGCTTTTAATTTATATGTTCAGGTATTTAACTGTAGAAATCCCTATATATATTAGGGAAACTTCACTTAAATCCCTATTTGGCAAACTATCTATCACATAACTCATCTGTCAGAGAAAAATATCACTTAACTACTTGTTTTACTGTTTGTACCAGTTTGTTCAGTCACGCTGTACATTTCTATGTTTGTATTGTGTACCACAGTACGTTGATATAGTGTACCTAAATGTGTTGTATGGTATACCTGCGGGCGGGCACCAATCTGTGAAAAAATTAGGTACACTGTAACAACACATTTAAGTACATTGTAGCAACGTAATGTGGTACACAATACAAACATAGAAAGGTACAACATGACTTCAAAATGTAGTACGAACAGTGAAACGGGGAGTTAAGTAATATTTTTCTGTGACTGGGGAGTTATGTGATAGAAAGAGTGTCCCTATGTATTATAGCAAGCGCATTTATTTTTAATTGAAATTCAATTAATTAATTTAAAAATAATAAATTTAAATTATATATTTATGTACCGCACATATCTAAAGGTCCAAAAGAGTACCAATAATTATAAACAGGTCCCCTATACTATTTTTAGCAGTAATAACAACTCAAAAGCAGTAATTTCATAGAGAAGGGTTGGCAATGATTCTTCTCTCTGTCTCTCTCTCTGAGCAATGCCATATTGTACGGTCAGAGTTTACTGTAAAACTATTCAGTGTTGAGTAATCGAATATCGTGCCCTTCGAAAAAAACCATTCACGAATCTTTTTGCTTTTTTCTTTTTATTTTTCATCCTTACCCTTTCGTACGTACAACTCTTTCTTTTTAGGTATAATTAATTATTCGCAGTTCCTCGGAATTCTTCATTATCTCACTCTCCAATCCTACGAGCTGAAGAACACACCACAACCTCTCAAGAAACTCGCCTCTGATCTCTGTTATTCGCTGAGATATAGTTGGTTCGATTTTGTTTTTTGATTTTGTTTTCTGGAAACAAAGGAACGAAGCTGAAGAAGATGAAGCGAGACCATTCTTATCGCTGTACGAGCAACGAAAGCGATAATAGCAGCGCCAGTTTGTGGAGCGCCGCCGCCGAGACGACGGCAGAAGCCTCCTGCGGTGGCGGATGCGGCTCGGGCGATGCCGACGTCGACGAGCTGTTTGCGGCGTTGGGGTACCAGCTCCGCCCCTCCGATATGGCTGACGTGGCCATGAAAATCGAGCAGCTCGAACAGGCTCAAGACGCCGCCGCCGCTGCCGCCACCGGCGCGTCTGTCCCAACGGCGGAGTCCACCGCCGTCCACTACAACCCCTCCGACCTCTCGTCGTGGCTGGAATCGATGATTACCCGCCTAAACCCTAACCAGGAATCCTTTCAATCCGATCCGTTCACTGATTTCGGGTCGGATCTGATCTCCATACCTGGGAGAGCCGCCGTCCCCGACGATCCACCTCAGAAGAAGCTCAAAACCGCCGTCGCCGCAGAAGCCCCAATTCAAACAGCTACCGCCGACCAGTCAAGGCCCGTGGTCATCGTCGACTCTCAGGAAAACGGCATAAGGCTCGTCCACAGCCTTATGGCCTGCGCCGACGCCGTACAAAGAGACGACCTCGCCGTAGCAGAAGCTCTGCTGAAAAACATCGGTTTCTTAGCCGCCTCACAAGCCGGCGCCATGAGGAAAGTCGCCACCTACTTCGCCGAAGCCCTACCGCGGCGCGTCTACAAGCTTTACCCCATCGCCGGCCCTCAAGACCTAGCCTTCGACGACATGTTAGAGATGCACTTCTCAGAATCTTGTCCTTATCTGAAATTCGCCCATTTCACGGCCAACCAAGCCATTCTCCAAGCCGTCGACGGCAAAACCAAAGTCCACGTCATCGATTTTGGGATCAAGCAGGGTATGCAGTGGCCAGCCCTAATGCAGGCCTTGGCTGTACGGCCCGGCGGACCTCCGACCTTCCGATTAACCGGAATCGGGCCGCCTTCGGGCAACGACAAGGACCACCTCCAAGAAGTGGGGTGGAAATTAGCTCAGTTTGCTAAGACGATGAACATAGAGTTCGAGTACGGAGGATACGTGACGAGCTCCTTGGCCGATTTGCACGAATCCATGTTCGACATCAGAGACGGCGAAACCATCTGCGTGAACTCCATTTTCGAGCTTCATCAGACGCTGGCGACGCCTAATGGGCTCGACGGCGTCCTCCGAGTGGTGAGAGCCCTCAGGTCAGAGGTCTTCGCCGTCGTCGAGCAAGAAGGTAACCACAACGGCTCGGTTTTCTTGGACCGTTTCACCGAGTCGCTGCACTACTACTCCACCGTCTTCGACTCGCTGGAGAGCTGCGGCGGCAACGCCGCCGTGACGGACCAGGACAGGGCCATGAGCGAAGTCTACCTGGGTCGTCAGATCTGCAACGTGGTGGCCTGCGAGGGGCCGGATAGGGTCGAGCGGCACGAGCCGCTGGAGCAGTGGCGGCGCCGGCTGGGTCGGGCCGGGTTCGAGCCGGTTCATATGGGTTCGAATGTTTACAAGCAGGCGAGCTTGCTGCTGGCGCTGTACGGCGGCGGGGATGGGTATAGAGTGGAGGAGAACGGCGGGTGTTTGATGCTGGCTTGGCACACCAGGCCGTTAGTTGCCACGTCGGCTTGGAGGATGGGTCGGGTCGGGTCGGGCTGATGGGTGATGATTGATTGCCAAGTGTCTCGTAAGAGAGGGGTTGATGTTGAGTTGAGTTGAGACCCACCACAACTTTCATGTGTGTTGTGTGTTTCTGCTGCAATCTTCAAAATGCTTTGTTGCGGAAAAAATGGCGCACCTTTTTAGTTCGATTTTCTTTTTTTAGCTTTTGTTTTTGCATTGGTCCTCCTCTCTGTTTTAGGTTTGTAGCTATTGACTGTATTGAGTAATAGTTACATTTATTTAATTAATTCTACTGTGGTCTTTCTTACGACTCTTGAATGCATATTATATATTAGCTCAGATTGTGAGTATAGTATTACTACGAAAATTGGATATCTTTTATGATACAACGATTTTTACTTTGTTTTCGTAACCTTACTTGAATAGGAAAAGTGTAACTACTACGATTGATGTATGCGAAGCTCTATCTATAAGTTTCCGAGTGTAGGGTTTATCTGCTAAATAATCAAACTATCGGAATTAAATCTTTTGGGATAAATAAAGGGGCAATTTTCATGCAGGCCCTCGAATTTAGAATTCAGGCCCTGTCAGATAAAAATTAGTTTTAAGGATCCGATTTCTGCAGTACCACTTCATTGTTTCGCAGTACCACTTCATTGTTCTGCAGTACCACTTCATTGTTCTGCAGTACTACTTCGTTTGTTCTGCAGTACCACTTCATTGTTTCTGCAGTAACAATGAAGTGCTACTGCAGAACAATGAGTGATACTATAGAAATCGGGTCTTTATTTTGTAATGACAAGGCCTGAATCCGATTTAAAAACCTAAAGGGCACGAAACGTAAAATACCCATAAATAAATGAGTGGTTGTTGATGCATTGAAGTTGAACCAGTTGATTTTAAGTCTCAATCACTTCCAACGTTTTATGTTTATAATTTTAATTTTTCTTTAAGGGATAATGGTTGATGTAAGTGTGATTAACTATCATAACGCAAAATCTGACCCCAGCTTTCGACTGAATTATTACTATTCTAATTATTTTTTTCATTATAGTTCATAGGACCAATAATTGTGCCGTCCATTGATGTGTGTATAAATAATGACATTTATTTGTTTGGTAAATGTCATAGTTCATTTGCACATGGCCACAACTATGGCCCATCAACGTGTTCCGAAACTGCCCATGTGTCAAGAACTTAGAATATACTTAATTTAATCTATTTTCCTTGAATAGATAAAAATGTACACCTTATATTTAAAGAAACTTCAATTAATATTTAATCATAGCTTCTCATCATGATACGAAATACGATCTTGAAAACATAAGAATCCGACGAAGTAGGTGATTTAAATCACGTGGCTATGTAGCATGATTCGATTTAAGGTTGTACATAGTTAGATACGATATGGTTACGGTACTATACTAGGAAATAAATTGGTATTTATGTTAGAAGTAATGAAAAATAAATATCTTTCTTTTCGCTTTGATTAGGACTCCCAATCTGCTCCTAATTGATTGATATGAATTTTGCATTAATTTTCTACTGTCACTTTCATGTCCAACGCAAAACGCCCTCTTGTAAACAAGTTCACTTAACAAAAGTTCACTTAAATTTTGAAAAAAAGACTATTAACTTGCATTAGTTTAATTTCCTAACCCATTCTTATCTAATGAGTAACGACAACGAATGATATTTTCTCCTGTTATTTTATTATTATTTATATCTAGGGTGTCTTCGTAATTTGCAAGTGTGTGTGGGTCAACATTTCATCGAAGTAGTGATTAGCAAGGCCCATATGTGTTTTATAAGCCCAGTAAAGTTTAAATTTAATTTTTGCCTAACAGAAATTATTTATTAGGAACATTGACTTTGATTGATAGGCTTAAGGCGTTGACTTTAAGACGACTCGAAACGTAATAATTTATCGATAGGCCAACAATTATAACTAAAATAAAACTTTAGCTTTTAAATCGTACGTGATGGAAGATTTCCATTGACTGATGTATACAAAATTCTTGGAATGATTTATAACATTGTATTCATATAACAATCTTTTACGACTATTAAGAAAAAAAACTCACGTAAGTAATAAAAAACTAAGAAAGCTAGAAAAGAATCACATTCTCTTTCTATCTTCTTATCCATGATTGAAATGTCAAAACATTCAAAGTTAAGTTGACTTATAAGAGGGATTCGATTAATATTCAACACACTGATTCCCATCTAAAAGTATTATTATTCTTGCGTAATTCTAAGAGCATCTCCATCCCATAGCTTAAAAATAAAGTTAATTTTACACGAAAATAAAGTTGTTATAGTGCTTTTGCTCCAACCCATAAACTTATTTTCAACACTAAGTTTTACTCCAACCTATCAACTCTATTTCACGAAAATATAATATTATATTTAAACAAAATAACATAATTGTAACAAAGAAGTGAAACTCCCGTATAAACTGCACAAATGTTCTTTTTGGAGTTAATTTTGATGGTTTAGGTGGAGATGGAGTCGACCGGAATGACTATTAAACTCTTGCGCATATTTTCATTCATTGTTGATAAATGTATTGCATGTTTTTTTGTCTGTACGGCCTATAGTATTATTATAAGCTCATTTCAGTTTCTATATCATTATTAACAATTTAAAATAAGTATTCAAATAAAAAATAAATTAAAAATTAAAATCTTTATGTTGAAAATTGTGTGTACTCTAGATTTAGAGTATATCTGCAAAGTCCCATTGGAGCAAAGAAGTACGCTATTTTTGTGTTTTACACAAAAAACAAGTACCCATTGGAGATGCTCTAAAATAGTTAATTAAATTATAATTTAAATTTTATGATGTATATATATAAATTATAAAAGTAAAGGTACAAGAATTAACTAAAAAAAATAATTAACAAAAAATAGCTATTAAATGATTGTGGGTGATTTTTTAAATTTCATTATTAATTTTTTTTGAAATTGACCGACCAAGAGGCAGCTTATAGCCATCCTCTGCGCTTAATAAAATACTAGGACTTTTAGCACACCCTATGTGTGTACAAAAGTATTTATTAATGGATGATTTTAATAAATTATTTACTAAAATAGAATGAAGTAGTTATTTTGAATTTTAAAGCTACGTGGTTTAATAAGCTTTTTTAAATAATTGATATACTGAAAATATAATAAGGTGGTTATTATCATTTAATAGATTTTTATTTGATTGATCAGTTTTGACAGACCAATTTACAGTTTTTACCCTACTAGGCTCTTTATATAAGAGTATAGATAATAGATTTTTTTTGTGAAATTGAAAGACCAATGAGAAGTTTATAGCCATCCCTGCTTAGTAAAATAGAATAGATTTTTTTGTGAAATTGACAGACCAATGGAAAGTTTATAGTCATCCCAACGCTTAATAAAATAGATTAGATATTTCCACCCAGTACAGCACTGTAAGACAAATTCGTTTCGCCGGTGTAGTCAGCATTATCTTCTATGTCTGCATTGTTATGAGAATGTAATGAGATTTTAATGATGTTGAATCATATAATATATATATACATATTTGTATCTGTGTTGAATTTGAAGCGCAAGTATTAAACGATATTAAGACGAAAACCTCTGTTAGGCCAGCCGCCAGGGCTGAAAAAAAAATAATAATAATAAAATAATATTAATATAATATTATAATATTATTTTATTTATATAAAAGAAAAAGAAAAATCTTAAAGATAAAGAATGAGCGGCCCATATCAACTGACGACGCGGCGGATTCCTGGCCACCGGTTTCGAGCGGCCTAGAACTGAGCGACGCGGCGCATTCCTCGCCACTGGTTTTGAATGGTCCAGAAGAGCTGAAGACATCTATAAATAGGCTGAGGATTCTTCAGTTATTATCATCCCAAATCAAGTGAGAAGTTCAGTTAGAGAGTAATAGTGAGAGGTAAACTTATCCGGGTGGATAAGGGTGAGAGCGGGTTTTAGTTTTACTGGGGTAGTTGGGAATGGGTACAAATATATTACCCGGGTGGGTAAGGGGTCTCGAGTTTTAGTTTAAACACGAGTGTTGATTTGTACGCTGTAATATTCTCAATATAGTAAAGCTGGTGCTCTCCGTGGACGTAGGCAGTATTGGCCGAACCACGTAAAAATCTCGTGTTCTCTCTTGTTGTCATTTCGGCTTTATACTATCCCAAATAAAATCGTCGCGGTTCAAAAATCAACCTTCCGCTGGGCCTGAAAATTACCGCTCAACCCCAACAAGTGGTATCAGAGCCAAGCCTAATTAATATTATGAGTATGCTCTGTGGTTGCAGCTTTGTCTGATCTTCCACATCAGAAAAGATATTAAGAAGGTTTTCCGTTACGGGGGAGCTATTGTCGTGTCGGGCCAAAGTTGTTGAATTTCTGCAAGGATAATGGCGACGGAAAGCAGTTTCAAAGTGCGACAATTTGATGGTACGGGGAGTTTCACTCTGTGGCAGAGACGAGTGAAGGATATCCTTGTTCACCAAGGTTTGGCTAAGGCTTTGAAAGGGGAAAAGGGAAAGCCGGAGAAAATGACGAAAGAAGACTGGGAGGATTTGTGGTCAAGATGTGTCAGCACAATCCGTCTGTACATTGCGGATAACATTATCAATAATGTTGTTAATGAAGATTCTGCACCAGACTTGTGGGCGAAGTTGGAGGAGCTGCACCTCGGGAAAAACTTAACCACAAAGTTAGATCTGAAGCGGGAGCTGTACCGGCTGAAGATGGAGGAAGGTGGGAATCTCATGGATCATATTAGCGTGTTCAACGGACTTGTGGATCAACTTATAAAAGTTGATGTAAAGTTGGAGGAAGAAGATAAAGCCCTTTTACTTCTTACCTCGCTTCCTGATTTTTACGATAATTTGGTCACAACCATCTTGTACGGAAAGACGACGGTGAAGATGGTGGATGTGCAGTCAACTCTTTTGGCGCATGAAAAGAGGAGACGATCAAATTATGGGGATAGCCAAAATTCGACGTTGGCTATACACGGGGAGAATCGTAGATGAAGGTTTCACGCCAGGGAATTTGGAGGTAGCAGCAGGTCCAAATCAAAGGATGGCGGGAAGGGCATCGTGTGCTACAAGTGTGGTGAGCCGGGACACATCAAGAGGAATTGTCCGACTTGGAGGAAGGACAAGAACGGCGAGAAAAATTCCACAACCATGATAGCACAGGATACGGATGATGTTGTAGACGTTCTCACAGTCTACAACGATGACGCTCATTCTCAGGATGAATGGATATTTGATTCGGGGTCGAAGTACCATATTTGCTCCGAAAGAAAATATTTTGATACATTCCAGAAGATACGAAGAGGTTCGGTTTCCATGGCTGATGGATACCGTCAGGCGGTTCGTGGTGTTGGAACTGTGAAGATCAAAATGACTGACGGAGCAGTGCGAGCTTTGGGTGGTGTGATCTTTGTCCCAAAGTTACGGAAGAATTTGATATCCTTGAGCCAGTTAGATTCCAAGGGCTATGGGAGTTTCATAGCAGGGGGAGTCTGTAAAATCACACGTGGTGGAAAAGTCCTACTGAAGGGAGAAGAGCGTGGAGGTTTATATCGTCTGGGCGGGAGTGTGGTACATAATACTCCGACTTCGATGGGTTCACGAAAATCGTGCGCGCGTGGTGGAAAGGCAAACGATGGTGAGAAGGAAAGTCCTGCTGGAGAAGGGGTTGCGTCGAAGTCCCTCTTCAGAATCGACGGGTAGAGTCGGTTCGGCAGCTGCACATAGGATTGGCCGCGGGTGAATCAAGTTGGTAGGACCTGAATTCTTGATTCGAATATGTGTAGCTGGTACAAGGAAGGCCAATGGACGTTCGTGGTATTTACGAACGGGTTACTCTCAGACAGACTCGCCGGGATGAGTGCTTGACGGTGTTGAAGACGATACTCGGGTAGGTGTCAAATGCGGCTGGCGGGGGAGAATTGTTAGGCCAGCCGCCACGGCTAAAAAAAAAATAATAATAATAAAATAATATTAATATAATATTATAATATTATTTTATTTATATAAAAGAAAAAGAAAAATCTTAAAGATAAAGAATGAGCGGCCCATATCAACTGGCGACGCGGCGGATTCCTGGCCACCGGTTTCGAGCGGCCTAGAACTGAGCGACGCGGCGCATTCCTGGCCACTGGTTTTGAATGGTCCAGAAGAGCTGAAGACATCTATAAATAGGCTGAGGATTCTTCAGTTATTATCATCCCAAATCAAGTGAGAAGTTCAGTTAGAGAGTAATAGTGAGAGGTAAACTTATCCGGGTGGATAAGGGTGAGAGCGGGTTTTAGTTTTACTGGGGTAGTTGGGAATAGGTACAAATATATTACCCGGGTGGGTAAGGGGTCTCGAGTTTTAGTTTAAACACGAGTGTTGATTTGTACGCTGTAATATTCTCAATATAGTAAAGCTGGTGCTCTCCGTGGACGTAGGCAGTATTGGCCGAACCACGTAAAAATCTCGTGTTCTCTCTTGTTGTCATTTCGGCTTTATACTATCCCAAATAAAATCGTCGCGGTTCAAAAATCAACCTTCCGTTGGGCCTGAAAATTACCGCTCAACCCCAACAACCTCAAATTTAATAAATAACAATGGAATAAAACCCTAATAATCAACACCTCTTAAACGAAAACATTAAATAGACATAATAAAATTCACAAGGGACACAAACAACGCAATAAATCATATCCTTATTAAATCACACACATAAGCTCCTCAACAAACCTTTAAATGAAAGCACCAACCACTCAACAAAAGCGGAAATAAGATTAGATAACTTTTCTTTTTTTTTTTTTCCAAGCATATAAGATAGATAACTCAAACCCCACTTTTCAGACAGTTAATTGAAAACTAGGATGTTTTTGCAATGTAAGCATCGATCTCTTTGGACATGGTAACCAAGAACTCAAGATGAGAATATGGGTGTGGGACATTTTCGAATGCCTTCTCATATTCAAGGCTCCACTTCACTATATTCTTGCCAGAATAAGCCATAGCCTCAAACGTTGCCCTAAAACCTCTGAAGTACTTCGTAACTTCTCCATCTATGAGTTCGAAAGTTATCGACTTCTTCTCTTCATCAAGTGCCACTATTTTGTCCTTGGCTATCACTGAATCACCTGAGAAATAAAAGAGAAAGGGATGAAATTGTTGAAATAAAAAAGTATATAGAGTATGTGGTTTTAGAGCAATGGTTTATATTGTTCATTTATTACCCATGACGTAAGTCCATAGCCTAACAGAACCAATGCTCTTTCCATCTCCTTCTAACACCTGAATGCTCCTAAGCTTGTCTGGGCTAATCTTTGGCATGAGATAGGTTTTGTTCTTGTAAACGTCGAATAATTTGTGTGGAGATGAAGTTACTTGTGCTTGTAACTCAATCTTGTGCATCTGAGCCATTTCTTCTTTTTTTTTTCCTGCTTCTAAAAGGCTGAGTTGGGCTTATATATTAGTGAACAAAAATGGGAAACTCGATGATGAAATGATCAGTCGTTGTTCGAGGCTTGACTTATATTGCAATAAAGTAGACGCTTATATTCCCATTCACTTTGAGAGTTCTTGATTCTTTGTTCCTTTTTATGGCAAGTATATCATGGTGAGGTACAACTATATTCAAGCAAGCTATATATTCCAATAGAATAGTATGTATGCTTTCTTTCTATATTTCTTTCATGGATGCGATAATAATTGATTTGTGCTAATTTATAGCGAGTTTCTTTCTTTCTCGAGCCACACTCAAAATGATGGTGAAGGAAGGAAGCTATCATGATTTGCAAAGCTAATGGGACAATAATTGGAATCCAAAGGGTGTTGGGGAAAAAAAAGCTACTGTAATAATGAAGAATGTTACGATCTCCTTTATACATGAATTGCACCAATAGCAAATATGACAATAGAATCGAGTAAAGGGGGGGAATATATAGTAAATGATTGGGGAAATGGAGCTTCTTTAAGTCACGAGTGGGTCAAATTCTCTACGGCAAAGGGGAATAGAATTTATCTCGAGCCAATCGACCAACTCAAAGAAAGGAAAACAAAAGAAAAAAAAAGAAGAAAAAAACGTCCAATTCCATAATTAATAATTGGTGACATACGAGGGCCAGATTAGATCACAATTTATTTTTCTAATATTACTAAATTAATATTTTATATTTGTCAATCGAATTTCTTGGTTCCTGATCAATGTGATAGTTTGTCCATAGCTTGTGCTTTTAAATCATATGTATGTAGTGAAAGGAGACAAACACACATTCGAACTTTTCTTTTCTAATGTAATAAAAATAATGAATGGTTCACCATCTTAGGTCTCTTAACAACTTGAAGTACAACTCAGAAGAAACCAATATACATCATCACAAGGGTGGACAACATAGTAAAGTAAAACCAAGAAATGAAAATATTTTTTTCGTCTGTAAATCACAGCTTTAACCTCCTAACAAAAAACCCTAAAACCCGAAAAGGAAGCAGAAGGAGATTAAAAAAAACGAAAGAATCGCAATCAAGATTCGCGGGTTAGCAGCTACATTTGCACAAATAATAATCGTAATAACGAACAAAGCCTCAAAATCATGGCGATTTCGAATCTTCAGTCCTATTTGCTTTGCACATGCAATCGGGACAGGGAAACGAATATATGGAGTCATTCGGTCTCTTTAATTCGAAACCTTTCGAATCGCTATGCGATCGCATATTCAGCATTTGCCTCTTGAAGCTTTTCCACCTATCGTTCCAAGAATACAGTCGATATTTGGAAAACAATGCTGAATTGAATTCAAGACAAGGAACGCACAAGAAACATAATAAAAAAAGATTACGGTAATGAGAAAATTTTTCAATCAACATAACCAACCCGAGATTTGGATTGTCGAATAACACCGCGAGCTTCCTCTTATCTGGTCTAATAGTCCTCGAATGTCCACCGTATAAAAACCTTCTGTGGCCCAAAAGAAAATGGGGGAAGTTTCCACCTTGAGTTGTAACAAATACCTCTCCATGGAGGCAAACGGTGTAATCTAAAGCAGCCATTCGCGACGAATAATTCTGGTACGAGTCAATTTTTTGTCTAGTGTGAGAATATAGCGAACTAAACTACAGAGGCGAAGATTTCCATGAATTTCACACCTGAAATGGAGCTAGTTCCTCGGGCGATGCGAGCATTTCTTTTGTTTTCAGCAATGGGAACATTTCCAAAAGAGGCGCCATGTACCTTTCTGAGTCGTATATTTTTCCAGACGCCAAATAGATGGACGTGCTTTTATCAAATCCCATTCCCCTGAGCATCAAACCTACCTGGTCAACAGCGTTAGTATATTAATTGACTGAGGCATGCTAAACATACTCAACAAAACACCCAATTCATTTAAAGTATGGTTGTCCAAATTCGAAGCACAATGCAATTGCAAGGTAAACTGAAAAAAAAAAAATGCTACCTCAAGGGGAGTTAGCGGACATTTCCCATTTAATCTGATTGCTCCAGGTTTAATTACTCGGCCAGGTTTAGTAAATTTCCCTTTCCAACCTCTTTCTCGTGCAGCATGCATGTCTAGCTTTTCCTGGTCACCACCATCATATATACAACAAGAGAAGGCAACCATGTCCTATGTTTGAGGGGAAAAATCATTACTGATTGAATTCATATATCATGATCATGGAAAGATCACAGGGAGGTCACTAGATTGCAAACTAACCTCCTCAAATCGAAGATGCACGGAGATGTACTTTCCACTATTATTTGCACTGCGTTCTTTCATTTTTGCTACTAAAGATTCGGCCAAAGTAGATATGGGATCTGAAAATCGTAGAGCTTGATAGTTTGCCAAGCATCTAAGCCGTTGTACTGCAGGTGGAGCATCAAAGGACAGCCGATTTGCAAATGGTGAAATTCTTATAACCCTGAATCAGCAGAGCCACAAGGGGTTAATACAAAATAGATAAAAACTATGAGAAACTTTTGAGGCAAGTTGTGGTAAGGATAAAAGGTCCCAACTTTGATTTGAGATATTGAATGTAACATTGAAAAGTCATGCTGGTTACGAATGGATTACGAAACCTGGGACCTGAAAAACTCACTTTTCCTCGAGCAACTTTGGGAGAACTGTATCCTTGTAGTAGTTAATGGATGACCACGCTTTTATTCTGAAATTATGCACATTGCTCAAGTTGTTGTCGAATCGCTCCATTAAATACCCTGGAATTGTTTTAACTATCCTAACATCATTTTCCAATGTCTTGATGAAGAACTCTTCATCATATATATCACCAAATTTGCTGCACATAGAGAGGCAGCGTTAGACATTCCAGTAAGGAGCGTAAGCCATCTCACTTAGTAAAGCCAAAAAGAAAAGGGCATAAAAGTTGAAAAAGCAATCGTTTTAGGTATAAAGCATCATCTCACAAAGACATTAAGTGTAGAAATTCACCTAGGATCTCTCCAAATGCTGTGGAAATGGAAGTTTGGTATTACAAGAGTAGCATTAAGGTATCCCGCCACTGCAACAGCATTGCATATCTAAAATTATCAGCACCAACGAGTGAGTTGTGTATCGTCCAAGTTCCAAGCACGTAACTAAGTTCAGTTTTCCAGCTCAATTTTACAGCAAGACTTACTGATGTCCTCTGCTGATTCAGACCACCATTGGCCTCAACAAAGATATATCCATTTGACTCTGGCAAGACTACACAACAAGAATAGAAACGACCTATTGCTAAATCCCCCACATTTTGCATCAAGCTAATTTAACAGACAGTATTCGTGAAAAAAAGAAAGAGCCTTAATCTATAAGAGAAAGAAAACAAAATAAACAAATAAATAAAACAGAAATTCTTTGAAGCTTCGAACCTTCAGAGGACCTGTTGATGCATGGCCTCCATTCACCACTTTTATACGAATGTTTCCATATAGTAGATATCTGCTCGAGAATTCGACGGGCGTCGATTAGCATCATGACAGCCCATCAACTGAAATCCAACGACTTAACAAAAGCTTATGGGCACGGATTTTACCAACAACGAAAAAGGTAAGAATGAATCTCTCGGTATCTATAAAGTGAAACTAAAACATGCTTCACTCAACGTTTTAATTGATTTTCAACATTCTCAGCAAATACTTCTAAAAAAAATCAGCTTGCAGTAATAGAATAGCCCCAATTTTTATCGCTGTTATCGACCAACTTCAGGCTAGCTCCAATTCAACCCAGTTCTAATCACCCATCCAATCCAAATGAAACTAATGTCAAAATCAATCACCTTGGACCAATAGAACAACCAAAATAGCAGATCATACAATTTCCACTAACCGCATCAGCGGACGAATTATCAGCCTCCATCTCGGGCCTGAGCTTAGCATAGAGCTGAGGACTCCTATAAACCGACCCAGGCGCATGCCTATGCTTGTTTATAACCGGCACAACATCGAAAGACATAATTCCCAAGTAAAAGAACATCGCCACCATGTACAGCAAAGGAACGAACAAGAATATCCCCTGATACTTCAACCACCACGACAGAACGACCCACGCGAGCCTCTGCGCGAGCGTCCTTTGCCGGGCGGGGTTCGGCCTCGATTGGCGGCGGAGGCGCGGCGAGGATCGACCTCCGATCGGAGAGGTAGGCGGCGACGATGGGCTGCTGTGTCCGCTGCTGGGGAGGCGGTTGTACGCGCTCATCGCTGGTGCGTCCGATTCACGTCATTGGGCGGAGCATACGCCGGCGATGAAATACGGACTTTTGAATCTACGAAAGTGAGATTCAATGGAAGTCACTAAGGGCGTGTTTGGCTGAGTTTGATTTAAGGACTTCGAAAAGATTTTGGTTTTCGTTGTTTCGAATTTGTTTTTTTGTGCTCTCAGAGATTTTGCCTGCGGCCAATGAGGTGTTGGTCTGGTGGTACGGCAGCCAACACTGAGGTGCTCGGGGGTAATGAGGGAGAGGTCGTGGGTTCGAACCCTCCCATCAACATTTCCTCAAGCCTGTCCCACATGGACCCACACATGTGCGTTTGAACCGGTCGGCCTGTTTAGCAGGTAGTGGGTCGGCCCTCGGGGTTTACCTGGCCCGCCAGGGTTCCCCGGGTCTCAAAAAAAAAAAAAAAAAAAGAGATTTTGCCTGCGCCTCTTCGATGACTGATGATGACGACGACGATGGATTTAAATTGGGAAAAACACAAATACAAATTACAATTAGATTGATTAGTAAACTTTTATTAATTTATTTAAATTTTCTCTCCTCGTCGATGATGAGATCCGTGAATAGTGATCCCAACTATGATTTAAATTGAGAAAATTCCTATAAAATAAAAATTTAAATGGTCTGATTTTATATATGCATATCCAGCTCATACTGCATTGTTTTTGTAAACACAAAAATAGGGTTAAGTTAGATTTAATGGATCGAAATACGAACATTATCAAATCAATTTTACTAAAAACTCATGACTGTTGAGCCCAAGGTCAAACTTCGTCATGACGCTTGAAATTTATTAATCTTAAATTTTGATGTTTAAAGCTTGGTCTTAATTATATATAATCGAGCCTAAAAATTGAAAGCTTATCAAATAGAGGTTAACATATAATTTTGGGGGTTAAGCTTGAGCCTAAAATCTGACCCCACCTTTGCTTGTGTACAACCTATTTGATGTAGAATTATTGTTGCAAGTTTCATTTGCTTAAAAATAATATTTACTTTGAAGTCTTCATCTATAACTTATTTGAAAGAACTTATCATAAGCAAGGTATATACGTATAGAGAATGTACAAGAAACAAGGCAAAGAATCTATTGAGATAATTTAAAATGAAAAAAATGACTATGGCGAAGACCACCTTTTTTTTTCCAAATAAATGCAAACAACGCAATTAGGCAGCACTTATTAATATTTATAAATCGAACTAATATTATCTCTGACATTACAGCTCTATAACAACGAAATATAACTCATATATTTATTAATATATCCCCTACACTCGAGCACTTTGTATTAACAAGTTGGCAAAGTCAAACCACATGTGTTTTTTTACTGCCCTAACATTGTTTAGTTTCGCTTATGATGCGCCTCGTGTCAGCGTAGTAGCCATTTTTAAATTATTAAATATAATCTATATTATTTATTTCAGATTGATTACCTAATCTTGTCCCCTTATGAAGTCTACCGTGGGAGTTGGAATTTATGGATCATATGTCATATATTGACTATATATATGTGTGTGTATAAGTATTGCATATACAATTATAATTTATAATCACTAAATCACAACTCGAAGTACATATATTTGCGGCTGGCTGGAATTTTTTTGAATGAAGTGTAATGGTGACGAAGTTTCGAATGTCGGAATTAAAAGCAATTCCTACAATATTGTAACCACAAATATAAAATATTTTAATCTATGATTTTTTTAGTCATGATGTCTATGTCTATCTTCATTTTATTGTTTTGTTAATGTGTTGCAATAAAAAAAAAATCCCAAATTTTCGATTCGCGTGACAAGAAGAACAATTATTTAAGAACCGACCCAAAAATAGTTTGAAGGCCGCGCACTAACGACGTGAGGCCCTTATTCATTGCAAGAATTTCATAATGATTAAACTATTTGATAGTGTAGACGAGATAAATTAAATTATTGGATAGTCCATAATGTGATGGCGAAATAAATTTATTTAAATTCCTGTCCATATGTATCTAAGAATCATTGGGTCGTCCATGTATAGACGTGAACTGGAAGCTTGATTAATAAAAGAATGTTTATAAATATTTATAATTATCTAAAATAAGAAGATATGCTACATAATACGTGGTCGTGCCGGAGTGGTTATCGGGCATGACTAGAAATCATGTGGGCTTTGCCCGCGCAGGTTCGAATCCTGCCGACCACGATTTTAATTTTTATCATTTCTCTTTTTCATTTTATATGATTTTATGTTATGGATTGGTATATTTATACATAAAACATAGACGATTCCATGCAGTTTGTTTTGATATTTGTTTTTGGGTATTTATTTATATAGGATATTGAGAGGGGTTGAGGAAATGAGAAGAAGAAAGGTTGAGAAGTTGAGAAGAGATTAGGAGATCAGATTAGATGAGACTTGAAGAAGAAGAGGCAACAGAACAGTGACGAAGAAGAGAAGAAGATTAGATTAGGTTTTTCATTGCTTAAGTGTCAATACATCTCAATTAGAGTATACTAGTTTATTACCCGTGCATTGCACGGGTTAACTATCTATAATTATTTTATGTTAATAAATAACTATTGATAGTAGATAGTGGGTAGTTTTTCATGTTTTTATTGTATTTTTAATCTATTATAATTAATTATTATGGGACACATGGCAGTATTTGAGGACACCTACATTTCCTTAGTTATATACTAGTTTTATGCCCGTACATTGCACGGGTCATAATTATCTATAATTATTTTAAATCGATTATACAACTTAATTAACCATTTTTAATTAACTAATTAAAGAATTGATTTTTGATAAAAAAAAAACATGGGTTGATTAGTTTTTTTAGAAAGTGGGGTGTGGGGTGGTTTTATCAACCTCTTAAGAAATAATAATGAACATGACACGTGTCAACACCACAAGAAAACTACATTTAAATGTATATATTATTACATATATATATATATATGATAAGATATATTAACAGTAATGGGCCAACCGCTCTAATTGATTTAATTAAACTTATCCAAGCCCATGATTATGTGACAGTTTAATTGCATTGGCTGGCGGTCATGAAGCTCAAAAGCCCTTTATTTTATGAGGAGATGACAAAAATGATGCTCGAACTATACTACAACTGTTGTGCTCAAACTTTTAAATATGTCGTTTTGGTTCCTAAACTTTGAAAAACCTGTTATTTTTTGTTCTTTGACCTAAAGAACAGGTAAAAAGAACTATGGGAACGATTTTTCAGGAAATAAAACGACACATTTAAAGTTTGAGCACCAACAGTGAGACTGATGTGTAATTAGAGGTGTAAATTTGGCCCGTAGCCCGGGGGCTGCAATTTTTCAGGTCCGGTCGGGTTTTGGCGGGGCGGGGCGGGGCGGGTTGGCCCGCCATATATTATAATTATATATTTTATATAATTTATATTATATAGTAAATATATATTAAATTAATTAGAAATTAATTAATTATTCGTTAACTATGGTATAATTAATGCTATATTTATTGATGATTACATAATTATGCATATTTTTATTACTAAATATCATAATCAATTAAATAATTCTTAATAAATTTAAATTTTAAATTAAAAGTAAATATAAATAAAATTTCCCAGGCAGGCTGGGCAGGCCTGGCCTGCGGTCCGCAGCGGGGCGGGGCGAGCCTCATTTTCTAAGGCCCCTCCAAACAGTGGGCTTTGGCGGGCTACGGGCCGGCCCGCCTCGCTGACCCGTTTTGACAATTATGTATAGTTCAAGCATCCTTTGTTGTCATTTACTCTTATTTTATCCCATTTGTGAATTCAACTTATGAAAGCCCAGTGTGGCCCAAAAAGCTGATAACGATTTGAGAAAAAAAAAAAAGACACAATCATTTAATAAAGAATATCCAATGAGTGACTTAATGGTTGAGGATTGTATCGTTAACCACTTGTCCAAACTCCATGACCTGCGTTGTTGGATTGATTTTATTGACAACTTTGACTTGTGAATCTCACATATTATGGATAGATAAGGAGTTGATCATCAATCGACCACAATAATGGACAATGATGTTTTTATCAAACAAAACAGTCAATACAATAAGAGAATACGTTAGTTTTAGGATACTCATCGATATCATCCATATTCATTTGACTTGATATCTGGTCGACTAATTTTTAAATTGTCACCAAGAATGACCCAAAATATAATTTTTCGTGTACGAAAATTGATGTTAGGATTTTACGTAATATTACAACTCCATGAACATATGTTGTCGATCTTTATTTGTTCAAATATCCTTAAATATCATTAATTTACGTTTATATTTCACATTTGATAGATTTGGAGCAAAATGAACCAAAATAATTTAATGAGGTAGCATGCCAAAGGAAGATTCGTGTCGTGAAGTCTGCTTGACCATTATGATATAAAAGAATGGGGCCTACAAGAGGAAATGAGCTTCTTTGACTATGCTTAATTCCATATGAGACAAAAGAATGCAACAATCAAGATCGAATCATGCACCCACTAAAGGAAATCTCATGCAATGGAGTGCTCAAGAAATTAAGACGGCTTATTAAATTCATTTGTTGGACATTAAAGTCTTTATTTAAGCCACACCTCATGCTCCCAGGGGGAGCACACATTCACATCAGAAAAACCCACTCGCAGCTCTCAGTTTGCATATGAAAATCCCCTCGTAAAGATCATATACGGCTGAGGAGACATTAAGCAACGAGCTCTCGTCAAGCGGCTCAGCTCTCATCGTCTGCACACGAGCATATACCTACGAACAGTGACGGAACCAGGATTTACGGTGCGGGGGGTCGAAAATAATTATAATAAAGAACAGTAAAAAATTTTGATGTCACGACCATACATTTATCGATAAAGAAAAGGCTAAACTACATTTTTAAAAGCAGTCTTCGGTAAAAGAAGTCTTCGCGGTTCCATATTCTGAAATCTTCGCAAAACTATTTCATTTCCAACACTTGCAAATGTTTACTTTTCGAATATTAACAGAATATTCGTTAATTGGCTTACGTAACGCAGGATCACTAACAATTTCATCTTCACATAATTCGATTTCTTCTCGTCCCCTTTTATAACGGGTTTCACTTGTATTCACATCATGTGACAGTGAATCGATGCTTTGTTTAGATTTCTTCTGGAAAATTTTTTCAATCGAAACATTCCTGTAAAATAAAGTAATAAATCATGATAATGAATAAATTAATTTCTTTAGGACATAAGTTTTTCTTTAAAAAAAAAGGGAGGAAAGGACAATACTTGGATGCCATGTGCGTGCTGTGTCTGCGCAACCACTCAACCAGTACACTGAGTCTCGCAATTCGTCGTCTCACCCAATTGATGGTTTTCCAGTTTTTCGTCTATATTCTTCTTTTATTATTTCAAGGAAATTGAGCCCAAAGTCATGAAAGCCCAAACAATTAATTTTATTATTGAAAGGTTGGCCCAATACAAGTTCAATTAGAACAATTCCCCAAAAATTAGGTATAGTCATCTTCTTCAACCTCAATCCTCGACCTCACGCAGCTACGCCACGAAGCTCCACCCTATACCATATATACCCTTCTGACGCCGGCCGCCGGGGGGTCGGCCGACCCCTCTGACCCCTGTGGTTCCGTCACTGCCTACGAAGGCGACATTCTTGGCAGCGCGACTGGTAACGAAGCTAGGGAGTCGAGAAACGAGCCCCAAGGGTCCAAGGCGTTTCCTATTCGCTCACACCACAGCATGACAACTCGACATCGTGATAAGAGAAGTTTTTATTATTTACGTTTTCTATAATGTTTACGTTGAATACTTTGTCCTTGCTGTTTATTATTATGTGCGCTTAAGGTCATTATGTGATTAAGGCCGTACTAGGCCGAATTATGAATTCGTAATATTGATGTTCGTATTTTATTTAATCGCATGAGTTGTGTTAAATGCTTGCATGTGCTTGATCATCATACGCATGATTCTTGATTGGTTTATGACACTAAGTAAGTGATTAAACCGGTTAGAACAATAAACAAAGAATACCACGACGTAAAACCGACCAGATATTGAATTCGGTTTCGTACATGTGGTTTCCGAGATTTCAGGCGCCGAAAGCGTCTAAACTCGGGGAAATTCATAAAGCGAATGCATGCGAAGTAACTACAGTCATATAGAAATATAGTTGATTGATTCACTTTCGCATAGGGTTGCTAGATACGTGAATAACGGGTAGCGCATATGTTAGGAATTTCTATCTTAGCTAGATTTATATTGATTAGATAAAATGGATCGCATGAATACGTATGATTTCTAACCTACAACCATCCCTTATTAGGCTGTATTATGAGCCTCGTGCGATGTGCATTGGGGTAAAGTATGTGAAGGTTAAAAAAGAGATTATGATGATGTTGAATAAAAACCTTTTTGTTAATTAATTATTAATTCCATGACAATCGTGAATATATATAATCATATTACCGTTACATTCAGGTACAATTTAATTTGAATCCACGTACATATGCCAAAGAGAATACCACACCGTGCGAGCTAAATTAACACAATTATAAGAATATAAGAATTATTACTCATTCATTGCATGTCTTCTAGTTATACTTATTACTATTCCATTTACTTAATAGTTACACCCACATTCATTATATTTTCTATTACATGCCAAAGCCTATAAATGACAATATTCAAAGCAGCTGTGGTTTAACTTACCTTGGCAATAATCGTATAAAAAACCTTGAAAGCTGAACTTAACATATTACAAATAACTGTGCTGTTATATTTCTAATTAGCCAAAGGCAAAACGAAGTGCTTAAAGAATCCAAACATAACAGCTGTTTAAGAATGTCCATTTTGTTCATGTGAGGACTCATAGTGATGTGATGTGTGTGTTTTGTGGTAATAAAAGGCTGATTTTCAGTGCAAAGTGTTGGCAAACAAGCAATTCTCGGCTGCTTTTACTTCAGGTTCATAGTCTGTTCAACCTTAATATTCTTACCAAAATGTCCCATATGTATTTTCAGAAACATTAAAAGTGTTGTCTCTTACAAATTTTGTATGTTTTGTATTATTGTGCCAGAAAAGAGGAAAGAATCAACCTAGAAATACACGTTGCCCACAAATATAATTAAAGACAATTAATAACCTGCAACCCACATTGAAAACTGGCCACATTGAAGCTTTTATAATAGTAATATATTTTTTTTTCCAAACGATAGCTTGTATTGATAAACAAAAGCACATGGACTAAATAGCCCAAAGTCTCTCCGGTGACATCATTATCCGGTAGAGAACAAAGGCTCGCATAGGAGCACAAACACACCCAACAAAAGTGAAAAAAGCCGACAGAAAACGAAAAAACCTCAAACTTGGACCAAAGAACTATAGAACCTACCACAAAAAGGCTATTAAGCCGAATCCACAGTACTCTACACTTTCTTTGTCCAACAATCGAGGCCTTCGTCTTCATCGGAAGGGGCTCCCAACAAGGGGAGAAATGGCTCCACAAAGGGAGAAAAGAGCTCCCGACCCAATGGCTGGGAAAAGCGAACTCCACGTGGGAGACTCACGAGTGGACAGTGGCGGCAGGTGACGAAGACGGCCGGCAGGCGGCTGCATCAAGGCGGCGAGGTGACGAAGGCGGCAGGGCAGCGAGCGGCGCGGCGGCTGAGGCTGCGGGCGACGGGGCGGAGAGGCAGCGGAGGTAGCGGATGCGGAGGTGGGGGCTACGAGGCCGAGGCTGCGGAGCTGACGGAGGCGAAGGCGGCGGCGACGAGTGGCGGTGGGCGGAGGACCGGATGCGCGGCGGAAGAAAAAGAAAAAACGCCGATAAAAATAGAAAAGAAGAAAGAAGAAAAGCCTACGAGACAAAAACGAACGGAATGAAGAAAGAAGAAGAAAAAAAAGAGAAATGGACTCCCCCAACTAGGGGTGTTCATTCGGTAATAACCGAACCGTACCGAACCGAACCGAACTTTCGGTTAACCGAAAGTTCGGTTCGAGAATTTCATAAACGGAAAACCGAACCGAAACAATTCGGTTCGGTTTCGGTTTTTACCGAATTTTTTTCGGTTCGGTTCGGTTAACCGACCAAAAAACCGATTTTTTAATAAAAAAATAAAAAAACAATAATATTAATATGATTTTAATTATATATTTTCATTATCATATTTTTATTTGTATAAAATTTTCATTTACCACATGTTTTCCATATTTTAGTAAATATATTAATTTTATTTATATTATAAATATATATTATCATATATATATTTGAATAAATTTATGATTTACCTAATTTTTCCATATTTATTAAATATGGTGGGTATATTATTAATTTATTAAATAAGACATATAAAAATATATCATTATATATTTATATAATAATATATATGTATTAAAATAAAAAAAAAAAGAATTCGGTTATTCGGTTTGGTTCGGTTTACCAATGTAAAAAAATCGAAACGAACCGAATTTTTTTCGGTTATCAAAATACAAACCGAAAACCGAACCGAAACTCTTCGATTCGGTATTCGGTAGTTTCGGTTCGGTCGGTTAACCGACATTTGAACACCCCTACCCCCAACCTCCATTAACGGAGGAGGGGGAGAAAACTTGAAATGGGTTTGTGTGTCTTTGTGCGGCGTTAGAGAGAAGGGAGGAGGGTTAGGGTTTTATGATAATAGAAATATACAACATGCTCGGGCAACTCTTCGTAAATCACAATTTATTTTCCTTTTCAAAAAGTTACTAAAACATTTGGAGTAATTTTAATCCGAGCATTCTACTATGATAAATTACACATTTTTCATATTCTTTTACTATTTCTGTTCCACCCACTTGCCACGCACGTGGACTTTTCAATTATTTTATCATCATATGCGACAAAAAAAGCTTCAAACACTTGATATTTATTTCTTTGTTTATTAGAAGGTTTCTTACCCAACCAATCAATTCCTTCAAGACGTTAATTTCACATTTGAACTGTCGCATAAACCGATGCCACACCTTGTCTGCCACTTCTACTAAATATGTGAATTATATATAAGATATATATCTACAATAACCCCAAGGTTTTATTTTATTGCCTAAAAGTCGTCCTAAAGATCAAATTAGAAGCAATATTTATTATATGAAACATCATTCCCATGTTGAATAAATAAGTAGTTATTTGGATAATACTACATTTTATTCAAGAGGCTCATTCGTAGGAGAGTATTAGTTGTATATATCCTAGTTCAACGAACTAACGCACCAAAATTTATTAAAACTAATGTTTTGAAACGAGTGAAGCGCAATGCGATGCGTTTTGGTTACGCGCACGAACATAGCGTAGCAGCGCATTGCGTGAGTATTTCGAACAAATAAGTTACAATGCAGGAAAACGTAATATATGACATAAATTTGTTATATTCTTCAATAATATATTTAATTTAAAACACACAAATCTTGTTGAGAATAGTGAGCTAAAACCTTGATGATCGATGTCATAAATGATTGAGCCATAGCTGAGACTGAAGAAGCTCGATCAGAGCTGAAGAAAATCTGTTCATATTGAGGATATTCTCAGTTTGAATGTGGGCCGTTAGATGTGGTGGATTGAGATCCAATGGCTACAGTTAAAGATTCTAAGCCACTTGAAGAAGTGCTGGCGCTTTTATTAGTTAAAAGGGCAGCTGCTGCAACGGTTTCAATTGCTGCTATTTTCTATATATAGCAGATTTCGAGTGTTCAAGTAGTAGTCTTCAAGCGTTTGTAACTTTCGATAGAGTGAGAGTTAGGGTTTGATGTAAACTAGAAAGTTGAAGAGGAAGTTGAGAGCTTGTAATTCCTTCTTTCGGTTTGGAACAAAGAGCGTTTGTTGGTCCGTGGACGTAGACTCAAAACAGAGTCGAACCACGTAAAAGCTGTGTTATCTCTTTTTCGTTTTTCTCTGTTTTTCGATCCGATCACCTTCAAGATCGTAGTTCTTGATTCAATTCACATACACCCACGAAAGTAGACTGAATTGCGAACCTAATGGCGCCGGAATCCCAACAAGTGGTGCGGTGAGCGTGGAGCAAACACGCGGCGAAGATGATGGCGCAAAAGAGGTTCCAAATGAAGAAATTCAGCGAAGGGGACGATCTTGGGCTGTGGAAGCTCAAGATGAAGGCTGCGTTGATCCAAGAGGGATTGGAGGAAGCCTTGAAGACGTGGAATGACATGCTACCGAAGGATTTGAAGGCGGACGAGAGGAGAATCGTTCGGGCGAAGGCTTATAGCTTGATTATCTTGAGCCTTGAAGATGGTGTGCTTCGAAATGTGTTGAAGGAGAAGACACCAGGCCTGCTATGGAGAAAATTGGACGAGCTCTACATGGATAAGCCTCAGAAGTCGAAGAAAGTGCTCACGAAGGTATCCTCGAAGCAGCTCAATGCAAGAACCGAGTCAAGAATGGGTTCGTCGGGGGAGTTGCTATGTGTGAGGAAGAAATGGGTGAGAAGGGACGGCATGTATTCGAAGAGGGCTGTAGAAAAGAAGTCCAAGAAGCCTATAAGGTGTTACCATTGCCATGGGGAAGACCACATTCGGAGATTGTGCCCACATCGAAGAAGAACGTCGCAACCCAAAGGTGAAAACGAAGCAGAGGCTGTGAGTTGTGATGATCGTGGCTTGGCCGAGGCATTGGTTGTGCACAAGAATGGACCTGAGACCTCAAGAACGTGTCAAGGTTTGATTGCAGATCGAGAAGGTGTGATAAACCTTCGACTTGAGGTGGAGAACGAGGTCAAGAAAGGGTTGACGAAACCTGAAATTTCACATTCTCAAACTAGTGAAGATAATGATAGTTTGAGGTGGAGTGAAGCCAACAGTGACAAGATCGGTTCCTCCGAGAGAGTTCAGACCTGGAAACCTGTGAAGAGGTCTTTAAAGAAGAGGTTTTGGAGCTTGAAATGGTTCAGGAAAGGGAACCATGAGGTGGAGAAAGGTGGAGCAAAACCTGAGGTCGAAGAACCTGTCAAATTTGCTGAAACGAGTCTTGATATGGGCTCGGTTTATGAGTCGTCTGAGCTCGAGGTGGAGATGGTTTATTCAAGAGAAAGGAGTACTTGTGAGCCTAGTTCAAGGGATGAATCTGTGGTGCCTGAAAGTGCTGAAGAGGATGAAGAAACACCTCAAGAAAGGGAGCTCGAAGACGACGTTGCGACAGAAACTGTGAGCAAGTGCGAAGCTGAAAGTTCGCTGTTAAAGGCTGATGTTCTAGTTGGAAAAAGTACCAAGAAGAATGGATTCTTCAGCTGTAAATGGGTCTGCATGAAGTTCCATGGAGCTGAGAATCGAAAGGGATCGACTAAAACGAAAAAGAGCAGATTTGAAGTGAACTCTGCTGAGATGAAAGCCATGTCAAATTCAGGTGGGAAACATCTGTCTTGCTTGAGGTTGATGAGGTGCTCTGCCAAGTTCTGAAGGGCTGGATACTGAGGACCAACAAAGCTGAGAAGAGGCACGAAATCAAGGTAGAGTTCTTGGTTGGAAAGTGCAGGAAAGTTCGGAAGATTTAGCTTGCAGACATGGACTTTTAAAAGCTGTGGAAATTCTGTTTTTGGGCTGAGTTTAAATGAGTTTAACTACCTCGTTTGGACTGGAAAAGGATTGATATCGATGAGATATTGATGGTTCTTGCCTCAAGGTGGAGATTGTTGAGAATATTGAGCCAAAACCTTGATGATCGATGTCATAAATGATTGAGCCATAGCTGAGACTGAAGAAGCTCGATCAGAGCTGAAGAAAATCTGTTCATATTGAGGATATTCTCAGTTTGAATGTGGGCCGTTAGATGTGGTGGATTGAGATCCAATGGCTACAGTTAAAGATTCTAAGCCACTTGAAGAAGTGCTGGGCGCTTTTATTAGTTAAAAGGGCAGCTGCTGCAACGGTTTCAATTGCTGCTATTTTCTATATATAGCAGATTTCGAGTGTTCAAGTAGTAGTCTTCAAGCGTTTGTAACTTTCGATAGAGTGAGAGTTAGGGTTTGATGTAAACTAGAAAGTTGGAGAGGAAGTTGAGAGCTTGTAATCCCTTCTTTCGGTTTGGAACAAAGAGCGTTTGTTGGTCCGTGGACGTAGACTCAAAACAGAGTCGAACCACGTAAAAGCTGTGTTATCTCTTTTTCGTTTTTCTCTGTTTTTCGATCCGATCACCTTCAAGATCGTAGTTCTTGATTCAATTCACATACACCCACAAAAGTAGACTGAATTGCGAACCTAATGGCGCCGGAATCCCAACAAATCTAATAACAATTTAATTACTCATACACGTATGTAGATAGAATAGAACAAATTTGTCCTAATAAAGTAGACAAAGACGAAATTTAACAAGCAATAAAACGGTAATAACTAATACCGACGTCCAAACAACTACACAAATCATGCGATGCGAACATATCAAAAGCTAACATTAAAGGTTTCATTCCGATCCAAAAAAGTACACTTAAAACACAAAATCTTACACCTCATTTTCCTTTTTCTTTTTTTTTTTTAAAGTACTATTTACCAACTACACTTACATAATCGAGCAGCTGCTAGTGTTCTCATCACTGAAAATATGAGTAGGAGACTGAAGACTATATCCACCGGCGCCGCCGCCATACCCGCCGGCGCTACCACCGCCACCATACCCGCCGGCGCTACCACCGCCGTAGTAACCGTAAGGAACCGCACCGTAGCCTTGGTGGTAATAACCCGTAGTACTAGGAGGAACGTAAGGCGTACGACTGTACATCATCTGAGGCTGCGCCGCCGCCGCCCTGAAATTCATCATCATGGGATGATTTCCCTGCTGAAAACCGTTCGCGCCCACCATCATCGCCGCCGACGGCGGATGATGGCGTCCGCCGTTGCCGCCGCCCCCGGCGGCCATTTGGAAACCGCCGTTCTTGGGCGGCGCACCGTTGAGCCCAGCTCGACTCATCATGGCGCTGAGTTGGTCTGCTCCTACTTGTCCGCCGGCGAACCCACCTTGAGTGGGGCCCACCACGCCTGGTTTGTTCTTATTACCACCGCCTTTCTTATTATTACCGTTGCCATTTCCTCCGTGGTTCGCCTGCTTGGAAGCCTTGTTATTAGCGAGGTCATTGAACTTCTGTCTCAGAAGCTTCATATCTTCTTCTTCTTCACTATTATCACACCGATCATCATCATCATCCACTAGGAAGCAGCCATCTTCAGACAAGAATGGTAGCTTGTTCTTATTTTTCTCGAAGCCCTTGAGTTGATTTGGCTTATTATGGCCGTTATTGTTCTTCCCTTCTTTGACTTTTTGCTTGTTTGGGCTTTGAACGTTCTTCTGAGACCATAGCTCGGCGTATTTTCCAGCCTTGAATAGTTTCTTGATGAGCGTAGATGGGTCAACGCTGCCTGAAATTGTGACCCTTTGATTTTCCGAGTCTATCTTCACTTGGTAAACTCCTATACAATACACCAAGAAATAATAAATCATTTGATATATATATATATATATAGAGAGAGAGAGAGAGAGAGAGAGAGAGAGACCTTCGATTCTCTGAAGGAGCTTCTTCACTTTCTGCTCACAACCTTCGCAGTGTATGTTCACCCTGAGAACACAGTTCTGTAGCAAGCAAGGAAATTAGAAAAAGGGGGAAAAAAGGCGCAATCTTTATCAAGAACAAGCAAGATCTCTTCATTTTTCAGCACATTCAGACAGGCACAATTGATATGCAAGAAAACTAAGTTAATACCTGAATCTTGAGGAGTTTAAAGTCTTCGCCTTTGCCCATTTCTTGAACGATCTTAAAAAAAGGACGACAATATATATGCAGATATTACGAAGCTATTTAATGTTAAGTAGTACTACACGCCAAATGAAATGAGAGCTAAGTGTAGTAATTGTTGTGAGAAGAGTGCTGTGGCATGTGTTTGCTTTATCAATAAACAAGACACGAACAAACACACTTTTACTCTCTCTCTCTCTCTCTCTCTCTCTCTTGTAAGAGAAGTGAATGAACATGGCATTGGGGAATGGGGAGGGATCTTAAATGCTATTGAATTTGCCTTCAACTGTTCGGATAATTTACAGAGATGGTCCTCACATTTTCCCACAACTATGTAAAAGCCTCAATCTGCAATCAACAGTCCAGATTATGACAGGGGCACGAATGAAATAGAATGAAAAAAAAAAGTCCGCATAAAATGTTCTGCAACTCACAGGTCACACAGCACGGCTTTATGTTATCACCCTAGCTTAACCCTATATAAAGTACAAATTTTCTTCTTTTTTATCCGTGTGTGTGTGTGTGTGAGTGCGTTTTTCTTTATTTGCACTTCACTCCACATTATCACCTTATTCAATTTGGCCACTGGAGAAAATACACATCCATGTGTTACCCTGCAATTAAATAACCTTATAATTAGATTAAATAGAATAAATCGGTATATTAGAGATTTTGTTTTGTTTCTTAATATGTGTTCAGTTACCTTAAACGACTTGTATTTAGGAACCAAGTGGAGTATTAATTTTATTGTTTTTGTGCAAGTAAGGTATTCTCATGCTCCAATCCGATTACTTTTGGTCTGTATCGAAATTGAAATCCATTGTAGGTTTATGAGAATCATGTTGGGGCACATTAAATCAAGGTTTTGAAGACCGGACCGGACCGGCCGGTTCGGACCGAAAAACCGCGAACCGGCCGAAAATCCGGTCCGGTCCCGGTCTGGTTTCATTTTAAAAAAAAAATAGAAAAACATTAAGAATATGAATAACCTGGTCAAAAAGAACAAAATTAACGAAAACATGGGTTGGTCTGTTGGTCAATGTGTCAAATATCATCTTACGGGCCTGGGTTTGAATCTCAGATAACCCATTATATTCGATTTTATAATTAACTCTTTACCCAACTTTTTATTTCTATTCAATTTTGACCCCAAATTGACAGTTTTAATATTTTACAACCTATGCACAAATAATTTTTAAGGACCAACACAATTTACTTTATTTAATTTTATCCTTTAATTTTATAAAATTATAATTTGAAAAAAGTTCACAAAACATATGTATATTTTCTATGTTATTTGATTGATTCATTTATAAAATTAAATATTTATTATATTTAAGATACCGGTTTTACTCCGGTTTGATTCCGGTTTGATATCTGTTAAACCACTAAACCTTAAACCACTACTATCCGATTCGAAAACCTGGTTTCATAACCTTGCATTAAATAGGATTAGTTTATCAAATATATGGATGACATGCTGAAAAGTTTTTTGGTTTCTTTGCATCCTTCTGCAATAGAATATATGTACATTTGTCGAATGGAGATGTCAACGACGTTTCAACTACTATTCACGTGCGAATTTAAATAAAAATTTATTACGTATGTAGGACCTTGATTTATATTATAGATATGTTTACACGATTTTGTCTCTGTCACGCAGCTACTATATCTACCACTCTTTAAATGTACCTCAAAAAGGGCACAACCACTCCAATAATTGAATATTGGATATTATGCACACAGAAACCCTTATAGACTTTTCACTGTTTTTTCATAGCTCACATGTGTTTGTTTTTTGGGAAATTACTTATCGGTCCATTTCGGAGCTTAAACTCCGTCATTACCCCTAGAGAAATTCTTCTTGTTCAATACATATCCGCGAAAAAGTTGTATGTTTAATACCTCAAACAGTGAACGGACAAAAAATACCATTTCCTGAAATTAAATTGGAAACATACCAACTGTTTTGATTATTATACCAATTATTATCTCTAATTATACCAACATAATAATGTTAAATTGAAAATTATGCCAACTGATATCGTTATTATACCAACAGAATTGAACACTAATAACAGATGATATAATATCTACAATTTCTGGTATAATCGCAAAATTAGTTGGTATAATGTCCAATTTTGCTCTATAAAATTAAAATAACTTTATTTGCTAGTATAAAAATTAAAATAGATGGTATAATAACGGAAATAGATAGATGCAAGTCAACAGAGATAAGGCAAATACAAAATGGATTGGAAGATTATGTCCTAAGACTATATTTAACCATGAGTTCCACAACCGGTCGTGGAATATAAGTAATTAAAATAAACCAAAAATTTAAATAATTCCCACAACCGGTTGTGACCCAACCCATTGTGCACAGTTTTCGATAAACTGTTTTACTGCTTTTTATGAATTTTATGATACATTTAATTATATATTAAAATTTAATTTTTAGTTTTTACCAAAATATATGATTTTTTTTCTCTACAAATAGATGCTAATATTGATACATTTTGAATCACAATTTCAAATTATTTATTTCTCTATCACATTCTATAATCTATCATAATTCATATTATTTTTTTTCTCCAATGACTAAAGTATCTTTATACCATATAATGTAATCTATTTTTCAAACATTCAAATACTACTTAAAATAATTATAAAATATAAATAATATGGGTTGTGTTGGGTTGTTGATAAAGTTGAAAATTATTGAGGTGTAGGTTGTGTATGTGGAGGAGAGAGAAATTAATATTTTATTCTGATGACCAGTTGTTCGGGTTATTGATAATGATAGTCTAAGATCCAAAAGATTATCGACGAGAATGTGAAGAAATTAGGTGATTGGATTCCAGTGACTTAGTGTGGATCATGAGGCTCGTACATGTGGATGTAGGAAATGGAACCTAAGTGGTATCCCTTGTAAACACCCTTGAGTGCTATTGCTTTTCAAAGATATGAAGTTGAATCTTATACTTGTTACATGATTGAGATATACAAGAAAGTCTACGAGTTGCCTTTTTACCCATGAATGGTTCAGAAGAATGGGATAAGACAGCTATCATACCTATTATCCCACCACATGAGATTAAGCGGAAGAAAGGAAGACCGTCTATTAAGCGCAAGATGGAGTTGGACGAACCATTAACCGGAAAAAAAAAAAGGAAACCACGTGCTATGGTTTTGAATCAAGGAAGACAGATAAAAAGAGCACAATCTACTGTTAAGTGCCGAAAATTCAAGCAATTGGGACACAATGTTAGAACATGCCCTATTGATTCGGGAAATCATTTGAATGAAGGTCTCAATGGCAATGACGTAGTAGTGGAAATTTCCGAATTAATTGGTTCATCAAATTCTAATGAAGGAACGAGACATGTATTGATATCTCTATAAAATAATGCCTTGATTATATAAATCTTTGCGCTACTTTTGCTGAATTTAGATGTGACTTCAGGCGAGGGGTAACGATATCGATGAAGGCACAAGAATGGATCTCACTCAGGTACTTTATACATATTGATATACTCTTTTAGGGCGAACTAATTTGTTATACTTTGTCTTCTGGACAATGTGGGTGGAAATGGAAAAAGTCCAAGAAAAACAACATTGTTACTTGGAGGAGTTTCTGGGAATCCAAGGCCTTCTAGGTTCAGGGAGCCCCCATCGATGTAGCAACAATTTCAAGAATCTCAAGTAATAAGTGAGTCTATTCCATCGACGTTTACGGGCGGCGTTTCAAGTCAGAAAAGTGGTATGGGAGAAACTCCTAACAGTCTCAAAGAAGGCAAAAGATATGTGAGTTTGGCCAATCTAGCAAAAGAAATAGACAAGAAAAAATTGACGAGTCAGAAGAAAAGGAAGGCATAAAATGGTGGAAGTATAGAATATATATTTATTATTTTCTGAATTTTTATTTTCTAGATATATGAATGTTGATCACTTTTTTTTGTTGGCTTCAATTTACGACACTGGAATATTTTTTGCAGGACCTCTGAAGACCTCTTATCAATGCTTGCTGGCGATTTTTGTTGGCTGCAATGTAAATGATTTTTGTTCTTATTCTTAACAGAACCTCTCATAAATTTTAAGCATAACCTATGATAAATTCTAAAGGAACCTATGAACGAAGACACATAAAAAGAAAATAAAAAGCCTCTCCAGACATGTCATTACACAGACATATCATCTACATAAAAGAGCTTTTGGGGTAAGTGAAGTTCAATGCTCGTTGGGAGGAAAGATAAGCTAGATAATGGGCTTTGTTTTATTTGTTCAAGTGTAATTTAGGGACGTGGAATTGTTTTTAATTATAAGAGAAATATCATTGCCACGTCAATTCCGGTGAATGACTAGGAGAAAGTTGGCAGGAATTTTTAAAAAAGAACTGTTTTTTATTACTGATCTAAACATACAGGACTAGTTTCGTACGGGTACAAGTTAAAGGACGAAAAATAATTTAAGTAAGAACTAAAATATCAGTTAGTCCTCAGCCCTCACCTATATTTAATATTTTCTTTCTTTTATTTTAATTATAAAATGTAAGAATTTACACCTAAGCGACATATATTACTAGTATTTATGGCACAACCGATGTGTGTGATTAGATAAATATACAAGTTTAACTTATATTTAAGTCAATTATAATAAGTGAAATTATAACACAAAGTTTAAATTTATATTATCTTTAAGGATATAAAAAATGATTTTAGAGGATATAATTTGAATAAACTTAAAATTAAGAATAGAATCGCAATTAATCTCACCCTTAACAAAATAAAAGATATATAATAATTATCTAGATAAACTAATAGAATGGAAGTTTCGTAGCGGAGTTACCAATGGAAGTTTTGCCGTAGGAAAGCGATGCCTTTTACGTCGGAAAAATAACCGTCACAAATTTGCGGTGGATTTGCTACGGTTTGCATCGTTGCTAATTCGTCTTCTTTACTTGGTCGAAGTACAGGCTCTACCGAGTTACTCAAAAAAAATTCGAATAGTTTCTTTTCATCCGAGAGCGTAGGTAGATTAAAGAAATTAAAAAAAAAAAGAAACAACCATAATCTTACAAGAAGAGAGCCTTATTTATACACACAAAACACGCAAAAACAGTTGATCACATCCCCGAAATCTCACATAGTAACGTGTATACAGTAAAGCAGGCACGTCCACACCAATCCACCCACGCCCAATTTATACTTGACTACTATTCCTCGACCTTGAACCCCATGCTATAGCTTCAGCAACAGCTCTCTCTCGTTCCTTAGCAGCGATCTCCGTCCGATATTGTGCATGGGGACTCTCACCCGTCCCCAAAGAAGAAGACGGGCTCGACGAAGAAGACGTGGAACTGTTATTACAGAGATCGTCGTTGTCGGGTTCGTACCACAGCGAGCTCAGCGCCGTCACGACGTCGCTCATGTAAGGACGCGTGTCGGCGTCTTGTTGGAGGCACATTGCTGCGATAGCAACGGCTTGGTTGAAGCTTTTCTTTGGGATCTCTTCGTGAAGAAGCACATCGCACAGCTCTTGGTACCTTCCGTGGTCCTTGAAGATGGGCTCTGCCTGTTGGACAAAATTCCGAACAGAACAGTTTTTATTTCTCTAAGTCGAAATATTTTATTGCATTGCGATTTACAGTACATTAGATTGGGTAAATGGGGGGCTCTAACTACTTACCCAAGTCACAAGATTGTGAACCTCGTGTCTCCTCCTCGTGTCCACGGCTCTCTTACCGGTGATGAGCTCCAGCATCACCACGCCGAAGCTGTAGACGTCCGATTTGACGGTTAACTGACCCGTCCTCTGGTATTCGGGCGCGCAGTACCCGTACGTCCCCATCACCCGGGTCGACACGTGGGTTTTATCGCCGATGGGCCCCAGTTTGGCGAGACCGAAATCCGAAAGCTTGGCGTTGTAATCCTCGTCCAATAAAATGTTGGACGACTTTAGGTCGCGGTAGATCACTGGTGGGCTGGCCTTGTCGTGTAGGTACTCGAGCCCCTTTGCTGCGTGTAGTGCGATTTTCATCCGCATGGCCCACGGTAATGGGGTCCGGCCCGGTGGAAGATCTAGTCGGAGAGATATCATGTGAACATACATTTACGTAAGTTGTTTCGTCTCGAATTTTGGAATAAATTCGACCCGTTAAAGACTCATTGAATCCTCGTAGATCCGAGTCTAAAACCGCTTAGGCGATCCATGGTGCCGGAGGACTGTGCGTCGGTGTACTCATAGACTCTGTGAGTGGTCTGAGTGGGTATAGACTCTGACCCGTTTGAAGATCTGATAAGCCTTTAGCGGGTCCGATAAAATTGATTGAGTGCAAATTAATACCGAGTAAATGGTCTTCCAAAGAACCCAGTGTCATGTACTCATAGACCAGAAGCCTCTGCTCTCCGTCGGCGCAGTAGCCGATTAGATTGACCAAATTCGAATGGTGTAAGTGGCTTAACATCAAGACCTCCACGAGGAACTCTTTGTTCCCTTGCAATCCGTTGCGGTCCAGCTGCTTTATAGCTACTACGGTTTGAGACGCGGGGCAGCCCTTGTAACGAAAAAGCAAAGAATCAATTCAAAAAATCGAAGTTATTTTTCAATGGAACAGTTTAATTTAAAAGCAGTAATAGTGCCTCCTCAGTTCTATCAAGACAGCCTTTGTAAACCCTCCCAAATCCACCTTCTCCGATCAAATTGTCTTGTCTGAAATTCTTGGTGGCCGATGCAAGTTCCCGAAATGTGAATGTCTGAGCTTTAATGTTGTTTGTACCGAGCTCGTTCTCAGAAGCTTTTGCGGCGCTTGTGGCTTCTGCGGCTGATTTTTCACGACGTTCTGTGCAAACACGACAAAAGGACGGTTTCATTGCCCGTCGTGTCGGCAAAATCATCTGATATTGCCCATAGTGGGACACGGAAAAATCCCGGGTTTCAATTCATCGAATAGAAAATGCAAGTAAACACGTCCATGTGTGAACCACAAAATCTTTGGTTTCTTTTTCTTTTTATTATGATATGAGGCTGCATGCAACGGGTGGACAAATGCATCTTTTTCCGTTAACTCAGAAAATTCACGCATTATCACACCTTTAGAGCATCTCCAACGGGTACTTTATTTTTGTGTAAAACACAAAAATAGAGTACTATTCTACTCCAATGGGACTTTATATTTAACACAAATATTGTGTTGATCAGCAGAGAAACTCTAGATCTAGAGTACGCACAATTTTTAACACAAAAATAGAGTTTTATTATATTTATTTAATAATACATATTTTATTATATTTAAAATATTTGATACACTATTATAATAATAAAATTTAAAATAATATAATTTTATTTAATATAATAAAATTAAAATTAAATAATATGCTAATTTTATCATTTATTTAATTTTTAAATATTAATAATTAAAATATATTGACTTTTTAATTTTATATAATAAAGTTTAATAAGTCAATTATGATAATAATATATAGAAATTTGATTTTTAGTGTAAAAATAGAGTTAATGGATTGGAGTGAAAACTAGTGTAGAAAATAGAGTTTACGGGTTGGAGTAAAAGCACTATAGCAACTTTATTATTGTGTAATATTACCTGTATTTTTATGCGTTGCGTTGGAGATGCTCTTAGAAAGGAATATATAGAAATGGGTAGACCAACTTAGATGAAAACCAGAATCGTTTAACTAATTTGTATAACTCAGACTCCATAACCGACTAGAGATATCGGCTTGTATATTCAACATTATCGGACTCAGAGCCATCAGACTCTTCAAATATGTTTTTAAGGAATTTGTTCTGATACATGGAATTTTATTCACGTGCATGGCAACGAAATAGCTTCCAAATTAAGGAAAAATATATGAAAAAATATATTTACCAGGACGTGGATGGTGGTGCGCCGGTTGGGCTATGTTCCTATGAGGAGACGGCTCTCGATGCGATCGAGAATGAAACCAAGGACTTCGTCTCTGATCATTACGTGCTTTCGTTTTATTGCAAGAGAAGCACGAGAAACAATTCATTTTCATTTCTTTTTCTTTCTAACTCACAACCATATTTATTCCTATCAAATCATACGACAATTTTTTGTCGACTTAAACTTTTATTATTATCGGCGGATGAATTAATCAACGAGAGATGATTCCGAGAAATGGGATTGGATTAGGAGAACACAATGGCTTTTCTTGAATCATAATATGAGATTGAAAGATAACAAATCAACGTCATATAGAGCCGATGTAATATTAGAAAACGCATACACAAATGAATAAAAAATTGACAAGCTATTAGTTTCATTGTTTGAATAATTAAGAAAACTATTGTTGGATGTTATTTTTTCTCTCCGAAATTTCAGCCGAAAAATACTAGAAAAGGGATGGAAGTACGACAAGGATTGAAATTTGAAAGCACAGGGATTTTTAAAAACTAACGTACATTGTTATTTCCTCATCCTGAAAAATATGATACTACAACTTTTTTGAAAAAGAAAACGGTTTTACTGATGGTAGGTCACTTTTATCCCACCTAGATACGCAGAATCGAATCGTAAATCTAAGAAACCCTTGTACAACGCACACCTTATTTTCTAAGGTGTTCACTTATATACCATCTATTATGGTATATTTACATTAGTAGTCCTAAACTAGTGCTATTTAAAATCAAGCCCCTAGACTACTAATTTACATTGAAAGACAAAGATAACTATATATACTGAATACAATAAAATAGTCATTTCATATTGTTTTTAAATATATTCTGAATACTTTTGATGTTATCTCTTATCCTAATTAAGTGGAAAAGTAATTGATGCCGTCTAAAATGGATCTGCCGTGATATAGCATATGAACTCATTCCCGCGGAGATAACGTTGCCCTTAAATGAAAAACTACGAAACAGGGTTGGGGTGAGGTGGCGTTGTCCCTCTTGCCTCCATCAAGAGATTGGTTTTCAACTTTGATTGGTGTTATGAAGGTGTGATAGAACAGAATGAAACAAGGGGTATAAAAAGTGTCGACAAACGGCACACTGGTAGGAGTGACTAACGCAATTCATAGTTCATTTGTCCCAAGTTCCGCATTTTCCGGCCTTCGGGTCTCTCCTGCATTCAGCACTTTTCCTACGACTCCACAACCCTTCCGCTTACCTCTCTCTCCCATGTTCCCTTGACTGCGCACGAAAAGGATATCGTGCGTGGCCACGACCTTTCCCCTCTCTTCCACCTTTGTTAGGCGTTTCGTGCGGTATGTCCTGCCTTGACAAATCGCATCCTCCGAATTCCTCGGGAGCCCTTGTGGGAGTGAATATATTCGCCCGAGCGGATGACTTAGCTTGCTAGTAGGTTTGTTATAACTGACTTCGAGTGTTTTGCCATTGAACTAGTGAAAATCGAGGATTGTGAATCTGGACGTTTTGGTCGCGACGAAATGCTTGACTTTGTTGCCCCCTTTTTCTTTTCTCGAACGACGTGATGATTTCGTTAGCAAACTGTTGGGTCTTACCTCCTTCAATCTGAGACGGTCGATCGAGGTGCGTTGATTTGGATCAAATGTAAGGTCCCAGATTATCCCATGGGGCCTATAAATACCTCAGCCCCCATCATTTTTCATCCTTTCACTGTTTTACTGTGAGACCTTCCTGAGTGCCCGCTCATCTCTTGATCACTTGCTCGAGCCCTAGATTTTGTAAGTTCTCTTTCTCCCTATCTTGTTTATTTCTTTTCAGCTATGTCTTCTAGTAGTAGTTCTTCTTCAGGGTCGGGTAGATCCTCTTAAGCCTTAGGTGGTCCTCCTTGAGCAATAGCTCAAACAATACCCAATTCGTCCTAGGAAGTACCAGACCTCCTTGGATAATAGTAGGGTTACTTGGGTAGTAGTAGACTGCTTCCAATGCCCATCGTACCCCATCACTGGGGCATTTACCCGAGGATATATCATCCCTGAGGATGATCGAAGGTGTCCCTTCCTCGAATGCTATAGTGCGCCTGGCTCATCCCTTGCTGGACATGCCTTCCCCCCCGAGAGAAATTACCCCGATAGGGTAAGATCGAAGGCGTTCGAGGACGAAGATCTTGAAGACGTTCGAGGACGAAGATCGAAGGCGCTCGAGGACGAAGATCGAAGGCGCTCGAGGGCGAAGATCGAAGATAAGGCTCAAAGGGGCTCACTAATTGATAATATGTCAGGTGCGGAGATATTTAGGCCAGTGACTCATCCTAAGCGCCTTTATCATTTTCGTACACAAAAATCCACAATGATATTGACATGCATAACAAAGCAAGTTCGAAAATATTCAGACCATGCGTGACACTCATGAAAAACACATCGAGCAAGTAGTTGCTCTAAATTTTTTTTCGGCTCAAAACTCGCAATATTTTCTAGGTTTGTGTCTCATGATACGTACTATTTTTCTGAAGCAATTAATGTGGCCAGATAATCATGCTAATATCAAAACACGTAACATGCAGAACTTTCACACACAATTTAGCTGAATCTTATCTCGACACAAGCAACATTTCAAAAATTTTCATCATTGGTAGGAGTTTCATCAGTGACGTTCAACTCATCATTGGTAGGAGTTTCATAAGTGACGTTCAACTCTTAACATTGATCAGTTAAACCAACTAATAAATCGAAGAGATCGATATCATATAAAATTTAGCACGTGTCACCCCACCCCCAAACTAATTATCACATTGTCCCCAATGTGTAAAAATTTAAAGCAAAGAGAGAGTTTAAGTGACACTGCCCTGAATAATGCATAGATCGATGTGAGGCGAGTTGTGAGAAGACTTCAGTTCCTTCAGAACAGAGCTACTTCTGCGGATGAACCACCCCCAAACTGACTATGAGCCTGCGAGGAAACATAACTAGACAGCACGCGAGACAAATTGTGAAAATAAATTCAAAAGCAAAACACACTTAAGATACGATGCAATATATAAGACTTAAATTCGAAAAATAATAATGCGTAGATAGTACTTGGGTTGCCTCCCAAGAAGCGCTCTTTTTATAGTCGATAGCTCGACTCCTGTTCATGTAGACGATCGACGGTCCTGTGTGTTCAGTTGCAGTACTGAACATTTTGATTTCACCTTTTTTGGAGAGGAGTTTGATCTCGGAATGATATAGCTTCATGTGGTTACAATCTTTAAACTCTCTCCATAGGTCGACTTTCGGATCCCAACTAATGTCAAAATCGACGATCACCAACATCTTAGCTAATTCCTCCGTGACTATGCTCTTTGAGTGATCTGTTGATTTCATATAATCTCGTAAAACTGGATCGAAAGTTTCTTGCTCCACCTTGTTGTGCTGGAGGTCTTTCAGTTTGCTGGTATTCTCTCGAGATAATATTTCCCTGAAAGACGTAGAGCACTTTGCTAGTACATTTTCTGTGATTCCTCGTGGACATGTAATTGATTGATCTACTATCTGGAGAATCGTTGAGGTAGGCTTTGACTCTCTGAGTCCTATTTTTTTACAAAATGAAAGAGGCGTTGCGTCACTGCTAACACTTATATAAGATAAATTAGAGAATAAAGGAACCTCAATATAACGCGGAATATAAAAACTCCCCTGATTTTTATGCTTCGGTGGCTTCTTTTGTATCCATGTTGAACATTCTTCGGTGAGAATTACCATCCTTTGTTCGTCAATTTTGCTGCTCCTTGATAACAAATCATCTTGTTTTTCTTTTCGTGACGCTGTTGGAAACGGCGGTCGAATCCAGACTGGTGGGGTACTCGGCTTTGATGGAATGACATCTACAGTAGCCTCTGCGGGTTGATCGACTTTTTCAAGTTCAATCCCATCGTCAACTTCATTTGGTTCCGGCACTAGTTCTATCTTCGTTCCACAAACCAACTGTTCCGGATCTGTTTCTGTGTGGCTCGAAAGCGCTTCTGGCTCGCATTCAGATTCTTCAATTGTTAGCTTCTCCACTTGGGCCATTAAACTCCGTATTGATGCTTCTAATTTTTTAGAACTTTCGTTAAAATTAGCATCGAAATTCCGTTGTCGCTCTTCAGCTCTACGGTTCTGTTCGGCCTGTCTCTCGAACGCTTTATCCGTATGTTCTATCGCCTTTTCGAGCGCTAACTCCCAGGCGGCTTTCTCCTTTTCATGTGGAGTGAACTGCTCATTATAAAATTCTCGTGGCTCCTCGCAGTATGGATCCTCGTAGAATCCGTTTGAATTCCAACTATGATGAACACGATGTGTGGCCTGTGAGCGCTGAAATTGTATCTCGTCTATCCTCCGATGAATCGCCTCAAGATTTGCCGCAATAATGTCGTTAACCTCATTTTCTCCATACATAGGTAGATCTGCCGCTGAAGAATAATAGAAGTGATTGTACATGGCTAATAAAATTAATATATAATAATAATAATAATAACGATTATAATAATGATAATGATGATAATAATCAATATAAAATATTTTTTTAATATAATAATTTTTTAAACTCTTTTTTTTTCTTTAGAAAATACTAAAAAAAATAATAGAAATAAAATTGTTTAAACTAAAACTCAGAATATATTTTAAAATTAATATTACCACTATCCCCGGCAACGGCGCCAAAAACTTGACACGCTCGAATACTAGCAAGTGTACTAGGTCGTGCAAGTAGTATAAAATGGACAAGTCCAAGTATCGATCCACGAGGACAGCTCGATTAATTTAAGATATTATTCTGAAATTTATTTTAGACTAAAACGAGTTTTTATATTTTGTGGATTTAATGCAAATAACAAATAACATAAGTAATACAAGATAGCAAATAGATAAAAGATGTGATCAAGGCACGTGATCGGCACAGAATATTCCTACGTATTAATGTGACCGATTTTTTCTAAACAATATAAATCTAGTTAAGGTAGAAATTCCTAACGTACGTGCTACCCGCTCTCGCGTGTATAGCAACCCTAAGCGAGAGTGAACCAATCAACTATATCCCTATATGACTGTAGTTACTTCGCATGCATTTGGCTTTATGAATTTCCCCGAGTTTAGACGCTTTCGGCGCCTAAGGTCTCGGAAACCACACGGACGAAACCGAATTCCATCTCTGGTCGGTTTTACGTCGTGGTATTCCTTGTTTATTGTTCTAACCGGTTTAATCACTTACTCAGTCTCATAAACCAATCAAGACTCATGCATATGATGATCAGGCACATGCAAGCATTTAACGCAAATAAGAAATACGTAACTCAACTCATATGAATAAATAAAATACGAACATCAATATTACGAATTCATATTCCGGCCTACTACGGCCTTAATCACACAACGACTTACGCTAACATATTAATTAGCGAAAGCAACGAAGGTTTAAACAAGCACATAGGTAAAACAACACAGTAAAAGGAAAGATATAAAATTACGCCCCTCACAGTACTTTCGTCGAACGGGTGGTGGGCGACTGAGAAGCGCCTTGGACCCTCGGCTCGTTTCTCGACTCCTGATTTTCGTTACCAGCCGCGCCGCCAAGAATATCGCCCTCGTAGGTATATGCTCGTTTGTATGGCCTAAGCTCGCGTGGGTTTTTGGGTTGCGTGAGGGGTCTTTAAGTGGTCTGAGAGATGGATGCTCGTGATGAAACTGGGAGCTGCCTGGTTGTGGGTGAATCGTCCTTGGTAGCGGGATGTGGCTTTTGGGTGTGAGGTGCTTAAGCGTGAGGTGTGTGCTTAGTGGTGATGTTTTCTCCTCAGTCGTCCCCTTTATTTCAGCTTGAGAGATGTGTGTTGGGTGAAGTTATGACTGTATGTGTGTGGGGTGTAAGTTGGAGAAACCCACCAGAGCTGCCTGCTTGATTTTCTATATGGCCTTAGCTCCTTCAGTATTGAGTTCTCTGTAAATTGATCGTCTAGGTGGCCGCCCCCCATTTTCCTCTCCATCGAAGTGTATATATTGAACTATCCTCCACTTCCTTTTTGTCTGTTGCATACCCATCCCAATCAACTTTATTTTTTTAAGATTTAATAAATGGAAAAGCTGTCCCCATTAGCCATCTTGGACCAGTCCTTCGGTGCAAGTATTTCCTCTTCGGTGGCTTAGTAAAAGCAACTTTAGCATTATTAGTTTATCTTCTGCCTTGAGCCCCGTATCCATGCATTTTCTTTGCATGCTTGTCTCCTCGTCTTATATGGTTGAAAAGCTACGTGTGGTTAATTGAGCAGTCAAATTCCATATATTAATGCTTAATTTTGCTAAGCTCTTTCTATGTCCGAACTTCCCGCTTTTTGGTATATTTCTCTGGTATCTGCAAATAAAATATATATTCTTAGCCGGGAAATATTTGAGGCGATTTCGATAAAATAACAAATGATAGCGCGCTTTTATGGGGTATAATATTTGTGTAAAATCATGACTTATCAACGTTCGAGGGCGAAGATCGAAGATCAAGCTCAAGATCGAAGATCAAGATGAAGCTTGAGGACGAAGATCTAAGATCAAGCTCAAGATCGAAGATCAAGACGAAGATCGAGGACGAAGATCGAAGATCAAGCTCAAGATCGAAGATCAAGACGACGCTCGAGGACGAAGATCGAAGATCAAGCTCAATATCAAGCTCGAAGATCAAAATCAAGCTCAAGATCGAAGATCAAGATCAAGCTCGAAGATTAAGCTCAAGATCTAAGATCAAGCTCGAAGATCGAAGATCAAGACTCGACGACGGAACTTGACGACTTTCGTGATCAAGCCCAAAAGACCACGAAGAAACGTTCGAGAAAGCCTCTTCAGCAAACATCAGGCCTAAGTGTTAGCTTCGTGATCAAGCCCAAAATCCCACGAAGCAACGCCCACATTTCGAAAACATCCGTGATGCCCAAACATTAAACTCGTGATCAAGCACAACGACCCACGAAGAAACTTTAGAGAAGGCCCAATAAAGAAATTTCAAGATCAAAAATTTTTCAAAGTCCTTCAGGAGTTAGTCAAGTGAAGAATTAGAGGAATAAGTAGAGATAGAGCTCATTAAATTTCATTAAGTTATATTTATACTATTTTCAAGATATTTGATATTTAAATATAAAGAAAATACGCTACACACATATATATAATATTATATATATATATATTAAAAAATTAATAACATGATCAAAAGAACCAAATTTGAATAGAGGTTGTGGAAAATTTTAATAAAGATTGATCCTGTATATCGGCGTTTGGCTTTGCCCGTGTTTCCAGATAGGGGTGGGCGTTCGGGTTCGGGTATTCGGGTTTTACCCGAACCCGATCGGATTCGGGTAGTTCGGGTCGGGTAGTTCGGGTTATTTATCGGGTATCGGGTTACCCGATACCCGATAATTATTAATCGGGTACCCGATATATTATTTTTTCCCGATCGGGTTATTCGGGTACCCGATATATTATTTTTTTTAAAAAATATTAGTTTTGTACATAACATTAAAAATATATAATTACATATATCAATATCTAACTTGAGTGATGTTAAAGTTTTAAATAATATTTCGACTAAGTTCTTATTTTAATTGTATAATTAACAAGTGATATTTTATATCAATGCATATATAAATATTTAAAATATATACTCGAAATTTTATAAATAAACATATAAAGATATGTATGTATTATATTTATTTAAAACAATATATCCAAATATTGTAAGTGATATTAATATATAACATGGATATTTTAATTTGTATATTGAATTATAATATTTTTAGTCATATCCAATTAAAAAATCGGGTACCCGACTACCCGACGTCGGGTACCCGAACCCGATATATACCCGACAAGCGGGTACCCGCTGTAAATCGGGTCGGGTTCGGGTAGTGAAAATCTTAACCCGAACTCGAACTACCCGAACCCGAATTACCCGATACCCGACTACCCGACCCGATGCCCACCCCTATTTCCAGAGTAGGTGTGTTTGGGCATGTGGCTGTTATCGATTGAGATAATCTTTTGAAAATTTTATTGTGTAAAATTGTCCTCGTATTTGCTTGATTTGGTTTAATAGATCTAAAAGTTTTAATATTTAACATTCGATACTTATTTTCATTTGTGTTTTATGTTTTTGTTTTCTATGGTTTTATAATTTACATTCAATTATCTAGACTATTACATAATATTATTATCTATTCTATTTTATTAAGCGTGAGTGGTGGTTACAAACTGCCCATTGAATCTGTCAATTTCACAAAAAATTTAATAGTAAATTTCAATAAATCATCCACTATCTTCTTTCAGCTACTATTTTTAGTTAATTATTTTTTTAGTTAATTACTATTTTTGTTAATTCTTATACCTTTAATTTTACCAAATATATATACATAATTAAAGTTAAATGATAATTTCAATTAACTATTTTAAGTAAAACTAAATTTAATATTATATATTATATATGAACACGCATTTGAATGTGGAAAGAGTATTAATACTTAATCCGGGCGATTGACATTTTTGGTCCCTTATGTTTAACCTGTGGGCGTCCGTGGTCCCCGATGTTCCCGAGTTACATTTTCAGTCCCTCGTGTTACATTTTTACTCTCTTTTAATACCTCCGTTAAGTTGAACGTTAGTTTTAACAGAAAAAACACGTGTCATGCTTACATTCCACCTCAAATTTATAAAGTATATAAAAAATAAAATTTCCAGAAAAAAAACAAAAAAATTAAGCTTGCCCTATTCCCATTCACGACCGACCCGCCTCGTTCAGACAACCCTAAAGCCACCGCCGCTGGTTTTGGAGATTCTCAGCTGCTACCCAAGACGAAAGCAGAAAATGGAGCAGCACATTAGTAAGACCGTCGAAGATCCCATGGAAGAGAATCATCCTAAGCTTGCCCATATGATCAAGAAATTTTACTGCAGCTGAGGGCCACACACACTCACACACAGACAATTGTGGCAGCCACTTCAAGCAAGCCTCTCTTACATTGGAACCTTTTTGTCCCAAACTTGTCCCCACGAAAAACACATCCACACACAAACAAAGAAAACTATACTAAAATCAGTCTTAACACATAAAAATCCTTCCCTTTTTTCCCCCTAAAAAACCCATGTTAGACTCTGAAGTTCTTGCCACTGAAAGTCTGCCCAAATTGCCAATTCGAAGGCGCAATGTTCCATGAAGTCGAGCTTCGATGATCACTGCCCTTGACCCTAAACGAAAGCGATTGGCCAACCAAGATCGAATTCAACTCCCAATTCTACCCCAATTTCGGCTCATCGCAATCCACCCACTCTTCCTTAACCCAAACCTGTACAATGTCCCATGTGTCATTTTCTGCTTTCGTCTTCCATCTCCGCTCGGCGCTCCACGTCGCCCGTCCACCGTCTTCCGTCGCCGCCCAACACACACAGAGAGAGAGAGAGAATCTCAACATTTTCTTAATTTTTTTTTGTCTAAGTTTTGTGACGAATAAAAATATTACACGTGTTCTTTTGGTTATAACTAACGGTTGAACTTAACGGAGGTACTAAAAACGAGTAAAAAATGTAACACGAGGGACTGAAAATGTAACTCCGGAACATCGGGGACCACGGACGCCCACAGGTTAAAAATAAGGGACCAAAAATGTCAATCGCCCACTTAATCCTATATATACAATTAAATGTTTGTGGTGCTCCCACGTATCCCACAATAATAATTGTAATAAAATAAATAAATATAATAAAAAGGAAGAACCACCCACTATGTTAGCTTAATTATTAACCATCACACGTCACTTATCCACTATAAATAGTTATTTATTAATATAAAATTATTACATATAATTAACACCGTGCATATTGCACGGGTACTTAATATACATGTTATATAAAAGTAAATATTGTATAGCACCTTTCAGTTTTAACATTCCGTGTGTCGAATGTGTGTGTGTGTTTTTTTTTTTGAGTCATATTGATACACACATTACGGAACGCAATTCCAAAAAGTTAACCTTCTAACCTGTGATCAAATTAACTAAAACAAACTTATCAAGTTTTGTGATTTGAGATGTACGCGAGAATTAACGTGGTTCGGGTTCTTGATCTGAACCCTACGTCCACGGAGTGAAAATTCCACTAAGAACGAACGATGAAAATTTACAGAGAGCAAAAATGATCGTGTTAACTGATCATCTATCAAAGGAACTGAGAGTATTTAAATAGCCCCGCGCTTAGCATAACTAACTCGAACTCGATCATCTAACTCCATCATCTAACTCCATCATCTAACTCGATCATCTAACTCCATGTTGGAGAAAACGTCGTTGGCAGTTGCGTCTTTATTAGTGAGAAAACTCGCACTGTATAAAACGCATCTTATCTCCTCAACGCTTTTACTCCCGCGTTATTTGAAACTCTTCAGTTATAAACGAAAGTCTGAACTGATTGTTCAAGACCGTCAGTAGATTGGGCAGATTCTTCTTCATTCTCTGATACCCCCCCGCAAGATGGATGGTAGAGGTCGATAGCAGACATCTTGACTAAAAAGCGGCGCAGGACGGGGCCGGTGAGCGCCTTGGTAAAGACATCAGCTAGTTGATGGTCCGAACGAACAGGGAGTAATCTGATGGTGCCTTGCGAGAGGTGGTGCCTGATAAAGTGGCAATCGACCTCGATGTGCTTGGACCGTTCATGGAACCTCGGGTTCGAAGCGAGCTTTAGGGCGGAATGATTGTCACAGTAAACTACAGGCACTTGACGGAGGGGAAATCCCAATTCTGTTAACAAGTGAGTAATCCATAAAATTTCTGCTACCAAGGCACCTAAGGCCCGGTATTCGGCTTCTGTGGACGATCTGGACACGGTTGCTTGTCTTTTAGCTTTCCAAGTTATCATAGAATCACCTAAAAACGTACAATAACCGGTAACAGATTTCCGAGTATCTTGGCATGTGGCCCAATCGGCATCAGAGAACCCTTTCAGCTCCATTGTTGGTTTTGAGTCCAGAAGGACACCCTGACCTGGTGATGCCTTGAGGTACCGGAGTAGGTGATGGGCTGCCTTCATGTGCCCAGTTCTCGGGGCAGAGATGAACTGGCTTAAGCGATGGACAGCAAACACAATGTCGGGCCTTGTAAATGTCAAGTAAATCAGTCGGCCAACAAGTCGCCTATACTTAAATGGGTCAGACAGTAAGTCTCCATCAGAAGCTGTGAGCTTGTCCCCCTGGCTCATGGGGGTGGACAGGGGTTTGGAGCCAAGGTACCCCGTGTCTTCGAGTAATTGCAAGGTGTATTGCCGCTGGGAGATGTAAATGCCAGCTTTACTCCGCGCCACTTCAATGCCAAGAAAGTATTTGAGGGCACCTAGATCCTTGACCTTAAAACAGGAACCGAGGAAGGCTTTAACTTTGTTGATCTGGCTGAGTGAGGGTCCTACGATGACAATGTCGTCCACATAGACTAGGAGAATAACTAGATCTTGTCCTCTGCCTCGGATGAAAAGAGTGTGATCGGCTTGAGTTTGGTGAAAGCCAAACTGCTGAACTGCTGCACTAAACTTTTTATTCCACTGGCGTGAGGATTGTTTCAGTCCGTAGATGGACTTATGCAGTTTGCATACCATCTTCCGAGGTCCAGTTCGTGGATAATTCTGATAGAAACCTTGAGGGAGTTCCATATAAACCTCCTCGGCTAAGTCTCCATTCAAGAAAGCATTACTTATATCAAGTTGCATCAGATGCCAGTCATGCTTAGCTGCGAGGGAGAGGATGATCTTTATGGTATTAGGTTTGGCCACGGGCGCAAAGGTGTCGATGAAGTCAACACCTTCTCTTTGGTCAAATCCTTTTGCAACCAAGCGGGCTTTGTACTTGATGAGCTGCCCCTCTGAATTATGCTTGAGCTTATATACCCAGCGGCTGCCCACTGCTTTCTTGCCCTCTGGAAGAGAAACCAGTGACCATGTTCCATTGTCTTCAAGGGCCCTAAACTCTTCAGTCATGGCATCGAGCCATTCCTTGCTCCTCATGGCCTCAGTACAGCTCCTAGGCTCTGTTGTGGCTGAGATCTTGGTCATGAGTGCCTTATGCTGGTTAGTGAAATTCTGATAGGAAGTAACCTTGGAAATTGGATACATGGTTGTGACTAGTTTGTGGCAATGGTAGTCTTGCAGGTATGGGGGTCTCCTCAGCTCTCTGCCTGACTTCCTCAGGGCCTGGTGGGACTGATTCTCAGGGTGAGTTTGAGCCTCAGTCTGAGGCACAGATTGATGCTGTGAGTCAGTATGATTGAGATCTGCAGAGGCTGGCTCTGGGGAGTGTTCCTCAGTATCTTCAAGTGGCTGGGCAGTCCACTCAGGGGTCTGCAGATTTCCATCCTCAACTGTGTGATCTGGAAAATGGGACCTTGGCAGAACATAGGCAGGAAAGGGATCTGCAGAACAGACTGCTCCATCTTTGAAGGGAAACTCTTCCTCCCTAAAAAGAACATCTCTGGAAAGAAAAACTTCCATGGTTTTCATGTCCATTACCTTGTAGGCTTTGACTCCACTAGGATAACCAAGGAAAACACATGCTCTTGCTCGAGCATCAAACTTCTTCCTGCCAGCTGCAAGTGTGGAAGCATAACATAGACAACCAAAAACTCTAAATACATTGAAATCTACTGGTCTTTGGTATAATAATTCATATGGGCTTTTGTTGCCCAGTTTGGTGGATGGGGTTCTATTAATAATAAAGGTAGCGGTTAGTACTGATTCAGACCAGAACTCAAGAGGTAAACCAGACCTAAAAAGGATTGACCTAGCCACATTCAACAAGTGTTGGTGCTTTCGTTCAACTATTGAGTTTTGTTGCGGAGTTTGGACGCATGAGAGATGATGAATGATACCTTTCTCTCTAAAAATCTCAGTTAAGTTGAACTCCCGGGCATTATCTGTCCTAATGACCTTAACCATGCTTTTGAACTGATTTTCTACCAAGGCTAAGAAATAGGTCATGACTTTGGGGACTTCAGATTTGTTTTTAATCATGAAAAGCCAGGTATATCGACTGTGATCATCCACAATAGTGACAAAATATTGGTGTCCTACATGTGATGGTACATGAAAAGGGCCCCATACATCGCAGTGAACAAGATCAAAGGGTGTGCATGCTACTTTGTTATCATCCGGGAAAGGTAACCTTTTTTGTTTAGCTATGGGGCAGACTTTACAGTATAAGTCTTTAGAGCTACTATCATGTCCCAAACGAGTTCTAAGTAGATCTAAAACTTTGTTAGATGGATGCCCAAGTCTATCATGCCATAGATGCAAGGAAACTTTATTAAGAAAAACAGAGCAAGAATAATCTGGAAAAGCAGAATGTTGGTCTGTCTCAAGCATGTAAAGTCCACCAATTCTCCTACCCTTGCCAATCTGTTGGAATGAATGGTCCTGCACCCAAAACTCATCAGCCTCGAATATAAATCTACACTTTAAGTCAGTGGCCAAGAGACTGACAGATAGCAAGTTGAAGTGGAATTCTGGTACCAACAGAACACCATTTAGTTTGATGAATTTATTGATGATGCATGACCCTGCCTTAGTGACCTTTATGACAGAATTATCTGGCAATATAACATTAGATTCATTTATTTCATGTATGTTTGTGAGCAGTTTTGGATTACCACACACATGTTTGGTAGCTCCTGAATCCAAGAGCCACACTTTACCATTTCCTAACAGAGGCAGGTTATGGGATAAGCAAATACCTTCACCTTTCTCACCCTGTTGCTGTAGGTCTTCACCATCTGATGAGGCATTAGGGACTGACTGGTTGATCAGAGTCTTCAAGCTCTGTAACTGAGAGGTTGTCATCTGAAGTTGTACCAAAGTCTCCCCTTTGTTAGCACCAGTTTTCCCTTGTTCTGAGAGAAATTGATTAATTCTGCCCTGTTTATACTTCATCCCTTGCTTGAATCCTGGTGGATACCCATGGATTTGATAACATGTTTCCACAGTATGACCTCTCTTGTTGCAGTGTGTGCAAAGAGGTCTTCCCTGCTCTCTTTTCTGGTTATAAGTTCCTTTCTTGCGGCTTTCTTGGTCAGCTCTCGAGACCAGCATGGCCATGGCATTGCTCTGATCTTCTGTCTTATGCATGATGCCAGGATGCATGGACCTCTGCCTCTCTTCTTGTGCCATCAGGGAGAAGATTCTACTAACTGTGGGAAGAGGATCCATGAGTAACACTTGCCCTCTGATATGTGCAAACGAGTCATTGAGCCCCATGAGAAAAGCCAGCGCATATTCTTCATTGAAGTAGGCATTCATTTCTTTAACTCCTCCGCACACACATTTGCAAGAAGGCCTGTAATTGGATAGCTCGTCCCATAAAGTTTTGAGTCTGGTGTAATAGACTGCCACACCATCAGGGCCTTGAGTAAGGTTTACCAAGTCTCTTTTCAATTGAAAGATCCTTGGTCTGTTAGTTTGACCAAACCTTTCTTTAAGGTCCTCCCACACTTCTTGAGCTGAAGAACTATAAAGGATGCTAGCCGAAATTTCCTTGGAAACTGAATTGATAATCCAAGATATCACTATATTATTGTTCCTACGCCACGCACTAACCTGATTTTGAGTGTTGGCTGGATTTTGTGTGTCAGCAATTGGTGCCTTGAGATCGCCGTTGACGAAGCCTTCTTTATTCCTTCCTATCAGCGCAATCAACATCGATCTGCTCCAAGTTGCATAGTTTTCCCCCGTCAACAGCTCATGAACTAACATTTGGCCAGAAGTGTCATTATTGCTGAGAAAGTATGGATCGTTGATCATAATTGGTGCTGAATTCGGTGGGAATGATGAACGAGGAGGTTGATTCGTGGTTTCAGAAGGTGGAGACGTCGTATCCATAGTGTTCGACAGAATTCTTGATCAAAGACTGATTCTGATTTTGATAAACGCAGCTTCAGCAGCTCTCTGATACCATATCAAGTTTTGTGATTTGAGATGTACGCGAGAATTAACGTGGTTCGGGTTCTTGATCTGAACCCTACGTCCACGGAGTGAAAATTCCACTAAGAACGAACGATGAAAATTTACAGAGAGCAAAAATGATCGTGTTAACTGATCATCTATCAAAGGAACTGAGAGTATTTAAATAGCCCCGCGCTTAGCATAACTAACTCGAACTCGATCATCTAACTCCATCATCTAACTCCATCATCTAACTCGATCATCTAACTCCATGTTGGAGAAAACGTCGTTGGCAGTTGCGTCTTTATTAGTGAGAAAACTCGCACTGTATAAAACGCATCTTATCTCCTCAACGCTTTTACTCCCGCGTTATTTGAAACTCTTCAGTTATAAACGAAAGTCTGAACTGATTGTTCAAGACCGTCAGTAGATTGGGCAGATTCTTCTTCATTCTCTGATAGATCAACTTTACTTCAACTATAATAAGAGTTGGAGTCGTAATAAAACACATTGTTATCTCACCACAAAGATCAAACACAGTCACCTAAACGCAGTATCTGTTGCAAAACGCTTGGAGACGCGAGACATTCATATCTCTTGTCTGTTCATAACAAAGATAGAGACAACGATGCTGTAATGGGACTGCGTGCCTACTCACCGGCCGTTGCATATTAAGTTCCCACCTAAAGTAAATGCAAAGCTGGTGCATCTTGTTCAAAGATTCCAACTTCGTAACATTTAATCGACATCAATTTTCACTCACTTTCAGGCTACTAACACATCTTTATTTTTCACGCCCATTCTCCTATAAATAAAGAGCACCCCCTCTCCGTCCCCACGTTAACAAGCACACACACATAGGATAGACACTACTGTTCCAAGACAAAGCTCAAACAAGAAAGTAACTAGCTAGGGTTTTCTAACAATAACAATGTCATCGATTGCGTTGAATATCATCATCCTTCTTGTAAATGCGGCTGTGTTGTACCCCGTCGAGGGCTCGCGTGCTTTTCTCGTGTTTGGCGATTCGCTTGTTGATAGCGGAAACAACAATTACTTGGCAACCCCAGCTAGGGCTGACTCACCACCATATGGTATTGATTATCCCGATCATCGCCCCACGGGGAGATTTTCCAATGGACACAATATTCCCGATCTGATCAGTATGTTGTTATCTACTACATTGTACTGCTGACAATATGTAATTATAATATCATTTATGCTTAGATTATATATAATTATTGTTCTTTCGTTTTATGTGGAACAGGCCTTGCCATAGGCGAAGAACCGACAATGCCATACTTGGATCCGAGGTTGAAAGGTCAGAATCTCTTGGTTGGAGCAAACTTTGCCTCTGCAGGGATCGGAATTCTCAACGATACTGGATTTCAATTCGTAAGGATCTTATTATTATTACTATATTATTATAATAATAATTATTGTAATAATTATTATTTGCATGGATAGATTAATATAATCAGAATGCACAAGCAATTGGAGTTCTTCGTCGAGTACCAACGTCGCCTGACGGCCATTATTGGAGAAGAAAGGACTCGAAAGCTTGTTAACAAGGCTCTCGTCCTCATTACTATCGGCGGAAACGACTTCGTCAACAACTACTTTGTAGCCCCCGTAACTGTCCGAAGGCTCGAGTACAATCTCCAAGACTTCTGCCAGTTACTCATCTCTCAGCTAAAGAACATCTTACAGGTATGTGTAATCAATCACCTCTCAATGAACTACGGAAATCTACAATGTACCTCATTAATTAAACGTAGTATTGTTATCCCCCATCACATAATTAAAGCCAAACATTTTAATATTATTTATCATGAAGGTTTATATATCTTCCCTTCCATTCTTAGAACTATTTATACTAAATCCGGCATTATTTTAGCGGCAATCTTTTAGTACTAGGCCATAATGTATACATACATACATACAAATGTAGAGGCTCTACGAACTTGGTGCTCGAAGGGTTTTGGTGACGGGGATCGGGCCAATAGGGTGCGTGCCGGCGGAAAGAGCGACCCGGAGTCCCAACGGAGAATGCGCGGAGGAGCCGCAGCAGGCGAACGAGATATACAACCCACTCTTAGTGAAGATGGTTAATGAGCTGAACCAACAGCTCGGCGATAACAACACTTTCATAGCAGTGAATGCGGTGGACAAGCAGAACGACCTCATACACAACCCGCAGGCCTACGGCTTCGTCACTTCTAAAGTCGCGTGTTGCGGGCAAGGGCCATACAATGGGATAGGGCTGTGCACGGTGGCTTCAACCCTATGCTTGAACAGGAGCGCGTACGTTTGGTGGGATTCTTTCCATCCTACTGAGAGGGCTAATAAGATCATCGTCGAGACCATACTAAATGGCGGTGAGGAGTACATGTCTCCCATGAACCTTAGCACCCTCTTGATGTTGGACTCCTTGGTGGTTTGATTTAGTTTGATTTGAAGCTGCCAAGGGGTTTCGAGAAATAATATATATATATATATATATATATATATATATATACACACATATGTGTGTGTGTCCATTTGGTATTTCAGTGTATTTTGCTTAAAGACTAATTTTGAAGGACCTTTGAAAATGAATTACTAATTATGCGGTTTAAGTTGCTACGATTGTGATTGGTTCATGGGACTTGGACGGTGAAAAGAAGATGCAAGAAACAGAAAATACAGTAAACAACGTATTAAATAATACTCTATAAGTTAATAAACCCTCGAAAATAATAAAATCTCCTAGACTCGAATTGGGCCTCTGTAAGACGTCATCAAATACGATAAGATAATAAGATAGTTTTTTGATAAATTACCTTACAAGTATTATGTCCTATCTGTCGGGAATTACGATCAATCTTAGACTTTCGACAAGTCGATAAACAGTAATTAAGACTAGAGAAATTTTACGTGGTTCGGATTCGGTATGAATCCTACATTCACGGGAGAATGCTTCACTTGTATTGTTAGTTCAGAGATTACACACTCACTCTATTGATCTTTCTCCCTTGACTACAAGATAAAAACCCGGAGTATTATCTCTATTTCTTTTCACTTGATACAAGATAATGAATAATAAGGAATGAGTACACTTCATATTAAGAAAAATAACGTTCAAACCACGTTCATTTGGTTTTTCTCCACTTAGACAGTTTCCATTGTTAGGGATGTGCCCTCGGAATGCCATTCAAGTATGACATGAATAGGGGACGTATTTAATTGATGTATTATTCGCTCTATATTTGAATATTTGTATTTAATATTTTAATATGTGGATTAAATGTTTTATTTGTTTTTGTTGGGGATATGCCCTCATGCCATTCGAGGATGTAATAAATATGGTATAAATGTAACGTGTTATTCACTTTATAATATTTGAATATTGTATTCGAATAATTAACTATGGAATAAATGTTTTATTTGATTCTACAATTTATTCCTTTATAGGCATATTATTTATTTATCATTAGTTCTTGTTTGGCATCCAGTAAGACGGTAATAGATAAATTCCAAATATAACGAGTTTAGTCAACGATTCTCATGGGATGAGAGAGGGACACCGTTGAGCTACTATTCTCCGATATTAAATTTGTCCATAAGTTTTAAACTTCAGTAGGGTGACTGGATATCGATCATGACTTATTTGTTGACGACTCCTAAATGGTTGTGTCAACCGTTCACTTTGGAAGTGGGAGGTCGTAACGTTGATGTGAGTTAAATCGGGTTAACTTATATTTGGACACGACTCGTAATCGGCGATCTAATGGCTAATTACTCGCTGAGTGTCAATGATCGATCGATTGATTATAGTAGTATATGTAGACCTTGGACCCAATGGTCGTTGGCAGAGTTGGCTTTGGGATCCTGACTTGTCACTAGTTTGCTAGGCCCTCCTTGTTCGAGGAAGAACATGGGTCAGTGGCGACATGCGGTCTTGACAATGAAGTGCAACTGTTGGGCATTGACAGTCGTGAGGGATTCACAACCTCGCAAGTAATCGAGGTATACGTCCTATGTATATTCGGGGGACACGAAATTATGAAATCTCTGATCAGAGTAATAAACTAACTCACGTGGGACGTGTAGTAGTTTGGTAATTTTGTCGTCACGAATTTGTCATAGTGTCGGGTTAGTGAGTTTGACATGTCCATGGCTCTCACTCGAGCGGGACATACGTGAAGGGTCTATACGTAGTACGACGATCTATAGTCGATTCGTAAAATACGAAGATCGTACTCAACAAGGGATCTATTCGGTACCGAGAGATTGGCCAGGTGCTTACCAAATTCTTGAATTTCTCCCTTGCCGGGTTGAGATGAACAAAAAGAGTCGGGCTTAAAAAGGACACTGAGACCGTATCTGATAAAGAGAGATGTATATTTATTTAACGGACTTGGAGACGTTAATAAAATGTCAAAGTATGAGTTTTAGAAACTATAATTTCATGGACTTGTATTCCCGGAACGAAACGACGGAGAACGGACCGAAAAAAAAAATTTAAACTTCCGCTGCGTCCGGGATTAGATCTCGGGACACCCGGGGTTCCCCAATAGTATTAACATTACATTCCATCTAGGCACATTATTTATTTACGATCAGTTCTTACTGTGCATCCGATAAGAAGGTAAATAAATAAAACCTAAATATTGCAAGTTTAGTCACCGATTCTCATGGAATGAGAGAGGGGCACTGGTGAGCTATTAATCTCGAATATTAAATTTGTCCATAAGTGTCAGGTTCTAGTCCGGTGCTGGATGCCGATCACGACCTATTTGTTGATGACTCCTCTTCGAATTTTTTTTAGTTTTATTTATAGTTAAAAAATTCGTAGTTAAAATAATGCTTAAGTATTTAATTAAAATCAATAGGATAAGTTATAACTTATACATCAAAATTAACACATAAAATTGGGAGAGCAGTTATACTTTAGCACGCTCTCCCCCTTAATAAAATAGATAGATGGTGCAGGCCTGATAAAATTTATTAATTGATTTGGTCGGTCAATTGACAAATCTAATTTTAGTTTTATAATTTTCAAAAATAAAAATATTTCTTCATGAGTTAATAACCGTTAATTTATTCTACATTAAAAAATATTAATTAAAAATATTACGCCACGTTAATAATAATTATGTATTTATTTTCTTAGTATAATGCCTAATCTTTTTGTAAATAACAATAACCAACAACCAATCAATTTTAATTTATTGCAAACACACGGGGTGTGTTAAAAATACTAGTATAAATAATTATACCATGGCCGGCCAGATCTTGGACCGCCGGCCAGTACATCGAACCGTTTGAAGACATATATGAAAGCAAAGTGCTCCCATACGCGCTATAGGATCGATAATTTCATGAAGTCGATTAACTAACTATCCGTAGTTATTCCACGTTCGGATAAGCACAACTATTAATTAATTCAAACAAACTGTTACACCCTTGAGTGCCGTCATCAGCTCGTTCATGGCCGAGCTATAGAAGTAGCGATGATGTGCGGGTCCAAGGTGCATTAGTTGGCGGGGGACAACACTTGGACGATTTCTACCCGAAGACGCATGGCAGGATCCGGCGAGGTAACGAGGGACTCGGCAGGAGCCGGCGAGGTCGACACGGTGGCCGGCAAGGCAGGTGGCCTGGCCGGGCTGCGCGCTCACACTGGGCGCGGGGCTGTGCGAGGGGTGCGCGCACACAGGCGCGGGGCTGTTGGGGCAGCGCGCGCACATCGTGGGCGCATCGGGCTAAGGGCGTGCGGGAGTTCTCGGCAGGGTGTGCGAGAGCTGGCGCGCATGGGACTTAGGCAATGTGCGAGACTTCTCGGCAGGGTCTGTGCGAGGCGGGGGCAGCGCGCGCACATGTGCGGCACGCGGTGCGGCACCAAGGCAGGCCAGCGCGCGCAGGAGGCGCGCGCGCATGCGGGCTAGCGCGGACGCTGAGGTCCAGCGATGGCAGCAACGGCGGACGGTGGTCCGACGGGCGAAGGCGTGCGAGTCTAAGGCACGGAGTTGATGTTTCAACACTTAGACGAGATTCGATGTTCAGGAGGCCCCTTAGAACGCTGAGGTTCAAGACGGTGATCATCGGAACGACGAGGCCGAGCCGGGCACGGCGCGGCCAACTTGGGCGCAGAATGGGTCGGACCATGGGTCGGGTCGGATCGGTCGGGCCGGGTCAGAACGGAGCGGGTCGGACCGGGTCAAGACGGAGCGGGTCGGATCGGGTCGGGCCAGACCACGTGGGCCGTGGCCGGACCGCGACCAGGCCGGGTAGACGGCTGCGACGACGGGGGTCGGCGGCGGCGCTTAGGTGACGACGGCTGAGCTAGGACGGCGAGGCTGGACTTGGTCCACGCGAGGTGGGCCAGGCGGGTGTGCAACGTGGTGCGCGCAGCAGGCGCGGGTGCGCGTGGGGCTGCGAGCCAAGGGTGCGGGCGATGCGAGCGGCGGCACGCTGAGTCCGTGGGCTGCGAAGAAACTTCCTAAGGGAGTTTGAATTGGCCCAAGATTTGGTAAAGATTCTCACCTTGCTTAGGGAAGAAGACTTACCATAATTAGGGAGATCTTTAAGGAAAGATTTGGGAGATCTTGAGGAGGGCTCTTACCAATTCAAAGGAGGCTAAGGCTTATAAATAGAGCCTTATTTCGAGCTGCCAATAAGGAGATTTGGGGGCAGAATTTCGAGAGTCTTGAGAGGGGATTTTCGAGTGCACACCCAAGTCACTACATCGAGTCTTTGGGGAAAGATTCGAAGGGGTCGCGTTGAGGCATTCACGAGCGAGTTAGGCGAGTGATTAAGATCCCAAGGGACACTTAGGATAACCGTGTTAGTAGCTTCGTAGGGTAGCGAGGTGAGGCCGAGGTCTGTTCGGTTCCACACGGGTTTGAGTTTTCCTATCGTGTACGTTTTGTTCGCTGAGGAATAAAACGGGGCTAAGTCGAGGAGCGAACCTCGGCGAGTCCCCTTAAATTACGTTGTCTTGTTTATCTTCCGCTAGGGCTGTAAATGAGCCGAGCTCGAGCCGAGCTCGGCTCATTTTCTGGGCTCGAGCTCGAGCTCGAGCCCTTACAGCTGAGCTCGAGCTCGAGCTCGTCGAGCTTTTCAGCTCACGGCTCGAGCTCGAGCTCATTTGCAGCCTGATGAGCTCGAACTCGAGCTCGAGCTCACGAAGCTCATCGAGCTCGAGCTCGAGCTCGAGCTCATTAATAAAAAAAAAAATTAAATTAATAAAAATAATATAAATTAATATAAAAATACAAAAAAATATAATTTTTTTTAAAAAATCGAGATTTTTAATAAAAAATTAGTAAAAATAATATAAATTAATATAAATTTTTTAAAATATCGATTTTTTTTTAAAAAATAAAGAATAATATAAATTATTATTAAAATATAAAAATATAAAAAATTAAAAAAAAATGAAAAAGCTCGCGAGCCTGTTCACGAGCTCGCGAGCCACTATGTTTGGGCTCAAGCTCGAGCTCGACTTAAATGAGCTCGAGCTCGAGCTCAACATAAATGAGCTCGAGCTCATTTTTGTCGAGCTTGAGCCGAGCTTTTATCGAGCCGGCTCGTCGAGCTCACGAGCCGGCTCGGCTCATCTTTCACCCCTAATCTTCCGCTTTACAAAGCAGGGCGGCGTGCGTGAGAGGCTGATCGTTACCAAGTCGAAACGCGCGCGAGGCGGATCGATTTGGCACGAGCCGATTGTGAAGGCGCGGCTACGAGGATAGTTTCGGAAAAAATTGTCTAAGTACCGGATTCGCAACACAAACTATGCTCAAAATAAAATCATCCATGCCAATGGAATGGTGCAACATGAACCAAGAAAATAATTCATTACAAGACATGAAGAAAAAACCAACGTAGGTTCTTTGATCGTAGGGCAAAAGGCTCTATTCTAATCCAGTCAAGAGAAGTTGAAAGTCGTCGCCGTGCTCACAACTCCAATAAAGACTACAAGCACAATTATCATCATCGACGGTGATGAAACACTACCAAGAGATTGATTTGATTTTGACTTTGCGTTGACCACCGGTCTAATCCCGGGATTTGGACTTGGACCTAATGGAAACCTCGGAGGAGAAGACGGCGCATCCACGACTACCACTGCTACAGCTTTTGATGAAGCTTATGAATAAAAACAAGATTATTATTGTTTGTAGCGGGTATACTTGTTGTATAGGATATATATAATTTAGAACGAGAATATATGAAATAAAATAATTTGTACCTTTTGGACTTTGAGAAGGAGATGAACTCGAACCTTGGCTGTGACCGCCATGACCATGGGCGTAAGGAGAAGGAGAAGGTGCGCCATAATGAATCGGAGGTAGAGGCGGCCTAAACAATACAGGGCCTGTAAATCAGATGAGAAAATAAATTTTAAATTATAATGTCTTCGTTAATGAATTACGAAATCATTTATCAATAGAAAGTACCTGGAGCTGGTAAAGGAACACCAGAAGCTGCCATGAAATAAAGTGTAAGAAAGAACAGAATTAGAACGAGAGAAACCCTAAAAAAGCAATGATAGAAAAGACATCGTATGTGTTAGCTGCGTATTTCATGTACCTTTGCATTGCATAGGCACAGAAGTTCGACATGCTCTTGGTAATGAAATGGCCAAGGTTCTGTTAACGAAGGGTATAGTGATGGGAACATTGCCCGTTACTATGAGACAAGTACAGTCCATACTATCAGTCATCGTAGATTTCAACGAATCGCAGCACCGTTTCGTCGCTGAGCTGCTACTCCCCGTGAGGTAGCTGAAGCAAGGTGAGAGTTTGCTTATCACTGAGCTCGTGCAGGCCGTCGTGATTTGAGCGGAAGAACATGTTATTATTGTAAGCATAACTGCGAGTATTGTAGTGGCAATTAATGAAGGGGATGTCATGGTTTTGATCGAATTAGGGTTTTCGATGTTAATATTTGTGAATTGTTAGGTTGCTCGAAAAGCTTTTGTTTCTCTTATGAATCAACATAGATTAAGCAGTACACATGTATATTTATAATTGGGAAAAAAATACTACATATTCTATGTACTGTAACAATTTCAATGTGTAGGCCAACAACGAAAACGGACCTGTTTTCTTGTGACTCAGACACAACGGGGTCTTTTCTGCCCTTTGAAATCACTTTTGTACAAATCAAACCCACTAATAACAATCTTCAGAAACTTCAATTTCAAGCCAAGAACAACTTCTAAAATTCTCACCCTCCAATATGTCCTAGCTCGTTCGAAAGATCCAGAAGAAAATGAGTTGATCATGGGCCTCGTCGGGACAAGACTATTACTAATCATCCTTAAGGTCATCGTAGTACTTTTCTCGAACAAAGCAATTGGGCCAAGCTTGCGCGACGACTTTAGTGGGCTTATCCGCATGAACAAATCACTTGTTTATAAGATTAGAAAACATATATTTTTATCTTGATATAATAAAGTTGGTTCTTGGGATGATAATTATGACGTAACGGTTGTACGACCGTTCAGTTTTCAGTAGAGACTATATTAAGATAAGAATAAAGACCAGGCTAAATTAAAAATGGAGCTAGGAAGGGTGTTCGTTGGGTACAAACCGAACCGAACCGAACCGAAATTTCGGTATCCCCCATTTCCAAAACCGAATACCGAACCGAATTTCTCGGTTCGGTATTCGGTTATTACCGAAATTTTTTCGGTTAATTCGGTTTACCGAATTTTCAATAAAAAAATTTTTAATTATATTTAATTAATATATATAATTTATTATAATTTTTTTCGGTTTATATAAAAAGTTATATTTAAATATATATATTAATTTAAATATTACTGAAAATTCGTTTTTTAATATATAATTTAATAAAATATAGTTATATTTTTATTATTAATAAAATATAATATGTTTTAATTTTAAAATTTCGGTAATTCGGTATACCGAAATACCGAAAATCCAAAACCTATACCGAACCGAATTACCGAAATTTTTTTTTTAATAACCGAATACCGAACCGAATTTTTCGGTTCGGTTCGGTTTTGTACCGAATTTTCGGTTTTTTCGGTTATTCGGTTCGGTTAACCGAATAACGCACACCTTGAAAAAGACTAGATTATGTAATACATCGATCCACCTTGATTAAGCTTACAAAGGTTTCCAATTCAAATTCAAAAGAACGGACTGGTTTTAAGTGATTCGCAAGAGGCAAATCAATATACCAAGAACTTGATGTGCCGTAAGGCGCTGTTGGGGTCGAGATTGAGCATATTCGTTAACAGGTCCTTTGCTTGGTCATAAACCTTAGGCAAGAGTCTCCTGGAATTTATCTTAATATTTTGATTTCTTCGTATTGGACATTTATACCAACTGATTTTGAAATTATACCAGAAATTGTAGAAATTATACCATCTGTTTTGGTTATCGTACCAGTAATTAACGTTATTATAATTTTATACAGCAAAATTTGACATTTATACCAACTGATTTTGAAATTATACCAGAAATTGTAGAAATTATACCATCTGTTTTGGTTATCGTACCAGTAAATAACGTTATTATAATTTTATACGGTGAAATTAGACATTTATACCAACTGATTTTGAAATTATACCAAAAATTGTAGAAATTATACCAACTGTTGTCGTAATTATACCAACATTTGTACACTACACCAGTTGGTATAATAATGATAACAGTTGGTATAATTAGAATAATAGTTGGTATAATAATCAAAGCAGTTGGTTAATTAACGTTATTATAATTTTATACAGCGAAATTGGACATTTATACCAACTGATTTTGAAATTATACGAGAAATTGTGGAAATTATACCATCTGTTTTGCTTATCATACCAATAAATAACGTTATTATAATTTTATACAGCGAAATTGCACATTTATACCAACTGATTTTGAAATTATACCAGAAATTGTAGAAATTATACCAACTGTTGTCATAATTATATCAACCGAATTATACACTATATCAGTTGGTATAATTAGGATAACAGTTGGTATAATAATCAAATCAGTTGGTATAATGTCCAATTTAATTTCAGGAAAGAGTATTTTCGTCCGTTCACTGTTTAGGGTATTAATTACACATCTTTTTCGCAGAGAAAGATTTTTTGTGATAAGGAAGTTTAAAACTCGAAAGGTATTGATAACGAATTTACCCTTTTATATTTCGTTGATTGATTGATTGTGGGGAATTTCTACAAGTGTGATTTCCCAACACTCTTTGACTCTATTACCTAATCGAGGCCAAAGCCCTTTTATTTGTTAATATCCAATCTAACGTATAATGTTACTAGGCATCGTAAATGGGCCCATATCACGGTGCCATTAACTGAGATACCAGGACATTGGGCTTCAGACAATGATTAATGAACCTTCTTTTTCAGCCCCCAAGTATAAAAGAAGAGGAAAACACAAGGAAATAATAAACTAAATGAATGGTGAAGTTGACCAAACATGAAAACATGGATCAGCACACTTCATGATTTAGACATGTGATGTTCCATGTTGCACATTTCATGTTCGCCGCTTGCATGACATATATGGACTTCACTGCTTTTGCTTTATTACCAAATAGATAATATACCAACCACCACATCTTAAAAGAAGTATACGTATACATATATATATGTGTGTGTCTAGAAGAGAAGAGTACTAGCCTCCATTCCATTTCTAGCAGTACTTGTTTGGCTTTGGCATTCATGAACAATATATAATGCTGCAAAACTTTTCTTTTTTCGTGTATTAATAATAAAGTTGAATCGAAAATAAATCACTAGTCCTATCCAGATATGGGGTTTATCGTTACACGACAATATGGGGTCGTCAATCACATCACAACTACATACAAAATTTTCCCTTTGGAGATATATTTCATGTTTTTCAAGATTGCGTGTGTTTCACTAAACAATTGTGTTTGCTGATACTGGCCTAATCCATATATATATGACTTTATTATATATAGCTAGTGGTATGGCAACTTTAGCCAATCAGATTCAAGTTGTGGCCTTTGGATATATAGGATTTCGGATACGGTAATAGATTCGACAGGCAACTTATGTTGTTTACCCTGGTTAGTAATTTGACTCAATTCCACGAGCAAATGTAGTAACTTGCACTTAAACAATTCCCAAAGGGAAAGACTCCACAAAATATCCGTCCCAAAGATTTCGACTGATTGGTAATAATTTTTTTTATTTTCTTATAATTAAAACTGTTCGATGGCATATCGGTCTTGATGAAGTTCGCCGTAAAAATAATTCGATGGCTAGTCCTTCGAAATATATGTTTATTTCATTGCTAGTGTTACGTGGGTAATCATCAATATGTGTCACAAATGATATTTCTTTAATTAATCATCGGTGAATCTACAGAAAAATACTCATTTATATAAAAAATTTGCAAGTCAGTACCCCTGTCAGAAAATATTTTTTATGAGTACTCATTCGATTGTGTGTACCATTTTTCCAGTCTTGACGTACCTTTTTATATGTGTATTACGTACCACATCACGCGTTTATATGGTACCCACATATGGTACCTATATACGTTCTATATGGTACCTTAATGTGTTATATGATGTACCATTTTCTCACTGTACTATGTACCACAATACGTTTCTCTATGGTATCTAAATGTGTTCTATGACGTACTTGCGGCGGAACAGGTACCAATGTGCAAAAAATTTATCCGAATATGTACCTACATATGAAAAAATCTGACCGGATACTGACTTGCGAATTTTTTATATAAATGAGTATTTTTCTGTAGATTCCCCTTAATCATCCAAATAAATATTATTAATAATAATCCTGCATTAAAAGACAACAGCTGCGAGCGATCTAGAGCGGCTTTGGTTTTTCTCTCGTCTCGTCCGTTTCTTAACTTTGAAGGATTGGGTTATTTGCGGTGGACAAATAAATTCCTATATAATAATAAAGAGATACATTATTTTATGATGATCCTAATCTTCTGAAGTGAAATGCACTTAAGCAGATTACAACGTATCAAGGCACTAGCTCTGTCACGTATACATATGTTCTTGTCCTTGTATATGCTTCTATTTGTACTATCCTTCTATTCAACATCATATAGCTTTTAGGTGAATATTATTCAACATGATATAGAGCTCATGGACTACAGAGCTCTTGGGTAGGAATCATCATCACGTACACACACTTAAGATAATTACACGCCTAAAGTTAGATAATAAAAGAATCAGTCTAGACATGATGACCATGTTGGAACTATAATAAGTAAAATTTAAAAATGATACACTCCGTATAAGGTTAAGCTTACTCACTTAACAAATCAAGAATAAATATGACCGCCAAAATATGGAGAGTTCTTGCCTATCCCAATGGGTCTCCTCAATGAACAAAACATGCTAGTTAGGGTTAATAAAATACATCTTAATTATGTTTCTTACGCGTGTAATTTATTCCGGTAACCCCGCAGCGTATATTAAACATACCCAGATCATAGAACTCGTCTAATTCTTCGAAATTAAACTTTACAGTTAAAAATCTTATGGTGTTCACATTATGTGAGCACCTTATGTATACACCTAATTTGTGCCACATCAACATACCAAATCAGCATAGAAGGTGATGTAGCACTGATTGATACCCTTTACGTGGATGTCGTTAACACCTCCTATGCTTGGCATGTTGATGTGGCACCGAACATGCCACATCAATTAATGTCACATATCATCTTATGTCGATGTGGCCAAGAATCAGTGCCACATCAACAAGTGCCGACGTAAGTTGTTCACGTAAGGTGAGCACGATAAAATTCCTCATATTATGTTACTTTGTAAGTGTTGATATTCGAGATATATAATAAAAGCTTTACAAGTTAAATAATATTGCGAAGGTATCAGAATTCGGATTAAAAAATAAATAGTTCGTAGTATTGGGATTATGCTACGAAGCATTTCAAGAATTAACACCGCATTACATTAATTGATCTGCCAATCATCGGTATAGAATGCATTACCCTAATATTACCATATACCTATCTACTAATATCATCGTCACGATCATAGTACTATTTCAAAGAGTACTTTGTTGACATGGGAATCCATTGTCTCAGGGCGACAATGAGCTGAATAGTAGAAGCTTCTAGCTACTGTAAGAAAGCTTTGCTTGATATCAGAATTCAAATCATCTTTGGTGAGCACTAACTTCACCAACTCTTGCATTTCTGATTTGATTTGGCAATTAATTTTTATGCCTCCCTTGTCAGCTATGCACCCATTGCCTTCATCAATAGCCTGTTTGTTCATATTCAAGGAAAAAAAAAAGAATTAAATAAATACTAAGGATATAGTTTTCTTTTTAGGTATGAGATCAAATCAACATTCCCAAAGAAGACCTTCAACCTATGGGGGCCGAAGTGATATCATATCATGGAAAAATATACGTTTTGTGAGTATGAAGCAAGAAAGAAAAAAGGACTTTAATCTCATCGTAAAAATTAAAGTCAAATGCCCCTAGAATAATTAGTTAAAAAGCAAAAATAATAAATTTTGATCACTATTTATCTCGCGATTTCGGATCACGCAAAAATAAGTCATTGACTTTATATATCGTGACTCATTAAGTCAGCGACTATACTTCCCACTTATCTACACAGACCCAAATTCGAAAACTGGTGTAAAATTTTGACCCTTCTTAACTTTCATTATCAACATTGACAGAACGGAAAAACCTGAACATTTGGAAATTATATACGTAGAAAATAATCAAATATACTTTTTCACGGGGTAAAATTTAATTTCCCAAGGCCCAAATTACCCACATACTAATTGTAGAAAACTCTGCATCTGGTCTATCTGTTTGTTAGATATGATTAAAATCTCAGGTTCATTTAGATAAAATTTTCTCGATCGCATAACATAATTTAATATAAATATATTAACAAATCATGAAACATGCAATGTGACTAACCTTTTTGTTGTTTTGAAACGAACGAAGCCGATGGCAGACTCTATTGGTCAGTGTCAACAGTTGCTCATATTTTGGATGAGAAGAAGAAAATAATAAATCCTCAGTTTTATATCCACCGCATAGATTTAGCGTTCTGACGAAAAGCTCTGCGTTTCCTTCACCACCAGCGCCTTCGCTTTGTTCCCATGTCCTTAGCCATTTTAGCCACTGAAATATAATATATTTATAGTATGTATGATGCATGAAAATAAATGAATTGATATATGCTGGGCTTAATTAGTAAAAAATTATTACCGAATGATTGAGTTTCTGATGAATATCTGTGCCGTAGGCCAACAGAATATCCAATGAGAGCTGATCCAAAGTTCTTACCAAAGTCCCCACTAGGCTGATTCTTGTTTTGTACCTACGATTGGAGCTAATTAATAATAGAGGAAAAATATATAAATTTTTCGCTTGCTATTGAAGATTTTGGGACATATCTTAAAATGATAACTCGAAAATGAAAAAGTAAAAAATAATCGATTACCTGACTCCATTGGTGTATTTAAGGATGCTTCCATGTTCGAATTCTCTGACAAATTCGCGTTTCTTCGCTCTTGAGCCGCCAATTCTTTTAAAATGCGACTCTATGGTCTCCACTAAAATCGCTGTTTGTGCCCACGCAATTCGCTGGCGCGATTTCTCTGGCTCAAATACATTTGCGGCAGCCAAGTAATATCCTCTCAATAAACTCGCCATACTTAATCGAAACTCCCCAAGATCGAAATTTCTGTACCATCTATCACCAATAATAAAAAAAAACTAAAATAAGTTTTATCGATTTACCAGCGATTTAATTTAAAATGTTAAATTACGTGAAATAATATAAAATATGCCACACTTTTGAATGCTTTTCCACTCCATCTGATGAAAAGCTTGGCAATTGTTGTAGTCCAATTTTGCGAGCTCGAGGTAGATACTATTGTTCACATATGGCATCCTGCGAATAATCCAAAATCTCAAAGGATTTATATGCTATTTTGTTCGTAAATAATAAATATAGAGATTTTTTTTAATAAACTATATTTACGAAGAATATGATAAGCATGAGATCGAACTAATTATAACTCTCGCACATCGGCACCAATTAATCTATAATACGCAAAATTACAATTCCTAACAAGCCAAGAAAAATTTCGAATAAAAGACAAACAATTCATTTTCTAATTAATGTTATTTCAGAGAACTGAAGAAGTAAGTAAATTAATTAACATAAACGTCGGGTTCTTTCAGGTCAAAGATGTGTTTAAGCAAGCTTGGGCCGATGATGCTTTAGCTTGTCCACATCAGAGCACTACTTCAATTTCAAATACTAATGTAGAAACAATATCTATATACACGTATACGAACAAAATCAAATATGATGAAGAGATAAACTTTTTTTGCGGCTTTCTGCTGACCATTTATTTGGACTGATAGGCTTAGAAAAGATTAATTCATTTATCTTTCTCCGTGTTTCTTTTTCTATTCTAGTGATTTTTACAGCCTTACTCTACCCCCTTGCAGGTTTGACTACTGTTTTAAACCCTTTATGATTCAAGAGTTGAAAATATCATCCATTGACATAACATCATGATCCCACCACACCCACTGTCTCGTTTTCATAATTTAAAATTCTTTAATATTAACATATACTATATATCACAAAATTAAATTAAAAAATGTCACCTGTACAAGGTCTTGCCTATCCAAACATCACCTTCTCCTCCATACTGTTCCAGATAATATCTCGCTTCGAGCCTAGGTAAGCTACCATACCATGGCACGTCAAGTGCATATCCCACCTGCCATTTATTTTTATTTATTGATTTGTTATTTGAAGGCTATATAAATTATACACGATTAATTACCTCGACCCACACGATTACATTCATACTTGTAATGACTAAAAATAAATTAAAAAAAAAATTCATCATAATCGAGCATAATGCCAAAGGTAAACTGAAATATGAAATGTGAAGTGCACACACGATTCCTTTGTATTTGGTGGCCGTGGACACTATGCTACAGCACATCCATTTTGTAAAAATCCCAAAATTTGATATAAATTTGTGTGTGCGTGTGGTAAGGACAGCACTTACAAACACTAGTTGAAGTTTAAGTCATATGTAGACGTACTATTACTTCAAGTTGGGATAAAATGTGCTCTCTTCATCAATCAGTCGTGTCTAGCTTTAAAGTGGCAGCCGATATTAAATACGTGATTCCATTTTTTAAAAAATAAAATAAGATAAACAAATAATCGAAAGGTGGCGGACGACTTTTTCAGGGCGTGCATCAAAGTAAAAGACCACTTTATATTCTTGTAACAGAAAAAAATATATAAAGTAAAAGAAGAGATAAACGAACAGTTTCTTGATTTCGAAAATGCGAAGGCACTTTATTTTTATTAGTATTACCTCTCCTGGGAGATCTTTGGTAATAATCCACTTATCAAGAAGCTCATTCCTAGCTCGTTTTTCTTGCAAGAAAGTGGCTGAGAATTTGCTGGCTTTTGCTAATATATCTTCGCCGGGAAACATAAGCTGCGAAGCTCTATATAGATTGTACATTCCAGTGACTGCCTGGTTAGATTGCCCGGCGAAGCAGAAGAATTCGCCGCCCTTCTCAAAATGATTGAACACATCTACACATATATTATTTTGACAGCATACGTACGGTTTTAGAAACATAGCAAGTACGAATCTTGTACTTAGTACTACTATATAGTACGTGTGGAGTTTCGTGCATTCATATAATTAATCTGTGTGCTTCTTTAACATTTACTATGTGGGGACATTGTTAAAAAATGTAAGAGTCTGAATTAATTTATTATTTATTTACCTGGAGAAACATCGTAGCCATGCAATCTCAGGAGCCTAAACCCCATTGCTGTGTCATCAACGTCTTGAACCTCGGAGTTTCTTGCCCAGCAGATTCCTTTATTGGTCCACAACCTGAAATAATATATATTAATTTAACCTCCACCATCAGTATTTACAATAATTGCATGTATGCATAGGCATATAAATAAGTAATTAAGTACCTGTGAACATAAGCAATACATTCTTCAATTTCAGTTTGAAAATACCGAGAAATTCCAAGCCTTTGGAGCCTATCTACTGCCCATATGCGCTCAAACAAGTCCACAGGATACACATTTGGAACTTAAAAACATAAACATATATATCATCGTCATGTTTCTTTCCTCAACAGTAAATTATGTTATTAAATTTAAATTTGTTAAATTAATTTTATACCAAAAACAAGAACAATAATAATAATTACCTCCACCATTGAACTTGTGGACGATCTTCGAAAGATACTTGAAGCAATTATCATCTTTAGTCTGCTGTAGGGCAAAGGCAGTTGAAGATGGGGAGAAAAGAAAAGATCCATCAGAAGATTGCAACTTTAAAAGCTTTTCCCAATTGAGTTCTGACATTCCTTCTAAGCTGTGTAATAGTGTTGTCGGCACGTGGTGCATTATGTCCCTTGGTATCCTATACACACACACACACACACCACATATAAGGGTTCTCTTACAATATAAATAAGGTCACTACAATTATTACACACACGCAAATATATATGTAATGTATACATGACATGCCTTTTGAGCTTTAAATCTCTTTTTTCATTGATATCTTTCAAGGCCGGGGAATCATATGGGATCTCTATGTCCAACTTTTTTGCTATCTCGATAAGTGATGGAAGTGCCACTTCGAATCCAATCGGCATGTGCTCTTCGTTCTCATCCTCAAGCTTGTTCATATTTTCTTTTATGAACTTGATCCCTACAACCAAAAATAAATCATATATACATAGAAAACAAATATCCCAACAAGTAACAAATAAAGGTAGAGTTGTAAAAGCTACATATACATATACATACGTACCTTTGTTGGTTTGGCGAGGGTGTAAGTTCCATGATTTCAACGCAACAACGCAGCCAAGAGTGTTTAATATTCGATCGTATATAGAGAAGCAAGTAGAATCTCCCCACGAGCCATCTTCGAGTTGGTTTTTCGAAATCCATTCGAGGCTCGAAAGGAATTGTGGGCCACCACCGCCGTTGATATCTTCAATGAGTGCAACCCATGCCGTATCGTACGGTGACAAACTAATCTCACCATCGTCTATAGATTTCAACATTGACCGAATAGTGTCCACTAGTCTTGATAAGACCACCTCCTTCTTTAATTCCAAATGTATAAACAAATTAGAAAATAACCTTTCTTTCAACTGTTATTATTAGTTGTTCAATTTAGAATAATGTTATTTTCCACCTTATGCACATCCTTTTCGGTGTCACCCTCCACGAAATCTTGCCAATTTATGACGGGCGGCAAACCATTCCGATGAATCACATCCATATAGTCTGCATCAAAAGGAATTTCCTTAAAATAAGAAGGGTTTTATGATGGAAAGACTATCTTGGTAAATTAATTAATTAATTACCATGTGTACGAGGTCTTGATATGGCGAAGCAAGGGACTGATGAAGAGCTAGAGGGAACGGGTAATGACGACAAAAATTGGAACAAACCTGCAATTTATATGAAATCATAATCGATGCAAAGCTTCGGAATACTCGTGTAGCTTAAGTACAAGAGAAAAAACAAAAAACAAAACATCACTCCATTTATAAAAAGTTAAAAGAAAGTGCCATGGACTGCCTTGCTAATGTACTCTTTCCTCTCTACGCTTCAAGCCAATCATGAAAACAAAAAAGGCTGTCTTCACTCTTTTTATCCATTTCAAGGAAATCCACAAACACCCATAAGCGACAAGATTATAAAAAAAGAAAAAAAAAATGAGAGTGAAAGCGGAGAAGAAAAAGAGAAGAAGTTTCAGTATTTATGTGCATAGATGTTCATGTTGTACTAATTATCTTACCACCACCGCCTCGAGAAAACACAGATGTAAAACCACCGTGAAACATGGTGGGTGGTTGAAGGAGATAAGTCATATTGATCGGAGCCTCTTCTTCTTGTATATATATAATAGTTGTGTTTTTTGTTTAGTTTTTTTTGTAGAAGTATATGATAATTGTAAGAAAAGAGAGCGAGTTAAGAGATGAGAGCAATGGGTAATTTGAAGAGACAGAAGAGTATTAAAGGCGAGAGAGGCAAAGGAACAATGAGACAGAAATGACTTCCCAAGAGATTCCCGCGATTGGGTGCATGGGATCATCCAAATACATGAAAATGAGGGCACTCACTCTTCTTTTTTCTTTTATTTTACTTGGTTTTTACTCGCTCTCTTTGACTCTCTCTCTGTCTCTTTTTCATCAACACAACACCTTTATATAGAGGAAAAGAGTATATTAGATGCTCATTATTTAACAAATTATTTTATTTTAATTTATTGTAGATCTTGGAGTCATCTGATAGCATGGCCAGAATCCCCGTTTATCGTTTTATGATTGTTTTGTGTTGTAAGAATGCAACAAGAATATGCCTCTAGTTATTTCTAAATTGATGAAGTTGATCAGTTATTTATCTACAATTGAGGTCTAGTGATTTTATATAAATGGATGCTAATTCTTTGATGATGGAATATTGTTAGAAATCGTCAATTTAAAGAATTTAGATTAACAGCTCGACTCAACTTAATTGAGTATACCGGTTAGACATAAATAAAACCGGATACAGTCATCAGTTCAACAGCGCAACCAGAAACCGGATCAAGACAGAAACCGAAAGGACACTGAAGACCGGAATGCGGATACCGGACGTGCCACGTGGACGAAGATTCAAATTTATTCAAGGCGCGGCAAGCTGAAGACTTCTGATAAGCAATTAATTTAAGGCTGACAGGAGGAGCCAAGTTGAAGTCAACCCAAGCTTAAAAAGGAATCAAGCAAATGGCACAGCGCGAATTGCAGCGAAGACAGAGCAGACCCATTTTGGGTAAATACACTGTCCAGTACGAGGAGCTATCTCACAATGGTCTTCTTCAACAAGCCCATCTATAAATAGCAGAGAAGCAGGTTGAAGACCTCACGACACTTCATTGCAAATTCAAGAGAGAGAGATTTAGCTCAAAACTTTCAAAGCTACGAAAATAACTTAGGTGTTGTGCTTATTGTACTATACCGGTTCGGTTAGTAAGTTTTTCTCATGAACTGTAAAAAACTCTTGAAAGAGACAAACCTGTAAAAAGCTATCTAGTGGTGTCTAGGAGTTTAGTTCGCTGAGTATAGCCGGTGGGTTGTACCGTGTTAGTCTAGCTAAGGAGGTGGTACAACGGGGGTTGTTAGAAACCGAATCTTCTAGTAATAGCCTTTCTTGCAGTAAAGGGGGAGACGTAGGAGATTTTGCTCCGAACTTCCATAACAAATCTCTGTGTGCTTCTCAAACAAACACACATACATCACATCGCGCATCCGATTTCAGCTCACAACTAACCGGTTTCACTTCCGCACAAGTCGCACTTAGAATATTAAGCACCGGTATTAACCGGTTAAGAACCGAAAAAGAGCGATTGTTTATTCACCCCCCTCTAAACACGCTAACCGATCCTAACAAATATTCTTGCAAAGATTTTGAGCACTTGTTTTTTCGAGCCATTTTACGTGTATTTGAATTGATGTATATTTCTTTTAAATACATATTGGTAAAATGTATCATTTAGAACTAAATATGTTGTATTAGTCTATGGTGAAAGTTTGAGTTTGTTCCGGCTAGAATGAAGCTGAATAATAATAATAATAATAATAATAATAATAATAATAATAATAATAATAATAATAATAATAATAATAATGATAATAATAAAGGCTAGTACTTCGCGATCTATTCCATGCACTACATAGTATGACCGAAATGTATATTTCTACATGTACCTTTTCTTAAATTTGTATTGTTCGACATATTTCCCTCTACGCTCTCGCACGAGATTTAAAAAATCTTATTTAGTGGTAAAGTAAATAAAAGACAATGAATCATAATACGAAAGTTTATTACAGTAATTGACAAAAATGCTCCAACAAAGCGTGAAAGACTGACGCACAAACTCTGTTCAGTTTCGCTAATATACAATAATAAACCAACATAAATATTTTAACAAAAGTGACCGAGTGATTGAACCTAATCTAATAACGGCTCCAAGCATATAAAAAGTTGATGAATATGATAGGACGTGTCAGTTTCTTACATAAGGATTTCCGAATCTTCAAATAAATAAGATGCTTTGTTAATAAACCGAGTCACCAAGCCAGAACTGGTCAGCAATGATGCGATAAAACCAATTTATAATATTGTAACATAAACAAAATACATCTGTATCTGATGAATGCGTTTAAATGTTAATGGGTTGCTTCCGATTTGGTCCAAGCTTCTCGGTATTACTTACACAAAACATAGCATAATAGATAAGAAAGATAAAGGCCCAATAAAAAATAAACATGCAAATGCAATGGATATCCAGATTTTCGGTTATCTAAAATTCGGATATCCGATTTTTAAATATCTAAAAATGATAACCACCTCCAAGTTGAATAAAAATTCGGATATTCGATTTATTCGAATTAAACCCTGATACGTCCATTTTATTAAATGTACACTTGAACTTTTTGTTTTATAATTGATCGTTGTTTTTTTTATCAAGTTGCGCCTGTTTTTCCTATTTCTTATCACATTGATACATCCATTCTGTTAAAAGTAGACTTTTAACATTTTCTTATAGATGATTGTTATTTTCCAAAGTTGATATAGCATCTAAAAAATTTTCTATACGTAATAAATTCTAGGACGGCATAAACTCAATTAAAATATATATGATCCAACAATTGCATTGGAAATAATAATAAACACAAGACACAATAATGTAACAGATCAAGTGTGTTCATAAATAAATCATCAGATTAGAATATTTAAAATTTGAAAATGAAATAAAACATAAGAATTAATAGATTAAAAAGCCAACTGGTTACTCTTTAGCCATCTCATGCCTACAATTTTAAAAGATGATATAAATGAAAATTTTGCTTAAAACAATGTGGTCCATTTTTCATAACTTAGGCCACAATTACATAAATTTGATTCATGTCGACCGACCGATGACGTTTCATGGGGTCGCGCGTGCCTGTGATTGCCCGGGCGCGGGTAAATGGAAGTGAATTGTGTGGCTTTTACGTCATGTGATTTATGTACGATCTTATCAGATTGATCGGGGGCGGAAACTATAACTTCGCAAATGTGAGAATTTTTCAAAGTTTCTAAATGATTCCTATTATGTTTTAAATGTTTAATTGAAACAAGTTTACTTTTCAATGACGTAGGTATTGGAGGGCATCGCATTGACGAGGCATTGGTGGAAGAAGTTCGAGAATTGTGGGCAGAATACTTCAATGGAATTTGTCTAGCGTCGTGAGTTAGCGTTTGTTTATATGTGACGTGTATATTTGTTGAAAGATTTTATTGTTCAAGTTTATGAAGTTCGACTTAGTTGAATTTTGTGTTTGATTTTATTAAGTGTCGGGTTGAATGTTGAGTTGAAATGTTTTGCTTTAAATAGGTTTGTTGGGATAATGAAAAACAACTAAATTTTTTTTAAAAAAATTAAAACTAGTGACGGTTGCCAAAAACCGTTGCTCATAGTGGAGTATAGGCAACTGTTTACGCTACAAACCGTCCTATGTAGTACCATATAATAAGCTTCTTAGAAGTATAGGCGACGGTTTGTAGAAACCGTCGCCTACGACTGAACAATGTGCGACGGTTTTGAAACCGTCGCTTATTTGTTGGGCGTCGGGGGGATAGGCGACACCTTCAAACCGTCCCCTATGAGCCATAACAACCGTCGCCCATGTTGTTTTGTACTAGTGATGATCCCATTGTAGTATAGTAACTTATCCTCGTAGCCGCTAACAATAGTTATTAAAACAAATTTTAAGATCGTCCTTTTTTCACTGCTGACAAACTATATGAACAGCTTCAAACTTCTCGCCATCGCCCCACAAAGCATAAGCCTCTTCCCCGTGAACAACTTCATCTCCTCCATCCAATTCTTCATCGGACATCCTTAAAGGAACGATAACCCTAATAGCCAAACAGATCAAGCTCGTAACGACCACGTTCAAGATCACAACGAACAAGATGCCCAAAATTTGTGTCCCAATCTGATTAAACCCCTCTTTGAATTTCTTGTCGTGGAAACCATAGAATAACCCTATGCAATTAGTCGTAGCGCCGTAAAATAGTTTGCACAATTTGGGATTGGCAAATAAACCCGTCAACAAGCCACCCAAAGTTCCGGCAATTGCGTGTGTGTGGAAGACGGCTAATGTGTCGTCGACTTGTTTGAGGAGTTTGACCTTTTTGTGGAGAACCATCATCGTCACCCATGGGATGCTCCCCGAGAGTAGGCCCATTAGAATGGCTGCCCAACTATGCACCACGCCTAAAAAAATTGATATTTTGAGATTACTTTCATAACTGCGTATACAATTTATTGCTAAGCTGTCATTTTTATCAAGTTCATGTTACATAGAGTTCGCGCTTTATTGTTTAAAGACAAATAGTCAAATGTAACCCTTGATAATATGAGTTTGTTGGATTCAAATAAATAATTTTATAAGATAGGTTAGACGAAAAGTGCGGTAACAAGGAAATATATCCAATCTAAGTTGATAACATTTTAAGTTTAGGATGGAATTGCAAAAACAAATGGTTTATATATTTTAACCTTCTGTTTTATTTCCACAATAATAGTTGAGGCTAGATATATGGAAGTTAATTGGACCAATTGATTTTACTGTTAACAAAACACGCTTAACATGAAAACAATTTATGTAGTAAAATGAGGTGGCACAGACTTGAAAAATAAAAGAATGTGATCATATCCTGCCTAGTCGAATCCTACCACCGGTTGTATTTTATAACTATATATAAGGTTGTTGGGGAAACTTAAAATCTCTTGTACCAATCAAACCCCAACCAACATATTAGCTAGTCCTCTTAAAATATATAGTGAAACTCAACAAATTAGCTAATGTGAGTTTCCTTTAAAAATTATTTTGCAATGGAATGAATAACTTACTAATAAAGTTATCCACAAATGAAGATTGGGGTTGGGTTTTAATGTTAAGAGAAAGAGAAGCCTAGCTAGACTGTGCAATTAATGAGAGGAATTTGAGTACATATATAGTTTGGGCGAACAACACTTTCAGTCCACAATGTTTGAAGCATGAGTGTTTTTGGTCCCCCATGTTCTAATGTGCCACTTTTAGTCCCTAATGTTATCGATTTTGAGCATTTTTGGTCTCTCGATTAACTTAATAACTGATTTGGACATAATTTAACACGTGAGAGCACATGATCTCCCTTTACTCGACTTGAAACCTCATAACACGTCTTCTTCTTCGTCTTAATGAACATGAACATCATTACAAATCACATTTAGGAAAGGATTGATGACCTTAAAGTTGAGTTAAATGTGATGCGTAATGATGTTCACGTGCATTTTAGTCGAAGAAGGTGATGAGTTATGAGGTGTTAAGTCGAGTAAAAGGAGATCATGTGCTCTCACGTGTTAAACTCAGTATAAATTAGTGATTAAGTTAATCGGGGGACCAAAACAGTTCAAAATCGATAACATTGGGGACTAAAAGTGACACCGTGGAACATGGGAGAACGGAAACGCCTATGCACCAAACATCGGGGACTAAAAATGTCGTTCTGCTCGTAGGTTACCAATTGAATGATTACCTGCGGCGGGTGTAATACAAACCAAACCAGTGATCATTCCTTGCGTGGCACCAATGACAGAAGGCTTTTCGAAGAAGAGAATGTCGAGCAACAGCCAAGTAAGCAAACTCGTGGCCGCACATATATGAGTGTTGAGAACTGCTAGAGAAGCGTCGATGCTTGCCTTGTACGGATCTCCACCGTTGAAACCCGTCCAACCCATCCATAAAAGCCCCGCACCTGCCAACATAAGCAAAATGTTGTTGGGAGGGAACCTGCATTATATAACATATCCAAATTAATTATTAGTAACTAATTATAGAACATGAACAGAGCATATATATATCGAAAACAAGTCAGTAATTTTATATATGTTGTCACCTTTCACGGTCTTTTGCTGCTCGTGGTCCTACCTGAAATAAAATAATAAAAAAAAGATATAGTTTGATGGAAATGCACGTTTAATAGTAAGTACACGACACAACACACACACGAGAGAGAGAGAGAGAGAGAGAGAGAGAGAGAGAGCCCATTCATTATTAATGCCGTAACATGATCATACTACTGTATTATGAATATATAAGAAACTAATACTCTCCCTCTAATTTTTAAAGCTATATTGTTTAAGAAAGTTACACACACATATAAGTGAAATATCTAGTGTATTTACTCTTATTTAAGATGATGGGCTAAATTAGGAATGCACCATATATATATATACATATATATATATATATATATATATATATATTTTTTAGAATATTAAAACGTACGTACGACTATCATTTTAAAACAAAAATGAAAAATTGTAAAACTTGACTTGTGTTTATTATTATATCAGAGGGAGGGAAGTCATTAGTACCCAGTATGCTGCAGTGAAGCCGGCAACGCCAGACGAGAGGTGAATAACAAAGCCGCCGGAATAGTCGATGAGACCCTTCATTGCCAACCAACCGTTTGGGGACCATATGCTAAAAGCACCCACCGTGTAAGAAAAAGTCAGCCACATCGGCACGAACAGCATCCACGCGATAAAGTTCATCCTCCCAAGCAAAGCGCCGGCGATCAATATCAAAGTGATCGCTGCGAACACAAATTGGAAGTAGTCAAGTAGACCATGGTTGCGTTAGGAAAGAAGTATCCCCCGAAAGTCTGTTCCAATAAAATATGCTGATCGAGGGCATCGTCGATCTTTCCTATGAAGGGCATTGAGCTTCCGAAGAGAAAGGGCATCCTTTTTCCGAAAGACATCTCATATCCCCAGCCTACCCAACATACAAGAACGGCGGCAAATGCGTAGAAGGCCATGAAAGCCGAGTTTACGGCCCATTTTTTCTTTACGATGCTTCCGTATAGTATGACTAAGCCAGGTATGCTCTGTAGGCCCACAAGGGTGGCGGCGATCATTTGCCATGCGTTGTCGCCTTTGTTAAGGAAAGGTGGGTCTGCACCATCTGGTTGGAGGTTTATTGGCAGCCAGCTATAGTTTTGTGACATGCTTCGCTATTGTGGCGCGCGCGCTTTTAGATGAGTAATGGTATTATATGTGTTGTCTAGTATCTACTATCCCCTCCTTTATATTGCGATCGTAATGTTAGGTGCGTTTTTTTTTTTTTTTTGGGAGTGTTGTTACACTTTTGGCGAGTGATAGCGACATGGAGGCTGTGAGGAAATAAAATATAGGGTATGGTTATAATCGAATGGGCGACATGGTAGAGAGGTGAAGTTCTTTGGACAGGTTGTTTTTCGTTCTCTTCTCTTATCTTTTAATAAAAGAAAACGAGGTGAAGAAGAATCCGATGTTTATGTGATGGTTTTCTGAACAAACGATGTTGGGCATTGGAGGCTTTTTTTGTTATAAATAATGCTTAATTAGTGAGGTTCAGCCTCGTCTTGTTGATCCTGAATTTAAGTGAATTTTGCTAATTCATTGGTAGTTCTTATGTTGATAGTTTGTCACATGCTAAGAATATTTTTCTTGTTAGAATCTACCTGTTTTCAAGCATTGCATCTTTAATTCCTAAACCATAATACATTGCCTTAATCCACCTTGTTTTCTTTGTTTGACCTGATCAGAAATTCTATCGGATTTTGAAAGGTGTAATTTCTATTCACATCCTTAGGGCGGGCCGAGGGGCGGGGTTAATCCCCCACTCAAACATTTGTCGGGGGAATCCCCGTCCCTCCCCTTTAAGGAAACATGGAATATTTTCTCTCCATCTCGTGAGATTTTTAGGGTTTCTTTTTCCACTGGGAATCCCCGACTCGCATTAGTTTTAGTATATGAATTTTTATTTTTTATTTTTTATCTATGAATTGAGTAATAACAAAAGATGCTTTTACCTATTCCAATTAAGTCGCTATATTAAGTTCCTTCATATCCATGAGAAATAAATCTAAAATTAAATGTGTAACGCGCTAAAAACATCCATGATCAAAGTGAGCAATTGAAGACATTATCTTGAAGACATCAAAGTTCCAAACACTGTTCCACGTGATCTCCAGTCTATTACGTAAACAAACAAACAACAGTAGTAGTATTAGTTGTAGTAATAATAAAAAAATAATTATAATAAATAATAATAAGAAATAATAATAATAATATTAGTAATAATAATCATAATCATAATCATAATAATAAATCCATAAATCAAATAACCTCTTTATGATCACCATCAAGATCATTGCAGAAAGAGTGGCATCCATATTCAACAATCGAAACATATCATAATGAAGTCTGGTACTAAAAGCCGACCGGTAAGCCACCGCATAAATAGGGAATGCTAGAACATATTTAACAATCAATTGCAAAGTGGGATATTTAAGTACATTTTTCCACCAACTATGTCCATCGAAATCAGCGTCGGATTTATGCCTATCATCCTGAGCCGTTGCACCGGGCCCCATAATTTTTTGGGACTATTTTGGGGCCTCCATGTTATAGTCCAAATATCCAGAGGTGGACTTAATACCACTATTTTAAGGGCCAATATCCCACGATTCATAAAAATGAGCCAAAATTTATAATTAATATTAAAATTGTATTTATTAATATCAATATTGGGCCTTCCTATACTAAAAGAACTGGGCCACAAAAATTGAAAAGACGACCCTGATTGAAATCAATCTTCTTTGGCATCACACCCCTCCAGCAAATAGCAATCTAATTTTGTCTTTGCATCATCATTATCAGCATCACATACTTTTAGGATACAAAGTTATTGGGCTTGGCCCATTTGCTTCTATTTCATATTAGTTAATCCATTACAGTATTAGCCCATTTATTATGCATTTATATATACAATATCAGCTGTATCGATGAACTAAGCAATGAATTAAGTCTATGTTCTATCTTCTTCATCAAGTCTCTCGTCTCTATCTCTCTCTCGTCGATCAACCTATGATCGTTCTTCTCTATCTGATCTTCTTCTAATCCCTTGATCTTCTATCTTCTTCCTAGTTCTTCTCTCCTCTGTTCTTCAATCCTATCCAAATTTATATCATAAATAATACTTGTTAGCGCGCACACAACTCGTTCGATAAAATGCACGTAAGAAACCGGGTGGATTATGGCTGGGATCTTACATTTGGTATCAGAGCTGACCATCCTCGGATCGCTATGGCTGATAATGGAACATTGGAGATGCTTAACACTAACGTGGCTCAGTTGAAACATCATATGGATGAGTTTGCCCAAGCTCAACAAGGACTCAAGTTTCAAGTGGGAGAAATGGCCAAAAATATTCAAGTGATCAAGAAGCAACTCCAAAATCAAGGATCATCGATGGCGGACTATACTTGCTTGAAGACGTTGGACAGATTTGACCGAGCTCCTATTACGGTGGGAACCGGGAATGCCTCGCGACCTCGCCCCTTTCCCAAGCTTGAATTTCCGCGTTTCGATGGCACGAACCCCCGAGATTGGCTACAAAAATGCAAGGAGTATTTTCGGATGGTAACCACACTCACCGAGCAGCAAAAGGTTCAAGTGGCTTGGCTCTACATCGGCGGCGAGGCTTTCGAATGGTACGACGAGTACGTTGAAGGTAAGGGCTCTCTAACTTGGAATGAATTCGCCGAAGCTGTGGTTAAACGTTTTGATCCTATTGAGCTAGTTCATGATGAATCTGTCCTTGTTGGTGATGAGTTTGTGGTTGACGAGACTGATGTTGATGAGTTGATTGGTGATGAATCTATGTTGTCAGAATTGATGGATGACTCGATGAGGTTGGGTGATGTGGAGTTACCGGCTGAAGTTGAATTGTCCTTCGTTTATAACGATAGGAAGTCGGTAATGGGTGATGAAGATGCTAGGTCATTTGTGTTGGTTGAGTTTGAACCGCTCGTGATTGAGGTTGAATCGGTTGTGTTGGCTAAGGATAAATTGGCGTTGAGCGATGATAACTCGACGATGTTGCTTGATAAGGGTTCGGCCGTGTTGGTTGATGTGGTTATGCCGGGTTCTTATGTGATTAAGGGGACCAATATTATTGGTGATGAATTTGTGTTAGTTGATGTGGATGGTGTATGGACTGACCTAGGACGGTGGAAGGCCGAGCAGCTACTCGTGGAAGGGGGCCCTAACCTTCCATTTGATCGAGGCCGTTGTCGTATAATCGAAGGAATGAGGTTCTTGCATCCAAATGAGGGAATTATTGGGATATTGTTCATGGGTAATGATGACTTGCAACCTATAAAACAGATAATGGTGATTGAAGATGGATTGAAGGTTGCACTTGAAGAGCATCATATAATTCTCGTTGATCAAAACATGTCGTTTGATCGAGGACGGTGGGCTATCAAAAGCATGAAGGTGAACCTACCCTTCGATCTAGGAAAGTGTGTTGTCGTTCATTTAGCAAGTCGAGGACTAGCGCATAAATACCGGCCTTTTGATCGTGGGAGAGGCGCACGAAAGGCAACAGATAAGGGATGTGGTTCCATTTTCGGGGTCACCTTCACTATGTCGGGAGTTTCCTCTCACATCCTCGAGGACGAGGATGTCCTCAACGGGAGGGTAATGTAAGGATCCGAACTATTGGGCCGGGGAATAGTTGGGCTGGGCTTTCGCTTATTGGACTGAGTTAATATTTTCATGTTAGAATATTTATATAAGTGGTGTAACTAACGTTTATCTTGATTAAGCAAAATCAGATTAATCTTCTTCTTCTACAATTCATCTTCAACCTCTCGCTCTCTACTTCTCATCTATCGATCGAGCTCGATCGTTCTTCTTCTATTTCTCATCTAATCATCTTCTCTTCTCCATCGTCTTCTTCTCGATCTATCTGTTCTTCTTCTATCCTTACTCTAAATATCTTCCTAAATAATACATATTAGCAAGCACACCAAGTGTTCGACTAAAAGCTCAAGTAAGGAATCGACTCAATTACGTCGGGCAGATTTGACCGAGCTCCTGTTACAGTGGGAAACATCGGGAACGCCTCACGACCTCCCCTCTTCCCCAAACTTCAATTTCCGCGTTTTGACGGCACAAACCCCCGAGATTGGCTACAAAAATGCAAGGAGTACTTCCAGATGGTAACCACGCTCACCGAGCAGCAGAAAGTCCAAGTTGCTGGGCTCTACATCTCCGGCGAGGCCCTCGAGTGGTACGACGAGTACGTTGAAGGTAAGGACTCTCTAACTTGGAATGAGTTCGTAGAAGCTATAATTGACAGATTTGAATCTATTGAGCTGTCGAGTGATGTTTCATTGCTTGAGAGTGATTCGTTGATGATTGATGATGAGCGTAGCGAAGATCCTATCATGGTTGAGTCTAACTTGTTGTTGGCCGAGGTTGATCCGATTTTGGTTAAGGACGAAACTTTGGTTGACGAGATTGTGATTGAGGATGGACCGATGATGCTTGGTATGGAAGCAGTGATGACAGTGGAAAAATCGGTGTTGGTAGACGAGGATTCGTCGCTGTTGGTTGATACAATGCTGTTGAGAGTAGTCGATGAGTCCTCGGTTAAGTGCGGGTTTACACTGGCTTCGAATGAGTTCATTAGCTCGAGGGCAGCAGCTCTAACAGTTCGAAAAAAGAGGCAGTGACGAACAGCTGCTCGGCCTCAATCTACCGTTTGATCGAGGGCGCTGGCGTGTTGATCTAGGTGGGTCTGGTGCTGAGCTTCATAATGGTACCTAACTGTTCATTATTTCCTTTCGATCGTGGAAAAGTTGCAGTAGCAGTCGGGTTGTGGAAATCGGGCAAGGCAGCTGTGAATGCCCGTGCAATAGCAAGAAGATACCAGCCTTTCGATCGTGGGAAAAGATGCAATGGCAATAGCGATGCTCGTGCTATTGTGTCGGACATTATCCCACTAAATCGGCTTGCACATCCTCGAGGACGAGGATGTCTTCAACGGGAGGGAAATGTTAGGATACAAAGTTATTGGGCTTGGCCCATTTGCTTCTTTTCATATTAGTTAATCCATTACAGTATTAGCCCATTTATTATGCATTTATATATACAATATTAGCTGTATCGATGAACTAAGCAATGAATTAAGTCTATGTTCTATCTTCTTCATCAAGTCTCTCGTCTCTATCTCTCTCTCGTCGATCAACCTATGATCGTTCTTCTCTATCTGATCTTCTTCTAATCCCTTGATCTTCTATCTTCTTCCTAGTTCTTCTCTCCTCTGTTCTTCAATCCTATCCAAATTTATATCATAAATAATACTTGTTAGCGCGCACACAACTCGTTCGATAAAATGCACGTAAGAAACCGGGTGGATTATGGCTGGGATCTTACACATACATCCTCCAGACTAGTCAATGATGAATGAGAACTTAAAGCAACTTGAGAAGAATCAACAACTCCTCCCATTCTTACTTTAGAAGAGTACTTAGCTACCAAGTTAGTAAAGATCTTGAATTCCTTTGATTCACTCTCTATCTGCACATCACCATAAAGACGAGGAGAATAGTACTGAAGCAAGTCCACCTTATATTGAGGATCCAAAACAGTAGCCACACCTCTAATCCCATGAGTTTGAAACCAATGCTTATCAAAATTTTCCATAATCTCTCCTGCCGTATCTCCAACATTACTATGCCACAAGCCGATGCCTCAAAGCCATTCTAATTTTAAAAATTTCCGGGAAATAAATATTGGCAATAGAATATTTAGTACCTGAAAAGAACTAAGTAATATCATTGAACAACTTCAATTTAGAACAAATTCATGTAGCCTTTTCTCAATCTTCCTTAGATTGTACACACTAATTAAGTGGCTGTTATTGTTTATAATCGACCGTACATTTATGTAGGAAATAGCAACAATGAGCATTTTTTCCAGAGTCTTACAATCTAAGATTTGCTTCTTGACAAAAGCAACTTTTAATTGACGAGTTGTCTCTTCAAACCCCCCTCATCTTTTAGGAGTTGCTACCGAAAACGAAATGCAAGAACGGGTATGTTTAATACCATCACCAATTATTTCTAAACCATCGATGGCAATCAAATTAAGCATATGACCCTTCCAATCAAAGTGACCTTTTTTCTAGTTTAGTCAAATCACATTATGGTGCATAAAAAAACATAATAGTATAATATTATATTACTTCGAAATAAATAAAAATAAAAATATAAAAAATATTGCTAGTAAATGTTATAATTAAAACAACTATCGTTTACTTTTGATATATTTTTATTTAATTTTTTATTGGGGTTCTTCAATTATAAACACATAAAAGGACTTTATATGCAATTTTAAAATAACAAACCCACTTACGCGATATGCGTTACTTTGAGGAGAGAGAAACCAAAAACCTATTTTTGGATTGATTTTTGGATTCGATTGGAGCGAATTTATCATTATTATATAATTTTGCAATTTGGTTGGAGACTGTCTATGAAAAGCGGTTTGAGTTTGAACATGACCGATTGATTTAAACTTCCTTTTTGTTCATATATATGGTGAATCTATAGAAAAATACCCAATTGTATAAAAAATTTGCAAGTCAGTACCCATGTCAGAAAATTTTTAGACAAGTACCCGTTCGACTGTGCGTACCATTTTCCCAGTCTTGACGTACTTTTTTATATGTGTATTGCGTACCACGTTCCGCATCTATATGGTACTTATATACGTTCCATATTGCATCTATATGGTACCCATATATGGTACCTATATACGTTTCATACTGTACCTTGCGGCAAGCTATATGGTGGTACCATTTCTAGTTGTATTACGCACTACAATACGTTTCTCTATGGTACCTAAATGTGTGAATGATGTACCTTGCGGCGGGCAGGTACCACTGTGCAAAAATTTTATTCTGACAGGTACATGCATATAAAAAATAATGACAGGGTACTGATTTGCTAATTTTTTAAATTAATGGGTATTTTTATGTAAAAAACCCCATATATATTCACTTTTATTCTAAGTTCAGTGAATATCCAGCTTAATCTTCAAGTTTCAAGATCAATCAACCGAAGCAAGAATACAAATATATAAAAAAATGAATATTTATTATTTACATGTGAAATTATTACTCTATGTGAAACTATTACTTTTAAGTAATTAATATTAATATTATAACAAAATAAGATTTAGTTAGCCCGACAGTGTATTGTAATAATACTAACCCTTGTAAATATCGGGTATTGACTATGACTATTGAGTTACCAATATTATTCTTTGGAAAGAAGAAAAATAAAAAATTCTTTAAAAAAATTATGTATGTTTAGTTTGATTATTTTGGTGTTGAAGAAACCATAATTTATCAAGAATTTGTTTGAATTAGTTCTCTTCTCAGTGTCACACACAGCAGCTAGCGTTTGGTGTATGATGAGGGCAGCAGGTGTTCTGAAACCTTTGAGTGTAAGTTACATGGAATGCTCATCTAACTCTTCTATTATTTCATATTACAACAGTGAAGGAAGAAAAAGAAGCAATGCTAAGAGGATTAATTATGCTGTCTCTATCTCTTACCTATCTGACTTCTCTTCCAATCAAACTTCAATAAACAAAACATGACACCTCACCCATAGAGCTGTTACACTAAACTCTCTCATCACCCTAAGGTATATCAACATTAATACTACTACTTAAAAACCCTCCAAACAGGCGAGGTCTCTCTCAATCTCTCCCTATCTCTTCCTCTCTCTCATACACGCACACGCACAAAAAACATAAATCATGGCTGGACTCTTTGAAGAAGGTTCACATGGCCGTAAAGAGCTCCATGTTACGAAAGCTTCCGATGATGTATAACTTCAATTTAGAAAGTCGTTATATCAATTTGCATTTTATTGAGGTCTCGTAAGTCAGTATATAATTATTAGCTGGTGTGTGTTCTCTGCTATTGTTATAGTATCATCCTCCTACAAGGGAATCATCATTAATGGCAGTAGTCAAAATATGTCGGATTTGTGGGGATGAGACTGGAATATCGAAGGAGAATGGAGAGGTGTTTGTTGCTTGCCACCAGTGTGGCTTTCCAGTCTGTCGGCCATGCTATGAGTATGAGCGCAGTGATGGCAATGAGCTGTCCTCAATGTCACACGCGCTACAAGCGTCATAAGGGTAATATGTACAATACAATGTTAAGAATAATGATGTTTGGTTTTTATAAGTAAAAGATTATTACGACATCTTGTTATTATTTTTGGTGTTGATGGCTTTAGATATATGCGGGGGTTTTCTTTGATTAGGTTGTCCGAGGGTTGACGGCGATGACGAAGATAATCTCGACGAAGACTGCGAAGAAGAATCATTCCATCTGAAGAATCAGCATAAACTTGATTATTCGTCGTCTTCTGAAATGATATTGAACAAAACGCCGCATGAAAATGGAGATGAGGATCATCATAAAAAAATTCACATCGACGGATCAAATTATGCCCCTTCAGTCGCCGGAAGTGGTAACCAGCAAGAAATTATAAACAGGGGTGATTTTATATACGAATTAATTATTGAGTTTATTTGTTGTTCTTACATTCTGCATTATTACAGTTATGGGTAAGAACTTGGAAGGTGAAAAGGAGACTTACACCGCCGAAGAGTGGAAAGAAAGAGTCGACAAATGGAAAGCCCGCCAAGAAAAGAGAGGCCTCGTCACCAAAATATGCGAGGGCGACGGTGGCGGTGACCCCGACGACAATGACGACGACAACGACGACTTCTTGTAAGATAAAATATTTTTCTTACATAACGGTGCTCTGGTATAAGAATTCCGACGCATAAAGAGTAATAGTACGCATCGAGCAGCCATCGAATTCCGCATACTAAACACACCGTAAGCTTCTTCGTCGGAACTTTTTTTTTTCTTTTTTATATTTCAGATTGGCCGAAGCCAGGCAACCGCTGTGGCGAAAAGTACCGATCCCGTCTCGGCTAATCAACCCTTACCGAATAGTCATCGTGATAAGATTTGTCATCCTATGCTTCTTCTTCCACTTTCGTATCCTGACGCCGGCAACCGACGCCTATCCGTTGTGGCTGATCTCCGTGATATGCGAGATATGGTTCGGCCTGTCGTGGATCCTCGATCAGTTCCCCAAATGGTTACCCATCAACCGCGAAACCTACCTCGAACGCCTCTCTCTGAGGTTCGAACGCGACGGCGAGCAAAACCTCCTTGCGCCCGTGGACGTCTTTGTAAGTACCGTCGACCCACTTAAAGAGCCGCCGATCATCACGGCGAACACGGTGCTCTCGATCCTGTCCGTCGATTATCCCGTGGAGAAAGTCAGCTGCTACGTCTCGGATGACGGCGCGTCGATGCTTCTATTCGATACGTTAGCCGAGACAGCAGAGTTTGCGAGGAGGTGGGTCCCGTTTTGCAACAAGTATAGCGTGGAGCCTCGAACGCCAGAGTTCTACTTTTCGGAGAAGATCGACTACTTGAAGGATAAGGTGCAGCCCACCTTCGTAAAGGACCGAAGGGCTATGAAGGTTACAATAATAGAAGATGAGTTTAGCTTTGTTGGATCTAAACCGCGACACGCACAATCCCTATTTTATTTATTTATTTATTGCAGAGAGAGTATGAAGAGTTTAAAGTGAGGATTAACGCGCTGGTGGCTAAGGCGCAGAAGAAACCCGAAGAGGGTTGGGTTATGCAAGACGGGACTCCGTGGCCCGGGAACAACACTCGTGATCACCCGGGAATGATTCAGGTGACCAGAAATAAAAATATAGATATGTTTACAAGACTTTTCTGTTCTGAATTTGAACGTATATATAAAGAAGAGATGTTCCTTGTTTTGAAGGTGTATTTGGGAAGCGAAGGTGCACTCGACGTCGAAGGTAAGGAGCTGCCACGACTGGTGTACGTATCACGTGAGAAAAGGCCGGGCTATCAACACCATAAGAAAGCAGGCGCCATGAATGCATTGGTAAAGCGACAACCCTTGATGTTTTTTTTATTGTTTTCTTATAATCAAATCGTATTATTCTTCGGGTTCGTACAACAGGTGCGAGTGTCTGCGGTACTTACCAATGCGCCATTCATGTTGAACCTCGACTGCGATCACTACATCAATAACAGCAAATCTATCAGAGAAGCCATGTGCTTTTTAATGGATCCTCACGCTGGGAAGAAGCTCTGCTATGTACAGTTTCCACAGAGGTTCGACGGCATTGACCGTCACGATAGATATGCAAATCGCAACGTCGTCTTCTTCGACGTAAGATATATATATTGCTGCTACTTTGATTCTTTTTATCTGCTAAAATATTATTATTTTTTGATGAACAGATAAACATGAAGGGTCTCGACGGTATCCAAGGGCCGGTTTACGTAGGGACGGGATGCGTATTCAATAGGCAAGCATTGTACGGTTATGATCCGCCGCAATCAGAGAAGAGAGCTAAGATGACATGTGATTGCTGTCCTAAGTGGTGTTGTTGTTGCTGCTTCGCTGGGCCGAGAAACAAGTCGTCTTCGTCTTTCAAGGATAAGAAGAAAAAGGGGCTCAAGGCCATGCTTGGGAAACTGTACAGAAAGAACAAGAAAACAATGGGAAAGAAGCAGTACACTAGAAACTCATCCGTGCCACCTTCTTTCGACCTCGAAGAAATCGAAGAAGGGCTCGAAGGCTACGACGAGCTTGAAAAGTCCTCTCTCATGTCCCAGAAGAACTTCGAGAAACGTTTCGGGATGTCTCCCGTGTTTATCGCGTCGACCCTCATGGAGAACGGTGGCCTGCCGCAAGGCACTAACCAAGCCACACTTACCAAAGAAGCTATACACGTAATAAGCTGTGGTTACGAAGAAAAAACCGAATGGGGAAAAGAGGTAAGAATCGTATGCATCGAACTTCTTCGGCCGTGATCGGTTATTAATCTTTCTTTTCCTCGATCCACAGATCGGTTGGATATACGGTTCGATCACTGAGGACATATTGACGGGATTCAAGATGCATTGCAGGGGATGGAGATCGGTGTACTGTTGTCCCAAGAGACCCGCTTTCAAGGGATCGGCTCCTATAAATCTATCGGATAGGTTGCATCAGGTTCTGAGATGGGCTTTGGGTTCGGTCGAAATCTTCCTCAGCCGCCACTGTCCGTTGTGGTATGGCTACGGAGGAAAGCTCAAGCTGCTCGAGAGGCTCGCTTATATCAACACCATCGTCTACCCTTTCACTTCCATCGCTCTTCTAGCCTACTGCATTCTTCCAGCCGTCTGCCTACTCACCGGAAAATTCATCGTTCCAACGGTAAATTTAATTGTGCTTCCATGTACCAAAATCTCAAAGAAAAAAAAATACAGGGCTAGTGCTACGACGAGAGCTTATTTAACTACTATTATTGTTTAATTAAGTTTTTCCTACCGTAGTTTATATTTGAATCTTAATTTCTGTTTAGATTTATTGGGACTAAAGATTTGCTTTTAGGTACCTACATACATATATAAACATTACGCTCCGTAGAAAGTTAAAAATCAGGATTTAGGGAAGTTGTGAGACAAGGTTTTAACCGTCGATTTGACTATGCTATTAGGAAGGTTGTCTTCGTCTTCATTTCGGTTCGCTTGCATTAATAAAAGCCAGACGATTTTCCCGTCTATCACCGTCTTAACTCTAAGCCTAGTTAGTTAGTTCGGCGGTTATCCATCTATCTATATATATGTTGCAGTTGAACAACCTGGCGAGCATATGGTTCATCGCGCTTTTCCTCTCCATCATCGTGACAGGCGTGCTCGAGCTCCGATGGAGCGGGGGTCAGCATCGAGGACTGGTGGAGGAACGAGCAGTTTTGGGTCATCGGGGGAGTCTCGGCACACCTATTCGCTGTCTTCCAGGGGCTCCTCAAGGTCCTCGCCGGGGTCGACACGAACTTCACCGTCACTTCAAAGTCGGCCGACGACACGGAGTTCGGGGAGCTCTACCTCTTCAAGTGGACGACCCTTCTCATCCCCCCGACCACGCTCATCATACTCAACATGGTCGGCATAGTGGCCGGAGTCTCCGACGCCATCAACAACGGGTCGGGGTCGTGGGGCCCGTTGTTTGGGAAGCTGTTCTTTGCCTTCTGGGTCATCGTCCATCTCTACCCCTTCCTAAAAGGTTTGATGGGGAAACAGAATCGGACTCCTACGATCGTCGTGCTCTGGTCGATCCTTTTGGCTTCCATCTTCTCGCTCGTTTGGGTTAGGATCGACCCATTCTTGCCCAAACAGACCGGCCCGATACTCAAGCCCTGTGGGGTTGAGTGTTGATCTTCTTTCTTGTATTTGCATCAGTTTCTCCTCCTCTATTGTGTGCCGATACATAAGAACTAATTTTGCACCATTTTCTTCTTTCTATTACATAATGATTGAATATTACAGTATCATTGAAACGAAAATATTCCAATGTAAACACAACTTTATTCTATATAAATATTATTAGAGTTCAAAAGGAACACTGCACATTTTAGCAGAAACTAGATGTGATCATAACAATCCAATCAATCAACTCACGTTCACTTATGTATGTGTGATACAAGAATATTACAAGAAAATACTACATAATTATGCCTCACAAGCCCAATCTGGAAGAATGCCGCAAGAGAAGTGTTGGGTGTGCAATCTCTATCCCACACCGATAGATTAAAAAGAATTAGGAGTGGTTTATAAGCTTGTGGGTTCACTCCCTCTATTGCCAATTGATTTTAGAGAGGAACCCCACAAGCTTATACGGGCATGGGCTTGGGCTGGAATTGGACCTGAAAAATCCCTAAAAGCAAACAACAAGGTTGAAATCAATATTGATTATACGATGGTTTCACATATAGTTGGAAAAGCAACGAGATTAATAAACAGACTCGTTGACTAAGAGCTTGTTCAATCTGGTCTCGAAAGGTGTCGAATGCCAGTTAGCTGTTCTCTTAAATCATCAAGTTAATACTTCTTTCCGTAAATATGATTCTGAAGCCTACGAAAGGTTTTACTGATTCAAACGAATAAGAAGAGATAAAAAGAGGAGGAGCTGTTAAAAGAGGGCTAAAGGCCATTATCTGGAACCTTCGAAGGGACCTATGCGTAAACGGGAGAAAATTGAAGGATCATGCGCAGGAGACTCAGGTTCGCCCCTACAGTTTGTCTCTTCTACATGTTCTCTACGTCCCCTCGGCATTATCTATTATATCTACAATCATTCATATAAGCCACATATTTAATAGCAGATAGTCACATTAAAACTTAAAACTTACAAGCCGACTGATTCACCAGGCTTTTGAGCGGCAGTACATAGACAGTCTTCAGAATCTATAACCTACGCTCTGATACCACCTGTGACGACAGTTGTGGCGCCCCACCTACAACTACCCTTTTCTAATATCAACCTACGTGACTAGCTATAATATAACATAACATGGATAAGGTATGGAAATGCGTATAAAATTTTTTCCTTTTATAAAAAGAACTAGTTCTTACATGACAAAATATAGTTCAGGAATACATATGATATCTACCCTCATGTACCTGCGCAGCAAAACAAAATACAACGGCCCGCCACACAGGTCGTCAATCCATGTACACAACAACCTCAAACGCCCGTGAAAGTCCCCAAAAGATCAGCATCGCCATCTAATGCGATCACGTACCGTGCTCGCGAGCACCTATAACACGTAAAAATTGGGGATGAGCTATAAAACTCAGTAAGTGAAAACCATGCATGTCGTGCAAGTGCCAATCCCGCAAAGACATCCGCGTCAATGCATCTTAACCCTCATATCTCGGTTTCTTTCTCATTTTACCCAGGGCCCTCGACTCACTTGCTATGCACGATAATGAGCTCAGTTCATATGGATAAGTGACATTGACCTACGCTTGGTGGCTTACGCTACGTCTCCCTAGGTCGCCCCGTCCCAGGTCGTTCCCTTTGCCATGCGGTAGCCTAAGCTGGTAGTCCACGCTGGGTAGCTTACTCTAGGGCAGTCGCCTACGCCAGGTAGCCTACACTAGCATAACTAGGTCACTCCTTCCTTGGGTCGCTCCTCCTGCCTCAGTAAATATAAGTATAACCGACGACGTCTCACCCCGTCATGGTGTCATAGAATAAACTATGCAATCAATAGTAATAATAATTACAAAGACGGCAATTATAGCATAAGGTAAAGGCTTAATGTATTCCGTTAATTTCCTTTAACTTTTCCGTTATTCCGTTGATCTAAAGACAATGTCATAAAACTTTTCCAACATTTTCCACTCTATTTTATAGACAAATATATCTGCGGACATGCGGTGAAAAACTTCATACCTATTCATCATAAATCTTTTCGAAAAAAACGTTTTTTTATTTTTGTCAAGATTTTTCAATGTATTCCGTCCAAATATGTGATGATGGGTTTTTCGTAGAACTTCCGTGGAAAGTATTATATCTCACTTTTGTAGTGCCATCGCCTAGACAAAAAATTTTTGAAAGAAAATTCTATTAACAGTTAACCTCATCATAATCACCTGCACACCACAAGCCACAGATTTTCCACAAACCATATAAACCAAACACTAATCTTTAAATATAACATTGACACTAGCACAGACATTTATATATCTATATATAAAACGTATGTGTGAATTATCCAACGCATTAAAATTTATTAAAATGATTAACAGGTGAAGTCCAAGAAGACGCGGTGTACAAGCTAGTCTCTTTCCACCCAATCCTAAGCGTACCATCGCCTTGCACGAGGCTATACCCATTCACTGGCATCGGAAACATGTTAAGTATCAGCTGCGCTTGAGCCATAGAGTTACTACTCATAGGCACCTGCACAAAACCATTCCTCGAAAGCTCGCTCCTCCAATGCCGAAACTTGTCCTCGCCGCTCCTCGCCGGCCCACCAATGGCCAAAACGTTGCTAATTTCCCTATGCAACAAACCGTGCTCAATCCTCTGCCTGTTGTGATCATCAATTCCCAAAAACGCCGCTAGAGAGTCGAATATCGTCGAGTAGTAATGCAACGAGCTTACGAACCTATCCAAGAAAGACCCGCCGATGGAAATCTCTTGCTCCACCAAGGTTATCACCTTGGGCCCGAGCCCGCGTAGAAGGCCCATCGTCTTATGGTCTGGCCCCGTCGGGTCGTACAAAGAATGCTGCCCCCAGTGAACCGCTAGGGTTTCTCCCCTTCTTACCTGAAGCACCGAGGCGTCGGCTATTTCCCCGAATTTTCTATCCACCGGATGGTACTCGAAGCAAAGCCCTAGCCGCCTCGCAAAGTTTGAGAGCTGTTTTCCCGTCTCGGCAAGGATGTCTATTGGGCTTCCGAGGCCCGTCATTCTGACATGTGGCGGGCCCTCGGGCCTCGTGGCAAGAATGTGAAACAAGGCGGGCCATTGAAGCCCTTGCATGATGTCTAGGTCGATGATGTGGACCCTACCGTGCCCGTGGATGGCTTCGAGTATCGCCTGGTTTGAGGTGAAGTGTGCGAATTTTACGAAGGGGGAGATTGTGTTGAAGAGCTGGAAGGCATTTTGAGTGCTTTTGATGTCGATTAGGGGTGAGCTTATGCCTATCCAAGAGTTGATCACGCGGTTGAGCATGGATTTTGAGAAGTAGGCCACGATGCGTTCTGCGCACGAGGATGAGTAAGGAGAGGCCATCTGAGTTAGTTCGAGGAGGGTTTTTTGGGCTTCTCCTAGGTTGTCAACCGATATGGAGACAGCGCATTCGAACAAGAGTGAGAGCAAGTTCATGCTCGGGTCTATAACTGCCGCTGCTTTATTGGTCGTTTGACCATGATGACTGGGGTTTTCTTTGTGATAGCTATTTCTCGGGATTTTGGTGGGCCTTATTGGGTGGGCAGCTAAGGAAGACTCTTCTCTGCTGGGAGCATGGAAAGAAGATGGGATTTGGTCTTGAAAGGTATCATCGAATAGTTCGTGATCGGTCTCCTCGGGTATGTCTTCTATGAGCTGCCTGGTGACGTGTTCGACCCATTGAGAGAGCTCGATCCGATTCGGGGTTTTCGAAGGATCGTTTTCTGTCGTCCCGGAAAATATGATTCGTGGGAGCTTGAAGTTATGGTTGTGGGGCGGCATTGCATGCATTTGGGAAGTGTTTTTTTATGATGTAATAAGAGGGGAAGTTTTAAGTAGTTGGGTGGGAGAGGGTTTGTAAGTGGACATGGTTACGAGTGTTCGAAGAGTTTGATCGCAGAATATTCTATTTATGATTAACAAATGAGTAAAGAAACAGTCAGTGATGATGTATAAAATGCTGTTTCTGAGTCTTTGGTTTATATTTTAATCGAGGTTACAGGGCCGGCATAGTGAGACATGCGGATGATTACAATAGTTAAGGACAGAAATTAACACGTCTGTTTAATTACTTATTTATTAGATTATATTTTAAGGGTATAGTGAATCCAGTAGGAGCAGGGTCAAGGCCATAGTCAACATCATCGAGAAAATTTCATTACGAGTTTTTCATATGGAAATAAAAAGATTTCATGTAACTTGTTGGAAGATTATAAATTTTGGGTTTGTTAATATAACTGTTCGATATTTTGGCATGCAAAAGTAAGCCAATAAGTTTATATGAAAGAACAAAAATGGGTCTCCCATCCCTTTTCCTACAAATAATTCGAATTAATTAAATTATCTTATATCAACAGTCAAGAGGCACCTAAATGGGTTGAAGATATTCGAACCAACAACTAACTAAAATATCTTACTTATTTTATAGAAAGGAAGACCCACTTTTTTCGACATATATATGAAGTTAATGTCTCTTCTTTCTTTCATTTATCGAATATAGCAATCGAAATAATCGAAAATGGGCATGTTAGTGACCAAACTAATTTATATCATTACGCTAAATTATCTCCATTCTCGGAGCAGAATATGATATTTGAGGGATATTTATTAAATATTTTGTAAGAAACGTGGAGTAATGGCTCCTTTTGGGAGGAATCCAACTGCCCTTGAAAATGTTATATCTATCACAATACTTAATTGAAGCTGTCATTTTCTTCCAAAACCCTTGATAACCCAATCGAGAAAACAATTGTTTTTTCCAAATAAGAAGCAGAGTCAGATTATTTGTCATGAAGTGTAGTGATGGTTACTACAATTCATTTCCATTTGTCCACACATTCATTCGTCTTTAATAGAAAAAAAAAATTATTCTACTTCCAACATCAAACCTAATACAATCGAATTGAACAGGTCGCCACGCTTTCATTATAAACAAAACCAATATGTTCATCTATTCAAGTTGCTAGAGGTCAGATAGCTTAACTACAAAGAGGCTACTAGCCTCGCAAAATAAAATATTCCTTTCTAGGTTCGATAAAATAGTTAATCAACAAGTACTAAATGACGCTCATTCTCATCGAGAAATATAATCTAAAACTTAAACTGCTCGAATCTACTATAATAATTTTAAGTACACCAAAATAAAATGTTAATAAGAAACAACTCAAGTGATCGAGCTCTTAATATTTATCGGTGGAGGTCAAAGGTTTTATTAGACTTGCATTCCTTAACTTTTTTATTTTCCGAACGATAGATTGCATTAATAACAAAGATACATGGCTAAATACCCCAAGGGGTCTCACCGGTACATCGTCAACCGGGAGAACAAAGGCTCACATATGAGCACCATACAATCCCACAGAAAAAACGATTAAGCTAAATCTACGATTTCTTCACTTTCACTTGGCCTTCGACGTCAGGGCTTTATCTTCACCGGACTGAGAGCTTCGCTAAGGAGAAAAAGGCTCCCGACCCGAGGGTTGGGAGAGACGAGCTCCCACAACGGGGAGACTCAAGACTATGACGAGGGCGGGCGACGGGGGGCAAGCGACGAGCGATGGCGAGGGCGGGCGGTGGGCAGACGGCGGGCGACGGGCGGGCAGCGGGCGGCGGGCGACGGACGGGCAGCGAGGGCGGGGCAGCGGGGTGGCTGCCCTTGGCAGCGACGACGGGCGACGGGCGAGCGCGGGTGGCGGCGGGCGACGGACGGGCGAAGGGCATGCAGCTGGCGACGGACGGGCAGCGGGCCAGCGGCTGGCGGCGACGGCTGGGCGGCTTCCCGCCACCGATGGAGTGCATCAATTTTTGTTTTTAATAAAAGGGTTTAGGGTTTTTCTCTCATCTCTCTCTATCTCTTCTCTCTATCTAACCTTAACCTCCGTAATGTTACTTGCATTCCTTAACTATTCACTACAAAAATCAGCGCTTTTAGGGACTGCACATCGTAGTCGGCAACGCGAAAAACGTAGTCCCAGTGGCACTAGCGACCAATTTAGCAACTACAAATTTAGTTGCTAAATCCGTAGTCGCTAAGCGGGACGTGGTCGGTAGTCAATCGCACATCCGACTACAACCGACCGCCAGCAATGGTCGGTAATTCTTCCGACTACAGCGACCACAAATTGTAGTCGCAAATTTGCGACTACATTGTGAATGCGTTGTAGTCGCCGTTTTCCATCCAACCGACTTGGCATTGCGGACGGTAACATACCAACTAGTTTTGCGACCGAATTTGTAGTCGTTAACGTCGCCTATTTCCGACTAAAGTTCTTCATCGTTATTTGTATTCCGAGTATCAACCTCCTCTTTGACAATCGATAACGTTTGCTGAATTCTCGACTGAAACTACGAGACCGTACGACAGTGGGAGTGGTTCGAATAAAACATTGGCTCCTCGTTATTTTAAGCTCCAACTCTTTCTGCCTTCATTCGAATTTATCAAAATCACTTTCGTGGAACCATTATATTGAAGCCTAAGCTAAGAGCATTAATTAGTATCTCATGTGCATCCGATTTCCATTGATTTTTGTACATGGCGTGCCAATGAATAATAACCGGAGTTCAGTAGAAAAAAAATATGTACTAAATTCGTTTGAGTAGAGACTAGGGTTGCAAATGAATAGAATCTTTTTGTTCGATTCGAGATTCGAAATTTAAGATTCAGATTCGAAATATTAGAATATCAAATCCGAATAAGAATATTTTTTTCGATTCGAATAATTTTAGAATACGAATACAATATGACAATATTCGACTCGAATCTTTTTAGAATATTCGATTAGAATAATATAATATATTAAATAATATATATTTATAAATACTTGTAGTTAAACTAACATATTAATATGAAGCAAGTTAAGGAAACAATTATTGTTGGAATTTATCGATGAAAGATTTTTTTGTGCTTTCGTATGATGTATTGGATAAACTAATGATATGTTTTGCTACATTTTTCTTTTTGTGTCGTAACCGCATATTTCATCCACTACGTATTTTTTTTTGCTTTATATGTTTTGTAAAAATAGGTTTCCTGAAAAAAATTTATTCGTATCAGAATATTCAAATATTCGCAATTATATTCGAATATATTATCAAATAGAATACGAAACATTTTTAGTATTCGAATAATAAAAGAATACGAATATGAGTATTTGAAAAATAAAAGAATACAAATAGAATATGGTGGTATTCGACTCGATTCGATTCGTTTGCAACCCTAGTAGAGAGGGGCATGATGCTAATGGGCTTCCTAGTTAAATGTTAGGCCGATTTGATCCAACCTTGTACTGATTCAAAGGATTAGTATTACCTGATACGATGAATTACGAAAGCAATAAAGAAGTAATACCAATAGACGGATTGTAGAGTTGGAACGAGAGCGCACGAGTTCTTCAGAAAAGTCGTCAACTCTATTAATGAATCAGCAACCCTAAACAATGCTTTGTTTAGGGTATTTATACATAAGCCCTAATGGGCTTTTGGGCCCAATTTAACTAATATACCCACAAGTTAGGTATATTTACAATTAAGTCCTAGGGCAGAATAAAACTACAAGATTAAGATAACTTGATTTAATTGAACACAATAAAATATTCCTAACAATCTCCCCTTTGTGTTCAATTTGCAATTCAGCGCTGGTTATCTTCGTCTTGTGATCGTACTGAGTCCTCAAAGAACACGTATCGGAGTTGTGTACGTGAAAGCATTTGCTCACCTGTTCTTCTTCAATCACCTCCTCCTTTATCTTGTCTTGTGACCTCTTCTTTAGGAGATCCAAGCTCATCGTGTTCTGATCTTCTCTTCTTGTGTTCCAGGCTGCTTGTTGGATCATCTCTATTGTGTTCGATCTCTCCCTTAGATAGTCACCACTCCCCCTACGTTTGTTCAACCTTTTGTTGGGATTGAGGAGTTCTCTTTAAATTTGGAGAGACATACACGAGTCGTATCTTCTCTTTAGGTGTTCCAGCTCTTCCTCCTATTGTCGCAGCTCCCCTACATTTGTTCAACCTTGTGTTGGGATTGGGAGCTCTCTTTAAACTTGAAGAGCTATACACGAGTCGGCAGCTTTGATCCTTGAAGTCCATGCTGAAGTTGTTGGTCGTATCTTGTCATTTGAGTCCGATCTCTCCGTTCAATTGTAGCTCAACTCCCCCTACGTTTGTTCAACCTTGTGTTGTGATTGAGGTGTTTCATTAAAATCGGAGAGTCGCATATGAGGCGAAAACTTCAATCGTTGGACTCTGTGGTCTTCGCTTGAATTTTTGACGACGCTTGAGATTTGGCATTTTCTAATCTATATTGCACTTTCGTCGTGGTGTTGCTCCCATTTTGCTTTGATGCTCCTCCCCCTCATGAAGATCGAGCTAGGGAGATCGTCATGCGATAGGTCAAAATGGGGCATCGTCTTTAGCAAAAAAAATCGCGTCGTCGGGACAAGAAGAAGGTGTACGCGTAGTGTGTATTTTCCGAAAATGTCTCTGGGCTCCTTCAGATTGTCCCCCAAAAGAGCACGAGAGCGCAGCTTCAGAGCAGTATGCACAGCGGAATTGGTGGGTACTAAGAGAGCTGAGAGTGAGGAAGAAAATCTGGCACTCATGGCAAACGTCGAAGCTGACTCTGAAGATGAGGCGCTCAACACTGCAGTCACTCCCTCAATTAACTCATCTTCTGAAACGGAGGTACACGATTCTTACCCTAATTTACATTTAGAGATTTCAGTCCTGCAAGATAAACTAACATCTATGACTAGCGAAAACCTATCGTTAAGAAAACTAGAAAGCAAGCTTCAAAACAACGAAAAAGTCCTGCGCACTGAACTAGTAGAAAAGGCTAGGATAACCTCTTTCCTACAGCAAGCTCAAGATAACTCCTCCAGGCTTGAAACTAAGATAAGAGATCTAGAAGATAAGCTAGTCGAAAAGGAAAACAATTTCAAGAAGAGTGAGGAAGAGCGACACTCAATATCCCTACAGCATGAGTTCTTATCTAAGGAACGAAATCGTCTATATTCGAAAATTAAAAACTTGAGGATCTTCTAAACAAAGAGTGCAAACAGATAGAATGCTTCTTTTAAATAACGCTAGAGACCCAGAATTTTATGATCCCCGTCAAGGAATAGGCTTTGTTCCAGATTCCGTACAAACAGTAAAGAAACCCCTTCCTCTTTATGATATCAGGTTCCTAGGCTTAAATATTCCTAGTCTCATGCCTTTCACTAGCTCATCTACACTTGACGATTTAGAGCAGAAAAAGCGAAATAAAAAGGATTGGGCTGAAATTCCAATTGACTACGAGGAACTGAATAAAAGTTACCGAACAAGGAAAATTTCTCTGTCCAATGACTACTTCTCTTTATATCCACCCTCTTCAGAAGAAGTAGATGCCCAAAGATCAAATACCTCTAGTCCATATATCCCTGCAGTTATCAAAGAAATCTATGATTTGCGCTCGACTCTTGAGTCCGAAAAAATTGCCTCTCAAGTGGAAAAAGACGTATTTCTGACAGTCATATCGACACTTGAAGACCATATCAACAATCCCATAGGTTTCTGCGCACAACCGCCTCCAGCCGAGTCGAAAATAGAAACATCACTTCACAAGACAATGAAAGGGAAGGAGAAAGCCACAAGAGACGATTTGTAATTTGAAAAATATGCATCCTCTTCAAATCATTACTATTCCTACGACGATGCACTTGCCCTAAATTCTCGTTTCAGATTAGCAAATGCCAGCACAATCAAGAACGATGCCCGCTTCTTCGCTAAGTCAGGCTCGCACACTCAATCATACAAGCACAAACAAAGGGAACGACTGACCTCCTAGCCGAAATCTCACGCCTCCATGACGTTAACATGCTGCACGCAAAGGAGCACCAAAATCAATATGAAATTTTCAAGTTCGAAAAAGAAAAACTTATGAATGAAATTTCCCTTCTTAGAAACCTCACTGACGTTTCATCTGAAGTTGGTTCTTCTTCGACTTATGATTTAACTCCTAATAATGTGTCAAATTCAGCTACAGGCAAGAAACTAACCAAGAAGACGAAGACGATGGACTGGGTCAGGAAATCAAAATCTAAACCCTCTCCTACCAAGGCTCTCTACTCTACAAACTATGCTTCTGATGAACATAACTTCATTTCATCGAAGACTATTAAGTATTGTGATGTTTCCCGTTTTAATAAATCTAATAATTATAAGATGCATCATTCTTCTACTCGACAGCCATCATCTCATGCAAGCCACGTCTCGAACACTCCCGTATTCAATCGATTGATGCATAAGAACTCAACAGGGTATAATCCTAATGTTAAACAAATTTGGGTGCCCAAGCAAAAACATCACTCCACATCCCCTCAACACTCAAAACAAGGATTGAAGCTATGGATTCCTAAATCACAAATTAAATTGAATAGGACTTCAAATGATGACTTAGGATCAATATCTGAACCAAATGTGCTTAACTTGTTTTCTGCTAATAAGGGAGGACCCATCCAAAAATGGGTACCAAAGTCCCGTTAATGTTTTGCAGATATTCCAGCATGAGTAGGTACTAAGAGAGCTGCTCCACACTCATGACTGGTATGCGTCGAGGGCAGCTAAACATCCCAGCGTGTATGGTATCTCGGGTTGCTCCACATACACGGCGGGCTAGGGATGCGAGCAATTACATGAGGGTACATTAGAAACATGCATGATTCAAAAGAATTTTGAACTTTAAATTCTAGCATGCATATGAGCTGAAATGACTAAGACCCTCCTAATGGTACATTATAGTTATGCATGTTTTAAAAAGCTTTAAATTCCAAATTTTCACATGCATACATGAGCTGAAATGCACTAATACCATGTTATAGGTACATTTTCATTATGCATACATCTTAAAGAATTTTGAAGCTTAAACTTTTGCGTATGCATATAAGCTGAATTGATAAATGCCTTTATTTTTCAAAATGGTACATGTTTAAATATGCATTTTCCTAACCTTGCAAAATTTTGAAAATCATAAGGCATATTCCGTAGTCAACTAATAAATACCATTTTCCTATTTGAGCTAAATTTGAGGGGGAGCAAATCTATTTTTAAAGAGAAACAACTCTTATACTTGTCTTAAGGGGAGCAATAATTAAATTTTTGAGGGGGAGTGAACTTAATGTGTAAACTTAGTCAAAGAGACTCTCGAACGAAAAATCTTAATTCGAATATGCATCTTTTGAGGGGGAGTAATACAGTTTTAAGAAGCATGATTTGGGGTGGAGGATTTAATATATATATATATATAATATAAATATTATAATATATAGTTACTATTATATTATTAATAAGATAATACATATATATATAAAAAAAAACAACAAAAAACAAAAAAAAAAGAAAAGGAAAGGAAAGGCCAAAAAAAAAAAAGGCCTCATGCTCTCGTAAAGAAAGAAAAAGGCCTCATGCTCTCGTAATCCTGCTTCAAAAGAATTCTCCCATCTTCCAACGATAAGCTTCAAGGACGAATTTCAAGCCTACAACGGTCAACTCTCTTCAAAAGGCGATGATGACTTCTACTGCTAACTCGGCAATAACATCAACAGACCTGCTCCGACCGCTGACCAAAATCAAGCAGCACACATCACTCCGTACGGATGTATGGATTTTAAGTTCCCATGGTTCAGTCAGACCAAACTGAACCTATCCCCGGAACACAGCCGAGTGTTAGCGACGATCTCAAACTCATAAAGCTACCCGTATTTGAAAAATTTTGACAAGACCGAAGAGCGGAAGATACAAAACTCCCTTACCTCACAAATTACTCGGACCAACCCCCATAGGTACAGGTGCTAATTTGATTAGCTCCCGGTAGAAGTCGCCGCATTAGGTCCAACGGCGCATGCACAACCGAGCCTTACCCACTCATCGTCTCCCAACAGATCGATGTTTCACTAAATCACGGGGAGCCGCATAATCTATCACTGCTTCACTTGGAAGCAGGAGATATTGAACTAAGTGGTAGTCAGCCCCACACCACTGAATTTTATTGATCACATCGAGTCTAGTGTGTCCTCACCATCCAAATATTTTTATATCTTTTTAGGACACATACATTTTTTTTCTCTCTATCTGGACTTTGTGACCAGATCAGAACTTTCGTAGACATGTCCTACTAAGACATGCTTCGATGATCGGAAGGAAGTCCTGCCGTTGCAACATCAAAACAACAACGGTTTCAGGCCATCGCTATGAGCTACGCTCCTAGATTGATGTTAACGGGACGCCTATGTGGCCCCGGTTTATAAAGCCCTGTTATCACAGGCCACGTCTCAGAGTTTAACTCTGAAGTCGTGTCGACGGATTGCCTTTGTGGCTCTGTCAGGTTATTACCCAACCTGAGTACCCACCAATTCCGCCATGCATACTGCTCTGAAGCTGGGCTCTCGTGCTCTTTTGAGGGACAATCTGAAGGGGCGCAGACACATTTCGGAAAATACACACTACGTACACCTTCTTTTTGTCATTCGACGGCGCGATCTTCTTGCCAAATACGTGCCCCATTTTGACTCATCGCATGACGATCTCCCCAGCTCGATCTTCATGAGGGGGAGGAGTTCTAAAGCAAAATGGAAGCAACACCACGACGAAAGTGCAATATAGATCAGAAAATGCTAAATCTCAAGCGTCGTCAAAGAATCAAGCGAAGACCATAGAGTCCAACGATTGAAGTTGTCGCCTCATGTACGACTCTCCGATCTTAAAGAAGCACCCCAATCACAACGCAAGGTTGAACAAATGTAGGGGGAGTTGAGCTACAATCGAACGGAGATATCAGACTCAAATGACAAGACACGGGCAACAACTTAAGCACGGACTTCAAGAATCAAAGCTGCCGACTTGTGTACAGCTCTTCGAGTTTAAAGAAAACTCTCAATCCCAACACAAGGTTGAACAAATGTAGGGGGAGTCGCGACGATTGAAGGGAGAGCTGGAACACGAGAAGAGAAGATCAGAACACGGTGAGCTTGGATCTCCTAAAGAAGAGGTCACAAGACAAGATAAAGGAGGAGGTGAATGAAGAAGAACATGCATACAAATGCTTTCGCGTACACAACTCCGATACGTGTTCTTTGAGGACTCAGGACGATTACAATGCGAAGATAACCAGCGTTGAATTGCAAATTGAACACAAAGGGGGAGATTGTTAGGAAATAATTATTGTGTTCAATTAGTTATGTTATCTTAGCTTTGTAATTTATATTAAGCTAGGACCAGATTGTAAATATACCCGACTTGTGGGTATATTAGTTATATCGGGCCCAATAGCCCATTAGGGCTTATATGTATAAATACCCTAAACGATACAGTGTTTAGGGTTGCTGATTCATTAATAGAGTTGACGACTTTTCTGAAGAACTCGTGCGCTCTCGTTCCAACTCTACAATCCGTCTATTGGTATTACTTCTTTATTGCTTCCGTAATTCATCGTATCAGGTAATACTAATCCTTTGAATCAGTACAAGGTTGGATCAAATCGGCCTAACATTAAATTCACTGACAAAATGTAAAGGCAAAAACAATGTTGAACTAATATTTTCTGCACTAGTTTCTTTTCCTTTTCCCATTCTCATCATTGTTCTGCCAACTCTTTACTCCGTTACATGCTTTGCCTTAAATCTGAAACACGGATTCTAAAACCCAAACAGAAACCCCCACGTCTGTCCATCGCTGCGTATGATGATAGACTCCGTATTTTGTAATGCAATAGAGAATAACATGAAAGAGAAAGGACGATGTGATGATTTGAGGCTACATGGGCAAAGGGAATAAGTATGCTTGTGGTACCCCAAGAAAAAACTGAGAAAGCTGGTAAGTTTTTTATTTATTATTTAATTTCTTTTTTAGATTCAAGTGGGAGGAAGATGATATAGATATGATGACGCATTTAGGCACGCCTTTGTCTACACACAGTAAGGCGTTGGCAGAAGTGTTTTTTGGATTAGTTCAGAGACAGGTTTGATCTTACGATGGTCGGATTGTGATGTTGCCAATACCCAAGACATGTTTCCTATTTATTTACTACAAGACTCGTCCTCTTTGCCATTTTCTTCTTTCGTGCATTATTTTTTTTTTTTGATAATTGCACTTGTCTCCTCTTAATTAGCTGCATTAGAAAAATCTTATAAACCGTTCCAAGCTGTGTACGATTAAGCTACGCATAACTTCGTGATGTTATTACCATTGTATTTATTTACTACAATATTACACATCGCATTGGAACTCTAAATTGAATTAAACGCTGTCAACAACTGGTCAAGGACTTGACCGGTAAATGCATATGGGAAAAGATTACGATTAACATCTCTAATCTTTTTCTTCAACTTTCAATACAAATCCCAAATATCAAAATGAAAAAGAAAAGACATAAAGAGAAGAAAAGGAGCGATGTGAACGTTGGTTGAGATCCCTATGTAGAAAAGGAGAGAACGAAATTAAAGAAGTTCCCAACACATTATCGTTGTCACCCAAACCTTCTTTCTCCTCCTCGATAGTCCAAAAAATAAAGATAGAGCCGAGCCACTAATGTGGAATTTTATATAATTCGACGAAAATATAAAAATTTAATAAAAAGGCACGATTAGAAAAAGAAAGATACAAAAAATTAAATAAGAGAACGTAAAAGAAAAAGAAAAAGAGAAGGGCCATAATAGTTTGACCCCACAACTAAACTTTGAAAGAAGGACCGATGAAGCCCATTGACCACAGCACAACTACAAGCAACACACTCTCTACATATACTACAAGAAAAAAGCATCGTCATGTACACACACATATTCTTCAAAGCAAAAGACACCCAAGAGAGAAAACCTTAGCTAGCCAACAAAACAATGCACAACATAACCACAAAAATGGATCTGCTATGGGCCGATAAGGGCCCGGCTAACGGCGATCTCCGCCTGCCGGAAAGCCCGAGAGGCCCGATGGAGTTTCTTTCGAGGTCGTGGAGTGCGTCGGCGCTTCAAGTCTCTAATGCCCTAAGTAATAACCATCGTCATCATTCTTCCTCATCATCATCATCATCATCAGCCCTACACAGTACTACGACGACGACTCATCTAAACAGCAACAATGGCAATAATACTATACACGAAAATGTCGAGCAAGTTATTGTTGAAGAAGAGCCTAATAATTCTAGTTCTATTGCTAAGCTGTCGGGGAACACGTTTTCTTTTGCTTCGTCGGCGACTTCTCAGCTCATTCTTGAGCGTATTATGTCTCAATCTGTAAGTACTGTCGATGTTTTATTATTGTACTATTCGGCCGGGCCTTAATGTTCTAACTTATTTTCTCATTTTTTTTCCTATTATAAATGAAAGGAAATATCTCCATTAACGTCGGGGAGGCTTTCGCATAGCAGTGGGCCGTTGAACGGTTGCCTTGCTGAAGATAATGAGAGCCCTCCATTAATCTCACCGTCTGACGAGTACGAGGATGTTGTGAAGGTACGTTATTTGCACTTATTCGTTCGCTTATTATTTAGATTTTTAATTTTAATACGTTGAATTAAGCTCCATGGATTCATTCTACTTAATTGCACCTAAAAAAAATATAACATTGACACTTATTATTGGGTCTAATTATAAGTGAAAAGCTTGTGTGTTTCCTCGGCGTCTAATCATATCATACATTCTCACTGATCATTAGTCACTGATGTGGTCTACTTGATGGGAAAAAGGTTTTGTAGGGAATAATTAAATTAAAAGGATTGTTACGGCTTTTTAATATATTTATTTAGAAGATAAAGTTGAGAAGGACGAATATTTTCTCGACACTCTAGCTGGATACTTGCACCACTTTTGTTCTCTTTATTATTACACACAAACACACAAAAAGAAAAAGGGAAATCCTCTTTAGCCGTTCGATGTTTTTCTCTTTTTGCTCAAAAATATTTACTTCACTTGTTTGTTTCACATGCAATGCAAACCGATATGTATTTGAACAGTGATTTATCACTGTCCAAACTAAAGCGACTATTTAAAGAAAAAAAGCAATTAATTCACCCCGAAGAAAGCAAAAGACAGAGAGAAGTAAAGCAAGAAAAAACATACAATTTGAGAAAAATATTAACTACTTGCAATTTCCCAAAAGGTTTAAAATGAAAACCTATTTTTTTTCAGTTCTGTCTTTTGAATAAGACATTTCTTTCTTGGTTTATTAGAGAGTGCTTTACTGCTTTGGACTGGAGGAAGAAAATAACATTCGGACCCACCCTTATATTTCTCAAATCAAATGAGGTCATTACATCATTAATGCATAGACGGGACTGTCTAAAAAAAACGACCTAAATCATGCAAATATTGCAATAACTCTGACTATATGATATGACTCAAGAAATTGAAAGGAACATCTGTGACAATTATTAGCTGTGATAGAGTGAAGAAGTGACTAAAAGTTCATACATTGTTACCTCTTTTCAGAAATCGAGGTCTCCATCCTAAAACCAATTGGTAATAGGTGGAGTTGCCTCTTAGTATATATGGTGAGCCGAGTGAGATGAATTAATCGATGTGGGACTGGACATCCACATTTCAAATCTCAACACGCCCCCTCACGTGTGGCATGACAGAAAGCCTAACACGTGGACATATCGGCGTGGCGGTGAGCAAATGATCAACCCGGTCTCCAGCGGAATATCGCTCTGATACCATTTCAGAAATCGAGGTCTCCATCCTAAAACCAATTGGTAATAGGAGGAGAAAGCCTCTTATATATATACTAGTTTCAAGAGCTTGAATTATCCGATGTGGGACGAAACCCACTTAGAATCTCAACACGCCCCTCACGTGTGGCATGACTGGCCTAACACGTGGACATATGAATCGGGTGACGGTGAGCGGAAGCTCGCTCTGATACCATATTAGAAATCGAGGGGTCCTTCCTAAAACCAATTGGTAATAGGAGGAGAAAGCCTCTTATATATACTAGTTTCAAGAGCTTGAATTATCCGATGTGGGACGAAACCCACTTAGAATCTCAACACCTCTTAAGAAAGTCAGAAAATTTTGAGGACTCCTTCCCCGTTTAGGTTTTGTCTGAAGCTTTGATGAACAGATTCGACAGATCTCTGTCTTGCCATTTTCTCGTTAAAAATCCACTGAGACTTGTCATTTTTTTCACGTCTAATTATTAATTTTAATTTACTCAAGGTATATTTACTACTTTACCCTTCATTATATTAAATATATTTCCCATAATTTTTAGTATCTCCGCGCGAACCACACCCTGCAACCTCTCTTCACGGCACGCCGCGTTACACCGGGTACAGCCGCCGTAGCCGGCGGCGGAGCCGCACCCCAGTGGCAAAACTGTGGGACGATGGCTCAAAGAACGCAGAGAGAAGAAGAAAGAGGAGACGAGAACCCACAACGCTCAGCTCCATGCTTCCATCTCGGTGGCGGCGGTTGCCTCCGCCATAGCCGCCATAGCTGCTGCCACCGCCGCCTCGTCGGCGAAGGGGAAAGACGAGCAGATGGCGAAAACCGACATGGCGGTGGCTTCCGCCGCCACTCTGGTCGCGGCACAGTGCGTGGAGGCGGCGGAGAACATGGGCGCCGACCGCGACCACCTTATGTCCGCCATCAGCTCCGCCGTCAACGTCCATTCTCATGGCGATATTTCCACCCTCACGGCCGCCGCAGCCACTGGTAAGCCATATTTCAACTAATATTCCCTTACTTCGTACATATGAATAATCAAATTATTTGTAGCTAATTTTCCACCAATTCGACTTAAAACAGACAGAAAAATCCTTCACGCATGACATATGAAATCAAAGAGACTGATACAATCATACAACGAACTTGTGAAATTGTTTGATTGATGGATGGCTTGTTATTCATATATTGTGAATTAAGCATTACGCGGCGTGGCAACGTTGAAGGCGAGGGCTATGAAAGAAGTTTGGAACATAGCAGCTGCCATTCCTCCGCCGCCGCCGCCTCCAATGGAGAAGGGGAACAACAACAACAACAATTCTAGCAATAGCAGTTCGGGTGGAAGCTTCTGCGAGGAAATGGTAATAACCGAAGACAATTTCCTGGCCGCGTGTAACCAAGAAATGCTCGCTCGAGGAGGCGAACTTCTCAAGAGAACCCGTAAAGGTAAACGAAGGCCCATCAATCATCTTCTTTCAGTCTAAAAAAAGTCGCAAGTTGTCATCATCTTCACCACATCTTCATTTACAGGGGACCTTCATTGGAAGATAGTTTCCATTTACATTCATCGCACTGGGAACGTAAGCATTCTCTCAATTGTTGATAAATGTCTCGCAGAGTAGAAGTAGTGTCTGAAAAATCTGCGCTATTCTTGGCAGGTGATGCTGAAGATGAAGAGCAAACATGTAGGAAAAACTATTACCAAGAAGAAGAAAAGTAAGTAATAATCGCCCCCCATTGATCTCTTATCTTCATTAGGTGATGCTTTTGTATTATAACACTCTTGAAAGAATTTATTATAATTTGCAGATGTGGTTATAGATGTTATGAAAGACCTACCGTCATGGCCGGGCAGGCACTTGTTTGAGGATGGGGAACAGAGAAGGTATTTCGGGCTAAAGACGGAAGGTCGTGGGATAGTCGAGTTCGAGTGTAAGAACGAGAGAGAGTATGAGATGTGGACTCAAGGTGTTGCAAGGCTTCTCTCAGTTGTTGCTGATAAGAAGAGAAGGCATTATCGCGGCAGCAAATAGCTTTTATATTGAATCGTTGAATTCTGTATTGTCTAGTGATGTAGTAAGTTCGAAGAATGAATCGTATGTGCATGTAAAAAATTACTATGGTGTGTGCCTTGCCTAGATGGATTTGTTCATGTCATCGATTGCTTTGCAGTAGTTTGCTGATGTGAATGCAGAAGACGGTGATGAAAGCTCATGTACTGTTACAATTTGTTGGTTCGTACTTGTCCGGTGGAGTGAGTTGTTGAATTTTGTTGAATAGCGAAAGCTTTGTTGTTGAATATTTTGTCAAGCTCTTTTTTTTTTTTGGTTACCCACCGGTTTCTGGGTTGCCCCGACTAATCCGGTTCGCCCTGCAGTCACGTACCTGGTAATGGGCTCCCAAATGGGGTGCTGCATACGCAAGGATTCGAACCCGAGACCTTGCTTAAGCGATATCAAGCCGCTTACCACTTGGACCAACCCCCCGTTGGTATATGTTGTCAAACTCTTTGGTAGTTGAACTTTGTTAGAGTTGAATAGGTTTGCCACGGTTCAATGAAACATTTGTCAATAAATTGAAGCATTGTGATGAATTGTTGCATTGATATATGGGAAATTTACAGAAAAGTACTCAATTATATAAAAAGTTGCAAGTCGGTACCCTATCAGTGTTTTTTATATGTAGGTACCAATTAGAATAAATTTTTTGCACATTGGTACCCGTCCTGCCGCAAGGTACGTCATATAACACATTTAGGTACCATAGAGAAACGCATTGTAGTACAAATACAGTGAGAAATGATACATCATATAACACATTAAAGTAGCATATAGAAACGATATATGTACTATATAAACGCGTGATGTAGTACGTAATACACATAAAAAGGTACGTCAAGACGGGAAAATGGTACACACAGTCAAACGGGTACTTACATAAAAAAAATTTCTGATATGGGTATTGACTTGCAAATTTTTTATACAACTAGGTATTTTTCTATATATTAACCTTGATATATATATTATATATATATATATAATGTTACATATATATATATTATTGTTAATGTTGATTTTGTCTTTCATAGCCAAAAAACTGTTTCTGCCAAAAATAGAAGATATGGAGATCAACCAAGAAAATGAGAGGATATAAAAAATACTAGATTAACAAGTCAGTATATGGAGAGAAGATCTTGGATGAATCAAGCACTTACCAAATATAGAAGATATGAAGATCATGGGTGAACAAAGCAAGTGCCTACCAAAAATGGAAGATATGAAGATGGCTAAACAATCAAGATCGGAGCAACTACAAATAGAGGACTCACATCTCAAAGAGAAGAACGCTCAACACACGAAGAACTCGAGGGATGAAATTTTAGACACCCATGCGAGCGAACGAGAAAAGATGAGAGAGCTCTCATCGAAATAATCTATGTGTCAATCTGTTTTGCCTAGTGATTTTCTTGACACAGGTCTTAGGATTTCTATGTGAAGTTCAAAAGTGTCGATAGGTTCTTCTTTAAGCTAGTTTTATAATCGTTGATAGTTAGGTTTTTATAATCCATTCGAGTAATGGAATTTTGCCCTGAAGGCGCGTAGCAAGTTGAAAACCGTGCATGCGTCATTTTACTGCTAAGTTTAATTTTTCCGCTATGCAAATACTTTCTGATCCCTAGTGATGCTTCAAAATTTGGATCAACATTTACGTTTTTACTTTTAACTTAGTTAGGTAACATCCATATCGTATCAGGACCACTTCAATTATTTTTTCCAATTAGTAGCCAGTGCTAAATTTTCAGAAGAGTACAAACTGGCTAAATAACCGACAAAGTCATTGTTAGGGAGTGCACCCTCGGAATGCCATACGAGGACTAGGAATAGTATAAGGCGCACGATGATGTATAGATTGCTAGACAGTTTTATTGTATGTCCTGTCAAAATAAAGTAGTGAATAATATTTTTATTATAATAAAGGCATTATTATTTATGTATAGAATTTAAAGTCTGCTTGGCATTCAGCAGTCCGATAAATAAATAACACCCAAATATTTCAGTTGGACGTCTGATTCTCGTGGGGGCGAGAGAGGAGACACCGGACGGTCCTCAATTTCAACATTAAATAAAAGGTCCGTAAGTCATTCAGGACCCCACTGAAGTTTCTTTTAGATTTAAGGACCCTGTCAGAAAATTTTTAGGGTTAAGGACCCGATACACTTAAGGGCTTTTCAGTACCACTTCATGGACATGTAGTAACACTTCGTAGACCTGCAGTGCCCTTCATGGTTCTGTAGTACCAATTCATCGTTCTGCTTTATTGTTTCGCATTTTCATTGTTATGCAACACCACTTCTGTGCTCTGAAATAACACAAAACAATCGTTCGATACCAGTTCATATACACCGTATATCATCGGGTCTTTATCTCTAAATTTCATACAAATCGGGTCCTTAACCCAAAAAAGTTTTTGACAAGGTCTTGAAACCTAATTTAAAACATGTTTTTGGGCCTGACACGTAATTACACCTTAAGACGATTCATGTGTTGGTCTTTCCCTAATAGTCATTATTCATGTAGGTTTTGCCTGTCTAGCCAATTTTGGTATAACCCAACACCATTAAATTTGACATACCCCAACAATGTTAAAATAAACGTTTGCTTGTTTGACTAAAAACACGACTCATGTCAAAACTTTAAAAAAAAAATGGATTATACCCATGTGGGTACGAAAGACAAGAACATAACATTCGTGTAACTCAAAACACAAATATTTATTTACCTAGAGAAAAAGTATAAATCCATAATATGGCAAAATAGAAAAAAGCCCAAGCCTACTTGGAATTAACGGGCTTGATCAGATTCCTGCCCATGGCCATGGTACTCGAATACAACTCCGTCGTCCAACACAGCTCAAACCACCGCCCACTCTCAAACTTATGCTGCCTCGTCGCCTCGCTACCAGTTCCGTCGCCGCCCTGCGGCGACTTTCGACTAACGCCGCCGCGGCCAGTTCGTCTCAGACGGCTAGTACATCTTCTGAAGGAGGAGAGGTCGTCGCGGCTAAGATGCCGGACAAGAAGGCGGCGCGTGGCAGAGACACGTTGGGGCGGCGGATCTTCTCACTCGTGCTCCCAAAGCGAAGCGCCGCGGCTGCCGTACGCAAGTGGAAGGAAGAAGGACACCTTGTACGAAAATACGAGCTCAATCGCATCGTGAGGGAGCTGAGGAAGCTCAAGCGCTACAAGCACGCTCTCGAGGTTTGTCTTTGTTCCGCCTACGATGTATGTACATTTGTATCTCATGAAATTTGCTGCATTTATGTGTGTTGGTGCTGATATTTCTGTATTCATAATGTAATATACTAGGAATATGTTAACATTGATCTTTGTAGCTTCAATTCTTAGGCCGGTATCTGTTTGTGAAAATGCCTTAGAGTGATAATGTTTGAAAGTGTGATATTGAGCTGTAAAGTTATTTTAGGATTACTTGAAGGGAAACCCAATACAGAGAATGGAATTACTTTTGCAGCGTTAACTTGGATTTCAGATGTTGTTTTCAGATTTTTTAATTCGGTGCTTAACATTCTTGCTAACATTACAGTACCTTAATTGGGGCATTGAGTTGCAGAACCTTTTCATGTAATCTGAGTAGCATTTCTTTGATGGTTGTTTCTCGAGAAGAGATGCTCGTTGTAGGAAAGTATTATATTTACATTTTGATATCAGCAAGTGCTTTGAGCCTTGAGGACATTTTCTGTTGGACAATGAATTTATTAATGGGGGATATGATATTGAAATGCTAATTAAAATTTCCAGATTTGCGAATGGATGACGACGCAAGAAGATATTCAGTTGACGCCTGGAGACTATGCCGTGCACTTGGACTTGATTTCAAAAATGCGAGGACTCAACAGTGCTGAGAAATTCTTCCTAGACCTTCCCGAGCAAGTGAGACGCTACGAAACATGTACTTCTCTCCTCCTTACATACGTTCAGCACAATGAGCCCATTAAAGCCGAGGCTTTGATGAACAAAATGTCCGAAACTGGCATGCTGACATGTACCCTTCCTTTCAATCACATGCTGTCTCTATACATCTCAACGGGACAATTAGAAAAAGTCCCGAAAATGATTCAAGAGCTGAAGAAAACCACTTCCCCCGACGTTATTACCTATAATATCTGGCTAGCTTCTTGTGCTTCGCAAAATCTAATGGAAACCGCAGAAAAAGTGTTCCTCGAATTGAAGAATGCTAAGATCGAGCCAGACTGGGTAACATACAGTACCATGTCAAGCATCTACATTAAAAATTCTCTCCAAGAGAAAGCAGAGTCTACTCTGAAGGAAATGGAGAAAAAAGTCTCCAAAAAAGCCCGAGCTGCTCATCAGTCCCTTATCAGTTTGCACACTGGTATGGGGCAAAAGGACGCAGTTTTGCGGTTATGGAAGAAGATGAAATCGATATATCGCCAGCTGAGCGATGCTGAGTACAGTTGCATGATTACGTCTCTACTGAAGCTCAACGAGTTAAAAGAAGCCAAGAAACTGTACGACGAATGGGAGGCAATTTCACCCACGAAAGATTCGAGGATTCCTAATCTTCTTCTCGCCTATTACATAAACAACAATAAGATGGATAACGCGGAGGAATTTTACAGTCGCATGGTGCAGAAAGGAATCAAAGGAGGATACACGACTTGGGAGCTTCTTACGTGGGGTCATCTGAAGCAGAGGCGGGCAGATAGAGTTCTCAGCTGTTTCAAGAACGCACTCGCCAGCGTAAGAAAGTGGGACCCGAATGAAAAGCTATTGCAAGAAGTGTGTGGGATCGTAGAAGAGTTTGGAAACGTCGAAGATGCCGAGAAGCTGATGGTAATTCTTAGGGACGCTGGCCATGTTAATGTCGAGATATATAACTCACTTCTTCGAACGTATGCGAAGGCTGGTAAAATGCCCCTTATTGTGGAAGAAAGGATGAAAAAGGACAACGTTGAGATGGACGGGGAAACTAGGAGGCTTTTGCAGGTGACCAGCAAAATGACTGTTGGTGAGGTCTTAACTGGTATTTGATGTATGGAAAACGAGGTTTGCCAATAGAAAGAACAGAGGTAATGTGTGATGATGCACTTATATTTCTTTTTCTTTTTTTCTTTTTTTCGTTTCATGTTAGCAATATGTATGCGAAGCTGGCTTAGAGGTAAGATTCAAGATTAACTGCTTCGATATGATAGAAACGTTTATGATATATTTCAAAATTAAATTTGTGATAAAAAATAGCTGCTGTTCAGTGTTATGGCCCCCATCCCCATTTACTTCCGTTTCGTGAAGATGTCGGGTTTATGGCTATGGTTCCGATTTCAGACCATTTTTATCTTCTTTTGAAAATTCAGAAAAATAAATGAAAATAAAAAAAAGGTTAAAATGCATAAAACTTAATCATATAATGCATCAAAACCCTGTACTTTGAAAATTGCACAGAAACCCATCGTGGTTTATCGAATCATGCGCTCCTTATCATTACACCCCCGAATTGGGGGGTACAACACAATGCTAGTTTTTAGACACCACACGGAGGAGGAAATTCAAATGGTAGTTTTTTAAATTCTTAATTTAAAATCAAGCAATTTCGTTCAAATACGCTAATCCAAATGCACTCTTAGTAAATAGGCGCATATTTGTATTTGTTGTTCGAATGCCAAAAAGAAATTTATGTTGCTGAAATTTTCACTTCAATGGACTAAAGTTTTTTATGCAATTAATAACGTATTATTAAGTATGCTGTAGCACCCTTATTACGACGAGTTTAATCACACGATGATTTTATTGTTGAGAATCATATCGGTTATATATGTTGTTCTATCGTGTATAATTGAAATGTTTTTTACTGCCTTAGTTCTTTATATACATTTTTATCTGAGAAAGTGGTCTTAATGAATTTGAACCATAATATCTGAAATTTTTTTGGATGCTTGAAACAATATTTATGATATAATACAAAAACTACTATAACATCTATTGATTTTTAAGACATTTAGACACTGCTTTGCATGCGTTGCATATCTTTTATAATATAAAACATATCATCTTAGAATAAATTATTTTAAATATTATAAGAAAAAAGTAAGATGTCATATAATAAGGTATTTTTATGAGAGATAATGATAAATTAACTATACTCTTACATGCTCATCCGAAAATGTCGGAAAAGCTATACCGTCGGCCGTTTAAACTCTAATAGCTCTGCTCATCTTTTGCTATGTAAAGGGAGACTTCACAATGAGCAAACCATCCCAAATCACTTCACAGACTACATTGTAGATCAAAACGTACGTCTATGAGAACGCTCAAAGAGAGCTTAAAGGGTCTAAAAGCAAGGCAAAAAAAAAAAGACATGGAAAATCAGCATAATGAATTGGAGAAAGTACAAATTTTATCAGCTTTGAGAGAAGTTAAAAAGAAGGAAAAGTCTTAGTAATTACTTTGATAAACACGATTCAATACCCGTGCACGGGCAAAAAACTAGTTTTATTTTATAATATAAAATGTATACAAATACAGAATACCCAAAAAATCTGTTTGGTTATAAGAGTACTATAAAAGCCATCATTAATTATTTAGTACCAACCCAGGATAAGTTATCTCGGCCTGATAACTTAGTTTATTTATCTCGGCCTGTTTGAAGGAGATTGTGCCTCCGTTGTGAAGTATCTCCGGGAGAAATGCACCTCGTCCGCTAAACTTGGGATATACTTCATGAGTGTCTGTGCTTAAGCAGTTTCTTTTCGTCTGTTTCCTTCTCTTTTGTTTTTCGATCGGGTAATCAATGTGCCCATTATTTGGCTAAGTCTTTGGGTTACGACGGAGAAGGATACTCTCCGCCGACTCAATGTCTGACAGCTGTTGTTTTGAACGATATGCAATAGATATGCAATAGTAATGAATTTTGTTCAAAAAAAAAAAAAAAACATAGGAAATTGTTACAAATCTATCACAAAATCGCCAATAGCATTACGACGCGTTTTATATCTTCTTTTTTTTTTTTTAAATAAAATACCTTTTCAAATCAGCACACGGTGCTCATTTCCCTTCATTATGGGTCTGTCCTTAGCTTAACCCAAACCTAATTCAAGAACACGTTAATCCCATGAAGGAATACTCAATACCTAGTTCGATGCACCATTTAGTATAAATAGTTGACGATCGCCAAACCATCATTCACTACTACTCCTTTCATCCCTCGACAAATGGATCATAAAAAAACCACCGCTGTTACCCTCCGCCTTGTCGCCATTATCGCACTGCTGCTGTGCCGCGTGTCCCACAGCCAGTGGGACCCACACCACCCGAGCCTACCCCCGATCGAGCCGGGGCCGCTCTGCCTATCCCAGTTCGCGCTGGTCAACAATGCCTGCGGTCGGCTTCCCTTCGAGCCAATCCCGCCCCCATCTCCGGCCGAACCCAACCCCCCTTCGCCCGGCGACGACGACGACGACGACGATGATGACGACGATGATGACGACGATCCCGAAGACCCCGACGACGACGACTCCAGGCGGCACCACGGCCACGGCGGTGGTGGTGGAGGCGGTGGCGGCGGCGGCGGCGGCCACCACGGTGGTGATGGAGGAGGCGGCCACCACGGTGGTGATGGAGGCGGCGACCACCACGGTGGTGGTGGTGGTGGCGGCCACCGCGGGCACAGGCGGCACCACCGCCACCACAACCACAACCACAATCACCACCACCACGGCGGAGGGAGTTTGCCATCGGCGGAGCCGATGATGGAGGACTGTTGCCGTTGGCTGAACCAAGTGGACGACATGTGCGTTTGCGACTTGCTCGTTCGTCTGCCGACGTTTCTGACGAGGCCGGCTCATCGTTACAGCATCGTGGTCGGCACGGCTTGCGAGGTCTCTTTCGAGTGTCCTTCGAGGATTGTCAGGTGATCATGCGTGTGACGACATCTGTCTTTGGGAAGTTATATATTTATACGGATTGTCGTTTGGTGCTTTAGTCGTACGCCGAGAAAATGTCAAGTGGCATGATAAAAACGTTTATATATATGTAAGTATGCTCTATGTGTGTTTAGAAGCCGTTACTCCATGGGTTGAAAATAGGCGGACTCGGTGCTGATATAAGAGAAACCATTCTCAAATAAAATTTCGACGTTACTCCATGAGTTGAAAATTTTATACACCGGCGACGAAGATACTGACTTGGACTATTTTCTCCATCATCCAATTAAGTCCCTCCTAGTAGTCCAAGTTAGCATTCCTAACGAAACGTCACGTATATAAAATTTCGAGCTGAAATGAGATTTTTTGGCTTTAAATGTTCTAATACTACTTAATTTGAAACTTACAAAACTGAAATTTGTTCTTTTTTACTTTAGTTAAGCTTATTTTTTTTGTTTTATATATGATGTGATGCTCAATTAGAGCAAAGAAAAATTAAATCTAGTATAAGTCAACATCTTCGGCGCCACGTGTATAAATTTCGGGTTGAACTTTTATTTCTGGGTTTAGCACCCAAATGCTTCAACTTTGATACTTATTGGAATAAAATTGTCACCAATAACTCAGGTGTGCTTAAATTACAATAATTTTGTTACTTATAGTAGGACTAAAAAATTTCCACCCTTAAATTAAGTGTCCTAGGAATGCCACTGTCAAACATACAGGACCAAAAAAATAATTAAGCCTTTAAAAATAGCTAAGCATATATGATATGTTTCATAAGTTCACTCAACGAAAGGCTTTTTTACATATATCATAATAATTTAAAGTAAAAACATACATTGGAGATGGAGAAGAATCACTATTTTGTTCATGCATTATTGGGCCCAATAATGGGTCGGAATATAATTTCTATCCCCATATCGTCCTGAACTTTTCAACGGGAAATTACCGTCAACTTTACATTCTTGTGTTTAATTGATACTCTCATTCCCAATAACCACGGGTTCTGAGGGAATTATTGTACACTTTAGAATTGTGATTTGATTTATTAGCTATCTTTGTATTTGGGGCTTTTTTAGTATTAGTCCGTAGTTTAGGACTAAGTTGTATTTATACCAAGTCTGTTTGGTATAAATACTATTGTACTTATGGAAAATCATAGAGTAAGTTTTGGAAATTGATCCGAAAGGCTTGAAGTTCAAATTCTAGAGAAGGAAACTAAAGTAACTTTCCCACTCTACTCGAATTCTCTATCAAGTTCTTCCACTTAGGTTTTTGATCGTGATACAATTTCGAATCGTTGTTATCGAAAACTTAGAAATTCAAGCTTAGGATTGATTGTAGTTGTAATTAGGACCTAACAATTGGTATCAGAGCAGATTCATATCACTCTACTATTGTACTTAATTGATGGAAATACATCGCAATTCATTCTGAAAATTTTTTCGGTCGTTCGAAAAATTTTCACGTGAAACTGCGATTTCAATCTAATAGCTATTTCCTGATTAAATGGGTTGAATTTGATGTGTTTGTGCTCGCTTATTTGTTACAAATATTCTGTGAGTCGTAGCAGTTTAAGCTTAGAACCTGTCGAATTTTAAATTCTGCTAAGTGTTACTGTTTGCGATCGGTATGAAGACCACGTTCTGATTTGCTTAAATTTATCATTATTTGCTACTTAACGTGTTTAGTTGTTTGTGCGTAATCAGTAGATAAATTCGAGCAATTACCCATAATTTCACTGCTTAATTTGCTGGTTTTGCCTGAATTTAGTCTAAATTTAGTAGAGTAGACTAGGTTTTCGATCAGTTAAATTTCTCGATCGAAAACTCTATTCGAGACTTTTTTTCTATTAGAATACGAATATAGTTACTGAAGTCGTTGTTGCCGAAAGCGGTTAAATTGAAAATTTTTTCGAGCGTTATTCTAGCGAAAATCTTTTTAGACGTGAATTGACTATTTTGACTACGCGACAATATTTTACTCTCGAAAAATATTTTCGTTCAGACTTTCATTTTTTGACTTTGCGAAAACCGTTTACGTTCGAAAAACTTTTCCGGCCAACCGATTTATTTTGACTCAACGAGAAACTTTCCATCAGTACTGTTTCTCAACGATCAAAATCAATCTAATACATCGAAAAACTTTTTCGACCGCCATATTTCGATCAATATTTCAAAATCGATTTGACTGAAGGTATATAGGCTGGACTATCTTGCGCGGCAGTTAGTACTCCAGGTTGTTTACAATCTGGATACTTGTCCGATACGGTTTAACAACGCCACGTGCCTTCATTTTTCAAAATTATTTCGATCGAAAATCTAGCGAAAAGGATATTCCCTAATTGAAACTGTACACTTGAAAAGTCTAGTCAACTTTTCGAGTCAAACACTTCGAAAAAGTCTACATTTTGAATTTTCGGTCAAAGAAATTTTTTCGACAATTAAATTTTCGATCGTAAAACTTCACGGAAAACAATTTTCGATAGACTTTACTGTTTAAACAGTTTCTAATCGAAAATTATATTCTAGTCGAAATTCTTTTTTGCTCGAAAAATATTTCGCGAACAGTATTTTGCGTGCGAGAACGGTCTCGAATATTTTTCGAAGACCTTATTTTTTGATCAAAAATTAGTAGTAGAAGGTGGGGCGCCACACAATAATTCAAAGGCCTTATTACATCTTAAATAGTCACGCGACTTAGAAATAAAAAACTAGTAGTAGAAGGTGAGGCGCCACGTAATAATTCAACAACAATCCAAAAACATCTACATCTTTAATAGTATCTCATAATATTTCTTAATATTCATAATAATACAACTTTAGAGTTATAAAATAATATTGACATAATTAATTTATTTTATTAACTTATATTATTATACTTGATTGGAAACTCGTGCATTGCACTGGCAAAGAACACTACGTTAAAAAACAATATATAGCACATAATGACTCACAGCTAATTCGCTTTGAAGAAGATGAAGTGAGATAAATTCTGTTATTTTTTTTTCCTATAGATTATATATCATCAATTACCTGATGTCTAAAGCAGCGGTGTTAAGACCAACAATTCGAAACGCTCCAAAAGAAACAATTCAAACTAAAAATAAAAAACAGATTCTCCTCCAATTCTCCTTGCATCCCTCTTTCTTTTCCTTCCAAGAACTCACCCTTTTCGGATTTTTTTTTCTTCTTCCAAATAAACAAACTCTCACACACTAAACTCGTTTTTTTTTTCTTTTTAAACCCAACATACATCTTTACATCATCAGATAATCGATCCACGTTATACCATGACAACTCCTCCATCCCTCTCAATAGTCAGCCACCTTTTGCTCGGCAATAAGAGATTTCTTGAACCCTAAAAAGAGATCATAAGGAGCCCACAAGTGATCCACACTGCATGGCCTCTTAGCATCCAACCTCAGCCATGGCTTTCCCTTACCACTCCAATGTAATAAACTAACCGGCCCACGGTGCAAACCCCTACACATACCTTCAGCATTGTCACCGCCCAAGCCATGCTGGTTCCACCTATGGTCCACGGGCTCGATATTCCCGGCCAAGACAAGCAAATAAGGCGGCAAAGATCCCAACTCATATATCCTCTTCTTCTTCTGCACAACCATCCAATCTTCAATCCTCTTCGTATAATTCCCCTCTCTCCACTTCTCCAAGTCCAATACCATAACGCCCGTGTTGAAATAACACGGTTTTTTCCTCCCCTCGAACGCCTTCGAGAATTCAGGGTCCGACCAAAAGTCATTGGAGAAGTATTTGGTGAAGTTTGCGTGGCAATATTCGGGCGCAGCCACGACTTTCCCTTTGAGATCGACGCTCCAAAGCTTTGAGACGTCGTCCACCATTACGATGTCTGAGTCGAGGTAGATGAGGCGCCTGACTTCTATCGGGAGGATGTCTGATAGGTACGTTCTTGCGTAGTTTAAGGGCTCCTCCAAGGCTTGTCTCACCGACTTTGAGATCAGCCCGCTAACCCTATTTGAGTTGAAGGGGTAGACTTTGAAGTTTAGGTAGGGGAAGGTCGATTCCATGGTTGACAAAACCCTAGAATCTTCCTTGTCCCAAAGAAAGAGGAAGAAGATGTTTTCGGGGCAAGTTGAGTGCTGAAGGATCGACAAAACCGCCGCGACCGTCCCCCTGAGGTAGTTGGGATCGAGGGTCATCGCAATGTGAATCGATGCGTTTGTGATAGTTGGAGAAAAACAACCTTCTCCATTTCTGAAAATTGGTGCCTCTCTAAAAGAGAGATGAAGGTGATGATGATGATGATCGCTTTCTTCTTCTTTTATGATGTTGTTTGCATGAGCATCGACGATGATTATTTGATGATGAAGATGGATAAGGTTGACGAGGATGTAATAACACAGGATGATGATGATGCCTTGGGATGGAACCCTAGACGTGTTCCACGACGACAAGGCCGCCGCCATCCTGTGTTTTTTTTCTTCTTCTTTCTTTTTTATTTTATGTTACTGTTGTTCTTTTTTTTCTTTTTTGGTCGAAATGGGGAGGGAGAAGAAACAAGGAACATCAGCCATTAGGGGGGAAGGCCAAGGAAATGAATGGTCAAAGTTTAGTATGGCGAGGAAAAGAGAGGGTGGGAATTAAATTAGGAGGATCCCTCCATATATTGCATCAATGCAATGCATGAGGATTATTAGACAATAAATGCTATATATTATGTGTGCGTGACTTCGTAGCATGGCGATTAATAATTACTGCATCAATAAAATAAATAATCTTTGGCCTATCTCGACCTTTAAGATTTTGATTATTTGCATCTATCTATGTTAAAGAATTCAGAATCGAAGAGGCCATTTGACGTGATTATGACACGTGGATCATCCATTAGCATGAGGTGCCAGGACAAAACAACCACCACACAGGCGCCGGGTGTCCATTTTATCAAAATTACACAACTGCCCCTTTGACATCGATCGAACACCTTTCATTTCGGAAGAAAAGGAAACCGAAAAAACTCTCATCGAACTAGGCGGCGATGTTCGTTGGTCGAATTCCCACTTCGTGAGAGTGGATCGCATTCGCGGCACAAAAAATGGTTTGTTTCCGTTTGGCTTCACTGGTATGCGATTAACATCTGTTCCTATAAAGAACTTGTCTTGATGGTTTTATTCTTCTTGGCTAGTATGCTGGTTTAAGGCAATCTGTTCTTCTAATTTTTTTTTTTTTTTTGGGTAATCTTTGAAGACTGTAAAATGGATAAGCACCGTTTCATGACAATGGGGACTTGTTGATTGGTATTAAGTTTGCTTTTATATAAGGTAAAGCTAACTAGCTCCGAAAGGTATTGTCATGGTGGTTTTCTCTATAGGCATCCAACCAGACTATACTTAGTAAGGTTAGGACTATATTATGAGATATAGCATAATTATGATATGAAATGCTGATGCAGAGTAGACCGTGATCTCTTTCTTTCACAAGGTAGCTGCTTGCTGTCGAATTATTCATACATACGTCTAATTTTTGCTTTCGCTCGTGAACTGAATAACCAGTTGCTTATTACTGCTGCTTTCGTTAATGCAGATTAAAGAATAGTTTTAAGGGCTATAGACAGGAGACAATGGCTGGTTTATTGCAATGATGTACTAGAAAGTTTCTCGGCGATCAATGATGCCTAGTTCGTGCAAGAAGGGAATTCTATCTTCTAAGTTGTTTGTAACCTAAGATGCTATTTGTATCCCAAGACGCTGACATCGAAGATATGGGGTACTCTTTAAGCAGGCTAGAAGTAGATTCTGAGCTCCTCGATGGTTCAAGTTCAATGCAAACCGTTGCTAATAGTAGTTATCAACCCAATGGACAATTAGATCCCTTAGACCATGAAGTTGCTCAGCTGACGAAGCTTAGATCAAGCCCAAACGAGGGTGTGATCCGTTTGGTGCCAGGAAAGCCTGAATCTTCTCTCTCAACTGTGAAAATGTTGGCTGCTAGAGAAGCAAATATTTCGGGTCGAGGGAAGTTTTCTTCTAGAGATTGCCGTCATGTTTTGAGTAGATACTTGCCCATTAATGGCCCGTGGGTCGTGGATCAGATGTCAACTAGGGCGTATGTTTCGCAGTTTTCTTCGGATGGCTCGCTGTTCATTGCTGCATTTCAGGTATTTCCTTGTTGAGCGTTGGTAGTTCGTGGAATTTAAAAAGTTGCATACATGTGGTATATTTCCTTTTTTTTTAAAAACAATTTCAGGGAAGCCAGATTAGAATATACGATGTTGAGGGGGGATGGAAAGTTCAGAAGAATATATTTGCAAGAAGCTTGAGGTGGACAATAACTGACACATCTTTGTCGCCCGATCAGAGACATCTTGTGAGTTTGCTTGAAGCTTATTCATTCAAATGCTTAGTTAAAAAAATCTTTCTATGGGCTAAGCCATTTGCAGTGAACCTTTCCATTCGTGTTGTTTTATCCTCCTGTTTCATGTGACATCGTGTCCCAGTTTGATCTTTATGATCATCTCTCTCTCTCTCTCTCTCATCAAATTTTGCTTGCATTGCAGATCTATGCCAGCATGTGCCCTATAGTCCATATTGTCAATGTTGGATCATCCACAACAGAATCTGTTGCAAACATCAGCGTAAGAAGTTCAATAACTCTTTTAGTCTCTGTGTCCCATACGCATAGACAACAGTTGAATAAATACTTGTTTCTTTATGCGCGTGAAGTTAATGCCTTGTAAGGTAACTGCTCAATATGCAAACACAAATCGCTCGAAATGTAATTTTGTGCTATGCAGGAAATCCACGAAGCTCTAGATTTCTCGGTCCCTGAACATGGCAGTGCCTCCTTTGGAATCTTCTCTATAAAGTTCTCAACTGATGGCCGTGAAATTGTCGCTGGGACAAGCACTGACGATATATATGTTTACGATCTCGAATCAAGAAAGCTCACTCTTCAAATCTCTGCACATGCGGTACTTTGTTATTGCCAATTCTTGATATTCAGTGTGCTAATATGTTAAAAGTGGTGAATTTTCCTAATTTTTCTTCTCCATTTGTCGAAAACGAAGATTCCTATGTCCTAAAGCATTTCAAGCCCTTGACGATATAACACACTCAGTTTTATTTGTGACAAAATAGAAATATGTGTTCGTGTTTACCCATCTTCTGTCTATAGGTTTGCTGAATAGGAGACAAACAATAATTCTTGTGTGTGTACAACCTTGTACTAATTCGGTGACGCTTTCACAAGCATTTTCGTTCCTCTTTTCTATATTGCAGGCTGATGTTAACTCAGTTTGCTTTGCTGATGAAAGTGGTCATCTAATATACTCAGGAAGTGACGACAACTTTTGTAAGGTACTTAACGAGCCTTAGAACTAAAAAGAGCTCAACCATAAATGTAACGTTCGATTCTTCCAAGACAAGAAAAGAAAAGAAAAGGTTATTGCATTGTTTTCTATCACAATTCAGGTTTGGGACAGACGTTGCTTTAGAACCAAAACCAACGCCGCCGGGTTTTTGGTGGGCCACCTTGAAGGCATCACGTCTATTGATAGTCGCGGAGACGGTCGTTATTTAATATCCAACGGTAAAGATCAAGCTATCAAATTGTGGGACATACGTAAGATGTCATCTAAGTGCCCTAGGTATATGGATATGATGATCCCTTGAACTATCAGCTCAATATACGGGACATAACTATCATCGACTCAATTTTATTCCTATAAATTGATTTAAAAACACATCCAGGTACGCTTCATTTAGGAACTATGAATGGGATTACAGATGGATGGAATATCCACTTCAAGCAAGAACCGTAAAGCATCCTAACGATCAATCGCTTGCTACATATAAAGGTCATTCAGTACTTCGTACTCTCATTCGCTGTTACTTCTCGCCCGATTATAGGTATGGATTTTCTCTACCTTGTAGCTTGTAAGAACGTAAAAAAAAAATATCGATTTTTTTTATTTATGTCTCTGTAATTTAATTCCTTTGCAGCACGGGTCAGAAGTATATATACACGGGATCTCACGATTCTTGCGTCTACATATATGATTTGGTAATGTTGTTCTTACGACTATCATTGAAGACTTGTTCTAGAAATGGGTTTACAGTTATAACGTATATATAAAATTTTATGAATAAACGCATATATGTGTATGTATGTATAGGTATCTGCGAAGCAAGTTGTGAAGTTACGGTATCATACTTCTACAGTTAGGGATTGTAGTTGGCACCCGACTTATCCTATGCTGATAAGTTCTTCGTGGGACGGAGAAATTGTGAAGTGGGAATTTCCTGGAAATGGAGATCTTCAGACACCTAATAAGAGGAGAATTCGCAGGAGGAACTAAATTAGTATGTCAATAGCTATCTACAATGTAATGCTGTATGTACAGTTTGTTATTACTGGTCTTCTCAATTACCAGATGTTGCTTGCAATGTAATATAAAACTAAACAGCTCAACTATGTTACTTAGCAGTCGAACGAAGACTTGTCGTCATTTTTCTTTTAACTGTATATATTACATATATAAAGTGATGGTATTTTGCGGCTAGTTTCAGTTATTATTTGGTTGAAGACTACAATAAAATTAATCTTAATATTATAATTTCACTTATTAAATAATCTGGATTGCTATTCACCGCCCCCTTTTTCCTAGTCACCGCCCCCTAAAGGGCTGAAAAAGACGATTTTGCCCTTTTGAATAAAATTTTTTATTTAAAGTCCTTTTCCAGACACAATTTTCATATCGCAATCAAACATTCAAATCAGACTCAAACAAAACAAAAAAAACGTCCAAATCGCAATGGATCGACGAAAGGGGAAAGGGTCTATTCGCACGACTGGTAAGCAAATTCTCGTAAAATTCGTTCGTACGTAGATGAATGATCGAACTAGATTCGAAATCGCTCCAAAAAAGTCCGGACCGAAACACAATTTCGGCCGGAACAGTCCGGACCGAAACAGCATTTCGGCCACCTCAAGGCCGGACCGAAAAATAATTTCGGTCGTGCCTTGAGGTGGCCGAAAAAATTTTTCGGCCCGGACAGACATGACCGAAATTATTTTTCGGTCCTCACTGTCCTGGCCGAAATCAAGTTTCGGCCGGAACTGCGGCGGCCGAAATCATGTTTCGGCCGGGACTGCGGCGGCCGAAATTATGTTTCGGCCGCCACTTCTTGTGGCCGAAATTTCTGATCGGCTGTATTATTTTCTTTTTTTTTTCAGACGATGAGAGGGAAATTCACATCCCGGAGGATTTGATCGGCGACGGGGTAAACTACAGTGAGCATTTTCGCGTAGGAGGTCGATTTCAGACCGACGTGGAAGCCATTAACTGGGCGAAAGGCGTCGCCATTGCTCTGGGTTTCGAGGTGATTATTTCGTCGCATAAGAAATACGGTACAAAAACACTGATTAGATGTTCTCGCGGAGAACGTTATAGAGGCAACGGGGACGAATTGGAGAGGGTTACGGAGTCGAACAAGTGCAGGTGTCCGTTTGTAGTCATAGCTCAGGAGGATCCAATGACTAGGGAATGGTACATTCGTACGGGCCCTCCTGATAAATCCACGCACAATCACCCTCTGATATAGGTACCCGAGGGACACCGCCAGACGAGTGGGTTAAGTAGGCAGGCAAAGAAGATCGTAGAGGAAATGAGTGCTGCGCAATCGAAACCAGCTCATATCCTTTCATCGGTGAGGGCTCGACACGCAGAAGATAACGCGATGATCAGGCACATGTATAATTACAGAGATCGTTTGAAGAGAGACTATTCTGAGGGTCGAGACGTGGTGAGCCAGTTGATGCACCAGGCGAGACACGCCGGATATTATGTTCAAGCCCTGGGAGACGACGAGACTAATGCGCTGACGCATGTTTTTCTCGCACACTCGGACTCACTTGCACTGGTGAGGACGTATCCCTACTTCATTGGCATCGATTCTACGTACAAGACCAACAGGTACAAGATGCCTCTAGTTGAGATTATAAGGATGACTCCCTGTAACCAGAACTTCCTTTGTGGGTTAGCCATTATGAAGGACGAGACGGAGAGAAGTTATGAGTGGGTGTTGCAGTCCTTTCGGGATATTCTGGGGCTAGGTGTCTACTCTTCGGCGATTGTGACTGATCGTGAGTTGGGCCTTCTTCGACCCGTACAGGAAGTTTTTCCGTATTCTCACCATATGTTGTGCACGTGGCATATCTATAAAGACATGGAGAACAAAGTTTATTGGACGACGGGTCAGAACAAAAAGACAGCAGCTCACTTCACGCATAAGGCCTGGAAAGCAGTCATGGAAGCTCCGTCGGTAGACGAATACGAGCAGGCCGTCAGTGACATGCGTCTGCGTTGGAAAGGTGACTCCGCTATCGTGCAGTACGTTGAGCAGACATGGTTGGTGCATAAGGAGAAGTTCGCCAAAGCTTGGATGAACCAGGTGTTTCATTTCGGGAACACCACTACATGTCGTGTGGAGAGTGCTCACAGCGAGCTGAAGCAATGGCTGAACTGAACTCGGCCACTGGGTCTCTTGACACCTTGTGGGTGAAGGTGCACGACCAGATTCAGAACCAACTGAATCGCATCAGAAAGGTAAATTAATTATTATACGTGTCAAACGAAATGCTATGCTAATAATTTTTTTATGTTGACATGCAGGCACTGGAGGAGTTCCGCTCGAAACGACCGATTGGGATTATTTATTTAGATTATTTATTTGTATTATTTATTTATATTATTTATTTGGATTATTTAATTGGATTATTTATTTATACTATTTATTTGGATTATTTATTTAGATTATTTATTTGTATCAGTAATTCGAAACGGAATAAATATGCAAACAAATATTCAAAACATATAGAAAATGCGTCCGATACAATAAACGAAAAATAAAAAAAACCATAGCAACACGTCAAGGGGCCTGGCGCCACCGGTCGTTGATGTCGTCCAGCCTGTCTCGGAACTCGTCCGTACGCATCGAGCCGTCAATATGCATACTGGCTAGCATATCGGTACTCAAGCTGTACATGGTGCTGTACCACTGTACATAGCAATAATACGTACGATTAAATATATAAATATAAAGAAATCGACGTAAGATTAATTACGTACGTAGTCGGCGTGGCTGCGCGGGGGTATGCCTGCCGATGAGGATCCCTGCTCCGTCGAAAGCAGGCGAGGATGAGAATGCCGCTCATACCAGTCTATGTACCCGGCAACGGTTTCACCAAGGTACTCCGCGCCTGCCCGATTGATGTACGAGAGGTTAAGGATGTAGGCGTACGGGAACTGGCGCCACAGCATGTTCTGCTGCATCGGCAGAATGAAGCACCTTATACCTCGTCGGGTCTGCAGGCATGACCGCCTTCCGTGGCGGACTCATCGGCGGCGGGATGACCTGCACGTACCCCAGCTGGCGCAACACTCTCGAGGGCGAGTAGGGCTCAACGACATCGCGATATATAACCCATCCCACGAAAATCGTCCTCAGCTGCTGCGACGCTGGATCGGGACCGTACGGCAGCCAAGCAACCTGAAAATATTTCAAAAATTTTAAATAATTGTCGTCAATATAGACATAAATTGTTAAGATACCTCGCTTGCAGTCATGACATCTATATGACGGCGGATATCAATCAAGCGGTGGACCGTCCTCTCGTGCTGAGCTTCAGACCACATGCGTGATCGTGCCTGGCCAGGCTCCACATGATGGGGGAGACGGTGTGGGCAGAAGCATGAGAAGTACTCGTAGATCCACGCCTGTAGTAACGAGAGGCACCTAGCTACTCCCCTCGCATCCACCCTGCTTGCCATGCCAAGCTGGCGATAGAGGTAAGCGAGAGCGGCCGAACCCCACGAGTACCCACTGGCAGAGGACAACGAGCGGTAGAACTCGTACATGATGTCCGGCTTTACCCGGTTCCCGCTCTTGTCGACGAACAGCGTCGACCCCAACAGAATCCACAACCAAGCGATGGCCTGGAACCCCGCCGGCCGACCACCCCGCATCCGCTGCATCACGTCTTTCGTCGCAACCCCACCGCCTCTCCACAAATCCCTGAGCGCGTCCGCAGAGATGCCAACAATCTCCCTCGCCGCGATCTGCCCATCGGCGACGTCTGGGGTGCCCGGTACCGTCGCTTCGTCGATCGGGATACCCAGGATGTGCTCGACGTCGTGGAGCATGATCGTCATCTCCCCAAATGGCATGTGAAAGGTGTTTGTGTCTGGTCCAAGTGACCCACCATGGCATCCGTGAGGTGTACAAGCCTCGTGCCATCGATCTGGCTCTGCGTCTCCGGCGGGAATTGGGAGTACTAATTCTTTAGCTTCCCAAGCACTAACGCCCGCTGCTTGCACTTCAGCAGGGGCCTCTCCTCCTCACCCATCCAGATGCGGGGCGCGATGTGCCCCAGATAATTAGGCACTGTCCAGACCGAAACATAATTTCGGTCGGCTATGGCACGACCGAAATCACGTTTCGGTCGGGACAGTGCCGACCGAAATCATGTTTCGGTCGGTACTGTTCCGACCGAAATCATTCGGGTCGAAATCCCCAAATCTCGTTCGATCGGTCGTTTTTTCGAACTATTCCGATCCGTGTTCGGTAATCCATCTACGTACGAATGATTTTACGTTAATTTGCTTACCAGTCGTGAAAATAGGCCCTTTCCCTTTCCTTGTTCCTGTCGGCGATCCATTGCGATTTCAATATTTTTTGTGTTTTTGTCTGATTTGGATGTGTGATTTGGAAAGTGTTGTCTGGAACAGAGCTTTAAATCGAAATTTTTATTGTTTATTATATTTTTTCTTTTTAAATTATTTTAAATATCATAAGGGCAAAATCGTCTTTTTCCAGCCCTTTAGGGGGCGGTAACAAGTAAAAATGGGGCGGTAAATAATAACTCCCTTAAATAATTAACATAAAATATAAGCTTATATTATATGTTTATACAGCGACACAACACACATCTGGTGTGCGAAAGTAATAATTTACATTATATGATAATCTTAAAAACCAAACGGGCCCTTAATTAGACTGTTGGTGCTAGAAAAAGCCCAACAGATTCCAAAAGAACCCATATTTGATTCTTCACTCTGCAGTCTTGCTTTTTACATCATGGCGAAACCCTTCTCATCGTGCTCAGAAACACTGTATATTAATCCTTGAGTGACCTCAGAGAGATATGGAGAAGATACAGAGTTTTAAAAGGGTATATCCTTATAATGGTTTTCGATTTTAGTTTGATTGTCTGGAAAATTAACGACTGTTTTCGCTTTTAGTTTTACGCTTTAAGCTGTTCGGGGGTGATACGGTGTGGTCGTGGGCTGTGTTACTGATACGTTTGTTTGTTTTTTTTGTTTCTTATACTATGTGGTTGATGAATGTTCTATCCGCTCGCTGTATTCGTTCTATTAACCTGCTCTTTCGTTGGAACCCATCGACGAAATTTTTCGTTAATGACAATAACGCCGACTGTTTTGTTCTTGATTTGGGAACGATGTGATAACTTTTTTTTAATTGGGTTGGGTTGAAACCTATCAATCACATCTCCGTTACCGACACGTTCTTTTTCTTCGATTGGTGGCTGTGATACTTTATGCTTGAATTATTACAATTGTTCCATCAACCTAGTTTTTCTTCTTAAAATTGGAACTCATCACTGAAACCTCCTCTGACGTCAAAAGCCATGTTCTTTCGGTGCTTATTTCTCTTCGACCCATGGCTATTTAAGCACAGAAAGGAGCAATGCCATACATTTCCCAGGAAATATAATAGCCTTTTCTTGGTTATAAATACCCTGTTCTTACTTGGTCTTTCCCCTACAGCCATCAGCAGTTGGAAAATTTGTACACAAATGGGGCGCACAATGCGGCGAATGCTTCAAATGGAGGCTTATATCCACCATAGAAGAATACGAAGAGATCAGAAGCAAGATTATAGAGAACCCCTTCGTATGCAGTAGAAAGGCAGGCGTTTCTTGCGAAGATCCCGCCGATATAGAGTACGACAGATCAAGAACTTGGGTCATCGACAGGCCGAGCATTCCAAGAACGCCCAAGGGTTTTACGAGGAAAGTCGTGATGAGGAACGATATGGCGAGAATGGACTGCTATTATACGGCGCCGAATGGCGTGAGGTTTAGGGCAAAGACCGATTTACGAAGGTTCTTGGCGAAAAATCCCGAGTACAAGGGTGTCGTCTCGGAGTCTGATTTTTCGTTTCTTTTGCCTAAGATTATGGTGGATACTGTTCCTGGTAATATGCAAGTGGAAGAGTGATGTTTTTTGATACTCTTGCTTTGTTCTTGGGGAGGGAAAGATGAAGCTAACAACATATTATGCATATCTGCGTTGTTTTCTTTGACTGTGAATTGTGATGCTAAGAGATGCCTCATGAATGAATCGTTTTCATCTCTCAAGTGGCTTAAACTTATATTTCTCTCTTCTTGCTTCTTATTGTGAGTTTGATTTTTGCTTTTTTTTAAACCTTTGTTTAGTTTAACGAATGGCGAGAGATCTAAGTCGTATGGAAATACGTGGACATGTTCATACGGTTATGGTATTTGTTAACAACTGTAGTTCTGGTTTCTGGGAAGCGTGACGAACCGCCTTCATATTGAAGCCTGTTTTACGATTAAAAGTGAAGAAGTAGAGACGGATGAAAAAGGAAATGAACTCTCTCAACCTTCTTTAATGGAGGAAGTGAGTGGAGAAAATCTTTTTTTTTTTATTCTTATGTTCAGATCATTCACTGGGCTAATAAGACCTAATAACATCGGAACTAGTTAGGAGATAAACGAATGGAATGTCTGATATATGGGTTCTGGAAAACGATGCGATTACTTATGATACTTTTAGTTGTATAGATACACGAGACACAGTTATGGATCGTCAAATACGCCAGATATTATTAATACTAGCAATTGGGAATTCGGATAGTATCATGGTTTTGATAACTTTGTCTGTGCTTGTTTAGTTCATAGGTTTAAAAGAAAAAATGTCATAAAAAGGAGCAAAAGATGACGACTCTCATCTCACGAACCCGATAGAACGACTCGATTCTTCGTCAATGTTTGAAATTTCATGAATTGATTCCTAAACTTCTATTTTTTTCTATTTTATAAGATTTTAAACTTGTATTACACTGTTTTGCTAAAAAAAAAATGTTAACACTCGGACTCAAGCTCCGAGTTCTAAAGTAAATATTCATCCGAGTTTGAGTTCGAACTTAATATATAATTTTCAGAGTTATATCATAAATCATGAGCGTCCCCCTAGTGGCGTAGCCTAGGGTTGCAAACGAATCGAACTTTTTTGGTTCGATTCGAAATTTTAAGATTCGAATTCGAATATTTAGAATACGAATCCGAATAAGAATATTTTTTTTTATTCGAGAAATATACGAATACGAATATGAAATCACAATATTCGATTCGAAAATTAATCGAATTATTCGATTCGAATAATATAATATAAAATATAGTATACTTAATATAATCACATATAATATATGAAACTCACTAAAACATTTAAACATAATATGTTATAATTCAATATATGTTTAAATATTATTTATTATAATTCAATATATATTTTGAATATAATATTGTTTATATTTTATTAAATAGAAAATGAAGATGAGTTTGAATCCAAATATTCGATATTCGATTCGAATATTCGAGAAAATATTCGAATTCGAATAAGAATCGATTTTATGATTCGATTAAATATTCGAATATTCGTATTCGTATTCGATTGTCATCCGAATACGAATAGAATATTGCGGTATTCGACTCGATTCGATTTGTTTGCAACCCTAGCGTAGCCAAATGTTTCGCTTCATCGGGGTATAGGACACGGCACAGGGCGACTAGGCAACGTCCCGTTCAGCCTCGTAAGGATTAGGGATGGCAACATTTTCGTACCCTACCCATACCCACACGATTCTACCCGCTAATAACGAGTATGGGTATACACAATTAAATATAATTGGACAAGGATCATGCCCAAACCCAATAAAATTAAGTATGGGTCTTAGTTGGTATTACCAATTTACCCAATTATTAAACCCTAAATAACAAAAGAAGCTTTATCTAAAGCCCGCGATGGATAAAAAAAAAAGCCCCCGACGATGGACTAAAACAACCCTGGCATAATTTCTCAAAATTAAGAAACCTACCAAATCCAAAATTGCACGCGTTTCATTATAGATGCTGCTGCCGTGCCGCTAGGTTTTGCTCTCATCGT